>CM055678.1:25724400-26974400 GCA_029448645.1 Andrena camellia | reverse complement strand
TCATATTTTTTAAGTCGGTGCCTCATCATTTGCACTGTGTAAATCTAGCGCCGCCTTAAAATTCATGAGAGTCGTAGATTAAATAAGGGAAAAATTATTTTTTACTTTTTAATGCAATTTTATTTTTTTGAAGTCGGTTTTAATTTTTTTTTTTAAATTTTAATCGTGTGAGAATTGCTTACAATAGTCCTGGAAAGGTAGAAGCAAGTGTTACAGCCTCGTTGTTGCACCACTTATATTTATAGCAAAGTGATTTCAGTTTTATTTTCAATTTTTAATTTATATATAAGATGCGATTAGACCTGCATTGATAATGAATTGGAAAGAAAGCAGAGTGTAGAAAATAGAAATAAATAAAGTAAGTAGTAATAAGTAATTAGAAAACAGTGTGGCGATAAGTGAATGGTAACGCATTGATAGAAATAGTAAAAGTAGTAAAAAGTAGTCTGAAGTAATGAAGCTTTACGAATTCAAATATTGTAATAATTATCCATAAACGCTGTAGTCAGCCACGTTTGACTGTCAGAGCAAGATTAAGTGGTAAAATGACTGGTTTTAAATTTGGTAATAAATGTACCATTTTTAAGTATGAAAAAAATGTATTTCTAAGTAGTGTAAATATGTATATATTTATTAACAATGTACAAATGAAAAATATGAATAAAGGTTTATTTTCCTTGCACAACGTATTTTATAGAGAACCAGTCATTTTAACTGATCAAGTAAAAATAGGAATACATTAATTGTTGACAGTTCTAGTGTTAAACATGTTGGACAATAAATTTGAACGACCCTCTCGTTTAAACCCTCCTCTAGATGCCAAAAGGCGTACTTCAATTATGAACTAACAACGTGTAACAAAATATTTGGTTGCAAGGATTTTTCCATTTCCATGCACCCACGTTCCCCAAACAGAATTTTAAAAGGAAAAAAACTGTAAAAAATTCAAACACCAAGAAGGAAACCTCCCCAAAATATTTTTCCATCTTCGCACTGCAAACACCCTGAGAAAAAAAGAAATGGCCAAAAATCTTTGCAAGCAACCGAAGCCACGAGAAACAGATCGAAAATCCCGTAATTTTCCGACCAGATCGAGCGCGTCGCGCGCGTGGACGCAGATGTTGGCAGCCATCGCGTTCGAAAGTGGCTTCCCGCCAAAACGCGTCCGATCGCCAATCGTAATATTTCCGTCATCGATGCGACGTAACTGCGCCATCGGTGACCATTAAAAATAACGATCCCCGAGTTCGATCCGCCCGGTTCCGAGCGAAGGAAAAATCAATTACATCATAACGGATCTACTCAAGGGCCTGCCCGATCAAGGATCCCGATCCAGGGGTCTCGAGCAACAGACCAGCGTGCATAGAGCCACGCGACGCGGGTCCGCGAAGTGGCGTCCCTCCAAATCCGCTCTATTTCGGCCCGTTTCAATGTCAACCGCGAACCAGGAGGGGCCAGGGGGCGGGGAGAATATAAAAAGAAGGACGGGTCGATTTATCGAATGGGGATCGAGGGAAAGAAATCGTGTGGTAACGGGTGTCCTCTTACCTCTCGGTCGGCGGCGTGTCTCTTCTTGAGCGTTTCCTGTCCCGTTGACACCGGAACTCCTTGACGGCTGGCGCGTACCTTGTCGACTGATATCCCACCCCGTCTATCTGATCATTCATAAAGTTTCTCTGTTGGAGCTAGCCCGATCCCTCCTCGACCAGCGGCCCTCCCCTCCCCCTCCCGCCCCGTCGAGGGAGTCGGGATCTCTGCCTCCCTCCCTCAGCGTCCGCCCCTCCGCCCCGCGGAGAGCCCTCGGCAGCATTGCCCGCGGCAGGGGCAATGGCAGGCGCGGGTTCGCGGTGGACACCTCAATTAGAATTTCAAGTCACGGCGAAGGACTGCCGAAGACCGATGGCGAGCCGCGCGGGGCGCCTAAACGCGCGGTTCCTTCGCCTCTTCTAATTCGGTCCGGCAGTCATGTCGCGCTTACGCGATACACTGCAGCACCGGCAACAGCCGTGGCTGGGTCCTCTGCGCTCTGTTCGGCCCGAACCCGTGCACCTGCAGCGCGAACCAGCCGCGATGTGCTTAGCGGGGAATACAGTGCGTTGCTGAGAAGATGTCCAGCGGGGCGGCGCAGGGGATAGTGGGGGTACTCCGCTCGCCACGCCCCTGCCACGCTCGCTCGCCTCGGATTCGCCGGTGGCGTCGCGTCGGCCAATAGCGGCGGTGCGTCTGCCCCACTCCTGCGACTGTGTTGGAGAGGAGGTGGGCCTAGGGGGCGTAACCAATGAGACACGCTTGCCATCTTCTCAGAAACATTACAACCATTTGGAGGATTTGGCTTTGCAGGGAGTCGTGGAACGGTGGGAGGATTGGCTTTCGGGGGAAATGAATTAGTTCTAGGTGAGTGAAGGGGATAATGTTTTGAGGGAATCTAGTGGGATGTTACTAGTTGCTTCGAGAGGGATTCAAAATTCTTTTGCTTAGAAATTGTGGGTGGGAGATAATTTTGATATTCCCTTGTTAGTTGTTCAAGTATATTAATATGGATAGGTAATGGTATTCCGATTAACGGACACCCTAGTTGTGGATCAGAAAGCTTCTTGAACATTGAGTCGTCAGAAATAGTTGCTAGTAATTTAATTTGGATTTGAAGAGGTCAGTGTTTTGGGGGGCCTAGTAGTGTGTACTAGTGGCCCCAAATTTTGATATCGATGGCTTAGTGCCCAAATATTTTCTGTCCACATTTTGTGAAATTTGAGTTTTAATATGCAATAAAAAGTACATTTATATCTACTTCATAAATTTGTCAAAAATAATATTTTTCTTCATTCCACGTCCCTGAATCTTATGTACCATTGCACGTTTAAACCTGTTTTTCTCGATAACGGTAAAAATGGACACACTAAGCCATCGATATTTTCTTGATAGTACTTCAAGTATATCACCATAGGCATCGTAGATAATGGTACTTTAATATTAAGGGAGATCTTAACGGATGAGGATGGTTCCCGCACGTGCCGCCCGCGAAAAGTGAACGTTCAGTCCGAATAAATAGTCCGCGGTAATTTAAATTGGGAATCGCCGTATTGCTCATAGTCGATTTTATTAGAGGACCTTTTGGCACACCTTATGTCATGTCTAATACGGAAGATTTAGAGAAATGAGTGAGGGGCAATCGCCTGGTGAACTATGCTGCTGTATATCTGTACGTGTGCTGAAATATTTGGCTCGCGGTTCAGACGCCACTGCTATAAACAATCAACAAATGGAATTTCAATAGCACGGTCGTAAAACATTCGTTTGACGAGATGCTCGACGCGATATGCAGCAGCATACAGAT
The DNA here is from genome assembly GCA_029448645.1 of Andrena camellia. Lineage (NCBI taxonomy): Eukaryota > Metazoa > Arthropoda > Insecta > Hymenoptera > Andrenidae > Andrena > Andrena camellia. The sequence goes on along the minus strand of CM055678.1, from coordinate 26,971,066 downwards.
GCAAATGAAGATCGATGCTGTCTGTGGGTGATATCCCAATATTTCATGCAGCCTGTGATAACATTGTACATTTTTAATATCAACGTTATCCTACCAATAAAATGTCTGAATCATCCATGGGCTAATAATAAATGGTTATAGATTGTTAAGAATTTCAAACCCAGTTAGGTGAACCAAAAAACTGATTTGGACGGAAGAAATTGAAAGGGGCTTGGCACAGCTTTAAAAATAATTCACCTTTCTTCACATAGCAAATTAGCAATAACTAATATGTGTACTTTTAAATTGTCTCAACTCTTTTGAATTAAAATATTTTTAGGGGCGCCAAATCCCCGAATCCGCGTCTGTCCTAAGAATTGGTAAAATTTAATGAAAGAATTAAGGGTGTCGTATTTTTTAGGAAGATGATTTATGAATCAGGATAAGCGAGGGCAAAGTAATTAGTCGTTTCGATACGAACACTTTTTTTATTGTACCTCAATGGCCGGCATATAAACAGTCTACAATACAAAAAGTCTCGTACGTAGAAAAATAGAATATAAGATAAACCGCGCAGGAAATGCGACTGACGCTTATTAATATAATATAATCAAGCTCTTTACCGTCGTGCAATTCTCATTTATAGACGGCTATCATACTGCTGCATTTACAATAAGAGATCGTTGCGACAATCGTTTAAATTGAGCATTCCATTCCCTTCCTCGGCTCGTGTTCTTAACACTGTTAAGTACAACTACGTTTAATCTACTTCTCCAAGCTCTTTATAATAATTGAAGTACATGCGTCGAGACAAAAAAAAAAGGCACCCGCCATTCAACCACGTTGAATAATCCCTCGGTAATTATGCAACTGGGCAACTCGCCGTACAATCTTACAACAACAAGCTTCCATTTACCTGCGACTCCTCGTTGCTTATTTCGAGTGGCATTATACTCCACATATTCTCTCAGTTAACAAGTACATCGAGTAAAAACATCCTCCTGCAATCATAGCACACACAAAATGATTCTTCCTATTGTTAGATATCCAAGCCATAGATCGCTCAGTCGAGAAAGTATCGCAAGTTTAATACAGGCGTCGAAGAATTAGGTCCCTAGTATTCTCTCTCTCTGAGTATTCGTAAGAACTGTGCGTTAACATGGACTAATTAATATCCAGACGTACCGATGCGAAAGCTCCATTCAGAGATTCAATCAGTAGCAGGCATTCTCTTAAAGTACTTCCTTGAGCCTTCGCGCTGAATCGTTCGCTAACGTAATAAAATACATACAATAATGCTCAACAACACGCCTGTGGCTGCTGAAGATTTTTTCTACTTAATCCAGAGGACCAAGAGGGCTCGAATAAACGATTTTTTGTGCGATTACTTTCAGCAGCACAGCAGTTGGAGCGCGAATCGCGTCTAAGTACCTATAAGTGTCTTCTGTCTTCCTTTCTAAATGAAATGCATCCAACAATTTAACTTTCGACGTTCATAATACGTTAGTACGGTGTTATACACAGAATAATATATATCTTCCTATTATTTCCTTTCCTAATTATATATTTGCCCGACGAGGGATCTTCGTTAACATTTCTCCATGTCTGGCTTCTTCGGTCTCTTCCTCCCTGGGGTGAACAGAGCAAGTATTCCACTCACTGAAAAATTATAGAAATAAATATAACATATATCAAGGGAATGTGTGTGAGTAGAAATAAGTTTTGTAAGTCGGGAGTCGCGGAAAAAAAGGACCTCGGGGCGGTGGGACTTGAACCCGCGATCTTCGGGTTCCACTTGCGTACTGGTTTAGGCGCTTAACCAACTCCGCTAATGTCCTCATCTCACATAAATCAATTTTTTGTCTTTTGAGGAACGAGAAGTTTAGCAAATGGGACTTGCAGCGAAGGAATAAATAGAACAGTGATTCCCAACCGGTGGATCGCGAAGCGTTTTCTGGGGTATTTTATGGTAAATTATATTCTGAAGTACCTATTTCTAATGTGTTTTTTTTTACCTTATTAAATTTACCTCACCCAATATGTGGGTCTAGGTTATTTGAATATTATGAAAGGGGATCGCGACTCAAGAAAAGCTTGGGAAACACTGAAATTGAATATTAGAAAAATTGCTTACAAAACAGTTGAGCAGCCACTATGACGATGACCAAAGTGCAGTAGTCGTCGATTAAGTATCCAATCATCAAGGTGCCACTTATGGCGCCTATTCGACTGATGAAGGCCGACAGACCAGCCGCCATTGCTCTGCAAGAGGAAAGAAGGCTGATGAACGGGTTCGATGCACTTGGCTCGATCAGGAAATCAGTAGCAGCGATGCAGGAATTTGGAACTTGGGAATCCCAGTGGTAGACGAGATTTCTCTTTAACGAGATAGGAAACGGAATCGGTACGACGATTTATTGATAATAATATCGAGGTATCGACGTCGGATTGGAATTTCACTCGAGGGTATTGAAGATCGATGGGCACAATGCTCGTTGATAAGGATCGCTTCAATTCCGCCTGGCGATTATAAATAACCGAATAGAAGAAAATAAGCATTGCACGCGGGTTATTTATAACGTCGATAAGCGTCTCGATCGATAAAAGCGTATCTATGAGTGGTATCCGAGAAAAACAGGCAGGTATACGTTTACCAGTGTCAACAGGCGGATATTTACTGGATTAGCCGCTCTAATCGACGATACTTTTGTTTATCGTGGGTCGATGTAAATAAGCAGTAGTCGCGGGTGAGATTATAGAGTAAAGTTGTTGTTATGCACGGGGTTAAAAGCGGATCAAATGGATCGCCTAAGTAGAGGCTAGCAAGAGGATGAATGGATGAATGGATTACCTTAAGTGAGTGGGGTAGAGGTCAACCAGGAGGCAGTAGACAACGCTGAGGCAGACAGAGGTGACCGATTCGTAGGCGCAAGAGAGTACCAGGTTCTGCGTGGACGTCTTCACCATGAAGAGGCAGGCGGTGACCACAGCAGGCACGAAGGCTGTTATCACTGGAACATGCAAGAGATACTCAGTACTATGCCTTTCCTGTCGGCGTGAGTTATCAGCTGGGTAGTTCGATTTGGAGGAACCAGAGTAGGGCGAACTAGGTACTTGAGGACTCTGGATCCTCTGCTTTTAGATTAGCGATTCCAATACTACAAAAATGATCTTGAACGTGTGTGTTTACACTTATCGAGGCTGAAAACTTGAAGAAGTGATACTGAAGGCTACTAGTAGAGTAATAACGAAAGCTGTCTGGAGGTGTATAGTTCCTAGAAGGGATATAGCGAGGTAGAAGCTCCCAAAGTACAGCTTTGAGGTTCCGGAGCAAGAAGTCTGGAAAGTTTACCTCCCCAAAAATGGCAAATCTCTGGTTGTGAAATCTCAAAGCTGTAAACTTTGGGGATCCCCAAGTATAGTACCCATAAACTTTAGGGCTCCCAAAATATAGCACTTATAAACTTCAGGGCTCATAAAGTATAGTACCCATAAACTTTAGAGCTCCCAAAGTATAGTACGTATAAACTTTAGAGTTCTCAAAGTATAGTACCCCTCAACTTTGAGGCTCCCAAAGTATAGTACCCATAAACTTTAGGGCTCCCAAAGTATAGTACCCATAAACTTTGAGGCTCCCAGAATATAGTACTTATAAATTTTAGGGCTCCCAAAATATAGTACTTTTAAACTTTAGGGCTCCCAAAGTATAGTACCCATAAACTTTGGAGTTCCCAAAGTATAATACCTAGAATGGATATAGCGAGGGTCCCAGAGTGTACAGCTTTGAGGTATCGGAGCAAGAAGTCTAGAAAGCTTACCTCCCCAAAAATGGTAAACCTCTTCTTCTAAAATCTCGAAGCCATAAACTTTGGGAGTCTCGCAGCTTTTGCCTCGTTATATCCCTTTTAGGTACTACACCTTAGGAGCTCAGTTCTTATCAGAGCTGGAATCTTTAGAGCTCCCAGTTCCTCCCTCGACAGCTGAACGAAGCTTCCCTTCAACTCACCCAGGAAGAACTTGTACCCCACATAATTAACCAGCAGCGGCAATATCAGGCCAGTTGGTATGCACGAGGCGCCCAAGATGAACGTATGAACGAACACGCTGGTTTGTACCCTGGAGTTGCAGCCGAAGGGGTCGTCAGTCAGCACCTGCGTCGTCACCATCAAAAGGGTCACGATAAACGCCACTTTAATCCATCGAACACTTCCACCACCTCGTTACTCACCATTTCAGTGCCGTTCCTACTGCTCTTCAGGGTGCAAACGCTAGCGGTCTGATTAGGGTACGCTTCCTGGAAGTCGGCGTATCTGTGGAACAGCTCCGGCAGCCACAGCGTAAGAGTGTAATAGGAAGACGTGACGAAGCAGGCTATCAGACAGACGATGACCGTTCTGCAGAGGAACGGCGGCTTCAGTATCATCATCGTCTTCCTGCAGATGTCCTCCGTCATCAGCTTGAACGACTTCTCCTCCGAGCCGTCGTGCTCCTTCGTGTGCATTATTCGGTGCACCAGGTCGTTGAGGTTGTTGTTACCGCAGTTGCGCAGCTTCGTCTGAAAACGTGGGAATGAGATGCGTGATTGCCTGTCCCCTTGAGCCGCAGCCCGCCTGGCATCGGTGCAAGAAGGCGACTAACATCCCTCATTGCTTTTGAATATTGAAAAGATGCTTACTATGTATTCCTTCGGCGGCTCGCCACTGTTCTCCGAATACATCCTCATCAACACGTCCAGCATCTGCACGTTCTGGCCGGTCTCCGCCAGGTACTTCGGCGTTTCGGGGAAGAACAGCAGCCACGCGCCCGTCAGCAACGCCGGCAGCGAGCATATGAACACGAACAGGTTCCAAGAGTGGAAGGTAAAATTGGCGATAATGAAGTTCACCTCCAGGGGGATGATGATCCAACCGACGCCTGAGGATTCAAAGAGGCCGATATTCAGATGAAACCTCGAGTGAATCACTTTGCGTGTTTTGTAAGGCTTGCACAAAACAAGCGGGGTCAGGAACCCCCATAAAAGGGAGCTCGGAATAAGAGACCTCGGGGTATCGACTTCGGTGGAGTTGGTTTGGCGCCTGGCCAGCAAGCGGGAGGATCCGAGGATCGCGGGTTCGAATCCCCGCCACCCGAGGTCCGTTTTTTTCGTGACATCCATAAATTAAAAAACCTATTCCTACGCCTAGAAAGGGAATTTCTTATTTGCTGGACATTCCAAGGACTATATACGATGGAATTTCCTAGTTTTTCAAGTACCTTCTTCTAGTTACAGCACACAGCGAATTTCTACTGCAAGTTTGTGCCAGCGCAATTAAGAAAATGAGAGTCACAAACGTTGTCAGAGATGGATAGAGTCCTTGGGAATATTAGATAAGTGCGCTAAAAGGGGATTCTTAAATCGAATGAATGTAGAAATTTAAGATTTATAGTGTTCAAGCTCACCTGCCAGGATGATCATTCCCACCACCCAGGCCATCTCCATCCAAGACAGCATCTTGTCTCTATATTCAGTCGGTTGGAATTCGCCCAAATACATGAAGACCACAGCCGATTGCCCATTCATACTGAAATCAGTGTCTTGTTATCGTCTGATATACGAGAGAGAGAGAGAGAGAGAAGAACGTTCTAGAAAGATCCCCGAGCGTGGGATACTACTAACGCTGCGCCGCTTAGAAATTTCAAGAACAAGAAGACCCAATAGAGGGGCACCACTGAGGCCAATAACTCGGCGATTCCATGGAGAAAGAGCGCGACTAATAGAGACATCCTTCGCCCCTTTATGGCTGCGTAGCAGCCCCAGATGTACGAGCCAGCCAGCATGCCTGGAATTTTTCGAAATTGTACAGAAAATTCCAGCGATCACTCACGTGGACAATTTTATCTGAATTAATTATCGCCGAGGTGACTAATGGCTTATCTGGAGAGGAATAATACCTGCATAATTCTGCTCATCTTCGCGCGCAATCGGCAATAAATCATGAGAGGATTAAGTGGGAGCGTGAAACTACTGTGGGACAAGGTGAACGGATGAACTTTACGTGGCACAAGGGCTCGGCTTTGAAGAATTGCGAGTGACGTTGCAGGTGAACGATCACCGTAAAAGAGAAACTACACGAAAGCGATGCATGAATATTGTTGTAGCAATAATTCACCGATCAGCTCGCTGTTTATTCCACATTCTATGAACACAGACGCGCGAAATTGACAAGAGGAGGGGATCAGTCACGTTCTGGCATAATGCATGTCTTCAAGGCTTAATTATTTGCATTCGAGTCGCTGGCAGTGTCGCCCAGTCGAATGCAACAACTTGCGCGTTTCGTTAGTGTACAGGCCGCTACAAATCTGACGAGAAGAATTGATATTTTTTTTTTTTTAAACTTCCCGTATCCCTCTCCCAATAATGTGCAAGTGAGTACTCATCTCGTAAGAAGTCAAAAAAAAAAAAAAAAAATCGTGTAAAATTGGAGTAGCGATTAATTCGGTAGATAAAATATTTCGCAAATATTCTCCAGTTTCAATTAACGAGTACAGTGAAAGTTTCGGATGGCAATGGAAATGTAATAGACTCGGCGGATAAAGCGGTGAATTTTCTGAATATTTCTGCATAATTCAGCATCGCCGGTCGTCGATTGATTCTATTGTTCAAGGATTGCGGGAAGTTAATTCGCTTCCTGAAGCGTTGCTCTTGACTTTGACTTCCTTCTGCTCGCTCTCGTATCTACGTCCCTGGGCTAACACACGCACGCTTTGCGACGCGACTCATTTAATTTGCGCCGCGTCCCATTTCAAGACTTTTGCCTCGAAGCTTTCGTCCCAGAATTTTCCACTCCCGATCGAACGTTCGAGAGCGGGCATTCTTCTTAAAGGGATCTAGACGACCGTCGCCGAGACGAAAAAGGCGCTCTGCTACGAATTCGCCATTTACTCTACCAGTTGCTATATAGATTCTCTACTTCGCAGCCCCTTTTGCTACAACCCTCTATACAGGGGTGGAAGTTAGATCGATCGAAAGGCGTACGGGGGGGGGGGGGCTGACGAAAGGCGTGCCAGGCGATATGCAACGATAAGGGACACGCACTTTCGACAATTACTTTAGTTAAATTTGCCGCGGGAACTCGAAAAAAACGCCCCTTCCTAAATAAATAAATTCAGAGGAATCTTCTTTTTGAAAAAAAAAATGGCTCGGAAACCAAGGAAAAACACCAGCAAAATAATAGCACAAAACAGTGGCGGGGGGGAATTTAAACTGTGAATAACAACGGAAATAAAATATTTTCAGAAATATCAGTTTCAAATTTTCTTTCACCCCAACTGTAGACCCACAAAATGACGCTAAGGAAGCTCCAATAAATAATACCAAAAAAAAAATTGAATAAAGAATACTAAATCATAAATAAATGCAATATTATTCGAAGGAAGACAGAAGGATATCGATTACCTAGCATCGGCGCCGCGCTCATGCGACCCTTGTCCACCGTGGTCATCTGGAAGTCGCATGCTGCCGATGGTAATACGAAGCCAATACTGGTGATACTGAACGCCACGTTCATGAATATCAGACTGCAGACGGCCATAACCTTAAGGTTAAACTTGCCAAATCCTGCGGGAGAATAAAGAGGGCAGAGGGGGCGATTAGTAAAACATCTCCGCCGTCCACCGTCGCTGAGGCGACCAGGCTAGTATACCTGTTTGGTCGACGGCATCCTGGGCAACGCTTTCCGCCGTCTGCTTGGTGCCTGCAATCACACGAGGAAAATCGTTTTACTCGCCGCAGAACGAAAGAAACCGTGGCGGCGTGTACAGGCTGGCGAGAAAGCCGGCCGCATACTTTGCCGCCGGTTATTCCGAGAATAAAAACAATTCCTGGAGCATGAGTCTCGAGGAAACCACGTTGACGCCTCCGCCGTCAACGGGGCAACGGCGACAGACTGCTGGTGGACAAAGGACCTAGGAGTCCCCTCGCATTGTCGCTCCTCCGTCCATTGTCGCCAGCTCTTTGTGTCGCGACGAAACTCGGGATCGAAACACTTTCGGGGGGGGGATTAGGTGGTCGCCAGTTTCTTCGAAGACGGTGTGTCATTCTTTAAGTCACTTTTGGTAGGTGATTCAAGTTGATAGAGATTCTTAGGGGGTGTAAGGTACTTTAAATCGACGAAGGGTGCAGCAGTTCCGAAATAAACAAAAAAGGCCCCAGGAGGTCCGAGAGTGGGGGTCTCTGAACTTACAGTCCCCCCATCTTGCGTCACAAATTTAATCGCTACTGACGTCTCTACCGAGCCCACTTAGAAATAGTCTATGCTGCAAACCGGGGGTGGCCGTTCGAGAACGTGTCACGAAATCGTAGAGGCTACGCGAGTTCCCAAAGTTCGCAGCTTCGAGGTTCGACACTTTTCGGGGAGGCAAGCTTTCCAGACCTCTCGCTGCGAAGCCTCCGAGCTGTGACACCTCTGTGACATCCAGACACTGTGCAAGAACGACACTGCAGCCTAACAGCTATAATCTTCGTGCTATCCGCGAACTGAACTCGCCACCTCGCAAACAGTGGCAGGTAGCCGATCGGGGCACGGACAGAAGACACTCCACTGGCCCATGGCGCTTGACGAATTTCGGCCCCGATCGGTGGAACTGTAGGGCCCCGGGGGCGGAGGGGCGGGGGGGAACTGGTCGAATGCGGATGGCCGTGTCGTACCTTGCAACGTGAGTCCAGCGTCCCCCGCGACTAACGGCTCGGTCGCGGCTGGCTCGTGTTCCAACCGAGCGATATCGCCCGACATCGTACGCGCGCGAAACTAACGCATCGCCGCGCCGACGCCGACGCCAGCTGGTTGCGCGCTGCTCGCGCGGCCTTGCACTCGGGAACGGGCGCGTTTCGCTCGCCGCGAGTTCGCCTAACCGACTGCACCCGCCCCCTAATCAACCGTAATAATAAACCTGCCGAGTGCCCACCACTATTCTCCTTTCTTTTCGCGCTCCTATTCCCCGCGCATCTGCGTCCCTAGTCGCGATAGCGCTAGGCCCTCTCCACCCCCCCCCGCCCCCCTCGCAGCGCGGAGCCCCTTATCTCTGGCGTAGACGCTTCCTCGCCATAGATCGCAGATAAAGTGGCATGCCGAACTTAGAAAACGCGTCGATTCCTTTGAGCGACGGGTATAGGCGCCTCTGGGGAGGACGCTGAGTCGTGGGGGGTACATGCGTGGGGTGGGTTGTGAAATGGGGGTTGCGAATGGGGATGCTGAGAACATGGGGGCGTTTCTTCTGTGCCTCTGAATGCCCACCTGTGGCTGTGCAGCGATGTTGTCTCTGCAACGTCACTTCACAACAGTGGCGTTATCTGGTGGCTCCGCAAAGGGCATCGGGAGGTGAATACCTCGCCTGACCCAGGTCTGAACGGCGGCTCTGATTCGTCTTTGGGGCATTAGCTCCGGACAGTGGACGCCACTCACTCTCCCCTTTCATTCACCTCGGCACACATAAGCGGCGTGTCCTTTGGCTTTCTTAGTATTCCTTCGAGCGCTGTTTCGAAAACGAGGTGTCGAAACGCGAGTGGAGGTTCTGGGTGAGAGGTCGGACTGTTCTCTGCGCGCTGGAAAGTTTGCCGTTTGTTGGATTGGATTTGAATTGGAGCTGAATCAAGAATTGGGATGTGACGAAGGGGACTCTGAATAGAACGTGTATAAGATCCCCTGGAGGCTATGTTTTGCTTGCGTAAGGGACGAACGTCGTCTGCTGAACGGCGATAGTGTGCATTAGCTTGTAAATCGATGTATATTCCCTACAGGGCGGATCAAAATAAGGGGACTGCGCTACAGGGGTCAGATGTAGGGTGGGTGTCCTTATTACGGTGCTTTGACTCGCTCACGAATAAATTAATTACTGACTTCTGTCACTTTGATTTTGCTGGGTGAAAATTTATATCGGTTTTTTGAAGTTCTCTCTTTGTTAGGGCATTTTTCTCGTGTTAAAGATGTTAATTTTTCATATTTTTTTCACCCTCATCCGTCCCTAGTGTCAATTTGTATAATTTCTGTTATTTGTGATTCTTGTAAACAAACAGTATGTCCTGCACACCGTTTCATTTTATGCGAAAGTTGTGAAGAATCTAAGATGTAAATGTTAACTCACGAATTTGAATAAAAAAATATTGAAAGATAACTGTTTACCTTGTCATTTCACCTATCTTATACCACTGTGCCAATTTGACAGCGAGGGACAAATTCAATTCGTGAAATAAGGAACGGATGAGGGTTAATTAAAATATTTAAAATAGAAATATAGGTGTCTTTTTTAATAACGTTCCCTAGAATCCCTAGCGATGCCTTTCTTTCCGTTCCTTTCCGAGAAGAGAAAATGAGGTTAGGTTTAGCAGTTATAGAGGGAGCACCGAGAGGCACGGAGAAGCGTTAAAGTCCTGTCCCAATTTGTGGCTTCATTTCTAATAAAAGAGTTGCCTTTTTTTTAATAGAATTCTATAAAACAGAGTTCAGGGATGTTAAAGGAATATTAAATAGAATTTCAGAATTTGTTGTTCAAGTTTCATTCATTGAATAATATCGAAAAGTCACCGTCGAAAATTCGAATAAACTGGCTTCGTTTACATTCGTTACGGGATCGAGCGAGTCGAGCGGCTATCGTTAATTAACAGCACGCATGGCACAGGAATTTAGCGTGCGGAGAGATAGAGACGGCGATTGAGATAAACTAATCGTGTCCGATTAAACGACGGAAAAATTGCATCAAGAGAGCAACGATAAAACGGCCACTCGAAGTTCAATGTTTATTTATTCCAACTTTTCCGTCCATTGAGGATTACACTGCTGTCTGCTGGCTTCTTCATGATAACACTTTCCCTTTTTTTTTTGCTCTGCAACTTTGCATTCATGCGAGCTAAATTTGAAGCATCATTCTTGGCTCCATTTATCCAACTGGGCTTCCCACTGGGCAAAATTGTTATTTAAATAAAATTTCGAACAACGAGTAAATTGTCAAAGAAATTATTCGTCATTCGTTAACCCGAGTTAACTTTATTCGACACGTGGCGAATAATTTTTTCTTTATCTTTTAATCGTTATTCTGAATTTTACTTAAATAAAAATTTTGCCCACTTTTGTTTCCCTAGGGTATTTAGGCCAGAGGGCGGTAAGTGTACCTGCTGGAACGGCCACTCTGATTCAGCTACGTTCGCGAGTGAAGAGAGTCTCGTAGTGAATCGTTCGATAAATAAATCACGGTAACTAGTAGGAGCTACTCGAAGCCTCGACGGCGCCTTATTTTAACGGCGACTTACGGTGGCCACGCATCGCCGAATGCGTGGGATCACGTTGGAAATAACAGCTGGCGGAGAAATTGGCGAGCTGCGGCCTTAAACTTTCGCCAAACGGCCGAAATGCAACTCGCCGCGGCTCTTTATCTCGCGACTGACTATTTTTGCGCGCGTGTCACTCGCTTGGGAGGGGGTGTTAAATTGAAACGATGTCAAGAACACGAGAACCGTGACTACCGCTGGCGAACAATGATTCCTTCTTTCCACATACTAGGTGCCGAGAAACGCCACTGTCTAATTCCAAACTCTCCCCCCCCCCCCCCGCCTTTTCTCTATCCAACCATCTCACAATCGCACTCTGGCAGTAGAAAATTCCCTCTGAATGCTTGAAGACACCACTGTGTTAGAAAAGAAAGAAAAAAATTCAAAACCCTTTGCCTTCAACGAGAAATAAAACTCCATGAAAGTTTAGTTTAATAATTAGTGGCTGTGGCGTAAAATAATTGAAAATCGATACATGTTTCTTTAGATAAATTGAATATCTGAAATGTTTGAAAGCTGGAATATATTATTATATTTCTTATTAGAAGACTTCACCGTATTAGAAGAAAAAAAAATAAAAAAATATCAAATCCCTCCTACCTCCAATGAAAATTAAAATTCCATGAAAGTTTAGTTTAATAATTAGTGGCTGTGGTGTAAAATAAATTGAAAATCGATATTTCTTTAGACAAATTGAATATCCCAAATTTTTGAAAGCTGGAATATATTATTATATTTCTCGTTAGAAGACTCCACAAAATATCAAATCGCTCCTAGCTCCAACGAAACTTAAAATTCCATGAAAGTTTAGTTTGATAATTAGCTGTTATGTAAATGTAATTGGAAATCGATGTTTCTTTCGACAAATTAAATATCTGAAATTTTGTAAACTGAGAATGTATCATTTTTGTATTTCTGTGGATCCTGGATTCTCTGATTTGCCATTTAATTTTAAAGTGCAGTAATTATAAGGGGACTGTGGACTGATAGTTCTGAGTGACTATGTATAATTTCGTGAAACCGTAGGATCGTAAAAGGTGAGCCTGCTACGGACTGATAAACAGCATCGGTTCCAGTCTGTTCGTTCTAGTTCGCATGTGATTTGTTATTGGCTGAGGGATACGTTGCATTGTTATATCACACGATAGTGGGCTTATTTGGCCACGAAGATGAGGCAGTTAATGACAATTCACTTGTGCAACCTTGCTAAGTCTGCTACTATTTAGGTACACGTCTTATTAAGTGCCTTTAATTGCAATTGATGGTCGAATACTTTGAAGAAGAAATATTATTTTGATTTAAAGATTCCTAAATATTCTCAACCCTAGTTGCAAAATTCTTTGAACAAATCCCTTTACAGATGAAAATATGTAGAAGATTTTATTTATATTAACTTCGAGATTCCTGGATTTTTATTGACGATTATTAATTATTCTTTTGTTATACCACTCGAGTGAATTTTAACTGAATTTTTGTCGTGGAAGAGGGGAACCATTTCCGTATGGGACACGATGATATGTTATCTTTAATGTTGTGCTTCTTCGCCGCTTTCCTGTTGATCTGTTATTTATCTTTCGTCAACAGACACGTGTATTATTCTTCCTCCTGCATTTTCCAACGTTGCATTTAATTTTCGATGTGGAGATCACTGGAGCGGGGAATCACCAAAGATATTTAGATTAGTGTGCTTCATATTTTTGCCAATATTAATATTTTAAAATATTAAGTATAATACTAATTTTAAATATAATATTAAAATATTAATATTGGCAAAAATATGAAGCGCACTCATCTAAATATTTTTGGTGATTAAAATATTAATAATAATAATATTAATGATATTAATATTTTAATATATTATTTTAAAATATTAATATTTTCCCTGAGGGATCAAGATATAAAAATAATTCAAGCTAATTAAACGGTATTTAATTCTTCGTGTCGTCATAATAATAATTTGTTCGTGGCATTAGATTTATCGTTCGAATCTCCCTGCTTCTATACAGGCTTGCCACAATAATTTTCCATCGCGTAACACGTGGCTAACGTAATTAGAAATGGAAATAGTCGTGTTATCGATGGAGCAGCACAGACGCAGCTTCCGATCGATTTCATTCCGATCCATTACAACGACTCCAATTTCGTTCCAATATAAATTATTAATTGGCTTATAAACAGCAAATTGGACGATGTGCACGCAAGTTCTGATAACCGTCGAAGGCTGCACGCGGCCTGATGAGTCACAATATCATCTGCACGTAAATTCATCGCTCCAGGCATTTTCTGTTTAATTTAATCGAGCCTCTGATTAACCAAGCCGATGCAATTCAAGTATCTCTAGAAACTTCCCTCGAGCTCCATTCGAACTTTTTAACCACCCAACTTGCAACCCCAGAAATCAATCAATCTTCTTTTCACAACTTCCCTCCAATTCCCCCCAAAAATCTCATCCGACACAAGGAAGCCACGAACCAAAATTTATTTAAAATTCAACACACACTGCTGTTCACAAATATTAGGACACCCACCCTGTGTAAAATAATTCTGAAAACGTTGCAAATTTATTAAAGTAACCTCGAACAAACTTTACTACAAAAAGTATTCGATCTGTGCCACATATCACATTATCTGCAAACACACCAGGTGTCCCCAATATTTACGAGTTTCATCATACGTATCTTTCAACACCCAAACACGAATAAAAATCAAATTCCTCGTCCCAACTCCACTTCACTTTCACACTTTAAATCCACATTAAATCCCCCTTCCAAATAAACCCACCCCACGGAACCCCTCCACCCCTTAAAAATTCCCCTTAAAAAAAAAAAGGAAGAATGCCCGAGCCTAAGAGAAGCCACCACTTCAAAGTTCACGGGCAACTCACCTCCTCCGTTTTCGATCTCCATCCGGTCCCGTCGATCGCAGTGACGCTGCTAAAACAGTCTCCCTCGGGCTCTTAACACTTCGCGGCGATGAAATTTCGTTGCATATTCGTGGAAAAGGGGCCCCCCCGAGAGTCCGCCGTCCGTCTTTCGATGAGGCGCAAACGGGAACAAAGGACGAGGCCGATGGAAGCTTCTCGAAAAACACGATTCGGAGCCCGGATAACCCGACACACGGTGCTAGTCAACGTTGACTGAACTTCGAAATTAGCATCTCCGTGGCGTTCTTCGAGGTTCGACGTTCGAGAAGCGCTGTGAGTGCCTTGGCCACGTTTGGTCGCGATGGACGCACGTGTGCTGTAAATACAGCTGCGTGGACGTCGAGCTTTTTCATTGGAAACTATCGTCACGAACGCTGATTAAACGAAGAACATCCACTTTCTTCATTTTTCGCGGGGAGGTCGCGGCGGCGGTGCCGGGGGTATTGTCGGACGGCGACGCGATCGCGGCTGTAGTGGGATCGAGATCTACGCAGGAAGAGGGACCTTGTTGAGGATCGATAACGGATCTAGGAAGGATGGACGCTGTTACAAGCTGTTTGAATAATTGTGAACGACAAAGGGAATTTTTTAAAATAATATCTTCATTACGGTTTATTTGCGTATTGCGTTGTTGCTAGTTATTAGTAGCCTGGTCTGGGCAGCCCTCCAATCTGTGGCAGAGAAATTTTTAGATATTCCTTTGGCCACTACTTGTAGTATTAGCCCATAGAGCACACTTCGTGGCGGCAACGTTGCAGAATCGTTGCAGTAACATTGCAGTGTTGCACGGTTGCAGCGCAATGTCGATGTAACGTTGCTGCGACGTTGCCGTGCAACATTGCACGGGGGCGGACATAGAATTATTGCAATATTTCTGCAACGTTACGGCAACGTTTGGCAACGTTTCCACAATGTTGATGCAACGTTCCTGCAATGTGGCCGCAAGTTTCCTGTAATGTTGCTGTAATGATCCTGCAATGTTGCGCAACGTTGCTTAACCTAAAATATTTAAACCTAAAATATTTCCGTTGTTTTTAATGTTACGAGAAAATGTCTAAGGAAAAAAATGTTTGCTTCAGGGAGACAATTATTCTGACGGAGACGATTTTTTTTCTCAAGGTTATATTTCCCGAAATTTCAAGATCATCAATAGTTTTTTTTTTAATGGGATGACGCATTTTCATTACTGTAACGTTATAGCCAATTAAAATACAAATTCAATCATGTATAATATGTTGTCCTTTTTGTCTAGCAATCATTTTTTTCCTGAGACATTTTCTCGTATCATTAAAAACAACGGAGATATTTTAGGCTTAAATGTTAGGTGACTCACCCTGTGTATTTTAATGTGTAGAATGACACAGGGTGGAAGTTGTAGTACATACCTATAGTGTTACAAAACCCTAATGGAGTTTGTCAAAATGAGCCTTCGTTTTTGAATAATTCGAGTTTACAGTTTTGCACACATTCAATATCTCGTCGCGTCCGTCACGGGGACGTTATTTTTATTTTTGGCTACACTGCCCGAAACGTTGCAGGAGGCGGACATGGCAATATTGCTGCAACGTTGCGACAACGTTGCAGTGCAACATTTCAATCTTGCACTGCAACGATCCTGCAACTTTACTGCAACGAGAGTGTGCTGTATGGAAGGTAATATCAGGGTTCGAAAGAGTTTTGGAACTTTTCAATAGGTTCTACGTGAAACATGGACCGTGGAACTTTTTTAAAAATGTTCCCGCGAGGACTGATAAAGTAGAAGTTCTTGAAAATAAAAATTCTAGTTGGAATGGAACTTATAAAATATAAAAATAAAAATTTCTCTATAACAGGAACAGATATTATGTTCATCAATATTAAAAAAGTTCTCAATCGTTGTAAGAAATACTGAATAATAATCCAGGAATAGTACTACATCAATAATAAATAATTATTACAACTAAATTGATATTCTGAATGTGTTATTTGTTTGTAATATTTACCTACGTAGATAATTTCTACGTATTTTGGTGTATTTTGCTTCGTGTAAGTTATAAAAAAAATGTTATTTAGGTATTATTCTGGACAAGTTTTCTTTTCTGTTCAATACTTCTTATGAAACTATTAATTACTTATGTTGTGATTTTCATAGCCTTTATTAAATAAACACGAAGAATATGATATTATCTTGTTAAATAAAACTAGTACCTAATAGTTTAGTACTTTTCTTTATCTTATGGAACCTTTTTCAATAAATGTAAATTTATTTCTAAAGGAGTTCCTAAGGGTAACATTTCATTCAATAAAAATTCCACAGGGACAGATATTTTCTTAAACGAAACATATAAGTTCTAACATAATTTTTTTCAAAATAAGAATCCCAGAACTTTTTCGATCCCTGGTTAATATTGTACTAATGTAAATCCGAGGAAGATGGGAAATGAAAGTATTTCTTAAAAGGAAATGTCTGATGGCTATCAAATAATAATTTTTCTTTTAACATTATCAAGGGATATTTAGACAAAAAGATTAAAGTTTTAACACGACACTACGGCCATCCCCTCTGGGCTTACCCTATACGAGCCTCTCAGAAGTCAAACTGCTCAACTAAAAATAAACAGCAGAGGAATTAGATAAGTTTCCACTAATTCTGTGCTTAAATATTAAAATTGAGAAAGTGGAGTTTCTAAGCAGTTCCTAGTTTGGTCCCCAAGCATTGGCAGATTTAACAAACCCATACAATCTTCCAAAAAAAAAATTACGATTTTATCCAAACACTATATTTCCCTTTGTTCCCCAGAATTTTCGCACCACGCGCGCGTAAATTTATTTGCAATTCTGGCGTGCATACAGGGTGTCCCAGAACTTTAGCCATCTGGGCCTTTTTCCTTAAATCCACCAAGAGGCTCAAAATGTGAAAGCAACGAAGGCACGCTCTGGTTATTAAAAACTCCCTGTATCCCCTTCTTCCGCCGCGTAGCTATCCACGTGCTAGTCCCCGAGAATAGCAAACAAGTGAGACGAGCCACCGCCGAAAATCGCGATCGCAGCAGGCGTTAACAGGTGGCACCGTTGAGCAAACGTTCTCAACGATCGATAACCATCGAGCCAAACTTCGAACACGTGGTTACTATTAATTCCTAGGGGTTCCATAGCCAAAGTGTAAATTTGGAAAATGTTTGTGGTCCAGACTGTCCCATTCATCCGACTCGTTTAAATTCGAACGAGGAAGATGATTTCGATATTGCCAGAAGTCTCATAAATAATTGTGCCATTAGCGTGATTGGTGTCAAACACTGTCGAGGTCCCAAATAAAAAAATGAATCGATCAGCGAGCGATATTTTAGGCGCAGAAAATGCTGGAAGAGTAAGAAGTTTTTCCCCACTGTTTTCAGCGACTAATTAACCGTCTCCTCGTACGGCTTTCTTGTTCTTTAACCAAACAGTCGTTACGCGACATAATTCCGTCAATTGCGTCAATTATGACGGGGTCAAGCGGAGGGACGAGCCTGGTGCGTTGCGAACGAGGTAGAAAGAGATAACTGGCCGGTAACGATTATCGCTGTGCACCAGTCTCATCTGCTTCTCCTCGATGCCACCCTTCTTAATTCGATTAACAGGCAACGAATGGAACGAACGTGACGTCGTTGGAAGGATCGAATTCTGGTGCGCTGGTGGGCTGTCACACACTCTGAACTCGTACAGACCTCACCATTGCTTGGTACTTTAAGGTCTCCCTAGTTCGACGGCCTGGAAAGGAGCGCGATATTTGGGATTTTTTTTAAGAGAAACCCTCAAATTATATTAATTGAAAACTTTATGCTTATATCTGCACATATTCAGGTAACATTTAAAAGAAAAATTTAATTAAAAAAAATGGTACCTAAAACTTTAAATGGGTTGTTCTTAAAACGATGTTTTTCGAATTATTTAGCATGATATCTCAAAATCCAATCACCCGATTTACTTCAAACTTGGTATATATCTTCAGTAGATGTTACATTCTCGTTGCTACTAAAACTAAGTCAGTCTTTGCAAAATTAGATTTTTGCGACTTAAAAAACCAGCGAATTTTGTTGCAGAAATCGATGTCTGGTTTAGACGCTGCCATTTTTTTTTTTTTTTACTTTTCAGTATTTCTCATTTAATCTAGTTCAGACGATAGCCACACTCATACAGATTACGCAAATTTTTTATTTCAGACAACTACAACGGCTGATTTTGTGCTAACCATGCGCATATGATTTTTGTAAGGCGCTCTATTTGAAGCACTATAACTCCGGATATAACCACTATTTTTGCATACAATTTTTTTTTCATATTCTCTAAAGAATGAGGAACAAAGCCGCAAAGCTGGAAGTAAATATATTTAACGGTTTGGTTTTAAAAAATTCCCAAAGTTCGCATCATTTTTCGTCCGTCAAGGTAGGGAGACCCGTCAACAGGTGGCTTAATGCACAAATAGATATTGCAGGTATGTCCATTTTTGTCGTTTTCGAGAAAAACCGGTTCGACGCTTTCATTATTGTTAAGGCCTAAAGGCGCTTTGGAAATTTATTCGAAGCGAAATGAAGGCACTCGGAAAATCTAATCGGCAATAATTGTAACGGACTTCGTTTATGTCGCTAAGTGAATTCTGCTGATAAAAAAAATTTTAAAAAAATGCGAGGCACAAATGTGTGGTGTGTAAAATAGAAGGCATAATAAAATAAAATTGCAGCCGCAAGAATATTATTTTTGACAAATTTATGAAGCATTTCTCGATGGATTTCCCTAGTTGTTCTTTTCGAAGCAGTAGGAGTCATTTGTGGAAATTTTACTCTGTACTTTTCATTTTTTTTTCACACAGAATCACCCCCCCTCTGTTCCCCCCCCCCGCAATGTTTCTACAGCAGGAAATCGCGATGAAAGAAAATTATTCCCCCTTTTCCACTATCGCTCGCTAAATTGTCGTTTCTCGCCTCAAAAGGTGATTCTTCGATGAGGAAAGCTCCATCGAGGATCCTTCTGCTGGAAGCAGAGTTCATTGGACGATTTCTGCCCCCTTCCGGTTCGACGGCTTCCTGAAATTTCCCGTTGACCTTGTTCCTCGCCTATCGAACCGATTCGCGCGGATTTCTCGCGCAGAATTCATCGTTCAGGCTAGTAGCGCACTCGGGGTTTAATCTTGGTGGGAGCCGAGTTGAGCGGATAAAAATATTTAATGCAAGTTCAATAAAATTCATTAGGCGATTAGAAAAATGTATTTAAAGAATAAAATTCAGTTATCTTTTCTGTTTACAAAGCTCTTGAATTACTTCAGTCTTGTTTACATTATTCGCCTTTTTCTGTTTTCTTTGGGGGTGCCAGAGCCCCTTGCCCCCCCCCCCCCTCCGAGTGCTAATTGAAATTAATCGGTTGCTTCTTAAATTACGAAATTCCTTATTTCATATTTCTTCTTCTTCTTTACAAGCAGTTGATATCATCGAACCCATTCAGCATGTGCAAATAATGTGTAAAACTTGACTAAAGAGCACAGTTTCCACGAATCATTTACATCAGAATCAAACGTTATCTATGTGAACGTCAGAGATATTGGTGTCGTTTAGATTTTAGATGTACAAGGTGGTCCTCAGAAAATTGATATATATTAAACACTGATTTTTGAGAAAAGTTATTTCGCTATTCTCATAATTATTATTTATTAATTATACTAATTACTGTTCCTGTTAACAAAATTATTCTATTATTACTAATATTACTACCCATACAGCACACTCTCTTTGCAGCAAAGTTGCAGGATAATTGTGACAACTTTGTTGGAAAGTTGTGTCAACGTTGCGGGCACATTGCAGGATCATTGCAACAACATTGCAGGAACGTTGCGGCAACATTGCAGGAACGTTGCGGCAACGTTGCAGGAACGTTGCGGCAACGTTGCAGGAACGTTGCGGCAACGTTGCAGGAACGTTGCGGCAACATTCCAGGAACGTGGCGGCAACATTGCAGGAAAGTTGCGGCAACGTTGCAGGAACGTTGCGGCAACGTTGCAGGAACGTTGCGGCAACGTTGCAGGAACGTTGCGGCAACATTCCAGGAACGTGGCGGCAACATTGCAGGAAAGTTGCGGCAACATTGCAGGAAAGTTGCCGCAATACTGGCGTTAACATTGTGGAAACGTTGCCAAACGTTGCCGGAACATTGCAGCAAAGTTGCAGGATCGTTGCAGTGCAATATTGCAACGCAACATTGATGCAACTATGCAGCAATAATTCTATGTCCGCCCCGTGCAATGTTGCACGGCAACGTCGTAGCAACGTTACATCGACATTGCGCTGCAACCATACAACACTCCAAGGTTACTGCAACCATCCTGCAACGTTGCCGCCACGAAGTGTTCTGTATGGGTATTACCACTTCATTAATCACTGAAATATTACATAATTAAACAAAACATAATGTAATAAACCAAAGATCCAATAAACTATGTTAAGACAGGATTTTCTTAATATCCCACTCTGCATTTCGACGGCAGTCGAAGGACACAGTGTTTGAACACCTGTACCGCGATATTTTGCTCGACGGTTGTTTGCATCGCGTTGATCATCCGATCGCAGGTAAACACTGCGACGATCTCATACATAAAACTAATCGGAAATTACTTGCCAGTATCGTGTTTGCTCGGTGCGAGGGTACCAGACAGGGGGTGACTTGCGATTTCGCATCGCGGACCGAAACTGGATTAGCATTGCACTGAGCGTATCAATAAATCACAGTAATCAAACAATCTTTACGAATCATGTAGTCCAATAAACGAGTCTTAACGTTCAACGAAGTCCAAGGATAGTTCATCAGCGAATTAAGATAATTGAAGAGCGAAGGTTTAAGCTTTAAAGTCTAGGAGGTTCAAGTGATTCTGAATGGAGTTGCTGGCACGACCAACTGATGCCCACTATGAAACCTACCATTTCCTTTGGTGGACCAAAAAATGTGGCTGTGTTGAATGGTGGTCCTGCTTTTGCAGTCCTGGTCATTGGAGGGCTGTACATATTGGGGAAGGTTGTAGGTGCCATTTTTTGGATATTTTGTTTAATTAATTTTTTATGCACAATTACAGAGGAAAATTTTGCACGAAAAAGCTTTAAAGTGCCATAAATTGTTTATTTTTTTTTTAAATTAAAAAATTTGGCCTGTCAGCTCATAATGGCAATATTATTTTACGAGAATATCATTTTGTTTTTGAGACCCATCGATGTTTAAAGGAGATATCACGCTGACCATTTGCTCTGCAGTGGTCTAAAGAACCTTAGAAATCATGTATAATTGTATGTATAATACAAAAATTATTGTAAATAAATTTCTCGTGCCCTTTGTGGAGTAATAAATCACGTGTAATAAGTGTTTTGTTTTATTTTTTTCAATAAAACCCCTAAAAAAATCCTAAAATCTGCGCTAAATTTGTCAAACCCTCTTCCTAGTTGTCAACAATGGACATGGTGGAAAGCACCAATTACAACTGCTTGAATCAGCTAATGCTTAGCCACATCGTAAATCATTTTCAGAGTACTATAAACGAGGCACTGTGTAGTACTTACCACTTGATAAACGGAGAAATATTTTGCAGGCGTTGTTGCCGCGCAGTCATAATTTTTAGCTTCCGATACCATTCGAAATGCTTCCCAACGATGACGTAATTAATTTTCCACTTAATTTTACTAAGCGTTAAACAAAGATGTCACCACGAAATTTCAGTGCAACAGGTGATTCTGCTATGCCATATGGTTTTAAATTGAAAAGAATTAATTTTTCCCATTTTAGATTAAGCAACGTTGCGCAACATTGCAGGATCATTGCAGCAACATTACAGGAAAGTTGCGGCAACATTGCAGGAACGTTGCCGCAATACTGGCGTCAACATTGTGGAAACGTTGCCAAACGTTGCCGGAACGTTGCAGCAAAGTTGCAGGATCGTTGCAGTGCAATATTTCAACGCAACATTGATGCAACTATGCAGCAATAATTCTATGTCCGCCCCCGTGCAATGTTGCACGGCAACGTCGCAGCAACGTTACATCGGCATTGCGCTGCAACCATGCAACACTGCAAGGTTACTGCAACGATCCTGCAACGTTGCCGCCACGAAGTGTGCTGTATGGGTAGTACTGCCCTTAACTCGACTTCGCAAAAAAATGTCGGCCAGTCCGTTTTTCTTCTCACTGTCTCGAATCAAAGAAAGATTTTTAATCATTAAAATTCTCTGCAAATTAAAAAAAAACCAGTTCCAAGTTCACAGTAAAATGTCTCGAAGAAAATTCTCAGGAATTCTTACGTCCATTTCGCAGAACGACCCCCACAGTTGTCCCTGAAACAGACATCTCAGCCCCCTTCGATGTAAACGTAAAAGATATCAAACACCCATTCGCCACGTCCTCGCTATCCTTCCTCTGTCAACGAAATTGAACGAAGCGAACCAGTATTAGGATAAACAGGGGGGAATATATTACGCAGAGAGACACATAGGATCCAATAGGGATCAAGGTTGATCTCCCTTTCGTCGTGAAATTGATCCTTTCACCATTGATCTCTCGTTTCGTTGAAATGGCTAGCTGGTAGTATGAAAATCTTCGCTAAGGCACTGGCTTCTCCATGCAAAACTTCCTCGCCTTAGTGCACCCTAGCTCCAATTTATCATAATATCAATTTCAGTATCCTCAAATTTAGATGAATTGAAGGGCAGGAGGGAAAAACGAGAAATGCCAATTTTTCGCCATTTTGCGATTTGTAGCATATTCTATTGGGTGGCAGCTGGGACTTATAAAGTTTAAATGCCACCGTGAGATAACGTTGGAATGTTGGTGTACTGGTTAAAAACAGGTGATGTCCCTGCATGCCATTTGGTTTTATTGCAACGCAACATTGATGCAACTATGCAGCAATAATTCTATGTCCGCCCCCATGCAATGTTGCACGGCAACGTCGCAGCAACGTTACATCGACATTGCTGCACTGCAACAAAACGCTTAATTCTCTCGATAAAGCTGTTTTGTGGCATTCCCTATTTTTTTTTTCGTTTTATACGTTTATACGTTTCCTTTCAGAATCGACTTAATACTCCACCAAATCCCTCTATCCCGCATTTTCCATCGCAACGAGATGAAAACTCCCTGTCCCCGGTATCGCAGATATTCGAGATTCGAAGCCTTTAGATATTTCTACGCTGCTTTCCATCATTATCGCTGGCCCGCGGAAAAGAACCGAAAGGTTGACAGGGTTTAATCGACTAATCGGATTGCAGAGGGATGCTCCGTCATCATCGACGTCCGTACTAGTTGTTGGAGCAGAAAATTCCTCGGCGTCCGAGGATTTAAAAACCGGCCACTTATTTATTTCCGAAACTCGACATCGAGGGGAAATAATGGAGCACATTAACAATAATTATTTTAACCTTCCATTATCCAATTACGCCGATATACTCACACTGCGAT
The DNA here is from genome assembly GCA_029448645.1 of Andrena camellia. Taxonomy (NCBI): domain Eukaryota; kingdom Metazoa; phylum Arthropoda; class Insecta; order Hymenoptera; family Andrenidae; genus Andrena; species Andrena camellia. The sequence goes on along the minus strand of CM055678.1, from coordinate 26,947,422 downwards.
ATAAACTAAAGTCACTTTTTAAAAGATCACACGTGACTGAGAAATATTCCTCTTTCTCCTAAAAGAGCAATAAATTATTTCCTCATTTATCCGAGTCCTGCCGAGTAGGGCGGAGCTTATTTTTCAACTACGAAAAATATGATCTTCTTACCATCTCGATTTGTTTCGTTTTTATAAGAAGTAAAATAATTCATTTAGAAACTCATATCTGACGTACAAAATTAAGCAAAGCAATTAGTAGATTGTACCCTGGCAGAAGGAAGCAGACACTATCCGATGTCTGAGCCTCTGTGAACAATAAATTTTTAACAAATCGTCAAATATAAATTAAAATAAAGCCATCTTCGACTCACTCGAGCTACCCCTAAACAAAACAATGTATTGTCCAAAGTTTTCATATATCTAAAGGAACAAATCAGGGTGGTGAGGCTTATAAAAAAAAATATTTAACCCTTCGCTGACACTCTGGGTTTGAGCCACCCATAAGCTGATTGCGACGCTCTGTACCTTTTATATTCAAAATAAATACCTTTTTTCCAAAGCCAACTTACAAACTATTTTTTCTCTCAAAATATTATATCTGAGCAATAACTCTGTAGATTTTTAGCTTCTAATATTTAAATTCGTAAAAGTTACAGTTTTTTTTTTGAAGATTTTCTTCGTGTTTTCTCGACATATGGTAATCTAGATTTTTTTTTACAAGAACTGTGATGAAATTTCAATGAAAAAAAAAACTATTGGAATACATTCTACAGACCATGAAGTTGATCCATGATTTTTTTCATAACAATTGGATTCTTCAGATGAGAATGGCAGCCGTTAAAAAATTGTTCTGTATGCGAGCCGCCCAGGTGTGTTAAAGTTGATCGAAAAAAGAGGTGCGCGCCAACGAAGGGTTAATTCTTTTTCGTCAGCTTTCAAGCTCCGCGCCACTACTGGCGAGCCAATTCGGTGTTATTCCATCTTCCCCTCCCGCAGATGGAGCGTAAGCCAGATTGCGCAACAGCAGATTGCATCTCGCAGCGGCGTCGATAAGAATTAAGACGATATTTGCACGTGTCTCCGACGGATCTGCATGTTAAATCATTATAGCAGACTGCGGACGATCGTAGTGTTGCTGTTTCTCCCGCGCAAGGCTAACGGAGGTCGCGTTAAAAGCTGTAGTTGGATCGATGCAGTCGAAGCGGCTAACGAAGGAAATATAGAGGACAACAAAACCGATGGGTGGGGATGGGAGGTGGGGTGTGTGTGTGTGGGGGGGGGGGAATCAACAAACCCTGATAATTTATTGCCAGTCAATTCGACGATTCCTCACAGCCATCGCGCAACATTCCTCCGGAGCTGATTCCCATTAAACGCTGTCGTGGCAAATTTCGCCATTCCCCCGTCTCGCAACCTTGGCATTTTTCTCGCGGACAATCGCTGTGCTCTATGATCGATATACCTACTCGAAACGATCGGAGTTTAAGGCACAGTGGATCGCGGAATATAGAACCGGGGAGCCTGGGACCGTGGCTTCAATGGAACGACGAGGAAAGTGTGACGAGCACGGAGGGAATCCTCTGGCGATGGATTATCGATGCGTATTGCTGGCGTAAGCTCTTTCAGAGGCGAAGCTCCAGCCAAGGCCACACACGCAACGGGACCTACATTGCGGGACTTCCTCCTCCGCTAATGCAGCGGCTCGACACGCTCTCGGCCACGTACGCTTACCGAAAAAAAAAGGCACGCTTCCTCGCGGTATCTTCCGCGACGATAACGAAAAAGTAGCGCGATGCACTCGCGCGTTCCACGCTTCGTGGCGGTGGTGGGGGGTGGGGTGGAGTGGGGGAATTGCTCAAGGCTTCTGGGCCTCTGATAATTATTCGACGACTCTGTTTGGGGTTTTAGCGACTCAAGGAGTGGGAATTATTTTTTACACGGATTTAATTACGCGGAAAATAGATAAATAGCTGATACCTAGCCCGGGGCTAATTTGTTGGGGAATAGAGGGCCATTATTGAAGTGAAGATTTTAAGGAGAGGTTCCCGTCTAAGAATCGATTTTTTTTTTTATTTCGTTCTTCGAACGTTCAACCTTTCGGGAACGCGTGTTTAACCCTCGTCAGCTGCGGCATAGGTACAATTGTAACTTTTGCGTGTTTTAAATTGCGATAACTTTCTTTCGAGAAGCCGTGGAGGGCTGATGTTTCGTGACATCTCTAATTTTTTGGTCTAGATTATGCGGACCAAATTTCAGAAAAATATCTCTACCCCCTTCCGAGACAGAGGGTCGAGTCGAGGGTTGCATCCATAACAGCTGCATAGACACAATTACGTCCTCATACATTTTGTATGAAGATAATGCAATAAAAAAAGAATACGATTTTTTTTTAATGATAATGTTATTTTATTATAAAAAAAAGTAAAAAATAGATTATTTACATTATAAAAGAAAATTTAGGAAATTTTTTTTATTGATTTTCATTGAGACTAAATGTTATCCATTTATCGTACATATAATATATGTGAGGGTGCAATTGTGCCTCTGCCGCCTGTTAACGTTGTAAAATTGTGCCGCCTGACGAGGGTTAAAAGGATCTTTTGGCATTCGTAAAATTCCCGAAGTTATAAGCATTTGTGAGCGTTTTACTGGGAACAGTAGTTCTCAAAATCGGTGGGACCTGTAGCTCCAAAAGTTATTATCCGATTCGACTGAAACTTTTTTTACTTTGAAGAATATACTTTTGGGTAGGGGAGGGGGCAGAAATAATTACAAAAATTTGAACATTTATCATTTTTAAAGGCGTTGAAAGGACGAAAAATATAGGGACAAAGTGATTTCAAACTTCAAGTGTCATTATTGTCTAAAAAAATGGCATTTTTGTGATTTTTTTCTGGTTTCTCCCATAGTCAGAAGTATATTCTTCAAAATAAAAAAAGTTTCAGTCGAATCGGATAATAACTTTTGGGGATACAGGTCCCATCGATTTTGATGAATTTTTTGACGTCTCGAGTTTAACGACTCCCCAGTGCCGTCTGCAATGATCAATTATATAACAAAAAATATATTTCTATAATTTAAGATATCCTTAATACAATGCAAAAAGTTCCATTAAATTATATATAGTAGTTTTCCTTTAATTAATTCCTAAAGATCACCTATTTTTATGGACTCTAGACCGAACCTCCCTTTAAGGGGGCATTCTTGTCTGCAAGACTTCTGGAACTCTTATTTTTAAAAAAAAATTCTGTTAGAACTCATATGTTTCGTTTAAGAAAATATCTGTCCCTGTGGAATTTTTATTGAAAAAAAATGTCACCCTTAGGCACTTCTTTAGAAATAAATTTACATTCATTAAAAAACGTTCCATATAAGATAAAGAAAAGTACTAAACTGTTAGGTACTAGTTTTATTTAACAATATAATATCATATTCTTCGTGTTTATTTAATAAAAGTTATGAAAATCGTAACATAGTTAACGATTGAGAACTTTTTTAATATTGATGAACAAAATATCTGTTCCTGTTATAGAGAATTTTTTACTTTTATACTTTATAAGTTCCATTCCAACCAGAACTTTTACTTTATCAGTTCTCATGGGAACATTTTTAAAAAAGTTCCACGGTCCATGTTTCAAATAGAACCTATTGAAAAGTTCCGGAACTCTTTCGAATCCTGCAATTTTTTGCCATTCTTTAGGGACGACGCACAAAAAATCTACACAGTTTTTATCGACGTGCATTATCCACACGTGTTTATAAACATTCCAGTAAAAAAAATTGCGAGGCTTTGAATTTGAACTAATTTTTGTCACTTTTTTTTCGTCTTTAAACGGCTTTAAATGTGTGACGGAAACACTCTTTCGACTCGATTCTGCTGGAATTAAATATTTTCTGAAGGTGTACGAAAAAGATGGGCCAGAATTGGCCCACTAGAAGTTGAGATATCGTGCGTATCTTCATGAAAAATACCATTTTGAGAAAAACCCATATCTTCATTAATTATTATTATATATGGCAGAATTTTTTTCTATAACTTACTGAAGTGTTAATAAATACGTGTGGATAATGCTCGTAGAAAAAAACTCTGTGATTTTTTTGTCGGCCCATTTTAAGGAATTATTCCCGTTTAGCGCGCCGATAAATTCAGCGATTTTCCGAAATTTATTGCGACGAAAATAATCATAGCAATGGAAGAAACCTTTTTTCTATTTATTAAGCTACATTTCTACAGTAAATAAAAAGTATAAAAGTAATAAAATTATTGCTTTTAAAATGCTTTTGAAAGCGGTCTTGATGACATTTCGAAAAATTCATGCCTCGTTCGCGAAGGCGATTTCAACCGTTAGACTAATCTGAACCCAAAAATCTAAACAAATTCTTGATCAGTATGACTGTCGCTATCGCTCGGACTATAATTAGTGATTTATCTTCAAAATTAGCAAAATGACAAGCAAAATGCAAAAAAAAAGGTTTCTTCGGTTTTTCTCCTTCGCTATTTTCGATTTTAAAAGTAAGTTAGACTCAATGGAGATACTTGCCCGGAGTCCCTGCGAGAGTCATAGGTGTGCAGAATAAGCAGTAAAATTTTTAAAGCAATCGGTTCGATAGATTTCGAGATTCACGATGTGAAAAAAATAACGTTTCGAGAAAAACGCGCTCAAAGTTTTCATCTACAGAGGCTGAGCCTCTGCACTCCCTGCAAAACGCCTCTGTAGAATCTAAAATAATCGGAATTCTTCCGTGAAAATTTAACAGTAGATTCTCGAGGATATGTGTTCCCCGAAAATGTTTAAAAATAAAAATCGTACTTTTTCAACTCCGGTCTAACCGGAATGACCCCTTAAAGAGGATGGAGGATCTCGTTCCTCCAGACGAGAATGCCCCCCTCAAGTGCCAAAGATCGTCGGCAATCTTGATTTCGAGTATTCGAGGGGTTGACAGTGGAGACGAGAGTGCCGGGTGTTAATATAAATAATCTGGGATTAAATGGGACAGAGAGTAACGCGTGTTGAAGGCTCCGGCACAAAACCCACCGCTGGTGTTAAATCGAATCGAGAGCCCGCTTGGAAAGGGACACGGGAGGATCGGCAGAGCGCAATTTCCACGGCGGAAATTACATCTACGACCAGTGGAAAAAAAGCTTTTGTTGGCGAGCTTCGCGAGCGGGGACACGCCACGCTTGTCCTCTGCGCGCGCGCGCGCGTGTAAATAACAGGCGCGGTTGAGGACAGAGAAAACACCGGGTATAAAGAGTCTCCTCGACACTTCATTATTTGTGTCGCCTGTTTAACTTGTATTTCATACGCGAGCACCGGCAATATTCACCGAAGTCGTCGCAACTTTCTCCAAAATGATCTGTCTCCATGCTTGGATCTCGTAGTTGAGTCAGACTTGAGCGAAGTAGGGCCCCGATTTAGATTTGCATCAAAAGGTGGGTCAGATCTTAACCTTATCTACTTTGTAGTAGGGATGCGCGGGTAATCGAATGTCTCGGGTACCCGAGCGGTCGGATCGGGTCGGGTAACGTCGGGCGGGCTCGGTCGGAGGCCCGGAACAGACGGGCCTACGGGTAGCCCGATTGTGTCGGGTAGCTCGATTAATTCGGGTAATGCGGTGCTTGATAAGTTGATATACGTATTCAGCTTTTTTTAAACAACCGAGTACTCGGCAAGCATGTACAAAATCTTTACATAATAAACAATACGTAACTTTATAATAAGATAATTTTCACGTGGAAAAATAATGCTTCTAACGGATTTATTCAAAGTGACCTTCATTCGATACCTACCACCTGTATATTAACTTTGTATATAAGGTGCATAAGTTGAATTTTTACTTAAGTGGAATTCTCGCGTAACAGCCCCCAAAAGTAAGTAATAGGTATGAATTTTTTTTTTAAACTATTGTTAATAATACATTAAACTTCCTTCTCTTAATATCGCAGTACTAAATACATGTTTAAAAACGCATATTATCTGGATGTTTCATAGTATTTAAGAAAACTATACAAGCATATGAATATGCTTTTTAACGTATTTATTTTAAATTAGCATGTAAAAGACGAAGCTGTTGCACATTTTTCGGTAATATCTTTGTCCGTGTACTTGTCCCATTGCATGCCTATTTCCTGTATCAACTGTAAGATCATTGTTTATTTGTATTCATAAATGTTTATAAAAAATGTTTCAAGTGAAAATTATCTTATTCTAAAGTTTCATATAGATAAAGATGTTGTACATGCCGAGTACTCGGTTGTTTAAAAAAGCTGAATATGTATATTAACTTATCATGCACCGCGTTACCCGAATTAATCGAGCTACCAGACATAATCGGGCTACCCGATACAATCGGGCTACGCGACATAATCGGGCTACACGACACAGTCGGACTACCCGTAGGCCCGTCTGTCCCGGGCCCCCGCCCGAGCCCGCCCGACTTTACCCGACCCGACTCGAGCCCGAAAAGTCGGGTACCCGCACATCCCTACTTTGTAGTACTTAAGGGGTTACACCTAAATAAAGCGAATATTTGAGAATTTTTTTTAAAAAAGCATAAGCATATATTGATGCAGAACTTTTTGCATTTAATAGAGTAACATTTGAGGAACATTCAGTAATATTTTCGTGTAAAAGTATTCGTTTATAGGAATGTTACAACCGATGTTTGTTAAGCACTTTTTGAAAAAGTAGTTTTGCGGTGAGCACTGCCATTCGGAAACAGAACCAAAAAGATTTCATTAGTGTATTAGATTATCCTCTGATTAATCGATGGAATTTCCGAAATATTAAGTTGAAGCAAAATGGCGGCTGTTTAAATTTAAGGTTCCGATTTTTGCAAAAAAAAAAAATAGTTTTTCGTTCATAAAATCGAAAGTATGTATTGAAAAAAAAATCCTTCGATCAACCAGTAGATTTTTATATCTACAATAAGCCCACAACATTTCAGAAAGATTGGTGCAGTAGTTTTTGAGACATCTTGCTCACCGTTTTTAAAAAGGCTTCTTTGATGCCGTTGTATTTTTATTATAAACGTAAATATTTTTCTACAAAAACATTACCAAATGTTCTTTAAATGTTGCTCTTATAAGTGTAAAAAGTTCTGTAGAAATATATGCTTCCGCTTTTTCAAAAAAAATTCACAAACATTCGCCTCTTTTTTTTTTGAAAATAAGCAAAATATATCCTTTTTTCGTTTTATTAATTAAAAATTCTTGAATTTAAAGATACGGATACGAACCAGTGGCTCAAATTATTTCTTTTCTTTGTCGCATCTTATAAATTCTGGAGAGAATTAAAAAAAAAACGAAACATATCGGTTCTTTCATTTTTGGACTATAATTAGTTCTTTTTATGCCCTTTAATTTTGTATAAATTTTATCTGCCCCCGAGTGCTCCCGCATAAGAAAAAATATACAAAATAAAACGAAAAAACCAGACAAATCTGTGCTCGAATATTTATTTTTAAAAGACACTGACCTTTCGATTCCTTCAGATTCAACTGATAGTGATGAAGATGTATAATAAGAATGAATAATTAAAAATTTATTATCAATACGAATTATTTAAAAACTTAATTTTATTTTTTTTATAATTGTTTCATACGTTTGTTATTAATTTGTGTTTAAATGTATTTAAAAAAATATATATTTTACTTGCTTTACTTATATTATGTTCAAAAATATATTTTAATGAATTCTTTCATGTTAAAAATTAATTTTTTTGGGTATAAATATGATTAACATATCAATTACGTGTAAATAACTGTATCTTAATGGAAAATTGATTTTTGATTTTTTCCCCTACATACTCGTTACACTGTGTGCCGTATTGAAGCTACAAAAAATCATTTAAAACAAATTAAAATATCGACTTCACATTTTATTTCGTATAATGTAAGAGTAGCTTAATAAATTCCGAAAAGATTTATTTCATTATATGTTGTATTTACTGAGAAACAAATCTTTAAAAATATCTTATTTACAATCTAAAACAAATAAAGACCCCTGCCTTATTTCATCATATCAAACCTACCTAAAACTTCACCAGACCTACCTCAAATCTCTCCCAAAGCGTCGTTCACCCCTGACCCTCATCTACTCAACCCCCGCAAAGCCAACTGATTTCCCCAGGAAACCTCACTCACCCCAAGCCCTGAAAAATAAAAATTAGTGTTCCAAGCTCCCCAGAATGAAGCTCCCCGTAGATGAAGAGTCGAAAAGAAAATCCACCCTGCCCGATATCATTACAGTAACAACCCTCCCCCGTAAGTAATCCCTCCGCCCTTTCGCAAAAGCCTGGAATTCGATCGGCAACTCCCCACCGGCTGAACCGATTTTAATCAACGCTAACGAGGGAGCAGCCGGCCGTAGCGAGGAGGTCTCCCTCGGTACACGAAAAAGCTCATTTTACATCCCCCTCCCCCCGGGCGGTGGAGCGGCGTGGAGCTCGCAGAGGCATCCTAGGCGAAAGGCGACGTGGTCGGTGGAGGTTTCGTCTTGGTCGCAGGCTCGCGGGGCCGTCAGTCGAGCCTCGTATCTCGTCGACGGAGCACAACCCCTCCGAAACGGAAGAATCCGCGTTCCCTCCCCATCGATCGGGCGCGCGATGAATCGGAAACAATCGTCCCTCTGATCCTACGGCGATCGCCACCCGTTCTCTCCGAGAGCCTCTGCGAATTGCCGGCGAGGGCCGGTCGGGGGGCGGGGGGGGGGGGGGCGGGGGAACGCACGGTGCCTCCGATGTTAGTCGACGCTCTCACTCGCGGTTGAGACCGACCGAGGGCGCGATGAGAGGCAGGACTTACGGTTGAGACTAGAGCGCGCGCGAAGTCTCCGCCATGGTGGACAAACTCCACGAGTACGAGGGTCTCGCTGGCAGGGTGCACGACGTCCGCGACAAGATCAAGGAGAAGTGGGAAGTTTGGAAAGAGTGGAAGAACGGCGTGCCGCTGGACCGCGGTGTCGAGGGGTTCTTGAGCCACCTGCGCGGCCCACCGAAATTGGAGAGGACCTTGGATGATTATGCTCATGTCTACAGGTAGTATTTTCGAATCGGTTGAAAGCTGCGTCGGAACGTTCGGGGATCAGGGAGATTTAATTGGCATTTTCTATTATTTTGGGGGTATTCAGGGGGATGGTAATAAAATGGTCAAAATTAGGTGAAATATTAATGAGGCATCTACAGGCACCAAGGAATTGGATAATAAACTTTTTGGAAAAAAAAGTGAAAAACCAAATTCAAAGGTGCGCTAAAGAGGATAAATTTTTTTTTTCAAATCGGTGCCAGAATAAAAACAAAATTCAATCGGCTCCACGCGTGACGTCCCACTAATTTTTTGATGAAGGTTTAGAAATTGATTTAATTCTGTTTCTATTTTGGCACCGATTTAAAAACAAATTATTTTATCCTTTTTAGCGCACCTTTGAAGTGGGCTTCTTTTTTTAAAAAAAAGTTTATAGGTCTTTAATTTTTAGCGAGCTTTGTTTGAAGTCGGTTTAAAAGTAGCATTATTTAGCGTAAATGTAATTCGAGGAACAACCCACTTTGCAGGCACACTTGTGTCCAACAATTCAAAATAGTCCGCTTTCACTTTTGTCCAAGTAGTAGATGAATAAAATATTTCTCTACATTTTTATAAACTTCCCATCGTACTTGAGGTAAATGATCGAGTTCTTTGTACCATTAATTTGTTCCTGAAATGTAGTGTAAAAAATCCATGAAAAAAAAATATCATAAAACATTGACCAATGGAAAAGGGGTCCATCAATAAAATTGTACTTTTAAAGCTCCCCGGAGCTCCGCAACGACGCCTTATTAATATTTTAGACAGATTTGGAATATTTTAAATATTTTTCTAATACCCCCTTTCCACTACCCCAATCTGTGTCCACCGTTGACTAACCGAAGTGAAAAGTTGAAAAGAAAATGAAGTCCCAGTGCGTCTCGATTAATGAACAATCACCGAGCCACCTGGTGCCTTTGCAGAAAAAAGTCCCGAGGGGAATTGGTGCGGGTTTCCGCGGCGGTGATGGGGATCGAATTTTCGTACGCCGCGGAGACCGCGTTCGTCTCGCCGACCCTTTTGAAGATCGGCGTCGATCACCAGCACATGACGCTGGTTTGGGCCCTCAGCCCTCTGATAGGCTTCTTCGTCACCCCGATTTTGGGGAGCCTGAGCGACAGGTGCAGATCGAAGTATGGGAGGAGGAGGCCGTTCATTTTCTTACTGGCCATTGGGGTGTTGATAGGTATAGAACGAAATCTATCAGACCTCTAGGAATAAAATTATCAGCAGCTGGGAGAGGAAAATTCCTGAAGCTATCCAACTTTGAACCTAGGGCTGATACTCGTCCCCAATGGGGAGGACATGGGGTACGCCTTCGGCGACACATCGCCGACTTCGACCAATTACACAGCCCCGTTGGGCCACCGAACCACGGCGAAGCAGGCGAGGGTAGAGTCGGCAGAGCCAGCCTCGCACTCCTGGGGAATCTTCTTCACGATCCTGGGCACGGTCCTCCTCGATTTCGACGCTGACGCTTGTCAGAGCCCGGCCAGGGCCTACTTGCTCGACGTCACTACACCTGGCAAGTAAATGAACCCACTGTGCCTCCATAAAGAGTACCTTTGCCCAAGCTGCTGTAAATAATTAGGGAAGCTTGAATTTTTCAAAGGAAACTGCTCCTGGATTCATCTTCTGAAAATCTAGTAGTACTGGTCAAGCATTTCGGAGACTGTAAGACTGGCCTAGTACAGGATAAATCTACTAAAACAATTTTAAATACAATAGGGCAGTCTCTCAAGTATTCTTTGCCTTCCTATTTTCCCAAAATAATATTTCGGTTACATAAAATCCTAGCTCAGAAAAAGTCCCCATCTCAATTGCTTCATCTTCTTGAGCGTTTGATTCTGATTGGACCAGAGTCGATAACTAGGGATCTATGCCCTCAGAGGACCACGCGAAGGGCCTCAGTACGTTCACCATAATGGCGGGCTTGGGTGGTTTCATGGGGTACGGACTGGGTGGCATTAACTGGGACGCAACGACGATTGGAGTGATGCTGGGTGGCCATCTCCACGCCACCTTCACTCTCATCACCATCATCTTCATTATCTGCGTGTTCTGCACCATCACCAGCTTCAAGGAGATCCCACTGGAGCTGCTGGAGAGGGACGAGTACCAGCAGTTGCAGGAACGGAAGGTTCGTCCTGGGATAAACCGGTGGGACGTCACTGTGACATTTCCAGCGATTCTGGACCTCGTTGTTCTATTGGACATATATTTACTCAGGCATCCGGCGATGAGAGAGGGGAGGGGCAGAGGGAGTGCGACAAAATCACGACGGAGGAGTGTGCTTCTTACGGGACGCTGGATAACGAGCAGGACGTCGCCACGAGGAAGGACGTAAGTGAACATCCAGGGATGTAGAAATCGGGCCGATTTTTATTAGAATGCTCTGAGCCGACTTCGATGGTTTAGGTGGAGTGGGAATGGCGATGTTGGACTGTTTTTTATTTAAATTGCAATTTTTAATGGAGATGGGGATGGGTCGCGTGAAAAATTCCGGCCGGAGAGGCCAAATTCTAGGGAATTTCGTCGAAGCTAGGTCCGACTGCGATGGATCGCGTGAAAATTTCCGGCCGGAGGGGCCAAATTCTAGGGAATTTCGTCGAAGCTAGATCCGATTTTGATGGATCGCGTGAAAAATTCCAGCCGGAGGGGCCAAATTCTAGGGAATTTCGTCGAAGCTAGGTCCGACTCCGATGGATCACGTGAAAATTTCCAGCCAGAGGGGCCACATTCTAGGGAATTTCGTATATGCTAGGTCCGACTGCGATGGATCGCGTGAAAATTTCCGGCCGGAGGGGCCAAATTCTAGGGAATTTCGTCGAAGCTAGATCCGATTTTGATGGATCGCGTGAAAAATTCCAGCCGGAGGGGCCAAATTCTAGGGAATTTCGTCGAAGCTAGGTCCGACTCCGATGGATCACGTGAAAATTTCCAGCCAGAGGGGCCACATTCTAGGGAATTTCGTATATGCTAGGTCCGACTGCGATGGATCACGTGAAAATTTCCGGCCAGAGGGGCCAAATTCTAGGGAATTTCGTATATGCTAGGTCTGATTTTGATGGATCGCGTGAAAATTTCCGGCCGGAGGGGCCAAATTCTAGGGAATTTCGTCGAAGGTAGGTCCGAATTTGATGGATCGCGTGAAAATTTCCGGCCAGAGGGGCCAAATTCTAGGGAATTTCGTATATGCTAGGTCTGATTTTGCTAGATCGCGTGAAAATTTCCGGCCGGGGGGGGGCCAAATTCTAGGGAATTTCGTCGCAGTTAGCTCCGAATTTGATGGATCGCGTGAAAATTTCCGGCCGGAGGGGCCAAATTCTAGGGAATTTCGTATATGGTAGGTCTGATTTTGATGGATCGCGTGAAAATTTCCGGCCGGAGGGGCCAAATTCTAGGGAATTTCGTCGAAGGTAGGTCCGAATTTGATGGATCGCGTGAAAATTTCCGGCCAGAGGGGCCAAATTTTATGGAATTTCGTCGCAGTTAGGTACGATTTTGATGGATTCCGTGAAAATTTGGGTAACGTGGAGTCTTGGGTGTTTGCCAGGAATTTGTCTTGAAGCCTCTTCCAGTGCAGGATCCCGAAAGAAGAGCTGGACAGGTACCGATGGTACCTGACGTACCCACGCAGGACAGTAATTTCGCTAAGGACGGCTTCGACGAAGATGCTGAGGCGAACCCTAAGGCCACTTTAAGGGAGTACCTTCTTTCCATCGTCTACATGCCCCACAGCCTCCGCATGGTCTGCTTGACTAATCTCTTTTGCTGGATGGCCCACGTCTGCTACTCTCTGTACTTCACAGACTTCGTCGGGGAAGCTGTCTATGGGGGCAATCCTCAGGCAAGCAACTATCAACGCTGAATCAGTCATATTATGATCAGGAATCCCCATAAAAGGGAGTCCGGAATTAGAGACCTCGGGGGATTGACTTTGGCGGAGTTGGTAAGGCGACTGACCAGTAATCCGAGGGGATCATCCCGCAAGATCGTGGGTTCGAATCCCATCGCCCGAGGTCCGTTTTTTCCGTGGCTTCCGAACACATAACGATTAAAAAACCCTATTCCTACAATATCTCTATAAAAATGCCACGATTTTTCCAATATTTCACTTAACATACCTCAGAAACTCCGATTTTAATCAGTGATACTTTAAACTTTGTAGATAAAGTGTTCACCCAATTCCAGAGAAAATCCCCTCCTAGTATCAATAAAAATTGTTCATCCTCTACTCATCACAATAATACACTCCCACAAATTTCCTGCTACTGCTGCTACTGATTATTCTCAAAATGTGTGAACGACAGGCACCGGACGGTTCCAAGGAGCGCGAGTTGTACGAGAGTGGCGTCCGTTTCGGATGCTGGGGGATGTCCATGTATTCGTTGTCCTGCTCGTGTTACTCGTTGATCATCGAGAAGCTAATAGAACGCTACAAGTAATAAAATCCTACTCTTTCTTTCCCCTCGTCTGAGACAGTGAACTCTCTCGACTTTAATAAAACTGCTTTTATAAATACAGCTTCGGGAATTCTCCTTTCTGTCGCCAGAGCTCGGAGGGTGTACATCTGCGGCCTCCTGTTCTACAGCACCGGGATGATGATGATGGCGCTGACCAAGCATCCCGTGGGAGTCATCGTGTTCTCCTGGACCGCGGGCGTTATGTACTCCACTTTGTTCACCATGCCATACTTACTAGTTGCACATTACCACGCCTCGTCGACGGTGAGTGATATTACAAAGCGTCGTTTGCCATTCAGGGAATGGAGATATCGTGGCTGGGAGGTCTCTGAGGCTAATTAAAGCCAGCGATTAACACCGTTCGACGTCGCCAGTAGTTGGGCTCGAAAGTAAAACGGCTCCCGCAGGAGCACTTCGGTAATCTCTCTCGAGGAACGCAATACTCTTCGAGATAACAGAATCCCCTTGGCAACTGGGGCCGACGTAACTCGGCTCGACGTTCATCTCGACTGATATTAAAGTAGCTTCTTAAATTCGCCTTGCCAAGGCCTCCGGTTCAACGAGGCGAACTGTGTAACAGTATCCTGCGCGTAGTAATTAAGACGTTCTAGGAAATTCTGGGGGATTAACTGCTAGGAGCGAAAGAGACCATTCAATTCAACATCTGACACCGGTGGTGTCTTTATTGAGCGATTAAAGTTTTACATAAGTGGCGGTCTCGAAATTAAATTCTGCGAGATTAATTCTTGCGTGGCCATTTTGGTACCGTTGAAACGTCCTTCTTGGAGGAGGGGTGGAAATTTGAGGGGCTCAGTGAAAGACGAGCACGTGGCGCGATACCATAAAGTTACAGGGAAAGTAATTTTCTCGGGAAATTCGGTACTAAATTGCAATTATTTTAATTAGTAATCGAAGTGGAAATCTTGGCTCCGAAATTAATCTTCCTTGGCAGCTTTTATTACAGCTTCCTTCGAGCAACCCACTCAGCTCCTATTTCCATATTTCGAATCAGCTAGGAATATTATTGGTAAATACCGCTAATAAATCAGAGCTTAGGTACGTAATAAGCTCGCAAGTTCCTTTCCCTCGTCACCTTCGTCGCGCCTCAATGATCGAACAAATGGAGCACACACGGAGTGGCATGGGCCTGTTTTTCAATGAGCCCCTCGTTCGCCGAAGCACGATAAGCATCGCGAAAGCTGTAATGCCATTAGAAGGCGTCGTCGGACGTAACGGCCGGCGTACCGTGCGCGGCGGAAATTGAGTTAGTCGACTTTGCAGTTCGAGGTGACAGCGGAGGGCGAAGCCGTTCAAAGCGGTGGCGTTCGCGGCCTCGGCACCGATGTCGCGATCGTCTCCTCCATGGTCTTCCTGGCGCAGTTCTTGCTCTCCTGCTGCCTTGGGACGATCGTTAGCCAGTCGGGGACCACCACGGCTGTAGTCTGCGTGGCCAGCACCCTCGCCGCTTGCGGGGCCGTTTCCGCCACCCAAATCATGTATCTGGACCTCTGAACTTGCCTTCGACTTTCATGGCCTCGTCTGAAATAATTGCCTCGGCTAATATTCTACTAATCGTATCGACCAAGCGGCGCCACACTAGTGGAAATCGCCGAGGGTTGCATACGTTCAGGGGTAGATATTTGGGGATGTTGCGAACAGATTTTCTGTTTCTATTTCTTCACTAGGGCTGGGACTATTTGTCGAATTTTTCGCCACTCGAATATTCGAATACTTCGGTTGCTCAATTATTTGGCGAATATAATTCAAATATCCAAGTATACAAATACTATTCGAATATTTAAGTATTCTAATATGTACTATTCGTATATTTAAGTATTCGAATACTGATGTGTTCGAAAAGTATGGGGTGAATTATAAATCAAGTTCTTTAGGTTCATTTTTTTACAAGCTTTTATTTAGTTTCAGTTGTGAGGTCGTTAGTTTGTCATAGTATTCGAATACTTAAATATTCAAATATTTCAGTATATTCGAATACTATTCGAATACTTAAATATTCGAATATTTCAGTATATTCGAATACTTAAATATTCGAATATTTCAGTATAATCGAATACTATTCGAATATTTAAGTATTCGAATACTAAAATATGTAAATATTTCAGTATATTCGAATACTAGTCGAATACTTAAATATTCGAATATTTCAGTATATTCGAATACTTAAATATTCGAATATTTCAGTATATTCGAATACTTAAATATTCGAATATTTCAGTATATTCGAATACTTAAATATTCGAATATTTCAGTATATTCGAATTCGAATACTTAAATATTCGAATATTTCAGTATATTCGAATACTTAAATATTCGAATATTTCAGTATATTCGAATACTTAAATATTCGAATATTTCAGTATATTCGAATACTTAAATATTCGAATATTTCAGTATATTCGAATACTTAAATATTCGAATATTTCAGTATATTCGAATACTATTCGAATATTTCAGTATATTCGAATACTATTCGAATATTTTAAATATTCGAATACTATTCGAATATTTAAGTATTCGAATACTTAAATATTCAAATATTTCAGTATATTCGAATACTATTCGAATACTTAAATATTCGAATATTTCAGTATATTCGAATACTTAAATATTCGAATATTTCAGTATAATCGAATACTATTCGAATATTTCAGAATATTCGAATACTATTCGAATATTTCAGAATATTCGAATACTAATCGAATATTTCAGTATATTCGAATACTATTCGAATATTTCAGTATATTCGAATACTATTCGAATATTTCAGTATATTCGAATACCATTCGAATATTTCAGTATATTCAAATACTTAAATATTCGAATATTTCAGTATATTCGAATACTATTCGAATATTTAAGTATATTCGAATACTATTCGAATATTTAAGTATATTCGAATACTCAAATATTCGAAGTTTATTCGTAGCATTCGAATACTTGTAAAATATTCGAACATTAAATTATTCGAATGGTCCCAGCCCTATTCTTCACTTGTGGATAGAGATGCTTGTGTGGCGTTTTTTCGTCAGTATGGTTAGTAGAATTCAACGGTGGAGGCTGATGAAATATTTTAACGACGTATTCCGTTGTAAGCTCTGGAGTTTTGTTGATTAATATTCTTAAATCTAGCAGGATCCTGAGTTCACGTATTTCGATAATTCTTCGGATTTATTTTGCTCTCTTTCAGCGGTTTGTAAATTTTGTTCGTTTAACAATCGAGTTGCAGAGTTAATTTCTAGGGGAGAAATAATTATTTTGTTAAGTCCCTGTTATAATGGATGCCAGTGGAGTCGCTGGAGCTACGTTGTAGAATTAAATGGACAAGATTCTGGGGAACCTGTCGAACCCTCCTCGTTAATAAACATTTTCATCGGCGTGTGCTTATGATGGAGGTAATAAAGCTACCATGTTGACACGATGCACAAATAATGGCCCCCATGTGTGAACATCGTAAAGTCGCCACTTTATGTCGTTAAAGGGAACTTGTAAATAAATGTATCTTGTAAAAACGCAATAAAATGGGAAATGTGTGTAGACGATACTTGCGCGGTCGAGTGGACAGCGCGCCCCGGTGGATTTATTTTTTCTGGTTCAGTATTTTCATCGCTGCGGCATGGTCCTTCACGATCAATCTGCTTAGGTACAGGATGTAGTTCGCTACGTACAAGTCGTTGCAGAGACCCTAGAAAATGGCCAAACCCATTCATATTTAAAATTTACCCTGATACGTCCGAAAGAATAATTCCAAGAAAGATAATTCCCTCTACAAGCTTCACCCTCAACCCCTTTGCACTGCAACTTATCAGACCACCAATCGGAGCCAGATCTTTTGCACGAGAATATAATAATAGTTTATTTAATTCAAGGAAATTAATGGCGTCAGTATTTAATTTGCATTTAAGCTTCGATTCAGATGCAAAGGGTTAATAGAAATATTTGGGATGATTACTGTGACTAACGAGAGCCTTCACTCTTACACAAAATTTGTAAAGTTACACGTATAAGTAAATTTCGGTGAAGTTGACTCAATAACATATATTTACAAGAAACCAGCAGACAAAAATAAAACTCAGTTTACTTAATTATACGGTTTAATATTTTAAACATGTTGAAAAAATTTTTTAAAAAATATTATCATTATTTATTATTGGCGATTATTAGTTGTTTAAAGATTCCAACAAGTTTCAGTCGAAATCCTCCATTACTAATTATTAGTAATCACTAATAATGGTGTCCTCCTTTAAAGGAGGAATGAGGATTTGTGACTCGATTTTGGGTCAAAATGACCCTATTTCCGTGCAACAGTTTATAGAACATACTTGCACGATTTCGCATCGCCTGTTCCTACAAATCACAGGAAACGCGAAGAATATTCCAGCTGGGACGTCATAAGAGTGATCAGAGCATGTTACCATACAGGTCCATTCATTTTCCGGAGTCCCATTCCATAAGTTCTTACAGTGATCAGCCAATCCGTACGCCATTGACCTGAGGTAACTGGGTCTGTTCGCGATAGTTGTCATGATCTACGAAGGTAATAAATATTGTGGAGAGGGTGGTGGGTGGGGGGGGGGGGGAGGGTGATGGGAGTCAGCTCATCCGCCGCTCTGGGCAAAAATGATTTCTGCCACACTTTATATTTAATTATAAATAATTACTTTTAATTATGACGAAATTTTGTTTTGAGTGACAAAAGATCTTTAATATAGGGACGCACCTTTCCCTAG
The DNA here is from genome assembly GCA_029448645.1 of Andrena camellia. NCBI lineage: Eukaryota > Metazoa > Arthropoda > Insecta > Hymenoptera > Andrenidae > Andrena > Andrena camellia. The sequence goes on along the minus strand of CM055678.1, from coordinate 26,929,163 downwards.
TATAATAGTAATTATACGGGCGATTTAAAAGCAATTTACAAATTACCTTCCTTACCATTCTGCCAAAAAGTTTTACTTTTTCACTGGTTTTCGTGGATTTTAATCCCCTCTTCCCACCAATTTTGCTGGCCCCAAATTTGCCGATCTGGGCCCCTAAATCGGGCCCTGAAGGAATTGTTAGCAAGGGCAACTTCGGGACGATGGTAAAGGAAAATATACCCCTCTTGCTTTTTTTTTAACCAATTTTATAGTGCCAATTTAATTGAAAATTGTAAACAGAAGTTTAAAAATATTCCCTCCTTTATTGGAAACTTAATAAAGATCAGCTTTGAAGAATAAGCGATTTTTTTCTCAAAAGCCAGGGGGGGGGGGGCAACTGTCCCTTTTGCATCCCCCTCCGGACGCCCATGGTAGTAAATGCAAGATGCCAGGGGGTTCTTACTCGCGGTAGACCGTTTCTTAGCCACACTTTCATCCTGTTGGATAGGGTCCTTCCTGTGGGTAAGGTTATGTATCTGCAATCCGGGAAAGTGTACCGATTGTTGTTTCCCCACACTATTAGATTCTTCACTTCCATCGGAAGACACTTTGCCCTCGCAGCGATCTGAGGATTAGGAATCAGATTGTTAATGCAGGTCCCACGAAACCAGTGGCGGATTTAAGGGGGGATTCTCGTTTAACAGCCCGAAAAGTAACTAATATTTAAGAATTTTTTTTGCAAAAACTATTGGTCATGTTGGATTAAACTCTTTTTGGGATATAAAGAGGCATCTTTAAACTTGCAGAAAATATTTTTTTTATGTCGATCCTTCTCATTATTTATGGCCCAGGCGGCAAGTCCCACGAGGCCCATTTTTTTTTTTTTCAGGGCAAATAAAGAGGTAATTTATTAAAAACAGACTAAGTGTGGTAGTACAGATAAAAAATAGTGTTTGGATAAAATAATTTTTTTTTTAGGGTGGGGCCCTGGGGGGGCCTTCTGAGCAGGGCCCAGGCGGCAACTGCTTCCACCAGTACGGGAAATTATATTTCGACAGAGTGAATGAAACCTGTGCTGCACTCATCTTCAAATTAAACATCGCCGGCGCAGTTATGTTCTCGATAGGAATAGATTTCGCATATTTAGCGATAATGCCAGCAGTCATGTTCCCAATTGCTATGACCCTCGCGTCCCTCTTCGCATATGCTTCTATACTTTCGCCCTAAAAGCACACGAAACCCTCCAGCAATCGGCAACAATTCCGACGTTCGATCTGCCCAAACGAATGTCTCTAAATACATAGAACTTCGCGGCACAAGCGTGCTCGTTGAAGAATGGATCACTGTATTCCTCCTTCGCGAACGCATACTCCCTCGCTGAACCGATGCAGATTACAACATCCGCGTCTTTAAAAACGACCGAGGCATCCGAACTATAGGTCACACCTGTCCCCGTGAAATTGCATTCATTTATTTATGTTCCTTCTTGGTAGCAAGAGCCTGTAAACCTTTTGCACCCTAGGTACCCCAGTTCTCTGACACCTTAGAGTACCTTACAAGGGAAATTTGGCAGCCTGGAAATTCAGAAAATTATGCAATTTTGTGTGCAAGTTAAGGTTTATACAGAAACCGACTTTTGGAAAAAAAAAGGTTTCGAATTCCATTATTCCCCCAAAACCGGTTTTCGAATTTTCACAAAAAAATATTATTAAAATGGAAAATAAATATTTGTACTTATTTTAAAAATTTTCAGTTTTTTTTTCTCAATATTTATGAAATTACAAATATATAACAAAGTAAAATATATTCTATCTATTCAATACCAAGTAAATAAAAAAAAATATCTAAAATCCGTATAATTTTTAAGTTAATTTAATATTTATGGATTTACAAAAATATAACACAATACACTGCACAATACCAATTGAAAAAAAATTAAAATAACTAAAGTCTGAGGTGATTTCGAGTCAAACTGTTAACGTTTATAATTAAATAATTAATTCATTTTTACATATTAATTCTAGTATATAAAACCGTTATTTTTTTAATTTAAAAACTGGTTTTCGAATTTTACATGTTTATAAAAAAAAAAACGACAAACCCTAGTGCAAGTAGAGTAGTTCATCCTTAGCACAAACCTATTTTTTATTGGTGCCATGGTGCGGTTTTGGGGGTGAAACAACCCCTTGAAAAAATGCATGCAAAGTCGCATAATGGGTTGCCCGACTTCCCTTGACAGTCTTTAATTTAATTCGTATTTAAAACATTCGTATCACTTTTTCCCTGAACGATAACAGCGAAAGGCAAGCGGCTCCATTCCCTATTTCCCAACGTCGAGCTTGTTTATTCACGAGGATCACACCTCGCCATGCCCCCTGCCATCGCGTGTTATCAACCGCAAACAAAGCCCGTCGCTCTCTTCAGATCTTTATACAGAGTGTTTATAAAAATGTGGAACATTTTTTCAGGGTCGGTTCTACTCACCAAAATGATAAAAAAAAGTTGGTATACGCGTGTGTCCAATAACACTTAATTTGGCAGTTATAAGCATTTTTTAACCGACTTAAAAAAAAAAAGAGGTTCTCAGTTCAATGTGTTTGTATGTATGTATTATGTTTGTCCGCGAATTTCTCCGTAACTACAGGATCGATTTTCGTGAAACATATTGCATTTAGTTTAGCTTCAATCAACTTAGGCCACGGAGAAAGAATTATCAAAATCGGTTAAGCAGTTTTGAAGTTACACCAAAAATAAGAAATCTGAGTCATTAACCGTCTTCATTATTATTACTAGCAGCTCTTTTCGTAGGCCTCCCCATATTTTTTTTAAAAAGATGTAGTTATATAACTTAAATAACTAAAAAGTAAAAAATAAATAATGTAAAAAAAAATTAAAACCAACTTCGAAGAGATGAAAATACACCGAAAAGTAAAAAATAATTTTTTTCCTTCTTTAATCTGCGACCCTCGATATTTTTAAGTCGGCGCTAGAATTACACAGTGCAAATGATGAGGCGCCGACATAAAAATATTTAGAGTCGCAGATTAAATAAGGAAAAAAATTATTTTTTACTTTTTTGAAGTCGGTTTCAATTTTTTTTTTTTAATTTTATATTATATTTCGTAAAACGTGAATCTATTTAGTCCCACATCTTTATAAACACCCTGTATGAACAAGCAGTCCAAACTCGAAACGCCTCACTTTGACGCCGTGCTCGCCCGAAAATTTCCGTTAGTCGCGTTCGATCCCTTGAACAATACAGTCGTGTTTCCTCTTACTTTCAACTAAGAGGGGTTGCTTCACGTGTGCTAGATCGAGCCATTCACCCCCACCAGGGTTTCCTTCTACAGTTTAACGTCATTCGAATTTTTTGATTCACTATTCTTATCCCATTCACGGTAAATAGAAAGCAGGCTGGAGGACCCAAGGGTGCAAGGGTGCAAGGGTTGTTCACCGGTCAGCAGATTGGGGCTGAAGGAGGTGAGTTCAATGCAGATGCTCTCCAAGAACACTGCCTTATCTCTGAACTCGAAAAGGCTGACGAAAATCGTCTGACTCGTTCCGAAGACAGCGTCAATCAGTATCCTGTATATTAACGCTAGAGCTAAGTCGGAGCTGGCGTCTGTGACCACGACCCTTAGATCGTCGTTGCGTCGCGAGATATTAGTAACGACAGTCTCGCCTTTCCTTGATCCGATCAGGTCCATTTTAATTATTTACCAAAGGAGCATCGGAATTCCGTTGCTAATAGGGCTGGGACTATTTGTCGAACTTTTCGGCATTCGAATATTCGAATACTTCAGTTGCTCAATTATTTGGCGAATATAATTCGAATATCCAAGTATCCAAATACTATTCGAATATTTAAGTATTCGAATGCTGATGTATTCGAATAGTATGGTGTGAATTATAAATCAAGTACTTTAGGTTTATTTTTTTACAAGCTTTTATTTAGTTTCAGTTGTGAGTTCGTTAGTTTGTCATAGTATTCGAATACTGAAATATTCGAATAGTATTCGAATACTCAAATATTCGAATAGTATTCGAATACTCAAATATTCGAATAGTATTCGAATACTCAAATATTCGAATAGTATTCGAATACTGAAATATTCGAATACTAAAATATCCGAATACTGAAATATTCGAATACTGAAATATTCGAATACTGGAATATTCGAATAGTATTCGAATACTGAAATATTCGAATAGTATTCGAATACTGAAATATTCAAATACTAAAATATTCGAATACTGAAATATTCGAATACTGAAATATTCGAATAGTATTCGAATACTTGTAAAATATTCGAATATTAAATTATTCGAATAGTCCCAGCCCTAGTTGCTAACATACACGGGGTGGTTCCTTTCGATTATATTACCCCCCGTAGCTTTCCCGCAAGAGAATGCACAAAGGATTTCTAGAGAGCTAGTAGACATTTATTAGGTGCGCAGATTGTTGATACACTTTTCTAAAATATCTTTCCTAATGCGTGGGTAGTCCTGACTCTGCTTGAGGACCTCGTTGCAAGCCTCTATCGCCTCCGCGTAGGACTTCGCTTTCATGGAGCAGTAAGCCAGCTTGTAGGCGACCGGCAGCTTAGACCTGCCGCCGTATTTCCACGCGTGGCCGTACTGAGCCGAAGCCTCGCGATAATTCTGCTCCTTCTCGGCGATGTGGCCCGAGAGCACGTGAGCCCTCACGCACGTGGCGTTGTGCTGCAGCACGCGCCTCAGTAGGTCGTTCGCTAGGTCGTACTTGTTCGACTGCACGTAGATGTCGGCTAAGAGCAACCAGCAGCGCTCCAGATACTCCGCGTCCTCGAACGTCCACGTGTTCTTGCTGACGCGCTTCAAGTGATTCCGCGCCCTGGGGGTCTGCTTCAGGAGGATGTGCGCCATCGCCATGCCGAGGGCTGGCCCTACGTGATCCCTCAAGGCGTCCTGGCTAGCCAGAGACGTGCAGTCCTGCAGAGCTTTCTCTATGTTGGACTTCTGCTTGGTAGCCAGCAGGAAGAAGTTGCTCAACAGTCTGTGCGTCAACATCTCGTGCGGACTGCCTTTGGGATTCAATTCCTGAAACAATAGGTGGAAGTTAGTTAAGGTACGTGAGAGCTAGCGTTGCACATTTTCTCTAAAAGTCCAGGGGGTAAGGATACCTGTAAGAGGCGGTAAGCTGTCTTCAGTGCCATTGTCCTGGAGTCTTGATACTCAGTGTCCTCGTCGTTGAAGACATCGTTTGAAAGAGAGGAATCGTCGTCCGGGTCTAAACAAATCTCTATCATATTGTATATTGCTTGTTGACCCCACTCTGGATCGCGTCTTGCAAAATTAAACTGTCGGAGAGCTGAGTTTAATCTGCCCATACGCCAATCGAGTAAGCCGGCGCAGTAATAGTATCCAGCTGCTAAAGTCGAAGTGGTCCTTCCTTGTTCCGCTCGATGAAGCCATTCCTCCAGATCGTCCATGCTTCCTAATTCACGGAACAGTGATTTAATATCCTGCGTGATATCCTAGCCTCTTTTGAAGTTCTTATACCCGTCCTGCGAGCGACTTCTATCAGCCTCGCCAGTGCGGTCCAGTACGTTGGCTGCTTCATTAGTAGCTGTCGAAAGTGGAACGCTGCTGTGTCGAAGTCCACCTTTCTGAACGCAAGGTCAGCCATCATTATAGAGGCTGCTTCGTTGTTTGGGTCTGCGTTCAACAGAGCTGTACAGCTTTGAGCGCATCGGTCCAGGCTGTTGGTCTGTTGGTTTAAGGAATCGTTACGCATACACCTGTCAAATTGGGATCGTACAACTGTTCACCTGCATGTAGAGCTTCGTCAGTGACAACAACGCTTGCACATTCGCCGGCTTATGACTCAAAGCTTCCTTGTAGTATTCGATAGATTGATCATAGTTCCTCAAAGACGACGAGTAGTCAGCCATCGTCAAACAGATATTGGCCAGGAGCTGTTCATCGTCCTCCAAATTTGAGCTTCCAAGACGCTGTATGTACCTCTGCCGATTCTCTTTGGCTTCTTTCAGCGCAGATAGGGCACCTTGAATGTTCTCCGCCTTCTCTCGTGTCTTCGCTAGCAACAACAGCAGCTGGCCACGTACTTCTAAGCTTTGTACGTCAGTATCTCGACGCCCATCTGAAACAGCATAACCTATTTGCAAAAAGATAGGTGCGAGAAGAAGTAGCTGAACTAAGTAACGAATACCTTGTAGCTCTTGAACCAGCGTAGCTTCTGCTTTATCGAACTGCTTCATTTTCATGAACAACTTGGCGAGGTCCAATTTCAGGCCCTTAAAATTATCTTGCTTTATCGCATCCTGGTAATAATTTATAGCCTTCGCGTACTGGTGCGTCTTCACAAGAGCTTTTCCCAATTTACTCGCTAAATGCAACTTATTCACGGGGCTCTGTTTTAGAGCTTGCTCATACGCTTCTATCGCCCTTTCTGGTTCCTGAATGGAAATGTACGCATCGCCCAGCATGCTGTACGTCTTGGGACCAGGGCAATGCTCTACCAATTCCCTGTAACCCAGAATATAAAAACTCTTAAAGGATTGTAAAAAATATGCGGATTGAAAAAAGGAAGATTTAATTGGAACGTACCTAAAGCACATAGCGAAAGCGTGTCTATCTTTCTTGTGCTTCAAATTGATTTCGGCTAAACGTGTATGCGCTTGCAAGTAATAAGGCTGGTCTGGGGTTACTTTAGACAAACAGTCGATGGCTTCGTCTAGCTCCCCCATTTCTAAAAGCAGTTCTGCGTTTCCTATTAATATTCTACCTTCCTCGATAGTATTTCCAAGCTTTGTCTTCGCATCCTCCATTAAGCCGACTGCTTCGGTGAACTGCCTCATTTTGCCATAAGCAGAAATTAACTCCAGGTACAAGGTTGCCATATCTGACGTCGAAATATGTGTCGCTTCCAAAGAACTCTCGCGGGATTGTAATCCTGTATACGACATAGCTGTTTGGAAGCTTTTTATGGCGCCGTCGATGTCTTTGCTTTCCTTCTGCACCATGCCAGCGATTAAATGGTAAATTGGATTGTCCCGGATCTTGAAGTTGTAACTTAAACCAACTTCGAGGCTCTGCGAGGCCAGTTGGTAATTCTTCTGGCAAGCCAGAATTTGAGCCATGAGTAAATGAGCTTCCGCGTTGGACGAGTCGACGTTGTCCAAAAGATTCTTCAGTATACTCGCAGCACCTTCCAGCTCTCCGCTTTGCATCTTAGCTTTGCTCAGAAGTAACTGCGCCGTACTCAAGCCAGGATACGCCTCGGTGAGTTCTTCTAATAGGCGCAAACTTGGCTCCTTACGACTCGATACCTTTTCCTCCAAGTTCGTTAGCTCGTTAGTTATGGAATAAACCAGGCGTTGCTTGGAAATCTCTAAACACAAATGAGGATTTAGCTTCTTCATGTACTCGTATCCATACGGTACGCAGCTACAGCCACTCGATATAATGGTTGCTGCATCGTCCAAATAATGCAGAGCTTTATTCGGATCGTTGGATTTCAACTTCGCGGACATGCACAACAATTCTGCGTTCATCGAACTGGATTGTATCTCCATGAGAAAGTCTATTTGCTGCTGCGCTAAATCTGAGGCATCGACCGAGGCGTCCAAAAGCTGACAGTGAGCTAGACCCATCAGAGCTGTGAACGAAGACTCGTTTATCCTCACAGCATTTCTATACCATTGCTCTGCATCCTTCGCTTTATCCAACGAGACATATAAATTCCCCAATTCAACCATTAGGTCTGGGTTTTTAGAGTTCTGCTGCAGCAGCTTCTCCACGGTTCTAGAAAGCTGTGACAAAATTTCTTCGTTCTTGCACGCCAGTCGCGAGAACAATTGGACGTTGTTAATTAAAACAGTTGCGTTTCTCGTCTCCGTAAGTATCAGGCTTCTTAACAGCGACTGTAGATGTTTCAACCCTTCGTTGTAATTCCCATCTCTACAGAAGCTGACGAACGCTTGCGCCTTCATAGCATCTGCATTTTGTAGATCAATCGATAGTATCCTGTTAGCAGTCTCTAAAACTTGGTCCCAGTCCTTCGTTGCCAGCTGATTGCACAGTTTCTCGATTAGAGGGAAACATAACTTGGGATAACGAACGATCAACGAATTTAACGTTAATATTGCTCCTGCATAGTCGCCATGCTGCTTTTTATATTGCGCAGAGCCAAGTATAGCGTTGACATTCTTTGGGTCCTTTTTTAAAACTACTTCGAACAAATTCGGTTCGTTCAAGTTGTCTTTGTCCGCAACGAACAGATCCACCCAGCCTTTAACCAGGGATACGTTTGCGTTGGACGAGTCTTGTTTATAAGCTCGCTCCGCGTAATCTTTAGCTTTGTCAGGCTTCTGCGACAGAAGCAATACCAACGCTGCTAACGATAACGCAACCGGGGACGATCTTCTTCTCTCGTCTCTAATTCTCGTGTCGATCTGCATCAACGTGGCTCTTTCAACATTCTCGCTAATCGTGTACGCTGTGTTTTGGAGAAGCAGCGCTGCTAACGTCGTATCTGCATTATTCGTTAAGCCGGCGATTTCTTTAATCGCCTCTTGAGCTTTCCCAGTTAACGCATACGCGAGGCTCAAGAGAATCCTCAAACGCTCGCTCGTCGGATAAGCATCGCACGCTTCTTTAGAATAAAGCAGCATTCCGTTATAGTAAAATTGATGACAAAACCACTCGATCAATGTCGCATACTCTATTTCCTCCATTTTATAAACTGTACAAAATACTCAATTCCGGGCCATAAATGTATAAATAAAATGCCGATTCTGTAAATACGTCTGAAGCACTGTTCCGCAAGAAGAGCGCTTATTATGGGAATTACAAAAAGTCCTCTGGATCCGGTAGTTCGTAATTATCAGCGTCGATGTGCTCGTAATCAGATCCTAAAATATGCGGCGGCCCGACGACACGATCCTCTAGATCAGGATTCTTAACGGCGAGGTAATACTTTTGCATATAGTCGCATGTCAAGTACATATAGTAATGATTTACTATAGCATGAGTAAACGCAGTCTGAAAATTAATTCACAGTTCATGGTAATGTGTTTGCATTTTTAATTAAAATTACAAGAATCTTACCTCTGCGAGTAGCCGCGCCAAGCCTCGCCCTGTATATCTATACGGCACGCTGATCACTTGCATGTCCAAGACCTTTCCATCCGCTACATATTGCAACGTCGCTCTGGCTAATGGGAAATAATACGATCGAACGTGTTACATCGCTTTGTACGTAGAAGCAATACGACTCGTCAGATTAGTCCTCGAGTCGTCAAAGTTTGGGGCAGACGCGGTTTAGACGACTGAGAAAAGTAAGTATACAAAGGGATAGACTAGACTAACGATTACTCAAGTAACGTATCTTACAGTCGTCATCTAGTTTCACATAGAATAGACCTCGTTTCTCATTATGGTGCACCGTGTAAAAGGATCTTGCATATCTCTTTTGCTTGATATGCTTTAACGTGAAGGCTGATATCTTGGCCATGCAAATCATACCACTAGAAACTTACATACCCCTTCAAATTTACAAGTTTAAAAATTTTATATGCATTGGAGTGAAAGCTTGGAGTACACATTGAGGTTATGTTTGTGTTGTCAAACAGTTGCTTAGCAACTTCACTGTACTGTCAAGGTCAAAAGTCAGTTGCTTGAACACTTGTCACTTCTGTCATTTAAGGGGGAAGGCCTATCTAGAAATTTTCGACAAATCGATTTTTCGATTTTTATATTTTCTTACAACATCTTGAAAATATTTCTTGAAAGTGTCAAGTTAATCCGACCAAAATTGACAAAGTTATACGGGTGTAAGTAGGTAGGTGTTCGTCGGCGTAGCGCTCAGACCCAAAACTTTAGAGGCGTTTTCCTCAAAATCATTTTTTCAAAGTCAACTTGAGTTATGCTCAGATGCATAACTCAACAATTAATGAACCGATTTACTCGAGGCTTTGCAAGCTTCTTTTAGGGTTAGAAATCTAAGCGCTATTGGGAGCTTTTCCTTTTTTTTGCCAACAATTTTTTTTACACTCGAAAAACGAGCGATTTTTTGCCAAATGTCGATGCTTCAACTTTGCACAACCGCCATTTTGTCTCAAAATAATTTTTCCAAAATTGGGCCCGATAGCGCCTAGATAATTTCATATATTATCTATAAAAAAAATCGAATTTTCAATTTTGGATGATCCTGCAGCGAGCTACGGTTGCCACCGCAAAGCGCCTAACAAAATGGCGTCTCGGGCATCGCCTATAACTCACAAACCTTTCAATACTTTTTACCACAAAAAATACTGAAATATCCGTAAGATGTACTCTTTCCAATGGACTAATGTTTAATAATAAAAGTTTATCGGTTTTTCTAGAAAAAATTCCCAAAGAAGCATGTTGTTTTGACCGTTCTAGGTTCCCCCTTAAGGGGGGAATCCTATTCTTTGGGCTAAAATCATAGCGAAATTTTAGATTTTTTTTTAAGAAACTAGCGATTCGAATAATTTGAAATTTGGACCATGTTTCTATGCATCTTTAAAGAACTTGCAGCTTTTTTTTATTAATTTTTAATAATAAATATAGGAATTATGCATGATTGACCATCGCGCCGCCGTTGTCCGCTGGTGTGCACGATATTTCTGTAATCACTGAACCGATTACTTTCAAATTTGGCATGTATGTCCAACAAACATTACTTTATACTTTGATGAACCAGAATACCGATAAGTGACATACTTCTTCGATTACATAAGAAAATTGGCTCAAAATTGTATAGCAAAAGTTAAAATTTCAGACCTTCCAATTTGAAAACCCTCCACACTCCCCAAAAAATTTTTGTATTTTTTTCTGGTTCATCAAATTATGGCTACATACGTATACAGTGAAACGCAGTTTCATTTTTCTGCATTAGATTACCAGGAAGATAAATATCGTGCACACCAGCGGACGACGAATTTTGCGCGGTGCGTTGGTTGATTATGTATAACTCCTATATTTGTTATTAAAAATTAATAAAAAAAAACAAACTATTGCTTCCACAAAGATGCATCAAAACATGGTCCAAATTTCAGATGAGTCAAATCGCTGGTTTCTTAGAGAAAAAAAAACAATTTTGCTATGTTTTTAGCCCAAAGAATAGGATTCCCCCTTAATTATAAAGTATTATAAATCGCGAAAGTTGTGATAAAGCAGAAACAGGTGATTCATGATTCTGCTATGGAGCAAAACGAAAGACTACATCTTCAACTTCACTTTCCACTTTTGCAATATATTTATTTCTTAACAGTAATATCTATACATAGAATTTACATCATTACAAGCATCAAAGCTTCGCGAAGTCGTCAATCGAAATTTTTAGTACCTTCGTTAATTTTCTCGAGTGATATTCACTGATTATGGAAGAAGCCCATAAACATTAGCACGTACTGGTACAGCAGTACAATGTCAACGTAAATCTGCACTGTTGCGAATATAACTTCGTCTGGGTTTAATTCTATCCTTCGTCCGCCCATGATTGTTTGCACGTCAAAGTACAAATACTAAAAAGCGTAATAATATTTACTCCCTTGCCCTTTATCGTGCTTGCTACGGAGCGAGTATACTTTGTTCAGAGTAAATAGTTTCTGAATATTAACCATTGATAACAAGACCATCCCTATGATAGAAATCAGTAAGTGGAACACCTTGATGTACGTGAACATCAGGACTATTACTATCACGAAGATAGAAACAATAGAAGCCAATCCAACGATCATTACCAATCCCGTTCTCATCGTTAAGTCGAACTGTAACATTGTTAGGAATCATACAAAATTTGTTGCATCCTTCTTGCACCGTCAATCTCATCGCACCTTTGAAAACGTTGCCAGAAGACCTATTCCTAAAGTAATTAGCGTCGTCATACCCAATGCCATAAAGATGGTTTCGATCTCATAAGCGACGGACGAGAAGGCAGCTAAATACGACATAGCTAACGTCTGCGAATAGTAATCTCTATCAGTAAATTTCTAGATTATTCCGAGGAACTTAATACAACTTAATGTCTTACCAATTTGACTAGCCAAATGTAATTAAAAGGCGGTTTACGCCTAGCAGTTTCAGACAAGGATATAGCGCAGTAAGAAATGGTGAAGCATATCCTGGCGAAGTAATAAATAGTTATTCGCTGCACCTGTGTACATTAGGGCTGGGACTATTCAAATAATTTAATATTCGAATATTTTACAAGTATTCGAATGCTACGAATAAACTTCGAATATTTCAGTATTCGAATGTTATTATTCGAATATTTATGTATTCGAATACTATTCGAATATTTAAGTATTCGAATACTACTCGAATATTTCAGTATTCGAATATTTAATTATTCGAATACTACTCGAATATTTCAGTATTCGAATACTACTCGAATATTTCAGTATTCGAATACTACTCGAATATTTCAGTATTCGAATACTACTCGAATATTTCAATATTCGAATACTACTCGAATATTTAAGTATTCGAATACTTAAATATTCGAGTAGTATTTGAATATTTAAGTATTCGAATACTTAAATATTCGAGTAGTATTCGAATATTTAAATATTCGAATTATATTCGCCAAATAATTGAGCAATTGAAGTATTCGAATATTCGAATACCGAAAAATTTGACAAATAGTCCCAGCCCTAGTGTAGATAAGCGATCATAAGATTTACGTACATGGCTATGATCCACAAGTACCAATGCATTATCATGAACTTCTTCGCGCCGTCCCTGAAGTACGAATATTGAGGCTCATTGCGATGAACAGCGGCGTTACAAGTTAGGATACTAACACGAATAGAAATATTGCTATCACGCAGGTTGTAAACAATAACTGAAGCGTTAATATGCAGAAGACTTTTCTGATGAAGCTCCTTCTCACGTTCTCTTCTTTAAAATCCCCAACGTAATCCTCTTCTTCCTCGTCCGGTGACATTCTTCTTCTTTGCTGTTCGGCCCAAGCCCTGTATAAATCCTCGTTCTCCTGTACTCTCTGCGCTACCATGGCATCTGTAACTGTAGTAGTATACGGCCCCTAGTAATGAGAAGTTTGTACTTGTGAAGCGATTGGATGTTTGGTCAGATTCCTGGTTAACTATTTCTCAAACGAACCGTGAAGAACGTTCGATCAGTACGAGTCTTGCTACTTACGGACTGAATCTTTTGCCCTCTGTACAGAGGTGGTAATTGTGGAGGGCCAGACATCAATTGTTGAGTTTCATGCATCTAATAATTATATTAACAACGACGAATAATCATACACCGCGCTTTAAATGGATTTCAAGTGTTAAATATCCCGATGAATATGAAATTCAATTTCCCTCTTAAGCGTACACGCATAACTTCGCAATTACACAGAATATCGTCTTGTTTTCAAGTTTTATGTAGACAGAAAATGTGATAAAGTAGATACAAAACGTCAAGCACCTCTGAATAAACAATTGAGCCGCTCAATTTGAGCGTGTCGCACAATTCAATGCGAACGACGAACACGAAGTTTGTCGCTTGTACGATATGTGCATGAATTTGAATAGAAAGATAATTCACTATCGCGGTAAAGAAAGGTGGAAGTAAAAGAATTCGCGGGAAGCAAAAGTCGGTTTAATTCTCTCAACATAATACAGCTTCGTTTGTACGAATGATATTTAACAATAGGCGTATATATCTCTTTAATAACAACATATTGTAGAAATAACTATTCAATAATATATCCACTTTGTAAGACGTGGAAGATGCCGGGGGATATCTTTAGGTCCTTTCGTTCCCCTTTGCTTTAAATATATACATATATATATTCAATCGGGGTTTCACATTTTAAAGGAGAATTGTGTGCTACTGAAGTGCAGTCGTAGAGACTTTCTAAAAAAATGATTGACGTCGAAGTAGATCGAGATACAAACTTTACGCGGTACGCGAGAGGCAAGTAACAAACTGTACAAAAAATGGTACAACGATATATTTGAAATTCATGCGCAGATATCAAATTTTAGTGATATATGTTTAAGAAAAAAACTGTGATGTAAAATGATGCCCGTTTAAAAATGTCTCGTATGTACATGCACAACCACGCAGAGTTGTTTAAGTACGCGTAATGGTTTCATCGAACATATAGTGTGCGCTTAAAACTCATACGAACGCGCTGAACTTATTTTCTAAATAAGAAACTAAAGATCCTCGCAAATTTTCTAAATCATCGTGCGGCTACGGTACAGTTATGATTCTCGTTTGGTCTTCGCATTCAACTTCGCGCACGAAAATAACGAAGTCTTCTAACTATCCTTTCAATGTTCTTTCTTTCATTTACGTAGCGCATAAAGTATTATGTGTTAAACATGCTCAACAGCGATAAAGCGGATCGATTCAATAATCATTTTGTACAACACGAAACAATGCTATAGTTGCTATTATATACAGTAATAGAAACCGTAAGAAGCGATCTTTAACGTGAAGTTCATGAACCAGCACATTCGCGGTAAACGTGGTAATGGGCCGTAAAAAATATGAAAAGTCTCGAACGAACATCGAATGGTAAGAAATATAAAACTATATACTGGATTCTTCTCTACCTTAAGCCGACTCTGATTAAACGTCAGTCTTGTAAACAGTGTTTGTAGAAAACTCTTCTTTATAACATAGAATTTGTTGAAGCTTCGCTTGCAAAAGCTTAATATAAGTTTACGCTGCCAGGCACTATCGTCTACTTTCATCCTCGTCTCCGCCGGTATTACAATCCGCTTTGTTTCACCTGCTCTTGCATCTTGTTGCACAGGATCTGTGGGGCGCGAATATAATAAAGATATTAACTCGCATCGAAGTGATCTCTTTTCGGATAAAATTTGCTATCGTGTCGAGTGACCAACCCGTCTCGTATTGTAATCAGGTATTAGAATTATTTTTGATTGTTCCGCGCTCCCAAATAAGTTTCCCAACGTCTTCCTTCGACTGCTATCCTTAATAGAGATTTGCACCCCTCGGTCGACCACTTTTGGCAACTCGCTGCCAATATCTTGCCACGTGTAAGTCCAATCCATCTAAAAAAATAAATACACCGCTTACACATTCTTTACTACTTCGCCTCGGCGCACAAAATCGGTTTGCCTTGGAAGCATACTAACCCTCCATCCACCGAATAAGTCACAGTGTTCTAAGTATGAGAGCCTTTTGTCAGTGAGCAGTAACACATCTTTATTAACGTATACGTGGTAAAAGTATATATCAGTGTTCGCGTATTTTCCTTTCTCCAGGTCCTGCGGGAATATTCATTCTGACGAATTCGTGATACATCGATAAAGCACAATTAGAAAACACTTACGATCAAGATTTTGTGTCCCTCAGCTTCCTCCCTTATGTACGATCTGATTAAATTATCCAGCTGGAAGAATCTGGGTGGCCTTACCCTCTTTACTTCCTCGCTCAACTCGGTGGCACGCTTCACCGCTCCGAACGAGCCGCTAGCAAAGTCTATAACGCCGGCGGTTGGTCTAGTGACGAGGCCTACGACACCTTTTCCGAAGCCTTTGAAGAAACCTTCCACGCCCTCTTCTTTAGCGCCTGATATAGGTTTCATCACAACGCCAGTCACACCGTGCACTACGCCCATTACTAAGCCTTTCCCGCTGCGGGCCAAACCCTCTTGTAAGTTGGCGGGTTGCTTGTTAAGCTGCTCCTGTCGCTTCCTCTGATAATCCTTATCGAACGTCAGAACGGCTATGCCTTTGCCCATGGCTCCGGTTATTTTGGAAACCGCTCCAGCCATTCCTCCGACAGTGTGACCTAGCATACTTCGGACGCCCAGGAATAAACCTTCTACGAATTCTCCGGGCCCCTGTATGGCACCTTGGAAGGGCTCGTAAAACAAGTCTTCGATGCCTTTCATAGTGCCAATTACAAGCCCGTACGGATTGCCAATAACATCCAGCCCCAGGACAAGAACGTACACCTGCTTAATTGCTTGGCCTACGTAATGCATCGTAGCTTCGGAAATTAGTTGCTTGTTGGTCATGAAAGTGTACTCTCTCTCGAAGTACGCTAATTTGAAAACGATGTCGTTGATGTCGGTCAAAGTGACGCCTATACCTTGCAGTAGTACGTTTAATACTTGAGGCACTGCGGAAGATCCGCTGCTACTGCCAGACATTGAGAAACTTATGTGTATCTTTAACGGAGAGAAGTGGAGCAGATCGAAGAAGTTCTTCTGTTCCGCGGTGGTAATTAGACTGACGTGGTACATCAAGGGCTCGTCGACCAATTTCATGTCCAATATAAATAGTTTATCCTGGAATGTAAAAGGGGACGATTATTCCAGCACTTCGGAGTGCTGAGAAGAAATTATTAGAGGTGTGCGAGAACCCGAAAATGCCGGGTCGGGACTAGGGCTGGGACTATTCGAATAATTTAATATTCGAATATTTTACAAGTATTCGAATGCTACGAATAAGCTTCGAATATTTGAGTATTCGAATACTACTCGAATATTTAAGTATTCGAATATATAAGTATTCGAATATTACTCGAATATTTAAGTATTCGAATACTACTCGAATATTTAAGTATTTGAATACTACTCGAATATTTAAGGATTCGAATACTACTTGAATATTTAAGTATTCGAATACTACTCGAATATTTCAGTATTCGAATACTTGGATATTCGAATTATATCCGCCAAATAATTGAGCAACTGAAGTATTTGAATATTCGAATACCGAAAAATTCGATAAATAATCCCAGTCCTAGTCGGGACGAGAATTTTTCTCGAGATCAGGACGGGTTCACGAGGGTTTCGGGATTCCCGAAAGTGCCGGGATTAGTATTATTAGGACCGACTCATGTTTGTACTTCGGAAAATCAACAATGTCTCTACACTTTTTCTTACGATGCGTTGAATGTGTGATGTCGTCTTCATTAAACGGGTCCTTGGAATTTTCGAGAATGTCGACTCTCTCGAGAATCCCGGACATTCTCGGGAATCCCGAATTTTTCGGAAACCAGACCCGACCGGACTCGATGTTTTCCCGACCCATCCCGACCTCGGGTTCTCGCACACCTCTAGAATTTATGTGAATGCTACGTACTTCTTCTGCGTCGTTTATTTCATTCGCTTCGAACAGTCCCATTAGCGCGTTAATAAACACGATGTCCACTTTCACGTGAAATTCTTGTATGAGGACTTTAAAGTACCGGAATTGCTGGACAGTGCTGTGTTCCAGTAAGCGTTTGACCAGGCTGAGTTCAGCAAATGGTTTCATCACTGTTAAAAACACGCAGGATCGTTAGGAAATCTCAGAAATAGGATTGACGATGCGAAGTAGCAAGGAACTCGGAGGAACCGAGTCGAGCCGAGTACTCGTAAAAAGCGAGTAGCTCGAAGCGAATCGAGTACTCGTATTTTTTCGAGTGGTTCGAAGAGAATCGAGCGGGCCGAAAGCGGGTTCTTTCTTTTTTGCCTTCTCTATATGGGTTATATTTCTGTCGAGTCACTGTTAACAAAGGTTGTTACCCGTTAATAAAAAATGAATAAGTATAAATAAATAAAGAATTCAAAGAGTCAAAATTAAGATTATGGGTTTTTCCATGTGTGTCTGGATGAAATCTAAATGTTCGCAAAATATGACGTAGTTTTTTCGGCTCGCTCGGTTCTTTTGACCCGCTTGGTTCTCTTCGAGTCGCTCGAAAAAATTCGAATACTTGGTTCTCTTCGAGCCGGTCGAAAAAATTCGAGTACTCGATTTACTTCTTCGAGTACTCGGCTCGGTCCGAATTTCAAGCTACTCGAATATTCGAGGGCTCGAATAACCCTAGCCCTAGTAGCAAGAACAGCTTACCAGAACTTAGCGCAACACTTTTCGGGGGCGGAACTGGAGCCAGTATGACTGGGAAAACGCAATCTGGGAGCTGGTTGTCAATTTGCAGCCTATTAATCTTCGCGTGCAACTGCACTTGGTGCGCCGATGTTCGATACTGTAGCCATAAACCAGTCTGGAAGGTTCGTCGTAGGTAACGACGATGTGGCCTCAGCATTTCCATATTCAAATAATCAATCTAGAATGAATTTTCATTAAGAAATATCAACGCATCGATGAATACCTTAGTTACCTCTAATTTTGGTTCGAGTATCATCTTCTGCGGCACCTCTCTTCCTATTTGTATTTCTCGCATGTATCTTTGATAGCCATCTTCTATAAGAACCACCTCTCTAGTACTGAGAGCTCGCCAACGATGGGATATAGTCTTACACGTTTCCCATATAATTCCCGAGCTGCAACAGTATTTTCAGATTACCAGAGCGAAGTTGTCGCTTGTTAAAATTAATCTCACAATACTGGCAATCTACCTAGCTATGCACATGTACAGTAGCTCTAATCTGGTCAAGTTGTTAACAAGCGAAAATCCAACACCGTGAATGCTCAGCGTTATCTCCTGCTCGATGGTTTCAAAATCTCCCACTAATTGGCAGTCTTCTGCGATCTTCATGTTCGGCGTGAACAGAAGTATTCGCTGCGCACCGTCCAAAAATGATACGTAAAACACATCTTCCTCCACATCTGGCAGTGAAAAGGCCCCTAACGTATCCTAAACAGAATCACGCCTGATATTACTCTAAACGTTACTTTGTCGACTCAAATGCTCCCCAATTTTTACCTTTCGGACAGTATCCTCGATCTCTTTTTTATTGCTGTCTTCCCACACTAGTTTCTTTGGCCCGGCTGGGTTCTCCCATGTGTAGAACATTCTGTTAAACGACTGCACAGATCTGCAAAATAATATACGTTCTTTCTGCTTCCGTGTAACTAAGAACTTGGAATGATGGTCGATAAATGAATGTACCTGACGTTCGGCGAACCCTTTTCCCAAAAGTTGATAGTGTGAGAAGTGTGATTGATAATTAGAGCTGGAGCGTTTCCGTAAGTGTAATCGGACATGGAAATATAGACTCCACCTTCGCTTAACTGTACGTCTACGTTGATTCCTCCGTACTGTTGAAATAAATTAAGTTTAATTCGGAAGTACTCGCGTATACTTATAGTCATCTTCTTCAAACCTTATTCTCGAGCTTTAGTAGAGTCGTATGACTCTCCGTATAAAGGAACGATGCAGTTTTCTCAGGTTGGCCCGCAATCTTGGCTCTCAAAGTTTTCCGTTCATGCTCGGAGTGGGGCCACAGTGCCTTGCATTCGCCAGCAGGAACCTGTTAATATAAAGAACATTAATCTAGCAACTGTGTTGCTTCTAGACGTCGAATACTTCGAGGATCTTAATTCTCCAACTGTTACCTTGATCATAGAATCAGCTGGTCTGTCGCCTTCCTGGCATTCGACGAGAAAACTGCAATTATTTATGAGTACGTAATACGGAGTAAATGTAATCTGCTTCGTTAGAGAATTATACGTCAACTGATTGTGAACTCCGATCTGTAATAGACGAAGGAGATTACGCAGCTAACATTTATATCATTTAAAGAGTTGGTTCGATGGCCATAGATTATGGATCGTATAATGACCTGGTATATCTGCCCATTGTATCTACAAACAACGACGCCATCGCTGCCAGCAACGTCTATTGGAAATTTGTCAGACCATTCGCCATCCTCCACTCTAATCATCGCCTTCTTCTTACCAAAGAATACTTTCGAGCGAAATGAAAACAGTATCGGCCCTTTGAAGTTCTCTGGGTGGTACAATACATTTAAATAGTCGTCTCCGCTCTGAAAACATTGGCACGGTCAGATTTTGCCACGATCGCTGGCAAAATGCTTTGACTGGCTCGCTTGTCTCGCGCAGTCAAACTACAATGAACTTTAATGTAGCCATAGGTATATTATGTACAACTTTGTTCACATAAGCAACAATATTATATATCGTGTTGTTACTAGGAGGGCTGGGACAATTTGTCGAATTTTTCGGTATTCGAATATTCGAATACTTCAGTTGCTCAATTATTTGGCGAATATAATTCGAATATCCAAGTATTCGAATACTATTCGAATATTTAAGTAGACGAATACTATTCGGATATTTAAGTATTCGAATACTGCTCGAATATTTAAGTATTTGAATACTGATGTATTCGAATAGTATGGTGTGAATTATAAATCAAGTTCTTTAGGTTCATTTTTTTACAAGCTTTTATTTAGTTTCAGTTGTGAGTTCGTTAGTTTGTCAGGGTGAAATCTTGTAAGCTAATAACATGATTTATAATTCACACCATACTATTCGAATACATCAGTATTCGAATACTTAAATATTCGAACGGTATTCGAATACTTAAATATTGGAACGGTATTCGAATACTTAAATGTTCGAACGGTATTCGAATACTTAAATGTTCGAACGGTATTCGAATACTTAAATGTTCGAACGGTATTCGAATACTTAAATGTTCGAACGGTATTCGAATACTTAAATATTGGAACGGTATTCGAATACTTAAATGTTCGAACGGTATTCGAATACTTAAATGTTCGAACGGTATTCGTATACTTAAATGTTCGAACGGTATTCGAATACTTAAATGTTCGAACGGTATTCGAATACTTAAATGTTCGAACGGTATTCGAATACTTAAATGTTCGAACGGTATTCGAATACTTAAATGTTCGAACGGTATTCGAATACTTAAATGTTCGAACGGTATTCGAATACTTAAATGTTCGAACGGTATTCGTATACTTAAATGTTCGAACGGTATTCGAATACTTAAATGTTCGAACGGTATTCGAATACTTAAATGTTCGAACGGTATTCGAATACTTAAATGTTCGAACGGTATTCGAATACTTAAATGTTCGAACGGTATTCGAATACTTAAATGTTCGAACGGTATTCGAATACTTAAATGTTCGAACGGTATTCGAATACTTAAATGTTCGAACGGTATTCGAATACTTAAATGTTCGAACGGTATTCGAATACTTAAATGTTCGAACGGTATTCGAATACTTAAATGTTCGAACGGTATTCGAATACTTAAATGTTCGAACGGTATTCGAATACTGAAATATTCGAACGGTATTCGAATACTTAAATATCCGAACAGTATGTGAATACTTAAATGTTCGAACGGTATTCGAATACTTAAATATTGGAACGGTATTCGAATACTTAAATATTGGAACGGTATTCGAATACTTAAATATTGGAACGGTATTCGAATACTTAAATGTTCGAACGGTATTCGAATACTTAAATGTTCGAACGGTATTCGAATACTTAAATGTTCGAACGGTATTCGAATACTGAAATATTCGAACGGTATTCGAATACTTAAATATCCGAACAGTATGTGAATACTTAAATATTCGAATAATAACATCCGAATACTCAAATATTTGAAGTTTATTCGTAGCATTCGAATACTTGTAAAATATTCGAATATTAAATTATTCGGATAGTCCAAGCGCTAGTTCTTACTAGGGTTTGTCGGTTTTTAAAAACCGGGTTCAAAAACCGTTTCTTTTTTATAATTTTGTAAAATTTGAAAACCGGTTTTTAAATTTAAGAAAATCGGCTTTATATACTAGAATCAATATGTAAAAGTGAATTAATTATTTGATTAAAAACGTTAGCATTTTGACTTGAAATCGCCTCGGAGACAAGCATATTGTAGTAACAATTTACTGTAAAACTAATCTTCATGAGTTCATATTTTCGGAAGAAAAATACTAAATGAAATAAAGATTTATAATTTATATATTTTGTACATTCGTAATACTTCTACAATCATGGTCTAATAGTCTTTTTCTAGAAACGTAAATTTTGATATGATAAAATTTGTAGTTGAAAGTGAGCGATTTTCCACTGTTGTGGGGAAAAAAGCGATTTTTTAAATTTTTTTTGCGATAAATCCCCTTTGGTAGTCGTAAAGGCGCGACATTTTAACTCGAAAATTGCTCTTGGGGTGCGATACACCCCGTGTGACCACAAAGGGGTTAATTATATTTTTTTGCGAAAATTCGAAACGAATTTTTAGGAATAGTGGAATTCGAAAACCGGTTTTTTTCAAAAGTCAATTTTTCTATAAACCCTAGTTGTTACATGAACAATTACAAGGGACATCAATTTGCCAACACCAGTTAACTGTATTCCTCCTAGACTTGCCTATGCGCCTCGATAAACAAAGCTTGAATTCATAAATATTTGCGCGCTCCCAAGTTCCGATAGTAAAATTCTTTTAAACTTTCTTTTAAATTTGTCGCACCGATTATATACAAGCTTCGTTCTTAAATTCTTGCACTATATCTAACAGTGCTATCCTTTTTTAATCCAATCATGCCAAGAACATGCGTTGATAGCTACGTACGATACGCAAGCTTTGCATAAAAGTAGTATACCGTGATTTAAAGCAAACAGTTACTCGTCCGCAACATGAGAAACACTAAACTAACGTTTGCAGAACTATACATGCTGCTGCGATAAGCCAGTAAGTTAGCAGAAAGAAACGAATGCGCGTGGAAATTGTGAGTGAACTTCGTTAATCCTGGGACGATATACAAGCTACTATGTACAGTAGAATTCGTCTTAATTACGCGTAGTAAACAAATCCCCGCTCCCTTAGTTAATGGGGTCAGTTGGAAAAGATGCGCCGACCGAAGTAACGAACAGAACTGTGGTTAGTATGGCAACGAAAAGGCACACATAGTTAACTTTCGCTTCGTGACTACACGAGATTAAATGAACATCAGCAATATAAATTAAAACGATGTATCACCGAACATGCTTTCTTCTTCCTGTATTCTGCACGTCGACGACGGGGTTTCCTGACACAAACCAAATTCTGAAAGACACCTTTCTATGTACTTTTTCGACCATTATTAATAATGAAATTAATCTTCCCGAATATGTACGCGAAAGCTGCACCAAAGCTCTACGATTCAACGCTTAACGGGCTCCTTCGATAGGATCATAATAGATCGCTTGAACAAGCTACTCGGACACTCGACGAAACTTTAACATGCTGCTAACGTTGCATTCAAGAGTTACGCTTAACTTAAAGAGACGATTGAAGAGCTCGATCGTGAATTCGACAGTACGGTGTTTCCAAAGTAAGTTTAATCTTTAAAGTTCGTAAATAAACCTTGCACATACAAGAAGGATTGCCACCACTATATACTAGGAACTTTTTTTTAGTAAGTGTTGCGTTCGAAAGCGTGAATGAATACTGTAACATGAAATCACTACCTTGATTGGACTCGAGTGTTCTTTGCCACCCTTACTT
The DNA here is from genome assembly GCA_029448645.1 of Andrena camellia. Lineage (NCBI taxonomy): Eukaryota > Metazoa > Arthropoda > Insecta > Hymenoptera > Andrenidae > Andrena > Andrena camellia. The sequence goes on along the minus strand of CM055678.1, from coordinate 26,905,931 downwards.
GATTTCTGTAAAACAATGTGTTGAGTAAGATATGGTCGTACAGGTTTAATTTGCAACATTATACTACTTCCATCGTGCATAATACAGCATTAGCACTCACACGCTGCGCAAAGTATCAAACTAAAGCAATGCGTAAGGAGATTAATTACATGCCTAGTACAGCTACGGGAGGCTAATCAGAATTGTTACGATTGGTAATTCTCCTTTAGCGAATTGAAATACTTTATATCGGTGTAGCGGAGCCTTATTCTCACTTTGCAAATAGAAAGAAGTAGCGTGTATATTTCGAGACGCTCGTTTATCATAACGAAGCTCTCCTTGAGTCTCGGGTGGAATAGAAGGTGGGATTAAATTAAAGAATACATAATAAAGTATGATAGAACTTACTGGGAATCTTTTGCGTTAAAGAAAAATCTACGCAGAAGTATGATAATAAGCGAACTGTACATTAAGCGAGAAAGATTTAAACCATGATGGGTTACGTCACTGTGAAGGAAAAATTATAGAAGACAATGTTTCGCTGATACTTACTCGATAAGATAGCATTAAACCTGTTTTATTCAACATCCAAAATGGACAGTATAATGCCATGACGATGGAGCTGTGCTTGTAAGATGTGTGCATTCCCAAGTCCATTACAACTTTCTGTGCACTGTCGAAAGACTCAAACGACCAGACTGAGAATTCTGGCGGAGCTGCTAATATTTCTCCTTTGCACGACCAGTCTTTCTCTAAGTAGTTCGGCAGCTGCAAGATGTCACGCGTAAGACAGTTATTTAACGAGTGATTATTTAAGAAACTGTTGAGCGGATCTTTTCCAAACTTTCACGGTATTCTAGCCCACATTCAAACAATAAGAATTAATTTTTTCGTTGCAAACTGTTCGGTAGAAATGGAGATGTACCTAACAAACGAAAAAAAAAAGTTAAAAGTTGGCAAATTGCTGGGCTTCAAAAGAAAAAGTTACGAGTCTGCCCCAAGATATTTCGTACCATTTATGGAAAAAGAGTTGTTCAGTTTAATTTATTTATCAAAGTTTTAGGTCCATCGACAATGTGATTATACGAGAAATAAGAAAATCCTTGGTTTTTTTCCAATATAATCGCAAATTTACAACTCTGCGCGAACGTGTTCATATATCTCCATTTCTACCGAACATTTTGTAACGAAAAAATTAATTTTTGTTGTTTGAATGTGAACTAAAATACCCCGAAAGTTTGGAAAAGATCCACTTACCAGTTTCTTAGATAAAAAATTCCCAAGATTCACTTGATTTCTAGCGTCCTGAATTGAGCTCCCCTCTTAATCCTGTAAGTGTCGCTTACCTTTATGATAATACTGGATTTCCCTGGATCAATTGTGGGAATCTGATAAGTTGTGCCAGCTTCTAAAAGCTTCTCTTGAACAGCTCCAGGCAAACATACGATAATGTCAATAGGAAGGACATTCTTCAAATACACAGACGGATACAAGTGAATATTGTAAATGGTACTTGCCATGGTGTGTCGGCTAGTATTTTCAAAGTAAACCTGTTCTATTTCACCGACAACCTGTAAACGTACGCAGCCCGTCGTTAAAATCCATAGATTCTTAATAAATACATAGATTCTAATAAGACACTCGTATTAGTCTTTAGTCTACTGCGTTACTCTATTACTCTTCGCACTACTATCTAATCGATGAACGATACCTTCGACATTATAACATGCCAGTAACAACATATCCATTCTACGCAACACAAGTGAAACAAAAGTACGTGCAACGAACACACTAAAACGAGTGCTAATGCAACTTTTCAACGCCTAAGCGAGCTCACAAGGGAACATCCCGAAGCAGGAAATTCAAAAAATTCTGAAACTTTGTGAATATGTAGGGGATTTCCTCCTGATTGCAACGCACTTTTTCATTGCTGCCCAAATTTACTCTAAGGAGGTGGAATTGACCCCTGAAAATCCGGGTGTTTCCCGATTTTCTGTTGTAACTCGTGAACTGTAAAATATTTTTTTTTCACCAAATGATAGATCTAATTAAAAGAAGTAACTTGTCTTGAAACTTAGAGTTCGCGAGCTATAACACAATTTTCAGGGGTTAATTTCACCCCCTTCCAGTGAATTTGGGCAGTAAACAAAAATTGCGTTGTAATCAGGAGGAAATCTCGTCCATATTCACAAAGTTTCAGAATTTTTTTTGAATTTTTGGGTTTCGGGATCTTCCGTTGTCAGTACGCTCAGTTTGAAACTTGTAAGTATCGCCACAGTGTGAAGTAGGGCTGGGACTATTCGAATAATTTAATATTCGAATGTTATTATTCGAATACTACTCGAATATTTCAGTATTCGAATATTTAAGAATTCGAATACTACTCGAATATTTCAGTATTCGAATATTTAAGAATTCGAATACTACTCGAATATTTCAGTATTCGAATACTACTCGAATATTTAAGTATTCGAATACTACTCGAATATTTAAGTATTCGAACACTACTCGAATACTTAATACTTATATTACTCGAATATTTAAGTATTCGAATACTACTCGAATATTTAAGTATTCGAATATTTAAGAATTGGAATACTACTCGAATATTTCAATATTCGAATACTACTCGAATATTTCAGTATTCGAATACTATTCGAATATTTCAGTATTCGAATACTATTCGAATACATTACTTAAATATTCGAATAGCATTCGAATACTTGGATATTCGAATTATATTCGCCAAATAATTGGGCAACTGACAAACCCAGCCCTAGTGTGAAGCATAATTATTAATTATTGGCATGTAACGATTAGGAAGACTAAGAATTCTGTGGCTTTTAAAGTATTAATCACTTCGTGTTACCTGCTCAAGAAAAACACTTGGTATTAAAATCTATCGAAATCGAAATAAAAATTTCTTTCGTACACTTTGTTACGGAATTTGTTGAATAGGTCGAGTTTAGTATACGAACCATTCAATTCCAGTTATTTTTCTTTCTATGTTTTCTGCTATCGCAACACAGCTAGATGCTCAAGCGTACTGAAATCTTTGCGGCAGTTAGTGGTAATGGAAATACTAACATGTTTCCTATGATATTGTTTGCATTCACATTTAAAGTATATTAACTATCTAACAGCGGTGATGAAAATACATGTTCCTTCGATACTCAACGTACACTATTATAAACGCCAAAAACTTCTCTCAAACTATGTAGGAAAATGGTAGTACCTGAACAGGCGCTCCCAGATATTTTGGGTGTTCTGAGGGTAAACTTTTCAAGCAAAGACGCTTGACGTAATCAACGAAATGACAGAATATCGATCGCCAGTTAATAGCATTCAATAATAAGCCAACAGTGTTGTTATTATATAAAATACTACCGACCACAATCATCACGAAAAACATCTAAAAGTAAAGAAACTGCTGCTCATGAAAGCATGTAATGTGTTGGAACGAAACTTCAATGTTAAAAAAAAAAAAAAAAAAAAAAAAAAAAAAATCAAAATAACTAGTTTCATTGTATTAACGTTCCCTTTTACACGCAGAACAGTGATTATTCAAAATGCACGGAGTAACAATTGCGTTACGTTCTGTACAGGGTAGATTCCCGTCGTAAGAAAGTCAGAAATAAAGAGAGTAAGAAAGTCTAAGGAGAATTAAGCGAATGTAAATGGAATTTATTACCTTTATGTAAAACGGCTCCGTCACCTCTTGCTTCGTTCGACTCTCACACTTTAAAAGCTTTGTCATCGAGACTGTCTTTTGCAGATCTTTCCAAACGAATGGTTCTATCGAGACCATGTACCTGTAAACGGATTAAAAATCTGTTGGCGAAGAGTCGACGAAGTAGATTTAATCGCAAGTTCAGAAATTACCTATCGACACTGAAAAATAGCCAGTAAATGTTTGTCGGGGTGTACACAGCGTCTAAAGGAAGATTCAGTTTGCTGCCCGAGGCAACGGTGCCTACGCATTCAACTTCATTTCCGCGTTTAGTCATGTAGTACACTGATATTGGTTCGCTGAAGTGATTGTGCACCTAGAATGCGTTTGATTATTATTCGTCGAGTAGTTTATTCGGAGAAATTAACTAGGCAGCGTAGTTTACCTGAAGGATACTTCTCAGAGTAACGATAGTACTTCCGTCTTCGACTACTACGTCAGACACGATACCCCATTCCTCGGAACCTTCCTTACGATACTTTAACGAAAAGAATCTCTTATCGGCTCTTAGAACTGGTATAGTCAGGGTGCCACCGATTTCTTTGAACTGCGAAGGAGTATTATGTGTAAAGATACTGTAAACTCAATAGAAATCACTTTAAAGACATTACCGAAATATTGAACTTGTTGTATTCTCTTTCATTAATCGATTCGCTCTTCAGCTGATCGAGCAGAGGTATTTGAGTCACTTTAGTCTTCGATGCGAGCTCCACGGAGGCACCAGATTCGAGGATTACTTCCATGTACGAACCTCTCATCTCGTTCGTGATTGTTGATCCATCGTCAAATACCTGAAATGACACTCTGTTTAGAAACGTTTCCGTGGTCTACGATTTCGCGTTTTGTATTTATGAAACTGAGGTACCTTAAAGTGACTGCGCGAGAGATCTAAAACTATCGCTAAACCAGTCTCGTTCTTCAGCACATAGGGTGCCGCATTCTTCGCTGTTCCTTTTCCACCAGCTTCCATTGAGGATGAGAATGCATTGCCGAGTTGTTTCAGTACGTCCAGGCAAGTTTTGGTTACGGTTATTTCCAAATTTTCCTGTTACAAAGTATTGTAAAGATGCCTTCTACAGAATTATTTCTTCCGTACTCAATGCACAATTGTTCGACCAATTAACTTACAGACGACACTACGTCGATAGACATTTTGGGCGTCTGTTGGAATTCTTCTAGCTCGCTATCGGAGACAGGGCTGATTGCGCTTGTCCCTCTGGAGTCAGTAGATACGTCATTGAATTGAATCTAACGGAGAATAAAAGGGGCTGTGAGAGTCACTGAGATCAAGGAACGATTTAAGATTGTACAGAGGGTGGCTAAATATTATGCTCAAAATATTTTCGTCAATTTTCGGGATCATTTTAAAATGGATTTAATACGATTAAAAAAAAAAATCTTAAATTGGCAACTAAAGGTTCTGAAAGGAAGCTCTCTTTAGCTTTCCAAAACACTCATGAACATTTGTCTACGATCATGAGTTCGCAAGTTGTAGGTGCTCAAAGTGAAAAGTACCTTTTTTACTTTGATCGCGAATAACTCGATCAATAAAAATCATACAACTAAACCAAAGCAAACGAAATTTATAGAGAAATGTTTGCTCTACAAGAGCTCTTCGTTGGATTTACCGGAAAAAAATTTTTTTGGCCACGTGGATGGCCAAATTATTATACTCAAACAAAAAGATTTGAGATTTTGTAAGTTTAAGCAATGGAATGGCTATATCTCTGCGAAAAATGGTCGCAAAAAATATTTAAAAAAAGCATTTCAACGCTCGAAGTTTCTAGTTTTCGAATCAAGGACTCTAATTTTTTTCCATCCATTATGATACTGTTTTATCAAGATAAAGCGCAGGAAACGAAGTTTCAGAATTTTTTGCCTAGTTTGAATGTATGCACAGGTCCGAAAAACATTTTTTCCAGTAAATTCGACGAAGAGCTCTTACAGAGCAAACATTTCTCTTTAATATCGTTCTTTTTTGGTTTTGTTGTATAATTTTTATTAACCGAGTTATTAGCGATCAAAGCAAAGAAGGTACTTTTCACTTTGACCACCTATAACTTGCAAACTCATGATCGTAGATAAATTTTCACGAGTGTTTTGGAAAGCTAAGAAAGTTTCCTTTCAGCACCTTTCGTTGCCAATTTAAGATTTTCTTTTTTAATCGTATTGAATCCATTTTAAAATGATCCGAAAAATTGACGAAAATATTTTGAGTATAATAATTTGGCCACCCTCTGTAACAGCTATTCTCCAAAATTCAAGCGCGTTACTTTAGTCTTCAATTCCCAAGGCGTTGAAATTCTCTTTCCATTTTTGGTCCCCTCTATCGGTTCGATCAATGGCTCCCACAATGCCAGGCAACTGTTATAATAGGCCATTACCAACGACATCGTACACTCCATACTCATCTGAAAGCAAACGTCTCTTAATACGTGCCGATAGGAATATTATCCTAAAACTCCTTACCGATTTCGTGCTCCAGTCGTTAACGTTACTTTGGAATCCAATGTGAAGCAGGAGCATAGGCAGCGTTTTGTTACCAACGCCTGCTTCCAAGGTGAACAGTATCGTTGGCGCAGAAACTATCGCCAATTCTGGCTTATAAACCGTAGCTTCTTCGTCGTCAGGGTACGCAAAATCTTCCACGACCTCGGTTCCCATTTCTGTCTTCAGGAACCAAAACTCACATTCCTCGAATGGCGTTATTATCCACAATCCTTCGTGATTTGGCTCGCTAACAACAACTTCCTGATCTTCCACCGCCGTCATCGTGGCGGTGTGAATAACCTTGTTCAATATTTCTATGACACCCGGCGAGACTGACACGTGAATATCGGTGCAGCAGACATCAATGTGAAGACCTTTTCCATCCGGCGTAGAGCCTGCCACGCTGATGCTGCAGGGCCTCAGTACCTGATAGATCCAATCGCTCCTCTTCGCTGGGTTGTATATACCAGCTAGCACCGACAAATCCTTTATGGATCCTGTCATCACCTGATGCTCGCCCATCAGGCGCACTTTCAACAGCAGCTCGGTGTTCAGTATCATGCAATTGGAGTTCACGTCCTCCATGTCCTCGAGCAGAATAATATCCGGCTTCTCAACGTGCAGATTAATGGTGAACATCTTTTTATTCGGCGGGGCAGGTTGCTTCTTCCTCGCCGCTGATTCATTCTTCGGTGGGCTCTGAAGCGCTGCTCTGGACGACGGCGGTGCGTCGACAGCGAAGAAGTCCTTCACCTTCATTAAATAATCGAGGGAGACGATTATGCTGAAGGAGAACACTTTAACGTCGACGAAGGTGTCGTTGAGGCTTTGCCTGATAGTCATGTCTAGCATGCCGCGCACAGACTTCGACTCGTTCTCGAGATCGTCCGCGGAAGGCACCGCGGTTGTTCTCTCCATGATCCTAACGAGAGAGCCCTGTCTATTGTACCGCGTGTCGTCCAGGGTGCAGTTCATGAGGAGAATGGAAGTGGCCATCAGCCCGTCAGCGAATATCCTGCCTTTCAGCGCGAAGTGGGTCAGGCAGAATGTCGCTAACCCATTCTCTGGTAGATGTAGCAGAGAGCTGCGCGACTGTAGCATCTTCGAGCCGCCCGTAAATAAATTAATCACCAGACTGTCCATAACGAACTCGAACTTGATGGACGTGTGCACGTGCCCCGGCTCTTGGAAGTCCGTGTCCCCGGAATCTGCCAGAGCGGATCTCCCAAAGGTGTCGCCCTGGTGGTGCTGCTGAACTTCCACCTCGAGCTTCTTCTCCGTCGGGGCGACGTTCTGCGCAACTTTTATCTCGTCCGTCCTCTCGCCTAAATTCTCCTCCAACACTTCCATCACGGTCGCGTAGTCCTCTTTGCTTATCAGCACGTTGATTCTATTTAATCTACCGGACATGTCTACGTCCGGTATCGTGGTGAACCACGCGGCGGACAGATTACGCTTGATCAGCAGCGTGAAGCTAACCGGCTCCAGCAGTAATATTTCGCTCTCCACGGCGAACACCTCCATGTCCAGCTTCACCCTCGACAATTTCAAGTTCTGCAGCTCGATCCTCATCTCGTCCACGACGGGGCAGTCCCCAGCTTGGTTCGTCACTTCCAGATTCTTAAAGACATTGCAGATGGTGAGATTGCCCATGTCCAGTGTCAAGCAATGATCGCTCCTGGAGTGCATCGGCACGTATATCACCGGGGCCTTGATCTTCACCGCCAGTCCGATGCGCGCGGCGCTCTCCTGCACGTCTTTGATATTAGTCTTCGCGGCTTCCGCGGCAGCCGCGGATGCGTCCTTTATAGCCTGCTGGGCTACCTGGAAGTTATTCAAGAAGCCCATTATGCTGGTGACGAACGTGTTGAGGAAGATTATACGGTAGCAGCCCATCACCACCGTGATGGACATTGTATTCTTATCGACCTCCGGCGCCTCGACGTTATACATTATAGCCTGAACCTGCAACGACTCCGTCTCCTCTGCCACCGACACGATATCTCTGTAAAAAGACGCAGCGTTCAGGTCCTTAATACTGATAGAGGATAGATTAACATTGGCTTGCGAATAAGAATTCTTCATTATGAACCCAGCGGTGATGCCGTCTATGTAAAACGCAGTGATCTCTCTGCAGTCGCTGACCATCCTCATGCAAATAGTCCCAACTTTCGCTTGGACCTTCAGATCTACGTGCTCTATCACCGTTCTCCTTCGGCGAGACGTTGCCAACCGGGCTTTCTGCCTGTGAATCTGCTCCTTGAAGAACGCGGACGTTTCCTCTTGAATGGACGTCAAACGATTCGGGGCCGGCCGCGCGGCCGGCTCCCTTTCGACCTTGCTGCTCGGTATCGAATTCATTCTGGCCTGCATGTACGTCGCGAATCGGAGCAGGCTTATCAGGGCCTCTTGGTGAAGCAGAACGTCCAGCGTTGTGAACTCTAATTTCAATAGCTTAATAACCGACTCGTGCCTGGTGGTGAATTCCGGCGATCGCTTGTTCACGTTCAGATACTGCACCGTTATTAAGTACTCGTCTCTGCCGGATGACATCGGAGTGTCCACCATAAAAATCTCGCTCCCCTTGTAATGCTGCTTCACTTGGACGCCGCCCAGTCTCAGCATTATCTCCTGATCGTAGGTTCGCTGCAGCATCTCTGCTTCCAGCTGCAGCACCTCCAGCTTCATGAACGGTGCTATCGTGCCGGCTGTCTGCGACGAGACCAGCACGGCGAACTCTTTCATTACGAATCGCATCTCCAAGTCGGTGGTCTGCTTGACCGGGGCAGCTTCGTCCCTCATCTTCTCGGAGACGGTGGTGGTCAGCTTTTTCAGCAACGACAGCTGCGACACAGATTTGCTGAGCGACGACTTCGGAATGTCTGCTGGCTGCTCTTCCTGCGGGAACGGTATGCTCTGCGCTATCGACAGGGCTTGCAACAAGCGAATGTCGGTTATATTGAGAAACACGGACGGCAGCTGGCCTATCAGCCGAATGTTTGGGAGCAAAGGATCGTCCGTCACCAAGCACTTGTGGAATTGTATCTCAAGCGTCGTCGGGCGCAGCAACGTCATGGACTTGTCTGCGCTCGACAAGATCCGGCGCCATTCCTCCCCGGGCAACGCGACTATTACTTGAAAGTCCACGATCTTCAGAACGAACTTGTCGTAGCTGTGCTCCCTCAGATGCAGCAGCACGTCTTCTTCGCTTTTACCCATGCCGATCAATTGCTTCACCGTGACGCTCGCCGTGTCGTCTTTCGACTTCTCTAAAGACTGCACTTGCAAGCTACCGAGATTAACCACCAGCAGTGGCTTCGCGCTGCTGTAGAATCCACCGTGCGGAATGATTAACTGAGACGCCTGCATGTTGACTTGTATGTCTAACGCGGAGTGCATCTCGATGGCGTGCTCCAAGCCCAGCGCCGACATTTCCTTCAGGCCCTCCAGGTGCTCCGCAGCAGCCGCTTGAAGCTGATTCAATGTCGACGAGTTCTGCACTTTGAACAGATTAACCAATTCTATTACGGTCTGCGCGTCGTAAATAATGTCCACGGATCTTGATTTCACCACGACCCGATCGCCGCATAATTTGTCCAGAGGATTCTTCTCGTACGACACGAATAGTAAAACAGTGTCCATAGAATGTTCGTGGGAGTTGAAAAGCGAAGGGACATCCTCCCCCTGCTTCGTTCCCAAAAGTTTCATTTCATTGATCGACGCTGTGACTCTGCAAACAATGTGGACGTTAAGTTAGGATAGATTTACTCGTCTTAATGGTTCGTGAAGCTTCGAAAAAAAAGAAGGAAGAAACCGCGTACAAAACAGCGTTGGCGGCGGGTCTTGAGTTGAAGCAGGCTTCGACGTTGTAAAGCTGAAGGTCCAAAATGCACGGGTGCTCTCTGTCCGTGTCTAAGAATATAACTTGAAGCTCGCGTAGAAGGAATCGCGTGTCGATCATCTCGTACGTCTCGGGGTAATAGGCGGGCACGCTATTTTCCTGGTAATCGATCGCTCTGTACAGCTTCTCCTTCTCCTGCGGCGTCATTGCCTGCTCGAATTTCCTCACTGAAACGAACAATTTATACGGAGCAAATGGGATTCTACATTAAATGGAGGGGCTGAGGTATGCCATCGGCGAAGGATTACTTATCGCAGCTGCGGAATTCAGATCTTGAGTCTCCTCTGCTTGGGAGCCGGACCACAGGAATCCAAACCAACCGCGTTTCGCTCGTAGGCTCTTCTCCTTCTCTGCCAGCCTTTCTACCTAAAAGAAGTAAAAACTAAAGCGTTACGAAACTGAAGTGCGGCCCGCTTCATCGACCGAGACACTAACTTCCATTTCAATTTGCTGCCGGATGATAACCAAATTGAAAATATCCAATTTCCTCTCGCAATGCGTGAGGTGGTCTTCGATTTCCTTCACCAATTTCTTTGCTGTTAATTTTGTCTGGTACGCTGTGGCGTAAGAGCGACACAAGTCCCTGTGGTCCTTCATGTGATTCCAGTCCCAGTTTCTGCGATTCCTGCGCACAGTTTCTTCCAGGATGCAAGTGTACGCGAAACGCCACCTGAAACAGTAAATCGCTGGAAATTTTGTTCCAGCCCCTCAGCGGCTCCACCGGGTTTATTACCATTCTTTATAGTGTCCTCTATACGATGTCAAACTCGGTCTGTACTTTCTATACGGAGCAGCCTTCCGAGCCAGATCCAGCCCTTCGCCCAATTGAACAAGAGTGCGGTACTGTCTTTTCGCCAGTCCCACTCTCAACTTTTGCATCTCCAGATCCAACCACACCTTCGGGATAGTGTAATTGCTTCCGTCTGTTTCCGGCTTCGGATTTAACTTCAATTTCGCGTTGACATTTATTGGACCCAGCACTAGAAAAACCAGAGGCAGCTTTACAGATGGCGGCCAAATTATTAAACTCGAAACATTTTCGTCAATTTTTGGCATCGCTTTAAGATGGATTTAAAAAATAATCTTAAATTGGCAACTAAAGGTTCTGAAAGGAAACTTTCTTAGCTTTCCAAAACACTCGTGAAAAATTGTCTACGATCATGAGTGCGAAAGTTATAGGTGCTCAAATTGAAAAGTACCTTTTTTTACTTTGATCGCGAATAACTCGATCAATAAAAATCATACAACTAAACCAAAGCAAACGAAATTTATAGAGAAATGTTTGCTCTACAAGAGCTCTTCGTTGGATTTACCGGGGAAAAAATTTTTTCGGCCACGTGGATGGCCAAATTATTATACTCGAACAAAAAGATACGAGACTTTGTAAGTTTAAGCAACGGAATCGCTGTATCTCTGCGAAAAATGGTCGCAGAAAATATTTAAAAAAGCGTATTTCAACGCTTCAAGTATCTAGTTTTTGAATCAAGGACTCAACTTTTGTTTTTCGTCCATTACGATACTGTTTTATCAAGATGAAGCGCGGGAAACGAAGTTTCAGTAATTTTTGCCTAGTTCGGGGACGTATGCACGGGCCAAAAAAAAAAATTTCCAGTAAATCCAACGAAGAGCTTTTATAGAGCAGACATTTCTCTTTAATTTCGTTTTTTTTTTTTTATTTTGTCTGTTCGCTTACAATATTGATACCCAGGTGGATTGTAATCCATCGTCGCGATGCCACTGGTGAACAGCTCCGAATAGTTCGACTGGCAGCTTTTACTGAATTGGTCTACGGTTGTATTGAGATATACGGCTAAACCATCCAGCGTGCAGAGCTAAAAGAAAGACATTGATTTATTCCACAGGTTATTGCATCCCTATATAACACAGCTACTGTTCCGCTCACCTTATAAATTTGTGGAATAACGTACATGTCTTTCAAATTACCGTCCGTCTCCCAAGAGTCGTCGCAACTCTGTAGGCTGAACTTGTTCAGTGTAAAGCCCACTGAAAATGGATGATCCTTAAACGAAACGTGATCTTCGTACCGGACGTGTATTCTTTTAATTTCAACATGAATGTTCTTTATCATGCGAGCAACCAGCTTTTCTATCATCGAATCGTCTATTTTCTCCTGGGCTATAAGAGATAAATAAAACAGCACAGTTTAGAAGAAGCTAGTCATCGCGTTAAGGGGAGGTTCCGGTCTAAAAATCGATTTTTTTACTCCATTTTTCGAATGTTCAACCTTTTAGGAGTACGTGTGTAAAAGGATCTTTTGAAATTCGCAAAATTCCCGAAGTTACAAGCATTTGTAAAACTTTAAACGCGTTTTTCTCGAAACAGTGTTCTCAAAATCGGTGGGACCTGTATCTCCAAAAGTTATTATCCGATTCGACTGAAACTTTTTTTATTTTGAAGAATATACTTGTGGCTCGTGGACAGGTCAGTCAAATTTTCTCAGAAAATAACGACACTCTCGAAGTTTGAAATCACTTTTCCCCTATATTTGTCGCCCTTTCAACGCCTTTATAAATTACAAATTTTCATATTGTTTTTTAGAATTTTACTGGTCTGTCCACGAGCCAGAAGTATATTCTTGGATTGGGGATTATTAAATCTGGCATTATTTTTTACTTCAGACCAATGGTTCAGGTGCTACAGGTTCCGCCGATTTTGGATGAATTTTTTGACGCCTCGACTTTAACGACTCCCCACTGCCGTTTGCAATGATGAATTATAAAACAAAAAATATATTTCTATGGCTTAAGATATCCTTAATTCAATGCAAAAAGTCCCATTAAATTATATCTTGCAGTTTTCCTTTAATTAATTCCTAAAGATCGCCTATTTTTATGGGCTCTAGACCGGAACAGCCCCCTTAAGCTGCGTACGAACATATGCGAAACCGCAGACAGTTACATTTAATATCCGCTAGCTGCTTGTTTCTCTTAACCCTTGCCAGCTCTGCCCGCTTAGCGTCGAGCTGCGCTTTCGCTTCCTTCTCCGCATTATACGCCACCTGACTCGTGGGTACCACTAATATGAACAATTCCTCCACTATCGCGTCGATCTGGCCGTTCCACATGTCTTTGAACGGTATCTTTAATATAAGCCTCCCTGCGGGGAAACACAGACAACAGTTGTATTAGATTCGTGCTTCACGATCCGTTGCTAGAATTCTCCCACTAGAGAACGCATTACGCACCTAATCTTCCATGTTCCAATCGGATGGATAGATCCAATACATCTAACGCAGTCTCTTTTATTAATAAATCTGTTAACACAACGTCTCCTAAAAACAGAAAAACAGGCTTCATTTCTCTATGCGTTAGCAGAAACACGAATGTATAAACTCTCGCGAAGGCAACTCGAATCGCAATGGCTAAACCACCTTGGGATTCGAAATGGGAAAAATGGAAACTACCGCTGAATATAGATCTTGCTTCACTGCATTTATGTCGGTATTCGAGGAACAAAACAGTAATGAAAGTTTACGTATGAAAGGCCCACAGGCTTCTGGATACAGAAGAATAACAACTAGAATAACGAAAGTAAGAAAGATTCGTCTCGAAATCAAGCGAAACTAAAGCGACAAAGTACATTTACAGATTACAAATTAATTCCTGTTTAACATAGCTGCGTTTGAAAGAAATAAGTCGAAATTTACATCGCCTTAACAACATCTGAAATTCTGTTCTTCATTTCTCTTCGCTTTAGAGTTCAGCTAGTAAAAACAATATTTCACATCGATTTCTTTCGATCTATTACAGGAGCCTGTTTCCTGTCCACGAGCACGTGTGCAATAGGGCTGGGACTATTCAAATAATTTAATATTCGAATATTTTAGAAGTATTCGAATGCTTATAAACTTCGAATATTTGAGTATTCAAATGTTATTATTCGAATATTTAAGTATTTGAATACTTAAATATTCGAATAGTATTCGAATACTTAATACTTATATAACTCGAATATTTAAGTATTCGAATATTAAAGTATTCGAATATTTAAGTATTAGAATATTAAAGTATTCGAATATTAAAGTATTCAAATATTTAAGTATTCGAATATTAAAGTATTCGAATATTTAAGTATTCGAATACTACTCGAATATTTAAGTATTCGAATATTTAAGTATTCAAATACTACTCGAATATTTCCGTATTCGAATATTTAAGTATTCGAATATTTAAATATTCGAATATCACTCGAATATTTAAGTATTCGAATACTACTCGAATATTTAAGTATTCGAATATTTAAGTATTCAGTATTCAAATACTACTCGAATATTTCAGTATTCGAATATTTAAATATTCGAATACTACTCGAATATTTAAGTATTTGAATACTATTCGAATATTTAAGTATTCGAATACTAAAATATTTAAGTATTCGAATACTCCTCGAATATTTAAGTATTTGAATACTATTCGAATATTTAAGTATTCGAATACTAAAATATTTAAGTATTCGAATACTCCTCGAATATTTAAGTATTCGAATACTACTCGAATATTTAAGTATTCGAATATTTAAGTATTCAAATACTACTCGAATATTTCAGTATTCGAATATTTAAATATTCGAATACTACTCGAATATTTAAGTATTTGAATACTATTCGAATATTTAAGTATTCGAATACTACTCAAATATTTAAGTATTCGAATACTCCTCGAATATTTAAGTATTCGAATACTACTTGAATATTTAAGTATTCGAATACTACTCGAATATTTAAGTATTCGAATACTACTCGAATATTTAAGTATTCGAATATTTAAGTGTTCAAATACTACTCGAATATTTAAGTATTCGAATACTACTCGAATATTTAAATATTCGAATACTTAAATATTGGAATAGTATTCGAATACTGAAAAATTCGACAAATAGTCCCAGCCCTAGTATGCAAGTACACAGGCAATAAACTACTAGAAGAAGACCCTTTATATAAATAGAAGCTGATGTCATATCGAAATACTAATAATACATCTGTGTATGTTTACGAAACATCAAGATTAGACAAGAACTGTTCCCAGCACGTTCCAACATTTCCGACTTCCCCAGGCGTGGCCAAGCCAGCGAGTAAATCATGGAAGTACATTAGAATCCTCGAAGCGATCCTTACCTCCCCACAGACTGAGTTTCAGCTGCGAGTAGTCCAAATTCTGAATGTACTCCCCCAACACCTTGTTCAGGAGTTCTGCTACAATCGACTCGAACACCATTGTTGGGCTTTCACAGCTACGAGGCAGGGAAACACGTGCGACTCTATAAACTCGATTTTATACACGAGATCCAGCTACATTTGTGCCCTAAATCTACGGTTAAATAACCGACTGGCTGGCTCTCGGAGGCAAGCTGGATCGATAAGAAAGGGAGTACCGCATAACCTTAAACGGGTACGTGTGCGGGCTCGTGTAAGTCGAATTCCCGTGGTTTAATTACACGCAACAACACGTGTAACGTGATATTATAATTGCTGTGCGGTTTAATGGCGCGAAACGGCCTTAATCATTGTTTTGTCTGTCGGTTCGAAGTCACTTATTCACTGTCACACCACCACTCTCGATCTAATCGGTCGAACATTTTTTTTAAGCAACATCGATTACATCAGACTGCCGACGAATAGAGATTCTCTCGCTTTGGGATTCAAATGACATTACAGAATTAAGTACTACTGTCAGTGGCCCTGACGCGTCTGATCAGACGGTCTGATTCACCACTCCTTCATATTATATATATATATATATGTAGGCACTTGCCGTATCTAGCTGTTTCGTTGAGCGATTATCGCGCGCACCCGCGCGAGTGCAGTGCGCCTTGCTTGTCATCTGCGGTAATTAGAGGCCTGAGTTATTGCGAAGAGTTTGTGGGCGAAGAGACGAGATTAGTGACGGGATTAATGGGTTCGTCTACTTCCTTGAAACAGTAAGTGGTTTATTTATTTATTTATGCTTTTAATGGATCCCAAGGGTTTCTTAAATTCATCGCAGTTCATTAAGCGCGCTGATGAGCAATGGTGTTATTAATCGCGTGTATATTAAATCGCGTTATAAATGATTTTCGCCGATTTAAAATAATGTGGTTTCTAGTTTCCAGTAGATATTGATGAAACGCATTGACTAAATTGTAATTATAAGGATGGTGGGTTTCGGGAGATCGGCAACGATGTTTACGGTTCGAACGTGCAACATTAAATGCTTTGAAGAAACGTTAGGAAGTAAAATATTTGCGATAGAAAAGTGTATAATCTGCATTCCACTTTAGAGTAGACTCGTCCCGCGCAGGGATATACCGTTGATTGGTAGGAAACCGGCAGGGAAAGTGCTACGACCAATCGCGAAAGTGCTACGACCAATCGCGTGTGTCAGATCCGTGGGAGTTGCGCAGATCGGTCGCAAAGCGGTAGGGGCGTAGGTCTACTCTTATATGGAATGGAGGATATGTCTAAATTCTTCGTATTTGAATATGAACTTGGCGGGGTAAGGCAGTAACATGCGCACTCCACGGACCGTGGACGCTATAGACATCTGGCGACGGAAAGTGCGAACTGGGGCGCTAGATGCATTTGGATCAGGAAATTCTTGGAATTTAATGGGAACACAGGATAGGGGTGGAGGTCGATCGAGGAGGTTAGAGCGCGAGAGAGATGGGTAGTGCGCGCGACGAGGATAGATCGCGCGCCGCTAACTTTGGTTATGCGAGCCTGATACTTCTTCGCTCCTGGCGGCAGGTTAGTATGACGCGAGGGTGTAGCTGTTAGAGCGAGAGGGAATGATAGGTAGAAAGAGAGGGAGATATTAGGAACGAGCGGGTTTTTTTTTAAATAATTTATCAGACGTTGCGGATAGAGAATGATTTGTTAGATTAATGACTATATAATTCAGAATGAGATATCAGGTTGATTTTAGCAACTTTGTCAGGCTATAGCTCTGTTCTGAGCGAAGTTTGAAGAAAATCATAGAGGAAAATTTTGCACCGTTTAATAAGCTCTAGCACCTTATGCGACTACTTTTTTCGAAACTCTATCGGTGGGCCTGAAAAGTGCAGTTTGTTTGTTTTTTTCAAATGGAACTATATAACTCTATTTACATAAATTTATCCCTTGTGCCATTCTGCGTATAAAAAGTATAAGGTAAGACAGTCGAAATCTCAATAGTTTACGAGATATTCCATTTTATATATGAAAAAATATTAGTAGGATTTTTTTCCGCTTGGGGTCGCCACTTTTGGCCTTGTCCGGTAGATGGCGCGCACCATCAAATTTCTCTATGGATATAACTTATCTTCATGCACACGATCACCACTCCTGTAGGGGTTTCCCCCTCCATTCACTGCAATTAATCGCTACGAACCCTGAGCGTGTTATAGCGAGAGGAGCGTGCAGCCTTTGTGTCTCATCCTCTGAAACAGCGCGTGTGCTTTACAAATAAAGACTTCTTTGTTACTCTCAATCGTAGTTGATTTGGAATACTTCAACCTATCCCTCGATACAAGGTATCTGGCCGGAATGGGCCTGCCTTAACCGAAAAGACGGACGACCGGTCGCTCGTCTCCACATTATTATTATTATTATTATTCGTCTTTATTACTTGGAGAAACATACAAAGAATAGCGAAGTAACAGGCGCAGCTGCAGTACAATACTGTTCGAAGCCTAATCGTAAATAATTAACTAAAAGTAAAAACAGAAAAATTATTAAGAGAATTTTTTTTATTATGGCGCATTAAGATAGAGGAACATAAACGTAGATGGACAGACAGCGACGAGACCAGTGGCGGATTTAAGAAAAAAGGCCCAGATGGTAAACGTTGAGGGGCCCATTTTTTCGAGAAAATGAAGAGGTAGCTTACTAAAAGGGGGTACATGTACAGAAAAGTATAGAAACAAAAGTGCTTGGATAAAATCATAATTTATTTTTGAAGATAGGGCTCTACGGGGAGGGCCTTCTGAGCAGGGGCCCATTTTGGGGGAAACTAAAGCGTTAGTTTACTGAAAATGGGCTCAGTGTAATAATACAGAAAAAAATATAGTTTGGATAAAATCATAATTTTTTTTTAATGATGGGGCCCTGGTAGGGCCTTCCGGCAGGGGTCCAAGTGGCAACTGCTCATCGGCTGCCCTGTGAAATCCGCCACTGGACGAGACAAGGAAAAGAAGGAATATAGAGGTGACTTAGGAATAGTGTAGAAATATATATCGTCGAATATCAGGTGGAAGGGAATTATAATAGTGAGCAGAAGTATGGGCGAAGGAGGATTCAAATTTAGATGTCGATTGTGCTGGTATGGAAAGTAGATAGATGCCGAGTAAAAAGAGACATCTCTATGGTAGATCTCTGTTTTACCTCGATACGAAATTTTCAAACAGCTTTTCCCAGCAATAAATAAACAAATTTCTTATAAAAATTCATTGCATAATAATCCATAAAGCCCCTAAAAGATCCCCACGCCCTCAGATTGCAAATAAATAAAAATTTCGACATTGATTTTAGTTAACCTTTCTACCGCTGCGCGCCGCTAGCGTTCCTCTGTCCATAACCTAAACAAATTTTCAAAATACTTTTTTTACAAATAAATAAACAATTTCATTGTTAAAAATGGTTGCATAATGACCCACAGTGCCTCTAATAGAGGCTCAGCCCTCGGACAGTATAATAATTTACAACAAAAAGGGTAAAGCTATCCCATTTCTACGTACAAAGAATCAAAGCTACTCATTCGACAAAAGCTGGCTCTCTACTTTGCACTATGTTGACAAACAATTATAAGAGACCTATCTTAACAATGTCAGACTTCGCTACTTTATTATCTTCGTGGAAATACAAATGACGCTATGGATGTAAATAATAGTGACGACGAGGACGTTGTCATACAGGTACAAAACGTTAATCTATCGCGCTAATTAAGAATTCATCTCCAACTAACTTATTTCTCGATTTTAGGGTAGTGCCCTGTACGAACACTTGCGCAACTCAGGCTACACAGACTTTGAAAGCGTGACCTTATCCAGGTGGACGCTCGAAAAGGAGGAAAGAAGTTCTAGGCTCATGGTAAATTTCTTTCCCTTTCAAACAAACCAATAAACACATTACTATTCGCTAAAATAATTATTTATATATTCGCAGGACTGTGTACAGCACGTGAAAAATGTTTTCAAGAAACTACCCATTCTATACTTTGGAATAATTCAGGTATAGTCGCGTGTAATATATTATAAACGTATTATGAAGTATTTACTATGAAAGTATTATTTTTATTAGGACGATAGTGTGTCCAAGAAACAACTGGAAACGATTTTAAACGCGAAAGTTCTTTTAAACGATCACGCGTGTACGATACATGGTTTCGTTGATAGACACGACTTTAAATCCTGGAGGTAAACGTCAAAGTTTTTTGAAGAAATTCGGCAACTCGAAAATTCGAAAAAATCTGAAACTTTGCAGAAATGTAGCTCAAGCGACGCTAATGACGTAACTATTGTTTGATTCAGTAATGAAACAGTCCTAAGGGTAAAAACACCCCCTCAAAGAAATCGTGAGTTTTCCCATTATCGTGAATATCTGCGAAATCGTAAAAGATATAGAAAAAAAAGTTCAATTGAAAGTTTCATTGCTTTCGAAATCCTACGATATGGTGATAAAGAATTATCGAAAAAAAGAGTGGTGGGGAATAAATTTTGAAAAAAAAATTTCGCAAATTTTTTATTGCCGCTTTATAGGACATAAAGAACCATAGAACTTTCAATTTAACTTATCTTTGATATATTTTATAGTTTCGTAGATATTCACGATAATCTGAAAACTCACCATTTTCGCGAGGGGATGTTTCCGCCCTTAGGACCGTTTTATTGCCGAATTAAGAAATAGTTACGTTAATAGCATCATTTGAGCTACGTTTCTGCAAAGTTTCAGATTTTTCTGAATTTTCGAGTTGCCGAACTTCCCTTGCCGCAGTGGCGGATTTAACAGGGCGGCTGATGAGCAGTTGCGGCCTAGGCCCCGCAGGGCCCCATGACCAAAAAAAAATTATGATTAGGTTTAAGTATCCAAACACTACATTTTTTCCGTGCTACTACACTTGGACCGTTTTTAGTAAACTCTTCATTTTCCCCCAAAAGTGGGCCCCTGCCCAGAAGGCCCCTCAGGGCCCTATCTTCAAAAAAAGAAAATTATAATTTTACCTAAGCACCATATCTTTTTCTGCACTACTACGCTCAGCCCATTTTTAGTAAACTATCTCTTCATTTCCCCCCAAAATGGGCCCCTGCCCAGAAGGACCTCCTAGGGCCCTATCTTCCAAAAAAAATTATGATTTTAACCAAACACTATATTTTTTTCTGCACTACTACACTTAGCCCGTTTTTAATAAACTACCTCATCATTTTCCCCCGAAAGTGGGCCCCTCAGAACGTTTGCCATCTGGGCCTTTTTTTCTTAAATCCGCCACTGCTTTGCCGATACTGCTATATAATTATAATTAAAAGCTGACTAATCATATAAATTGTCGTTTCGCAGGACCGTGCTATTAAAATGTGTTTTATTTGGCACAATAGTATCGTATTCAATGTATACTCCATTCAGTACTCAATACAAGAGTTCCTCGAGTTTATTTGGATTATTCGTGCTATGTTGCGCCGGTTACGTTGAATACTCAAGGGCGCGCGTGCACAGGGGTTTAAGCTCCGTTATATCCTTGCAAAATGATTTATTCGACCTTTGCAAAAAGGGGCTGAGAATTCTAAGGTATGGCTACAGAATGAAACTGAGCAAAGATAAAGGCTCTCGGCAATTATAGTAAGTAGTTATCGAACAGTATCGTGCGATACACTTTCAACTAGGGCTGGGACTATTTGTCGAGTTTTTCGGTATTCGAATATCCGAATACTTGAGTTGCTCAATTATTTGGCGAATATAATTCGAATATCCAAGTATTCGAATACTATTCGAATATTTAAGTATTTAAATATTACTCGAATATTTCAGTATTCGAATACTGATGTATTTAATATTTAAGTATGAAAATTTAAGTATTTAAATACTACTCGAATCTTTCAGTATTCGATTACTATTCGAATACTGATGTATTTAATATTTAAGTATTTAAATACTACTCGAATATTTCAGTATTCGATTACTATTCGGATACTGATGTGTTTAATATTTAAGTATGAAAATTTATGTATTTAAATACTACTCGAATACTGAAATATAATACTGATGTATTCGAATAGTATTCGAATACTGAAATATTCGAGTAGTATTCGAATACTTAAATATTCGAATAATAACATTCGAATACTCAAATATTCGAAGTTTATTCGTAGCATTCGAATACTTGTAAAATATTCGAATATTAAATTATTCGAATAGTCCCAGCCCTACTGTCAACTGTTCAATCTGCTTTGAATAATTCATGTTTACTGTAATAGTGATCTTACAGCGGATAGAGTGAAATATTTGCAACCCATCACGGAGAACGTAGTGAAATATTTGGAGCACGCTTCGCACACGTATCACCATGTTTCTTTAATTCTTACGAAGCTTTTGCCAGCAGATGCTCTCCACGGAGATCCATTGACACGGTTTGAGAATGGATCGTTTGAGATGCGGGGCGAAGCGAATTATCAAAAGTTAAAGGTGAAGATGAGGAGAGTCCTTCGGTGATTGTTTAGCGATCAGGATTTGCATGTTACTCTTCTGTCGACAGGACTTGTATCATACTTACGTCCTGACGCAGTCGGAGATGTTGCATTTGCTAGCTGCCGCTTACGACAGTCATACTTGGCGGCAGTCTTACAGCAGAATTCCTGAAGTAAAGCTAGCTCGCATTGTTCGATTTCTAAAGAAATACTTGACGGTGTATAAAGACAAATTATCCAAAGCCGTCGATGATTACTACAGTTTCACAGTGCAGCCAACGGAGTACAAGTACAAGTGAGATCTATGAATTTTCCTTGTCGCGCATAGGAATATTATAATCTTCTTATACGCGCTTCTTGTTTCAGAGGACCAGCTGCGTCACGATGGCGAGACTTGTACATGCATCTGTATTTAGCGTCTAATAAATTAGAGATAGCTTATGGTCACGTATCATCGATACTCCGGGATATTGATAATAATATTGATGAGAATATGTCAGATGAAGGCTCAGTGGAAGAGAAAATGCAAAGACTGAACGCAGCTCAGAAGGATATTGCCAATGCGAAAGACTTCGTCGAGTTCAGCACCTTATTCCTTCTAAAATCTCGAATTACTAACTACGTAGGGAATCATTCGAACACGAATATGTTAACGTCTGCTGTGAATTCCGATCTTCCCGTTGTACACGATTCCGAGCCAGAGATTCTAGACGAAGTGTTCGAGGAGTACATTAAAGACGAATATTTGAAGCCTTTAAGCGACGACTCCGATGAGATTGAGTTGCTGAACTATAAGAAGGACAGGGCGTTGTTTAAGAATTTTATGGCTGAACTGAAGGATGCTTTGGTCGACAAGCAGAAGTCTATGTCGGAAAGGGAGTTGAAAGCACTTCGACGAATGCGTAAGAATGTAGCGAATGAAAGCGCTTTGGAAGGCGAAGCTAATCGTGTCCCTACGCCTCCGCCAATGCCAGAATTAAATGAGACCAGAATTAGTAGGGAAATATCGAGAGGCGAAGAAAATTTGAAGGAAGAGAAGCAATGTGGTTCTCTTGTTGCGGAACGATCACCAATTTCTGCTATGCCTTTACCAATGAGTAAAGAGTTCTCTTTATTTCTGCCACCACCGTATTTGAAAGCCAGCGAAGAAACGTTCGCAGGCAGCGGTGAGAATTCAGAGGACGAACTCGTGGAAACAGAGAATGGATAATAAATGTATATCCGCCGTGTGAATATTTTGCTAATAACTTTAGGAATAAACAGGTGTTACAGCGTATTTCATATATCATTCATATCGAGAATAGGGCTGGGACTATTCGAATATTTGAGTATTCGAATGTTATTATTCGAATATTTCAGTATTCGAATACTCTCGAATATTTAAGTATTCGAATACTACTCGAATATTTAAGTAATTCGAATACTACTCGAATATTTCAGTATTCGAATATTTAAATATTCGAATACTATTCGAATATTTCAGTATTCGAGTACTACTCGAATATTTAAGTAATCGAATTCTACTCGAATATTTAATTATTCGAATACTACTCGAATATTTAAGTAATTCGAATACTACTCGAATATTTAAGTATTCGAATTCTACTCGAATATTTAAGTAATTCGAATACTACTCGAATATTTAAGTAATTCGAATACTACTCGACTATTTAAGTATTTGAATTCTACTCAAATATTTCAGTATTCGAATACTATTCGAATATTTCAGTATTCGAATACTATTCGAATATTTCAGTATTCGAATACTACTCGAATATTTAAGTATTCAAATACTACTCGAATATTTAAGCATTCGAATATTACTCGAATATTTAAGTATTCAAATACTACTCGAATATTTCAGTATTCGAATAGCATTCGAATATTTAAGTATTCGAATTATATTCGTCAAATAATTAAGCAACTGAAGTATTCGAATATTCGAATACCGAAAAATTCGACAAATAGTCCCAGCCCTAATCGAGAACCAGAAATCAGTCTCCGATGTATTACGTTATTTATTTACAGGTTTGAAATACATTATACACGTTGCGTAGATTCTCATTAAAATAAGATTTCGTTTTGTACAATTTCTCTGCTGCCTACTACTAAAAATAATAACAATTAACATTAAACACGTAGTATATAGTAATATTAATATCAAGACGCCTTTCACAATAATGAAAGTGAATTACAATCCGACGAATCGATTTACACGGTCTAATTAATTGTATAAAATGCTATAACGTATCGACAAAGGTACAAATAAATATTAGGGATCGCTGCATAAATATTCGCATCGATGGAATCGTAGAAACTATAACGAAGAATTTTTCACGCGCCTTAGGATCTACCATTACGGACTACCTGCAAATTAATTGGGAATATTATTTGATAGAAAAATACTGATGAAATATCAATGAACGTGCTTAGGTACGAGCTATACTTGAATTCACCTTCGCGAGAATGATAAATTCGTTCTCGCGACGATTCCTTTAATCCGATCAGTAACCAACATTTTGCTCTTCCACGTGAAAGCGCTTTTATATATTTCCACTATGCCGGAACGACATTCAAATCCATTTAATCCCAAAGAATACAACGCTACTAATATAATTTTTTCCTATAACGAAGCAATCCCGCTACATTATTAGTTTGATTCGTAAAGCCAATCACGAGGCTCAGCTCGTATCGTTAATTGGGCCATGGCAGTGACAAATAGATGGAAATAAGATTACTTCGCGACGCAAACATCCCGATGGAGAAATCGAAGTGCTCCCTGGTTACGCATTAAGGCGGCAAAGAAGCTATTCCACAAATCCTTCAGCCAGAAGTTTCGGCCTAGTACGTTGAGGCATAAAATGTCAAGCCCTCAACTTGAATAAATACTAGACTAAAGCTAAGACTAGATGAAGCATTTGTTGTAAATCGTGGTACACAAAACTGAGGACATTATCGTGTCAGGTTTTAAAGCAGGTTACGACTAAAGGCCGTCGCGCATTTCGACGAGTCGCGGCGATGAAATTAATAATTGTCGCTGCGCTTCGGTCGTCAATTGTTTATAAACTTTTCTCTTCGGGGTAATTCCACTTACGCCCAAATCGCCCGCGCCCACGTAGGAATTTCCCCGTTTTCGAGTGGTAATTTATATTTAAAAACCTGTATTTTCCGACAATGGCCCTCCCACAGATTTCTCTTCCACATTTCAGATTTTCATAAATTTCGAAACGAAAACCACGGGGGCGACTTGGGCGTAAGTGGAATTCGCCATTTCGTGTGGCCAAAATGCGCGACGACCTTAAAAGTTTGGCTCGCGTGACGATTGAGGGAATAAGATAGAGCAGCGTGTACGATCGATCCGTTCTATTCCTTTACAAAATACCCCAGGTGTCTAATTCTTCTAGATGCACGGTTAAGGAAGTATACGATTACAGTTGAGACGTACCGAATAAAGCAGTTTATACATATCCCCCTTCCGTTGTCTCTGTTCCATGAAATTGGACTAAAATATTTATACACGCGACTGTTCCTTCATAGGAGGAACAAAAGATCTCATTACTTCGATTCTCCTCTGTACAATGTAACGTTGTACTACGTGGTCAATTGGAATCGCTATAAAGCCAACCATGGATGATGGCGAATAGCCTCGCGGCTTCGGTCCCCATAGTCGTACGTAACTTCGATCCCGACAGGTATATCCTCCTTCGCAGTAAGTACCAGGTGAGGCCTGGAGCCCACCTCTATAACCCGGGCAATTAAATTGCCATTCCTCGAATGATTTACTAGCCTACCTAACTTATCAGTCTCTGCTGTTGCGTCAACGCTGAAAACGTGTAACGGTCATTAGCGAATACCTCCACGAATTGCTCGTTAAATGAGGATCCCGAGTACCCACCAATACTGATGATTACGATGTTGGAAATAATACATATAGCATCCGGTGTTCTGATCCTGAGCGTACAACTTCTCCCTCTTCTTCGCCGTAATCTGTTCGATCAGTTCGCCGATATACTCCACCACGAACTCCCCTTTACCGAACTCCCGCGTGGTCACCACTCCGCGACCTTTACCGGCGAAGTGTCTCACCTGAAATTGAAAGTACTTCGTGTGTACATTATGGCAAGAGGAGGAACGATCCCCAGTTACCAAATTCGGTTACCTGCAACCCTTCCTCCACTTGACACAGCACTTTGTTCTCCATGTCGCGTTGCTTCTCCTCCAGCACAGCTTTCTTCGATTTCCTCACGCTGCGGCGCACCGGGAAGAAGTCCGTCAGCTTGTGGTCCGCCTTGATACTTAAAGATTGTATTGGACGCTGGCTGGCAGTTTGATTGCTATTCAATTTCCTACGGCCTCGATTACCGGGCTTCTTTAAAGGCTGCTGCTCCGAATTCAGCAACGGGATTATCGGCTTCTTCTCCTTCTCGTCGTTCCCGTTCCCTTCGTCCGAGTCTTCCAACTGACTGCTCGGCATCTTGATCCTGTGCGGCGTTGACGGGCCATTAATCGGCACGGCAACGGGTGTTTCTGAAATGTTCCATTGGTCAAGCTAGTAGCATTGCTAATTAATGAAATAACTCAATATTACCATCTGTCCGAAAGTGACCAACGTCGGTAACGATATCATTTCGTACAACGGTGGCTTCTTCGGCTCTGTAGAAGCTTTCTTCAATAGGCACAATGGAAGCTTTGCTTTCGGAAATATCCGAGTCGGAGACATTCGCGATCTAAATTTAAAAACACATGTTAATGATACATACTAAGAAATATAAATGCAAATTCGCGAATTTAAACGGGTATTACACCCTAAAATTCGATTTGTTTTTTTTTTTGATTTTCTAATAGTTTGGGGTTTCGAAAATGTGTCCCTAAAATATTAAGATGAAGTTCGTAGAACTCACAGAGTTATAGGGGCTTAAGGGGGGAGCCTGGTGTAGCGGGGCGAAGAAATCGATTTTTTTTTGTTGCATAAATCAATAGTTGAACGTCACGATAATATGTTCCCAAAGCCGCAAAACGAAATTCGAAAAATTAAAGCGGATATAGCCGGTTTTGCTACGGAGTACCAGGTTACCAGAAAACTTTAAATGCGTTTTTCTCGAAACGACAGTTTTACAATTGGCGGACAATGTAACTCGAAAAATATTCAACCGATCGACTTGGCCTTGTGCACGGATATTTGTGAACATTTTCTTCGCAGAACTTAGCTATCTTTGGTCATTTTCAAATGGCTGTATCTCTGTGAAAAATGGTCGAAAAAAATATTTAAAATACGCATTTTAACGCTTGAAGTTTCTAGTTTTTTAATCAAGGACTCAATTTTTTTTTCATCCATTATGGTACTGTTTTGACAAGACGAAGCGCAGGAAACGAAGTTTCATAAATTTTTGCCTAGTTTGAACGTATGCACGGGCCAAAAAAAATTTTCTCTCGTAAATCCAACGAAGAGCTCTTATAGAGCAAACATTTCTCTTTAATTTCCGTTTTCTGGTTTTGTTGTATGATTTTTATTGACCGAGTTATTCGCGACCAAAGTGAAAAGGTACTTTTCACTTTGAACGCTTATAACTTGCAAACTCATGATCGTAGATAAATTTTCATGAGTGTTTTGGAAAGCTAAGAAAGTTTCCTCTCTGAAGCTTTTGTTACCAATTTAATGAGATTTTTTTTAATCGTATTAAATCCATTTTAAAATGACCCCAAAAATGGTATGTTTACCATTTTTTAGAAAACATGATGCCACTTCAAGGAAAATCATGGAATCATTCAAGTGTCCACGTTGTTTGCGAGTTAAAACTGCCCTTAAACACTGCGCAAAAGGCCGGACAATTTTCAATACGATGCATTGCAAAAATTTGTGCTGATAGTTCAAACACTACTGAATATGTGTGCTAATCGCCTGCCCTGAAGGCACGTTAGGTTTTTCAGAATTAATTTCCAAATATCACCTTGAAAAAGGAGTGTCTAGGATGCAATACCCCTTTAAATAAGTAAATCACGTACTTGCGTGTAGAAAAAGGAACTTATGCACAGAGCAGGCTTGCATGCTTCGGACACCGAACGTGTCCCACCGAGATTATCGTTCGTCGCGTGTTTGCTCTCTACTTTGGCCTCCTTCTTCAACGGCGATCCAATATCGTACTGCGTGGACAAAGCGGCAGCCCTTGTGCGGACTATGCCCTTCGTTATTACACGTTTCTGTCTTCCTGCAATTAAAAAGCGTCCATTGCAAAGCCTGCGTCTTTCATCCCCTAAAATTACTCGCACTCGTAGCGAAGTGCTGCATGATTCAATGCTGAAATTCCGAGCGTTATCGATTACGAGTTACGCGGCATGAAACCGTCAAGTCTGTTCGCAAGATCCGGCTGACTTCCAGCGCACAGCAGTTCCTATAATCGCGCAGACAGTTAATGCAGTCTCGCTGCGCAGAACTCTGCCCGCGAACAACTATTAAATTTATTCTATAGAGCTCGACGCTCGCTCCAAGATGCTTCTGAGGAGCTCGGGTGCCCGGACAGAGACGCCGTACGAACTAACTGCGAACAGACCCCCGCAGCCGCTGACTGCGCCTCGGGTTGACCAACGTCTACGAGCCGACGTTCAAAACGGAGAAGTTGAGAGCCATCAAAACATAACCTGGCTGCGGGCACGGAATCTTCAGTGAAAGTGCAGATGGATTTTTTCGCCTCGCGTCCCTACCTTTCAGCATGTCGTCCCTGAATGTCCCCGCGCAACGAACCAGCCTCGAATTTAATCTTCTCATACAAAAGTCCTCGTCCCAACGGCAGGCCACCGTCCCTCCGCTAACTTGGACGCCAGTCGACGCCTGGGCTGCTCCGCACGGGCCGATTCCTAGCGGAATTCGAACGATCACGCTCGTAAATCCCAGGCGTGCATCTCCCTATCGCCAGTCCGTGGAGCGGTGCTTAAATCAGAAGAAAGAGACCGGCGGTTCACTAACGTCAGCGTCGGCAGCCTCCTCTAACTAATTCAGGGCAATCATCCCTGCGAAAGAAGGTGGAAATATTACAATGTCGAAACAACAGACCGGATGCGCCGCCATTGCTGCTCGGAACTACAGTTACGCTATTATCAAATTAGACGCTGCCTGTGTGTAGGTGCCCTATGTACGTTGCATGTTTTATTTTGATTTGTAACTATTAGGTTGGCGCACGTGAAGCATCCGTTTTTCAATCATCGGGGTTCGAAGAATATTCGGGCCCACTTTCCGGCGATTTCGCAATCTGAGGAGCTTTGGTTCTTTTTCTATTTTTTCTGGTCTTCACGGGCTCCTCGCGATCGATTAGATACGTTGCTCCGATTTGATGAAAAAATTCCGGTTTCGGAGGTGGGGTTTGTGGTTCTATTAGATCGCTGGCAATTAAACTGCGTTTCGCGAAGGATATCGAAATATTTTTGTAGGGGGGATTGCTTGTCAGAGGAGGATTGGGAAAGGGGAAAGGGCATGACGAAATTTTGAAATTTTAATTGATGTTTTTGTAATGGGCATCTTTGATACACGAGACTTTGCGTTTTCGTGTGAACTATATATATATATATATATATACACACCCATGCGATTAGTTTCCATTTATTTTTTTTAATGCAGATTTTTTCTTTGCTGACTGTGTATAGATGCATTATTTAATTTGTTGAGTAATGTATAGGAGGTGATAATAATTTCAAACTTTTTCACATTGTTGCACTTGATTATTAAACAATAACTGTTATGCTTTTTGAGTGAGACGACGGTTTCGTGCGTATTTTGTTCGTTTTTTATTCTAAGAATTGTTCAACTAGACTTAAATTACTGTCACTTATTTGCATATACCTTGAACGAATAATTAAAGACACATAACTAAGTTGAAACCTCAGAAAATGAGCATCGAACGCTTATATAGTTGATACATAACCTTACATATAGCGTTAGATCGCAAACAGTAAACCAAAAATTAACATTCTTCCTGAATCTTACATAATAATTGCCAGTTAATCGAGAATGCGAAACGTAAAATCACAGAAAGGCGACATTTAACGTGTGCACCGAGCGCAAAGTATTTACCTACGTTAAATTATAACAATTTTCCAGGATTCTCTAATAATCATCATTTCGCGCAATTAAACGTCTCGCGTAACGAATAAAAATCACATTGATACCACGCGGGTATCTTCAACTATATATAGTATTTATATTAATTAATATAAACGTCAACTTAAACAAACAAGATTTAAGAGAAGTCTTCCAAAAGGGCGCCAGGTTGAAAGAAAAATTTCCCGGTGAAGCAGTATAAGAAATATATTTCTTATATGTAAATATTCATAACAAATCGGGCAGGATTGTAAATAATGAATTTCTAGCTATATCCAGGGGCATGGAATCGACGAAAATCAAATCATCTAACGAATCTCGGCTGGTCTCCGTAGTCGCTCGCTAGGCGGCGCTGTCAGCGGCGCGAAGCTCGGATCGATCGTATTAGAACGATGTTATTTTTTAGATAGATTTAGGTGAGCAATCGTTGAATGCACATAGTGCGCGTATTATTTTAGCGAGACGCTGGTCGGGCGTCGATCCATTTTATCGGGCAGGCTCGAATCTGCTGGAACGCCAGTTATTCGAGGTTTCTGGACAGAGCTGGCGGTCCTATTCTTTTCTTTTTACCGCGGATACTTTAAATCAACTAACGATCAGCGCGGCGCTACGAGCGGCGTTGCCAGACGTCCGGCGAGTCTGCGGGCCCATTTAAGCATAGCCACGCGCGTGCGAACGCATGATACGCGGATATGCATGGTTTGTTTACTGTTCATTGTGCGATTCGCGGAAGAACACGTGCTCCTAATGAGCGATTGTTAAAAACTGTAGTGTCCACGTTCGACACGTGCCCGTGATTCGCCTGCTCCTCGACGCTCCTCGGTAGTTCTCGACGCAGCGACGCACGATATCTCCCGAGCGCAGAAGAAGAGCCGCAACCATCGAGCGATCTACCTAAACGGTATTTAAAAAAACAAACACGAAATCAGCTTAGAATTAATTAACTAAATTGAAGAAAAAAAAAAAGAAAAAAAAAAAGAAAAGGAAATATTTCAACCCCGCGACGGAATAATCGATCAATCCCGATCGCATCGCGTTTAAATAAATCGTACACACCGCGTTTCGCTTTAAATCTGCGTGCATCGTCGCGAGAAACGTACAGAACGTTCCGAAAGTGTCGATAGCCGGCAGAATTTTAATACCCGTCCCGAGCGCCCCGTTCAATCTCCCTTCACCTGTGCCTCGATACTCTTTCAGCGCCGCGGTCGTTTCGCGGACGAACGGCCGCCGGTCGGATTTAATTAATCGGCGGGAAGCGCGGCAATTTTTTGGTTAACGCGCCCACCTGAGAACGTCCCCCTCGGAGGGACGCCGGGATCCGGCAACGCCGCGGGGCGATTCACACAGAGGTCCGCGAGCCAGCGGCCATAGCTGAGCGGCGCGTGTGTTTTTGTATATTTGCATCGCGGTGCACCGTGGGCCGGGGGCGAGAGCCAAGATGGCGGCAGCCGTGTTTGGCGAACGCGTTCCGATAGTGTGCACCGTTCAGACCCGCATAAATGGCACGGCCTGAGCGCGCTGTAACGTTGCGACGCTGCGACCCCATAGCTCCCAAGGCCCGCCTGGCGTTCGATCGTCGTCGTTGTGATGCCCAGTAGACGAGACACGAACCGCGAGGCTTCTTAAACAGGATAGGAGAGAAGTGGCCGTGTCTAGCGTGCACCCTGTCAGAGCCACGGGCCCCAGCATCTTTCTCGGCGCACGTCCAGGGAATAATACAGCCGACGTCCAGGCCCCGTCGAGGCGCGACCCTTCGCCTGGGACTCTATTTAAACACGAGGCCTCCGAGGGCACCCTTTTGCCATGGTGAGCTGCTCCTTTTTTTTTTTTTAGTCTCCCCCCGTTTATCGCAGGTCGAACGATTACCCAGGAAGGCGGGCCTTCTCTCCGGCGTTGCCGCGTGTCCCACAGAGTCCCAGCACTCTGGGCCCATTGGCACGACTAACCTATAGACGCTCTGCCGCGAATACGCACTCTTATTTGTAATTTCAAATGACTCACACCTCTCTCCCTCTTCTTGCTCTCCCCCCCCCCTCCCCTCCCCTCCTCCTCTTCCAGAGGACTGAATAAAACATGCCTTTCGTATAAATGGGTAAATAACGAAGGGCTTGTTTTCGACGCCGATCTGCTGGGATTGGAATAATTCCGCGCGAACGTTGGGACGCGCTTCGGGCTCCGGGGATTGTGCAGGAGGCACAGTTGGGACTCGATAACGTTCGAGACGTAGTTGCTAGTCGAGCAAATCAATAATAGCTTGTGGGTCGCGCAGGAACTTTGGAGATAGCGCTGGTTTAATCGAGGAATTGTAACGGAGCGCTGTTTCATTCGCATCTGTTCGCGATGTTGACTGATAATTTTGCATAACATTTAGGCGCAATGACGGCGAAACGCGCGAGGCATGCATTAATCTATCGAACCTCAAAGAAATGTATTAGAAACCTTGCGGCGTCGAACCGAATTAATTTGTAGGAAATAATGCGGCGATGAAATCTCGGCATTTTAGTTCTCTCCGTCGACTGTAAGCCTGGTTCGTTATTTTCAACAAACGGATCGACCCTGATCGCCAATCGTTTATCTCTATCGCTGAAACAATTTGCCCACAAAGAAGATCTCCGGGGCATTATTTGTCGAGGGATGTGTCGACAAAGAGACTTTCGTTAAATTGTATAATTGTAATGGTAACTGAGGTCGGTATCAGATATATCGGCTGGTGAATTCGTTTTCGCGAGCAACGATCGAGGAGAAATTAACCACCACCATCCGACGATCGTGGATTCGTCAGAGTTGCGGGGCCTCCGAAGGGCCTGAACATAGCCGGCTGGCCGTTATTTATTCTTAGCGTAATAGTTGTGCGCGTTACGAAGCTATCGATAAAGAATCGATCTTCTGACCGATAGAACTGTTGAATTTTTGTCGGACCTAACGCACACCTATTCTGATATATGTATTTCTACGCTAGGAACTCGGCTTGTCCTACACTTTGGAAGCTCGCCGCTATCCCCACTGCTTCTCTGACTCACTCTTGTTCCGCGAAGGCGAGAGCGAGTCAGAGAACATTGAGAAAAGGAGCACCGAGGCAGGGAAGCTGTGTGGTGGGAGAATTCCCGTAACGAAACTCACCGGCCAATATATCTGGCTCCGACCTTAGCTTAAAGTACCCGGCGTTGCCTGGGTAAAACTTTGATTATCAAGGGAGTGAAATAACGGGGATGTCCAGATTTCATGGTAGCCTATATTATCCGCAGGGATCTACAGAGTAATTATGGAAAATTTGGTCCAGATCGGTTAAAGAACTCGGAGCGAAAAGTATCCTAAATGTTATTCCTGATCCTAGACTACGTATATAAAAAATTTATTATATTAATAGGATACCGGGCAGTGATTTCAATTTTTGATTTTTCAATTTCAATACGCAGTCGACTAAAAGGGACAAAGACGCGATGAACGAAGACAGCAGCAGCGACGAGGATGAAGATCCTGATAACATGGGTGTACCAGGTAAATTTTCTAATAAGCTCCGCGACCTTCTCGTTTATTTTGCTTGGAACTCCGAGGATATAAAAGAACCGGCGAATTAATGTTAATACGTTCGTTAGGTGGCGGAAAAGATCTCGCCACGGCTACGGGGATTGCGAACATCAAGGATGAGAAACCCGCAGATGCGCCGTCTAATATTATGGTGAAAGGACAAGGGGGAATGAACAGTAAGGACATTTAATTTATATAATATAGTAGAAAGCAATTCGGAAGCACGAGAATTCAGGAGAAATATATGTGTATAAATACATATACTTATATTGCTCAGAATAATATTTCTTTGGCAGTGCTAAATCAAAAATTCAGTAATAAAATTCCTGGTGGGTTAGTGACAAAGACTGCGTCGCCAGGGTACGAAATGGTGCGCGTAGGAGGCTCGCACGGTAACCCGCCTGGTTTTATCAATGCGAGTCAGTTGAATCAGCTGGGTCAGCTGGCTGCTGGGCCGTACGGCTTCCCCCCAGGATTAGCGACGCTCGCAGGTTTCAATCCTGCAGCCTTCTTCCCACCGAGTACGTAGAAATAATTTCCCTTACTATCGTACGGTAAGAGAAATATGTTGTCTCGCCTTTACGCGCCTGCTACGTAAAATCGAATACATGTTTAATGTATGTATAAATTAGCCACGCACATACATCACTGGCTCTACAGTTTTATCTGCTTTCTAACTTTACAGTATGCGCTTAATGAATTTGTAGCCATTTCGTCGTCGCTGCGACTTAACTGTCGCACGATTAGTAATTACTGTGTGCAACGATAGTGCTAATAGAAAAAATCGAGGGGCTTTACGAGTGTTAATCGTTCCTCAGGCATGGATATGAGCTTAATGAGCAGCTTCATGGGAATGCCGGGAATGAACATGGGTGTCAATCCCCTCGTTCAATTGTTGAACCAAAATGGCTTGCACCCAAACTGGCCGGCTGGGCTGACGAGTACGTATTCTCCAGATTTCGAACTTGCAGCTGCGAGGACACTTATAAATTCTATTTACAGGACAATACTGTCTTGAAATTGTAGCCCGAAGGAATATTATGCGAAATATTATTGCAGGTAAAGCCGTGTCGCAGTTGTGGATGAACGCCGCGGATCCTTCCAAGATGAACATGCAACCACCGTTGCCGGAAGAGGAAGAGGTGGACGACGAGGACATGGGTGTCGCAGAGACGTATGCAGACTACATGCCTACAAAACGTATGAACATTTCGCATTGCGTTACTTTATATAGAATCGTTGGTTTCTCAGTTCCGCTATTAGATAATCAACCTATAACGTTTAACAGTTAAACTCGGACGGAAGCACCCGGATCCAGTCGTGGAAACTGCGTCGTTGTCCAGTGTAGAGCCGACAGACGTCTGGTACAAAGTTACGATACCCGAAGAGTCCATAAGGACTGGGGCTTTATCGGCGTTGCAGCTTGAATCTATAACGTACGCGTCCCAGCAGCACGAGCACCTCTTGCCGGACGGCACGCGAGCTGGCTTTCTGATCGGGGACGGTGCCGGTGTTGGCAAAGGACGGACCATAGGTGGTATCATATACGAGAATTATTTAAAGGGCAGGAAACGTGCTATTTGGGTGTCCGTCTCCAATGATCTAAAGTACGACGCGGAGCGCGACTTAAACGACATCGGCGCGTCGAAGATCGAGGTATTTGAATTTCGCGCTGAATCAGAAAATTAAAATTAAGGCGACCGTCCGGTCAAAACGCTGGAAAAATAGGCGATCTTTAGGTTTTTTTTTTTCAAGAAAGTATACAACTTGCAGCAAAAAAACTTTATGGTCTTTCTTTAGTCGTTCTTCAAGGATATAAAAACATTTTTTTTCTTCATTTTCCTATAATGGTTCGAATTTTACGTGGCGCTCAGTGCACTGCTGCAACAAAAGAGGCGTAAACGGTAGACAGTAGAACTGGACGTAGGATTGTCCGAAGTAAAAAAACCGAAGGTATTCTTATAGGTTGTATCAATCAATTAAGAAGGCAAATAAAGGAAAATGGCGATGTTCGGTACACGTTTGAACACAAACGCGCGAAAAAGGGGGTAATTCTGTGCCTAAAAGTGTTAACAACGAAGAACTGTGACCTCTAAAATTGGTGGCCAAAGGGTGATGCGATAGTGAATTCAATTAGAAAGAAAATGCCACCAAGTTTTATGGAATCGGTTAATAATTTCTTTTGTTATGCTGTCTACCGTTCGGAAAGAATCATGATTCGAGAAAAACGCGTTTAAAGTTTTACGCGAGTGCCAAGTGGCCGGGGTTTACGCGCGCATTTGCCGCTATTCAAATGCCTATAACTTCGGGTATTTTACGAATTTAAAAAAAAATCCTTTTAAACGCGTATTTCTTAAAAGGTTGAACGTTCGAAAAAAAAATCGATTTTTAGGCCGGACGGTCGCCTTAAAGACTATGAGAGACTATTTTAACGAGCTTGATCGCGAGTTACAGTGACCAGAAAATGTATGTTACACTCGCAGGTGCACGCGTTGAACAAATTCAAGTACGCAAAGATCTCGTC
Source organism: Andrena camellia (assembly GCA_029448645.1). Classification (NCBI taxonomy): domain Eukaryota; kingdom Metazoa; phylum Arthropoda; class Insecta; order Hymenoptera; family Andrenidae; genus Andrena; species Andrena camellia. The sequence continues at coordinate 26,870,041 of CM055678.1, read as the reverse complement.
GGCTGTGAATGGCAATGTGAAGAAGGGAGTGATATTTAGCACGTACTCTGCTCTGATCGGCGAATCTTCGCAAAGCGGGGGGAAGTACAAGAGTCGTTTAAAGCAGCTCCTACAGTGGTGCGGAGAAGACTTCGACGGTCTGATTATCTTCGACGAGTGCCATCGCGCGAAAAATCTGTGCCCCACGGGTAGCTCGAAGCCTACCAAAACAGGTACACGCGGATCTTGCATTGTAAACCTGAGGGAAACGATACGATTCCCTCCACCCTGCTAGATAGCACAGCCACGAAATTTCGTATTATTTTTCGCAGGTCTGACCGTGCTGGAGCTACAGAACAAGCTTCCCAAAGCCAGGGTGGTGTACGCCAGTGCCACGGGCGCTTCCGAGCCGCGTAACATGGCCTACATGGTTCGACTAGGGATGTGGGGCGAAGGGACGCCGTTCCCGGAGTTCACCGACTTCATCACAGCGGTGGAGAAACGAGGGGTCGGCGCGATGGAGATCGTGGCGATGGACATGAAGCTGCGAGGCATGTACATCGCTCGGCAGCTCAGCTTTCACGGCGTCGCTTTTAAGATAGAAGAGGTGCCTCTGTCCAAAGAGTTCACGGCGGTGTACGATCGTTCCGTTCAGTTGGTGAGCGTCGACGGAGGGGGAGGAGAGAAACTAATCGAGACTGCGGCTTAATGCGTTCGATCTGAATTTGTCGCAGTGGGTAGAAGCGATGCAAAGGTTTCAAGAAGCGGCGGAATTGCTGGACGCGGAGAACCGCATGAAGAAGACTATGTGGGGACAGTTCTGGTCGTCGCATCAGCGGTTCTTCAAGTACCTCTGCATCGCGGCCAAAGTCAAGCACGCCGTCGCTGTTGCGCGAGAGGCCGTGAAGTGCGGGAAATGCGTCGTGATTGGTCTGCAGTCCACCGGCGAGGCGCGCACGCTGGAGCAACTGGAACGCGACGACGGAGAGCTCAGCGACTTCGTCTCCACCGCTAAGTGAGCGATTGATCTCTGCTTTGCCAGCCACTTATTTCGATCGGCGCCTATACCTTCGTTTCTCTTCATTTTTTTTTTTTCTCAGGGGAGTGCTGCAAACGTTGGTGGAGAAACACTTCCCAGCGTCGGATCGCAACCACATACACAGAGTCCTGGGCATCGAGCCGTCGAAGATGCAGAGGCTAGAGGACCTCGACGACATGGACGGCGCTGGCGGGTCTGCCGGCGGCAGCAAGAGGAAACCAGTGAGGCAGGCGGCCCAGAGGGCCTCGAAGAGGGTTCGCACGTTCCCGTCTGACGACGATTTCACTGACGACGAGAGAAACGGCGGCCACAGCTCCGGCTCGGAGTACAAGCAGACCGGCTCGGAGAGCGAGGACGACCACAAGAGCGACGAGGAGAGTAACATCACCTCCGACTCTTCGTTCAATTACACCGAATCGGATTCTGGTGGGTTGTACAAGTTTACCTACAGAGGGTGGTCAAATTATTACACTCAAAACATTTTCGTCAATCTTTGGGATCATTTTAAAATGGATTTAATACGATTAAAAAAAAAAAATCTTAAATTGGCAACTAAAGGTTCTGAAAGGAAACTTTCTTGGCTTTCCAAAACACTCGTGAAAATTTGCCTACGATCATGAGTTCGAAAGTTATAGGTGTTCAAAGTGAAAAGTACCATTTTCGCTTTGATCGCGAATAACTCGACCAATAAAAATCATACAACAAAACCAAAGCAAACGAAATTTATAGAGAAATGTTTGCTCTATAAGAGCCCTTCATTGGATTTACCGGAAAAATTTTTTTTTGGCCCGTGCATATGTTCGAACTAGATAAAAATTTCTGAAACTTCGTTTCCTGCGCCTTCGTCTTGTTAAAACAGTACCATAATGGATGAAAAAAATTTTGAGTCCTTCAAAAATTAGAAACTTCAAGCGTTAAAATGCGTTTTTTAAATACTTTTTGCGACCATTTTTCGTAGAGATACAGCCATTCCATCGCTTAAGGGTAGGTTCCGGTCTAACTGTCGATTTTTTTTATTTCATTTTTCCAATGTTCAACCTTTTAGGAATACGTGTGTAAAAGGATTTATTGAAATTCGTAAAATTCCCGAAGTTATAGGCAAATGCATGGGCTCACGTAAAACTTTAAACGCGTTTTTCTCGAAACTGTGTTCTCAAAACGGTGGGACCTGTATCTCCAGAAGTTATTATCCGATTCGGCTGAAACTTTTTTTATTTTGAAGAATATACTTCTAGCTAGAGGGGGGAGGGAGATAAAAATTACAAAAAATTGAAAATTTATCTTTTAAAGGCGTTAAAAGGGAAAAGTGATTTCAAACTTCAAGTGTCGTTATTTCCTAAAAAAAAAAATGTCATTTTCGTAATTTTTTCTGCCCCCCCCCCCCAGCCAGAAGTATATTTTTCAAAATAAAAAAAGTTTCAGTCGAATCGGATAATAACTTTTGAAGATACAGGTCCCACCGATTTGGATGAATTTTTTGACGCCTCGACTTTAACGACTCCCCAGTGCCGTCTGCAATGATTAATTATAAAACAAAAAATATATTTCTCTAATCTAAGACATCCTTAATACAACGCAAAAAGTCCCATTAAATTATATACAGTAGTTTTCCTTTAATTAATTCCTAAAGATCACCTATTTTTATGGGCTCTAGACCGGAAAAATTTCGAACCATTTTGTTCGAGTATAATAATCTGACTACCCGCTGTAATTGTGCGTAAAGTAGGAAAGGTGGGATGCTGATTTGTGTTTCGTTAGACTCGGGCGACAGGAGGAAGAAGAAGGGCGGGAAGAAGCAGAAGAAGCCAGTGAAGAAACGCCCAGGTACGCGATATATATTTATAGAGGAGACTCCAAAAGACACAGACAATTACGCCGGTTATATTAATTAGGGTACGCAGCAGCCGTGGGTCCAGGAATGGCGCGCAATCGAGCACCATCGAGGGACGCCGTCGAGCGCGCCTACACCATGAAGAAGGAGCTGCTGTCGCAGGTAGAGGACCTGGGCGAACGGCTACCGCCCAACACCTTGGATCAGCTGATCGACGAGTTCGGTGGGCCCGAAAACGTCGCTGAGATGACTGGCAGGAAAGGGCGAGTAGTTCAAACGGAGGATGGCACCATTCAATACGAATCCAGATCGGAAGTGGACGTCCCACTGGAGACGCTTAATTTAACAGAGAAGCAAAGGTATACAAACGTTACAGCACCTTCCCCCGCGTTTATTCGTCGAGGCTGACGCAAATTGCTAATCCACGCAGGTTCATGGATGGTGAGAAGACGGTGGCGATCATCTCGGAAGCGGCCAGCAGCGGTATATCGTTGCAGAGCGACAGAAGAGCGAGGAACCAGATGCGACGAGTACACATCACCCTCGAACTACCGTGGAGCGCCGACAGGGCGATACAGCAGTTCGGTCGGACGCATCGTTCGAACCAGGTGAACGCGCCGGAGTACATATTCCTGATCTCGGACCTGGCCGGTGAGAGAAGATTCGCGTCGATCGTCGCGAAGCGTCTGGAGAGCCTCGGGGCTCTTACGCACGGGGACAGGCGAGCCACAGAGACGAGAGACCTCTCTCAATTCAACATCGACAACAAATACGGCCGCGCGGCTCTGGAAGCCACGATGAGAACCATAATGAAGTTTGTATTCGTGTCCCCTTCGCGCGCATCTTTGGTCCACCTTTATTCCCGTTGATCTCGTTGCCCGAGCTCCTTTATTCTATCAGGTACGAGCCGCCGCTGGTGCCGCCCCCGCAGGACTACCACGGGGACTTCTTCAAGGATGTGGCGGACGCGCTGGTCGGCGTCGGTTTGATATGCAACAGCGAAAGCTCGCCGGGTGTCCTCACGCTGGACAAGGACTACAACAACATGTCCAAGTTCCTGAATCGCATCCTCGGCATGCCGGTGGACCTGCAGAACCGCCTGTTCAAGTATTTCACCGACACATTGAACGCGATCGTCACGCAGGCGAAGAAGACCGGCCGCTTCGACATGGGCATCCTGGATCTCGGTACCTCCGGGGAGAACGTGCGGAGGGTGAAGCTCTACCGTTTCCTGAGAAAGCACGCCACAGGGAAAGCGCCCACCGAGCTCCACGTCGTTCACGTCGAGCGCGGGATGAGCTGGGCCGAGGCGATGGACAAGTTCTCGGAATTGACCGGGTCCAAGGAAGGGTATTACCTGAGCCACCAGATCCGCAACGGGAAACAAACCGCGATACTCGCTGTCATAGTGGACACCGGCAAGAAGAAGTCCGAGAGCAAGAAGGACCAGCTGTATATGGTCTACAGGTACAATCGAACGTTCGTTGTTTTAGGATCGCGCCCGCACTGTTACGCGATAGTGGTGTCGCCTGTGGAATAATGTATATTTTTATCGCAAGGCCCAACACGGGACTGCAGCTCAGGCAGGAGACCCTAGGCGAATTGGAGAAGAAGTACAAGAAGGTTTCCTCGGACGAAGCGGAGCCCCACTGGTCTCAGCAGTACGAGGCTTCCGTGGACACCTGCTCGCACGCCTACTGGCGTGGTAATTGCAAGAACGCCACGCTCGGGATGGACTGCGAGGTTGGGCTCCGAAGACGCTCTTACAATGTCCTTTCAGGTTCGGTTTTAAGCGTTTGGAGCCGGGTAGAGAGCATCCTGGCCACGCGCTCCGGCCACAACTCCAAGATGCAAGTTGTGCGCTTGCGGACCGGTGAGTTTCTTACGAAGTTCAAAGCTGTGGGCAGCCTTGTTTATTTATATAACGCTTCTCTGCCATAGACGAAAGTTTGAAGATAGTCGGCACGCTTATACCCAAGTCCTGCATGGAAATACTGCGCCAAGAACTCTCGTCTGACGCAGAGAACACTGAAGAACTTACATTTTGAACATTCGGTGATTTCGATATGACAGGTGAGAAACTTTCAGACAGTGTTCCTGACTTCTCGATTATTTCTCTTTCTCGAGAAATCGGAAATCGGACTTCTTGAGAATTCTCGAGAAATTTAAGAAAATATTACAAAATTTATATTTTTGGTATGATGTTGATGATATTTATCAAAAACACAAGAGTCCACTTTGCACAGAACTTGTATAAATGAAAAAAAAAACAGATATTAAATATAATTGATTTTTATTTAATACAAAACTTGTGCAAAGCGAAACATTACTTTTTTTCTGTTTTAAAATAGCTTTTTAATCTATTTCTTTTCTTCGTTTTTTTTTTTTTTTTTTGTGATAAAATCTGTAGCTGTAGAAAATTTTCTTTCGTTTTGAGTGGATGTTGGCTTGATCGTACGTAGCACATCCAAAAGTTTATGGTAAATTGGGCGTCCTTCTTCCAGTGGACTGAAAAATATGAAATTTCTTAGTTAAAGTCCGAAATTTAGCTTTTTCTTGGATGATACTAAATTCTTGGAATTGTTTTCTTAATGGTAATTCTTCATTTCGAGGATCCGTAAGTTACTGGTATATTTTCCGAGAAGTCTAGCTACTTACAAGGGAAAATCCCGAACCGGAAAATTCAAAAAATTCTGAAACTTTGTGAATATGTAGAGGATTTCCTCCTGATTACAACGGAATTTCTGTTTGCTGCCCAAATTCACTCGAAGGGGGTGAAATTAACCACTGAAAATTCGGTTATTTTCCGATTTTCTATTGTAACTCGCGAACTGTAAGAGATAGAAAAAAAGTTTCAAGACAAAAGTTACTTCTTTTAATTAGATCTCTGATTTGGTGAAAAAATTATTTTACAGTTCACGAGTTATAACACAAAATCGGAAAATAACCGGATTTTCAGGGGTCAATTCCACCCCCTTAGAGTGAATTTGGGCAGCAAACAAAAATTGCGTTGTAAGCGGGAGGAAATTCCCTACATATTTTCACAGTTTCAGAATTTTTCGAATTTCCGGATTCGGGATCTTCCCTTGTTAGAATTTGTTTTGCCGTTTTATACCTATCTGTTTTGGATATTAAATGAGAAAAAAAACGTGTCTTTTGAATCTTTTTAAAGAGGTTCTGGATTACCTTTGCAAAATTTTTCCAAGGGATACAATAGTTTTGTCTCTTTTTTTGCGATATTTTTCTTTCGTAGCCACAAGAAACTCATTACTTAATTCAGTAGGTATACAATTTTTAAGAATTTAAGAGCACCTTCACCAGTCAATAATGTCGAAGCTTCTCCACTGAGATTTTCTATTGCAATTCATATAGGTTCTAGTGTTACTAATAAGATTTATTATAAATTGTAGATATGTTTATAATACGTTTGCGATTTCCTAGACTAAAAGTTCTCGAGAAAAGCAGTATTTCTCGAGAAATAAGAATTAAGCGATTATAAAATTTCTCGAGAAAGAATTCTTCGAAAAGGAACGAACACCACTTTCAAATCAATTAACATTTTCGTGTGATTGAGGAAAAGGAGGATGTAATCTGTGTCTTTTGTCAAGGACCAATAGAAACTCGTGGACAAATCCCTCTTCCTGGAGAATTGGATGGAGAAGAGGGTGCCCGCTTGGAAAATGCACGGCGATGACACGGATACGCGTGTTAACTATTCACGGAGGTATATAAAATTAGATTCCGGAGCGAGAATCTATGCGACAGAGCCTGCGTTTTGTTACGTTGCCCGGCATGACGAGTGAAACGGGCGCACGAACATTTCCAATTCACACGAACTCACTCGAGACCCGAGCTTGATGTCTTCGTTTTTATTCTAGAAACTTTCGACGAAGCAGCCATTGCTCCGACGCGAAAGTGTCGCCGAGTATCTAAGATTCTCCTTCTTTCCCTTTCTTCTTCTTTTTTTTTTTTTAAATTGTAGTCACTTAGACTGTGCCCAACGCGTTAATATTTGGGTATTAATTTTCCATTCGTTCTTTCGTACGTCGTCGAAAGAGGAGACGTTCGGAGTCTGTAGCTCTTTTTAAAAGTTCGCGAGCTTGCCCGCGAGACGGATCTCTCGTTCGTTTCCGGCGCGGCGAAGGGACGCGAGGGATTCGTCGCCGTTTGCGACGCGGGTGCATGTAGCGAGTTCAGGTTCCATTCCTCTCGACCGCGTCGTAGGGGAATTTCAGTCAGAGGTAGCTTTAGTTTTCATCGAGTAGCGAGGGGCGAGGCGAAGAGAGACGAGAAGCTAGCAAGATTCTTATCGAGGGGAAAAACCGTGGAGTTACGATTAAGGAACCGTATCTTAACGCTAATCATATCCGTTCTCCAGTGGGAATCGATCGCGACGGTCTTAGATAGAAGTGGCTTCGTTCACCCGCGTGTCGTGACTGATTAGCAAAGAGAAACGTAACGTATAGTATTAGCGGCGATCGATTCTCGCTGGAGAGATAGCGCACACAGAATGTATACGCAACTGTTCGACTTTTGTTTGATCGTTGGATTGATTGAATAGTTAATTACGAACCATTGCTACTGCTACCATTAATATTATTACACTACTGCTACAACTATTAGTATTAGTACTCCCACTGCAAAGCTACTATTACTATTAAACGACGAGAGGTGTCTGGGGGGAGGGAGACGAGGTGACAAATGGCCCTTCTGTTAAGCTTGCACGCTCAAAGTGGAAGTGGCTCGTCAACCAAGTGCCAATCTAGATCGTAATCCCCATTCCGTTCTTCTAAAAGTCTCTTTAAACGTCAGAATTTCCGAGCAACATTTCTCCCCACCTTTTCTTTCACCAGCTTGATTAAACACTGTTACCATTTGCCGCTTTGCCAGAAGAGCGCCCCGTCACCTTGCCTCCGAATATTCTCCATTTATAAGTAGGCAGCATTAAAGGATTAAAAATAAAATAAAATAAAAAAAAGAGTTAGATTCAAATGGTACCGTACGGCAGTATATTTATATTCAGAATCGTAAGAGTAGTCGTGCGAGCCGCATGTAATATCGCGTAGACGTCCCCCTATTGTTTATTTGTACGGCTGGGCGAGCTTCTTCGATAGAGCGGCGCTGCCCACGTGGCTCTCGCCCGGGGAATCGATAATAAAGAGAGAATTCGGAGCTAGAGCGTAGAAGTAATTCCCCCCCGAACAATCGATAGGATCAGTTCCGTGTAGAATCTCCCGCCGTGCGTGGATCACGTGGACGCATGGCGTGTGCATCGTAACTGTGAATATATCCCTCCTCTGTTTTCGCAACTGCGCCCCTTACTGCAAAATAATCGCGCGGGAATCAGAGCGGGAAGAGCAAAAAAGAGAAATTACCGTCTCCGCCGGGTGCGCTGCATATTGCATTTATAAAAACAGGAGGGAGTAAGAGAAGCAAACGGGAGTGTAAAGTACATGCTTACTCGCGCGAATCAGCAGACGCGGGGTGCTAATTTATTTGCGTGGGGACTAGGGACTCCTCGAGGCTCTATCCGGGGAAGAAGGGAAAGCGGCTGGCGAAATCCGGACGTCGGGGATGATTTTTACGATATTGTACGACACGGTCTCTCGAAATGTAAATATTATATATTGAAGGATTATAAAGCAGTTTTTAGGTCGCACGTGGTACCTTGTATTCGAGATACACTTCACGATTCTCGCTTGAGTTCCTAATTGCAAGGTGTAATTTATAAATGTGGTATCTAGTATACGTGGAAGCTTATTCCTTTTCGCGACGTGCTGTGTTTTGTGGACTCTTAACGAGAGACTTCGACGATATACGTTACGCATGTATATGTGTGTCTACGCGCGCGTGTGTATATACATGTATAGATGTCTAATGTATATGCGAAATCGATACTTATTAATATAAAGAAAAAGATATGGAATACGATGTTCGAAAAAAAAAAAAAAAAAAACAGGGGAGGTCGATCTTTGGACACCGACACTATATATTATCACGATGTTCCGCGTTAGCGTTGTCTTTTCCTCCTTCATCGTTGCGCAACTGTTTCTCTTTCCCTTCTTTAACGCGCGGGAAACATCGGATTCGTAGGCGCATAAAATGCAATGGATCCCGTTGAAGAGATATGCAAATCGTTCTCATTTTTGCCGGCGCAGAGTTAGCGCTGCGCGTCGCATAAAGTTATACGAATAGCAAATAAAGAGCCTTATGTAAAGATCAGTCTACTGTACTGCGGCGCGACATACGCTCGCGCATAGGCCGCGTGAAATTCAATACTCTCGGAGTTGCTTTCTTCTACGCGGGGCACGATCATTCGCGGGCCGGTTCCGAGCCGTAAACGGTCGCCTCGCTCGCTCCGGCGGTCGATGGGCACAAAGTGGATGCAGACTGATTACCTTATCGACTCGAGTACGGCTCGTAGTCGTGTACATATAGGAAATCGAGAAAAGAGAAAAAAAAAAGAGTACAAATATAATTTTACAAATGCGTAAAACTTTCACCGTTGACTTTAACGTTTATTAAATTAACATGTCGAATCGTGGATTAAAATTTTATACATAGCTTCACCCACGACTTACGTTAGGTATAAAAAAAACTGTACAATTCAACATTTTTTTCTTCTTTTTTTTACTCTCTATATATATATATATCTCTCTCTCTCTGCTCGTATGAACGAGAATCATTCGTTCCAGCCCCATTCAGAGTTCACTCGCGCATATAACCGTGCACAATCACGCGCTTTCCAGTTCCAACGCTCCCTATTTTCGCGTGTATGCCGTAGATCAGGGTTGACTAACTGGTGGCCCGCGAACCACCGGGGGCACCTCCGCCTTGCTGCCACGCTGAACGGCCCCCTCCATACCTATTAAGGCTGGGACTATTCGAATAAATTCATATTCGAATATTTTACAAGTATTGGAATGCTACGAATAAACGTCGAATATTTAAGTATTCGAATACTACTTGAATATTTAAGTATTCGAATACTACTCGAATATTTAAGTATTCGAATACTACTCGAATATTTAAGTATTCGAATATTTAAGTAATCGAATATTTAAGTAATCGAATATTTAAGTAATCGAATATTTAAGTAATCGAATATTTAAGTATTCGAATACTACTCGAATATTTAAGTAATCGAATATTTAAGTAATCGAATATTTAAGTATTCGAATAGAATATTTAAGTATTCGAATACTACTCGAATATTTAAGTATTCGAATACTACTCGAATAATTAAGTATTCGAATGCTACTAGAATATTGAAGTATTCGAATATTTAAGTATTCGAATATTTAAGTATTCGAATATTTAAGTAATCGAATATTTAAGTATTCGAATATTGAAGTATTCGAATATTTAAGTATTCGAATACTACTCGAATATTTCAGTATTCGAATACTACTCAAATATTTCAGTATTCGAATACTTAAATATTCGAATAGTATTCGAATTATATTCGCCAAATAATTGAGCAACTGAAGTATTCGAATACCGAAAAATTCGACAAATATTCCCAGCCCTAATACCTATCAGACTCTGACGATCGCAATCGAAAAGAGAAGGATCGAAGGTGGCTCGTTCAGCGTGGCAGCAAGGCGGAGGTGCCCCCGGTGGCTGGCGTTCCACCAGTTAGTCAACCCCGCCGTAGATAAATCACCGAATACCTCTTACTTCTACGTACAATGCATTCCCGTCGATGAATCACTAGCCCGCATAGGGTGGAAGTACTTTGGTAAAAGGGCGTTATTTAATGAAAAGCATATAGGAGCATAAGAAACGTGCAGAATCCAACGATAAGACCAAGGATTAGAGAGTCCCGTCTTTTACGCAGATTTATCCTCTGTATCAGACTGTTCACCGCTGGGAATCGATTCGAAATGTCGTTCAGTCTGGTCTGGATACGTTTGAACGCCTGTCTCTGAGTCACCAGATGTTCTCGCGTCTCCATCGCTATACTTATCTGATCGTTGATCAGGCGATCCGAACTGGAAAAGAAGGAAAAGGGGTTTCCATAAATTTTGTACTCGATCGAATATAAGAAACGGAACCAGCTTTTTAGTGTACACTAGTGGATTATCATGCGTAACGAATAAAGTGAATTGTATAGCGAAATTTAGTTACTTGTGAATGTGTTGGTTTTCTTTTAAATACATCTCCCGGCGATTCAGCCCGCTTGCGCTCTTGTAGTTACTGCTTTGGTGGAGAATGCATAATTTAAATACTCTCGAGATAAATCATTTTCTGTAAGAACGCCACGACGATACGTACTCGATCTCCTTGCGAACGCTTCCTAGCAGATCCTCTCTGTCTCTTCTCGCGGCGAAGTTATTCCTAATCTTACTGAACTCCAGCTTGTAATCCTTCAGTATGTCCTTGTGCCGCTGCATGGTGTGCAGCATCGCGGCACCGTTCGGCTGCAGCTCGCTCATCCTCTCGTTTATAGAGAATAACTACGGCGAACGAAGGCGGATCAGGCGATCGGCGCGCACGATTGGATGTCGGAGACTTACTTTAGCTAGTAACGCTTCTATTTCGGAAGCCATGTTCTCGAAGACATGCTCCTCGTCCAGAAGCGGAACCTCGTCGCTGTTGACCAGCTTCGAGCCGCTGTTAATGCCGAGCTTGCTGAACGCCACGAGCTTCGCGTCGATCTCATTCTCCAGGTGTCTCGCCTGCCTTCTCAGATCTGGAATAACGTGCGAGGTAAACGACAGTTGTGGAACCTTTAATCTAGGCACGTTAAATGTTGCTTTTAAGTATCTACTCAACCCACAAACATCGGTGCTTCGAGAACAATTAAGTACAGTAGATATCTCGAAGCGTAAGTAACAAGGACGACCGAGTTAAAAAAACAACTGCCTTAAATCCTTCGCAAAGGTAAGCAACCTACATTTCTAGGTTAGGAATACTAAATTACTCTTCCCGTGATATTTACTGCTGGACATTTCGTTTCCTACAAACTGTATCTCGTAAAACGACTAAATGGAACAGATTTCCGAATCAGAATCGCTGAAAGGGGAGTGAAAATGTCCGTAATCATGTTTTATGTGGGTCGAGGGAAGTTTGGTATACCAAAAGCGAGGCATCCCGAAATCGTCCCCTAAAATGGACAAAATCTCTAGTTTCGTTCGATCTGAAACGGGGGAGGCCGTTCGGGATGATTTTCTCCGTAAGCGCGACGGTAAATAGTGGTGTTAAAGTTAGAATTGACATACGTCAAAACACGGTATGACGTTACTCGGGGAAACGGGATCCTCGATAATCGACGCAACGGCGAAGAACCGTGGCGAAAGCAATATTCGGGTCAAACGAGATCTACCTTCCCAATCGACGGCATCTAATGCGCTAGCCATTTGTCGTTCTCCAAATCGCGAGGCGTGATAGCTCCTTTCGAGATATGTGGGATAGATACCACGTACGACATAACACAGTTTCCGCGAACAGATGATGGCAGTGGGGTACCTCCGCGAGTAACTCGGCGATAAGCTGAATGGGAGTGCTCGCGGTAGCCTCCGGCGGACCGTTTCTGTTAAACCTAAACGGGAATTGAGAAGCATATACCAAAGCGTTTGTACAGATCTGCATTATTCATCGAGATATTTAATGTTAAAGTTTCGATAATTGAAAACGCGCGCTTGTCATTTGAAATGGGAGGAGCGGATGCTACTGTAGGATTTGGTGGAGGAGGTAGCGTGCTTTCTTACGAATCTCGCGGTCCTCTGTTCGAGTCCCCTCTTCTCGGGTTTTTTTCACTTTTTTATTCTGAATAATATTTCCGTGATAATTATCGGCGCTTGTTAGCGTTTATAGTTGATTTTGGATGTATTAGGGAATTTAAAAAGGACTTTGAAATATATATACTCCGTTACTGCTGTTTCTCTTCGATAAAGTTCTTGAGGACAGGTTTGGATTTTATAAAAATGATTGATCGGTCTTTGGCACGAACCCGACACTACATTAACGCGCGTATAACCATAGTTGGGAGGCACTAGTGGTGGTGAATAAACCGGTTTACGGCGAGATCTCGATACCAGTCGTGATACCACTATCCACGCCATGCTATCCTGGTACTATTGTCTAGGAGGAGGAACTAGGAACGAGATAACAGTGGTGTATACGCTTGAATAGAGGCTCGATTATCCGTGTGAATAATCATTTAATAACACATACACGAGCATACATTATTTACATGTAAATAATCTAAATCTGAAATAGAAAGATCGTAAAAATTCGCGGTACGCAGTGGAGGTATGTGAATCTTAATTACTTCGATGGGCTTTTGTCTACAATTGCCGCGAAAAAAAGATAGATTCGAATTTATCCATTGCGAGGATACAAGCGGAATCTGTCCTACCGTTTTGTTGCCGCTCCGCAGTCGGTTCCTCCCGATTCCGATACGCAGCGCCACAACGCTGGCCAACACCACGGTAGAGAGTCGACGCAGGCCACGAAAGCAGACGCTGGTTCCGCGAGAACTCGACTAGCGCGACATTCGCCAATTGAGGTCGATTTCCTCTCTGGCACGTGCAACACTCTCTGACCACAGCTCTTGCGACACGCACGTGCTTCAGAACCAGTTTTGCACAGCGTTTGTTAAAGATTAAATATACGTTTGTTTTATATACAAAAGGCTCTCCATTTCCTTCTTGGCACCTTGAGTGCCCCGGTCGTGAATACGAACGACCACAGTATCACTGGATAAGTAGGTCGGTTTTAATTCTCGCCATCTGCCGCTCCGCGTCGCTCGTGTCTTCGAGATACAATTTTAATTCATTCACGAGGGCAATTGCAGCATTCAGGCGCTTATTAGATTCTTGGACGGTCATGTCTGGAAATTGGTCCCGCAGAAGTCGCAATATTATGTTCATCTGACTGCCACACCTGCGAAAACATGAATCCGCGAGTCGTTCGCTAGATAGGCTGAGTCACCTAGCTCCACCATCCGACGGGAGTGTTTGTTATGTGAAAAAAAGGTTTCAAAGAAAAATTGCATCTTCACTTCTTAAAGAAGATTTACCAATTAAATGCAACTGTATTTAATTCCGCGTTAATTAAAGGTAACTTTAATGGTAGGGATGGGTTTCTTGAAGCGTCGAAAACTCGAAACCCCTCGAAACTCAAGAAAATTTCGAGTGTCGCGAGAAATTTATATTGTTTTTGTTTGTTTGTATTCTGGTTAAGTATGGGCAATAGCAATAATAATAATAATAATAATAATTGTAATAATAATAATAATACAGATTTATGCAAGAATTTTGTTCACTTCAGTTCTTGAAGCAAGATATTCCACTTACAAAACAGAATCAGTAATTCAAGTTTTGAGAGTTTTGAATTTCGATAGTTTTGAGATTTGAGAGTTTTGAGTTTTGAGAGTTTTGAGTTTTGAGAGTTTTGAGTTTTGAGAGTTTTGAGTTTTGAGAGTTTTGAGAGTTTTGAGTTTTGAGAGTTTTGAGTTTTGAGAGTTTTGAGTTTTGGGAGTTTTGAGAGTTTTGAGTTTTGAGAGTTTTGAGTTTTGAGAGTTTTGAGTTTGGAGAGTTTCGAGTATCGAGAGTTTCGAGTTTCGAGTTTTGAGAGTTTCGAGTTTTGAGAGTTTTGAGTTTTGAGAGTTTTGAGAGTTTTGAGTTTTGAGAGTTTCGAGTTTGGAGAGTTTCGAGTATCGAGAGTTTCGAGTTTCGAGTTTTGAGAGTTTCGAGTTTTGAGAGTTTTGAGTTTTGAGAGTTTCGAGTTTGGAGAGTTTCGAGTATCGATAGTTTCGAGTATCGAGAGTTCCGAGTATCGAGAGTTTCGAGTATCGAGAGTTTCGAGAATTTAAAAATAAGATTCGAACCCACTCCTACTTAAGGGTATTACTATTCACATACCTAGAAAAGATCCTTAATCTAGCCTCCCCCTCGATTATAGGCAGTATCTCGACCAAACAATACATGAGCGATCCAGTAGCCTTGAGTGCATAAACGTCAGCGCAGATTTCTTTGAAAGATGTGTCTCCCAAGAACGCCAGGAGGGACTCCCCTCTCCCAGGGTTTCCCTCGATTTGTATGCCGACCGTCTTCTCCATCGACATGCTCTTCAGTGCCAGAATACTTTGCTCCACGTCGGTGGAAAATTTCAATCCGCAACTATTGTCGATCGTCTCTCCCACGAGAAGTCGAACAGTTGCGATGGGAGTTTGATACTCCCCCTCATCCGCGTTATACGAAATCGTTCCGTAAGCATCGCAGAAGGAATCTGTATCGAATGTAGGCAGACCGAGAACCACAGTGGCTACCGCTTCCACGCGAGGTTTAATCGTATCGGTTCGATACCAAAAAGGGCTGCCCGCCGTAGACCAGAACGTCGACGTGCCGGTAATCGTATCGGCGCCTTTCAACGATACGTAAAACCGGGGATTCCACAGCGTTCTGAAACCATATCACACGTAAAACTTAATTCATACGTTTCTACACTCTTTATTGCTTCCTGCTTGCACAACTGTTTGAATCTGTGACGCTTATGTATTTGTATTCTGCCCAAGCAATCGCAACGTTTGTTATCACTTTCAGTATCAGTGCGGTATCAATATTGAACCAGCGAACCGAGTTTAAAGCGAGTGCTCGCTAATTTTAATTGCGATAATACATGCTCTACGAATACAAAGCACTAAGTGCAGGCTACTAAGAATAATATATAATAAATGCTGTTTTATTTATTAATTTCATTGATCAATTTACTTATTAACATATTACAGAATAATAGAAACTGCCGCCGGTACAGCCTTTAACTCGAAACCTATAGAACATTTCGAGCGAGGCACCGAGCAGTTGAAAAGTCGGTAAATAATGAACCCTATTTCCCTCCCTAACAACGTTCAAGCAGAAATACACAGAATCCACTTAACCCGCGACAGAATGGTTACGACAGATGTCATGATTCGCATAACGCGGCAATAAGAGCCTCATTTCCATTGCCGCAGATAATGGATACAATTTTCATTAGGTGACAAAAGAACAGGAAGGCATTAACAAGATCGAAGTCGGTGCGCGTTCGAAGCGCAATTGCCATGCAGCGCGCGTGCGCAGCGGCGAATCGACCCGCGAAAACGCCGGCCAATGAGCGCGCGCGCGCGCGTGCAGGTGGAAGGCGACGCGGGGATGGGAGCGTACAGTTCCTCAGTCGTCTGCAGGATGCCGCCGTGAACGCCTCGTGGCCGTGCTCTCTATCGTTCGATCTGTCAACTTCGTCACGTGTGTCGCGAGTTTGCAATAACCGTGTGCCTGGATTCAACTCATCGAGGACTGCGATCGCAGGACAAGGAAAAAAGGAGAGAGAGAGAGAGAGAGGTGGTGGCTCTTGTGCAGTGGCCGCGATAGATGCATCGTTGAACCCTCGCGCATCGGGCGTATATGTCCATTGGAAGTACGTACTTATACGTCGTCGGGTTGCTAGAAGAGTACGCAAATAGGAGAAGTAAAGAATGATTAATTTCTCTAGCATTTGGCAATGAAACCGTTCCTCTTCTGTCACAGTAATTCGGCTAACAGTCTTTTGGTCCTGAGGAGCTCTAATAGAACACTGTTTGTGTGCACTGCTTGGTATTAAAGGAAGGGTTAGGTCAGCCTTGTTTGGTGTAGCGCAGAAGTGACGCTCGTTCGGATAAAAGTAGCTCGCTTTTGGCGTTAATTCTTGCAGGTGCCTGAAAATTAATTTCTGAGATCTCTGTGATGTGATAGGTGTACTCTTCTAGCAGACCGAGGGTATGCACATCCTTTCGGTGTTTTATTACGAGTGCGTACGTGTGGATATTGTCGGAATGTATCGAAGTGGAATTGCTTCGTAGGAGAAAGGTTAAGCTAGGTGAAAGGAAGGGTGTCCATTGACCCATTGAACTCGCACCGTGCAAATGCATCTCTTGCATTCGTGGTTTTCTGATCGGGGTCGCGATTGTACATGTGTGGGGGCTCGGGACTTGCTTAGGATCGTGTCCTTGCCCTTTCGATAAACGATGCTAATTTCTCAGCGTACACCAATGCTCGGAAGGATATTTACTCGCGTGGCATTGTGTTTGCACGTACAATACCTGGGATTACCTAACTTTACGACTGCGCGATTACTTGCGTTTAAATAGTTTCGATATTCTGAATGTATCCCCACAGGCCGTACTAATCATATAAAATAGGAAGAATTCATTTTTTTTTTAAAGTGGGCAAAGTCCGTCGTTTTTGCTTACAATGCCTCATTAGGGGAGACCCCGAACCTGGGAATTCAAAAAATTCTGTAACTTTGTGGATATGTAGGGGATTTCCTCCTGACTACAACGCGATTTTTGTTTGCTTCCCAAATTCACTCGAAGGGGGTGAAATTAACCCCTAAAAATTCGGCTATTTTCCGATTTTCTGTTATAACTCGCGAATTGTAAAAGATGGAAACAAATTTTCAAGACAAAAGTTACTTCTTTTAATTGGATCTATCATTTGGTAAAAAAAAATTATTTTACAGTTCACAAGCAAGAAAACTGAAGAATTTTTATTGCGAGTGAGAAAACTGAAGAATTTTTATATATCGAGTTTTGTCGTACGTCGCACTGTTATAAAGTTATATTAAAAGAAATGTGGCTACTTTAAGGCTCGTTCACATTAGTCAAGTTGCTTGAATTTACACTTTTACTTCACTTATTTAACTAAAAATATCCTTACAGATTTCTTTCAAATTTCAAATGAAGGGTAAGGGGTAATAAACGAGGAATGTCCATTTTCGTGATTTTGCGATTTATAGCATATTTTGTTGGTGGCGACTGGGACCACCCCTAGTAGCATTTCTGGTTGGTCCACAGTGTCCCCAAGTTTGGGAATTAGTTGGCCATCCAAATGCCAACAATAAGTGCTACCAGGGACAGAACTGTGGAGTCACAAAGGGTTATAAAGTTCAAATGCCCCTGTAAGGTAACGTGAAAGTTTTAGTATACAAGTTAAAAGCAGGCAATGTCTCTGCACTGGAACAGAACACTTCATTTTCTCGATAAAGCTGTTTTGTGACGTTCCCAGCTTTTCCTCCTTTACCCTTCAAGTGAAGCAGAGATTCTTTCACCTTTACTTGCTTTGAAATACAACTCGACTAATGTGAACGAGGCTTAAGGGCTGATTTCACCCCTTCAGAGTAAATTTCCCCGGGAGCAGAAAATTACTTCGTGTGTACTACAATGTGCTATACATTCGTACTCGGAATTTTCTAGTTCGGAATGCTGCCTTGCCAGCTGAATAAGCAAACCATCGTTTCTCTGAGAATGTCAGTGTGCAAGTGCAAAACGATACTTGGACATAGTAGCTACGTATATCGCATCGGTATCGACGTTCACGATATTATTTCGTATCGAGTTGCTGCAACGAGTACAGAGTAAACGGAATCTATTGGGAAACCAAGAATTTCGATACGCCAACTAGTGGCAGAAAGTTGAACTACTGAGAGTAGGCCGAAATCCGTCGGAGTCCATACGATTGTCAGTGTTTATATAGACATGTTGTGAAAAACGAGTGTTTTTAAATCTTTTTTGAACACTAAATTTTTACTTATTAATAAATACTTATTCGGAATGTTTGGTGAGATCCGAGCCTACTTTCAATAGTTCGCCAACTTACCACCACAGCGCTGAAATCTAAGCCACGCCTCCACTTGGTTTCCCAATACTCATTCGAAGCATTTATATACCTATGTACCAATTATTAAGGATAATTTACAGTATCTGTATTACAGTAGAAATTCAGATTTTTAGAAAACTAAACTGCGATATTCAAATATAGAAGAATAGTAGATTCGTAATATTAAAGCTCTTATTTATTCCATTTTAATTCCAACACTGAATTGAGAAACAGCTTTTTCCTTTGAATAAAAGTTTCGTAAATGTGTTAATCCTTGAGCCCCCAGACCCTTGAACTATTTCAAAATTCTGAGAGTGATGATATATATGTTGTATCTTGTTATTTTGAAATGGAAAATATCGATTTTAAACCTAAAAAAAATAAAAAAAAGAATAAAGTTTTGAAGAGAATATTTGATTTTTCATATCAAAAACACTGAAATCTACTTTACGATCAGGAATAGGGATGGTTGCTAATAAAAGTTAAATATAAATAGGCGATAGAACTTTACGCGCTTTTAAAATTTTAAAGGGTTAAAGCCAAAATCCCACGTGTAGAATCCACCCACAACACATAAGTTCTTAGAACGCCTTAAAGATATATATACTGGTTTTGCGATATATTAAAAACTGACCTGACACTTTTATACTCAAATTTTGGGTAAAAAAATGACATCTTTTTTTTCAAATGTTCACCATTTTCACAAAAAAACATACTTTAAAAATCCCTGCATATTTCTTTAGGTTGTTAAATTGAAATGATCCTCTCAAAGTTCCAAGCGAATCGGATGAAAATTGTAGACGTTAGGCTGCCCACCGATTTGCCGCGCCGGAAGAAAGAAGCTTACTTGGACCGGTCACAGCGACGCCATTTTGTTCGAAAGAAGCAAACGAAATTTTTTTTGTGTACTTCAATAGTTGCATAATAAATGCTTAGTTATAGATTTTTAATTTTCTTCATTTTCTCAAAAAAAAAAAATCTTAAAAATCGCCGCTATTTTTCGAATCCAAAGTGGTGTAACCCCTTAAGCCACCGTCCCACATCTTCGTTTCCGATAAAACGTCCCAAAAGAAACATAGCCTAGAGTCGCGACGTGTGATCGCGGCTTAAGCCCCCTTCATCGTAACCCAGGCTCAGGCTCTCCATCGATTTATCCCTGATTTCAGTTCGACATGAGTACAGAAGGAAGATCGTGCCTCGCGAGAAGATGACACCGCGACGTCACGTATTCTCGGCGATTCGGCGAACACTTTTGGCCGGCGGTGTGCTAACGTTGCTGGTGCTGGCTCTGTCGAGCCAGGATGCCAGCAACAGCGTGCAGCAGAGCCTTTTGTTGGTGGTGAGTGCTGGAATCTTTTATCTACGGCGCATCCCCCGCCCCGCAAGAACCGGCCCCCTTTTGTCCGCGGGAGAAAGGCCGGGCGAGAGTAGCGCGGATTTAGACCACCGGAAAATTAGGCGGATCGCTTTCTGAAGAACAATTATCCGGCCCCTCGAAGAACACCCGGGCGGAGAGTCGTTCCACTTCGAGCAGATGGAACAAAAAAAAAAAAGAAAGCTCCCCTCCTGCCTCACCGAGGCTGGTGAAAACTTGCGCGAGAAGCTTTTCCAAGGATACCATGTTCAGGCCGAGGCAGTCTCCATCTTGTACTATTTTCCATCTAGGGAACTTGAAGAATCTCGCGGCGAAGATGATTGAAAGTGATTCGGGTCAGAAGTCCGCTGGGGCTTGGCGACGATATTGTATCCGTGGTCCTCCGTGTCTTACATTTCCTTGAAGGACCACCTACGAGCAGAATTTAATAGATGCGCGAAGAGTCGGTTTCCCGTTAAAGGCTGTGCCTAAAATTCGCAGAAGTCAGGTCCGCTAGTCTCTTACAAGCTCGACGCCCTCTAGATTCTATAGGGAGTCTCTTCGCTCTCTTCTATCGCTCCGTCTTCGGAGGTTGCATGGCGAAACGGTTCTCCTTACGTAAAGGAACGCGGGCACAGATTGGCAGAGTTCCAGGCGCAATGCGGCACACGAATGCAGCCCGCCTGATACCGGCCCCTTTAAGCATGCAAAGGGTGGTTACAGTTACCCCTCAATCTCGGCGATCGCTATAGCGGCTGGGATCGATTCCCCGGCGATGCGAACGATTATTGCTGGTTTCATTCCGGGCGCTTCTGGCGGCTCAAAGGAACGCGTGGCAGCGTTTGTGGGAGAAGAGAAGCTCTAGTAGTCTCGATTCTCCGAGGAATTTCCATTATACTGAATAGCTTACGAGCATACCAGGGTAGATGAAAGTAGCGCCGAATATTTAGGATATCTTCGAGTATCTTATCTCCTAAGATTTCTCAAGCGAAAGGGGTCTATCTATACACTCGTAGCGTTCGAGTATGCCCATTTAGGCGTACATAACCCCACTAATCCGGCGTCTAAAGATGCCCCCCAGCTCTCGGAGTAGTGGGGCGCCGCCGCTCATTTGAGCCTGCGAATATATTCCGCGCTTTGATTTCCTTTTCCCCGAAGCACTTGCCCCGGCCCAATAGGCGGTTCAATTAGCGGCGCGAGTCGTCGTCCGTTCCATATAACTTTCGGCGATAAAGGGGGGGGCAAGGGCTCCGCAGGAGGACGATACACACGCAGCGACAATCTTTCTGGATCGCCTCGAAACACGCTGAATTCGCGACGAGTTTTTACGCGATCCACTTCGCGGCCACTTTAGCGGGGAAACCACTGGTAACCGTGGGAAGTTATACAACTGGATTACTGCGAAGCGCTACGTAACCACACGAGCGCGTTACATAATATGTGTGTGCGTGTACATAGAGGATGGTCCAATCGAGAATCTGCAATTGGGTCAATGTTAGTGGGAAAAGCACGTGTATCGACGAAAGATAAACACACAATTTGGCGTGGTGGCGCTGCAGGTTCGTTACTTCCGGATGCCGTGTGGGGTTAGGTAATTCGCATTACGTCCGCGACGCTTATTTGCGCTGGAGGATTACGACGCATCGGGGCGCTCTCCGTAGCGATTAAGTTCTCGCCTCTCTTGTAATTCTATACATCGACGAGATTTGTGGTTTTATTTTTTGTTTGCTTTTAATTTTTGTTTTCCTGCGTTTAAACAGGATGGGGGTGTTTCAAAGCTTATATATCCGCTTTATATTTCCCAACGAACTATAATATAATTTTTAGGCGCATCATCTTTTTCCCCCCTCCTCTTTTTCTCCTTCGGGTTCCAGCAGCAAGGCGGCGCACCGGGAGAAAAAATGTGGTGCCCCTGGGCGGTCACCCCCCATCTTCCCCCAGTTCACCACCCCGCGGATGCTTAACCTCGGTGATCTAACGAGAACTTCTGTTTCCATCACGGTCACCGCCGCTGGTTTTCTGTTTTGTTTAAAGCCGGATCGTAAGCGTGACTCTGTACTTTGACGACGGATGCAAAGTCCAGGAAGCAGCGCGCTGCACCACCCGCGTGGCCCACATTCGCGGCGTCGGCTGTCGAGGCTCTAGACCGAAATCAATAAACGGAAGCCGGCTGCTTCTGCATTCGGTGTTTCCGCCTGGCCGGCGGGCTGTCGCGGCACTTTTCTTTCCCCCGTGTCAACCGGACAGATTGAGCACCGCGCCCCCTCGGCTGGGGGGATCTGTGGTTTCAGATGAACGGCGCTCGGGGGATCTCAGACAGTTATCCGGGCAGTTTAACTTGATTGACGAAACCAGAATAGGTGTTTTTTTTTCCTGGGCGGCAGATCTGCTGGGCTGAATGTCTGTTAAAATGGAGGTCGTCTTAGGCAATTATCTAGACAGTTTTAAATTGATTGATGAAGCCAGAATGGGTGTTTTCTGGGCGACAGGTCTACCCGGATGGAGATCCATTGAAATGGAGGCCTTAGGCGGTTATTTAGATGCTTCGCTGCAGTTATGAATGCAGCATAGGTGTTTTCTCTGTGGGAGATCTATTGTTGG
This sequence comes from Andrena camellia, assembly GCA_029448645.1. NCBI lineage: Eukaryota > Metazoa > Arthropoda > Insecta > Hymenoptera > Andrenidae > Andrena > Andrena camellia. The sequence continues at coordinate 26,847,617 of CM055678.1, read as the reverse complement.
GAGGTCTTAGACAGTTATCTAGACAACTTAACTTCAGTTACGACAATAGAATAGGTGTTTTCTGGGTGGGAGATCTATTGGGCCAGAGGTGCATTGAAGAGGAGGCCTTAGACAATTATCTGCACAGCCTGACTTCAGTTATGAAAGCGGAATACGTGTTTCCAACGTAATAGATCTATAGAGCAGCAGATGTATTCACATGGAGCATCTTAGACAGCTACCTGACGACTCAACTTCAGCTATGAAACTGGAACAGGCGTTTTCTTCTGTGGTAGATCAATTCAACTAAAAATCTATTCACTGTCTAAAAGATTACCGATTGCCATTACTTATATAATAATAATAATAATGTTCTGTGGCGGATTTAAGGAGGCAGACCACTGTAAAAAATCGGAAAAATCGATTTTTTATATATTTTCGGAAAGACATGCGTTTCAAGAATGCTCTCTCCAAATTTTAGGTAGAAATTCATAAAATTGTAGCCTGAGTTGGAAAATCACCTACGCCACGAACTTTTTGCAGGTGTCACGATCTTTTTAATTTTTTTGATATAATATAAGAGTAGCTTAATAAATTCCAAAAAAATTTATTTCATTATATGTTGTATTTATTGAGAAAAAAATCTTTAAATATAGCTTCATTTTTCGGCCGATCAAAGTAGAATGACCCCTTAACCGGGCGACCGATGAGCAGTTGCCACCTGGGCCCCTGCTCGGAAGGCCCCATCTTTAAAAAAAATTATGACTTTATCCAAACTATATTTTTTTTCTGTATTACTATACTCAGCCCGTTTTCAATGAACTACCGCTTCATTTTTCCGAAAAAAATGGGCCCCTGCTCAGAAAGCCCCTAGGGCCCTGTCTTCAAAAATAAATTATGATTTTATCCAAGCACTCTTTTTTCTGTACATTTACCTCCTTTTAGTAAACTACCTCTTCATTTTCCCGAAAAAAAAATGGGCCCCTCATCGTTTGTCACCTGGGCCTTTTTTCTTAAATCCACCACTGCTTGTACTCAAATAGAGCTTATAATTTTCGGTGACACGGTCGTCCACGAAACTACTAATCGCTCACCTAAATTACTTATCAGTCATGTCCACCTTGTTTCTATGACCACAGAAAAAGATCCTTATCTCTAAAGAGATCGAAGATCTTTCAATATTCATCAAGCAAACGTCGTTTAGCATAAACATGTTCGAAGTTCACGAGCAGTTAGTGCACGCTGGGTCGCGAGAACGCGGGATATCGATTAACCTATGACCGATCCCAAGGTCTCGGGATTAAATAGAATTACACCGCGACTTGCGCGAGTGTATACAGAATGATCCCCAGAAAGCAGTGCCGCAAGTGGAAAATTGCAACATTATATACACGTCCAAAGTGGAGTGCGCGCGAACGAAGGGGTCGGCCTTTCCCGCATTCGTCGCGCAGAAGTAAATAGCCCGAGATAATTGGCCGCTCCGCTGTGTGACATCAGAATAGAATATTCCCAGGCGTGATCATCGCGAACGCTCTGAAGATTCTAACGAGCCGCCTAATTAAGCCATTCAACCGGCGTTATTACTACGCAGAGCGTCCCGTTCTGGCGTCACGGTGCCCGCGCATAGACACCTCCGCATAATTCACAAATGAGTATACCTCGAAGATTGCGTTTAATTGGAAGATTGGCCGTAAGAAGGCTGCCTCTTTCCGCCACTGGTCCCTAAGAGCAACGGCCAACTTTGCGGCCCCCAGACGATTCCAATAAAAATCTCTACCGCTGCGGAGCTGCGTTAATGTAGGCGTGCAGTGGCTGCCAAGTATTTCGATTAATTGCAGAAATTATGAAAATTGGATTGACCTTGCGCGGGACGAGTGGAGGAAGGTCGGTGCACGCAGCCGCGCGGCTGGAATAGGAAAAACGGCTTTCTGCTTCCGAAGCTCTTCAGGCTAATCGGCTGAAAGCCCGGCAAGTGTGGCTCGGCGATTCGAAGCGTTTAGTTCCGATAATCACCTATCGACTGGTCCCACGAAATGGGCACGATGAAACCGAGGGTGAAAGTTTTAGGGCACGTAGTGGCCGGGTGGACCTTCGCTCGGGGCTGCTCTGATAATTTCTAGGACCTATGGTCTTGGTGGGAAGACACTGCGCCACCGGATGCTGAAAATAATTAGCAGATTAGATACACAAGTAGCTTGGAGTATTAAGTGTAAGATGGTACCTCGATACTTTGCCTCGCTTACCTTACAGGGAGGGTTTGAGACAGGCGAGCCTTGTGGGTCCTTGCTGAGGAGTTAACGCAGGAATGAGCGTGCCTAATTTTCTCCAACACGGGAACACCGCGAACCCGGACTCACCGATTGGAACGCAACTTTATGGGTTTTTAGAGTGACTCAAAGCAAGAACAACGGTGTGTTTCATTTGGGCCCTATCGCCCTTTAACCCTTAAGTAGGTGCACTGGCAAAATCACACAAGTGGGCGCATGGGGTCAGCAGGGACCTCAACTTCTTTTTTATATTTATGGTAAATCAAAAGATTTTGCAAAGTAAAAACAAGTATATTTGTTAATCATCATTTATTACTTTTACAAAAAATACAAAACTCAAATAAAGTCTTCTCATTATAATACCATCATCTAATAAAGTCATCTCGAACCTATGCGTTCTGTATTTTTTTTAGCGATCAAAGTGGCTTTGACCCCATGCGCCTATTTACGGGTTAAGGGGGTGAAAACTAACCTCAAAGTCAAATTGGCACTTCCACTTTTTCGCGTATAACTCCCAAACTACAACAGACAGAAAAAAAGGTTCCAAACAAAAGTTTAATGGCGCGATGAGCACTGCAAACTTGCGTTAACAAAATTTTGAAAAAAGTTTTTTTTTCGTTCAGGTATTCTTTTTTTGAACTCTTTTCAAAATTTTGTTAACGCAAGTTTGCAGTGCTCATTGCACCATTAAACTTTTGTTTGAAATATTTTTTTCTGTCTGTTGTAGTTTGGGAGTTATACGCGAAAAAGTGGAAGTGCCAATTCGACTTTGAGGTTAGTTTTCACCCCCTTAAAGGGCGATAGGGCCCGAATGAAACACACCGTTGTTCTTGTTTTGAGTCACTCTAAAAACCCACAAAGTTGCGTTACAATCGGTGAGTCCGGGTTCGCGGTGTTCCCTTGTAAGTTAGTCCTGGGAGCTTTATTTCGAATCGGATGTTCAAATTCTTTCCTTGGAGGTTTGACGAGTCCCTCTCCCGCACGCGTCTTGAGGTCTAGAGTTGTTTACAAATGGAGCTGGTGATATCGATGCCTATCGGTTACAGAGAGTCGTATTAAATGGGTGCAATTATACCGTGGAATCTATACGGATCCTGTTCGTATATCCAGTGTCTAAGGTCGTTGCGTAACTCTTGGCAGATCGTTATCATTTTATTTCATGGATACTTTAGCCGCGGAACTTTAGTTGTTACTATTATTCACCCTGGTACGCATAATTATCAATCAAGCTTATCCTAACCTACAAAGAAGGTTCATAAAGTAAAACTTCAAGAAGAACGCTTGGCTGTTAACGTTTCCAGGAGGACACGAACCTGACACCGGAGGAGAGATTGATGGAGGAGGCGACAAACGCTGAGACGGAACGTCGACTGAATTCTAGGAAGAGGTTCCTGACGGAGAAATGCTCAGAAGAGGGATTGGACCGGCTTGGGAATGATTCCCTCCATAGGCCCAACGCCTGGGAGTTCCTTGTAAATAGGGAGTACCATCTGATATGGTGTAACATCTTCAAGGCAGCTTCTACGTCTTGGATGTACAATTTCAATCTGCTCGCTGGGTGAGATATAAAGGAAGTTGATCTCGCTAAGCATTTGTCGACTACTAACAGCTCCATCGATCTTTCAGGTACAGTCCACAGTTTCTGAAGGCCTCGAAAGCCGTACCGGTCTCCCTGGCCAGGCAGAGGTATCCGAGGCACACAGCGGATGAGCTGGCCAAGTTCCTAAACGACAGCATCAGCTTCCTAATCGTCAGGCATCCATTCGAGAGGTTGCTGAGCGCTTACAGAGACAAACTGGAGCACAGCTTGCCGCACACTTTCCACAGTAATCTGGGGGCTCACATCGTGTGGCACTACAGGTCTAGGGTAAGCGGAGTAGCAAGCACCGTTGAGTTGTTCCTTCTTAGTTAAAGCTTCGTTCAAGAAACTACATTCGCTTAAGTTCAAAGAACCTCTTCGATAGATTTTCTACGCTCTCTTGGCTAAGCAGTCTCTTCTCCGTTAGAAAGTTTCTTAGTCTTTAGAAAGAGAAATACAGAATCCATTCCCTTCCCTTCGTTCCTGACAAATATTTAGGACCCGAAGACAAATGGGCGACACGGTCCAAGGTATCCCCTCTTCGAGGAGTTCGTCAGGTGGCTGTTGTGTCAGTGGAGAGCTGGCAACGAGCTCGACATGCACTGGACACCGGTGGTGAACTTCTGTACGCCTTGCCAAGTGCGATTCGATGTGATTGCCAAATTTGAGACACTTCACGTAAGCATTACTAGAGATTCTAGGGAAACACGAGGTCGAACCTCTGCTAAAGAGAAACTCCACGTTTTCCTTTCTGTAGGAGGATCAGGACTATCTGATAAAGCAAGCCCGTGTGGGTCACATTATCAAACCAGAGTGGAAGAACCCCACGAGAGGCGTCCAGACGAAGGATGTGATAAGGAACTACTTCGCTCAATTGTCTAAGTCGCAGATCAAAGATCTGTACGAGATGTTTAGGTAAGCTTCCACAGCAGCTTCGACTAGCGCGCAGAGAACTCCTAACGTTCAATTTCAGGTACGACTTCGTGCTGTTCGATTACTCCCCTGACGACTACATCGCGCTCGGGAGGGACGAGGACACTGTACTGATTTGTAAAAATTAACGTCTGTCGGTCGGCGCTTAGGCGACCGGGCTCTTTTCTTTCTCAGACCTTGAACGACGCGCGTGACGTTGATTACAACGAAAATGCTAGATAGGGAATAACGTTTATCGACATAACAAATTAATTCTTAGTGTTTGTGCGTCCGCTGAGGTGAGAAAGAAGCTAATACTCAACCACTAGAGTTGAGGGTAACCGCGTGAGCACTGCTGCTGCATTTAAATTTTTGATAAATAACAAATGATATAGTCTATTGAATTGTTAAGACCTGCGAGAGCCCTGGGCGAGGTGTTTGTAAATTGTTGCGAGGTGATGCGGAAGGATTTTTAAAGATCTTGTATGTATGAGTTGAAGATGCCCTCGTTGGTTAACGACGTATGAATTTATCAGCTAGAGTTAAGCATATTTTGTTCGTTCCCACTGTCGAGTATCGAAAGAATACTTTCATTCCCGTAGAGTACGTAGAAACGAAGCTACTCTGTTTAAGTCTTAGGCGTAGACAGTATTTATTCGTTACAAGCTCGCGGCTCGATTTCGAGCGGTCGTTTCTCGCTGTTTTCGTTCGCTTTCGTTTCATCTCGCTCTCGCCTTCGCAAGGACAGGAGTGAGCCAGAAGTGGCGGCGATAGCGCCGAGCTCATAACGTGTAGGCCGAACCGAGCTTATAACGAATAAACACTGCAGTTAGTATTTTTCTGTTTATAAGAAGACACATGGTCAGTCGATTACTAAAGTAAGATACGTTAGTTTTATGTTTCTGTATCCGAAGAAACATATTTACGTTCCCCATGATTCTGTATATCTGTGTATATATATACATATGTCGATATAAATAATTGTTATTATAGTTATTATCGCCATCGATGCAATGGTGATAATACTGCCTTGAAAAAATGTAGCGTGTATCAGTAAAGTTTATTAAATTATACGACTTCCAAACGCAAGAATACATAGAAGTACATGTATTTCAATCTTTCCAATGGTCATTCACGCTTCGTAGGAAGCAGAATTAATTTTCCGTGACGGATCAGGCTCGTTACGAACGCGTAGCAAAGTCCGCTTCGCTGTACTTAAATATACAATTTCCCAATGTTACACGATTTTATGTAAATAAAGTGCAATTCTTTTAACACGAGGACAAACTAATCAGAGCAGATGCGACGCGGCAGACTTTAAACCTTTATAATTTTATACCTTATATGCACAAAGCGACAATAATTATTTTGGGAAATAAAAGGACTTGAAAGAAGCAGATTCGAGGGGAAATTAGTTTTATTTATACGAAGCTACGTTTAATTTAACGCGGCAAAAATAATGCTAGTGGAAGTAAAGGTCTGATCGCCCAAGGTAGAACGTAGGGTGACGGTAGCTAACATCGCTTAGCAAAAGTTAAATCGCTGTCAATTGAATAATAATTGATATTTTCACACGCAATTCGTTTCAAAGTAAAGAGAAATTATTCACCTATCATGTAGCATAAGTTAGAATCGTTGAAACCTACGATTTTTAATTAGGAATTAAAAAAACGTAAGACATGCAAAAATCGGGTCCTGAAAAAAGTGTACCTGATATCGCCTACTCAAGAAATATTTACTAATTCATGTGTACATGAATTTTTAAAGTCATCTTCGCGTGTACTTTTATTATTTCTTGCTCTATAAATGTTTTTTTTTTATCAATCTCTGATTGTATTTTCATTACAAAAATATAGAAATAGGATTTTTAAAATATTTTATTTTTTACGTTCGGATTTACATATTCGACAAATAAAGTTTATTTCGGTTGCTCCGCAAATTTCGTGGCCCCACCTGCAAACATTACATCGAAACCATTCTTCTCCGGCAGGCGGTATTAAGAACACGCACTGCTAAAAGAAAAACGCTATTTTCATTACGAAAAATATTTGAATCGGTTTCATTCCTTAAGTACATCATTAATTAGGTATTTCTAGTAGATATTCTTGCATTCACAGAATTATTAGACTTACCTTCTCCGAATGTGATGTAAAATCGTCGCAGTCCAATCAATTTTTACACTATTAAGATTCACTAAAATACTTCCCTTTCTGTAATTGTTGATCACATGAAGCTGCAATTACAGAATGTCTTCCTACACGTGTTTAGGTACTAATTCAGTGCATAATCGATAAATCCTAGTGCTTGCTTCGCGAGATATAGCGAGTGGCGATATTAGGAACATGGGCGATATTAGGAACAGTCACCCTAATTCATAAAATCCCATTTTCTCTTCGATCAGGCAACACTTTACTATTTCTATCATAAACGCCACCTTGGGGAATCGTCGCCCTACCATTACGGTCCAGCGATAGCTTGCAATCGATACTGTACTTACTCCGTCGAAGTGTTTTGTAGAACAACACCGATAACCCATTTATCGCAAATGACACGCTTCCAAATACTCTGCACGACTAATATCTCGCTAGGCCTACGAACTCTGCGCTTCTCCTTCTTCACTACTGGTTGCCCATCGACGTTGTACATCTGCGGAATGCGAGTATAGTTTTACACATTCGTATTTGCTTCTCGTACAATTCCTTTCGCTACGAGTTCGAACTGAATTCAAATCGGGCTGTTATATTTTCATGCTCGGCGATCTCCCTCGCTATCGGATGACTTACGCCGCTATCAGAGTCCGAGGTGGCGTTCTCCCCGTATCGAGCTTGAGATTGCAAAGACTTCAAAATGCGTCTCTTCGTGTCCTGAACTTCGTTGATGTCGCTGATTGTCTCTACGATCCGAGTTTGAACGGCGCCCAGCTGCTTCGCTAAGTGCTCTTCTACGGCGTTCCACTTAGGAGTGGGTATTGGCAGCTCCTCGTCGCTGAGCGCAAACATGTCATCGTCGAAAGAATCCATGGTGTTTCCAGCGACGAATGCAACAGTCTGCGAATGACCATGATTGAATTAGTTGTTAACAGTTAAAGGTACATATTATTAAAATTTAAAAGACAATCAAAACCGACTTCAAAAACATAAAAATGCACTAAAAAGTAAAAAATAATTTTTTCCCTTATTTCATCGACGACTCTCGATTTTAATTACGTCGGCGCCAGATTTGCACAGTGCAAATGATGAGGCGAGATAAAAAAATTTGAAGGTTGTAGATTAAGGGAAAAAATTATTTTTTACTTTTTAGTGCATTTTTATTTTTTTGCAGTCGGTTTTAATTTCTTTTTAAATTTTTTTATTTGATGGTTTTTTTTATATATATATTGACACAACACATGCTGAGGAGAGATGCGCGTACGTACATAAAATAATAATAATTAGGTAAAAACAGTCTTTATTATTAACCAGAACTGGCAAAATATTGGGCTGATATTGATGCAGTAAGGGATGGAACCACCGGGGCATCGTCTTCTTTCGAATAAAAAAAAGATCATCAAAATCGGTCCATATGCTGAGGAGTTACGCGGGGAGAAACATAAAAAAAAATACATACGGATCGAATCTATAACCTCCTGATTTTTGAAGTAGGTTAAAAAGTAGATAACACACCGTGTAGATAACTTAGTAGATTGCTGCTAAGATCAGCTCATATCGTACCAAATGATGCCTGCAGGATAATTTTCATGACATCTCGAAGGAGCCTGAATTAAAGTTGGGGAAGCACGGGATTATCGTCACTTTATTGCCGTTACAAGTGGTTGCAAGCGTAGTTTGAATTTCTTCGGGGTTACTGATAAATAAACTCTACAGGCATCTGGTGGTGAAACGCGGAACTGGAGTCCAGATCAGTTCGGATCAGGAAATTCAGGATCGCGGGATTCCCGAGGTGGTAAATATTAGAGGGAGAGGGAAAGTACGTGCAACTGCACTTTTAAAGCCTACCGCTGCACTTGCCAAGAAAATAATTACGCAGAATGATAAAGCTTACTAAACGGCGCAAAATTTTCCTCCACGATTTTTTTCTATCTTCTCTTGGAACAGAGTTACAGCCTGGCAAAGTTCACAAAGTTGCCTCTTAATGCATGGGAAGAAGTTAATAGAATCTTTTTTTATTTGTGGGCGCCACTTTTAATCGCGTCCCAGTAGATGGCGCGCAGCGTCAACTACCGCGGTGAGGGTGCTCTGTTTTACCGACTGTTTACAATTTTTTCGAACAGCTGTTTCCAACAATAAATAAACAATTTTATCATCAAAATCTATTGCGTAATAATCTATGAAGCCTCCGAAAGATACCTACGATCGCAGATTGCAAGCTGAAATCGCAAAAGTGTATAAATCATTTCCTGAAAATGAGAAATCCATCGAAACTGTTGGCAAACTATTCTTATATAATCGTTGTGTCACTGATTCATCACCGTCCAACCCAAACCGCTGACCTTAGAAACATGAAATTCGGAGAGGTTATTTTCCTTTTGCGACGCAGGTGCTCGATAAGAAGGGATTTTTTTTTAAATTCCAACCCGAAAGGGGTAAAAAGGGGTGAAATATGTTTTCTTGGACTCCTTATTATTTCTTAGGCCCGATTAGATATCAACTTGGTTTTTACTTACAAAGGTTACCCACACAAATGCCTAAAAATCAGATTCAGCGTTTTGCCCTAACCAACCCCTAAGGGGGTAAAACGGGATAAAATGTAGGCTGTACTTCCGAAAACCCCCAAGCTTCGAATTGGCTGAAATTTTGAAAATAGGCTCCTTTTTGGCAAAAACGATGATTGCAAGAAGGATTTTTGGCGACTTGAAAATTTTATTCTTACCATTTAAGTGTAATTAAGTGTAATCACTCCCTATGTTTCCGACACCGTCGTAATCGTGGCAGATTTGAAGGTGGCTTTAAAGCAGAGATGGGCAAAAACTTATTTGAAAAAAAAAATTGTGCACAATAAAATTTTTATTTCAAATAATTTCTTGCCCATCTCTACTTTAAAGCCACAGAACCCGCTGTTTTCAATTGTCCTTATAAGGTATCGGGAATTGTAACTTTGGTCATTATAATTCCTGCCGCCTGGGGGATGTTTTATATTTTATTTTGGCATTTCGACCCAATGCAAATTAGAGTCATCCTAATATCCGGCTCTTCCTAGTAAAAAAATTATCTTTTAGGGTCTCTTTCTTCGGGGATTTGAGCCTTCAGCAAGCAAGGTAATTATTTGTTTTAAAAGTTTTGCCCATTATACAGTACGCTACATTGTGTCGGTAAGGTAGGGAATGATATATAAAGGGTAAAAAAAATTCAAACCGCCAAAAATCCTTCTCGCAAACATTATTTCTATGCACAGTGAAACGGTGTCCAAAATTTCAGCCAACTTGGAGTATGGGGGTTTTCGGAAATTTAACCAAAATGTGTTTCCACGGATTCCTTAATATCTCTTAGGCCCGATTAAATGTCACCTTGGTTTTTACTTCGAAAGGTTACCCACGCAAATGCTTAAAAACCAATTTCATGATTTTGCCCTAATCAACCCCGAAGGGGGTGGTAAAAAGGGGTGAAATGTGTTTCCACCGATTCCTTAATATCTCTTAAACCCGAAGCGAAGCGCGGAGATATTTTGCTAGTCCATTTATAATTTAGCGGCATAACCCTCTCCTTGTCGCACTCTCCCTTTCTCCAGTGACCAACTACCTCCTCCGCCGCCCTGTGCTCCTGTCAACTCGGGAGAGTTTCCTGATCGGTGGTCCATGCAAACACAACCTCTCACATTAGCTTGCAGTCGCTTATAGGTTAAGTTCACCGAGCATGCTCGCCTCCCTGCGATAACTCGCAACTCCAACTCCGACGATTCCTCTGCATCCTTGAAAGCAGAAACCATCATCAAACAATGAAGAATTTGACAGTAACTCAACGCGCCAGTCGGCTCTTCAAATATTTGGAGTATGAGCTCCTGAACGATTCAAACGATTCGAAGATACTGTGCGCTGTTAATTCCATCAGCGATGAATTCTACTTATTCGTGCAGAACAACTTATTCAAGATCCCCTCAGACCACAAGGAGAACATAGTTCCCTTCTACGTCCCTGGGAACCTAAAACTCGTCGACTTGGAATACTGCGGCATAACGCAGGAGCTGTACGCCGCTTGCGAGTCCGGCGATATCATGCGAATGACCACTGTAGGACCCAAGTTCGAGTGCGACGTAATCACCACATTAGACATAAACCTGCAGTGCATGAAACTGAGTCCCGATCACGAGATAATAGTAGCGATTACGGAGAACGGTACTGTAATTACGATGGTATCCACTTTCCATGTAATCGGGGAGGTAATTATCATTCTAATCGCCTCGCCGAAGTTTCTTTAATAATCCCGGGGAAGGGAGAATCGAACGTACAATAGCGTATGTATTTCAGGTAGATCTGTACGCTCCGGAGTTCGGTCAAAAGCAGTTCGTAACTGTCGGCTGGGGTAAGAAGGAAACCCAGTTCCACGGGTCGGAGGGGAAGAGGGCAGCGGTGGCTAGATCAGCGGAGATACGCAAGAACGAGTCGGACGACGAGAAGTGCAGGATAACTTGGCGGGAAGACGGCTCTTTATTCGCTGTAGGTTTCTTACATCCCGAGAGCAGAGTTCGACGGTTCAAAGTATTCGATAGAGAAGGCATTTTGCAATACACTAGCGAACCTATCAGCGGCCTAGAGGAGCTGCTGTCTTGGAAACCGTCCGGCAGCTTGATCGCCGCGACGCAGAATGCGGCTAACAAGCACGTCGTCGTGCTGTTCGAGAAGAACGGCTTGAAGCACAGGACGTTCGCGCTGCCCTTCAAGCCGAATGAAATTAGAGTGCGTTGGAAATTTCTTTCCACTTTTAAAGCTGCGAGCTTTATTTTATTGCCCTTGAAACTTGTGCGTAGGTGAAGGATTTGCTTTGGTCTCCGGATTCAGAGATTCTGACCGTTTGGTGCCAAACGCGGGAGGATTCCTCTTCCGTCCTGCAACTGTGGACGGAGAATAACTACCACTGGTATTTGAAGCAGACGATCGAATTCCCCGTGGACAATCCGCTGATATTCGCAGCGTGGAGCGCGGTGCCATTTCCTAAAAGATTGATCGTTCTAACGAAGCAGGAACTTGCCGCTTACGAGTACAATTGGTGCGTCGATCACAGCAGAGGCAGTAGTATACACGATAAATCTGTCGCGGGAGTAATCGATGGGAGTAACTTGTTAATGACTGCGCTGAGAAAAGGCAGCGTGCCTCCGCCAATGGCGCATCATACTTTAGAGACTTCGGAGCCTGTAAACGCCATTGCCTTCGCACCGGACGCGGAAAGCAGAGACGCGTGGTTTGACAGCAATGCGTTTTTCTGTGCTTCTGCTAATAATAGATTGATATTTTTCAAACACGTGGTTGTAAGTATGAATATACTGTTTGAGATTGCGCTGGGGGATAACGAAAGTGTTTTAAAAATTCAGGATTCGTTTACACTGGGATACGAACAGATTGGATCGTACGATATTAAGTGGATCAGCTCTGTAAAGTTTCTAAACTCCACGTGTATGCATCACTTTCTCTGGCTCGACGAGAACACTGTTCTATGTTCGCTGTCGATGGGCAGCCGCAGTTTCCTTTGCATCTTGACTTTGAGTGCGATAGATGACGAAGCTCGGGGCCAAGTAACAGTGCAGTACGTTCATATTTTTTAAAGATGCTAAGCAGAAGAGTACTCGTAAGCAGTGCAGCTTGTTTTCAGGAAAATGCACGTGATGAAGGGCTTGATTCAACATATTGTTACCTCTCCGGAGTCGAAGGAAGCTTATATAGTTGTGGCGAACTCTGTTATAAGATACACGAGGGAGGCAGAATTGATTCCAACGGATATACGATTGCAGGAGTACGCTTACAAAGTGGAGGTGGTGAAGATTGGAGCGATGCACGTGATGCTGTCTCTGTCCCACAGGAATTCTTTCTCGATAAATGGGAAGCATATCTCCAACAACGTTACAAGCTTCTGCGTCCACTCAGAATTCCTGCTTCTCACCACGCTGCAGCACACGCTGATCTGCGTAGGTTTGAACGAAGAGGACTTCGATGTGCTGGTCAAGCAGGACTTGACTGTCAAGCCGTGGGAGAGTGATTCGAACGAGAGATCAGTCACGGGTAAAGCGCTGATGATTTACCGAGTTTAAGGGGAGGTTCCGGTCTAGAGCCCATAAAAATAGGTGATCTTTAGGAATTAATTAAAGGAAAACTACTATATATAATTGAATGGGACTTTTTGCATTGTATTGAGGATGTCTTAAATTATAGAAATATATTTTTTGTTTTATAATTAATCATTGCAGACGACACTGGGGAGTCGTTAAAGTCGTGGCGTCAAAAAATTCATCCAAATTGGTGGGACCTGTATCTCCAAAAGTTATTATATGATTCAACTGCAACTTTTTTTATTTTGAAGACTATACTTCTGCCTAGAGAGGGGGGGGGGGCAGAAAAATTACAAAAATGACATTTTTTTAGGAAATAAGGACACTTGAAGTTTGAAATCACTTTTCCTTTTTAACGCCTTTAAAAGTTACTATTTTTCAATTTTTTGTAATTTTTTCTCCCCCCCCCCCCCCCTAGCTAGAAGTATATTCTTCAAAATAAAAAAAGTTTCAGCTGAGTCGGATAATAACTTTTCGAGATACAGGTCCCACCGATTTTGAGAACACTGTTTCGAGAAAAACGCGTTTAAAGTTTTACGTGAGTTAGGGCTGGGACTATTCGAATAATTTAATATTCGAATATTTTACAAGTATTCGAATGCTACGAATAAACTTTGAATATTTCAGTATTCGAATACTACTCGAATATTTACTCGAATATTTAAGTATTCGAATGCTACTCGAATATTTAAGTATTCGAATGCTACTCGAATATTTAAGTATTCGAATGCTACTCGAATATTTAAGTATTCCAATATTTAAGTATTCGAATGCTACTCGAATATTTAAGTATTCGAATGCTACTCGAATATTTAAGTATTCAAATACTACTCGAATATTTCAGTATTCGAATACTTAAATATTGGAATAGTATTCGAATACTTGGATATTCGAATTATATTCACCAAATAATTGTATAGGAGCCGGAAAAAGAGAGCCACGGCGCCGGGAATCGAACTCGAGCCGCCCACGTGCTGATCAGTCGCGTTTGCCACCACGGCTACGCCGACTCTCCGCGGTCCCTGTCCCCCGAACTCCTCATAAATGCACGCCACCTATGTGCTAAAGTCACACACTAGGCCGTTGCCCTAAATGCCAGTATGCCTACTACAATTGAGCAACTGAAGTATTCGAATACCGAAAAATTCGACAAATAGTCCCAGCCCTAGTGAGTGCCCGGTTGTTACCCATGCATTTGCCGCTACTCAAATGCCTATAACCTCGGGAATTTTACGAATTTCAACAAATCCTTTTAAACGCGTATTCCTAAAGGGTTGAACATTCGAAAAAATGAAATAAAAAAATATCGATCTTTAGACCGGAACCTCCCCATAAGATGATTCTACTGTAGCTACGATAGTGTTCTATCCTTCCAGATCTGAATCTAAGGCGAGTGGAAAGGGGATCTCAGTTGATCGCGGCGATTCCAAAGGATTCGAAGGTGATTCTGCAAATGCCCCGAGGGAACCTGGAATGCGTACAGCCGAGAGCTTTATCTTTGTACATTATTGACTTCTATTTAAGTAACAGCGATTACCTGCTGGCGTTCGACTTCATGCGCAGGCAGCGCATTAATCTGAATCTAATCTACGATCACGATCCGAAGAAGTTCGTCGAGAATGCGGATAAATTTGTCGAGCAAGTCTTCAAGCCAAGCTGGCTGAGTTTGCTGCTGTCCGAATTATCGGACGAAGACGTCACCACAACGATGTACGCGAATTATTACCGAAGGGATCCCGCGGGATCAGAAACTGCTGCGACGAACAAGGTTGAATTGGTTTGCGGGCTATTGCGGAGTATTATGGAGGGAAGGATTAATAGAAACGACTTGATACAGCCGATACTGATCAGTCTGGTGAAAGACAAAAGGAAGCAGGGGCTGGAAGCCGCGCTGGCTAAAATAAAAGAAATCCGAGAATTGGAGAAGAGCGCGGAGAATGTGTCGCGCGTAACGTCGGATGAGGCGCTGAAATATTTATTGTACATAGTAGATGTGAACGTGTTGTTCGACACAGCTTTGGGAATGTACGACTTTGATCTGACGATGTTCGTCGCGTCGAATTCCCAGAAGGATCCCAAGGAATACATCCCGTTCTTAAATGGCCTGACGAAGCTGGACGAGAATTACATGAAGTACTCCATCGATGTACACTTGAAGCGCTACGAGTCCGCGCTGGAGCACGTAGCGAAGGAATCGAGCAGGCTCGACGAGTGCATGAATCTGATACGCGGTCACGATCTGCACGCGAAGGCTCTGAAACTATTCGAGACGGGCAGCGAACAGTACAAGGAAGCGGCGAGGAGTTACGGTGAATTATTGCTAAAGAAGAGGCTGTATCACGAAGCTGGAATCATGTTCCGCAGGAGCGACAGTCTGAGAGAAGCTGCGAACGCGTACAAATTAGCCGGCAGCTGGCAAGAGGTCGTCGTCCTATCCACTCAAATGGAATTAAGGTGAGAGGACATTGGGAGTAGCCCCAAGTGTGCCCAACTCTGACGAACACGAATAGAAATAATTAAACACTGTTTCAGCGCGGCGGAGCTGCAGGTGCTTTACAAGGAGCTCGTGGAGCGGTTGAAGAGCGATAAGAATTACGGAGAGGCCGCTCACATTCTGATAAACTACTTGCAAGACTTCGAGGAAGCGGTGATTTCTTTGTGTAACGGGAAATATTGGATGAACGCCGTGACGGTTGCTCATAACAGCAATTCCCTTGATCTGATCGGTATACATGTAATTCCACGTTTACCGCTATCCACCCCGCAAAGTCTAAGCGTGACTAATATTTCAGAGTCGCGCGTGAAGTCAAGCGTGTACGAATACGCGGACCATCTGATCTCCCAGGTACAAAAGAACAGGCAAGAGTTTGAGCAGTACAGATCGCGCCTCGCCGCGGTCAGAGTTAATATCTCGCAGAGAAGCGCGAAGTCCTGCGATGGGACAGCTGATAATGAATCAATACGCGATAGAGGTATTTCAGACATTCTCAGCGATACGAGCAGCGTTTCCGGCTCAGCCACGAGTCAGAAATCGAGATTCTCCAGTTTGTCTGGGTAAGGCACGAATAGACATGGGTGTGCAGACCCGGCTGGTTGCGGGTGCAAAGTGTTCGAAGCAGTCAGGCGACGCAAAGCGCCTAAGAGATCTAAAAGAATTTGAGATAAATTTTTAAATTAAAAATGAATGGCATGTTCTGATTTATACAGTCTTCTATCGATATATTGCCGCGATTCTGAGGAGGCTCGCTTTATTCTCCATTTATCGGAAGAAAGAATCTGTATTGGAAAGGCGCCGAACATTTATCGCGCAGAAGAAAAAACGAGCGGGGCCTGCATAGGTGTATCTGTAGACAGAATAATTCGCTGCGTCGAGGAGGTACATAGTTGGTCAATTTCAGGAAAAGTTATAGATCGAGCAAGAATCGCAGGAAACACGAGAGAAAGCTGCTGAGCTTGAAACAAGGCAGCGCTTTCGAGGACTTGGCATTGATCCAAGCGTTACATCAAATTGTCAGTAATGCGTATAAAGAGAAGGGTCTGTATGTCTGTCTATAGTCGAGCGCAAAGGGTAGACGTAGCTGTGAAAAAATTTCTATCGATAATTCTTGGTTTAGGTGACTTGTACGCGTTGGTACGGATGCTCGTGTATTTCAATGACGACGAGTACGCAGAAAAGTTGCAGAACTGTATGGAACAGTTTCTGCTCCTGATAAAGAGGGGTAAACCTGAGATTTGGGACCGATCTGCACCGTCGAGCCTGGCGGAGATGGTACGGAGCTTATATTTCCAATTGAGGATCTTGCAGAAAGACGGATTTTTGAGTTATCACGCGTAATATACGTAAAAAAAAAATTTTACATCGTTTTGGTGCACGATTGATGCAAATTGCATAATAGATTAGCGATTTATTGCAAATAAATAAAAAATAGACATATTAATATTAATAGAAATAAAATAGAAGTATTAATATTAATAGAAATAAAATCGAAATATTGATATCTTTTCGTCAAAAATAGAAATAAAAGCTTATCAACTCAACAACTACTACTTATTGCGTGAAAATATATATTTTTCGATTAGCGTTCTCTTTTTAATGTTAAGTCAAAGCAATAATTGTACAGACAGATTTTTTTCTAATTTACTCGAAGTTGCTGCACCCCTCTTACTGCAAGGTCCTCATCAATAAGTTTAATCGGAAGCGACAGAAATTGATCACGTAATCATATTCCAGGAGAATACGGAGCTTTCATTGTCGGCAGAATCTCAAGGATTTTCTACGTCTAAAAAATTGATTGGTAAGTTAGGATCGCTCTCGAATATCTTACGAAACTTTCTATTTTATTGGTTCACATTTCAGTACTGTACGTTGCACAACCGCCAGTAAGTAATTCCTTGCCTTGGAAATTGAATATATTTTAATACTTAATTGCGATGGATGTTTTGTGAAAATATACCTCCGAGAAATATGCTTGCATTTTCCATTTATTTCATAGATACTTCCATATAAACTTCTTCTATACAAACGGCAGTACAGTTTACAAAATTAGCAACAAATTTTTTACGACAGATACGTTCGTAAATATACGGTTTCGTTATAAATTAAGAAATAAGCATCTCGACTGGGATCGGGACACACGTCTCGCAGCACGATATTTTCTCAAGCCTGCGCGAATAATGATATATTGCCCCCGGGAAACGTTGTTACAGCTTTATTTTTTTTCCACTGAAGATTTGCTTTACATAAATTTTCATACAATTCGCGCGTTCCAAACGCACGACTGAATTAGCAAAACACCAGGAACGAACAGCCACGTTCAGTGGTATAATATTCTGTGCAAAATATTGATATCAAAGTATAAATTAATATCGTCTGGGAATACTCGCGTATTTTCTCTCTCTATATATTAACGTTAAAACTATCTATAGGGCTACTATCAAAATAAAAACGTGTTTATAATCATTAATAAAAGTTAAAATTTCTTTAATATTTCCGTATAAAAGTTACGATTAACGATTTAAATACCTACAAGTCCTGTTCCAAATTGGATAAAAATTCGGCAAAATGTTTCAAGAAACGCGTCCGTTTGATTCCCGAGCAGCCAGGAGGTGTGTATTTCTAAAAGTAAATCCGTCAACGCTGTCCTCGCTGAATAATTAAGATCTACTATAAACTGTAGCTGAAACTAAGCTGAAAATTATTATCAAGGCTCTACATCGACCGATTCCCAGAGGTCCATTAAACGTGCAAATTTCGAACGATCGTGGTAAATACAGCGAAAATTAATTTTCCGTGGGATCTTCCTCTAATTCCTAATATTTACATGCTTCGTCACTTTGCCGAACTTTTATTGAATTCAAACCGCGATCCTTCGGCAAACGGTTGTTCGATAGTTATACTACGATAGTTACACTCTAATTGAGATTAGATACCTGTACCGTTTGACTATACTCTCGTGCTTATCCCTTGGGCCCTTTCTCTGGAAAGCTCCTGTATACAATTATTCTAAATTCCGCCGGTACGCGCGAGGATAAAGAAAGCCTTTAATAAGTAATTCACGCGTTAAATGTACAGTCCAGAGGGGGGGGGGGGAGGGGGGGGAGAAGACGTTATACCGTTTTCAAGCAATGCAGTGCATTTTGCTAGCGAATAAAGAATTATTCGAGTTGAATTCCACGACGCGAAATTACTTATTCAAGTCTCCGATCTCTTGAAACTTCGCACAACCCCCCTAACATCCATAACTACGACGATCGATACGTCCCATTTCGAATAGGAGCGTTACTTTTTCGAGGCGAAGACTCCAATGTACAATCACAAACGAGACTATCCTTCACAACATTCGAGTTCGACCGGAGAACGAAGCTGCAATTTAAACAGCTCTCCTCCTTTACTACATACTTTTTTTACGTATCTTTTGCAAGCAAAGAGAAATTACAGGCGGGGCCCCGATGATTTTGGTTACGCTGAATTTCCGACGCACGATAAATTGGCAATCCGTTACTTTCAACCCGTCCTCGAATTATTTACCCCAATCGATTATAGAGTGGGAGTCTTTAAAACCAGGGATAATTATAAGGCTGTGAGCTTCCAAAGGTACAAGTCACTTTTGATGAAAGTGTTACGTATGGAGGGTAAGTGATGAATGAAGATAGTCTCGTCTCTCTCTTTCTCTCTCTCTCTCTCTTTCTATATATATATATATTCGTTTTATCTCGTGCTTCGTACGCGTCCCTCTTTCCGGAAACGGAGTCACCCTATTCATGCTGCAATTTATTTCGTTCAACGTGGCATTGAACAAACGAACGTCTCGTTAAGGTTACTATCGCTTCGGAACAAACATTATACCGCCTTCTTGTTCGCCGCGGCTATGGCGAGCATAGTCTCCGACTTGATCTCGGGGCGTGCGCTGATCTTCATGTACTTCGACTGAGCGTATTTGTTCCTTATCACTTGGTACTTGCTCTTATCGACGTTAATCACAATGTTCGCTATTTCTTGCACCACGGGCAGCACGTCATCCTTAGAGTAGGTGCTATAATGCACCAGCGTATTTGTCCAGACAACCTTTTCCGTGTCCTCGTCATCGTTGCCAATAATTCTGCGCAGTCGAAGGCATCATCACAGTAGCATCAAACCTTCCCCCCCATCGAACGCGATAAACGATTCGGGTAACTTACATGAACGCTAAATATATTGCTGCGGCTGCGATCAGGCTCGGCGGATAGTGGCACATCTCGTAATGGACCAGAGTCAGTTCCAGGCAGTACTTGGCCATTGTATGATGTATCGCGAGGGCCTAGTTTATAAAAAAAAAAAAAAACTAGCTCGTCAGATTCAAGAACTATTAAGGGGGGATTCTCGCATAACAGCCCCGTAAGTAATTGGTATTTAAGAATTTTTTTTTAAAAGACTTTTCGTCATATTGGATTAAACTCTTTTGGGATATAAGGAGGCATCTTTGAACTTGCAGGAAATATTTTTTTCACGTCGATCCTTTTTATTATTTAGTAATTATTGTGGAATCTTGTCCACCTCTTCGACAATGTAACTCCTGTTGGCGGAGCGTGTAGCACCTATCACAGTCATCTGATTGCAAAAATAACAGAAGTTTCTTGAAGTTAGATAGTTTACGCTGGGATTGGTCCACTTTAAAGAAAAAAAAAAAAAAAAAAATGAAAAATTGAAAGACTTGTAGCGTTTGAAAGAAAAAGTATGCTTTTTCCTTACACAAATTTTTCATATTATTCTTTACATCGGCGAGAAAAGTATTATAAATAAAAACTAAAATTAAAATTTTATGTCCAGTCACAGCGTAAATTCTTTAACTTCAGGAAAATTTTCTTCTGTGCTGCACCTGACGCCAACATCGTCGAAGAGATTCCAGAATAATTAATAATTAATACGAGGGATCGACACCAAAGAAATATTTTCTGCAAGTTTAAAGATGCCTCCTTATATCCCAAAAGAGTTTAATGCAATATTAACAACAGTTTTTTAAAAAAAATTCATAAATTTCGGGGGCTGTTACGCGAGAAATCCCCTTTAAGGATGTATCGGACGTACAATATTAGACGAAAGTATATGAAATTTGAAATACTAGAATATCTACGTCTTAAGGCTGAAGACACGTCGAGTAATTTAGCAGCGAGTGATTTAGTAATTTACCATTGTTTTACTAAACTACTCGATGAAATTTTAGTGTCCACACACGGTAAATTATTAAAATTACTCGCTACTCGACTAAATTACTGGACGTGCCTGAATCAGCCTTTACGCATAGTAAATCTAGATGCAAGGAACTCGAACGACAGTGGGCCTCTGATTTTTACTTCTAGAAAGGTATTTTCAAGCATTATTTGCTAAACTTTTGCCAGTGAAAATGCCCCGAATTCACAATTTTCTCAAGTTATAATTTATTTCTTTAAAACGGTGTAGTGAAAATAATTGAAACTCGGCAGATATTTTCATCTATCCAGACACTACGTGTAAAAAAAAAAAAAAATGAAAACGGTACCATTTCTTCCAATATTTTTTCAACTCTTTCCATAAGAGTACGTGTAAAGTCAGTGAGAATTAAAATCGTTATAACCAGCAGCCGTTTAGTGAATTCGTTTAAAATTTTTGCAGCACGTCAGGAAGATTGGGAAGAACAATCTCACAAATTTTTATCAATTTCGCCATTTTGAAAATAGGTCCAATACATCCTTAGCTTGCGATACGCACCTTCCCCGCTTTGCTGTACCTCCTGAGGAAATGCAGTGGCAGCGGTCGGCCCAGGGAGTAGTCCAGCGTTCTGACGACAAGCATTTCCATTTGTAATATCTCCACCCTGGAGTACGCGTTATCCGTGATATATACAAAGTCGTTTATATCCGGGGAGTATATCTCCTCGTACTTGCTGGCGATGAACATGGCCGTCACGCCGACCAGCTGCAGCCTCTTCCTGTCTATCGTGCGGCAAGCCTGGAGGAATAACGATCGTTCGCTTTTAAAGACTGTTAAGCATCGATGTACGTTCAGTTACGAATCGAAGACGAACCTGTAAAAATCGATCGATAATAGCAACGGTCAGGTACAGTGTTTCTTGCAGCAAGTGGAATTGCTGGTGGACTTCGACCAGCCAGTCTATGAGTACGCTCCTCATTTTCGGCATAACTTCCTGGCCTCTGAGATATCCTTTCGTGATAGGGTACTTACTTTCTAGGGTCCTTAAATACTTGTATATATCGTTGCTATAGATAGAAACTAGACTAGGATTCTCTTTATCCTCCTCGTCGATATCCTCCACCGCCAGGAGGTCGGAGGAGAACGACTCCGCCTCCTTCTTCGGAGGGGCTAGCACCATGTCGTTCTCATGAGGAACTGTTGCTTTCACTACAGGCTTGACTATCTGTACAGGCGGCTTCTCCAGCGGCTTCTCCGTCAGCTTGGCATTCTGTTTAGCCGCTACTATCGCCTTCTTCTTATCCTTCTGCAACAAGCTGGTCCTGTCGACGGGTTCTACGCCTCTCACTGTGTTCACTCTGTTGCCGATCTCGCCCAGAGCGGCCCTCTTGGTCTTCCCCGCCGCCGCGCTCACCGAGGACTTTATGTTCTTCGCGTTCTCTTGGTTCACGATGTGCTGGAAAATTACGAACCCGGCGTTTCAGTTCTAGCCCCCACCCCCCTGCGAGAAGCTAGAAATCATTCGTGTGGACCGAAGGTCAATCTAGCGTTTGTTTCCAAACAATTACTAGTTAAAATAGAAATAGGAAGCGAAGCGAAAAGGTGTCGCTGGAAAAGAAAAGCTACGCCTAGCATTTTTAATTACCGGTTCGCGAGATTAGCTAATTTCATTCGGCGCCTTTTGCCAAGAAAAGGAGGGAGGAAAAAAAATTGTATATGTAATACGAAGTATCAACACGGCGACAGAATTCCGCCGAAATGTTAACGAACGCATTTCCGTTGGAATTCGAATTGTTTAGAGGCAATTAATTCCCTTGTAATTCCAGTCGAGCGAATTATCCGTGGACCTGAAAGAAGCGTTAAGCATAGGGCCCGGCGATGTGGCGGAAGGACGTGTGGGGATCCTGGACCGAAATACCGTTTGAAAGATCGAAAAGTACGTTGATGCGAAGCACGAGTTTCGGGGAGCTGGGATATTCGCGATTAATTGGGGGAAGCTAAAGCACGCGGAGAGTTGATTGTGATGGGAGGACGGGTAGGAATGAAACGCGGCGGTTGGCTTTAAAGCGAAGGGCATTTAAAGATGTCAGTAACGGACGGCTACCCCGAACTATTGACCTCCCCCATGGGCATTCCGCAGAGAAACGGTCAGGCTTCTATCGTCCCGATTAAAATCCCCGACTCACCGTAAGCGCCGTCCGACTTCTTAGTGCCATCGTTGATTCGCTTGTAAAAGGATTCCTCGCAACACAAGAAATATTCGTCTCACGATAAAAAGCTGCTTCCACCGTTTGCCAAACAACGTTCACCTCTGCAGTAACGACTCCGGCGGTTTGAATTTGTTTAGTCGATCGAACGGAAGTTCACCCTCTGCGGATGTCGGCGCGCCAGAATAAAAGACCGGGAAATTTGAAATGGCCGAACGGGCGCGGCAGCACGAAAAGCGATTTTTAAATTTTAAATACCTTTTAAAAATCCGTTTTTAAACCTCAATTCTTCAAATGATACCTACTTTATTTTATCTCCTGTCGGCATTTGAACGAGTGCTTGGGGAATATTATTCGGTTCGCAATTAGGAGGAAACGGGGACGATGAATTATTTGAAGGAAACTGATGAAATTAGATATCTTTGAAATTGTACGTATTTTTAATAAATACAGGGAAACTAAGATGGTGTTTTAAATAATAAGTAACTTGGGGAAATTGGCAGATTACGATAAAACAGCTGATAGGTCTGATCGCAATTTCGTCGGTGGCACTTGAATATATATTTCGATATTATTATAATTGATTTTATATTATATTACGCGATTTCTGCGTTTATATTCGCTGGTGAATGGAATAATTGATCGAGCGTATTGAATTAAATGAATTTTACACAGATCACGATGTCTAACGAAAGTTGCCGTTGAGGAACGTCATAGTCTTGTCGCGTTTTGTTAATTAGTGGACGATCTGCTTCTGCAAAATGTCAATAAACATTGATATCAGGTTGAAGCGGGCCAGTAAAATATATCACGAAGGGGTAGGTTTAACAATAATCCGCGTGCGATCGCATTACGGCGCGGAGTGTTTAGAGGTTATGTTTCAGGAAGTGGTCGCCGGTTTTATACTGTTGCAAACTAATTCGGACGTCAAGCACGATGGGATATTCCTGAGCATGGAAGGCTCGGTGAATCTGCAGCTCAGCTCCAAGAACTTCGGTATATTCGAAGCGTTTTACAATTCCGTGAAGGTTAGGATTCACTTAATCATCCGAGCTATATATACGAAGTAGCGGTCGGTGCAAGCTGGGTGTCGACAATTGCTCCAGTAACGTAACATATTTTTAGCCGATACAATTGGTTCAATATACTTTAGATGTTGCCCCGAGCGGAAAGATACCGAGCGGTAGAACCGAGATTCCGTTCGAATTGCCGTTGAAACCCAGGGGGAGCAAGTCTCTCTACGAGACTTACCACGGGGTTTTCGTTAACGTACAGTACTTCGTGCGTTGCGACATAAAAAGGAGCTTCCTGGCGAAAGACGTGAACAAATCGTTGGAGTTCATAGTGGAAGACAAAGCGCCCGCTAAGGCGGAGAAGGAGCCGAATAAAGTGGTGCCCTTCAAGATTATGCCGGAGTCGTTGCAAAACACGAGAGACAGAACCAATATACCCAGATTCTGCATCTCGGGGAAGCTGGACTCCTTGCACTGTAAGGTTTCCGAGCCATTGATGGGAGAGGTGAATATAAAGATCCCTAAACTTCGCTTTATATACAGCGGTCAAACTACTTTAATCGTTAAATCTCAGGTGGTAATCGAGCATTGCGAAGCCGTTATAAAATCGATCGAGCTGCAGCTAGTGAGGGTGGAGACTTGCGGTTGCGCGGAGGGATATTCTCGGGATGGTAACGTTGTTGGAATAATATGTAGGGGAGATCGGGGCTAAAAGTTCCGATAAATTTTAAGCTTGTATTTCAGGGGTAATGCCACTGTAGAGCCTGGAAAGGCAGCCTGATTTTGAGAATTTTTTATGCGAGTATAGTGAATGGAATACAAAATCTGTTTTTAAGGCCTTTATTGTACATACCTTGAAGTATGATCACAATTTTTTTTTTAATTTTTTTCATACAAAATGGTGGCGTCACAGGTCAACAAAAGAAGCTTCTTCTGAAAAACACTGTTCCGCGGCCGGAAAGATTTCTTCTTCAATTTTTGACCGAGAACAAAAAACCAAACATTTTTTAGTTCTACATAAGATTATCTCGAGAAGTACACGAGGAAATTAAAAAATACTGTTTTCTGTAAGAATGGTGCGTGATTGAACAAAAAGCGACGTGAAAAATTGTTGAAACCTTTTTTTCAATCACGCACCACCCTTACAAAAAGCAGTATTTTTTAATTTCCTCGTGTACTTCCCGAGATAATCTTATATAGAACTAAAAAAAATTTGGTTCCTCGTTCTAGGCCAAAAATGAAATGAGAAATCTTTCCGGCCGCGGAACAGTGTTTTTCAGAAGAAGCTTATTTTGTTGAGCTGTGGCGCCGTCATTTTGTATTTAAAAAATTAAAAAGAAATTGTCATCATACTTCAAGGTATGTAGAATAAAGGCCTTCGAACAGATTTTGTATTCCATTCACTATACTCGCATAAAAAATTCTCAAAATCAGGCTGCTTCTCCGGGCTCTACAGTGGCATTTCATAATATATTGTAATAGGTTTTTCATAAAAAGTAATTTATTTGTGGCTGGTCGAAGCGGAACTTACCCCTTTATGGGACAAGTTGTTATCGCATTGAGATAAGTTGTTGCTAAGATATAAGAGTTGCCTTTTAATGAAATATCTCATTTTCTAATGAAATAAAACAGAATTTTATTAAGCCCCTATCGACACATTTAGCAATTTCACAGACGATTCTGCTTATGCATGTATTGAAACGATAATCACTATTACGCCATGTTCTTAAATGTCATTCGATCCATAAGAACGAATCAATGAATAATATCGACGTTAAATAATCGAAATAGACCAAAAAATAATGATAGAAAAATATTTATTTACAACCACATGATTCGCTGTCGCGGACGCTATTAAAATGGGCGACAGAGTGGCGTGATAAACTCGCACGGAAAAAATAATTTAAAGTACAACGCTCTTTTCATTTTGAAGATAGAACCGTCGGAACAACTTACCCCCGGAACTTTTAGCCCCGGTCTCCCCTACGCGGGTATTTCAATCGTATGATTCCATTTTATCTTTTAGCGACTGAAATACAAAATATACAAATCGGAGAGGGAAATCCGTGCACAAATCTGCCAATACCGATATACATGATATTCCCAAGGCTATTTACTTGCCCTACGTTGAGTACAAGCAACTTTAAAGTCGGTAAGTCTCGCGTTTATTTTTTTTTGCGCGAGAGCGTAAAGCGAAGTCTCGCGTTCTTATTTTGGGAGAATTTTATTTCGTGTTTCGTTACAGAGTTCGAGGTGAACCTGATTGTAGTCTTCGAAGACGATTACTTAGTCACAGAGAATTTTCCTATCATACTGTCGAGATATTAAATCTTCTATGCAGACACAGTGTCTTATATGAATTCTGTGTATTGTTTACAAATTGTATATATGTATATTAATAAATGCAGTCTTACGTTCGATTTTATTAGAAAATGTATAAAATGAAAAGGAGAGGGAAGCTTTCTATTAATGTACAATTCGGTCAACAATTCGCAACAGTGTATGTAAAAAAGTTTCCGCTCTTAGTCTAGCCCGGCTTTCTGCACGAATAATTTGTAGTACTTCTCCACTTGCTTGTTATGAGTCAATCCAACCGAAGCCAGTAGAACCACATAGCCAAGCACGAATGTTAATAATTTATGTTGCTTGAACCATGCTATTAGTCCTCTATTATCAGTGTATCTGAAAACATGCAACGGCTCTTTGTGTTTCTGCATTGCAAATTAATACTTCAAAGAAGCGCAACGAGCATGGGAAGCTCTTATACCTAGTCGCTTGAACTTCTTGGCTGTAGACGAGAAGATACCGCACCCTCACCAGCTCGCTGTTCGTTACCAGGTAGTATTTGTTCGGCACCTTTCTGCCTATGGAGCACGTCACCATATTCCGAGCGTTGTTCTCTGAAAAACAGTTCCCCGTACAAGTGGCGAACGAAGTCACTCCTGGGTCATTCCACGCCAACTCGATCACTTTCTTTCCCTCGATGTCTCGGATTTTGTTTAAACTTGAATATGTCGTAGTCCTCGTGGAATTAGGGGGGGTTTAAGTCATCATTTTGTCGATTTCGAGTTTGTTTAAAAGATACAGGGCCTTGAATTTTGCGATTTTTGCCTATTCTCGTGAAAATGGATTGTACTTATGAATTTTTATCTCGGAAACTATTTGTCGGATTTAGTTGATTCTTACGGCATTTTAATGTGGAAGGATCGGCCTTCCCGAATAAATTTTTTGAGATCGAAAAATTAATTTTGCAACATTGAAAATTATAAATAAATTTCTATTGAAGTCATTGGCCAAGAGTGGGTTAGTAAAGTTCTTTTGCAGGCATAAATGACACCATTCAGACAAGTACGGGATCCATCGATATTGTTTTTAGACCTCATTGAAGTAATATGGCATGGCAGTCGACCGTAATAGCGGAGCGTCCGCGCGACGCCCGGTCCGCTTACCTGATTCGGCGCGAACCGCCGTATTTACCACCCCGCTGCGACGTTAATAGGAGCCGCACCACCCTGGGGATAGGCTTATTTTGTAGAAAAAGTTTCAAGGAATATGGTAGTATTTTTTTCGGATTTTTAAAATCGCGACCTCGAGCCCGAATTTGCAAAATAAAAATTTATTTATAATTTTCGATGTTGCAACATTAATTTTTCGATCTGGAAAAAAATTATTCAGGAAGGCCGATTCTTCCGCATTAAAATGCCGTAAGAATCGACTAAATCCGAGAAATAGTTTCCGAGATAAAAATTCATAAGTACAACCCATTTTCACGAGAATAGGCAAAAATCGCAAAATTCGAGGCCCTGTGTTTTTTAAACAAACTCGAAATCGACAAAATGATGACTTATACCCTCCCCCCCCCCCCTAATTCCACGAGGACTACAACATATTCAAGTTTAAAAAAAATCGAGTTGGCGTTGAATGACCATCCTGTATTTCCTGCGGTGTGTATATTAACCCGAGTCTCCAGCCTTTACGTCCGCATGATTGATAAGCTCGCACAGAGCTATGCAGCTCATTTCGCTCCCGAGTATGCTGCATCCCCACCCGTAGCCGACAGGGCTGTACGGCAGGCTCACGCCTAATTCGCTGGATAAATAGATTCCTTTGCCGAACAATGACTTCTGGAAGCATATATCACTTTAACGACACAGTGAATCATGATAAAGCATTACGCGTAGATAATGCTAGATAACTTTACCTTGCACATATTCTGCTGCAGGCCGTAGTGTATTATGGAATGAAAGTTTTCCAGCCTACTGCCGTGGTAGGCGTAGAAGGTCGAGCGGCCTTGAGCGATGCTTTTCCACCTGTCTTCCGAGCAGGACTGCTTCGCGCTCGCCACTTGGAATATCAGATTCGGCACAGCTGCCGATATCTCCGAAGGAACTTTTCTCAATACAGTGTCGAACTGCGGCAGAAAGATTCGCAGGTTTTTGAATATGCAACTATCGGGAGGCTCGCATAGTTGTCTACGAGGGAACTTACGCTGTCCTTGCTAAGGCTCTTTATATAAGGATCCCTCAGGCGTATCAAGACCCAATGCAGTAAATCTATCGCCTTCCCATATTTATCGTACACGTCTGTCTCTGGCAGCGCTTTAATTATTACAGCCAGCGGGGGAATTAGCTCTATGGCTTTTCTCTGTGGACAGATTTTAACGGTCAACGAGTATATCGCCGGACAGGGAGATAGTCGAAGCGACGAATCCTTTAACGGCCCTACCAAAGCCTCGATATCCTTGCATTCGTTCTTTATGTACATCGGCGGGAACGGCTTCAAGCAAGTGTCGTAGCGATACGTGTTGCAGGCAGCTACGAACAGGGACCATTTTAGGTCGGCCGCTTTCAGATCTTTCTCCAGCAAGTGTTTCAACGACAAAACCTTCTTCCCTTTGTCCTCCTGGTTGCCGGAATCTAAACGAGTCGTGTATAATATGTCCAGGTCCGATTCTTTTGGAACTTTGGCGTTCAGAAATTTCTCCTTCCCTTTGTCATTGTGGGTGTAATGCGTCTTACTCGGATTGTCCATCATTGATGCGTCAAATCTAGAGTTAAATGGCTAGTTATTCGTTAATAATTATTCAAGCGGACGCGAGTGCGTTCGGTTATTCGAACGACGGGCAGTTCTCCGCGAGCCAATGACTCGGGCGGAATAAAAGTGTATCTCCTTGAGATGGGACGGCAGATTTTGGAATGTTTACCTCTGGAATGGACTAGCAGTTTGATATTTATCTAGGAGCGAAACGAAGCGTTTTATTTCGCATGCTCCGCACTATAAATCATTCGTTCGTTTTATCACGCTTCATCGTCACTTAATTTGCCGCTACTGCACGGTGCGGCGAGCAAAAAGAAAAGGTGCGGAGCGGAGTGTGTGAGACAAAAAGTCGGCAAACGATCGGTTATCACTCGTCGTTTGCCAGCGATATATATATATATATATATATTCGGTGGAATATTATCCCAGGTATACAACGTAAAGGAAATGAAAGCTGGAGGCGCATCCGATTAGGGAGATTCTCGATCCTGGCAGGAATATTTGCATTCGTACAGTTTCCCAAATATTCCCTCGCGCTTTCATCGTTTCTCGATATTCAGCTAAAGCTTTCGCGACGGGAAACCGATTAACCGCACCTCGACGCGCGCTTTCCTTCCGCGTTTCGGTATACCCCGGCCCGACAGAAGCGAGCATTCAAATTAGCTGCAACGTACTTACAATCCTCAGCGGGCATCTTCGAGGTGGCAATTTTCACGGTACTCGGATTGTGAGACAGAGGCGGCTAATTGCTCAGAGAACTGGATACATTTAATCTTCGTTACAACGAATTTGTACTGAAATCATGAACATTGTCCGGATGTTTCGTGACTCCTGCCGCAGATCACATCTGTTTCGTTGCGGTTCGTTTGTTACGGCGATGTTTCTCTCTTTCGACCTGCCAAATTATAACCTCCACTCATCGTTTTATCGTTCCAGCCACAAAAGGCCTGCGAGAACCACGATACCCAACCGAAAGCGGCGAATTAAATCATTGAATTTCAAGCAGCGCGCGAGAACGCGCGCCCCGCCTGATTGGCCGGTTGCGCGCGCAGCCGCCGGCGTCGACGCGCGCATAGGGGACTTTGCCCGGCTTGCTATTGGCCAGCGTGCGACTCAATGTCATGCTTCAAGGTAAACTATCGATGACGTCAGTGTACGTCACTTAACAAGTGGGAGTGGATGGATAGATGTCGGCAGCCGTGCTGGCTCTCGCGAATAATCGCACGGGTAAATTCGCCACGGGACGATACCGCGTCGCCGCGATAATGTCTCGTGCCTCCTAGCGATGTAGTTCCTTCTCGTCCTCCCTCCGTGTACGCAAGCGAGCGAAAAGGCCAGGGCGAGTCCAGAAGCCGGAGGAAGCAAAAGCAGCAGCCGAGGGAGACCCCCGCGAAAAAGAAGGGAAGTCGGGGCGAGGAATAATAAACGGGCGACGGGGCACACGTGTTTCCGCGGTAAATGGAAAAACACCGAAATCGGCCTGCGCATGCCCGACAACCGATGACGTCACGAAAATTGTGCTTTTGATCAAACTCGCTCTCTCGCCGTTGTTTTTTTTTCTCATCGCGGACGTGAATGATGTGGAGAGTGAAATAATCGGACGGGAAAGCTCTGTGGGAGCCGCGGACCAGCCGGTGAGAATCGTAAGTAAATACCGCGCCGCTCTCGCCTTTTCACAAGCGATCCGTTGACTTACAGCCTGTTAACATGGCCTTCACACGTACGCGCACGAACACGCGCGCCCGCCCGTCCATGCAGGCACCCACACGCACGCAACGCGGGGAGAAGTGTACACGATTTTGGGGAATAACAAAAAAAAAGAAAAAGACAACACAGGAGGCCAGTTCTCAGGGATGCCCTGATAGCCGAGCCGAGTTCGAGGTACCGTCGAGTTCGGGAATAACTTCCCCCGGGACTCGAGGGAATCGCAGGGACAGCAGAGTCCTTTTCCCTTGGGGGATATATTGATCTTCTCTCTGAGGGATGATCGACAAATGACAGGCCCTGTTTCCACTCCGACAGAATTCTTTCTGTCTCTTGCCCAAGGCTTGCATCCCAGGCACATCCCTCTCCCATTCGTTTGCTTTGGTTTCTTCCCATGGATTGTTGCTTGTGGGTGCTCGCTGCGACGTCGGACAGGAATGTCGGTTCGTCTGGACTGAGCTTCCAAGGGATTTTGAGTAACTTGCAGCTCGACGTCGAGGCTTATGTGGAAACAATGCTTTCTGATTGTATAGTCGACGGATCCAGTTGATATTGTATATCGTGTTAATAGATAGAGTATATCCTAGTTTAAGCTAGACACCTATTATCAACGTTACGATATAACCTTTATTGAAGCTTTAGCAAACAGCGAGTTAATCTTGCGGGAGATCTGTGGCACTGTTTTATGCGCTTCTCAAAGTTGCGAGAGCTGCGAATTGCAGTAGATTTCAGGGAGGGAGGAAGTTCGAATAGTTTGTTTATCTTTTACTCTAAGCCTGTCGCATTGATACTTCATCGCGAACATTTGAATGGTCATACAGTTGCCTAAGAAATGGGTTTTAAATTAACCCCTTTGTGAGGTTTAAAAGCAGATGATTGCTGCTACTTGTTCGGTAATTGCAGCTTTTCCCCTGCTCCCAACATGAAAGTCTTTTGGCGACTTGGTAGTGATTAGAACAACGGCATTGTCTTTCTTAAATTAATTTCGGGGAGCGATGTTCGAATTAGTTAACTCGATGCTGCGTTCGGAATGTTGATTGTTTTTTTTTTTTTATCAATTAATTTGCTTTAGACCCCCGACAAGCGTAGTATCAGCGGGCAGCGGTGTTCCCCAAATATTTTCGTTGGGAAACATTTGCAAATTTCTGCTGGATGCTGCCATCTGCAGACGCAACTATCTACTAAGCGGATCTGCATCGGTAATGCAGAGATCTTGATGGAAGCACACGAATGATCTCGCGTTGTTTTGCAAATCGAACTAGGGGAAATGAGAATGTGGAATTCTGCGAGTGGATAGGTTAGATTCTTTTCAGTTCGAATCTCGCAGTTCGGTAGGAGTTTTTGTGGGAAGTAATAAGTGGCGGGAAAAGAAGAGAGGAACCAATGCACTTGGCTAGGTTAACTCGGCCAGTTTAACTTGGTTAGTTTCAACGCACGAAACGTTTGGAACGGTGACGAGTTTGTTTAGAAAGAAAGTGTACCCTGAAAGTTGAAAGTTTTCCGAAAATGAGGAGGTTCCCCGCCCTCAAATTTATACCCCTTATTTTTTCACAGAAATTTCAGCAGAATTTATCCGCGTTATACATTCACCTCCACAGGGATTCTATTCATTCCTATTTTCGTATCCTCTATTCAATCATCAGCTTCGTATACCCAACACTTCCGGTTTTTACCGAATAAACTTCGCGATCGCGGGGAAACGTATAAAAAGAAGAAAAGAGCTCCCATAAACACAGGCTCGCAATCGTTTAATTTCCGAGATACAACGGTGTTATTCCGCCGCAGAGTAATGGATACGTTATCTCGTTTATAACATAGTAACGTTTGAGTAAATACGGCAATTACAAAAAAAAGTGTGGAATTACTAGTGTCAGGCGCCCGTTTCGTTCGGAGAGTAGCCCATTACAATTTAATTAAGGGGACCCTCCGGTCAAAAACGCTCGAAACAATAGGCGATCTTTATGAATTTCTTGCGAGAAGAGGTTATGACATATCCTAAACAATGTTTTTGCCATTTATTGATACACTCGTTAGGGTATAAAAAAATATTTTCCCTTCATGCTTTCGGAGTTGATGCATTTCCTAGGTGGCGCTTAGTGCGGCGTTGACAAAAAGTGACGCCCAAACGGTAACCATGAAATTTACTCATAGGATCGACCGAAATAAAAAATTCCTTAAAATTTATATTAATGCCTATCGCAGTATATCCATTGTTGCGTCAAAAAAGAACAAAACTACGACGATTGGTGCACGTTTGAACGAAGTATGTGCTACAGCGAGTCCAATTACAAATTAAATGCCTCGAGGCTTTCTTAAATCGGTTCATTAGATCTTCCGAAATCGTGGTCGCCATTTCGAAATATCGTGTTTCGAGAAAAAGTACCATAAGTACTTTCGGAGTTTGAATTGTATATGTGACCGTAGAATCTGTACCGTTAATAATTTTCGTGTGAAACTTTCACCAGGGTATTTTCAGGATCTT
The DNA here is from genome assembly GCA_029448645.1 of Andrena camellia. NCBI lineage: Eukaryota > Metazoa > Arthropoda > Insecta > Hymenoptera > Andrenidae > Andrena > Andrena camellia. The sequence goes on along the minus strand of CM055678.1, from coordinate 26,814,518 downwards.
ATACCTACTACAAAAATATAAAAATAAAAAAAAATGAATTTTCTGGAAAAAATTTTAACCGGAGGGATATTTTAAGAAAAGAAGCAATCGTCGAGCAAGTTTATATACGTTTACACAATCAAGAATTTAGGTCATCAAAAACCACAAATTACCCCCCCCCCCCTCCCCCCACTCCGGCGTTATCTACCCTCCCTTCTCCATCACTGGGTCTGCAAATTGGTCCACGTAGCTACACGCGATTCGCGAATCATGGAATTCGAGTGGAAAGAAATGTTTTGTCAGTGGCTTAAAACCGATCCCGCGTCACATTGCAATAGGTTGCTCGAAAAGTTCGTGGCATCTTGGACGGGCGAGGGATTGCAGCGGAATTGGAGGAGGACCATTTATCACGGACGTCTGGCAATCGGTGCGCTCGTTATTAAATGAAAACATTGCCATCGAGTTTCCCCGCGATTTCTCGCGGCGAACTATCCGGGCGGCCGAATATTTGTAAATGTCTCGAGGCGCGGATGCTGGGGGTCCAGATGCATCCGGGGCTGTCCGAGGCCTTGGGGGATTCTAAGGTCGCCGGTGGAAGCCAGAGGCGCGAACGAGAATGCGGCGTTTCGCTTGTCGCGATGGGAAACCGCACCGGGCATCAATGGATCCGTCTGTATCAGATCTAGACTTATCGGCCGAATCTTCGCGGAACTTGGACCCGCCGGCAATAATGCGCTGTAAAGAATCCCGCGACCTCCCAGCACAATATGGGTCCTATGTAAATGCTCGGGACGGGCGGGTGACCTAAACGCTGACACTCTTCCCATTATTCCGATCCCCGTGGTCGAAATTCCAGTCACCTGAGGCTGCCGGCTCGGAAGGGAACATCCCCGAGCCGAGAATTCGGGTATGGGAGTGCACTTGGGGCCATTTTCGTTTTCTGTGGAAATGCGCCCTAAGACTGAAGTTATCGCGGCACATTCACTTTTAATATAAATCTATTTTTATTTCCGTAGTGTGATAAGCGGTTCTTAATCTTCTTTTCACGGACACCCCTTAGATATATTTTAAGGGGTGTTAAATATATTTGACACCCCAAGGCTCAAAATCCCAAAGTACAGCGAATATTTATTGAAGTTCAAATTCGGAGAGAAGGGAGGAATAAATAAATACACATACTCCTGTTACAGTGTTTCCCAAAATTTTTTGAGTCGCGCTCTTCTTTTTTTAATATTCAAATAACCTGACCCTCCCTCGTGTAAGGTAAATTTAATAAAGTAAAGAAAACGCGCTAAAAATAGGTATTTCAGAATATAATTCTAACTTAATAATATAAAAAATCCAAAAATCGTGGCGACACCCCAGGTTGAGAACCACTTTTATAATATTCAAATAACTTGCCCCCCCCCCATGTAAGGTAAATTTATTAAGGTAAAGAAAACACGTTAAAAATAGGTATTTCAGAATATAATTCTAACTTAATAATATAAAAAATCCAAAAATCGTGGCGACCCCCCAGGTTGAGAACCACTGTCCTATTATAATATTTTTCTTGGAGTGGTTCCATACGAATTGAAAGTAATATTATACCTATATCGCGGGGTCCGTGGAGAAAGGTTGAGAACCGCTGTGATAGAGCATAGAAAACTGAGCGATTTTTATATTTAAAGTTTTCTTCTATCTCGCAGCGTGACGATGTTATATTAAAAAAAAACGAGAAACTGTCTTCTCAGTAATTTAGTGTTTCGGAGACTTCAAGTTTTCTGTGTCTCCCTGGTTAATCATGCCTAATCTTAATTAATCATTAATCGCCCCCAGCGTGAGTCGATAATTAGCAGAGACACTCGTGGAAGAACTTGTTACAGAGAACTGATTTCTGCAGGTTTGCCGTTGGAAAGGTTTCAAATTTTGCGGTAAATGTGGAATTTGGGTTGATCGATGGAGGGGCATTAAAATTCACGTAGTTATCGGAGTGGTTGACGGTGTCTTGATGGCAGGAGCACGGTTTCCGGCCCCCCCCCCCCCCGCCCCCGGTGCATCTTTAGCCCGGGCAGCCAAAAAAGCCAGGGGTTCATGAAAATTCCACGAAGAAATCGCGCACGTTGCCGTCCACATCGATTCCACCCACCCGTTAGAGACAAGGAACGGTTACATCGATAACCTTCCGGCGAATATCCCCGACCACCGACGTCATTCATTTTCGAAACATTACGCAACCGCTGCGAACAGGGAAAATTTTCGAAAACACTCGACGCACCTCGGAGCTTATCGATCATTAGGTGCTTACGAGCTACTCATTTTATATTTCACACTCACTCGCTCTCAAATTCAAGAAAATTGATAACGAACATTATAGCCGAAAAAAAATTATTGTTCGAAGTGCAATATTTTCGCGCGAAAGTGGAGTTTAAAAATGCGCGGGAACGCGCGCCATAGTCCGCCACTTTTCAATCTCCATTTTCTCGTGAACAAAGGGTCGCGCGAGAAAATCTTACCACACCGCTTCGCTATATTCTTTGACGAGGAAGAAACCCGCGGGAAGAAAACAGATTTTCTTTCCTTCCACTCGGGATGTGAAAAACAGAGTGACCTCTCAATGCTTGATCTAATATTTGGAGAATCCTCTCATTTCGCGAAGTACTTCATGAATAATAGAAATCGGGTTCCAGATTCACCGCGAATTATAAATGGGAAGCCGTGATCGAGTCACGACGGGACTCAATAATAAATGTAGAATTCAGAAGCAACGTTTATATCGTCTTCGATACGGGAGAGGGGGATCTTTTAACAGGACGAGGCGCTAATTTGATTCGTGCGATCTGAAATTCTGACGCTCGACTCAATAATTCAACGGTCTTACACGTATACTTAGAACCGGGGGTTGGAAAGCCGCGGTGAAATATATTATATAGAAATAAACGCGTTGGACGTGTCAATTTCCCCTTTATACTAGCTCTGCCAGCGAGAAATTGAAATTCGCGTAGTGGCTGCGGAGTCAGACTTGACCGGTATCCGAAAACTAAAGGTATAGAGTCCAGAGAAATATAAAAATTCCGATCGATATCTACGCAGCGGAGGACGCAACAGCGTGCCGGTTGCGTAGCTTTGTGGCAGGCTTCTCAAAGCTATACTCCTCCCCCCCCCCTCCTCCTCCTCCTCGTCGTCCGTCGCTCGCCAGGCTCTGAGGCTCTGTCTTTGAGCGCAGCGGGTCGGGTCACGATTGACGTAGATCCGTACGCGACTCCAATGATTCCTTCCGCCTACTCTCACGTGCGACGTACACGTGTTGTCGTCGTCAAAAGTCGATCATCCTCGGCAGAGTTGGTTGGCGGCTGTTTCACGAGGAAAAGCTCTGCGACAAACGACTGACGCAACACCGTCGCTGGGAAGTACAGGGAAAGTTTTATATCTCCGAACCTCTCCCTACGCCCTATGGCCATCACGTGCTACGTCACGTGCCCAACTGCACGGTTTGGGACACGCACCGGTATATGTATACTGCGTGCCACAGTGGCGTTTGGAATAGTTTCGATACGTCGCGCGAGGCTGTACCGTACAACCGTCGCGTTCGACTTTGGCCGTGTGCCTTCGATTCGTGGAAGACTTCACGCAGCTGGCCATTTTTTTGCGAACGTTTGTACGATGCTCCGCGGGCATTGCCCACGTCATAGGGTTTTATTTAGGACACTTCTATTTCCATGATTTATTTACTTTCGGTGCTTCAAGCCCATTATTTGCGATTCGTCGTTTTTAGTCTCATTTGTACCGGCGGGAATTTAATGAGAGACAGTAGGGATACTTTTACTGTACAGGGTGTTACGCTATGTATAGTCAATACTCTTGGGGGTAATTATGCAGGCTTATTTAGGTGAAATTTAGAGTCAATTTTCTCGAAGCCTTTATCGCAATTTCGTCACTCTTTATTTTCGCCCATCGATATCCATCCTCTTTTTGGTGGTTCCACTTCGTATTTTGTTAGGGCGTTCCTTTCGAAACTTTTGTAGAAATGTCTGACCGCCTCGACAGGCATTTTTCAAAGCCTGTTAAGGCACCAGCGATATTGAAGCAGTTAACTGTACAGTGTTACATCGAAACGTCGTTGACGGAACCGCGCAGGCATAAAAATTAAGCATTTGCGCGGGAACCCATCTTCCACCTCCCCTCTCGCCGTTGTCAGTCCCTCCCCTCTTACCCCCTTATCCATGATCACCACGTGTTGCCAGCACGTGCTCTGCGGGCTTAACGTGTACGAATTGCCACGGATCGATCTGTTATTGTTCTGCGTTGACAAACGGAAGACCTTTGTCTGCGATCGCCAATGGGCGAATGGGGATCTCTGGGTCTGGCGGTTCCCTTCAAAACACTCCCTCGAGAGATTCACGGACGAATGGCCTGTATTCTATAGCGAATTATTAGGACACTATTTGGAGTTCAAGTAACCTTTGCTTGGCTTAGAAAGTAGCTATATTAATCGGGGAGCGAACTTACATCAGGGTGACGAAAGGGGACGATGCCTCGTCCAATAGTGAGTCCAAATGGGGAACATACAGTAGTATTCAAAAGGAGAAACTTGCGATATTCAATTATAGAATTCTTTAATCTATTTTAATTTCAACGCTGATTCGAGAAACACTTTTTTCTTTGAATTATAGTCTCACCACCGATAAATTGAACTGTGAACGGTAATAGAAATAAGACGATTTTTGACAAATTCATGAAGTAGATATTAATGTGATTTTTATACAGCACAAAGAAACAGTCAATAAATATTTTTTGTTGCATATATAAACTCAAATGTCACAGAAAGTGGACGTACAATATTTATGCACTGAGCAGAGTTGGGCAAAATTTAATCTAATTACAAATTACGATTAAAATGTAATTGTGTAATTGGTGTTAAGTTGGCCACAATTTTGTCAACTACCTAAATTAACGATTACATAAAATAATGTATAATCAATTACACAATTATATTTTAATCGTAATTTGTAATTAGATTACATTTTGCCCAACTCTGACCAATGCTCGATTGTAATACACAAATCCTATTATGAATCTATATAGTTACACAGTTCCTCTAGCCACGACTGTATTCAATTTCGCAATGGCCATTTTACAAGCAACTTAAAATTCAGCATGCATAGTTTGACGTCGCTATCTGAACCCATTAACGCGGCATCTAAGCTTCTCTATCAACCTTACCAGCCCCCAGCCATCTTCAAAGCCCTTTTTCTAAAAAAACCCACACCACCTCTTCGACTCACTTTCCTACAAACCCACCCCTGTACCAGCCTCTTATATTATTATTATTATTACTACGTCTTTATAACTCGTAGAAAATAAACGATATCTTAATATATCCTACTAATATAATAAATGCGAAAGTGTGTTTGTACGTTTGGATATTTGGATGTTTGTTACTCAATCACGTCGTAACTACCCAACGGATCTTTCTGAAATTTTGTATATACGTAGTCTAGGACCAGGGATAACATATCGGATACTTTTCATCCCGATTTTTTTAACCGATCTGGACCAAATTTTGCATAATTGATACAATGTGATCTGGACACCCCACCCCTCCCCCCTTATTTCACCCTCTTGACACTCCGTGATAATCGAAGTTTCACCCGGGCAACGCCGGGTACTTTAAACTAAATAGTATATATGTAAACCAGAAAGTTTATGTTTGTCTCTGTCGCCTAAAAACTTTCGAAAACGGTAAACCCTTGGATCGCGATATGCGCCTCAGCTCATGCCTAGCCAATCCAGACGAATGTGCCTATTTTCACCAAAAAATAAAAAAAAAAAAATAAAATTTTCTTTTTATAAAATCAAAATTTAAATTCCGGGCGAAGTCGGATACCGAAGCTAAGTAATACATACAGACGAGTAATAGTAAAAGTAAAGCTAGAGTAAATGCAACACCCACCCCACATTAAATTCTACCATTCCATCCTCCGCGAAGCGCCGGCGATTCTTTAAGAAGCCCGGAACAAGTCAGACAAACGTGTAAAGGTATCGCAAGCGTGCCTTTAAATCCGTGTGCAAGGCATAGGCCGGCCATGTAGGGCGAGGGGCGGTCAGGTGTTGGGGGGGGGGGAGGAGGGGTTGGCGGGATGGGAGGGCAGGTACGCGTCACGGTATCGAGGGGTCGATTATAAATTTTGCACGCGTGGTACGGCAACGTGCACGCTCGAGAGATTTCTATCGGGGATCCCCGATCCGATTCACTCGATCCACTGTGTAGATAGGACAGGTTGATGGGGGTCCCGGCGAGAGGAAGGCCGATCGCGGGCGGGGCGGTGGGGGGGGGGGGGGAGGGAGAGCGTACCGGCGACCTATCGTCGCCGTAGGTATACACCTACTACTTCTCCCCTAAGGTTTTGCCCCTGTTGCCTACGTATAAAGCCGGCTCTCTGTTTCTCCGCGCGCGGCCGGTGTGTACTCGAAAAGGTGTACACCGCGCGCGGCGTATATACGATGCCGCAACCAGCGTACAGGTAAAAGAAACGTCGCCATGGAAACGACCATGGCCACTCTCAATCAATACGCGATGGGATGATGTCGGTTCGGTTGGGTGACGTAGGCGAAAAGCCCACGTGGTCCTATCAGCCACGTGCGACGGGACGGGACGGGACCTGGCCACCGAATAACTCGGCACACCGCGCACCTGTGTCCGGCCATTTCAGTGGGCGAGCGGGGGCGACGCTTTCGGGCGACGGAACTTCGGTAACCCGAGATTTATCATTTTTTTTTTTTTTTTTTTTTTTTTTTTTGAGTTTGCGGGTTGGATTATTTTTTAGCTCTTCTGGGCGAAAGCACAACTTGAAGTTTAAGGTGTGCTTTCGTGTTTTTCTGTGTACCTTGAGAACTGTAGTAGATGTTAAAATAATTGTTAGAACGAAAATTTAAGGATGAACTTCAGTAACATTAAAAATAAGCGAAGATCTTTGAAATTTGGGGGATCGAGCTTTTCTGCAATAGTAAAACTCCCCGCGAAATTTTAGAAAACTGGATTAGGTAGTTTTTAAATTAGTTAACTTTTAATTTAACATGCATTCTTATGGGGAAACACAATATTGAGAAATATAACTACAAAATTAAGAGCGGAATAATAGGCCAAAGTTTTTGAAATCATGTATACAGAAAAATATCAAACACCGAATTGTCATAAGAATTCCGGACAATTAATTAATATCTTGGAAATTGATTAACTTTTGACTAAGATTGTCACTGAAATTCATCCTTAATTTATTAATGTTTTTTTGTTGTATAAAACTGTACAATGGTATTGTTTAGGATTTGTAATGGGGACGTTTTTTTTTTGTTTAAAGTATGCATTTTGAAGAATTTGAGTGTATTGAGACTAGGTCTGGGCTAGGCAGAGTTTTAAAAAATCGGAATTTTCGGGTTACCGATATTCCCTTGTAAAATGTTCAGCACAGGGGTGGATTGAGAAGATATTGGATACTTTGGATAATTGGGATAGATGGAATGATGTTCGGGGGATTTTCAAAGAATTTTAAGAAGCTCTGAAATTTGGGGTATTTATGGAGGAAATGGAAGTGGTTCTAGAGAAGTCTGAGTACCGTGAAAGAATTCACTTTTGCAACAGAGAATTCAATCCTGGGGGCCTGTTGCTCGATAATTCGAGGCATTGAGAGCAAAAACGGACTGACCCACATTTTTTGTGAAATTAAATTAGTAGCAATAATGTATTCCAATACGCTATACTATATAATCATATCAAATAGGAAAAATTAATATATTTTCAATGTGGCAGTCCGTTTTTGCTCTCAGTGCCTCATTTATAAACAAATGATGTTAGTAAATTTGCAAATTACAAGTCGTAGCCTGTAGATTTCTACAAATATTACTAGTAAGTACGTTCTGCAACCTTTAACTACCCATTAAATGTGACTCGTAGATGTGCCCTTGTAAAACTTTCACACGACTTGTGGGACCAATAATTTTAATTCCAAGCGAGGGTATTTCGACTAGTGTGCGCTCTGATTAGTGCTAAGTAGTAAAAAGCTTGTAAAATTGTAAAGCCTGTAAAATGTAACAAATAATATTAATTCAATTATGCAAAAGGCCCCAGGTCTCCCATTTCTAACCCCCCCCATCCCAGCTCCAACTTAATTATATTTCCTCCACCCTAATGAAAAGAAAGTTTACCCTGCGAACAGTAGCAAAACCGCGACACGACTGCATATTACCTGACCTTAACACCTCCGTTGCGCCGTCACAAACCTCCACCTCGCCAAACAAGAATCCACGGCGAGCCGAAAGAACCATTAATCCCCCAACGTCATCTTCAGCCCCTCCCAAAGATCCCACATTCCCTCGTTTCAAACTTCCATACCCACAAGCATCCATCCTCCCAACAAAACGCCGCGCATCTCCAACGAGCGACCAGCCACTCGGCCCTCATCGTTACGTAAAGACACGCGTACCCGTGCATAACCGATCAGCGAGTTCTGCCAAGTATCATACCAGCGAAGAAAAAAAAAAGTGTCTAGCGAAGAGCCGGCAGGAAAGGGGGGGCGGGGGGTTCCCCAGTGAAAGAAATAAAGCAACGAAGTCGAAAGGAAAATTACAGAAGCAGAAAGCCAGCCGAGGGTAAGGAAAAACGAGCAGAGGGAACGTGGAGGCTACGTGGCAAGAAGAATTAGGGAGGAGGATGAGACAGGGGCGAGAGGGGCGGGGCGGGGGGGGGGGGAGGTCGAGGAGAGGAGGTGACAGACTATAGAGGAGCAAGTAGAAGAAGAGGTAGATGATGTTTCGTCGGTGGCGACGGCGCTGCTTCGACTTCTCAAGGTGTCCGAGGTAGAAGAGGAGAAGACTCTTGGATTTGTCGGCGCATGAGGAGGAGAAGGAGGAGGGCGGGGGGGGGGGGAGAGGGCCGCCGCGACGCCGGGCGTCCAGTGATCGCGCCTTAAAAGGTTCGACGCCGCACGCGCCCAACATCTGCCAGCTCGGTCTCTCTCCTCCTCTCTGCCTCTCTTACGCGCTCACACACGCGGCTGGCCACCGAAGCTCGCGAGCACACCCCCCCCCCCCCCTCTTAACCCCCCCGTCGGTCGGTTTGTCTCTTTCGGGTTTGTGCGCGCAGCGCGCTCTGTCCTTCCATAGAGGAGAGAGGTACGTTATGACGGCGAACGCTCGACGAGGGTGAAAAGGGGGGCAGTGGGGCGTCCAGGGGGGCCGTGTTTCGGAGGAAAGATGATCGGCGAGCGACGATCCGCCTCGGCGGCCAAGGGGCACGGAATCTTGGCAGTTTCGTCGCGACGAAACGGAAGGGAAACTGTTTTGCCGGGTTTTTGCCCGGGTTTTCTTGGAATATGGTGGGCGGTGGGGGGCGGCGACTAGAGTGTACGGGTTTGGGGGCAGGGGATTTTGGTGGGTTGGCTATGGGACTGAAGTTCTGGGTGTAGGGCAAAGCGTACAATGATTGGCACTTTAAACGGAAATCACAATTGGAAGGTCTCTATATTCTTTTGTGACGTTTTTATATGGTTTTAATTTTCTGTTATCGATGATTATGGATTTCTGATTAAAATAAAACATCTTGCTTACCTATTATGTATTTTATTTTAAAAATATTCAATGAAAAATAAAGATGGGTATAAAGGTATTATTAATGGCACTCGGAGATTTGAGGTTATGTAGAAAGAAATAGTTAGAAACGAAGTTTAAACAGACTATTTCTTACAACACGTAGTAAATCTGTATTTCAATCTGTTGCTTAATTAAAAAGCGACAAAATATACTTGACCCCTTATCAAAATTTTAAGAAAACGCTTAAAACTCGGCTCTTTGTCCCACCGCTACCTTTAACACTTTTTTTTCCGCTGTTGCCAGTTGTAAAATGTGTAGTTCAACTACTGTAATTCGCCGTGTTGTTGTGAAAGAAGAAAAATAAGAAATGGTGAGAAGGTACTTTCCAAGCTCGTACTTCTTTATATTTGACTTTTATTTGAACCCATTACCCTATTTGAACAGAATTTTTATTGGCGGTCGTCTGGGTTCGGGCTAGAGTTTCAGTTAACTCTACCACCGCTTCACTTCATCCTCCACACGTTTAACATAATACCAGAAACTGAGAAACGCACAGAGCAGAAACAATAAAAATTAACGAAGCCCTTAACGAGCTGAAAAAAAACGAGTGGGTGGCAGTTCCCAAGGTTTCTTTTTCAAATACTGAAAATTTCTCGTTCCCAGGACTCTTCGCTGCGTTTAGCCGTTGGAAAGAATAAGGGGGGAGGGGGGGGGGGGCTTGGCCATGTAAGAAGTTGCCGGAATTGGAATATCTTCGAGTAACTACTATTGAAAATTTCACATTTTAATCCCCACCCTGGTTTTCCCTGCTCAGCGCAGCGCGTTCACTCAACCCACGGATCTCCCTTCTTGTTTTCCTCTTTTTTCCGATCCACTTCCTTCGCGCCGCCGTTCTCTCCCTCTCTTTTCGCCAGGTTGCTTTCATTCTGCTTCGCCTCGAGTAGAATCGCTCGCGCATCCCGAGCCAGCGCTCGGAGTATCGCGTTTCAAGCTCCTCCAGGCTTGCTGCACATTAGGACAGAGGGGCGGGGAGGGGCGGTCTCCCCTCTGCCTTCGTTTTCGGCGTTAATTCGACCCGTTGCGTATCGTAATTGTTCCCACGTTGCGCCTTACTAGCTTCGCGTTACACAAAAAGGAATTACCCTAGATTTTTTTTTTAAATTAATGTAACCCCCCAGATTTTATTGGCACTTTTCAAACAATCGCCTGAATTGGAGGTTCTGGGATTCTATGAATTAGCAAATTATTTTTCGTCCTAAGCTCTCCTTACCTATTTCCACAATGGAAAATACAATTTTGCAAAAAAAAACCTATTTGAGGAGTGATTTTTTAAAAGAGCACACTTCTACATAGAAAAATGGTAAATAACCGGCAAAACCCGGCTTTCTTTTTTTTATTAGTAATGGCAATCTTTTAAATTTAACGACATTGTTTTAATAGTCATTTAAAAAAATGTTTAAAAATAAGCCCTTTCGATGGAAACTATAAAAAATAAGTCCCTCTGCATGAAACCATTTGGAAATAAGCCCCGGAACTTGCAAAATCTCTTCTGCCATTTTCAAAATAGAATATAACGTTTATGGTTACGTTCTTTTGCCACATTTTATTGTAAATTAACCATGACGGTGGGTACATTTTTAAGCTAATTAAGTATATGTTTGGGTAACTCTGTGGAATTAAGTTCCTTTTCTTCTGAAGTCAAAAGAATTTCATAGATGAGTATAAGAAATATGTCCGTTGTGTTCCGGTTTAAAAAATTATTTAATTATGTCACCAGACAAACTTGGAAATAAGACCTTTTCTATGAAACATATATTTTCACTTAAATTTTTTAAAAATGAATTAAATCTACCTCCCAGTGTTTTGTCCTACTGTGGGATGTGATTTACCATTATTAAGGCGACGCCATCATTTCCTCCGAGGTCAAAAATGGAAATACGCCCTTTTGAAAAATCCCTCCTCGTTTAATCATCACTGCCTTCCTCAGCCAAAATGTCACACCTACTAATTTCTCCCGGACGTTGCAAAATGTTAGAACAATTAAGGAGGGCAGATCACTACTAAGTGTCCAAGCATCAGCAAAAATGTTTCCCACAAAGGTCCACTCAATCCTTAAATTCCTTCATCCGAAAAATGGCCCTCCCTCTTAATTACTGCAGCGCTATCAACGCAGAAGTATCACAAACTTTTATAATTACATCGCGATTATTACTCAAATCTTTCAGCTCCTCATCCCCAGGTGTGCAAGCGAAGTTGCCTTTTCCATCAAAGAGTTGTATCCTCCCACCTACAAATTCAATTCCTTTGCTATGTACTCGCTATTTCACGGTTACGTAAACTACTTGTCACCGGCCGTGTCAATTATTAGAAGCAGCTCGTCAGGCGACTGCGACCCTGCCGGGGGTTCTGCCTAAGTCTCGTTAAGGATCAATTACGTATCAGGCGAGGAAGGTCCCAGGAGCGAGGAGGTCTTTTCTTGGCCGGACCTAAATTACGTCGATCATTAGCGACGGAATATTCTTTTCTCAGGGTTCGCTGAATCTTTCCCTGATTACACACGGAGCTTCGTTTTTCGGTTCCTTGAGCATGGAGAGGCGTGACGGGGCACGATCGGCGAGGATACCTCGGAGCCTCTTGCGTCGCGTTGGCCACAGGCGAACCGGTGGGGTCCTGCAACTGTCGGTGCCCTTCGACCCCTGCCCCCTCCCCCTCCCCCCCCCCCTGCCGCGCCTCCCCATTAATTTTAACTCGCTGGACACTTGGGTGGACTCGATCGGATCAATCTGGGATCGGTTCGCCGTGTCGGGTTGATTCTACCGCTGGCTCGTTCGAGAATCGTCTCTCGCGGAGCTGCGGATTTCGGTGGGATCGCTTTAAGCGGCAAAGCGGTGGGGCGTACTTTGTGGCCAGCGAGATTCTTATTGCCAACTGCGAAGCTGGAGGGCGGTCGAAGGTCGTCAATTTCCACTTGCCACCGGTACGAATCTCTTAGAACGTGATCCACCCGTTATCGAAGGGCTGTGCCGCAAGCCCGAACCCCCGAGCACGATTTATTCCACGGAGAAATGTCTCTGTAGGAGAGGGAACACGTGTCCTACAGTCGGGGCTGGGGCCACGTGTGAGGTGCCCAGGATGTTTGTGCCAGCCCCGCAGCGGCGTTCGCCTGGCACGCACGTGGAAAATCGATCGATCGTTCGATTTAAAAAAGATCCCACTGGCTGGCTGCTCTTTAAGTCGTAACTCGCGAGAGTATGAAATAGGGGTGTGTGTAGGTACTTGGTCCTGAATGAAAAAAAAAAAAAACGAACCGAATAGGGTAACTGTACTAGTAGTTGACAGTGTACCAATAGTTGACACTTTTATTGTCAGTCACGAATAATAAGCTTTCTATTAAAAAAATGTTTTTGGCTAATACTTTTCTTTCAAACAGCGTATTAGTCAAAAACATTTTTTTAATAGAAAGCTTATTATTCGTGACTGAAAACAAAAGTGTCAACTATTGGTACACTGTCAACTACGAGTACAGTTACCCTATGTACTAATCTAACGCAATTTGTTGGTGTACTAAAGACGTATTATTATTATTATTATTATTATTATTATTATTATTGTTATTGTTGTTATTATTATTATTATTGTTATTATTGTTATTATTGTTATTATTGTTATTGTTGTGGTTTTATTATTATTATTATTATTATAATTTTATGAGAATACTCAGCTTACTTATGATACTCTAGATTCCCCAGCTTCGTTTAGTCTTCCTTACTAGGGATGCAGTGCAAAACACTAACAGTGATTTATCACAGTGATCGCAGAAGAATCACGATCGCGGTCGTGATTTTTTTAACTTGAGCGAATTGTTTATTGTGACCGTAATTCTTGAGCTTGATTGAATGAGGTGGGTATACCCAATCCTAATATACAGTGGGCCACAAAAGTATTCGGACACCCTTTAAAACGAAATAACTTTTTTATAATTGGTCCAAACGACTTGAGTTTTTTTTTAGAAGCTAGAAGGATTAGTTTACTACTTAGGTGACGTGTTTTGTCGTTTTGGAAAAATTGCAGTTGGTCAGCGTAGCGGAGAAAATGGTGAAGGTCGGTTTTTCAACTTTTTTTTATCTGAGCCCGTATTGAAAATTTAAAAATTCCTCTGTATGTAACGTATCCGTCACCATTTCTAAAAATCAAAATCAAGAAAAAATAAATGTCGGTGTAGTAGGGGAGACCAGGGTAAAGTGGGCCTAAAAAAGTTTAAAGTAGAACAATTTTGTTTCTTTTCAATAAAAATGTAAGTATACGAATAAATACATAATATTATTTGAACATTACTATTGCCAAATTACGAGTAACAATGCTTCAGATTAACTTAGAATTTATTAAAATTCAACTTGAAAAGAAAAAACCAAAACGATCACTTTACCCCATTTATGGGGTAAACAAATTTTGAGTTAAAACAATATATTTATGACTGATTTATCTAGAAAGTTAAATTGAAAAGAAAATCAATCGGAAGGCTGTAAAAATTAATTCGTTAGTTTTCAAATGAATTTACATTTTTCAATATCTGCATGTGCATAATTATCATTGTTAACCAAAATTTGTAAATATATTCTATTTTGAAATAATAAATTAAGGAAGATCATTTTACCCCAAGACTCACTTTACACTTTACCCTGGTCTCCTCTAGGTGATTTTTTTTTTAACTTTGACCTGCCATATATTAGAAACTAATTGTTGGATCAACTTGAAAATTCGTTGTGATTGATGTCTCATCATGAGGTATTAGTCGGCACAAAATTCTGTTCCAAAATCGTGGGACCAAAAACCAGTTAAAAATCTCTCCATTTTTGGGTCCTCCTTTCCAGTCTCCTAAAATCACACCTCTACATTCTCATCTTCCAAAAATCTTTCAGAGAAATTGTTCAGTTTCTGAAAATCCCCGTCATCCCAAGATCTCCCCAAAATATTTCCAGGTTCCCAAAATCTCGGGAAGTTCTCATCTTTCAGACAAATGTTCAGTTTCTCCAAATTTTCATATTTTCAATATCTCCCCAAGAGATTTCCATCTTCCAAAAAAATATTCAGTTTCTCAAAATCTCCATCTTCCCAAGCTGCCCCTCCAAATCCCCATCTTCCCAAAATCTCCCTCCAAATTTCCCCCTTCCAAAAAATCTCCCCCAAAAGGTATTCAGCTTCTCAAAATCTCGAGAAGTTTTCATCTTTCACAGAAATGTTCAGTTTCACAAAATCTTCATCTTCCCAATATACCCCCCCCCCCCCTCCCCCAAGAAATTTCCATCTTCCCAAAATCTTCCAAAAAAAATATTCAGTTTCTCAAAATCTCCATCTTCCCAAGCTGCCCCTCCAAATTCCCATCTTCCCAAAATCTCCCTCCAAATTTCCATCTTCCCAAAATCTCCCTCCAAATTCCCCCCTTCCAAAAAATCTCCCCCCAGAAATATACAGTTTCTCAAAATCCCACCATCCCAAAATTCCCCTCTTCCGACAAAACTTCCTCCACAATTCCCCCCCCCCCCCTCCCCCGAAAATCGCGCCCCGATATTTCCAAATTCCTCGGACAGTCCGATTAGGAAATGCTCCTCGACGGTCGGTATATACACACGAGCTCATTAGACGAGAAAATCTGTGAGGCACCCAAGAAAGGTGCTATGGCGGGCGAGGCGTAGATGAGAAAAGAGTGAGGAGAAGAAGGATGAAGGGTGGCAGGGGGAAGGACAAGGGGAGGTAGGTGGGGGGGGGGAAGAGAGAGAGAGAGATGGAGAGGAGAGAGAACGAGAGGAGGGTGGGCACCAGGGGGAGGAAGGCACACGTCACTTAGCTGAAGCACGTGCTCTGGTTTCTGGCGGCTGCTCCTGCTCAGCCTCGGTCTTAGACTCAGCCCTGGGCGGCTGCGTTTAAATTTAGCCACGGAGCTTTAACTTCGCCGTGTCATAGGACAAAGAATATGGCGCGTTGCACTCGCGCCAACATCGCCTCCGTGCCTCCTTCGGACCGCCTTCGAGAGAACTCCTAGGCTCCGGGAACGAGGAGCCACAACGGGCGCGAGAAGTCCGACTCTCTTCTCCAACGACCCAGCCCGCTCCGCGCCTTCCGAAGCCCTGCCGCCCAGGGTATTCGAAGAAGCTCTTCCAGCCAAAGAATTCTTCCTATTTCGCGGCCAAAATCACCTCGCGCCACCGCGCCCCGGGGTACCTTCGAGAGCGCTCCTCCCTTTCTCACGGCGAAACCAGAGAATTACGTCGAGGAGGGCGCGGAGGCCCGAGCTGAGTGTGTGCGTCTCCAATGACGCAAGTAACAAGCAGATCGATTAATCGCGTGCTCTATACGTAACTGCTTGTTTCGCGGCGCGTAATACGCAGCAGTTCTTCCGATCGGTTTCTCGAAGGGGCCCTTCTCGGTGTCGTTAACTGGGGGGGGGGGAGGGGAGAGAGGGGGGAGGTGGGTGGGTGGGTTAAGCTCGGTGTCGCTTGGAGCCGCGGGATAATTCGTGGAGAATTAATAGACGAGGCTGAAGAGGCCGCCGCGCGGAGTCTCGGGGATAGCGCGATTGCCGCTCGAGAGGATTAATCGAGGGGCCTGGCGGCCACCACGCCCCGTAGGTCGTCTTCAGCCCTTCGGTCTAGGAAACCGCGGCACCAAGCGGCGCGCCACACACGTGTGCACGCGTCTTCAGGGGTTGTGCAGGCCCTCCTGGATCGTTTCACGGAGGACCGTTGGGGGGGGGGGGGAGGGGAGATCTAGTCGGCGGAGAGAAACGTGTGTCCCAGTGTACCGCCGGAGCCCTCCGCGTCCAGCGCGGCTGACGCGCGCTTTAAACGGCCCCACGAAGATTAGAGAGCGCGCGCCGGGTTTATTCCTCGTTTGAAACGGTCGCGGGGCAAAACGGCCGCGACGTCTCGCAGGAGGGCCGAGCGACGGGAGTCGAGGCGCGAGCAAAAGAAACGGTGCTTTGGGGTTGGAATAGCGGAGAGAGGACAGAGAGAGAGAGAGAGAGAGAGAGAGAGAGAGAGAGAGAGAGAGAACGCGGGAGGTTGGGCCCTGCCGCGCTCGCCCGCAGCCGCCGGCTGTGCACGTCAGCTGCCGACAGATTTATCGAGTGGCACGTGCCGATCCGGAGCAATGTCGTTTTATGCCTTCCTCTTTTCTAGTCGCCCCGTCTTCGCCGAACGCAAACATTATTGTCGCCCCTGCCCCTCCCCCTTCCCCCCCCCCTCCTCCACCTCCGTTTACTCATTACCTCCAGCGCATAGTGTAACGAGTATATAGGAAAGAAAAATCAATTTTCCATTAAAATACAGTTAGGGTAAAACTGCACTAATGCTGGCACTGCACTAATCATTGCCACTCCTCATTAAAAAGCCAAATATTAAGAAGTACTGGACGTAATGGACAAAAGTCAAGAATCCGAAGTGTTTGATCCAGAAATTCTTGTATCTTAAGCTGTTAATAAAGGAACGCAGGTTCCAATGTTACCCATAACTTCTGCTGAATTTACTAATTTGTTGTCGAAAGTGACACTAGAAATTCATTACAAATTTCGGTGCATCTTTTCAAACTTATGCTTTTTTCATTCGGTTTTTATAAGTTGTGTTTAATACTGTCATACCTTCAAAACTGCCGAGTCAGTTTTTTTTTTACAATAGTAACAATATGTACTAATTCTTTATGTTGAATGTTTATCAACCTCGATGGGGCTTTTGAGAAAATACCAAAAAACACCTCCGCGATTTTTTTTGTATATTAATTTAGGGATCATTAAAGTTTATATTTCAACTGCTCGAATTTGCACGAAACAGAAGAAATAGCCAAAATCATTATTAAGACGTTCGCCGCTCCCCGGCCCTTGGCGTAGTCTCTGGGGTCAGTGGTGTCGAACTAGCGGCTCGCGAGCCGCAGTGGCTCCTTCCCCCTCTTCGCCTGCTCCGTAGAGCCGAAGGAGAACGGCCCCCCCCCCCCCCCACCACACCTACTTCACTCCGATGAATTTCTCCTCCGGGTGCCGCACTCTTTCCCTGCCGGGTCTCGTGTAACGCCTGGAGGAAAATAAGTGGGGGGAACCGACTGACCGGGGGCCCGACTCGTGCGGCTCTCGGAGTGGAAAAGTTCGACACCCCTGCTCTAGGTCTCCTCGTGCATAAGACACTTATGTTAAATAATGAAATTATAGTTTCGACCGTAAAATTTTTTTTAAAAATTTTAAAACATGATTTCGGCGCACAGTTTCGGTCAATAAAAAAAAAAGAAAATAAAAGCTAATTTGCAAATATAAGAAGTATCATCTTCTGACGTTTCGGTCAATGTTTAGACCTTTATCAAGGAAAGTTTGAATAACCAGATACTGCGTATGCTTTTATGTAACACGCATAATAAAAGCGTGTGACGTGCGAGTCGGTTGGACGTTGACTGACTCTTATATTAATCTACAAACCCGATCGGGGCCCGATCTAGGACGGCGCAAGCAGGGCAACTGCCCAGAGCGGCAAATTTGGTTAATTGGTAATTTACGAGTATTAAATTTTCTATGAAACAAAGGGCTTTTGTTACTCAACAAATACCTACGGAAAAATCACTCACTGTTGAAAATTGTTTTTTGAAATAATTATTTATAATTGAATGTAAAGGGCAAAAGTCAGTTTTGCCCAGAGCGGCAGAAGAGCCAAATCGGGCCCCGCATCCGATATGCCTTTTCCAATTGTTTATACGATATCTACCATGACTTTTCCATCCCTGGATGCTGTCTTCAGTTTCAAAATAGCAAAATAGCAGTCAAACGCGATACACGCGATAGAAAAATGTTTCCAACAAATGTTAGCCAGCATTCAGTTGACAACAAATTGCAAAAGTAGATATTAATAAAAAAAACTTTTTATTCACTGAAATATCAAGATCGCCTTAATTTTTTTAATGGAACTGTATATTTTTTTTATACGCCAATCAATGCATTTTTATATTCTCTTTAAAAAAAAAAGTATTAGGGTACTTAGGACGAAAACTGATTAGTTCAGAAGTTATGAGTTTTGCCCCGAACGCCCATATACGCGTAACACTGCGGGGCGAAAATATAAATTTGAATTTTCAGTTGGCCTGGGTGCGGGATAGTTGTCTTTTGATTGACCAACAAACACAGGTGTAAAAAAAAATTTTGGAAAAATATTCATGCCCGCGGGTTCCTTTTTCTCTTAAAAATGTAAAAAATCACATTGCGAATCTTATTTTTCACATTTTTTAGAGAAAAAGGAACCTGCGGACATGAATATTTTTTCAAAAATTTTTTACTGTGCAGCGAACCGTCCCCGACCTGCGTCTCGCTCTAAAAGAGACCTCGAAGGAACCATCGGGCGATTAAAAAAGCCTGAAGAACTTACCGAAACGTCCCCCTAGGCTTCCTAACCCAGAGCCGTTTAACGAAGAAGAATATTAACGGAGGTCCTCGGCTACTTCCTTGGCCACCCCCTATGTCCACCCACCCACCCCCCCTCTCCTCCCCCCAACCCCTGAAAAATCCACGAGCGGATGTGAATTTTCTCCGAAGAAAAATGTCACCGCCCCGTCACCGAACCTAACGCGTGAACTTTCGAACTCTGCCGGTCCTCGGCGAATAAAATTTCCAACCCCCCCCCCCCCTCCATTCCTTCTTGCTGCTTGTGGAAAGCAGCGATGGATAACGATTTTCCTGATGGCTGCACGGCTCCCGTATTAAGAGTGACTTAAATTAATAACGATCGCTATTTTGGAGTCGCTTCCATGCTCCGTTAACCCGATTAAACCCGAATACAGTAAGGGACAGGAGGGGGGGGGGTGGTAGGGGGGGGGGAGGTGAGATGGCATAAAGAATTCAGGCAAATCTTCCGGCGCGAGTGGCTCGGCTGGGATGGGGGCATGATCCCATTGCCCGCGGTAATTATGGAAACGTGGACGTTGCGACAGGTTCGGAGGTGGATCGGTGGAGCTTACAACGAGACACAAGCCCCGGCGAGGAAACGGACGCGAATTGCATTATGTCACGTCACTCTCGCCCTGCCATCCCCGATATCTGATTTATATCGGGCCCCCGGGTTTAAATAAACTAACGCCGCTCCCGCCCGGCTTGATATTCCTATCGGGCGGCGGCGTCACTTTTCAAATTTTCAATTAACCCGCAAGCCGGAGCGGGTGGTGAACTCCTGCCCTGCGGATGTTGCCGGAGTCTGCGCCGATGGGTGGCGCGTTGTTTGGCCGTTTTGATGGAGGAAGATCGTTTGGGGGATGATTTTTTTAAATTTTATTTCACCCTGGAAAACGTGGGCTTGATAGTGTTACAAGGGAAGATCCCGAAACTGGATATTGAAAAATATTCTGAATGCGTAGTAGGGTGGTTCTTATGTGTATAGTAAAAAAAAATCAAAGCTTTTAAAATTTTCTTCCGACCCTCTCAGAAGCTTCCAAATAGTTTAAAAGAATTTCGTTTAAAATTGTGTTAAAATATATTTAGGGTTAAAGGTCGCTCAATGGCATTGAAATATTAATATTTTGGTATAAATTGATAGAAATTTTTGCAATAAGGACAAAATAATTTTATTAATTTTTAAGCGAGAGTATAACATTAAAATTCGGGCACACATCGCATAGACGAAACGGGCTTATAACGAGTGTGTACTGTGTTGTGGCATATAACAATTTTTTTTATGTATTATTTAAACAAATGGACTTTTTGCAAATCTGGTGAGTCAGTCATATTTCGCATTCAAAGACACAAAATTCGTCCATTGACGCTATTCCCCTATCTCTAATAGTTCTCGAGATATTCCACAAAAATGATTTTTCAACCCTAACTTCGAACGCAGTTTTCACCCCCCAAATATGAAAACGGGGAAAAATAAAAAAACACGTATTTCTTATTTTTCGGTCCTCTATAACATATCCAAAAATCAAAATCATCGGAGGCGGACACCTAAAATACTCTCCTTGTAAGAAGGTGAAATTGACCCCTGAGATTCGGGCTATTTTGTTATAATCTAATTTTCTCGACAACGATGTTTTGTGACGTTTTCTGTGTCTCCTCGTTGCTCTTCAATTGATCACTTGTCATAGGTGCGCTGGGGAATAGTTTCAGATTGATATGGTTAGTTACAGAATCCGTGGGAGAGGTAGAAAGTTAATTGTACCGTCCAGTGGATATTTAATTTTATGACGAACCTAGAACACGCCTCACGAATGCATCGTGTTTTTCCTGTGTTTAAGGGGAGGTTCTGGTCTAGAGCCCCCCAAAATAGGTGATCTTTAGGAATTAATTAAAGGAAAACTACTATATATAATTTAATGGGACTTTTTGCATTGTATTAAGGATGTCTTAAATTTTAGAAATATATTTTTTGTTTTATAATTAATCATTGCAAACGGCACTGGGGAGTCGTTAAAGTCGTGACGTCAAAAAATTGATCCAAATCGGTGGGACCTGTATCTCCAAAACTTATTATCCGATTCCACTGAAACCTTTTTTATTTTGAAGATTATTCTTTTGGCTAGGGGGGTAACTAAAAAAATTACAAAAATGACATTTTTTTTAGAAAATAACGACACTTCAAGTTTGAAATCACTTTTTCCCTATATTTCTCGTCCTTTCAACGCCTTTAAAAATTATAAATTTTCAATTCCTTTAAAGTTTTACTGGTTTCCCCCCTAGCCAGAAGTATATTCTTCAAAATAAAAATAATTTCAGTCGAATCGGATAATAACTTTTGGAGATACAGGTCTCACCGATTTCGAGAACACTGTTTCGAGAAAAACGCGTTTAAAGTTTTACGTACAGTGGCTCACGCCCAAGATCGTACACTCTTTAAAGTCGCATAACATTTCTAAAATTGGTCCAAACGACTTGAGTTTTTTTGAGAAGCTAGAAGGATTAGTTTGCTAAGTGACGTGTTACGTCGTTTTGAAAAAAATTGCCATTGGTCGGAATAGGAAAAAAAAAAAATAGTAAAGGTCGTTTTTTCAACTTCTTTTTCTGAGCCTGTAATGAAAATTCAAAAAACCCGTTTGTAGACTTAAGTAAGTTGTATACATGCAGAAAATTTCATCAAAATCGGTTAACGTTGCTCTGAGCTACAGACGTTCAAAGATCGTTCAAAGGTAGAAAATCGTTGATTTCACAAACGGGTTTTTTTTTTTGAATTTTCATTACAGGCTCAGAAAAAGAATTTGAAAAAACCAATTCCGACCAATTGCAATTTTTTTTCCAAACGACGTAACACGTCACTTAGCAAACTAATCCATCTAGGTTTCCGTCCACCGATTTGGATGAATTTTTTGACGTCACGACTTTAACGTCTCCCCAGTGCCGTCTGCAATAATTACTTATAAAACAAAAAATATATTTCTACAATTTAAGACATCCTTAATACAATGCAAAAAGTCCCATTAAATTATATATAGTAGTTTTCCTTTACTTAATTCCTAAAGATCACCTATTTTTTGGGGCTCTAGACCGGAAGGTCCCCTTAAGCTGCATGTCTCTTAAAATTAGTATTCAAAAGTCGTTATTTAATCCCCCGAGTGTTATTGCTGTAAGCGAGCTGTTTTAATTACTAAAGTCAGACAACCCGGAACACAATTCTAGCAATGTTCGATAGTTACAACTTTCATTAAAAGTCTGGCAGAGGACTAAATAAAAAAATGGGCCAATGACCAGTGAATGAACTTAAATTTCTAATGAATGAACGGGGGTAGCCCAGTGAATGAACGGGATAATAACAGTGGTTAGGTTTCCAATTTATTTAGAAGATTTTTTTATGTTAATCATTTTGCATTCTCCAATTGCAAGAATATTATTGATTTGATACTTTACTAGTCTTATAAGATCATAGTTTTCCTTTAATTAATTTTTAAATCTTCTAAAAAAAAAAAAAAAAAAAAAAAAGTCGTTTGGACCAATTTTAAAAATGTTATGCGATTTTAAAGAGTGTACGATTCTAGGCGTGAGCCACTGTAAGTGCCGAGTGGCCGGGTGTTACCCATGCATTTGCGGGTACTCAAATGCCTATAACTTTGTAAATCTTACGAATTTCAAATAATCCTTTCAAACACGTATTCCTAAAAGTTTGAACGTTCGAAAAATGAATTAAAAAAAAATTGGTTAGACCGGAACGTCTCCTTAAGCAAACCTACAACCGGTAGTCCATAAAAAAAAAAAAAAAAAAAAAAACGCACAGCTCGTTTCACAGCCACAGAGATCACTGCCGAAAAGCCTGTTTATATCTCCCGCGGAATGAGAGATCCCTCGAGCACGACACTGAGTACACCACCAGCGACGGAACTCATGCCTATCTCTCGTGCCCCCTAGCATCCATCTAGCAGCGTTCCATGTCCCCGGTAGCACTGTTCCTCTCCCTGCCGCGGCGGGCCAGGGGCCCCGAGAGAGCCCGGTTGCCGTCGGCAAAAAGCCATGGTCGCGCGGCTGGTCCGCCGTGGCTCAGGGGGCCCCCCTGGACGACGGCAGGCCGCCGCCGCCGCAGCCGCGCGAAGGTGTCCCCGGCCAGGTGCCGGGCGCGATAATCGGTCCAGCCGTGCTCGAGCGTTTTTCTAGCGGCGGCGGCCGCCGCCCGGCGCGCGCGGTGTCGTCGTGGTCGTGGCGGACGCCCTCGGCCGGGGCGGCGTCGGTCAGGTTAGGTCCGCAGCGGCGGTTCCCTCCGGTTGGACGCGGCGCTGTAAGAGGCCCGCTGGTTGGTCGGGCGCACAAAGACCATCGCAGAAAAGCCGTGTCGGTGGTATTTTGGTTTTGGCTCGGCTCGACCCAGCGCAGTTCTGGGAGTGGAGTTCTAAAAACAGCAGAGGTAAGTCCTGCTCCGCGGCCTGGCTCCTCTCCGGCGCGCGGGCTCTCTCGGCGTTCGCTCACCGTAGATGCCCGCGCGGACGGTCGCGCTCCTTTCCTCTCTTCTCGTGGCTCGGCGGCGGCGGCCTGCGGCGTCGGCGGCAAAACTCTTTCGGCGACTAGCCGACCGGATCGCTTCACCGCTCTTCTTATAACTCCTGCATCGCTATGCCGGTTTCGTTCCCGGAGTACCGCTGCCCCCGAAGCCTTCTTTTAGAAGGCACCCTCGTGGCCCTAGCCCTCTTCGCCCGCCGTGGGCGCTCGCGGATAACATATATCTCTGGGATCTTTTCCGCCCCGGCGGCCTTTCTCGATAAGCTCGCCCCCTCGCCGGCGGGGTCCTCCTCGTCGACGGCGACCTGGACCAGCCTCTGCGCTAACCCGGACCCCGCGCCTCTAGGCCCCGCGGCTAAAAACGGACCTCGATCCCCCCAGCCTTTTCCGATCGATTCCGCGATCCTTCCAAGCTTTTAGTCGACGCCACGCGCCCGTCCCCTCTGCTTCCGACCATCCCGTGGCGAGCCTGATCGGCGGACACTCGCGGGTATCGCCGGATCCCCGTCCTTGGGGCTCTCTATGGGGGCCATGGCTCTTCGCGGGCAGTCGGAGTAAGCTCCTTCGGCCGCGGCCGCGCGCTAGGGCTCAGGGCTTCTCGGGCGGTTTCTCGCGGCGATTGTGGTGGGGAGTGATTGGGATGGTGGATTTTCTAACGTGGGAAAGTGATTTCGGGGCGGAGGCTGCGGTTAGAGGAGATGTCGGGCCCAAGGAATTTCCTTTCAACCCGCTGTTTCACTCCGGACGCGTAATGGAAGGTCGCACGTTGGATCGGTGGGGCTACACGTGGCAACTGAAATGGCTCTGGCTGCAGTGGTGGTCGGAGGATGTTTGAAATTGGTACTTTTGTATTCTGCTTTAGAGGGGGGGATTGCGCCTTCTTTGGCCTGATAAATAGGTAATTGTTCGTGAATTTTTTTGTGCAAAAACGGTTCGACAAATTAATTTGAGGTTTCGCAGACTGTTTCACTGTATCTTGGAGTATTGTTCAGAATTTTCGTGTGACAGTGAAAAAGAAAACATGGCAGATACAAAGGGAGCGTTGAAAAATAATCGGGTGGTGCTGGCGTTGACGAAGAGGACTGTAAGGGTTATCCGAAACATGAGAAGGAAAAGAGATTCTTAATCTGTATGAATGTGGCTATCGGTGGTAGCAGATGCATTAAGAGAAATAAAAAAATTTTAATGTGGCAGCCATTTGGGTCTGAAACGGGCTTTGCCCCAAAATCGGGAAAACTTCTTTAAATGAAAAAAGGAACGGTAGTAGATGCGGCAATAAATCTACTACCACCGGTAGCCACATTCATATACATTGAGAATCTCTTTTCCTTTTTGTGCTTCGGATAAACCTTACAGTACTTCTCGTCAACGCCAGGACCACCCGATTATTTTTCAACGCTCTTTTTGTATCCGCCATGTTTTTGTTTTCACTGTCACAAAAAAATTCAGAACAATAGTTCAAGATACAACAAAACCGCCTGCTGAACCTCAAATTAATTTGTCGAACCCTTTTTGTAGAAAAAATTCACAAATAAATAAGGGGAGGTTCCGGTCTAAAAGTCGATTTTTTTTTTTATTTCATTTTTCGATTGTTCAACCTTTTAGGAATACGTGTTTAAAAGGATTTGTTGAAATTCGTAAAATTCCCGAAGTTACAGGCATTTGAATAGCGGCAAATGCGTGGACCACAACCGGCCACTCGGCGCTCGCGTAAAACTTTAAACGCGTGTTTCTCGAAACAGTGTTCTCAAAACGTTGGGACCTGTATCTCCAAAAGTTATTATCCGATTCGACTGAAACTTTTTTTATTTTGAAGAATATACTTCTGGCTAGGAGGGAAACCAGTAAAACTTTAAAGGAATTGAAAATTTATAATTTTTAACGGCGTTGAAAGGACGAGAAATATAGGGAAAAAGTGATTTCAAACTTCAAGTGTCGTTATTTTCTAAAAAATATTTTTGTAATTTTTTCTGCCCCCCCCCCCCCTCTCTAGGCAGAAGTATATTCTTCAAAATAAAAAAAAGTTTCAGTCTAATCGGATAATAACTTTTGGAGATACCAAGTCCCACCGTTTTGGATGAATTTTTTGACGCCTCGACTTTAACGACTCCCCAGTGCCGCCTGCAATCATTAATTATAAAACAAAAAATATATTTCTATAACTCGAGACATCCTTAATACAATGCAAAAAGTCCCATTAAATTATATCTTGTAGTTTTCCTTTAATTAATTCCTAAAAATCACCTATTTTTATGGGCTCTAGACCGGAACAGCCCCTTAAGGTACATCTGATTTCTGTGATCCTTTAAACTTTCCTCTCACAACCGCTGCGCGTAGTTTTTAATCTCGAAAAGAAGCATCCTCGGCGAGCCACGATTAGGAAAGCCCAGACACATTGCATGCACTAGTGTTTGCTGTTTTTACCAGTGTTGTTTGTTATTAACTTATTGCCTGTTGTGATTTAATTCTAAGGGATCAGCGTGGCTACTGGTTACGTGGAAAATTTTAGCCGAGAGGAGTTCAATGCGTATGAAATAATTGTACTAGTTTAGAGAGTTGAGTGACTGTTCGTCAAGGCTCGATTTGAGTTTCTTGCCAACAGCATCGTCGCGTTAGTCACACCGGCACGTAAGTTATTCGCTCGGGCTGCCGTGTCGTCACGCGGCGGCTTCGATTATATCGCACGAATTCTCAATATTAATGCAACTGAGATCCTGTATTTTATTTATTTATTTATTACGGGACAAGCCCAATTTGTACAACAAAGAAAACAGTGGCATAAAAAATTAAGTAAAATCAAGTACTGCCCCTTTCTTGATCCATGACAATTTCTAATATTTTTTAGAAAAAACTAAGGCTAGCAGAATCCTTGGAATCTTTCGCTTGAGGCGCACTTGGCGGAGAGCAGAGATGGGAAAGAAATTATTTGAAATAAAAAAATTTGTGTGTGTAAATAATCTTTTGCCCATCTCTGGCTGTAAATATTGCGAAGATAGTATTTTGTGGCAAAATATCCCTGCGCTGTTGTAACGTTTCAGATACATATGCTCGGAAGATATTGAAAATTTAATATTTTCTGCGATATTTCGTGGCTTCGTCCTAAATTTTTATTTAAATAAAATTTGGAGTAACGAGTAAAAGTTAATAAATCATTCGTCGTGTGTCGAATAAAATTAACTCGGGTTAACGAATCAGTGGCGAATAATTTTTTTCCAACTTCTATTCGCTATTCGAAATTTTATTTAAATAAAAATTTAGGACCAATCCATATATTAACGAAATATCGTAGGAATATTAAATTTGAGAAAGCCACCGCAAGTACGCTGCTGGGAATATTTATTGCATCACTGGAATATTAAACAAGTTATCATTTATATCTCTCCAAGTATTATTGCTAGAAATATATTATTGCAAAAATATGCGGCTCACTGTTTTGCCAAAAATAAGTTAAACACGACTCATTCTCTACCCCATTTTTGTAATTAATTGTACCAAAGGGTTGCCTAACCCGTCTATTGTAATTAAATTAAATTAACAATTTTAGCAATTATATCGCTATGAAAATTGCGCGTAATAAATTTCAGAGTGACGCAATAAATATTGTGTTGGTGCATATGAAATTTCCACGGTGGATTCGATAACAATTTGATCGTTAACGCTCGCTCCCGAGTCGCGAAGTGTCGCAGAAGCTCGAAATAAAATAAAATAAAATAAAATAGTTCCTCCATGAAATGGCAATTTCACGCGCGCCAACTTACCTAAGGGGATATTCCGCTGTAAGTAAAACGCGTTTTTTTACGCAAACTTTAATATTTCTTTTTTTTTTATCATTTACCCATACAACGTTCTGCGTCACAATTTGGTTCATATATTTATCCATGCCTCACTAATGTTTACCAATTTAATTAGATAGAAATAATTAAAATCTGTGACAGTGGAAGCGTTTCAACTTATTCGCTAAAAAGCAAGTCTTCCCGCTCATCGGAAATAAATGCGCCAAAATGATTCTTAATTAACCTTTACTTTATCTACAGCCCAGCCAGGCATATGAAGCAAATTTCGACGGAAAAATTTACGCAACTGCTTCCTAAAAAAAATACCAAAAAATGGAATAAAAAGAGAGACTTTCACAGTAAAATCCCCCCTACTGGTACACATTAAAGCCAGCAGTGCATGCCCGAAATCATTTCGCCGAGAAATCGTGGCGTCCACGGTTTCGTGACCCAGTGCACGTATGTGGACCAGCCGAAGCGGCGATCTTGATCGCGTCATATTCGTTCTTCTGCCCTCTGTGCTCACCTTGATCGCCGTCCAAATTCCATCCACCGCGAACGCAACCCGCGACCACCGCCCCGCCCGCCTTCTGCCGTCCGAATCCCGAGGCGACGATCCACGGCTGGCGTTGTGCATCGGTGCCGCCGCCGCCGCCGCCGCCGCTCGGTGGGATCGATGGAGGGCGCAGGGCGACTCTAAAGGCCAAGAGTAGTTTACACGGTTAAATTAGCTTCGCACTTTCACTAGCCTCTTTCACGCGCGTTTTATCTCCTTTCACCTCGCATAATCCGCAAGAGTTTATTTCAGGGTAACTTTGCCCGCGCGAAGGGTGAACGAGGATCAGCTCGCTCGCTCTCCTCCGTCGGCACGTCCGCTCGACCCACCTTGAAACTGTTATAGTTGATCGTCGTTTACCCCTTTTTCTTTTTTCTTTTTCAAAGACGCACTCGCCCACGGGAAAGTTTCCACGGGGAAGCATGGCGCGGGCCGGAGTTGCGCTCTGCCGGCTGGCAGCGAGGGGGGTGGGGGTGGGGGTGGGATAGGGGGTGTTTGGATAAAGGGGGTACACACTGGATTTATCTGGGAAAAGTGAGCAGCTACTATTCTCTTTGGGGCATTTTATTCTGGTTAGTCTGATCGAAGGAGGTCGCGGGCTTATGGGAGTATAGGGGTGGCGAGAGGAGAGCTCGAAACTTATATTTTCTGCGTAATTATGTTAAGGGTGTTTTTGTCGAAAATGAAGCAGTTATTTTCCGGCTTAATTCCAAAGAAATTCATTGAAGCTGGGACTTGTTCTTTGGCACAAAGTTTGTTAACATCGTGAGCTTTAAGAAACAATGTTTGTTTAGTCAAAAATATGCATTATATATATAACGCTGCAGATGGATCATTGAAGAGGCTTTTTGGAAAATTTTCTTTTGTTTCTTCTTTGTAGTTAATTGAAAAGGAAATTCTTCGGTTTGGTACCCTTAAGGGGTTATATTTTTTTTTAAAAAAGTATAAGCGTACATTGGTATAGAACTTTTTGTATTTAAAAGAGTAACATTTGAGGAACATTCAGTAATATTTTCGTGCATTAGTATTCGTTTATAGGAAAGTTACAACCGATGTCTGATGAGCATTTATTAAAAAATAGCTTTGCGGTGAGCGCTGCCATTCGGAATCAGGTTATCTGAAATCAAAAAACCAAAATGATTTCGTTAGTATATTAGTTTATCCTCTGATTAATCGACGGAATCTCCGAGATGTTAAGTTAGAGCAAAATGGCGGCTGTTTAAATTTACGGTTCCGATTTTTGCAAAAAAGAAACGGCCGTTCGAAAGTGTATATTGAAAAAAGAAATCCTTCGATCAACCACTAGATTTTTATATCCACAATAAGCCCACAAAATTTCAGAAAGATTGGTGCAGTAATTTTTTAGATATCTTCCTTACCGTTATCAGAAAGGCGTCGTTATATTTTTATTATAAACGCAAATATTTTTCTACAAAAAAATTACCAAGTGTTCTTTAAATGTTGCTCTTTTAACTGCAAAAAGTTCTGTAAAAATATATGCTTCCGCTTTTTCAAAAAAAAAGTCACAATTATTCGCCTCTTTTCGGCTTCCTGACTAGGTAGGGGAGAGTTGCCAATATCGTACTGGTCACCTAAATCGTACCCCATCAATTTCTCAGTAATTAATGAATATAAACGACATCTGATAATAAAAATATCAAGTAAATGCGAAATAAGAAATAGAAACAAAACCTTTTGAGCTTACACTCTATTTTGTGCGTGCTATAAACATTTAAAAAAATCAGGTATGATCGATGTAACTTTTTACCAGTATATTTTAGCTGATAAAAATCAAACGATGCAATTTTGTCCTGCATTTTTGTATTTTTCTAAAAGTGGGTTTAACGTAGAATATTTTACATTCATTTTAAGTACATATTACATTCATTATAAAGTTTAAATTGATATTTATAAATAAACTGATCATGTTTCCTAAATCGTACCACTACAATCGTACCAGTAGGATTTGACAACTCGTATGTTATATAGGTTATGTACATATATCATATACATAGGTTATTGCGGCCTGTGTGTAATCCATATACATATGTATATATAACTATATAATAATCATTACTTTATGTTGATATATTTTCTTCTGTATTTGTTATTGATACTATTTTTAGTGGAGGTACGATTTTGGAAACCGAGGGGTACGATTTAGGAGACCGGTTGCCTAAATCGTACCTTTTACAGTATGTGACAAAAAGATTAATAACAAATTAATTTGTTCCGAACAAAAGGTTAAGCATATAATAGTAGGTGCCTAAAAGATCAAGCTACAATATCCAATAGTCATTTCCGTTCAAATTAGTACCAAATATGAAATATAACGTAAAATGTCTTAAGTGGTACGATATAGGCAACTCTCCCCTATAACCCCTTAAGGCAGCGATGCCCCGATGGGCGGTTCGAGGGCCCGAGCGCATCCAATAGCGTTTTCTACGAGCCGCGCGGAGGGGGGTGCTCGACCGCCAATGAAGCGGCGGGCATGCAACGGATAGGGAAAACTTTAGTAGTGTGCGTGTAGGCCCAAAGGTTACGAGCGTCCTCGAACCGCTCATCGGGGCATCGCTGCCTTTGGGCCTACACGCACACTACTAGAGCCTTCCTTGTCCTTTGCATGCCCGCTATTTCGTTGGCTTCGAGCACCCCCTCCGCGCGACTCGTAGAAACCGCTATGGGATGCTCGGGCCCTCGGACCGCCCATCGGGGCATCGCTGCCTTAAGGTGAGAACCTGGTTTAGGACGCTGAAAACTCGGTGATTTTTAAGAATTATTTTCTCAGCAAATATAAAGCGAATCTTTCCAAAACTTTAAGGGTGTTTTGCTGTATATTCAGACAACAAGAAAACTTTTTTTTTAATTCGATAATACTTCATTTGACATTGTTTTATTGCTATATCTTCGTAGCGACGCGCTGCCGGAGTTGTAAAATTGTGTTAATTTACTATTTAGTTAATTTTCGGGAAAGTAACAAAAACCCGGGGTCGTCACCTGTGGACTGCATTATAATTAATGAAAAATGTTCGCCCTTCTTCCCGATACTTCTACAAGGCACAATCATCTACCTCGATTGGCTGCTCGTGAAAATATAATTATATAATTTACGCGCAATCGTCGCGCCGCTACTAAATATATTCAACACTAGCATTACTACTCGGCTTCGCCCGAAATTTAGATTCCGATTTTATGTAAATTTTTTATTTTTTTGTTAGAATAGCCACATTCATCTGGAGATTAGTCTGGCATAATGAGCTGAGACTCATTTCGTGATCCCAGAGTTTATTATTCGAAAGTTTTTAGGCGATAGACAAACACACAAACACTTTTCTGCTTTATATATTAAGATTTTCATGACTTTACAATTGACTATATTACTGCACACTACAATCTTTTTTACGTTTATTCGTTATTCGAAATTTTATTTAAATAAAAACTTTGCCCATCTCTGCATTAAGGATGCATCGGATGAAATTTGAAATATTTGAATATCTACGTCTGACGCATAGCAAATCTAGATGTAAGGAACTCGAACGACAGTTGGAGTCTTATTTTTACTCCGAGAAAGGTATTTTTCACTTTGCAAATCCTTTTTCCAAGCATGATTTGCTAAAATTTTGCCAGTGAAAATGCGCCCTGAATTCACAATTTTCTCAAGTTATAATTTGTTTCTTTAAAACGGCGTTGTGAAAATAATTGAAACCCGGCAGATATTTTCATCTATCCGTATACAGTAATTTCTCGTTATTGTCCCGTTTTTACCATGCGTAGTACGCCCGGTGTCTATCCCCACCATTTCTTGGAAATCTTGGAATCCTTCGGTCGAGAGTGAGAGAACGAGAAAGCGTCGACGGCAACTTCGTGTCAACCGTTTCGTTCCCTCTCGCTCGGCCGAATAGTGTCCGCATCACGTACGCCCGCCGTCAGCCCCGTTCGTCGAGGTTATTACGAGGAATTACTGTACTACATGTACAAAAAAAATTGAAAACACTGGTAGCATTTCTTCAACATTTATTCAGCTGTTTTATCCGTCAAGATCGTCTCTTTCCAGAAGAATACGTACAAAATCAATGAAAATTAAAATCGTTATAACTCGGCAACCGTTCACTGAATTCGTTTAAAAATTTTCGAGCACACCAGGAAGATTAAAAAGAACAATCTCGCAAATTTTCATCAACCTGGTACCATTTTGACGATAGTTCCCTACACCCAACGCAGCGTCACACCTCGCCGTGGAAATCAGATTTGCCACGCCATCCCAAAGAAACCCGCCTCAAACCTTCCGCGACGTGGGCGTCCGGAGTGGGTTACAAAAGGAGCAGTTGCCCCGCCCCTCCTTTTAAGAAAAGATCGCTTATTTCTAGAAACTGATCTTTACTAAGTTAAGAATATTTCTAAATATCGAATTTAAATTTTTAATTAAATTGTCGCTACAAAACGAGTTCAAAAAATCAAGCGAGCTATTGGTTTTTTTCCATTACCAGGTATATATTTCGTAGCCGTCACCTCGAAGTTTCCGCCTCCCGGAAAAAAGTCTCCAGACGCCGTTGCCTCCCGACAAAGAAGAACCTCGCGAATTCCACCAAACCCTAAGCCCCCGAACGATCACCCAAAGTTTCTCCGCAACCCGCGGGGGGAGGAGGTTTCCCTACAGGATTATACGATCGACGGTACCTGTTGCTCCCATGGTGTGTGTCCGTCCATCGTGCACCCGAAACGCGACGGCGACAGTCCCCCCCCCTCCCCCCGTCCCCCCGCCGACCCGCCCGACGATTCACCCGCTGACGTCACCTCCGCGGTTCGGTCTCATTCTCGGCCGTTTGGTCGCGTGCCAAGTGCGCAGATCGCACGTGCCTCGGTTAAATGGCACCTCTTCTGCCTTCGTTACGGGCCGAGGCGAAATCATTGCCCGACGAATAATCGGTCCCGCTCGGCGTACGGAGAAATTCGAGAAGGCGGCTCCCCTATTGGCACGGTTCGACGGCGGAACCCGGGTGGGGTGGGGGGTGGGGAGCGGGTGACGAAGACGGTGGGATGGGAGGAAGGAAGGGGGGGAAGAGGGGCCCTTGGTGGCTTATCGAGGGTCTGGCTCGGAAGGTTCGTGACACGTGTTCATATTTTATACGGGGCGCGCGTGCATGGGGGAGGGGCGAGAGTGAGTGAGGGTGGAGAGGGGGGGGGGGGGTGGCGAGGAGAGCGGAGATTTTCCAGCGTCGGAACAAGATGTTTCTTGGCGGCGGCAGGACGAGCGGATATCCGGTATACGGCAACAGACACGCCGCCTGGATCTCGAACGTCGTTGACGCAGGGGACGGGCACAGCCGTCGGCCGACTGGCAACGTCGGCCGAGAACCTCGAACGAGTCGAGGAGGTTTGGTGGCCACCTGGCGTTTTCCTCGGGGCCCTTCCCCCCCCCCCTGCCGGGGAAGCTACTTACTTACTTTCTTCCACCGGCGTCTGGTCGCTCGCGTCCCCGGACCCCCGCCACCCGCGCGACACCCGGCTCCGACGGGTCTCGCGCTGGCAGGGGCTCGCGCGCGGTCCGCAGTTCGTTCGGACAGGGCGTATTTTTTCTGCGGAAGGGTTCCTCGCGATGCGCATTCGGCCAGGGTGTTAGTTTTATTAGGTATCGATCTAGGGATGTGGGGGAGTAGTGGGCGATCGAGTGGGAAGGGAATAGAGGGGGATCCGAGGAGGAAAGGAAGATGGAAATTGAGAGAATCTCTGGGTACCCTTCGGTGGGGCATTTTATATTCATCACTTTCATATCATGCTGCTTGCAGGGAATTATTATTAAGGATGTATTGGACCTATTTTCGAATGGTACCAAGTTGATGAAAATTTGTGAGATTGTTCTTTTTAATCTTCCTGATGTGCTGCAAAAACTTTAAACGAATTCACTAAACGGTTGCTGAGTTATAACGATTTTTATTCTCACCGATTTTACACGCACTCTTATGGAAAGAGACGTTCTTGACAGATAAAACAGCTGAAAAAATGTTGAAGAAATGGTACCAATGTTTTCAATTTTTTTTTACATGTAGTATATGGGTAGATGAAAATATCTGCCGAGTTTCAATTGTTTTCACTACACCGTTTTAAAGAAATAATTTATAACTTGAGAAAATTGTGAATTCTGGGCATTTTCACTGCCAAATGTTTAGCAAATAATGCTTGAGAAAGCATTTGTAAAGTGAAAAATACCTTCCTAGGATTAAAAATAACGCTCCAACTGTCGTTCCAGTTCCTTACATCTAGATTTACTACGCGTAACACGTAGATATTCAAGTATTTCAAATTTCATATACTTTTGTCTAATATTGTACGTCCGATAAATCCTTAAGGAAGTCCAAGTGTCCCGGAAAATGAGTTGTGTAGTTCAATAACCTCTTTGTTGTTTCAAGTTTCGGGTGATAAAGCAATTGAGGCACCAGTTTTAAATAAATGGCGGTAGTTATATTGACTAAGGGATTTTTACTTAGGCAACATTTTTCATGTACTTACAGTGATTGGCTTCTGAACCCTTTAATTGTATTTTTACCATTCTTTGGGACTGGTGGGTGGCTTGTTAATATTTTAGGTGGCCCAGACGTTCGTCACTTTTTTTACCATTCTTTGCTAGGGTCTGGTGCCTCACTCCCTATGGGGCCACATTTTAAAAATGTGTATGATTTTTACTGAGGGGGACTATCAGAGTTGGACAAAATATAACCTAATTACAAATTACGATTAAAATGTATTTGTGTAACTGATTACACATTATTTTCTGTAATTGTTAATTTAGGTAGTTGTGGTAGTTGATAAAATTGTGATCAACTACCTAAATTAACGATTACAGAAAATAATGCGCAATCAATTACACAGTTATATTTTAATCGTAATTTGTAATTTGTAATTAGATTACATTTTGCTCAACTCTGGGGACTATATAGGCAGTTCGAATCATTCGAAAATCAAGTATTGTTTGCGAATTAATTTCAAGGAGATGAAAACAAGCACAGACTTTTCCTTTTACAAAATGCTGGTTACTATCCAGTAGAGTGTGAAAATATTTTTTTTGTCTACATATCTGTTTTATAAATGGCGCCACACGGGGTGGATTAGAAAGTGTTTTAGAAAAAGTGTATTTAGTTTTGTCCTGATATTGAGCTTAAAAATAAAGACACAACGTTTCTCCTAGAATCCGTAATATCGTAGGGGACCTCAAAGGAATTGAACCAAAATTATTAAAATCGCGACTACGAGAAGACTGTACGATAAATGTCGATTTTCGGGGTGCACAGATGGCTATTTTTTATCTCAGAAGCTAGAGCTTTTACAGTTTAATGTTGAGGTACACTCCAGAGAGAAATATACTTTGAAGATTTTGTTAAAATTTCAAGTGGATCCGAACCTCGGTTTTTTCACAATCAGAGCAAAACCACAGAAAAACGTCCACAGATCAAACGACTACAGCGCTGTCATATAAATGTATACATTATCCAAAAAAATTCTGTACAGTTTATAGTATTAACTAGCTTTACAACTCTGAATTTAAAGAAATTTAGATTCCGATTTTATAAAAAAGAAAAAATTCTTTTATTTTTTTTGGGTGAATATGGTCAAATTCTTCTGGATTAGTCAGGCTGAGGCACAATTCGTGATCCCAGAGTTTATCATTGGAAAGTTTTTATGCGACAGACATACACACAAACATATAAAAGCTTTCTGCTTTATATATTAAGATAAACATTCCCCAAGATTACTAGTCGCAATTTATATTCATCTCCTTGTAATTAATTCACAAAAAAAAAATACTTGATCTTCAAGCGATCTGACTGCCTACTTCGTCCCCTTAATTAATTACAACGCCACTGTGCGGACAGAACAATAAATACGCGGTTAGTTAGCAAAGAAATATCATCGCTACGACAGTCAAGAGTTCCGTAGCGGAGATAAGCCGGGGTCTCGCATTAGGCTACTTTGCCCTACCCCTCGAACGAGGCCTGGCTATCGAAGCACGCCGATAGTTTCCGTAGAACCTAGCTGTCAGCGGAGACTCCGCGATTTCGGGTGAATTTGTTTAGGAATTGGAGGCCGGGAACGGTCCGAACGCCTCGGCAGCACCGTGGTGTGTGTCCCGATATCGCTATCGATCGCGCCTCTCCAAAGGTATTTGTTACGTGCATTGTTTTTCCTTCGCACCGTCGAGCAAAAGGAGATCACGAGGGCCGACATCCCTTTTACAGTGCTGTAAGGTATCCGTGTGTCTAGTTGACCGTTCCCTTTTCCCTCGCTTTTTCTCTCCCGAGCTTTCTCCGAAGCGCGTGCTTTTTTCCCCACTGGGCTCCGTCTCTGCGACGCGATCGAACGTCGTTACATCACCCGCGGTGTATATGCACACCGCGCGCGCCAGGGCTGCCCTCCGCCTCTAATACCGGTTCCAAAGCGAATTTCGGAAGAGATACCGATCTCCTCGTCGATCCCAATTATCCCCCCCACCGGCCCGAAAGCCTCCACTTCTGTTTCTGCCCTAATACGACACCGGCGATCGCAGCACTATTTATAGTATCATAATCGATTCTATTAGACACGTATTCTGCGTTTAACGTTCGAGTGTGGAGCGAAACGGGCAGATGAGGACGCGCCGGAGCTGATCGATAACCGCCGTGATATGCGTTACAGAAGTTTCGCGGAGTTTACATGCCTTCGAGGCAGCAGCCTCTACTATTTTCTAGATCGGTAGCTCGTTTAGCGGCGGCTCTAACGAACGGCAGATATTCTTATTACTTCATCACGCAGCTCTGGCTTCTCCGTTGTTCGTCGAAGCCGAGCGCGCGTGGCTCTCCCATCGATCCTCCTCTTCCCCCGGCCGGAAGTGGAGCTGGGACTGCGGTGCCGTCGAGAATCGTCAACCGCGACACAGGATCTCCATTTTCTCGGAGCGATTTCCCAGCTTAATTAGCCCCTCTAAATATACGCTCGTGACTCTTTCACCGAATTCCATCATCCCCGAAATTTCGTGCTCGTATTTTATTCACCGGCTCCCGTGCTTCAAACCCCCCTGGCGCCACCCAACTGGTTCACCCGTCGATCGACCAGAGATATTTCCGATCATCCTACATTTTTCATCGGCTCCCTGGAATTACGGTGTCCTTCCATTTTCACGAAGTTCAAAACGAGCCGCGTTGCCGTCGCCGCCTCCCCCCTCCCCCCCCCCCACACACACACCCCGGAGCCGAGGATTTTCAATAAATTATCGCGCGGCTGGAATTATTCAAACGCGGGATCCTCAGCAGAAATATCCTTTCGGGTTGATAGGTCCAAGGAACCCAGGCGCTGGCATGTTACCCGGGTCCGCTCGATCCGCGTGTGCGCGCACGCCGTCGCCAGTGGCAGGCTGATATTAAATTCTTCGGGAAAATCTAGGGAAGTCCATCTTCATTATCGGGTGAACGACGGTTAACCGTGTGACCGGGTCGATCGCGAGCAGTCACATCTC
Source organism: Andrena camellia (assembly GCA_029448645.1). NCBI lineage: Eukaryota > Metazoa > Arthropoda > Insecta > Hymenoptera > Andrenidae > Andrena > Andrena camellia. The sequence goes on along the minus strand of CM055678.1, from coordinate 26,777,235 downwards.
GCGAAATAGAATCGCACCGGCGGGCAGGACAGGGAACGCCGCCCGACGGTTTCGCTCGCGAAACGGAAATAGACGTCGGTCCCTGTAACTATTTCGCGGGGGTAATCGGCATTATGATTAACCACGTTTCAGCGAGCCGATTATCCCCGCGATCCCGGCCGCCGTGACGTTTCGCCGATAACTCGGCCCGCCTCTTATCGCATCGGGTCGCCGAGCGATCGATAACGGCGGTGCCCGGCTTTTTGGGAAGCGTTTTCGAACGGTTCCAACGCTTGATGCGGGGGGTGGGTGGGGGGGGGGGAGGAGTAGTCCGTGGCGTTGGGCAGGCGAGCCCCGCGGACGCTAGGCCCCGGGGGCCACGCGCGCCAGCGCGGGGACTCCAGCCGCGGCGCTGGGAAGAAGCGAGGGGGCATTGGGATTCAGCGAGTCGAAGGTTGCGGGGAGTATTTTTCTGGAGCTTGGGTTACCGTACTCGATGCGGCGGAGTGGTTTTATTAACGTGAACTGGAGTCGTTGGATGGCCTGGGTTAGGTGGATTCTGGGTAGCGGGGAAGGTTATTTATTTTTCGGCCGGCTGGAGGAAAACGCATCCTTCGGAACGGGAGATTCCTCGATGCCTTCTGCGCGAGACGTTCGAGGCATATCCAACCGGCGGTATTTTTGTGATGCAAACCGACTCGGAAGCATCTCGCGTAAACCCGCGCGGTCTAGAATGCATAATGTATCCGTTGTGTCTTGACAAAAGTGGCTTACATCCACCCCCCCCCCCCCCTCCTCCCCTCTTCTCTCTGAACCATTGAACTGGGGAGATCATCCGACAATTTGACATCTGCCATTGTTGCAGGCACGGTCGCTAGATTCTGCTGCATAATGGGTTTCCACGGTGAAACAAGCGGGCATGTCATCCGAAACTCCGACCATCGACAACGGTGTCTCCGCGTTGAATCGAACGTTTGACTTGCCTGGGCCATTTATCCCGTGTTTGCGTAGCTCCTTTGACTTGGAGCAAGTCAATCCTATAACATCGACCAACTTGATCAGATAACGGATAATGGGGAGCCTGGTGTAGATGGTATTGCGGTCTCCCTATCAAACCGTAACTTTAGCCAAGATTAGGGCTCCTAATATCCCTCCGGAATAGAGCTAGAGACTTACGCACTTACAATGGGGTGCGTAAGTAGGCCCAAAAACAGTGGCGGATTTCAGAAGAAAGGCTCAGGTGACAAACGTTCTCGGGAGCCCATTTTTGGGGGAAAATGAAGAGGGAGTTTACAGGAAACGGATCAAGTGTAATAGTTCGGAAAAAAAATTAGTGTTTGGATACCTGTCCCTAATCATATTTTTGTGGGGCGGGGGATGGGGTCCTGGGGGCCTTCTCGGCATGGGCCCAGACGGCAACTGCTCATTGGCCGCCCTGTTAAATCCGCCACTGTCCAAGAATGGCTCGATTATTGCTTTTATCGTCAAAAATGAGTTGCAGTACTGTTAGAATGAAGTAGCTAAGTGGTCCCAAAGACCCCAAGCGGTCCCAAAGTCCTCAAGTAGTCAACAAGATGACTCCCAATGATCTCATTGCTAAGCCAGACTCAACCACAGATCCCCATATCCTCCGGAAAGGTAGTTACAGCCTCCCTTCCCCCAATGAAGTCCCCAAGTAGTCCCAAAGTCCCCAAGGAGTCCCAGAAATGCCCCCTGATCCCATCGCTAACACAGATCCTAATATCCCTCAAAATACAAGTTACACTACCCTCAATGAAGTCCCCAAGCAGTCCCCAGAATGAGTCCCAACAATGCCCAAGTTATCAAAGCCTCCACTAGAATCCCCTCTAAAAAGGGAAGCCCAAACACAGGTCCTCAAACCCCCCAAGAAGCAAGTTACAGCACCCTATTAAATGAAGTCCCCAAGTAAGTCCCAAACTCCCCAAGTAGTCCTAAAAATGCTGCCTGATCCCATCGCTATCCCAGATCCTAATATCCCTCAAAACACAAGCAACATTACCCCCAATGAAGTCCCCAAGCAGTCCCAAGAATGAGTCCCAATAATGCCCCAGTTATCAAAGCTTCCCCCAAAACCCTCCCTCCGAAGGAAAACCTCGCGCGTCGAAACCCATAGACTAGTGGCGTGAGGATTTGCGCGCCACTTCCTCAGGGTCGGTCCTACGAATGCACCCAGAAGAGATGGTCCCCGGACGAACGCCTCGATTAGCCCGTATCCGAGGAATATTAATTACTTATCTATGTCCCGTTTCTCGCGTCTTTTCGCGCTCGGTCGACGAGATCGATAGGCTAGGATATATTGAACACTTGCTTCTCTCCCCCCCCCCCTCTCTCTCTCTCGCTCTCTCTCTCTCTCGCTCTCTCTCTCTCTCGACGGGTTAGGTTATCCGACCTCTGTAAGGGGACAGCTACATTGCAGCTCATGCATAATACATACGATCCGACCTGGAGTAGATTTATATTTACCCGCACCTGGGATAATTCGTTAAATATCGACAGGTATCGGCCATCCTGGCCTCCTCCGCGTCGTCGTGAGAGCTTTTTTTCGACGGTCGGATGATTGAACAGGGACGTTCGGCTTCTTGGCCCCCGCCGCGCCGCCCCTCCGATGTTTCTCATTCTTCTCCCGTTTGTCCGTTTCTCCTTCAATTTGCCATTGGAAGCCCGCGATGGAACCCGATCGTCCGCCCTCCCTTAATGGATAGGATACCTCGTTAGTCTTTTCCACGCGGTCCCCGCGACGCTGACGTTTTGACGTCCGACGATATTTCAACCCTCGCCCATCCGACGGACCGTCCACCTGGTGACAGCTTCGCGTTCCAATAATTTTCTAATGAAACCGCCTGCCCCCGTTGCTCTTCTCGCGCGTCTCGCTTCTTTTCCTTTTGTTGCTGCCTCGCGTTGCATGCGCTATTTCATCGGCTTCAGAGCGGCCGGGGTGCCCGGGGACACTCTGCCGCTTACCGATTTCCACCTGTGTAGCTTCGATAAGTCCAGGCTTCAGCTATATAGCTGGGCTCGATTTTTGATCCGCTCCCCTTTCCCTCAATATGTGGACACTCGCATATTTTCGAGTAACTAGAGCCATTCCTTTTACACTAAAATGCCCCCTGCGCGAAGCTTTAGTTAGGTCTGAGACTCGTGAATTGCGCGTAATGGTAAAATTCATGGGATTAAAAAGCTCAGGCGCTGCTTACAGTGGATTACAATGTGGTAAACAAGCCTGCTGTGCGTGTGGGTTGATGGTTCAGCTGTGACTTTGTACATAGGGACTATAATACGTACGTGTGCACTGGCGGCACCGAGCTATTGCCACGTAAAAATAACGTTTTCGCTGTGCATACAATCGTGTCGAGTCGCACATTGATCTGAAGTTAACAAGTAGGCTGTGGTTGAGAACCCTCCAATTTAATTATGCATTTGTTCAAATGGATATTTAATAGCCAGACAGCTGATGTTACATTTCGTCACGTTCAAGTCAAATATCACTTCTGTGACGAACGCTCGAAGAAACAATTAGTCCAAGTATTCAGAAGTACTCGAAGTGCACTCTATTAAATTAATTACACCGTTTAATTGAATGAATTGAAAATAATGGTTGCCCCCAGTATTCGTTGTTGTATAGGCGTCAGCGAAGTGCCATTTTTCGTATTCAAATCAGAAATCGAGAGCGATCGATTTCGGGACTCGCCTCGTTCGATAATCGTAGTTCAGGAAGCGTGCACGGTCTATAACGTGATCGTTATTTTCATCTTCCCGACGTACACTTTGGGTAATGGAGTGACATAGTATAAAACGTTGGTTACGTTCTTTAACCGCCTGTTATTTCTAGCCGGCGAAATATTAATAAAGTGTAAAGATACCACCTCCACGCGTGGTCATCTAAACTTTTTACGGATACAATCTACATTGACTGTGTCGCCGTTCCACGCACGGCTCGCTGCCAGTTTATGAATGACTCGTAGCATTTCGATAATTATTTCTAATTCCCGGCCGATCCATTCATCGGCATATCTTTATTGAAGAAAACTGTGGTAGACAGACTCCACGAGGCATTAAGATAATAGATCATTTGCCAGCTTGAATCTCACGAAGAGAAATTCAATTTACATTGACACATTCTAACCTCCAAAGTACCAAATATTGTATTCCCTATCTACTACCTAGATTTATTTCAATCATTCCCCAAACCTCATTCGCACCAATAATTACAGTCACATGAGGCTTTAAACCTCTCCCAAGAAACGCCCATAACCAAATAAAGTATTCAGCTACACAGCTCCGAGAATCCCTCATCGAATTACGTCTCATTTTTCGACCAAAATCGCCAGGCGTGTTTAACCTCCCAGCCTTGAACGAACAGTGTCCCCCGGTCGAGCGGCAGAATCGCCACGGAAAATTCTCCCCGAGGATCCGCTGTAAGATTTACAGGGGACACGATGATAATTAACAATTCGCGTTATTACTCGAAAAAATCGAGAGCGACGTTCGAAGCGCGGTCGAAGCTGGAATGTCAGTGCGACTGTTCCGCGTGGTGGCGGCGCGCATGCGCCGGTGGCGTAGCGCGCGACGCAATTGGCTTGGCGCCGTCTGACGTCGGTGGCGTCATTGGCCAATGAACGGCCGAGGCCCGTCGACGTTTGCCTCGGCCTGCCGAGGCGAACTTCAGAGGCGAGGTGGACCGACTGGTATGTGCAACACGGCCGGGCCTCCCCTCTCCTCCGGTCCGTTCCGTTCCTTTCACTCTCTTTCTCTCGCTCAGTGAGCCACCGCGCCTCTCTCTCTCTCCCTCGCTCGCCGTGCTCTCCACGCGACTTCCTCAAATCTTTATTTCAGGCTCGACCGCGAACTGGTCGAGGCGCGCGGCCCGCTTTTTTACCGTCCCGACACGACGCTTCTAAATTTGAATCCTGCACGGTAGAGCCAGTGGCGAATCGACGGCTCGCCGCACGTGAGAAATACTTTAAGGGAATTACGTGCGCGTCTTCTAGTCATCGTTTCTAGTCAGCCAAGGATACTCTAACCTAGCTAACCTTAATCACTCGGCAGGGGGGGGGTCCCACCTGAGGTTCGCCGGATCCTTGGAAGGATCTCGTTCGACGGTTTTCTTGTGGCACACGTGAAGTGCGCGCGGACCACGCAGAGTGACTGATACCCGCCAGGGGGCAAGAGAGAGAGAGAGGAACGTAAGGAAGGCAGACGGCGAAGAAGAGGATCGTGATAAGAAGGAAGTGGTCCACGCTGCCCCGCGGTTCGAAATACATACGCGGAGAGTGGGGCTTTTTGGTCGATGCGTTTGACGAGCGGATGAAATAGCGGCGTGCGAAGTGACGCGTGTTGATTCAGAGGGACGAGTGCAAGTTTCCATTCGTGCCAAAAAGCTCCCCGGGCGGGTGTTTAGCTTCTAGCCGCCTCGAGGAGTTTTGTTTTGATCTTAAAAGTTGTACCCCGCTAGGGGGGGAGGGGGCCAAGGAGGAGGGGGGTGCCAGTGGGGGAGATATCGATCGGCGGGACCATTGACGTCCGTTCTGGAGAACCAGCTTTCCTCTGCACGCTCCTTTGACTAGGCTAACCTCTTCGTAATTGTATTTTCTCGCTGGTCGTACGCGGCGTACATACGGTGTACACAGATATCCAGACCCGTGCGGCAGTGTGCGGCGCGCGTACGAACGTTGGGGTTCCGGCGTGTGCATACGCGAATGAAAATCAGATGCTTGCCGCTGGCAAATGGAAAGGTTGAAAAACGTGGCTGTTACGAAGCAAACTGTTCTGCGACCGATGGGGAGGCTGTTGCAATGATCTGTGGTTCAACGTTTGCCGAGGGCAAGTGGATTCGCCGATAAACAGAAAAACCATAGGAAGCCACGCCGTGCCGATCTAGAGTGCAGAGGCGGCGCGCGAGGTCGCAGATATTTTCATTAAAGACGTTTTGTGGATTACCGGCGCGTCGCGCGGGCAAAGTGACCCGAACAACAGCCGCCGATTAAGTTGTGATAACATCTGTGAAGAGTGCTGCGCGATCCTCGCCATCTTTGTTTTGATATCGATTCAGTGCGCGCTAGAAAATCGATCGATTGGCGAACGGAGGTCGAGATGCTCGACTGATCGAATTCGTATCGAGTTGGTGAGTTACTCATTACGATCTCCCCCACCCCTTTTTTTCATTCATTGTTCGTCGAAGCTGTTTTGTTAGTCGTAGTTTCGAGGAATATTCGAGCTGTCGAATCATTTCGTCTCGGTTCAAATGTGCCGCGCTTTTGGGGGACCTTTGGTTAAGTCTCGAGGAGCTGTATTGCGAAAGAAAAATTTAAGGGATAGGATGTGTTTGATAGAATCTTTTATTTTGTCTGTATTATGTATGTTTTGTGATAAAAGTCTGTCTTATCAAGGCCTCTGTCAACGCTCGTATTGAAATTAGTACATCAAGTTGATGTAGTTCATTTACCATTCGGCTTTAGTAGCATTTCACACTGGTTCGTTTAAATATCTTGCTAGAATTGCGGTGGCAATAATATCAGAGTTAGTATCATTATATTTGAGTGGTTTATAAACAGGCGTAACGATTTCATAAGTTGTAGTAATAGATGGGTCGTGGAAAGAACCCTTTCTCCTTCGGATCCTTAAGGTGCAATATCCTTAGACGATGTTCAGTTCTTGGATGGGTGACCGTTTTTTCGGAACTTTTGTGATTTGATGAATTTTCATTTGTAAGTGGGTGTTTGAAGTTTTTTCCTCCGAGACTTTTCTCTAAGTTTGACATTTTAATAAAAGAAGATATTAATTACTATAAAAATTAATAGTATGTTTGTAACTTTAGTGCATAATTTGTATATTACATTTGAGACAGTAGTAAATTAATGAATGATGTCGGGTGATGTGCGCTATATTCCGAAATCTGATTTAGAAATGTCGACATGAATAAATAGGGTTTTCTCTAATAGGAAGGGGAAAATTGATTTTCTCGAGCAAAACTAAAGAACACCTGATACACGACCATCTTTAAAAAGAAATATCAGATTATTGATCGCGCGTTTCCAGAGTGGTCAGGCATAGTTTTTTCTTTCTTCTGCATTCCAAACATACTTTTCTTTCCCTGCATACAGTAACAGATTAATAAGTTAGATTCTAATCGACTTCATGGCAGACCCTTAATACCACAGCTACGTACAAGTACTACATATCTTCTTATAAATCTAGAAACACGATCCAACGATTATAATAATAATAATATTATGTCTTTATTACACCACTTTATTATGATACATTAGTATATAATTAATTTAGTTATATACATCTTTTTCCCTTTTTGTGGTGCAATTAAAATCTATCCCTGAAATAGATTGATATATGCTTATAAATTCGTAACCAGTATATAGGTCGCAGCGGATTTCTCGAAATTGATTGGAAATTTGTTTATCTTGAACCTGTAATAGCTAAAAAATAATTTCTCCTTGCAATTTGCTGAATATAATAGCCTCGCTTAAAACCACCATAGATGTCTGCAACGAAGACATTCGACGACGTAAAATACAGCGTGTATAGAAAAATACGCGGTGGTCGCTGACCCTCGCCGCGCGTTCTACGCTCTTGTATAATAAACCGAATTCGATCGGAGGACAGTTCGAGCGGCAACCTCTTCCTCCAGTTCTCCACGAGCTCTCCCTATTGTCACCAGCAAAGAAAGCAACCCAGCTGCTTTCTGTCGCTTTTCGCGCAAACCTTTTCTCCTTCCACTACACACCACAGATCCCGGGGTCCCGCGGAAAATCTATCTTTCAATAGCATTTAAATATTAAAAAAAAACATCTGTAAATCATCAAACAAGAAAAAACATACCTCTGCAGAATTCGAAGCGACGAGTCACCGGTCAACATGGAAGAGTCTCGCGGCACAATTTAATTAGCAAACGCTGCCATAGATAATCATCACCACCAGAGTATTCACTCACAAATTCAACTAATTGTTCACTTCATAGTACCACTGATAATTCCAACGCGAATATCAATCTGATTCCATTTCTATTTCCTTGGCACGCGGCGAACCGTGAAAACGTGTAATAGGTGAACGATAATATATAAATTTCTCGATCCCTCGTGTCACTAGTAGCCGGCCTAGTGACGCGTGCGCGACGGCCGACAGGCGCGCGGGTCCCCCGGTCGACTCTGCCCGGCGAAACTTTCGCGGAATTCGCGGCCCGCGATGTAATTACGATCGGTGACGGTGAAGCGGCGTAATCTCGCGATGCACAAGATAGCCGCGACAAAAATAACGTTTGCCCGTGAAACGCGCGTTAATTCATATAGCGGGAAGGGGATCGCGTGCTCGGAATGAATGAAAGGGGGGCTTCGGTAAATATAGTTGATGGAGCTTAGAATTAGAACGAAGTTGAAGCCAATGTTTTCGCCGGGCCTGCCGGAGCACTAGGGGCCACCTCCGCCACTAGGAGCCGCTCCTACCCGTAATTCGAAAACCCGCGTGCCGAAATCCCCCCCCCCCCCTCCACCCCCCCCCCCGAAACTCCTCCGCGCGGCTATTATCGTTCTGATTTATGAATGGAGCTTTGGAATCGGGGCCATTTTTATCGACATCTTGACCTGAACGGGCGCGGATAAGGGATTAAAATTTCAGCCCGCGCGTCGAGATCGCTTATCGATACTCCTCACTCCGCGTGGTCATAGATAAAGCTGCGCAACTGTAGGAGCCTCCTCGTAATCGGGACACATTATACCTAATCGCGAACGGTGCAAAGGTAATTCGACTTGTTCCTACTCATCTGTCGCTGACATTGCGCGGACCAAACTTTATCAATGATTACCCCCGGACGTTGTGCAGCTACTATCGATTACAATCATGCATGAAGTGGGACTCCGAGCTACCCGGGCTGCGATCGGTACCATCGAGTGTGATGATAATAATTTTCCACGGTTAATTCGTCGCAATAAGTGAGTGGAAGGCGGGGTTTGGCATAAACTGCTTTGCAGCTAGATCGTGCAGGGGTACTAGTTGTTTTATAATTTCTGCAAAAATCGCGAACGAGTCTGCAAGGTTTTCCTGTCGTTATCATTGATTGGGATGTACCTTATGCAACGTAATTCGACATGTGCAGTTGGAGGGACGACAAAGTCGATTATTACGTAGGTTAATTATCGACGATAAAATGGAAAGCGATCGATCGTTTATTGCGCGCTTATGTTGTACTAATTGCAGTAACGTCGTAATTATTTACTTCCGCCTTGTGCCTCTTCAATTTTCCTGGCAGCTGGGAAATTAGATTATTGCTACCGATGGCTCATAATGGGTGCTGTTTTTTTTTTTTTTTTTTTTTTTTTTTTATTAGAAAGTGTTGCTGTTCTATTAAAATTTGCGATTCTTATGCGACGAATTTCTTTCTATCCGATTTATCGATCGAGATTAGTATTCATTCTACCGAAGAGGCCGGGCCGCGTTTAACGAGCAGAATTTCCTAGGGAAATCCGCGGAGACGTTATCGTCGCGAGTCGATTAGGATTAATGAAAATTGAGTCATCGCCGCTATCTGCGCCACGATGTAGTAATAAGCAACGGGGATGGAAACGTTTCGTTTTATCTCGTTGCGTTGCTTATCGCCGTCATTTTCGTAACACCGAAACCGTGGGACGGCCGTTACGTCAGGCTCATTAATTTATTTTGCATTTGTTGCTGTTTGGAAGACCTTGGTAACAGCCCTTTTGTTACACACGGATAATAAGAAGTATATAAATTTCATTGAAATCCCTAAATTACCACAATCACGAATATCAAAATTCATAGTAAATTTAAAAAATTTTCATCCCTCCCCCAAAATAATAAGAAGCCACTACTTCTGTAACTTCGTCTACGCAGAGGTGATAAAAAAATAGAAACATTAAAAATTATTAAATTATTTTTCGTTATTGTTAAAATTATTAAATTCGTTTTCATTATTACTAAAATTATTAATTAGGTTTCGTTATTATTGAAATTACTAAATTATTTCTGATTATTATTAAAGTTATTAAATTATATTTTATTATTATTAAAATTATTAAATTGGTTTTCATTATTATAAAAAATTCTTAAATTAGTTTTCGTTATTATTAAAGTTACTAAATTAGATTTCATCATTCTTAAATTTATTAAATTATTTCTAATTATTATTAAAATTTCTAAATTATTTTTCATTATTATTAAAATTACTAAAATATTTTTCATTATTATTAAAATTCTTAAATTATGCTTCATTATTATTCAAATTCTTAAATTATTCTTCATTATTATTCAGAAGCTTAAATTATTCTTCATTATTATTAAAATTACAAAATTGTTTCTCATCATTAAAATTACAAAATTATATCTTATTATTATTAAAGTTATTAAATTAGATTTCATCATTATAAAATTTATTAAATTCTATCTCATTATTATTAAAATTTCTAAATTATGTTTCATTAGTAATAAAATTACTAAAATATTTTTCATTGTTATTAAAATTCTTAAATTATGCTTCATTATTATTCAAATTCTTAAAATATTCTTCATTATTATTCAGAATTTTCAATTACTCTCCATTATTATTCAAATTACAAAATTATTTCTCGTCATTATTAAAATCTCAAAATAATATTTCCTTATTATTAAAATAATTAAATTATATTTCAAAGCTCAAAGTCCACCCGCGTCGCCCTTTCTCCTCTTCAGTCGTATAAAATTCCGCGCCCCGGCCAGTGAAATCAATTTCCACGGAGATAAATGAATTTCACCGTGCATGGAGGAGGCTGCCCTGAATGGGGGCCGGTCTCTCGTTTTTCCATCAACGAATTCAACGTGTCATACATCCAAGTTTGCCCGGCCACGTTCGCCCAGCGACGTTATAATCGATACACCGAGGCAGCGACACGTGCTTTATGCGTTCCGCCATTAGGCTTCAACGTGTGGTCCAGTTCTGTCGCGTTGCGTGCTGCCACAGCTCCGTATCCCACTTTTCTATGGGCCCTCCCCCCCCTGCCTTTCCCCACGGCACAGTTGTTCGAATCCGCGCCCTTTTGTTCCCGCGGCGGCTGGCCGGCAAAAGTTCTTCAATTCCCTCGGCGATAGCGATATTTAAAGTTGAAATTTATCGGCACCACCGCCGGAACATTCCGCGCGCCGGCGTTTCTAATTTCTGCCCAACTTTTACTAGTAGCGCCGCCCCGGCAACTAGGCCAGCGAAAATATATATCCCGAATTCCATCGTCTTGGCGAATCGCGAAGCACTTTTCAGCGATTTTCATCACCCTCCGGGGAATTTAATACCGGGTGACAAAAGATTTGGCGAAAATATTTTTACATTGTAGCAGGGGAAAGGAACAGCAATATTTAATCGTCCTTTTTATGTTGCAGTGCTTTTAATATTCCATCCAGTGGTTCCGAAGAGCTGTCCCTTCTCCACAACGCCGTGCAAAAATGGGTCGGAAGAAGATTCAAATTTCGCGCATCACGGACGAACGGAATCGTCAGGTAACCCGGCGTGGATTTCCCAATGATGTAGCCGTTTATTTCGATGGGGAGTAAAGGGGGGAAGGCTTAGATCGCAGCCGAGAGACACTATTCCCCTGTTATAAAAAGCATGATATAATCGTTTCGCTCGCCGCGGGTCTCCTTTGGCCTCTGCGAATAGACCTTAGCGCGCCGTGACCAGGGCTATAGTTGAATGGTACCAAAGGTCTTTGTATTTTACCCCCCCCCCCCCGCCCATTTCCCTCCGCCTCATGACTTTTTAACCCAGCGATGGTCGCGGGTCGATATATTCCGCGTCGCGAGTGCCTCTTTACGGCGAATTCTCTCGAAACCTGCTCCTGCCCGATGTCGCGAGGAGATAATAGATCGAAAATCGGTTCGAGCGCCGAGTCCAAATAGAATTTTGACGAGTCCGAATGGTTCTCACGATTGAATTACGACTACTTCTCGAGACACTCGACACTTTTAATAAGCGATGTTCTGTCGGTAATGTTGACACGCCACTTCGGTAACCAGTGACGAGCAAATTATTTTTTATCGACGGGATAGGTCGACGCGTTATCGTTTCGTAGCGATGAATGGTGAGATGGTAGGAAAGAGGTGGAAATATTCGGGGCTCTTTACCAACAGGTGACCTTCAACAAGAGGAAATTCGGGGTGATGAAGAAAGCGTACGAGCTGTCGGTGCTGTGCGACTGCGAGATCGCCCTGATTATCTTCAGCTCCAGCAACAAGCTGTATCAGTATGCGAGCACCGACATGGACAAGGTTCTTCTCAAGTACACCGAGTACAACGAACCCCACGAGTCCCTCACCAACAAGAATATCATCGAGGTGAGCCGATTTCTCCTCAGTAATCGTCAAGGTCGCGTTGGCCACGGTAGTTGCCGAATTCGACATCCCTCTTCGGGGAACGCGCGCTGGCAGCTTTTCGCATTGTGCCTCGAATATTGCGGGGCGAGATAGAAAATTGGGGAATTATTTATTTTGTTCTTTGGGGATGGAAAACGTCGCGTTGTGAGTGTGGAGCTGATCTCTGAAATCCGCGTTACTTTCCGTGATGTATGGGATGGCACTGTAGGAGCTTGGAAATTTGGAAGAAATTTCTAACTTTCGAAAAAGTGTAATAAGTTTGGAAGTTTGAGAAATCACAGTGGCTCGAAAGTTTAGGGCCGTTTCCCGAATTCCTCGCCCCTCTTTAAGAAGTATAAGATGTTAGCGTTTTGAGTAACCACGGTAGCTTGAAGATTTATTGCAATTTTTCAAATTCTTCGTCGCTCTACAAGAAGTATAAGAAGGTTACCATTTTGAGTAACCACGGTAGCTTGAAAATTTGTAACAAATTTCTAACTGCTTCATCTCTCTGAAAAAAGTGTAAAAAGTCACCACCTTGGGAAACCACAGAGGCTTGAAATTTTATTGCAATTTTCCAAATTCCTCGTCCCTCTCCAAAAAGTGTTACCATTTTGAGTGACCAAGGTAGCTTAAAATTTTTTAACAAATTTCTAACTTCTTCATCCCTTCCTAAAAATTATTACAAGTCACCACTTTGAGAAACTACAGTAGCTTGAAATTTTATTGCAATTTTCCAAATTCCTCGCCCCCCTCCAAACAGTATAAGAAGTTACCATTTTGATTAACCGCGGTAGCTTAAAATCTTTTAACGAATTTCTAACTTCTTCATCCCTTCCTAAAAATTATTAAAAGTCACCACTGGAGAAACTATAGTAGCTTGAAATTTTATTGCAATTTTTCAAATTCCCCGTTCCTCTCCGAAGGTGCAATAACTTAGAGCTGTGAGTAACTTATTGTTAGTGGTTGGAAAGCGGCTGGCAAGTTACCAAACTGCTCGCCAGTCCCAAGAAAAGCCCACCGCTTTAGGCAACGGCGGTAGCTTAAGAGTTCGCAAGGAGTCTAGCGACTTCGAGGAATGTTGAAAGTTCCTCGGATTTTTGCGCGCCTCGTAAGGTGGATGTGCCGGGGGATCAGCCGGAAGGCGTATCGCTCTCGTATACCGGTTAAATGAGAGATTTCACAGTGAAAAATTCCCCGTCCCGGTATCCCCTCACTGGTTATTAACTTTTTCAGTTGTCGATCATCGAAATTACACGAGCATGTGTAGCAAATGTATATGGCGTACAGGCTGCTTCCTGCGCGCTCCTTTTTCAGGCGATTCCTTCGGCGTGGCTTGTACTTTCTGTACAGGATGGTCCATTAATAATGGATCAGAGAGTGGCGAAATTTATATTTAAATAAATTAACGAATAAATCCTCGTGGAATTAAAAAAAAAATAACTTCCTAAATAATCTAAGTTAAGTTGAAGTAACTTTTATTTGAATGAAGAAGTCATTTAACCTTTAGAGGGCCGGGATTTTTTCATTGAAATTGTAAATTTTATTTACTTAAAATTTACGCATATATACCACCAAAATGGCCGGCAAAGTATCGAAATTCTTAGGCGGTCACTATAGTGGCCCTCTAAAGGTTAAATAATTTTTTTATTTAGTTAATGTCCAATTCTGTAAAGGATCCCCTTCACCTTACGTCGTGAGGGAAAATATGGCAAAGAAAAATAGAAAAGCTATTCTATTTGCCATTTGAAAATTATTAGTATTTTATTTTGAAAAGAAGAATATAGAAATATTCTTTTCCTGATTACAGAAGCATGGTAGTTTTTGAAATTTTATTCTAAACACGGTGCTCTGGTATTGAGTCAGTGTATTTTTCATGGACCACCCTGTAGATGTAACGCACACGCCCGCAAACGTACCCCAATTTTTCACTGTAAGAAGGTCCATTTCGCGCTAGCAGCGAGTGCACGGTTTACTCTAAAAATGTCCGCGAACGATCAGGGTAATTGATTATACTAAATCTCGTCGCGTTATTCGCCTTGCCGCGGTGAGTGAAGGAAAAGAAAATGAGAAAAGAAAAGCGCCGAAGCAGGTTTTCAAACGTGTTCTACACGCAGAATGAACTCGTGCGGTTTTTCGATAATCGGAGCGATCGCGGACTGGGAGAATGGTGCTGCTCAAAATAATCGGAGGATCATTTTCAAAGTGCACGAAAAAAAAGGGTCACTCCCCTTTGTCCCCAAAAAGCGTCCCTCAATTAATAATCTATCAAATTCGGAAGCTGCATTCCCCCCTTCCCAATCGACAATTATTATTCGATCCAGTTTCGCTCTGCTAGCACTCCGCACTCTATGGCCAAAATTAAACCCGAGCTGATGATCCAACTCCCACTCTCTGTCCTCGCATCATTGATGTGCAGAGTCCAGCCAAATCCTAAATCTACAAACACACATGATCGCCCATCGAAGCAAAATTCTCTCCAAAATATATGAGTTTTAGGGTTGCTTTGAGCAGCTCGCAGTGGCGGATTTAACGGGTGGCCGATGAGAAGTTTTTTGGGGCTTTTTTTTAAATTACTATTTTAGCCAAATACTATACTTATTTTTCTATTTTTTTTTCCAAACTACCTCTTCATTTTCCCGAAAAAGGCCCCTCGGCCAACTGACCCATTTTCCCTGCCCAGAAGACCCATTTTTTTTTAAAATAAATTACGATTTTAGCCAAATACTATACTTATTTTTCTATTTTTTTTTCCAAACTACCTCTTTATTTTCCCGAAAAATGACCCCTCGGAACGTTTGCCACCTGGGCCATTTTCCCTGCACAGAAGGCCCATTTTTTTTTTTAAATAATTTACGATTTTAGCCAAATAATATACTTATTTTTCTATTTTTTTTTTCTAAACTACCTCTTCATTTTCCCGAAAAATGGCCCCTCGGAACGTTTGCCACCTGGGCCATTTTCCCTGCACAGAAGGCCCATTTTTTTTTAAATAATTTACGATTTTAGCCAAATAATATACTTATTTTTCTATTTTTTTTTTCTAAACTACCTCTTCATTTTCCCGAAAAATGGCCCCTCGGAACGTTTGCCACCTGGGCCATTTTCCCTGCACAGAAGGCCCATTTTTTTTTAAATTACGATTTTAGCTAAATACTATACTTAATTTTCTATTTCTTTTTCCAAACTACCTCTTCATTTTCCCGAAAAATGGCCCCTCGGCCAACTGACCCATTTTCCCTGCCCAGAAGGCCCATTTTTTTTTTTTTAAATAAATTACGATTTTAGCCAAATACTATACTTATTTTTCTATTTTTTTTCCAAACTACCTCTTCATTTTCCCGAAAAATGGTCCCTCGGCATGTTTGCGACCTGAGCCAATTTCCCTGCCCAGAAGGCCCATTTCTTTTTTTTTACAAAAAAGAAATTACGATTTTAGTCAAATGCTATACTTATTTTTGTATTTTTTTTCAAACTATCTCTTCATTTTCCCCAAAAATGGCCCCTCGGCACGTTTGCCACCTGAGCCAATTTCCCTGCCCAGAAGGCCCATTTCTTTTTTTAAATTACGATTTTAACCAAATACTATACTTATTTTTGTATTTTTTTTTCAAACTATCTCTTCATTTTCCCGAAAAATGGTCCCTCAGCACGTTTGCCACCTGAGCCAATTTCCCTGCCCAGAAGGCCCATTTCTTTTTTTAAAATTACGATTTTAGCCAAATACTATACTTATTTTTCTATTTTTTTTTCAAACTACCTCTTCCTTTTCCCGAAAAATGGTCCCTCAGCACGTTTGCCACCTGAGCCAATTTCCCTGCCCAGAAGGCCCATTTCTTTTTTAAATTACGATTTTAACCAATTACTATACTTATTTTTCTATATTTTTTTTTCAAACTACCTCTTCACTTTCCCGAAAAATGGCCCCTCGGAACGTTTGCCGCCCGGGCCATTTCCCTTAATTCCGTCACTGATAAGAGTATCGCGCGGGACAGATAGAAAAGTGCCATCGCCGGGGGGCAGCCGCGTTGCGCGATTTCGCGTGCGCAGTGCGCACTGGGAAGTGCACGCGAACGAGCAAGGCACACAGAAAAAGGGAATGGTCGATGACGATCGCGAAAACGAGGCAGGCCGCCAGGCTCTGGTTAGCGTTTAAATTAACGTGCATGCGAAGGTTGAGTGCCCTCGGGCGGTGTGGTCACGTGAACCTGTCTGCTGACACTTGCAGGCACTCAACAAGAAGGAACATAAGGGTGCCATGTCCCCAGAAAGCCCGGAGCCCGACGCGATCGAGTACAATCTCACCCCGCGCACCGAAGCCAAATACACCAAGATCGACGAGGAGTTCCAGCTGATGATGCAGAGGCACCAGCACAACGGCACTCGGGTGAGTATCTTGGCCGGCCGTCCACTGTCCCGGCGGCGCGGTCCTTGGGGCCCCATTCGGGGTGGGACTGTTTGGGGGGGGGGGGGCGGGATCGGGGGTTCCTTTAGGGTCGTTGGTAGATTCATCTGGGACTGATCCACTTTGGGATACTGGTGTACAGTCGTTGGGCAATGAAATTGCAGCACTCCTGGAAAATACAGTAAATTTATACATTTATAAGTTTACCAGCCGGCGTTGCCCGGGTAAAACTTCGATTAACACGGAGTGCCAAGAGGGTGGAAATAAGGGGGGAGGGTTGCGATGTCCAGACATCATGGTAGCCTATATTTTCCGCAGGGTTCTAGAGAGTAATTGCCCAAAATTTGCTTCAGATCGGTTAAAAAATTGAGATGACATGTAGTGGCGACGTGGATTGAGTAACATCCAAACACACTTTCGCATTTATTATATTAGTAGGATACAGCTTAATTTATACGGAACGAGGTGTATATCTTGATTTTTAAATATCACGTTTTTTTATATGAAAAAAAAATTCATAAAAATGGCCCTATTTTCTGACCTGGCAAGGGTATTGAAGGAAATTTGAAATACTTGAATATCTACGTGTTACGCGTAGTAAATCCAGATGTAAGGAACTCGAACGACAGTTTGGAGCCTTATTTTTAATCCCAGGAAGGTATTTCTCACTTTACAAATGCTCTCTCAAGCATTATTTGCTAAACTTTTGCCAGTGAAAATGCCCGGAATTCACAATTTTCTCAAGTTATAATTTATTTCTTTAAAACCGTGTAGTGGAAACCATTGAAACTCGGCAGATATTTTCACCTACCCATATACTACATGTAAAAAAAAATTGGAAACCTTGGTACCATTTCTTCAACATTTTTTCAACTGTTTTATCTGTCAAGATCGTCTCTTTTCCATAAGAGTTCGCGTAAAATCAGTGAAAATTAAAATTGTTGTAACTCAGCAACCGTTTAGTGAATTAGTTTAAAATTTTTGCAGCACATAAGGAAGATTAGAAGGAACAATCTCACAAATGTTCATCAACTTGGTACCATTTTGAAAATAGGTCCGATACATCCTTAAGAACTTATTACTGATTTCTTTAAAAAAATCACTGTTACACGTTGGGAAGAAGTTATCGAAGCCTCTGTGGAGGCTCTATAAAGTAATTAATTACCTCGGCAGAGTATAGAAAAATTAAATGTACCATTTACTGCCGAGCTAGTATTCATTGGCACGTGGGAATTGAATCAATGACGTTTTTAAGGTGCTGCAATTTCTATGCCCTCTACTGTATACACTTATATTGGTCGCCTGCCATCTATCTGTCTACTCAGCTAGGGATTTCTGTGTGAGCAGGATATTTAACATGTTGATTGGGATTGGAGGTCGTCAGTGACCAGTGCTACAAACTTGTAATTCTTCTTCAGAACAGCTGCAATGAGTGAACTCTCAGATTTGCGAGATTCTGAATTATATTGCTATTGCAACTAGGGATTAGTTTCTCGAAGCTACGAGACTTCAAAAAGTCCCTCGAAACCCAAGAAACTTTCGAGTTTAAAGAATTCGAAACTCTGCCCTAATCTCGTGATTGTTTCCTTCTTTCGAGAAACTCTCGAAAGCCCGATAAGGAAAAGTGAAAAATCAATGGCTAAAGAATTTTTTTTTATGTCTCGTTTAACTACAGCCAATCCAGATTTGTGCCAAAATTTTCTTCACTTCGGTTCTTCAAGGCAGAATCAGCATTTCAACTATCGAAGCCTTAGAGACTTCCGGTTCCGACTTTCGAGAATTTAAAAATCAGCTTCGCTCCACCCCCTAATTGAAACATCCTCCGTTGAAGATGCTTGAATAAATTTGCGTGGCCAAAGAGCGCGAAGAAGTCACCATGTTCGCTACTTAAGTGGCTTTGCTGAGGAATTTTGGGAGAGCAGGCGTCGTATTTTATTTCCCCGATGGGAATAATTAAGGGGTTGTCGAAGTGTGGAATTTTGGGAAATTTTTTGAGAGGAGCCTTCCAGTCTCCATCGACGAGACCAGTAGCCACTTTGGGAACCTCTGGTTCAGAGTTTTCACATGACTAAGAGCAATTCGTCAGTGCGTCGTGGTCACAATTTATTAGCTTCTAACAAGTCCGCTATCAAACGTCATCGGACGCACAATTTGTCAGCGGTGCGGTTCGATTTAATTCGCCCCGTTTAATTTACTATCGCGTGGTGGCGAACGGCGAATTCGCGAAACGCCGGATCGCGCTCGCCCAGCCGCTATGTCGCACACCCATGCGCGAGACGTTAATCAGCATTTGACGTAATTCGTTTGCCAACTGCGTCTTGTAATTGTTAATATAACATTCATAATTATTGCGGCAAACGGTGTGCTCTTGAAACCCAGCTCCCGGGGTTACACAAGGAGTCACGTGTCTTTCGCTTCTTCTTGGTGCCATTGGAGGTAGCCAAGAGTCGCAGGAACTTAAAAGAAATTCTAATCAGCTTCGCCGATCCCTTATGGGGCCCCCTACCAGTAAAAATTAGCAGACTGACAGAATTTTCAAAGAAAAAACTGTTCGATTTTTCCTTAAAATTTAGCTACTTTTTCGTTCTGTGAAATTAATTTTTTACAAGATAGAAACTCGCCCGTGGTTTCATAGCGGCAACCATAATAAAGAAAATGAACCTTAGTTTTTTCCCTTTTGGATGACTGTAACAGTCCCCACGCCATCGCCCGGCAAAAAGATTTTTTTGTTAAGAAACTATGCGCTAAAAAAGCTCGAAAAAATTCTGAGTATTACTTCAAACATATCTTAATATGCGTGCAAAACACCAGGCAGTAGAAACTTATAGTTGCTGTTAAATAAATTCCCGAAGATGGCGTTGAAAAGCGGGCAGTTACTCTAGAATAGCTACGTCCTTGTGCTTTCTTCTTAATCGGTATTAACAGCGTGGCCCTTGATTTGCTGGAATTTCAGGCAATGGGACAGTCTAATTACACTCTACCTGTATCCGTACCAGTGAACAGTTACGGCGAATCTCTACTTGGATCTAGTCCTCAAATGGCACACACCAGCATTTCTCCGCGACCATCATCTTCTGAAACAGACTCAGGTAAGGCGCTCGCTAATAAACATATTTATTAATCCGCGCCAGAAGTTGTTGTTGGTTCTCATTGGGGACGTTTCGTGTTGCAGTGTATCCACCAGGAGGGATGTTGGAGATGAGCAACGGATACCCGCCGTCAGCATCACCACTGGGAGGCTCACCTAGTCCAGGGCCCTCGCCGGCGCTAGGAGTCGGAGGAGGCAGCGCAAACAAAGGCAGCAATCCGTCTAGGCATTCGCCGCAACCTCCGCCTCCACCTCCACCACCCCATCCTCACAGGACTAATCTGCGAGTAGTTATTCCAACACCCCTTACGCAGCCTCTCTCCGAAGACGCTAGTTACGACGTGAGTAAGCTCTCCCGCCATAAACGTTCAAACACTTGAGATCAGTGGCGGATTTAAGGGGAAAGGCCCAGGTGGCAAAAGTTCTAAGGGGCCCATTTGGTCGGGAAAATGAAGAGGTGGTTTACTGAAAACGGGCTGAGTGTAGTAGTGCAATTTTCTTTTTTTTTTTTAAGATAGGGCCCCGAGCGGCCTTCTGGGCAGGGGCCCATTTTTCGAGGAAATGAAGAGATAGTTTACTAAAAACGGGCTGAGTGTAGTAGTGCAGAAAAGGATATGGTGCTTAGATAAAATCATAATTTTTTTTTTGAAGATAGGGCCCTGGTGGGCCTTCTGGGCAGGGGCCCATTTCTCGGGAAAATGAAGAGTTTGTTTACTAAAAACGGGCTGAGTGTAGTAGTGCAATTTTCTTTTTTTTTTTAAGATAGGGCCCCGAGCGGCCTTCTGGGCAGGGGCCCATTTTTCGAGGAAATGAAGAGATAGTTTGCTAAAAACGGGCTGAGTGTAGTAGTGCAGAAAAGGATATGGTGCTTAGATAAAATCATGATTTTCTTTTTTTGAAGATAGGGCCCCGAGGGGCCTTCTAGGCAGGGGCCCATTTTTCGGGGATATGAAGAAATAGTTTACTAAAAACGGGCTGAGTGTAGTAGTGCAGAAAAAGATATGGTGCTTAGATAAAATCATGATTTTCTTTTTTCGAAGATAGGGCCTCGAGGGGCCTTCTGGGCAGGGGCCCATGTTTTGGGGAAATGAAGAGGTAGTTTACTAAAAACGGGCTGAGCGTAGTACAGAAAAAGATATGGTAATTTTCTTTTTTTGAAGATAGGGGCCTTCTGGGCAAGGGCCCATTTTTCGGGCAAATGAAAAGGTAGTTTACTAAAAACGGGCTGAGTGTAGTAGTGCAGAAAAAGATATGGTGCTTAGATAAAATCATGATTTTCTTTTTTTGAAGATAGGGCCCTGGTGGGCCTTCTGGGTAGGGGCCCATTTTTCCAGAAAATGAATAGGTAGTTTACTAAAAACGGGCTCAGTGTAGTAGTGCAGAAAAAGATATGATGCTTAGGTAAAATCATAATCTTTTTTTGAAGATAGGGCCCCGAGGGGCCTTCTGGGCAGGGCCCATTTTTCGATAAAATGAAGAGATAGATTACTAAAAACGGGCTAAGTGTAGTAGTACAGGAAAAGAATACAGTTTGGATAAAATCATAATTTTGTTTTGAGGATGGGGCCTTCTGGGCAGAGACCCGGGTCAGCAGATCACGAAAAAAGTTAAATAAACACAACTTCTAATATTATAACACTAGCTTTACTATTCCGCTTCGCCCGAAATTTAGATTCTGATTTTTTTATTTATTTATTTTTTTTTGTGAAAATAGTCACATTCATCTGAATTAGCTAGGCATAATGAGCTGGGACATATTTCCGTGATCCCAGAGTTTACCCGTTCGAAAGTTTTTAGGCGACAGACAAACACAAACACTTGCTGCTTTATATATTAAGATTTTAGTTTGGCGCGTGCGCTGGTGGCGCCCTCTGCGCCTAGCTTCGCGTCAGCTTCCCCACTGTTGGAATATGAATTTTTTTTAATGCGTTTTCTTTGTTTCCATGACGCACAGGGTGGCCATACACAATCTGCATTGAACACACCGGTGGTAGCACTACAAACGCCATCAGTCCCAGCTGGATACTCTAGCTTCGGACCAGCGGATTATTCCTCGGACCTTGGGAGTCTAGCATGGTCTCATCAGAGGTACGTTGATGACTTGTCAATGTATTCGGCAGCCACCATGTCCAGCATCAGGTAAATCATATTTCTTAATTACTGTTACAAAAGGAGACTATGTGCCCGGTTGGTATATGGAGAAACTTTAAAAGTTAAAGCTGAAGCTAAAAAGAAAGCTAAAGGTATCCACTAGGGGTGGGTCCGAGGCTAAATTCTAAATTCTCGAAGCTCGAAACTTTCTTGGGTCTCGAGGTTTCGACGCTTCGAGAAACCCATCCCTAGTATCCGCTAACTTCCACTGGAGTTATAGTCTTTTTCCCCCGTTTTGGCGGCCTCTATACTACTCCTCTACCTTCCCATCCCCACCTATCGCTTAAGCTTCCCTGCTTTCTGATCGATATCGCGAAGGAGTAGCATTTAAAACCCGCGCGCACCTTGTCCACCAAACTCTCAGCAGCTTCTGACGATTTAACCCTTCAGCGTGGAGGCTTTCCGCCTAGAACAGTAGCCGTGGGATGAGTTACAGTGGTCGAAAGCTTAACCCCTGCTGCCAAGACGTCCCCCTCGTCATACCGCCGTTGCGGACAGTTTTCCTACGACTCGTCCCGCTCGGTATACCGCCGCTGAAGGGTTAACAAAAATCACCAGAAAAGCCACTTCGACCAAGCCCCGTTTCATCCCCCCCCCCACCGATTCTCTGGTTCCAGTGGTCTTCCCCACCTAGCCGTGTCGAGCAGCACACCGCCGCCGGCCACGTCGCCTCTGCCGGTTAAGATAAAGAGCGAGCCGATCAGCCCGCCGCGGGACCCACACGGCGGGAACAGTGGGTCGAACAGCAGCGGGCCCAGCAACGCCAGCAATCTCCATCACACAACACTGAACGTCGGCCCGTCGTCGAGCACCGGCGGGCCGCCGCCCCACCACGTACCTCACCCGGGCACGCAGTCGTTGAATCTAGTGTCAAGCAGGCCCGGCAGTAATCCGCCGCCGTCCCACTCGGGGAGCATAACGCCGACGAACTTACCGTCACCGGGCAGCGGCACGGTGGCCGACATCAGGACCGGCCACTCTGCCGCCGGTGGGAACGGCGGCAGCAACTCGGATTACGAGAACGGGCCGCTGATGAAGCGCTCCAGGATCACCGAGGGCTGGGCGACTTAATGTCCATCGTGCTGTCACGCTCGGTCGTTTCACGCAACTCCAACGTACAACTAAACGGCGTATAGTGCTTGTGAACTGTTCCAGGACTCGAGGTCGTAGAGACTCGTTACGGTTCTTTGGGGGCCTCCTCCCCTCCCCCTCCCCCTCCCCTGAGCCGTTCGGGTTCGGTGCCTCGCGCGCGGTCGACTGTCGCCCCGCGGTCACTCGCGCCGAATCTCGGGCGAAGGGCTGGGAGAAGGGGCTTGGATTTTTGAGAGGAGGGGTGGAGACGGATGGAGGCGGATGGTTTGTTTGTATATCGATGCCCAACAGAAAATGCGTTTGTTTTTTTTTTTCTCGACGATTAAATACGGTGCCATAATGTTGAAGCGTTACGCGTATATATATATACACACACCACACATATTATATATATATATATATATACACATATATATATATACACACACACACGTATATATATTATATTATATATACATATATATGTGATGGATACATATATATATTTTCATGTATATAATACGAAGTTGTTTGTACATATATGTCATTAATTCATTGTCATTCTCTTCGTGATATATGGCATTGTGTCTTTGATACTCGTCGCCTACGGCGAGGAGTTATTCCTTTGGGAAGGAAGTTAGGAATCGCGGCGGTGTGTTTAGAGTGGATACATGCTGGATCGGGCCGGAGGGGAATGTTTTTCGGGACCGGCGCGTCGGCAAACCGAATTCTTCAAAGAGCTTGCGAACGTCTGATGATTTACACGGTAGAGATTTACCAGTAATTGTACTTTGTTACTTGTTTTTTTTTTTTTTTGTGCGTTATGGTAGGTAGACAAATCCGCGGCATAATCCGTTAATTGATGCTTTATTATTATTATTACAATGAGTGCCGGGGGCAATGAACATAATTTCTTTCTTTTTTTTCTCTATTTTTTTTTTTTTTTTTTAAATCGAATGCCTAGTCAGAGAATAACGATATTCGATTATAGTGATAGAAATTTTTATCCTACTTGAATTTTCGTAAATCGCATGCTATAATCCGCTTTCCTTGCTTTTCGGGGGACCGTGCCTCTTCCTCGCAAACAATCGCGAGGAGTCGCGCGAGTTTTATTATAGATAACGATTGCGCGCGCGCGCGTGTGTCGTCTTTTTATATTCGTTTTAACGGTTCGATTAAGCGAAAGTTTGCGTTTAAAATAAGCGGGGTGTCTTTTTAGCGAACTAATTAACGGTCTATGTCCGCTAGTGAAAACGATGAACGGATAATCGGCTGCTGTACTCAAAAGATAATTTACGATATTCTGTAGAGGCGGGGAAGTACGGATCGGAAATTAATATATTTGAATTATTACGAGGTAGTAGGCGAGATGTGTATGCATTATTATACGCGAGGATAGGCATTGTTATATAGTGTTGATTATTAACGAGGAAAGGAACAACAGAAACGGGCGTGTATATACGCGCGTACGTACGTTATTATACATTTTCCACGAGTATTTTGCACATTTGATACGGAAAGATCGAAAACGGAAAGGAGGAAATAACGGAGAAAGGAAGAGAGAGAGAGAGAGAGAGAGAGAGCTTTGCAACCCTCAAAGCCTAAATCGTGACACGACGAGAGGGGCTCGTTCGTTAAAAGCTAGAGAAAAAGGGGGCTCTCGCTTAAACAGATTTATCGTTTCGAAAGGTTTAAAGTGGCAGTCGACGGCGCGCACGTTGCAATGCTCTATGACAGAATCCGCAATCTATCGGGCGCGCGACGGGGTTGCAATTGTGAGAGATACAAGAGGAGGAAGAAAGAAAAAAAAAAAAAAAAAATGAAACAATTTTGTGTCTTCTTCCTGATTAAATCGCTTCGGGGGATGGTCTCAGCCTATGCTTTACTCAGTCTCAGGATGCATCCTGGTGTGAGCTGCTCTCAAGAGTCGTATTTGGTACATTACTGTAATTAATGTAATTATTAATGGATTACACAGACGGTATATGAATAAATAGTGCCTGGCACCATTTGTGGCCCTCCTTTCGGGTGACTTGCCCATGGTTGTTGTTCGCACAAGACGATCCGCCGAGGGCGGGGGGGGGGGGGGGATGATCGGACAACGGGGGATCGCGTAGCATGAAAACCAACCGGGTGGGTGTCGGGGCGCGACGCTAGTCGTCGCGCGCCCGCGTTGCGATTAACAGGGGTCGTGGGCTTGCGAGCGGTTCCCTCGGCGGACCGAATACCTGGGAAGGTCAGTCTTTATTATATTGTAACCGAAGATTATATATATATATATATATACGTACGTTAAACAAACAAAAGAAAAAAAAGAAGGATATGAAAGAGGGAGTCGTGTAATCTTCGATACTAATTTGTTCTTTACTAACGTATATTAGAAACGTATCTGATGACTGTATGAACAATCGGTGTGCGAAACATAAGATATAATGTATAGTCACTAATGATTAATCACAAATTTTTAAGATGATCACAAAGTGCAATCTCTTAGCCAACACACTTTTTTATCAAAGGAAAAAAAAAGTATAAAGAAATTGTTATTTTTCATAACGAAAAAAAGTAAGATTTAATGTATTAAAAAAGTATATATATATATATGTATGTATACATATATATGTATGTATATATATATGTCTCCACTAGTTATTAAACATTTTCCTATCGACGCAAAAAAGTTATTGTATTTGAACTGATATTATATTATATATATATATATATATATATATATATATATATATATATATATATATCTGAACTTAAGTGTACATGCGTGAGTTAAATCCTTGAAAGATAATCTGCGATACTTTACATATTGGTCCCAGATACTTCTTAGTCGCAGCAGGTGGATCGTTGAAATAATATAATTACTATTAATTATATTATCAGTTACCTAACATTGTACGACCGTTTCTCGACAGAGTTCTCAGCGTTACCGTTATATGCTTCGTTGTTCCGTATAATGGCAGCTGTTTGCACAAAAGTTTTCGATTTTCGTAACACCGTAGATTTTGCATCTTTCGTATCTGTACGAACCTGCGGAACCGACAGACCCGGGGCTCCCGCAAAGTCTCGGGCGAATAATTCTGGCACAATTAATCTCTAATGTACGCCAAGCGCCTTGCCGATCAGAAATTCCAGACCTGCCGCTAATAAATTAAATACTTCGTGCCCGACACTCGACAGTCCAAGGCGCGTGGCTTTTTGTAATATTAATTTCATCTCGACGACTGCCCGCAAGCCAACCTTAATACTACGGAATCTCCTCTCCGTCAGCTCTCTAATTACAGCTTCCAATATGTTCTCGCCTCCATAAGCAATACACACGCCGAGGCAACAATTGTCGAGCCTCTGATCGGCAGCGTGACTCCGGCCAAATATCTCCGCGGTGCACAAAATCCAGAATCGGATATGAGATCGCGCCCTCGTTTGTACAGCCTCACGAAGCATGTATTATTCTTTCACCGCGGCTGGGGTTAGCCCTCTCTGTCTGATTGCACGGGCGAGCCGCAGCCCCCGCGGGAAAGCTGTCCGAGAGGGAAGTCTCGATCCACCATTGCGCTCGGTCTCGTTAAGCGATAATAGGGATTCTCGATGCGATAGCCAGAGGGCAAGGATCATGCGCGACTGCTTACCGATTCTATTTTACTGTAAGCCCGCGCCGAGAGCGTCTAAGGATAAGGGGACTTGTTAAATCCGTGTACGCTGACCGTGCACGTTCTGCGTACATTTTAATGTATATTTTTTAATACGAACTATGCGTAAGTTTGTCGCAGACGGGAGGGGAGTTTTCGCGCGTCTTGCTGGCGCGACCACGTTCGACGGGAATATGGCCCGAGCAGCCTGCACCCCCAGGGTCCCCCTTGTTAAACAATTTGCAATATGTAATCTGTGTTAACGTCGTCGACTTGTTACTGGTCTCATTAGTGATGTTAATTAGAGATTGTTTGTCTATTTATTGACGGTTATACGTTTCTTAGGGTTGGGTAAGTAGGGCTGGCCGGGCCTCGGATGGCTTATCGAATGGATTTCGTGGAGATCTCGAGAGCCGGTCGCCCCAGCAAGACGCTCCTCGCGAGCTATTCGACGCGCAAAGAGGGCGATTATCGTAGTTGAAACCTCGGAGACTATTCGACGTTGTTGGAACGCTGTGAATGAAAGGACCATCGTTAGAAGAAGAAGAAACAATGTATGCGTAATGTACACGCGGATATAACGTAGAAGAAAAAAAACGAAAGGGTAGAGCTTTTTGTACTGGGAGCAAAGTTGTGTTGGACAGGAGTCGTTATCGGGCGTTTTTATCGGGCATTGTGCGAACTTGAAGCGGATACTCGTCACCCGATTCCTCGGCTTTTCTCTCCCTCGGCCCGCCTCTGTTCATCGCCGCTCGATAATAATCTCGCGAAGAACACCGACGGGGTAAAATACTCGGGGTACCTCGGACGATCTCGGGACGTTCGGAGCGCGTGGGATTATTAAAATGTCACACAAACGGCGGAAGAGAGCGCGCGCGAATGCTCTCCGTGGCGATGAACGTGAGACTCCGTGATCTGCTTGAAATATCTCGATATACAGGAATGATTTTGGTATCAGTGATATTCTAGAGTAGAGTAAATTCTAAAGCCTTGTAAAAAGTATCTTTAGTAACCTTTCGTGCCTTTCGAACGAATTATCGTGAACTGTTGGGAATCAATGTTTTTTAAAACGATCTTTACGTTTCGAATGTCTATCGATTTATTTCGAGGTGAAATCTGACCTCGGCGAAATGGGACGATTTTTTAAAATAGAGTCCGCTCCATTCGAAGATTTCGTCGCCCGTCTGGGGCAGAGAATTTAATTTTTTAAAAGCTAACCCAGTACTTCGAATATGGTACTGCACCCTTCGAGCTGCGAGGGGCCATCCGAATTCTCAAATTTCAAACTCCTTCGAAGACTAAATTCACCCGCTCGAGAAGGAACGCCCGAGGGAGCGAACGTGATCGAACCGAGTATCCGAATTTTGATGTTATCAGCTCGGATGAAAGAAACCGATCTAATATTTAAAAAAAAAAAATATATATATATATATATATATACATAGAAAATCGAATCGTAATGCACGGCACAAGTATCAGATCACTATAAGGGTGTAGCGAATCGACTATAAATAAAAGAAGAAAAAAGATACTAAAGAGTTATATAAATGTACTAGCCACAACTGTTGTCACCGCAAATTAAATGGAGGGATGAATGGAGGAAAGGGAAATGAATGTATATATATATACGTCTAAATATATTTACATATATATATATATGTATGTATGTATATACATATATATATGTGTGTGTGTGTATATATATATGTATGTATATATATACATATATATACACACACACATGAACACATAAATATACGTAAGAAGTAAGTTTAAAAGTACCGATGAACATATCTGTAAAGCAGGCACGTAGCATCACATTTTTAAGAAAAGGTGGGAAGAGAAAATGATAAGAAAAGAAACTAACGTCGACCGTATTGCCATTTTATTGTTAACCATCGTTCGTATGCTTCTCGAGACTGCTCGATCGATGTTGCGCTCTTTTTGTAAATACACGAACTGGTGTGTGTGTGTGTGTGTGCGGGTTTGGGCGGCGGGCGGGGGGGGAGGGGGGAGATGGTAGCGAGGAATGAAGAAAAAATTTAGGGGGTGGACTTTGAGGAAGAGATTCGAGTGAATTTTCTCGTTCCGCGTTTCTCTTCTATTTCTTTTTTGTCTCGCCGGATCGGGCAGTTTCGAAATTGGCGACGGGACCGAGGCGAATGGTTCTTAATAACATTACCTTTTTAAACATTACTTGCGTAGCGAACTACTGTTATTTGTACGATATATAAATATATATGAAACGTTTACGCGTTGTACTGTTAAAAAGAAAAAAAAAAGGAGGAGGAGATAAAGTGAAGAACGTCCCACGTTCGAGCGTTCGAGCGGGTTATCCGATGGAACGATATCGTATAAAAGTGTTGTATAAAAAAAAAAGGAAGAAGAAAGGGTTTTAATATAGAGAGAAAGGATGAGAGAGGGTGCGAGAGAGAGAGAGAGAGAGAGAGAGAGAGAGAGAGAGAGAGACCACGCTCTGTACGTATACCGATGAAAGGAAAAAAAGTCTTTAACCGCCGTAACGTGCTTAGGATAATTATAATATTATGGCGTATACATATAAATATATATAAAAAATATTATATAGTTGTGCGTTTAAGTAGACGATAAAAAAATATGTTGCGAGAGAGACAGATATATGGAAAGTAATTTCGTAATTTGTATAGTGCCATCGTGAATCACCAATCAAGAGAGACGAAACGACTTTTATCGGTTAATTCTATCATTTATTTTATTTTACTATGTCTCTTCATTTTCCTTCGTTCTGTTCTTCTTCTTCTTCTTCTTCTTCTTCTGTTCTTCTGGAGTAGTTCTTCGATACGCTCGGGATCATTCTCGCTCGAGATTTTTGCAGTACCGAAGACCTCGGCTTTCGTTGGTACAGTCGTTTAATACAGTCTGAAGAGAATTAATCGCTTTGACGATCGATTAATTCCCCCCAGATTGCAGGCTGAACATGGCCGCGAGAAATTGTTATAGGTTACGTTCAACGATCGCGTGAACACCTCAAGTAGCGAAGAGAGTACTCTTTCTCGTTTTGTTCTTCATTCGTTTGAGAGACGGTACAATATTCGTGGCTGAGTAGTGTGATAATAACAGCGATTGTCGCGTGGAATCGGGCACGTGCGAGTCACTTCTTACATCGCTACGCTTCATTACGATCTTATTCATCAGCGCTTGGATAGATAGCTTGTTTTAGGATCGAGCTCTTGCAGATCGATGAACTAGTAACTAACGAGGGCATTGGTGGGGAGATTTTGTTACTAGTTTTGGGGAAATCTAGTGAAACAACTTAGTGCCTGAAAGCATCGTCCCAAGTTTTTAATTAGAAGCTTGTTAGTAATCAGTTGTTTAATCTTCATTTAAATCGCAGATAATCGTCAGAGCTCTGTGAAAGTTATAGTAGAGGTTAGAATCAGTTGGCCCCATTTTTTTTTGTCTAAAAAAAATATCCTTTTTGAAGTATTCGCAATTGCCCGATTTAAATGCGTTTGAATATATGTATTTCTTTGGTGCTCGACATATCTGATCATTGTTAAATATTATATGATTGTCAATACACTATAATTACCATCGTCATCATCATCATCATCATCATCATTGTGATCATTATCATAACTATTTTACTACTACTGTTACTACTACTACCACCACCACTACCACCACTATTACTATTATTGCTATTACTACTACTATTACTACTACTACGATTATTATTATTTTTTATTATTATTCTTACTGATCATAACGAGCATACGCGCCGTTTGTCGCCTATTTACCCGGTCAGTATGATAATTGTCGGAGCTTAGCGATAATTCAGCAATTATTTCGTACAGATCTGTGCACATCACGAACACACACGGACATAGACACAGACACGGAGCATTGTAAAACACGCATTGTGGTTATATTTCAGTGTATATCAAGCATAATGATAATGATGTTTCCCATAGAATACATTTTACTTGGTTTTTATATTTGGCGGTATTTTATTTAAATTCTCGACCGGGCACGTGCGAACTTTCCCGAGGCGTTTCAAGCAGAGATGGGCAAAAATTTTGTTTAAATCGAAATTTCAAACAACGAATAAGAGTTACAAAAGTTATTGTCGAATGAAAAAAAAATTAACTTCATTCGTCAAATAATCTATACTTAAAGTAACTTTTATTCGATCCGTTATTTGAATAACATTTTATTTAGTTAATGCCCAGCTCCGCTTTCAAGCTCGTTCGAAATTCAACGAAGCCTCGTTAATGCAAGTCATTATGCTTTGTAGAAAAGTCAGAAAAATAATCAAGCATATCAATATTAAAATAGAAGCTTAAAGGCTTAAAGTAAGAAAGACTGAAGTATCAGAAGGGGGGCTTCAAGGACACTTCGAGGTCACTTATTAATCACACGTAACGCGAAGGTATCTGTAATAATTTTTATCGCGGCGTTCGCACGTGCCTAAACAGTGTTATTCCAACACCTACAGTTTCGTCCATAAATAATTACCATTACTTTAAACGTTATTCAGATGTCTGAACAGTGATCCCACTCGCTCGGTGTCCTTTTAAAAATGTACTTCCAAGTCACTTACATTTTTAAAGGGACACACGGCCGGTATATTGGAAAACCAAGAATTTCGATACGCCACTAGTGACAGAAAGTTGAACTACTGAGAGTAGGCCGAAATCCGTGAAAGTCCATACGATTGTCAGTGTTTATATAGACATGTTGCGTACAACGAGTGTTTTTAAATTTTTTTGAACACTAAAGTTTTACTTATTCGATTAATAAATACTTATTCGGAATGTTTGGTGGGATCCGAGCCTACTTTCAATAGTTTGCCAACTTACCACCCAAGCGCTGAAATCTAAGTCACGTCTCCACTTGGTTTCCCAATACACCACCGTCACGAAAATAATTATCCCGCTTTATGAGAAACCTCAAAAGAAACGATTCATCCCCCCCCCACCAACGAACATCACGCGCCCAGCGATCTTATGTTCTCTCATTTCGAAGCACGAGGAATATATATACAATGTTGGTGTACAAAGACGACGAGACTCCGATATTTTTCTAACCGTTGACTGTTAACGAAACGACGCCTCGTCAAGAGCTACTCGAACGTGTGTTAAAACGTAACCAAGTCTCTTCGGTACAGGCTACGATGTTCGAGAGGTATGTGCGCGACCAAGATGGTGTTGTTCATTTCCTGTAACGCAGCAACTGATGTACCTACACAGAACTACCTATCCCCTTGTCTTCTCTGAAACATTGGGCCCATCACAGGTGAAATGTCCGTTTAAGCTAATCTTACCAGAAGGACACTATTTTGAAAAAGCAACTTTCATCGCGACGCGGAGCTAATATAAATTTCTGACAAGGCTATAATCCGTAACTACCACCTTAGTGTACTTAAACTTCGCAGCTCCGTAGACGGAGGCGAATGTCACGCTCTCGAAACGGTCACAGGGGCAATAAAACAGACATTTCACGAGTGTGATCCGAAAAAAACAATGTACACATACGGGTAGACCGAGTACGTATGCAATTGTTGTGTGAACCTGTGTGTCTCTGTCGCCATATTGGACGTGTACGACTCTGGCGCGACGTGCTATTTCTGCCGAAGGAAAGGGGAGGGGGGGGGGGCGAGTATTTTGTTAACGATGACATGTATTCGGAATACCACGGCAGGTCTCTCCTGATTAGAGCCCGCGAGGCGGCATTTCGGGCGCTCGTACACGTCCGAATATGCGGGGTCTATAGTGAGTTAAACACTGGATGCTTACGTCCGCCGTAAGCACTCCCTTCTCTGCTCTGTGGACGTGTTCTCCGTTCATTCTTCGTGAACGTCTTCACCTGTTTACAATGTACATTTCACAAGTTTGTTGTTCAATGTTCCCGGCTGTACCCACGAGACGCGCGCATGCGAACGGTCTGTCGTTTCTGTGGGCAGTTTCTTCCTTTAGTGTGTGAACGAGCTTCGAGGTGTAGGATTTTGTACAAAATCCGGTGGAAATTCTTTCGACGGACCACAATTGTCGGGCCCCCGTGGACCCACGGGGACTGGTGTTTTCATTAGTCGACGGCAGAGGCCAGGACCGCCGCCACCGTTGTCGCTGGAGTGCCCGTTAATTTACTGTACGATCTCCTTTCGTTTTATCGGGATTCTACGAAGTTCGTTTAATTTGGTATCCGTGCTCCCAATCGGTGGATCTATGTCGCTCGATCGTGCATCCTTCGGACGCTCTGCCCGAGCCTCTGTAACGTTTTGTAGAGATATTTCTACCGTGTATGCACATTTATCGGCAACGTGGTATATTATAATCGGTGTAAACGAAAACACACACAGAGATGCGGTAACACACACTTTGCACCGAGTACTAACACACAAACTTTCATTGTGACGTCCACTAAAATGTAATTCATACGATTGTAGACATGTAAGATGAGCGTGGGCAACGGGGGCACACTTCTCATCGATCCGGGGCGTGTTAGATTTAATTTCCAACGATATTCGGAAACGATTTTGATAACTGCTTAGGTATTCTGTGCATGGTATTCCATTCGCCCACCTTGGGCATTCAAATCATTCCGAGAGGAAAAACTCTCGAACTTCCACATCATATAAATTGGCAGTTTGTCCATTCTTTGGGAGAATACCGATGATCTAAACAGGGGCGGATTTGGGGATTGGCGCCCTTAGGCTGACAAGCGTCCGGTCGCACTTTCCGTGATTACTATCAAATATTTTAATTTATAAGGGTCGCGCAAATTTTAAAATTAATTCAATGTCAACTCACGTTTGAGTTATTGCTAATTTGCTATGTGCAACAGAAGTGAATTATTTTTAAAATTGACTCAAGCCTCTGCGTTTAAAGATCGCCCGGTCAAAACAGCTAAAATAAAAAAGTGGCCCTTTCTATTACATAAATTTGTATTTAATATTTAATTCGCGTGTTAAGCAAATTGCCTCCCACTTAGCCTATGTACAAATTCGTCCCTGGATCTTGAAGTTTGGAAGAATTATCGTATATCAGAAATGATGGATTACAAAAATTTGCTTTTTTGAAATGAAAAGTTTTTTCCATCCTTTTTGGAACGGTTTCAAGGTAATAAATAATAGTGGAATGCTTTGCATATAGACGTTTATTGTTATTTTTTTTGGAAAAGATACATGGTATGGGTTTCGTGATTCCGTTACGAAGCTTTATGAACTCTCCGCGGTCGGGAAGGATCGCGCGAGAGAGATCGGTGTCTTATATGTATACGATCGTATCTGTCCTCTGTAGAAATGCCTTATTGTCACGTGCCTCGATTAACAATTAAACTGTTCACCTGCTTACCAATTACTTGTTAGTGTACGTAAACAAATATGTACGTGTAATATCGCGTTATTCTTTGTACTGCTCTTGTAAATATATTCTGAACGATTACTGGTCACCGTGTGTCATCTGTCGGGCGAGCATTTCTCGGTGATCGATTGCTCGTCCTCTATCTCCTTATCCCCGTCATCGCCGTGGCGAGACACTGTGCGCAGGTGATTCAAAGAACGATGCTACTACGTTCACGGTATAAACGCTACTGGCTAGAATTACCTGCTCAAGTGGCTGGAACGTGTGTCTGTTTTAAAAATAAAATCTCGTTCTCCTTGTTCTATGATTTTAATCAAACGCTAATTCTTTTGCATGCGCGCTTCCGCACTTGTCTATATTTATGCGATGTGAGTAATCCAATGAAGATACTTGTACGTAATGATTATAATTATAGTCTAAATTTAGGATGACACCATTCCCACGCTATACCTACCAACATTGTTGGTAGATAATTTTTTTTTCAGATTTTCCACGCGATGTTTGTGGCGTTCACACGCATTATTGCATTATTGCAACTGTGGTGCTACATTTACGCTGCTTCTACAATATTACAATGCTATTCCTAAAACTTCTACAGACTTCTTAAGGCTTCCACAGACTTCTACAGACATATTACTAATGGCGGATTTAAGAAAAAGGGCCCAGGTTGGGCCCATTTTTTGGGGGGGGGGGAGGGGGGAAATGAAGAGGTAGTATACTAAAAACGGGCTAAGTGTAGTAGTGCGAAAAAAATGTAGTATTTGGATAGCTATACCTAATCGTAATTTTTTTTTGGTGGTGGGGCCCTGCGGCCTTCTATGCAGGGGCCCAGGTGGCAACTGCTCATCAGCTGCCCTGCTAAATCCGCCACTGCGTATTAGACAAATTTTGTGATGCATTTGGGTTATTGTATATTTAAGCATACTTCGCAATCAAAACAAATGAAATTTCGTAAATAATTTAAAGTCAGGAATTTTTTTTCTCTCCTGAAAAATTTGATTTTTGGTACTTACAGTGGTTTCTACAAGGACTCTTCAATTGTCCTGGGTTGCGCGTTCACTTGTGGCCATTTTTACTACCTGATTCGTAGGTGGATCCAGATTGATTCAAATTTCCGTTTTTTTTTCGTAGCAATTTTAACCATACTTATTTACTTTCAATTCTAACCGCTAGGAGGATCGCGATGGAATTCCACTCGGAGTTGATAACGTCGCATGTGACACGGAAATGGTAAAGGGGTTTTAGACTTTAGAGCCCCCAATCCGTCAAATCTCGTGTGGCAGAATTTACCACTGTAAATTTACCTCCACTGAGGTAAGATCTGTTCTGTACATTCCTCGCATATGTGGTTGTAACCTCTTGTGTTGGGTATTACATACTGTAAGTGGGATTATTAATCGTGTGTATTTCTACTTTACAGGTAAAGAATCTAGGAAGGTATATACCTCGTCTGTGACAATACTTACAGTACTCACACACTGCTTCAACACCGTTCTTACACTTCAGACAACAAACAACACACAACGAACATCACACAATAAACAACACACATAATAGTTGATAAGTTTGCATACTGGTTTTAAGCTTGCCGCGAAAACCCAACAAAGTTGCAAGGGCAAATTTTTCTCAACAATGTTGCAAATAAAATTTGGCTGTTCGCGAATCGAAGGCCCGCTTTGCAACATTGTTGCCTTCCCGCGAGCCCCAACAAAGTTGCAAACCGAAATTTCGCTTCTCTTGCAGCTGCAACAAAGTGGCAAACCGAAATTGTGCTTCCTGCGAAAAGTGCACGAAGTTGCAAACCGGAATTTTTTGCCTCGAACACCCCAATTTCATTTGCAACATTGTTGAAAAATTTGTCCTTTGCAACTTTGTTGCGTTTTCGCGAGCCTCAACAAAGTTGCAAACCGAAATTTTGCTTTCTGCGAAAAATGCACAAAGTTGCAAACCGGAATTTCATACCTCGAACACCCCAATTTCATTTGCAACATTGTTGAAAAATTTGCCCTTTGCAACTTTGTTGCGTTTTCGCGAGCTTCAACAAAGTGGCAAACCGAAATTGTGCTTCCTGCGAAAAATGCACAAAGTTGCAAACCGGAATTTTTTGCCTCGAACACCCCAATTTCATTTGCAACATTGTTGAAAAATTTGTCCTTTGCAACTTTGTTGCGTTTTCGCGAGCCTCAACAAAGTTGCAAACCGAAATTTTGCTTTCTGCGAAAAATGCACAAAGTTGCAAACCGGAATTTCATGCCTCGAACACCCCAATTTCATTTGCAACATTGTTGAAAAATTTGCCCTTTGCAACTTTGTTGCGTTTTCGCGAGCTTCAACAAAGTGGCAAACCGAAATTGTGCTTCCTCCGAAAAATGCACAAAGTTGCAAACCGGAATTTTTTGCCTCGAACACCCCAATTTCATTTGCAACATTGTTGAAAATTTGTCCTTTGCAACTTTGTTGCGTTTTCGCGAGCCTCAACAAAGTTGCAAACCGAAATTTTGCTTTCTGCGAAAAATGCACAAAGTTGCAAACCGGAATTTTATACCTCGAACACCCCAATTTCATTTGCAACATTGTTGAAAAATTTGCTCTTTGCAACTTTGTTGCGTTTTCGCGAGCTTCAACAAAGTGGCAAACCGAAATTGAGCTTCCTGCGAAAAGTGCACAAAGTTGCAAACCGGAATTTTATGCCTCAAACACCCCAATTTCATTTGCAACATTGTTGAAAAAAATTTGTCCTTTGCAACTTTGTTGCGTTTTCGCGAGCCTAAACAAAGTTGCAAATCGAAATTTCGCTTTTCTTGCAGCTGCAACAAAGTGGCAAATCAAAATTGAGCTTCCTGCGAAAAATGCACAAAGTTGCAAACCGGAATTTTATGCCTCGAACACCCCAATTTCATTTGCAACATTGTTGAAAAAATTTGCCCTTTGCAACTTTGTTGCGTTTTCGCGGGAAGCTGAATAACTTACCTAAATACTTACCACAGTGTGCCCATATCGTAAGACGACTACTTAGTTTCTAGACTATAGTATGACTATTGTGAAGCGTGAAGTGCAATGTGTGGAGAGTGTGATGTTGTGAAGTGTAATTATGTGGTGTGTGATATGTGATGTGTAGTGTGTGAAGTGTAAAGTGTGATGTATGACGTATGAAGTAATCTCTTACCAAATTGCAACTGCAATTCATAGCCATTTACCCTTAAACTACCCCCCCAACCACCCACCCACCCACCCCACAGCTTAAGGCGCGCCATCAAGTGCAGAGATTGTAAAAGAGCAGAGACAATGGCCCTCGAGAAGAGTTATTAGGCTCCGCAGGACAGCGAATGCAACGCGCGCTCCTATTCGAATATTAAAATGATCCGCCATTACTTTAATAAACCTGTCCTCGCCCTCCCTGCCCCCTTTTCTACGCCGCTCGAAGACTTTCGACGCAAGCAGTCGCAGATGTCACTGTACCCCTAATGAGCGCGCTATTTTTCACCAGTATTTTTATCCCGTTTATTGGCTGCCCATTTCACAAACTGTCAGCTGGATATTAATCATCCCGCTGTTACGACTTCGCCTTTATTTCTTCTAAGGATAAAGGATGAAAGGGCTTGCGCAGCGAGGGGAGGACCGAGAGAAGGGAAACTTGTGTTCCTTCATTAGTAGTATTAAAACGGCTGTCGTTTCATTGAGCCACCTGACTTTCAGGCGTCGAGACAATTAGGGTTAACTGTACTCGTAGTTGACAGTGTACCAATAGTTGACACTTTTATTTTCAGTCGCGAATAATAAGCTTCCTATTAAAAAAATGTTTTTTACTAATACTTTCTTTCAAACAGCGTATTAGTCAAAAACATATTTTTAATAGAAAGCTTATTATCCATGACTGAAAATAAAAGTGTCAACTATTGGTACACTGTCAACTACGAGTACAGGTTACCCTACGTATCCTAATTACGAACACCTTCTGTCCATTTTTCTCGTAAGCTTGCATAAAAACAGTTCGCGATATAAGTATCTAGGATAAGTTTTTTATGTGACTATTGTAAGGAAAAGAATAAGTACTCTTTAATTAAATCTCTGCAGAGTTTGTTACCCTTTCTGTTACCGATTGAGATTTCCACGAACCTGACGTACCGACAGGTACAGAATGGATTCGACCCGCACTCTATGTCAAAAACTATGCACCTATAATTACTATTTAACAATCCTAACTTTTACACTATCCAACCGTAACCACTCGCACTACCTTACCTACATTCGTTAATTCAGTACGCGCGTTAAATAATTTCGGAGTTAATTCAAGTACCCCTAAATATCCTGCAAGTAGAGGGCGTGGCTAGTATCGATTCGACTTCAATTCAAATTCTACTAATCCTCATAATTTCACTAATTGCTACATACTAATCCTCGACATCCCAATATAGAAATTGCAACAGAATATATTCAACAAAATATCCAAGCTAATAACTACACGACGCAGATCTTAACAAACTTACTACCCAGACAAAATAGTCCCCCTTATTTCAAAATTCCAATCCCACCATTTCAACTGAATTCATCATCGCCAGAAGTTTTGCGCCCCCTTAACTGTTCCATTGAAGTAGCCACAGAAATCTTCTCTCCCTCGAAATAAAGATTACGACCCGGCAAAGAAATTCTAATATATAATATCGTGTATATACCAGGATTTATTCCGCGATAGATTTCCCAGGAAGATACTCCCAATGAAACGGCGGGGTCGCGTTACATTGCGGCCCTCCTTTCTCTCCCGTCGATCCCATAAAAGTCCCAATAATAATTTCTGATGTTTTCCGATGCAACATGTTTGATTTAGTGCCGGACATTTTGTGATCGCATATCTGCCTCGTAAATCTCCCCGCGGTGGCGCCACTGCATAAAAATATCAAACGTCGATGTGTCCCGCGCTCAACCCCAATCCCCGCGTAAAATATTGCCCGTGATTCCGCGCGACGGAAATAGCCTTTCATTCCTGGCCCGCCTGATAATTCCAGAATTTCGCGATTTATACCCCGGAAAGGTTATAAAAGATACGGGCCGATTGCGCTGTTATTATTAATTGCCCGCCGCCACGATAAAGTGGGGCGTTTTAGTTTTAAAAAATGCCCCTCAAACGAATATCGGAGGACCGGCCGCCCCGGAATATACGGTAAGATTATTCGGTCAGGTTAATCGCGATTCAAATTGAAAACCTCCCCTGCCCCCTCGCGCGTCACCCCGCCCGGACCGCGTAGGAAATTCGGAGAAGGGGTTTGGCGGGTGGAGGGGGGGAAAAAAAAAGAAAAAGAAAATAAAGCTTCCAGCGACCATCAACGTCTCTATCGCGTATACTAATTACGCGCACTGATCTCGCTGCTCGCTTCCTGCCGTTCCGTGATTGATCGAGTCAAACTTTTCGATAACGAAGCCGCCTAGCGTGCTCGTTACTAGAGGTCCGGCGACCCGTGTACCCTCTTTTTGCATACAATTTCCCGTGGAGTTCCTTTTTTTTCCCCGAGATTGAGGGTGGCGTTTTCATTTACGATTGGATGCATGTGGCTACTGGGGGTGGGGGGTGGGTGGTGGTGGTGGTGTAGCGCGGAGATTAATTGGGAGTCTAATCGGAGAAAGGAGTCATCGGCGCGGCCTTTATCATCGATATCTATCGAACGAAGGTGGTCGCGTCAGGGGCGGCAGGGGGTGGTGGTAGGACGCATTTGTTACAGCAACGTCACCGTGACGCGAGAGTGGTTGAAATGATAAGTAATGATGTTAATAAATAGCGCGGAGTCTGCATCGGCGCAAATAGGGAATTGCAGAGTAGGCCTCCCCCACCCCCGCCCTCCCTCTCCACGTTTTTGGTACGGCTCGAATCAGGGGTCGCGCGCGAAAACGGGGCTGCGCGTGTAGGTACTAATCGCGGCGGAAAGGGTGCCGGTGAGTTATGACTGCTCTATGATATCGATGCATCAATTTGACTAAACGAAGGATTAATTTAATAACAAGTCAGCAGACGAGTAGTCGGATGATGAATAGAGGAAGGGAAGAACGGCGAGCGATGTTTAGAGGGGCGGTGGGCGGGCGAGGGTGGCTGCGAGCGTACTTAGTTTCTTCTCAGTTTCGAGTTTGCTGGCTGTCTCAGTTAATAGCGTCTCGAACTATGAGACGAAGTATTTAATCCTGACTTGTGGGACACCCTGTATATCGCACTGTTGCGTAGCTGCAAGTTGGATGATGAAGTTGAGCGACGTACATTTTTTTATTTTAAACTTCAGCAATGCCCGTTGTGCGTTTAATGATTAGAGCTGAGTTGAATGTTAGATTGTTATGTTTGAGACACACTGTATATTATTGGTAATAAGTAGGAAAAAGGCGATCGGTGGAATGGAAATAATCCCACACTCCTTCAATTTGCGAAGCTGATGCAGTGAGTTAACGGTGGTTAGGGTGTCCATGGGCAGGGGAGGGGGGGCCGTGAATCCCCCATTTATGTCCGTGACAAAGTCAGCCGTTGCTTCAATATTGTCGTAATCGCCGTTATTATTGTACTGCCAATCATACGTTATACTACTTAGGGGCATATATCACTGGCTCGAATTATTCAGGCGATCCGTTACGAGCTGTTAGCAAAAAGAAAATTAGATTTCCTCTATCCACGTGCACTAGTGGAGAACCAAGCCCCATCTTTTTTTCACCCAGAGTTCCTTTTCTTCTAGAAGATACTCTAGTCAACAGATATTAAACTTCAAAAGAATTTACTGTGTGCTTAAACATTGTCGGTTCGCTAGAAGAGCGAGAATTAAATAATTGTGAAGGAACAAAGTTTCCAAGAGATCGACTTAAAATTAAGAACGGCCCTATTTCGAATTCTGACATAGAGCGCCATCTAGCGGGGAGTAGAAGTGGCGTTCTTTTAGATAAAGATAGCTGAGTTTTAGAGTTAATTTTTGCAAATATCTCGAGTGTAATAATTTTTTAGTTGCGTCACTGTTGTAGAAAATCGACGACACATTCCCGCCCAGTTTCGCCTAACCCCGTCACCCGTTCCCTCGCAATCAAATTAAACGGATCCAGTTAAGGATCCGCGTCCCATTCTCACGGACGTTAGCGTTAGTCAGAACTGTACCTACGACGGATCCACCCTCGTGCAGGTCTTCTTCGCGCGGCCCCCGCGGATGTCGTTCAACCCCTCCGCCCCCTTGTACCGTTCTCGCCGATTTAATCCCGGATTCAGCACTCGATTTGATACGTTACACGGCGGTTTGTATGCCCTAACTCGCCTTACTCAACACGGCGGAACCCTGTTCGTATTACTGCTCCTACGACCCGCCCACGCTAGATCGCTTCATTTTGTTTCACCCTCGCTTCTCTCATTATCTCGTGCGACCACTCTCTCTCTCTTTCTCTCCCCCTCTTCGTTCTATCCAGGTCTCTGTCTGCCAGCAACCCCATCGACGTCTTCTTCCCTTTTCCTCGCCAGACGCAGCCCCCAGCCTCTCCCTCTCGCGTCACGGATTCGAGCACCCACACCCTCCACCCTTACATCCACCCCGGGATCCCCATTTTTCTCGTTGCCTCGTTCCTCGCCTTCACTATCGCGCTTAATGCCCCCTGTAGCCTTCCTCTCTCTGCAGCAGATCGGCCGCACACCACAAGGCTCTCATCCCTTACAGCCTCCACTCGATCGTCCAACACCCCCCTCCCCCGCCCCGCGTCACCGAACCCCTTAGCTCTGGGAGCTGGGAACGGAAGCGAGACAATCCCCCCCCCCCTTCCCAGCGCCCCCCCCCCGCATTTAAATTAGATTAGATAAGTTAATCAATGCGGTATTCCGAGTAAAACCTGGGGATTTCGCGACAGCCCGGTTACCGGGGAGGGATTATTGGCAGTCGGGA
Source organism: Andrena camellia (assembly GCA_029448645.1). Taxonomy (NCBI): domain Eukaryota; kingdom Metazoa; phylum Arthropoda; class Insecta; order Hymenoptera; family Andrenidae; genus Andrena; species Andrena camellia. The sequence continues at coordinate 26,735,317 of CM055678.1, read as the reverse complement.
TCGCGATCGGTCGATCTCGAAATCGTACGATAGCGCGCGCGTGCCGCGATCTTGAAAATCCTCGCGATTCCAGCAGTCATCCCTTAATGCTCCATAGATAGTGGACACTTTGCTTGTCATCGGTTCGCGCTGGTGAAGCGGTCCTCCGGGGGGGTGGTGTTTCTTTCTGGAGGGGGATGATCGCGGGTTGATGCGCGGGGTGAAAAATGAACATACCTGCCGCAAACGCTTTTCGTTAGCTTTCGTCTATAGTTGGGGGAACGCCTCGAGTAACTGTCTCTTATATTAATCTGGGAGGTAGTTGTTACTTCCTTTGGGGCCTCAAGACCGGGCCCAAACCATTTTTCGTCTTTCAAGTGTACAGCCCCAGTTAGGCCACACCTCGAGGAACTGTTTCTTATATTAATTTGGGAGGTAGTTGTTACTTCCTTTGGGGCCTCAAGACCGGGCCCAAACCATTTTTCGTCTTTCAAGTGTACAGCTCCAGTTAGGCCACACCTCGAGGAACTGTTTCTTATATTAATTTGGGAGGTAGTTGTTACTTTCTTTGGGGCCTCGAGACCGGGCCCAAAACCCTTTCTCTTGTTTCAAATCTACGGCTCCAGTTAGACCACATCTCAAGGAATTGTTTCTTGCATTACTTTTGGGGGTGGCTGTTACTTTCTTTGGGGCCTTACTACCTGACCCAAACGGTTTTTGTTCTTTCAACTCTACAGCCGCAGTTAGATCACATCTCAAGGAATTGTTTCTTGCATTACTTTTGGGGATGGCTATTACTTTCTTTGGGGCCTTAATACCTGGCCCAAACCCTTTCTCTTCCTTCAAGTCTACAGCTCCAGTTAGACCCCACCTCAAGGAACAAATTCTTACATATATTGCTTTGGGTTGTGGTTTTTCTTCTCTTAGGGGCCTCAAAGACCTGGCCCACTTACACTTGAATCTCACCTTCCAAAGCCCAAATCCGCAGCTGATCGAAATATTCAAACACCACCACCTAAAACGACCCAAAAATCCCCACTTATCAATTCCATGCCCCTAAATTGATCCGCGTAATTACCAGTACAGTGGTACGCGTATGTTGAGCGGCGTTCCTTGACGTTCCATTCACGAGATGTTAATGGATCGTGCGATATTAATGGGACGCGACGAACGGGGGGCCGCTGGAGAGTGGGGGGGGGGGCCTCGACACACGCGTTCTCAGGGCGATTCGGGAAATTAGTAAACTTGCTTTGTAGTTAGCCAAGTGGCGGGAGAGGGGCGAGGCTAGGGGGGGGAGGGGTTGAAATCTATAGGTCAATATACACGGGCATCGCGCGAACGGCACCCGCTCGGAAACTTTTTGCCATTTCTCTTGCCCCCGATCTCGTTAAGACAATTTATATTCTATCCTGTAATGCGCGACTTCTCTCTCCCTTTTAGCGCTGTTGGCACCCTCTGTCACGGCGGCGGGGGCCGCGCCAACTTTTTTCATATTCCAATTAGAATATTTTCCATTGATTTAAAGCCGGCGACGGCAAATATTAACGGCTTAACACCGCGATAAATTTACAGCGTCGATGCCTTCCGGGATTTCCGTTTCGCGTCTACTAGGGGGCTGGTGACAGGGCTGGAGGGGGTGGAGGAGAGAGGGCGGTGGACGGTCGTACAGCCATAAGAACGTTCTTTCTCTCTACCTTCGAATGCTAACTTTATGACTCGCGAAAACTCTCGTAACATTAATCACCGGTGCGTATATTTGAAATCGATACCGGTTACGAAAATTCCGGGAGTCCCCCTCACCCCCCTCACCCCGCGGAGGAGGGGGCCCTTGTACTATCGCCAGGCTGTGCTTTTGCACGGTTTATTGCGCTCGTGGTGCCCCCCATCGCTCTGCATTATTAGTATTACTCCATCGGTGGCGACTAATGAGCTTGCAAACTTAATTTCCGCCTAATTGTTGTTTCGCTCTTGATTTAGATTTCTTTCGATTAGGCTTGCAGGTGTGGATCTCCTTTTTTTTTGAGGTTACTGTATTCCTTTTGTGTAAGTGGAAATGTCAGTGTCGATAAATAAGCTTCCTGGTTCTTAGCAACGTTTGTGGTTAGGACGGGCGGATTTATCGTTGGTCGATGCGTTAAAAATTACGTCATTCAAGTGTCCTCCGCCATGATTGATGCGCCCACCGCAACGCACTGCTACATCGTTCATTACGACCCCTGCATGTCGTTATCAATAGCCTAACCCTGACAGGCTTGATGATTTTCGTCTTCGATTTCCCCGCGCGCGCTGCCCGTGTCTAGGGACAATTAACAGAAAGGGACTATGTAGCAACATAACCTGTGACAACAATAGAAACCTGCTACCATAACCTTCCCCGCTTATATAATCTTCTACTTCTATGCTTTCCATAAAAAGAAAATACGATTCCGATGCGCCTGCTCCCTCACCGATCTTTCATCCCCCCCCCCCCCCCGCCCCGATAGAAGCACTCTCAGGTCCCACAGGGTGTTCTGAAATAACGTACACAAGGTGATTTCATAATTACCATAATACGTATTCCATTTATTAAATTGGAGATATAATACACAAGCGATAGATAACACGTATGTATAATTTATACAATACTTTATACAGATTGTCTCTACCTTTCGCTCAGCGATTTAGCTAAGTACTGTACAGAGTAATGCTGAATGTAGTCGAATATACCTAGCTGGGCGCGTGTTCCTAGGCGTTCCTCCGCGGCGGACTCGACGGCAATTCCCTCGGAAAGCGCGTCGATCGTACCCAGGGACGCAGATCGTTACAGAGAAAGGGATGGTCGCGAGAAAACTCCAAGGCAGGCTTTCGAAATCTCTGAATACAGCATTCCCATGCTAGTGTTCTTTACGCCCGCGCTTCCTTCGATTAGACATATTTATACGTGTTACATCTACGTTCCTATCATTGCGTTCCTCAGGTTTAGCTTACTAGGGAGTACCTACTTGAGGATGATTCTAAAATAGACAGCTGAAGCTCCGGTAACCTAACCTCTTCGCTCCAAAAACCAAAGCACCTTGCTCAATTAATTCTCGAGCTTCGACACTTGTATTGGCGTACGATACTTTCTGGAGCATCGAAACTATATTGTCAGAGAGACCGAGGATATTTAATTTGAAAAGGAACCAAGGAGTTCGCTTTTAACAGCTTCTGTACAAAAGTTGGGACTTAAAACACTGCTGCACTTAGAGCGCCAACTTAGTAGCCCTGGCGGCGGAATTTTAATTTAATTTCAATAGCTGGAAAGTGAAAGCAGGGTGCTCTGAGGCTGCCGGGCAATCAAGAGGCGGGCGTTCTTGCGTTCCTAATTGCGAGATTCGCCGGAAGGGGATAGGCCGCCGGAGTTTTGCGATTTATGTTAAAATCGTCCCGTACATCTATGTCCGAGCCTTACTAAATATGTTAAGTATCACATTCACGTTTATCGTATCTACAGAATATACAAAATCCACTTCGATCCGCTTATATCCATTGGCGTAATTCACTGGGACGTAAATAGACAGTTGGGCGATGAGGTATCGTCGCGTTAAATACCTCGTCCTCTGTCTTTGTTAGGCGTTCTTCGTTTATTTCGAGCTTTTAAAGCCTTCGAATGCTTCTGACACTTCGCTGGCGGATGGATCCACCGCCGACAGTCGACACGGGGTCCATTCTGACCCGTGATAGAGTTTTGTTTACTGAAATTTTAGGTTAAGTTCGCATTGTAAAGTTTCAACTCGTGGCCTGAATTTCTAATTTTTTTAGGTTATGTTAACCTGTGCTTTTAGTTGGGTCAAAATGGACCCTGTATCCGTTGGTCGAGGGTTAACCTGATAGCATGCATTTATTATACAATCGTGCTGTTTAACTGAGTACTGGATTATCGGTGTTTTTCATTTTATTAAAAGCAATTACTTGCAGGATTGGCTCGATGAGGGATTTCATCGAATTTGCGAATTTTAAGGCAAGGCGTCCTTAAGAGAGTTTCACAAAATATAGGATGCTTCAGCGAATCTCATTTCACTACACTTTTAATTTTCATTAAATGCAACTAGGGACAATTGTGTCTTAGTGACACTAAGATTGTTTAAAAGCGTCTAAATTAATTAAAGTAACCGTAGAATAAGTTAATTGTTCGATATACACATGACTAGATCGACAAAACAGGATTCGCTAATATACCTGGATAATAAATCAGAGGTAAATGGAATGGAATTTTTTTATTAATTTTTACGATTGTTTCTTACGAGAAAGAAATAGCTCTCTTGCCTTAAAACGCACTCTGCATTTTCCTCTGCAACATTACGATCCCGCAAATAATTTCATTATTTATCACTGTTTTCGAGTGTCGTACTATATTGCAGCAATTCTTCATGCAAGCATTACTGCACGTCGAGATAGATGGCACAGTCGATTCTTCGTTACGCGTGTACAAATATATACAAATGGCGATAGACTTTTATAAACATTCAAAAATTGCGCGGGTAATCCAAGGAAGGAAGAAAAATATATTTGAAGCGCCGGGAAATGAGAATAGGGTAGCTAGTAGGTCTGTGGGAACAGCAGTCTCGACATTGTGCCACGAGAGCTCATTAATTTAAATTAATCAGATGCTCTACGAAGACAGAGAAATTCTGCCTCTGATTTTTTAAATTAAAGTGTAAACGAAAAATGTATACCTTCTTCCTAATTGATAACCCTTAATCTTTGGTTTCCCCAGTAACATCTCAAATTAATGCGTTTCAGCAGCACAATGCCTCGACCCTCGATATCTACTCGTGCGTCGCGCGCGAGTCCGGTGCAATGATCGAGGGACCACGAGTATCTCCTGTACCCGTCAGTCTTAGCGGCGCTGCGGTCGACTTTAATGGCCGACAAGTATGGTATACTGTCCTGGGATCGTCTCCCAGATTGGAGGGCAATGGTCTTTCATAATTTTATAAACAATTACATTGGGAAGCTGGATGAAGCTTATCACTTTAAGACACAGTGTCTCTCAAGGGGTAACGAAAAATCGTTCTAAATCACTGGGTTGTCGATGTTCTCCATATTACTCTCGCAACGACACGAGGCAGTAGAAGCAAGCGGAGGGGACGAAAATTCCCCTCCGCCGTCACATTTCTCTACTGCAGGAGTCTGTAACCTGGTGAACGTCTTTTTCTTTCGTTACTTCGAGTACGTTAATTTTTTTTTTACACTCCTTAATGCCTGTATTGTTGCTCGAGCTCCCTTCTGAGCCTCTTCGCCGCAGTCTCGCTGTTCCCATCGGCCTCCGTGTCGCTACATCCATCTTCGCCCTCGGCGACGACACCCTCCACCTCCTCCTGCCTCCTCTTCGCGGTCGCCATCTCGGCAGCGTGCTTTTTCCGCCATTTTGTCCTCCTGTTCTGGAACCACACCTGCAAAAAGAAACGTCAGCCTTCCTGAAAGCCTGTCCGTCGCGATCTGCCGCGGCGATTCTTAATTAGAAGGACAAGCTGGGTGTCCCTGGTAGCACGGCAACCTTGCGCGCCACACTGGTTGCCGTTGCAGTCTTAAAAGGGTGGGATTTAAGTAGCTTCTTGTAAAGAAGCATTGACGCACCCAGAGGGGTGCCTGGTACCCCCCCCCCCCCAAAGAAGGGGCTTTATAAAAAAAAAAGAAAACTGGATTTTATTCTTCAAATAAATTTTTATAACCACCTAATGAATTTTATTGAATTTTATGCGCTCAACTCGGCTCCCCCAAAATTAAATCCCGAGTGCGCCACTGCAAAGAAGTAGCGATACTTGTACAAGGAATTAAAAGGAGGCGGCATTACAAAAATATTCCTATCCAATCATCCCCACGTCACTATCGCTTGGTGCACCCACTTCCCCAGCACAAAGGCATTGCTGAGCAGGTAGTGGAAAAAGAAAAGGAACATACCCACGAGTGGTACATCCTCGAAATAAGAACGGGCTTATTATTCGAGCCAATCAAAACGGAGGTACAGTCGAGTGGAGAAAGGCGGCGGGATTAACGAAGTATATACACCTCGAAGGAGGCGGAGGGCTGGGGGAGGAAGGCGACTCCAAGGTGGTCCCGTATACATCCTATAAAGGCTGGAAATACGCGGCAGGAGTCCGTGTCCCCACAACAATGTATTTAATTAACGTAACGGGCGTCAGGGGAGCGCGGGACTTGAGCGTACCGATTGCACCCACAAACCACCCTCTATCCATGCCAGCCGCCGCGTGACCCCGCTAAACTCCACCCTCCCCCTGTCCACCCCCTCCGACCCCCCCCCCCTCCGGCAATCCTCCCTCCGGCCGCCCCTCTTTTCTCCCGCCAATCCGCAGGCTTGTTCAATGGCCGCCAAGTCGAGAGCTTAAATTAAAGATATAAGCGGCCGGGGCGCTAGGCGGTAAACGAATTAAAAAGTAAACGGCCAGCCGTAAAAGTTAATGGCTGTTCGGATGAAAATTAAAACACTGGAGGAATTAAGATAACGGAGAGAAAGGAAGCCCAGACAATCTGGGGAGATTGACTGTCGTCGTTGCGGAACCACGGGCGAGCGCCGAAACGTCGATTCCCGTTCACAACGGACCCCCTCCCTCTGTTCTTGTTCGCCGGCATCCCCTCCCCGCCGGTCGGTACAGGTAGATTCTGTCAGAAGGATGTGCCGAGGATCCATTGCGAATGCCATAGTTGGCACTGTAAGTAAAAGGGTGACCGAAGAGACCTAGGGATTTTTTTTCCCCCAGTAGTTGGTACTTTATTTTCGTGAGTGCCCGAGATTCCGCTCGGGTGAATTGAAATCCTGGAAATCTCAGGAACGAAGGGCCAAAATGGACGCACTTGCCGGATAAGGGGTGTCGGGGAGAAATGTCCCCCGGCGGAGCTGGACTTAATAATTCGTCCGCGCGATATGTTGATCACGGGTCATCGATCGAACCTTTTATCGCCCCCCCCCCGATAAAACCGGCGGAGGCGATGTGAAAAAAAAGGATGGAGAGGGGGGGGGGAGCGGAGGGGTCAAGGGGAAATTTTTATTACGCAGCCCGCGAGGACAGTGGTGTGCTTGATACTTGGCGATGGCTACTAGGGCCACTGGGATTGAAGATCGTGCTTCATTTCGAGATCAAACGTTCGAGTTTCATTTATGGTCGGCTTTATTGCAACGCGATTCCGTGGCACGCGGTTTATGGCCGAGCAACAGTTCCGGAACTTTATCTTCATTGGCCCTCGTCGCATTTTCGAGCATTTACAATTTATATGCACGCGGTTGTTGTTCAAATTCGACGATGACGATCAATCAATCTCGACGGAGGTTCTTTGTATTATATATCTCCGAGAACGATTCCCCGGAGGGCGTAGCAGCATTTTCGGATAACATTATGGCGGCGCACTGTTTAACCAGGCATTTAACCTCTAATTTAATAGACCGTAATGGGGCCAAAACGTGACGCAAGTAACCGATAATAACCCATTAAAATCTCTGCGCGGTGCACGCCCTCAAATTGAACGTTTAACATTAGAACGGCCTATTAAACGATCCACTCTTGATCGACAGTACAATCGTCGATCGAAAAATACGTAGAAATCACTACGGAAGTTAGGCAACCAGGAAATTCAGAAAATTATGCAACTTCGTGTGCAAGTAGGGTAGTTCATCCGCAAAAGAAAATCATGTTTCGTTGGTGCCATAGTGTTGTATTAGGGGGTGAAATCACCCCCTGAATAAAATGCAGAGTTTTCTTTACCGCGGAATATCTCGAGAACGGTGAGAGATATCGAAAAACAGTATAAACAAAAGTTGTATCTCTTTTTCATGTCTACAAAACCGCGTAAAATAATTATCAAAAAATCCATATTTTTCAACTTACCCCCACCACCGATCCTTAATTTGATAATTACTTTTACGCAGTTTTGTAGATACAAAAGATGTATGCAACTTTCGTTGAAACTTCTTTTCGATATCTCTCACCGTTCTCGAGATATTCCACGAGAAAGAAAATTCCTCGTTTTCTTCAAGGGGTGATTTCACCCCCCAAAACCGCACTACGGCACCAATAAAAAAATAGGTTTGCCTTACCCATGAACTAAGTACTCTACTTGCACAGAAAGCTGCATAATTTTTCCGAATTTCAATAAACCAAAAAACACAATATCTCCGATCTGTAAAGTCGATAAAAGAGAAATCATCCAAGATACTCGTGTATCATTCGCTGAAAGAGGAGCACAAAATTGCACATGGCTACCCCTGGCACCATAGCAACCCGCCGGCAGATCCTCGGAGGATTTCGTTTAGCGAGTAACAGTCGCAGAGATTTCGATTGGTATTTTCGGGGATTTTTTCTCGGCAAGAAATATAGTGGTGAAATGTAAATGGGAAGGAGGATCCTACCATCGGACTCATTCATCTTGTTTTTGAACGCGTTAGTCACGCACGCGTTGTAAACGTTTCCAAGGGAGGGTGGAGGGGGGGGGGGGTGGTGGTCGAAGGGGGAGGGTGGCCCCCGAGGTTATACCTCGCAACTGTTCGATTTATTAAATCAGGATTATCTAAGCCCATTACTTTGTCCTGTAAAGCTAGATACAAAACCGCATTTATAACTGCGCAAAGCCCTTACTCCGGAGGGGGTGGAGTGCCAATCTCACCCCATCTCTCTCTTCCCATGACGTACGCTGGTTCCCTCTGCCTTCCACCCTCTGCCCTGTCTCTCTGACACTCTACTTACTCTTTCTCGCCCCTACGAACACCGTCGAGTGTTCCCTCCTCGGCTATCCGTTCACCCCCCAACCCCCCAACCCCCCATCTGGTAACAGATAATACCGCGGTAGTATCTGATCGCGTTGATATTGGCGGATAATTTACCATGCGAAAGATTACGGGCGTGACTCAAATCTTGATAGCGCGAGCGAAATCGCGGAATTTGCATGGGCACGCGTTTCGAAGTTGGGAGGCCTTGGGGGGTGCGACCTGAATTTTTTTTTTAAAAATCATTGGATGCCCATTGGAGTCCGTTTTGAGTGGAGTTTTAACGGGGACGAAAGCTAGACCTGATATAAATTTGGTCGATTAGTGAATCCAAAAATGGTGACTGAGAATTTTTAAAAGATTCAAGAACTTCGGGGTATGTTGGAAGCTTGGGAGAGGACATTCCTGAACAGCAGCAGGCTGGAATGCAGTGGTCCGAGCATCGGGAGCTTAGAAGAGGCTGCTCAAGAGATTGGTGGGCTGAGGAGGAAGGCCGCAGCTCGTTTCTATGCAAAAGCGGGGGATTATCTTCCCATCCGAAGCTTATAAGAGACTGCCCTTGAACGTTAGAAGTTCAGCGGAGGCTGCTCTAGAACGTGACACTCTACCAGGGCATTGGCAGCGCGGGAGGACGCCGCTCCATAGATTGATAGCTAAAGAGCTTCTCCCATTTCCACATTTCTTCCCACCCTGTCACATCTCCCTTCGTGCCGCCTCCTATACTCGACTTTTCCCTGTCTTCGCCCTGCTTTCCTCCACCATTATTCCGCTTTGCTGCTTGTCTGCTCTTATTACCGCTCCTATCCCTCTCCTCTGTCGATTGGACGCCACCGTCATTCCGAGGGAGGCAAAATGGGAAATGTGATCAAAGTGGATGCTCCGCGTGGAATTAAATGGGACGTCAGAGTTTCACTTGACTAAATGGCCCATTAGAAATTGCTGCCTATATCGAATTAATTTTCAGGATACTCGCTGTAAGCTCTGTACCTTAACTCTTCGCCCGGCGTCGGCGCGAAAACACGCCGAGGGACTTGGGCGCTGTGGACGTTTTTGACGAGTTCTCACGTCTATATTTTTTGTTTATTTAAGGTAGTTCCTAACCAACTATGTCAGTCAAATTAGAATTTGGTAATAAATGATAAATATAAAGTAGCACGATACTATAGAAATAATAATAATTTTTAACATCGTGTATATATATGTTTTAAATAGTTCAATGTCAATATAAATAATTGTAATACGAAAATAGAATATTAAATTGGTTAGAGAAGTGACGTAGGTTGCCACGTTGACTGCTCTACGTAGTTTCTGAACATAAAGCTGTTTTTTTTATGGGCATTTACTAAGAAACTATGTGGTCAGTTTTGCAGAAATTAATAAATTCATTTCCTGACATTTCGATGTACTTTCGTGCCAATTTTGGTACACTTCTTGAATTTGGTTTTTCTGTTTCAGAAGAAAAGCTGAAACTATAACCCTCTTTTCTTGATTCTGCCATATCCCACTGTGTTAAAATGCATCAACTTTAATTAACAACTTCTCGATAACTATGTGGCAAATCGATTTTAAACTTTGTACAAGGGTTTCTTGTGTCCCAAATTAGTTCTGCACGAAATTTGAAAGAATTCTTGAGTTAAGTTGATTATTCAGGAACTACCTGAAGTTGCAATATTTACACTTGTCATTTCATCTCTTTCTGTTTCTGTTGTCTTCTTCGCTATCTGTGTACTTTAATATTTATATTAATGTTATCTTATTTGTCCGTCCTCTACTCGTGACGTTTCATTTCATAATAATGTACCAAAGGGTTAAGTGAATAAATAAAAAAAAAAGTAAAAAATTATTCAAAGTGTTAATTAATGGAACAGTAGCTCCTGTTTATTATCGCGTGATCGAAGCGTCGGTTAATGGACAATTTCATTCACTTTTCTATGAATTTACGGTGCCACCGAATCCACCGCAGTAAACCAACTGCGCCAGGTTTTTATCGGTAAAGCGCCGTTCGCATATCATTCTAAACTACCGGATAAATTTATCGAGAGGTGGATCAATGAGGCCTTAATGAGATATATTACCAAATGAGAGTGTTTATATCGAATGCGGTCGGCCGCGGGTGGCGGTGCACCCATCATGCGTAGCCGATCTATAACGTTTCCGAAATTAACGTCGTTATTGCAGCTAAATAACCGATTCAACTTTTCATTCACTAATACCGTCGATCTGCCGCGCAATTTTATCTCCCCCCCTCAAAATCTGCGCTCTACCAATGGTGTATTAATAATTCCATCACGCTACATCGATAATACTATAAAAACTACATCAAAATGGTAAAATACATTTTTTTCCTAGGACGCTTCGTTTTCGAGAAAATCGTCTTCGAATTCGTTGCGCGCCCCGCAGCGCAGCGATCTTTCAAGTGTTTTTTCTCGGAAATGGTAAGTCGATTAAAAAAATGTTACTTCACGTTTTCGACGTGTTTTTTCACGAAGAATCAGAATCCGCGAAAGTATCTCCGCAGTCGCGATGTTAGATGCAGCTTTATCGTCATTTTGAAAGGGTCGATAAAGTTCCACATTGATTCGGGGGCGGGCGGGGGGGGGGGGGAGCTGCAGTGTGTTTCGTAATGGATTCAGAATCGTGTCACGAGGAATTCGGTAAGAGTAGAAAACTGAAAATCAGCGGAGGACGAGCGCGATGTTTAATGATCCGTGGAGAGCCGTGTGTGTGACGTCCGCTCGGTCGCCTTCCGCGTCATTGAGCCCGCTTATCATTCAAATGGTAACCGTTTCATTGACACGTCGATAAATTTTTAAGGTCCGACGGGCAATTCGTGTGCGCGGGAAACGGAGCCGAGCACCGCGTTTCGGGATAGGTCGATGCAACCGTGGCCTCCTAGGGGAACCGTCATCGCTGGGTCATCGAAGTCGTCTGGACTTTCCTTTTCTGAGCTTTGAAATAATTAATGGTACGCTCGCGTTACGTGTATTCCGCCTGGACGGATTTTTTTTTATTTATTTAACAGGTTAACTTTCCCGTAATTTTCCCGCCTATTTGTCCATTCAGATTCATGCAAGCGTGTGTTGTGGGAAATAAGAATATGTTGTGGTTTAATGATGCATTTTTTACTCTAAATTATTCCTAGTGACAGTGATATAGTTCAGAGATTTGGAAATTTAAATCTTCATCGAGGTAGACGTGAAACCACTAGGCACCTGATCACTAGGCACCTGGCCACTAGGGACGAGACAACTAGGTGCCTGACTACTAGGCGCGCGGCAACTAGGCATCTGACCACTAGGGTTGTGCCAACTAGGCGCGCGACTACTAGGCATCGGATCGCTATGTACCGGACCACTAGGTACCTGGTCACTAGACACCTAATCACTGGGCACCTGGCCACTAGGGACGAGACAACTAGGTGCCTGACTACTAGGCGCGCGACTACTAGGCATCGGATCGCTATGTACCGGACCACTAGGTACCTGGTCACTAGACACCTAATCACCAGACAGCCAACTAAGTTACATATCTAATAATTAAGCTTCTAATCAACAGGTACATGTTGACAACTTGTACATAACAGCTTCTAATCACTAGGTACCTCTTCCAAAAGGACCCCCTATAATACGCCCCCGTTTCTCAGTGACGGTGCATCCTCGAACTCCTCGATCTAGCAGCTCCCAGCGCACAAACCAGTATCGCAGTTATTCGCAAACCTGCAACGTCACGTCCGTCGGTCGTCCCAGCGCCAACAACAAAATGTATGTTGATCCCCGGTTTGATGCACGCAAATAGTGCATTTATCCATCCAGGGAGCGCCGCTGGACAGGCCGCCAACCGACATTTCGCGTATTACACGCCACTGTCGTGTCGGGCCAAACATTGATGCCGCCTGGTAGACGCTACCGTTTAATACTGCCTGTGCCGAAAAGGGGCGTTCAGATATCCGAAATGAAAGTTCCCATAAAAGCAACACTATCCAGCTGAAATCGTGAACCGAGGGAACGTTCAAAAAATTCTCTTCAGGCCTCTAAATCTCGCGAGGGTGGAAGACGAAACGCATAGCGGAGAGGGGGTAAAATTTCGGGATGTGCGATACGGTGGACGATATCGTCAGAATAGAGGTACCACGGTGCCATTATCGATATTCATTCGACGGGGCAGGGGCGAAATCAAGACACAAGGCGATCTAAAAGTGAATTCCAAGAAGGGTGGTTTTTATCCCTCCCACCTCCTGCGTGCGGTAAGAGAGAGAGAGAGAGAGAGAGAGAGAGGGAGGGAGGGGGAGGGATCGTAAAAATTGCCCTCCCTGGCGAAATTTGATTCCGAAATAAAAATAGAATATTGGGGATAACGCGAATCGGTGAAGCCATTTGATCTTCGAGTGAAGCCAAATGGTCGGTGGCGGGGGGGGGGGATGGGCGAAAGGGGGGGGGGGTGGAGGGCGAGGAAACATATCGATATGGGGAAGCGGGCACGAGAACGGAATACAGAGGAGCGCATTATCGCCAACAGCCAACTACTACCCTCTGCCATTCTCGCGGATCGCATTACTTATTATTTGAAGAAACATTCTGCTCCGAGCACTTTGTAATATTACGAGGAATTACTTTGGACCGATTGATTTATAAAATTGTGATCACGTCGTGGCGCTAGGATTACGTCGGTCAGCCGACTATCTTCCTACACCAAGATCTATCACTCTGCGACGCTACCGAATATTCGGTGACTAGGTAACGATTATAGAGCAAGTGTATCTGCTCTATTCGTGATATAGATGGAAAGAATCCTGAATTTCGGTGACACCTTCCCACTATTTTCATTCCTACATCAAGATCTATCACTCTGCGACGCTACCGAATATTCGGTGACTAGGTAACGATTATAGAGCAAGTGTATCTGCTCTATTCGTGATATACTACATGGAAAAAATCTTGAATTTCGGTGACACCTTCCCGCTACTTTCATTCCTACACCGAGATCTATTGTAAACTCTAAACTACTGTTAACCGAGTAAGTTATACTCGAACGCCTCTTAGGGGGATGGGGGTGTGTGAAAAGAGCCGAAAGTCAATTAAATAATCCCCCTCGCCCGGTTCGAGCCGTCCCGGAGACAAATCTTATTGATCCCATCTGCGATGCGTGTCCTCCTTTGTTTCCTAAGCGCCGAGCACTGATCTCTGCAGGCCGAATGAATTATGCGGAGGGGAATATTAATACGTGTGTACAGTGATACGGATACATTCATCAAATTTGATCAAGGAAACACTCGAGGGTGTTACGAGGATTACTCCGTCCCCTTCATAGAAGCCCGATTTGATCAGTCGGATTTTTAGCCTCCGTCCCGACGCCCTCTCCCCCCCACCCCCCACGCCCCTCTGCCTTTTACGCGCCGGGAAAATTGGACAAGCGTTTATGACTGCGGGAAGGATAGCATCGAGGAATAATCAGAAACGCCTTCCCGGCATCGCTCTATTTATCATACGCTATCAAAGCGTCTTCAGTAGAATGTTCAATGGAAGCTCAGGCACGAGAATCCTTCCGAAATTCTTCGTTTCGGAGCCCCGAGCGATATTCAGCGCGAAAATATTGACAACCCTCGTAAACTCGAGATCAAAGAGCCCCCGCCACCGGAAAGTCCCAATATCCCAGTTTCTAAAACGAGCCACCTCCGAACACGTTCGACCGATCCCGCCGAATTTAGCGCGATACCGAAGAAATATCGGCATTGATCCGTGGCAATTACGCGCGGCATAAAACGTAATAGGAAGAATAGGTCGCGGTGGCCAGCCGCCACCCCCGCCCCCCCGCCCCTCCAGTTATAACAACCCCCGGCGGTAGAAATCTTTCCCGAAAGCAGGCACCTGCGCCTGCGACCTAACCCCGAGGCTCGGGGCTGTCGAGAAGTAGGAGAAGGTTCGGTATAGGCGGCTCGGTATAGGGCCGGCAAGGCCGTAGGCGCGCGAAATAAAGTCTGGAGGTTGTAATCGAGCTGCCGTGGAATCGGGCATTATGGAGTCAAGTACATGTGGGCCAATTCCGAGGGTACGAGGTTGTGGGAGGTGAATGAAGGGAACACACGCCGCCTGCTGCCGTGATTTATCACGCCACGCCAGGCCACGCCGCGCCGCCACCGGCGTACGTACATACACCACCATGATGATACATGGCGGAGGAAAAGCGGGTAGGAGGCTTTCGCTCGTACTAATTGACGTCATCGATATTGGTATCCGTCGACGAGCAGATTACTCCGCCGTAAACAACTCCACCCCTCCAGGCGGCCTACCCCCGGGGTCCGCTGGATGTGGAAGGGGTGGTGGCAAGAGGGTGGCAGCGGAGGCCACCACTTTACTACCACCACCGCTGCGTAAACACCATCTAAGCCCGTTCCTTCCGTTCGAGTTCTACCCTCCGCTATTTATCCCCCAGCCCCGCCACCCCCCTCCCCTCCGCCCCCCCCCTCCGCCGTTTACATCCACCGCCGCACCCTCCGCAGCGCCTCCACCCTTCCTGCTCTCCTCTCGTCTCTCCATTGCCGAGCACTTCAACTTGTTACCCCATCTCTCCGGGGTTCGGCTTCACCCCCACGCGCGCACCCCGGCTGATACACGCGCTTGATACGCGCCTACGAGCCGCGCGAGGGGTGGGTGTCACGCTCTTTAACTCGCGAACGCTCCGACGTTCACTTTGCTGTATTAGATTCTAATAGCCCGGAGGGGTGGGCAGCGGCTCGTTTGCCAAAGTCCGGGAGCACCGTGACATCCACCCTCCCCCCCCCCCCCCTGCGCAGCTGACCCTGTCGCTGCACTTTGCGCGACGCTCCGCCGAGCGTGGCGGCTAACTAAATCATGCCGCCGGATATCGCTGGCAATTCGAACGGTGATCCGCGTAATAGTCTTAATAGATCTGGAGCCGGCTCGAGCTGCCGCGCTCTAACGATGATTGGCTGCGGCGTCGTTGACGATATTTCGCGAAACACTCAGCCCTCGCGAAAACGCAGAGTTGGGGAGGGGGGTGTGAACGCAGAAATCAGGTTGCCGCGGAGATGTAAAAATTGAAGAATTTGAAAAATTTATTTTCTTAAATTTAAAAAACCGATGTTAGATACTAGTAATTATTTACTAATTAATTATTTAATTAAAAGCGGTAACATTTTTACTTGAAATCGCCTCGGGCACAAGTACATTGTAGTAAAAGTTTACTGTAAAACTAATCTTCATGAGTTCATATTTCCAGAAGAGAAATACTGAATGAGATGAAGATTTATAATTTATATTTGCCGCGGATTTTAGTTACTTTAATTTCTTCTTAATTGGTTTCGTATTGATAGAGTACCTATATTTTATTTTCATACATTATTGTAATTGCATGAATATTAAATAAACTGAAATTTTTTAAAATAAGTATAAATTTTTACTGTTTTAATTATTTTTCGTTTTTTTTTTTAAATTCGAGAACCGGTTGAACCGTTTCTTTTTTTGGAATGCTGGAATTCGAAAACCGATTTTGTCAAAAAACGCTCCCCTGACTTGTGAAAATCGCTTATTTTTAAAAACTAATCTTCATTACGTTTATATTAAAAAATTGAATATTTTTAAATTTTTAATTAAATTGACGCTGCAAAATGGGTTCAATGCGTTCTCTTTACCGTTACTGTTTCTCAATGTTACCCCCTTCCCCTGAAAAAAATCTGCGGGCGCCCATTGTTGAAGGAAAGTTTGAACTGTGAACGGCAACAAAAATGTGTTGGTTCATGGACAACGCTTCAACGTTTACTACGAAGTCAGTGTTAATATCCTAGAATTCATTGGATTTAAGTGGGGGAGAAGATTTAGTGAAACGCACGCGCGCGTAACCAACGACATCACCTCGATTAATCTTTTGCATAACGATGTATTAATATTGACATTTTACACCGCGGAATATTGCGCGGAAGTTTAACGTGTGTCCGGCGCTTTGGTGGAAAAAAAAAAAAATAAATAAAAGCGGAGAGGAAGGCGAGGCGGTGCGCGCATTTCGAAAACGAAAAAGTGATAAATCTGGAAATGTGGAATGACAGAACGCATATATCTTCGTTGGGCGGAACTAGCGAATCCCTATATGCCGCACTAATCCTTTTCCGATACTGAAAAAAATGATAAATCTCGGATGTAAAACCACGAACCCCGGAGGATATCGATTTTGTATACAGGACGATCCATGGGCCCCGCAAGGAGCTCGATTTTTAAACATTCCCGCGAGCCACGCGAGCGAAGCTGTTGCGCAAATTACTTAACGAGCATTCCTCCATTGGGAATCGCGAGGATTCTGATGGAATAAGCTGGGATTTGAGAGTTTCGATAAATCAGGTTATTTATTAATTTTCACGCTAGTTTCTTTGGGAAATTCACTTCATAAATCCACGTTCGGAACGAGCTTCGCTGCAACGACGTGTCGATAAATGGGGCAGAAGTTGCTCGGTATTGGCACACCGAATTATATTATTTTAACGAAATAAATTAAACAAACGATTTCCTAAAACACGGTGTAAACGTTGACACGTGCGATTCATTGGGGATGAGTGTTCAGTGGTGGATGTTTACTGGGAATAAATACGGAGTCACTGATGAGTCATTTTTAGGCTCCACAGGGATTTCAATGCGCGATTAGTCAGACGTGTCGCGCGCGTTATGGACGTTCTACTTGGGAATTTCTTCGGTGATACAGGAGTGGGCGAAGGAAAGTTTATACTGCGAGAGGGAATAGAAATAGGATAGTTCTGTCAGACAGAATAGGCTAGTGATGCCAACAAATATAATAATTAAAGCTTAATATTAAATTACTTAAAATGTAGATATGTGAGTTTTAAACTTTCTTTCGTCTTTCTATATTATAAAAGCGCTTGGTATAGATTGTTTGAAATTGTTTAGAAGTATTTCTTTGGAGAGACGAGATGAGAAGAATTATTAAAAAATATTCCACATATGTAGAGTTAGATCTCCTGATGCACTTCAGAGTGACATAGCTCAATAAATTCCCGTTATCTACCATAGAAGCAACAAAGTAGGAAGTAAGAATGTAATACTCCGCACGTGACCGTAACACGGTGGGAAATGAGCAAAGTTCACGGTGGGGGACTTTTTCGACGCTATATCCAGAGGTAGGAACAGATTGAGGTCTAAGCAGCAGACGATTGTACTCCATTTTTCAACTAAATCTGAGGATTCTGTGGGAGCACGGTATCCGTCAATGTTACCACCTACAAAATTCCTTTCAATACTTAAGCCTTCAAATGGACAATTTTACTATCCACATCGTAAATTTTCATTACCTCGAGTCCATAGTATTCCAAATTCAAGGAATGTCAAATCTAAAGCATCCCAAGCCCGACGTACGCACACAAGTCCAAAGTATCCCAAACTTAATGTACCTTTAGTTCAAAGTACCCACCCAAGTCCAAAGTATTCCGAATCCAAAGAATCTCAAGTCCAAAGTATCCCTAGTCCAAAGTACTCCAAGTTCAAAGTACCCCAAGTCCAAAGTACCTTTAGTTGAAAGTACCCACCCTAGTCCAAAGTATTCTAAATCCAAAGAATACCAAGTTTAAAGTATCCCAAGACCAAAGTATCGCAAGTCCAAAGTACCTCAAATCCAAAGTACCTACATCAAATCCAAAGTACACAAAATGCAAAATACCTCAAGTCCAGAGAATCCGGAGTCCAAAGTACCTTTAGTTGAAAGTACCCATCCGAGTCCAAAGTATTCCCAATCCAAAGAATCCCAAGTCCAAAGTATATCAAGTCGAAAGTATCCCGAGCCCAAAGTACTCAAAATCCAAAATACCTACCCAAAATTTCACCCAAAGAAAAGAAAATTTCCGAATACCTCCCCCACCAAGTCCCCACGCCCAATCTCCGGCCCCGCGCGGCCGACACTTCGAGGCCCGCGAAATTCAAACAATCGCCGTGCTTGCAGACGAAACAACAGGCTCCCGTGTGCAGTAATCGATGCCTCTGAATCAGCGGGCGGGTATATATGGTTGTAATATTTCGGGAAACGCGGTGGTCGCGTCGGAATCCTGGCCGACGGGGTTGAAGGGAGGGCGGGAGGGGGGGGGGGCGGGGGTGGCAATCTCACCCTCGAAGATGGCATATACGCGGAGGTGAATCGCCTCTTGCCGAGGAAATCCGAGGTAATTGAATGCTAACCCTCCCCGCGCCTCGCTGTCTCTTTCCCCGTCGGTATCCCCCGTCGTTCAACCCTCCGAGTGTTCCGCGGGGCAGAGGAGGGACGCTGGGGGGGGGGGGGTGGCGCTGGCGCTCATCCCCCTGCCATCACTCACCGACACAGACTTGTAGCTTTCAATAAAAATGTAAATATGGCGGCGTAGAACGAGCCAATGACAGCGCTACATCGACGCCCGTCCCGACGGCGGAGAGGGCGAGAGACAGGGCGGGCGCGGGGAGGGCGAGGGCAACAGGGACAGAGGAGGCCGCGGCAGGGGTTGAGGGCTTCGAAATGGGAAGCCAGCCGGCTGGCGAGGGTCGAAGATGGCGAACAGGGAGGACGGAGGAGGCTTTCGAGCACGGGTACTACAGATGTAGCACCCCAGAAGGCGGGAGTAAAAGTGGAGGACTGGGTTGTAGGAGGTGGCGGCTGCCCCTCATCCATGGGGAGGTGGGCATGGAAGGAGGACGAGGAGGGAAAAGATAGAGAGAAATAGGCGGATAGACAGGGGGTGCCCCGGATGAAAAAGGGGCAGGTGGAGGACGTACGAGTGATACCTCCGCGGTAGCGACGCGTTAGCCGTCGTCACCTACGCTCCCGTGGTCTTCCTCCCGTGGAAGACGCCGCGAGGGTGGATGCCGCGGAGGGAGGGACGGCGTGACGCAGGTGCCGCGAAGCTTGACACGTCTCCGGCTGTTTTGTCACCTTCTTTTATCCTTCGAACTTTTTACACGCCCCGGGGCTCGTTAGGTGCACACCGCCGGGCGTTGATGGAGTAAGCCTGTCCCCCCCCCCCCCACCCGAAACAAATGCGTTTTAAAATTACGCGCGGCACCCTTAACGAAAGCCGACAGCCCCGATGACACGGTTTCCTCGCGGCTTAAGCCTCCCACGAATTTGTTACTTTTTTCCGCGGCCTCTGACAAGTCTGTCGAGCAACCCGCGGTATTTGAATAGGACCTGGGACTCGCGGAGGGACTGCCACTTCGGATTACGCGTGTAGTTTCATTTCTGGTGGGCGGAAAGGGAGTGGCTTACAGTAGTGGTCTCAGAATATCCCATTGATAGGCACCACTTAATTCCGCAGACACGTAAATACGAGTTTCAAACTTTCTTCTGACCACCACTGTAGATAAGGAAACAAGAGACGCGCAGTAGCTGGGTGTGCCGAGCGACAGTGAGATCTTCCACGCGCGTGCGCGTAGTTAAGCACCGCCCACCGCGTTGGCTCCGCCCCCTCCGTTTAGTTCCTCCTGTAATCCTCACTATCGCTCGGTAATCGCCCGGAATCTGTTAAGGGAGGGCGGTTTACCTTGACTTGCGACTCCGACATCCCCAGGGCGTACGCCAATTTGGCCCGCTCCGGTCCCGCGAGGTATTTCGTTTGCTCGAACGTTTTCTCGAGGGCGAAGATTTGCTGGCCACTGAACGTCGGCCTCGTGTGCTTCTTCTTGCCGCCGTCGTGCTCCCCAGCCCCGCCCGAGCCTGTCATCGTCTGCTGACAACCCAGCTGTTGCGACACTGTAACATCGATATTTTCCAGGGATTCCCTATCTTTCCTCGTTCTAATAACACCGCCTCCACCGTTATTTCTAGTCACCCTAGACAGGAAACACGACCACCTTATATCCGGCACACTAACCCTAACCCTTCCGCGACGGAATCGGGGGTCCATTTTGACCCACATACCTCAGAACCAGCTTCTGTATTAGAATCTGACCTAGAATCCTTATTTACTGCAAGAAGTAATGCTAATAGTAACCACCAAGTGTACTTTGATATTTAAGCTGGGTCTAAATGGCCCCCGCATTCGTCCCGCGAGGGTTAATTTGACATTCTGTGGACATTTGGAATAAAAATTCAGGTTCTACTAGAGAAAGGAGATTCTGTGATTATGGGGAAAATGGTCACCACCCCCCTCCTGGCTCACCACACGAAAAATCTTCGAAACACTTTGACGACTGGCAAAATGTACTGCCGCAACTGCAACCCGTGTCCATTACGCCGTTTTACAGCGTTATCATCGTTATCGCGAAACTTATTCGATAATCGTCGGGGCACAGTGTGCCGTATCCCATCCACCCCCCCCCCTCCCCCGCCCCCGTCATCGGTAATTAATCTTCATCAATTTTCCGTCATTCTTCTTCTACGCTGGCTGTCACGCTCCCACCGACGATTTACATACCCTATCGATAATTACGCCATAAATTTACATCTCGTTACACGCCAAAAATGTTGCGCGCACCGCGCCTCTATTAAAAACCGTGCAATTATCCGACGGCAGCCCTTTTGCGGCGTCGTTACATCCTCGCATAATCGACTCCGCTGACGTTCCTCTTCATTAACCTTCCGGCCGTTCGTTAAGAACATTTACAGAGTCCGAATAAGCCGACCCAATCGACGGACATCCTTCCTAGACGATTGTTCCCGTTCTTCATCCCCCTATGCGTAATGCTTCGTCGGCACCAGAAGCTCGCTGCAAGGAGCGTCTTTCGTGGAGCGTCCCGCGATCGTTTGGAGGCTGCAGGGTGGATTACAGTTTAATTGGACGGAATGACGCGTTCAGGGGTTAAACACGCGCGATGTACCGCAATCATGGCGCACGGACGGCGGCCGGCACGTGGCGGGCACGTGAGTTTAGCGTCGTTGGAATAGGCGGACTTTGTTATCGTTGTCCTCGCCGATTGCTGATCCCCGTGTTCAACATGCAGAGGGGGATGGACGCGATCCACGGACAGATACGGCGGCTGAATAGAATGGCGCCTGATAGGGGGTGAAATCGGGGTGGCATTATCGCGGGCGAAGATGTTCGCGGCCGATGTACCGGGGAAAATAGAGGCGCGATAAAGGGTGCTGCTCGTAAAGCAAGTCGACCGTTCGGGAAATTACTACACCGCCTTTTAACCCTTAGGCAGAGGGTACGTTGACAATTGATGCACACTTCAGGGGACGAAGCTTTGCTGTCGGAATCTAGTTTTGCTACTTGTGAAAATCCTTATTTTCTCCTGGGAATGGTACTGAGAATTCGCGAAGTGGGTCAAAAGAGACCCAAGGTCCGTTATTCGAGATGAATCTTAGTACTGTCATTTATGTGAGTTTTAAGATTTTAAGACGTTTGAGAATTAATTTGCGTGACAGCTGCGCGATGAAACGTGCCCTTCTTCCAATTCCCACCGAAATTCCCGTTCGGTATTTTGATACACGGGCGCCCCATTACGCCGTAATTCATTCGACTCTCAGGTGACAGATCTGAAATCCCGGGGACTGACGTGCACAAATTTCAGCAAAAACGGCGAGCTAACCGTGGCAAAGTTGCCCGCGAGTTTACGCAGCTCCTCTAAGTAGATGAATAGGGGATATCGCGCGGAACGTGCACCTCCGCCGTGGCAGAGGGTGGAAGTGCGGTAAGCAGCTCATTAGAACCCTCCCCGCCGACTGGCCATTATTGCCTCGTTCCGTATTCCGTTACAAATTGCTTTATTAAATTAAAGTCCCACAACCCATACTGTTGTGACGACCCCACGCCTCCCTTACCCTCCTTTCGGCCCACTCCCCCTTTGCTCCCCATGTGCCGCGCGTAGACGCGTCTGACCGCGTGCTCCGTTGCTTTTCGTCCACTCAGCTACTCTCCCTGCGCGTGTCATTTACTCCACTCGAATTTTGTAAGTGGGACCTTTTACGTTGTCACGAATGGTGCATGGGTTTCTGTGGTTTCCCTTGGCTTTCTACTATTTTTATTTAGTTTTCTGAGGTGGGTAGGACGAGGTACTTGTTCCCAAGTTTAGATGGAGCAAGGGGTTGCTTCATAATGTGGAGGTATTGTTGAGGAAGTTGGAGATGGAATTATATAGGGGATACTTGTCCTAAACTCCTAATTCTACCTTCCTCTTCCTCAACTAAGTTCCACAGAGGGCTAGGTCTGGGCTAGGAAGATGACGAGAGAATTATAAGTTGAGGACAAGTGTCTCCCAACTCTACTTTCATCTTCCTCAACTAAGTTTCATAGAGGGCTAGGTCTGGATTAGGAAGATGATGAGAGAATTGAGGCTATCAGCGAAACCCAGAATTTTTGGTGAATTGACATTTCAACCTAAACCACTTCTTATACTGCAAAATTTTAACTCTAGTGTCCTGAGCAACCCTACAAAAACATACACAAAATGGCAGCACAAAAACGTGTTTTGCACACTGGCCTGTGCAGCATTGGTCATTATTTTATATACTAATAATATACACCTTAGCAATTATATTTTGTAAAAAATCATACCTATGTACCTAAAAGTAGAAATTTTAAGCAACGACTTTAAAACGTCAATAATTTCATTACCCGTTATCTCAAAACAAAAGTTTTTGGGTTACGCTACTATTGCGCCGATAGCCTCAATTACAAGTTGAGGACAAGTATCTCCCAACTCTACCTTCATCTTCCTCAATTAACAAAGTTCCATAGAGGGCTAGGCCTGGGTTAGACAGGTGTAGCTAGAATTAGAAGTTGAGGGCAAGTATTTCCCAACTCTACCTTCATCTTCCTCAACTAAGTTCCATAGAAGGCTAGCTCTGGGTTAGAAAGATGAAGCTGGAATTAGAAGTTGAGTAAATCTCCCAGCTCTACCTTCACCTTCCCCAACCAACCTCCACCCAGGGTTCCATCCTCAAGCACACCTCAGCACCAGCGCCCAACTACCTATCCCCTATCCACCTTGCATCCCACTGTCACCTCTAATCCTCCCACCATCTTCCCGCGGACCCACTTCACTCGCCTCGCAGAACACCCCGGCGCCACCTAATGCCGCTTAATAACCCGGAAGCAGTATTTCACCCCGTAGCAGAGCAATCGCGCCGCGACTCTCCAGCGAAAGCAAGATCGGCCCCGGTTGACTCCGTCCTCCATAAATACCGGCAACAATCCGTAAAGGGAAAGAACCCGGGCGCGGACCAGCTCCCATCCTAGCCCCCAGGAAGGTGAAACCGATACCCGCCCCGGCCCATCCCGGCAATCCTCCGAATAAACACTACCGAAGCATAGAAAAAGAGAGCGACTGGTCCCGCGACGGTCGTTCCGGGCTGCCTCGCGGGTCCCATGCAGCCCCCGATCGCCGCTACAACTCCGCATATAAAGCATAACATCCTGCACTCCTCGGCCGTAAGTCGGGTCACGGTGCGCGGAGGGGGTGCTTGAAGCCGAGCCGGGCTAGGAACGGGGATACACACCGTGATGCCGCAGTTAAAATATTGCCAGAGTTATTCACGTGAGTGTGGAAAGCAGGGGGGGTTGGGGAGGGGGAGGGTTTGGCGAGGCTGCGGCAGCAGCAGTTGAGGGGGATACGAGGGTTGATATTGAATATGATATTCCGTATCCGCAGCGGACCACCGCGCTACCCTCTTTATTCGTCCCACAGTGACATTCGTTGCCGACGAGGCTGGAAACAACGCGCACCCTTGCTCGTCCACGCCCTTCCACGCGCGTTCCTACGTACTTACATCCCGTGGTATCCTATCTCGCCACCCTTCCTCGGGCCCGGGCTCCCTTCGAGCCTCTTCTCCCTCTCTCTCTCTCTCTCTCTCTCTCTCTGTCTGCCTCCTAGAGGGGGGATGGCTCGGTGTGCGTGCGTGGCCTGGCCCGGCACATGTGCCACCCCGCTTCGAGCTGATGTATGCTCCCGAAAGGGGGATGTGCTCTCTCCGCCGTCACGTGTTCTTTCACTTTGTTTGTGATTTTTTTTGCCTTGCGGCGCCCTTAATCGCTTTTACAAATCGCTGGGGCCGAAGTTATGCGACCGACGCTGCCAGACTCGGCTTCCTCTGCGGAAGTGCCGGGCGGTACTAGTGACCCTTCCGCTGCTTCCTGGGAATGGGTGGCTCTTGTGAACCTTCAAAGTCTCTCGTGCAGGTGGTTCTCGAGCACGATCACTTTGGAGGGATTTTTAGAATTCCTAGAAGAGACGTCGTGGGATCTGCTGGAGAATTTGGTGTGGTGTCCCTCCCCTTTTTGATCTGGATGTTATGAATCCTCCTCTGTCAGGGTTTCATAGTTTTTTTAGCGGGTCTTGATGAACTTGTTGGAAGATAGTACACGGAAGGTTGCGGGGCGTTTTCTCCTGAGCCTGCTATAGTGGACTCATCGGTAAGACTTATTGCCTCGGACGCGGGGATATTAGGAGGTACGAAGAAACTAGTATATATAGAAATCGGTAGTTGAGCGAGCACTTGCGAGAAAGCGGGCTCGGTCGGAATGCCCTCTAGCGGCAAAATCGGGAGGTACTGCCACAGTTTCATCCATTTTTCCTGATGCCAGGTTTGGTGTCTTTATTTAAGTCTCCACGCTGTGCAGCGATACTGGTTCTAGTCCGAGCAGCTCTCTTAAAGTCCCCCGCCTGTCGACCGCCTCTTCTCACGCGCGCAGGAAAAAAAAGCTGTTTTCTCAGATTCCTCCCGGGTGACGCTTGTTTCAGCCAGCTCCCCCGTTGTTTTCGGTGATCCCTTAGAATAGCATTTAGCGGCTCCCCGTGCTTCTTTCAGTCCGATCGCGCACGATCTTCCTTGTCGCGAGAGCAAACACCGCACAGCTGACAGATACGTATAGCATCGATAGAAACGAAATATCCTTGGGCAAAAAAAATACCTCGTCTTCTCTAGTTCCTACGGATCAGTGTTTTGGATCCAATCATTCGACGTCAATTTGGAGCCCCTTTCCGTCTTGCTTCTGTTTCGACCCTCTTCATTAAAAAAACCAGATAAACATCCGATTTTCTTGGTGAAACCGACACCATCTGCTCGCTGAATAATCCCAAATTTTTCGTAGCAACCTGTACTGTGAACCACGCAAGTGTCCACATATATCCCACTTTTAGGTCCCAATTGGGGTGGCTAGAAATGGTCCAATGTTCGCACAATCTTAAAACTACTTGACACTCCTCGATTCAGCGAAAGAGTGACCCAAAAATGAGGCCTTTTTTCGCCTCTTTTTGGTCTCACGATTGTGGAACTGAATTTTATGCCAAACGATACCTTATGATGAGACACCAATCGCGCGAAATTTTTCGAGTTGAGGTGACAATTAGTTTCTGAGATATGGGAGGTCAAAGAAGTGAAAATTCGTTAACGCGTCAGCGCATACGCTTCGATGTGCTGACTTTTATGTCAGTCCGATAATTTACATAATTATTCCCAGAGGTTTTGCTAACTGCTAACAACGAACTTGAACTTAGAATTAAAATTTACAATGGCCTATTTAATATGGCGGACCGTATGTCTAAAAATATTCTAATTTTCATAAAACTTTGGTCTAATAATCGTAACGTAAAAAGTTATAAAATGATTCTTCCCATATCTCAGAAACTAATTGTCACCTTAACTTGAAAATTTCGTGTGACTGATCTCCCATCATAAGGTTTCGTTTGGCAGAAAATACCGTTCCAAAATCGTGGGACCAAAGGGAGGCAATTTCTTGGGTCACTTTTTATCAGCGAGATTTCTCATTAACCTGAGTTTAAACCCCTAACATATTTTCCCATTAAGTACCATTTTCTCAAACGTCTCCAACTGGTCCCCGAGCACACCAGCTTACGTTCCCTAACTATTCGCGTTTTACAGTTGCAGAGTACACTACGATAAATCTACAACAGAATCCTGTGAGCTCAGTTGACAATCATTTCCACGTTTTTCGCTACTGGTGACCCGAAAAAGGGGTGGCTAAGGAGAAGGGAATGTATTCCAGTCTCCTTCGTCGCCCATTGGCAAGCTACGCTCGAATGTTATAGCAAAAGCTCGTTTCCAAGCTGGAACATGAAATATACGTGTGTACAGATCGAAAAGGAACACTCACGTGTGTGCAGTCTTGCCCGCCATGCGAGGGGATCACTGACTAATCCCTGAAGACCTGGCCAATAGACAGCGGGATGCCGTGGCTCCGTTCTTTGTTGAAATTGTCCGATACCTGCATTCAAAGTAAACACATCGTCAGCATACGCGTGCACCTATATTCTATTCTCCTCGTCTGTTTGCTCTCTGTATCTTCCATTCTCCATCCCACTCTGGCCCTGCTCGATTACAGCGCTCCTTGTCGCCGATGGCGCAATGTTTGCTGGCATAAAGGTGCCTTTGTCTCGCGCAGTGGACAGTGGACGTTTATGCTCGGGACAAATGTGTAAAATGCGGGGGGGGGGGGGTGGTATTTACAGGGTGGCTAGGAGAAGCAGGGGTTTCGTTTGGGCTATCGATGTCCCCATCTCTTTTAAACGAATGTACCTGCGCTCCTTTGATCTGTAAGGGATGGCGGTGAAGGATTTAGGAGGGAGAGCCATCGATAACACCCTTCACAGTTCACGACACCTTTCACGAGATCCTGTATCGCCAACAGGCAAACCGCAACGCGACGCCTGTGGCCACGCAACCGTCCGAGCGTGGCTCAAGTTTCCGTGTACTCCCGCAAAAACTCCTCTAATCTATCCACGGAGCCAGGTTTTGGGATCCTACTTTAGGGACCATTCTACCGCGCTTGGTATTAGAAACTACCCCATTAATTCAACCATTACCACCCTTCTCTGCTTTCCCCTGTTTCACTACAGATATACACCAGCGGAGGATAAAAATATTTTTAATGCAAATTCAATGGAATTCATTAGGTGATTAGAGAAATTAACTTAAGGCCTACCTAGAACGGTCAAAACAACATGCTTCTTTGGGATGTTTTTTTGTAGAAAAACCGATAAACTTTTATTATTAAACATTAGTCTACTGGAAAGAGTACATCTTGCGGATGTTTCAGTATTTTTTGTGGTAAAAAATATTGAAAGGTTTGTGAGCTATAGGCGATGCCCGAGACGTCCTTTTTTTTTAGGCGATTTGCGGTGACAACCGCAACTCGGTGCAGGATCATCCAAAATTGAGAATTCGATTTTTTTTAGATAATGTATGAAATTATCCAGGCGCTATTGGGCCCGATTTTGGAGAAATTATTTTGAGACAAAATGGCGGCTGTGCAAAGTTGAAGCATCGATATTTGGCAAAGAATCGCTCGTTTTTCGAGTGTAAAAAAAAATCTAGGCAAACAAAAAAGGAAAGCTCACGATGGCGCCTAGATTGTTAACCCTGAAATAAGTCTGCAAAGCCTCGAGTAAATCGGTTCATTAATTTTTTAGTTATGCGTGTCACCGACTTTGAAAACATGATTTTGAGGAAAACGCGTTTAAAGCTTTGGGTCTGATCGCTACACCGAGGGACACCTCCCTACTTACACGCGTACAACTTTGTCAATTTTGGTCGGATTAACTTTCAGGGAATATTTTCAAGATGTTGTACTTCACGAAAATTTAAAAATCAATTTTTCGAAAATTTCTAGGTAGGCCTCCCCCCTTAAGGAATAAAATCCAATTTTCTTTTCTCTTTGCAAAGCTCTTGAATTACTTCAGTCGTGGTTACTATAATCTCCTTTTCTGATATACACGTAGATTCAGGTAATTAAGATTAAGTGTAATAACAGCTGCACACCGAACCTTCGCGCTTAAGGATGTATCGGACCTATCTTCAAAATGGTACCAAGTTCACTGAAAATTTGTGAGATTATTCTTTTTAATCTTCCTGGTGTGCTCCAAAAATTTTAAACGAATTCCCTAAACGGTTGCTGAGTTACAACGATTTTAATTTTAACTGATTTTACACGCACTCTTATGGAAAGAGACGATCATGACAGATAAAACAGCTGAAAAAATGTTGAAGAAATGGTACCAATGTTTTCAACTGTTTTTTACATGTAGTATATGGGTTAGGGCTGGGACTATTCGAATAATTTAATATTCGAATATTTTACAAGTATTCGAATGCTACGAATACACTTGGAATATTTGAGTATTCGAATGTTATTATTCGAATATTTAAGTATTCGAATACTAATCGAATATTTCAGTATTCGAATACTACTCGAATATTTCAGTATTCGAATACTACTCGAATATTTCAGTATTCGAATACTACTCGAATATTTCAGTATTCGAATACTACTCGAATATTTCAGTATTCGAATACTACTCGAATATTTCAGTATTCGAATACTACTCGAATATTTCAGTATTCGAATACTACTTGAATATTTAAGTATTCGAACACTACTCGAATATTTAAGTATTCGAATACTAGTCGAATATTTCAGTATTCGAATACTACTCGAATATTTCAGTATTCGAATATTTAAGTATTCGAACACTACTCGAATATTTAAGTATTCGAATACTAGTCGAATATTTCAGTATTCGAATACTACTCGAATATTTCAGTATTCGAATATTTAAGTATTCGAATATTTAAGTATTCGAACACTACTCGAATATTTAAGTATTCGAATACTACTCGAATATTTCAGTATTCGAATACTACTCGAATATTTCAGTATTCGAATGTTA
Source organism: Andrena camellia (assembly GCA_029448645.1). Classification (NCBI taxonomy): domain Eukaryota; kingdom Metazoa; phylum Arthropoda; class Insecta; order Hymenoptera; family Andrenidae; genus Andrena; species Andrena camellia. Next base: position 26,705,998 of record CM055678.1, on the reverse strand, counting down.
TTATTCGAATATTTCAGTATTCGAATGTTATTATTCGAATATTTAAGTATTCGAATACTACTCGAATATTTCAGTATTCGAATACTTAAATATTCGAATACTTGGATATTCGAATTATATTCGCTAAATGATTGAGCAACTGAAGTATTCGAATACCGAAAAATTCGACAAATAGTCCCAGCCCTAATATGGGTAGAGGAAAATATCTGCAGAGTTTCAATTGTTTTCACTACACTGTTTTAAAGAAATAAATTATAACTTGAGAAAATTGTGAAATCTGGGCATTTTCACTGCCAAAAGTTTAGCAAATAATGCTTGAAGAAGCATTTTTAAATTGACAAATACCTTTCTAGGAGTGAAAATAAGACTCCAACTGTCGTTCGAGTTCCTTACATCTAGATCTACTATGTGTAAGACTCAGTATTCAAGTATTTACAATTTCATATACTTTTGACTAATATTGTACGTCCGATACATCCTTAATTATTACTCGATACATAATGTTATCATTTCATTTCGTACTGCGCGCAATAAAGCCCCGGCAATAATAATTATTCAAACCTGAATGCTTCCTAGTAAAACTCAGACACCCCCCGCGGAAGATAACCAATTAATCCTCGGCTACCTTTACAATCATCCAGTAGCAGTCCGGCTACTTTTTACTAATTGCCAATTTCAACGTCCGCCCAGGCCTCAAGCGGGGGTTTACATTCGGTTTATAAAATCCTCCAGGCCAACGGCATCGTTGGCTGTCTTTTGTGCCGCGAGGAGGAGCGCGTCGGGCCGCGTCCACCGCACAATAAAAGCGTTATTCCCGTTTTTAGGGCGTCCGGGGCCAAGGGAACGGGAACGGAAAGACGCGGCGACACGATCGTTACCCCTTTTGTCCGCGCTACCTTGGAATCGGATAAAATTTATTGGCTCGTAAACGAGTGAACCTGCGTGCTCATCAACAAAAATATTCGCTGGCCCGAGGGATGCCGATGTCTCGTAACCAGGAGGGAAGTGATCGAATGGTCCTTGAACTTTAATTGAACCCCTTCTCGAACAGGGGCCATTTACGATTAGCCCCACGTAGACGTAAAAAAATCTGGCTTCCACGACAGTGACGACCGGGAAGACATATTCTCCGGGTGTGCAGACGTGGCGGGCATCAGTGTGTGTGTGGCGGGGGGGGGGGGGGTGAAACTTGGAGACGTTCGAACCACTAGGGTGGTTCAAAGGGGTGTAAGATTGTGGGGTACCGCTGAATCGCAGGATTTGCAGACTTTGTAGTACAGTGGTGGCGAGAAGAAAGTTTGAGAATGAGCAATCATATTTTTATAATATTATGTTCTGTATTAAAAAAATTAATACTACACTAATCGCCCCCAATTTTTGGGATATAAATTTCGAAATATAATTCTGCCCGATGGAAACGCCCCGTTTTTGTCGCCATTCGCGGTTAAAACTTTCTGCTGACCAGTGCTGCACAGCAGAACGCGGAATTTTAAGCGGACCGTTGCTGTTCTTCGACCGCATATACCCGGGTGCGTCAAAGGAAAGCGGTTGCAGGAGATTTCGGAGCGGGGGTGGTGGTGGAATTTAGCCGGAATTATTGAGCCGGGATCGACTTCTGTAAAGGAAGGATTGCAGGTTTTCGTATTCAGGGGCGAGAAGGGGATGGATTCACCACGAATTGTAGGATACAGCGACCGTGGTGGCCGAGAGGAGGCTGAATGAACAGAGGGATGCGTATCGAACCTGCGCGCTCCGTATTGCGCGACATGCATTGCTCGCCCATTTCCCTGCTCGGGAGGGGGGAGGGGGGGGGAAGCGGGATATGCATGTTTATACGGCGTGCACCGTGAAAAGCATACTCGGAGCAGCTTATATCGCGGCGGAGAGGAACGTTATTAGATTTGGGAGAATGTTTTTGCCGAGATAAGCGCGGCCGGGTGCTTTGGTAGCGCGAGGGGTCGCGGAGGACCCATTACCAATTGAGTGTAAAATTATTTACCACCGTTTATATGGGTGCTCCGGGGCGTAATTGTGATTTAGATAAGCGCGACTCAATTACACCTTTGGCTTCAGGACTTTCATTCCGATTTACCGTTGACGGGGGACATTTTGGAATTTTGAAAAATGGGTTGCTGGAGGTCTACCATTTTCTGAATACCAAAGCCATTGAATAAGTATCTCAGTTGAATCCTGGCCGGTCATCTTTTCGAAGCCTCAAAATCTCGAAACTGTATATCAGAATTTGAAAATGGCACTTTGCGGAAGAGTCCCAATTGGGGATAGAGATCGTTCCTGAGGAATGTCTGTCTATTACTCACGCAAACTAGTTCAGCATTAGCTAATAGTTCCCTGAGTTTTCCATTGCACAGACTTGCACCGGTCTAGGAAATTAATAACAGTTCCCCGAGCTCGAATATAGTGAAACCAGCTTAAGGACCCGAAGGATACTAATTCGGTATCACTGTTCCTCCCATTTCTGAAGGCTACAGATTTCAAATCACTGTTCCACCCGTCTCCAACCAAAAAACATGGAAATATTAAGCCGGCACAGTGCTTCGAGGAGCTGGAATCTCTCGGCACCTTGGTCCGAGAATTTTTCCGAGTCCCCACCTCGCACCAAATGCAAAAGAAGAAGCATTTTTGTCTGGAATCCGAAATGTCTCTTAAAAATTCGCCTGTCAAAGTTTACGCTACTCGCCCACAGCGAACTTAGCCAAAGTGTAACCAGAATGGAGATTCTTCAGAAGGAGCGATTGGTATTCCGTGTATGTTCGGATTTATTAAGGAAACAGAGAGTTTCCCCCTGTTCTAGGAGAACGAAAATGCACTGATTCCCAAAGACTGCTTCCTATATAGCACGTATGTACTGCGAATACTCCGCGAGCTTGGCCAGAATCTGAAGCACCCGATTTCGAGTCATTGCGTGCACGTTTCTGGGCCAGACCTCCGCCAGAACTAGCCCTAACCCTAACCTAACCTAGCCCTAAAGGGTGTTCTTTACTTCGGAAGCACCGTTAATGTAGCCACTTTTGAGTCTTGCAATTAGAAAAGTCTTCTTTCTCGATCCCTACTGTATACAGTAGGTCCCGGAAATATTATTGCATATTTATATGTACCCCTCTTATTATTAGTAAGAAGGAGAATATTATTGCAAAGATCAGATCGCTATAAAAATTTTCTGTGCCACGTATAATTCGAGTAACGCAATAATTATTATATTCGCAGTAAATTATGCTAGGAATGTTTCTGTTGCTGCTATAAATTCCTCCTGGAAGTGCCATTCGAAAAATCAAGATCCCGAAGTGTCATCCCATTTTTCGAGGGTTCTGGGAAATGATACACAGAACTCGGGTAGCTGAGTGGCGCGAGCGCGCGCACAGTAGGCGCTATAAGATTGTTTTCCTTGCAATAAAGGAAGAAATCTTCGGCGTGGCACCCGTAAAAGCTACCGAGAGGGGTCCCGAAAGAATCTCCCGCGATTTATAACCGGCTGCTGTGCTGCTTTTGTCCGTGGCGGACGTTCAAATATCTTCGAGGATCGTTCCCATAATTCGCGATAATGGCCCCGGCTATAGTTTAAAGAGGGCGCGCGCTTCTCGCCGGAAGATTCTTTAAGATCCTCCATTCCCACCCCACGGTTAAACCCGATGTCGAAGATTTCATTCCCCCCCCATCACCCCCCCCCCCCGACTGTAACTTCCCAGCGACTTCTTTTCGCAAACTACCCCCGCCCCGCACTAATTCATTTTCCCAAATCACCAAACGACACCCTGAATTTCGTAGATCAGAGAATTCACCATGGTCGATCGGTCCTTATCGCTGCTTTAATTTATAGAGACTCTGGGTGTCCTTAAATCGGTTAGAAATCGTTGAAAGGATTTTGAGTAGTCCGGTGCTTCGGGGAACGGTCCCCAAGGGCGCGAATTGTGTCCGACGGCCGCCGGGCTGTGATTCGCCGCGCGGACAAATAATGAGAATTTAGTAAAAGTTTCTAATAAATAACTAAGCAGATGCGGTGATCCGAGGGCCCTTAGAGCCTGGCCTTCGCCACATCGTTCTCAGACTAATTCATGAACTCATGAACCCCGGTCACGTGCCTCCCTCGTCCATAAAATGTATTTAGCGTTTCTGTGCCGCGCACTCGATGGCCCGTGCCTCTTAAATTTATAATCCTCCGTATGTCCCGTAATATCATTAATAACAGGCGTGGAACGAACCCTTCGGTGTCGGCGGACACCCTCTGGCACTCGGGCTCGCAAAATGGCGAGGCCTCTGACAATGACACGAACGCCGACTATTATTATATTATTATATAGAAAGGAGACTTGCCACTGTGTATAGTAATCGTATTATTCGCGATGGTACCAAAGCGGTGGATGAACTTGATGTTTAAACTGTGAAGGGTGAGAAAAATAAAATTGTTTCGTCGGACAGAATTATATTTCAGGATTTATCTGCCAGAAATTGAAAAGCTGGGGCACTTGAAATCCTAATTATTATTTGGGAATTATTATTTTGTGAAACCTAATTATTAATTATTAACGTGTGGAAATGAGAATTTAAAAAAAAATTTTAACACCACTGTTGGCACTAATAATATACAAAATACTGGTAAATATTTATCTCTAATAATTATTACCACTGGTCTAACCACCCCTAATTTATGAGATACAAATCTTAAAATATAATTCCTTCTGATGGAAGTATATTATTTATATCACCCTTCGCAGTTTAAATTTTTTCTTCGCTACTACTGTATCTTCGTGTTAAAATTGATAGTGAAATGGATCAATTTCACTCCTATCCCTGCCATTTTGCGGTTCTTAACAGCGCTGGGGATGATTCCTGTTTTTTTATGGCAGAGGACCCAACGTTCCGTCCTACGACATTCGGTTTGCAACGCGATCTTTGGTATTGGCAGATGGGGCAGGATGAGGGATGAAGGGGGATGTTCGATCCTATGCAAAGTTGGCGGTGCCTTTACATGGATCAGGACCCCCAGCAGCAAGCCGGCCACCGTCGTCAGGTGGTTAACCCGAAATACGCTAACTTCGGTAGCACGCGAGTCTACGCGCTTATCTAATTCGGTTAGGCCAGTTTGCACGATCGATCTCCAGTTCCAATCAGAATCCTTGAAGGATGGTATAGTACTTAAGTCCTGCTGGCGACTTTATTCCGCTTTCTGAATGGAAATACCGAGTGCTACAGAGCGTTGGAGGGGTCTCATTTGATTTCTGGGTTTGGGATAGATTATTTCGTGAAGCTGGATGCACGAAACTTTGATTGGTGCCTCTTTTGGATCTTGAGAGAAATTCTTGAAGAGTATTAAAGCGGAATATTTGGGGGATGATGAGAAGATTTGTGACAAAATTGAGGTATTCTCAGTCGTGGATCCTACTATTTTCGAAGTCGCAATGTATTTTGCTTTTGGGAGTGAAAAATGATAGCAAGTCACGATTGTTCAGGTTGTGAAGGAATCAATGTATACATGGTTAAGGCCCCAGATAATATAATATATTACAGTGGAGCTACTAAATACTCTAGCGAAGGATAGGAGAATTTTATCGATGGATTAGATCATATTTGAATTATTTAGAGTGTATAGATTGAAAGTAGACCTTCTGAATGTCTATAATATATGATAATTTGTGATCCCACCTTTCTGTCTCATAATTATGCCATTCGAGCAACGTTTACTTCAGCTTATGCTAATTTCCTGTCTAAGCTTTCCATGTTCTCTAGATTGAAGAAACGATAGGACCCAATTATAGACACCTCTGACAGGCACTTGGCAAGTAGACCAATTCCTAGACACTTCAATACAGTTAAGCGAAAGGAGTACCTTCGGTGAGCTCGCCAGAGCAATAGAAAGTGAAAATATTGGTGCACTTGAACCCTTTTTCTTCGAGGACCAGAACAGATTCACTTAGGGCGCCTCGAGAATCTCACTTTGCACACCTCTCGGGTGACTCTGAAGCATTCTAGGTGAAAGGCACAGGGGAAGAGAGTGGCTCGCTTGTATCAAGAATCAAGCTTGCACAAAAATTACATACTTTTCAGATCCTAAAACAGAAATGTGGATAAAAGATAGCGTGTACCTATGACTGACTGTACTTCGTGCCCCAAGCATCCCTTTACATCCTATCCACCTGCAACCCAAAGTACAGTGACAGTCAGAAGAAAGTGTGAAGCTCCTCTGCACTCCTTCACATATCTGCCTATCTAACTTAATACTAGTCTTAGCCAGTATTACTGTCCCAGTTCTCATTCCATCTTACTTTTATTCCCCTCACAGTTTAAAGTTTCCCTTGACCACTACCTAGGAGCATTCTACATACTCCTCAAACCCCAATACAAAAGCCTAGAGAAACGAAAGCTACCAAGCATTTGTATCCTGCGCAAAGGTATCCTGTGCCTCAAGCATCCCTTCACACCTAGCCCCAACTGCAACCCAACCTACACCACCCCCAGTTCCTTCCACCCAAGACACCCGATCCCATTCACTCGACATCCCTGAAGAATCCAAAGGAAGCATCGATACGAACCAGAGGACGCGGTGAATCCCGCGTGCATCGCGTATCGAGGGGTCGTCATGTGCTGAGGATGCGGGGTCGGCTGTAGCGCGGCGTGAGTCGCGGAGACCGGCGCCTGAGGATGTGTGGCCGCTGGCCGCGACAGTATAGAGTCGATGCCATGCGGATTGCTACCGACGGAAGTGATGGACGTGGCCGGACTGTGCTTCCCGCTACCAGTCGGCGATGACTGTCCCTGGGTTATAGTGGACAGTGGCACGCTGATCCTGGGCAGCTGTATGCCGGCCTGCTGCTGCTGCTGCTGGTGCTGTTGCTGGTGTTGCTGCTGCTGCTGCTGGTGCTGCTGGTGCTGCTGATGATGGCTCCTCTCCGCCATGGAGTGCAGAGCGGCCAGGGGCTGGCTGGCCAGCATGCTGCCGCCAGCCGCGCTCAGGTTCAGGAACTGGAGAACGTGTGGGGCTGCGTGGAAGTCGTGGATCCAGGGCGGCCGCGGCGGCGGCGAGTGGCTGGTAGCCGGCGGCGGGGAGCAGGAGCCCAACGAGGAGCCCGCCGACGAGCTCCTGTCGCCCTCCAGGTGGCTGTTCCTCCTGTGAGCGTCGCTCAGCGACGACATGTTCTCGCCTGCCTGCGCGCCGGCCTCGGGACTGGACCTCGACTGCGAGTCCGAGCAGGGCTCACCTGTGTCGTTGCAGGTCTTGCTGTTGTTGTTATTGTTGGTCAGAGAACACACCATCTCGCACCACGCATAGTTCGGCAATGAATGGAAAATCTTGCCGGTGGTCCTCACGCCTGGTCACCTGGACGCTCTCCCCCAGGCTACTCACGCCCACAGGCAATCCCCAATTCGGTAGTTATCCCTCAACACCCTTTAGATATCCCAGTCACTTGGTCACTGATACACACGAAACATCCTCACTGGTCAACGCAAAATAACGTCACTACTAACCCCGCGCGGCTAGCCGCTCACTATCCTCTCGATCCATCCCGACTATCCCCTGATCTCTTCCAAAAGAAGACCGAACGTGCTCCGCGTACAGCCTTCCTGCACACCGAACCGTGCCGCCTGCGACGTGCCCGTTGATCGATATCCAGCGAACTCCGGGCACCGCGAGGTAACCGAGGGGGGCTGACGTGACGCGAGCAGGGGGGGGGGGCCCAGGAAGAGGACGGCGGTGTCCAGGGGATCGGAGATCGATGGGGAACCGCGATCGTCCACTGATTTAAAGGGGGGGCTATCGGAGCTAGCTCCGCTCGGCAAGTGGTGTGCGACTGGGGTGCATCGGGGAGCAGCGATTCTGCCCGCTGGTCTGGCGACTCGCTCCCGGCATGGTGGTACGCGGCGATCTAGACGAGGGGGGCAGTCACGGGATAGGTCCACCACAGCGGGTTGCCTGCCGTAGGCGCGCGCCGATTGGCGCGGAGACGTTGGGTCGGTAGAACCCCCGAGGGCGGTTCTGCCGCCGGATTGGCCCGGGTTTGCGGCGGGTCTGGAAGAAGAGGTGTTTCGGGCGGGGCCTCTCAATCTCGCGTTAGCTTCTTGTTAAGCGTCTTTCATTGTGTGTTTAAATTCGTAATTTATGATCCCGACTGAATAAAACAAGAACTCGCCGGTTCGCTTACTGGCTGGCTGGTTGGCTGGCTAGCTGGCTGGCCTGAGCTGTTTGGCTGACTGGCTCCGCTAGTTTGCTCGACAACTGGGCACCTCTGTATGACTATGGTGACACTACCGCCTCGATAACTTCCTTGCCTCCTTGCTTCCTTCCGCCCCCCCCCCCTCTTCCCCATGTCCGTTCCCTTTCAACCCACTGCGAACCACCCCCGCGTCCTTCCTCCACTCTTCGCCGTCTCTTCGCGCACCCCCGTCGCCGTCGTCCAGGCTGGCTTCCCAGCCAGTCAAGTACGCGTAGACCCAGCAAATCGAGTTATTTGCTTCCGATGGTCCATTTGGCTTGTTCCACCGCGTCCTCCGCGTATGGCGATGCACGTGTCAACCGACGAATTCGGCTGCACAGGCTCGGCAGAGCCATCGCCTCCGGCATGACGTAACTAATGTCGAGGATGAACTTACCTCTCTCCCTCCCTCCCGCGCTGCAGGCACGGAGGGGGGGAGGGGGGGGGTTAGGTCTAGCTGGCGTTCGACCAATCTAATGATCCTTTCGCTCCTTTCGAACGGGATGAATAATTTATGCCACTCTTCGACGGCCATTCTCTCGGTTCGCCTCTTCCTTCCGTCGACTTCGCTCGTCGGACGTATGCCAGCCGATGCGAGTGATATCGAATCGATATCGCCTTCATGTAACTTCGTACGAATTCATAGCGGCTTGCTGCCTCTGCGCAGCTAGTGGTCTAAATCAATTAGTGGGCAGACGGCGGCGGAGATACAGGGGCCGCGCTACTTACACCGCTGGTCAGAAACAACTTCGGAACTCGTATTTTTCGATGCTCGCGTAATTGTAATGGGCACTGGGCTTTCGGTGCTGAGCTCGTATCCTGGGCAACTCCCAATCCAAGGGATATGAATTTTGAGATGAAACACTTTTTAGTGGAACTGTCTTCTTTTCAAGAGGAACTGTATAAAGAGTTGGGTCCATTTTGACCCATACCTAATACAATTTTCTTTCCAGAATCTTCAGGTTAATATTATACATATAGTAAATTTGGAACTTTTTAGGGCTTGAAATACTCGTTTACTTTACTCTCCACGAATATAATCCAAATCCTTTTCCCCCTGCACCCCCGAAGTTGGAGCGCTTACACGCCTGTTCCTCCCTGATTTAAAACGGGGAATTTCACTCCCTCCGAGGAGGTTAAACGTCCGCGGGAGAGAGGGAGGATCACAGGATGTTTTCCGCGATGCAGTTTATTCGGGAGAGCAACGATGCTTTCCAGGCGAGTGGAATCTTAACGATTCAACGGCGAACGTCTCGATGCTCCGAGACGGTTTATCGCCGCTGGGGGGGGGGGGGGGGGCACGGTCTACTCTGGCTGTTTTGTAAGTTTAATTAACTCGGGCCCCGTGATTTCATTCCGTTTCTTTCCTCGTAGCGCCACATTAAATCAACTTATTCCGTTCCTCGCTCCCAACGAGGCTTGAATTATTATGGAATCCCCGCGAACTCGATATTCCATTCAAAGTATCCGGAGGATCGATTCCCTGAGCGTTTCTGGAAAATGATGCGGCTACAACGTTCTTCTCCCAATTATCGATCTTTCAACGTCGTCCAACTTGGCGGATGAAATTTACTATTTACTTTGAGGGGGTACAAGACTATTGGAACACGTAAAATCGATGGTTTCTTTTGTGCCGGATTGCTTAGGTACCAAGTAATCATTGTACCCGTACTTTTCACAGTTTATTATGGACGCGTTTCCGAGCAATTGCCAAAAAAAATATTGTCGGAATGTTCAAATTTGTTGAAATTATTAAGCGCTGAAGATGGTTCTGTGCCTCAGGTGAACAAATCATCTGAAAGCAAAATGCCTTGGGGTGAGTAATTTCTGAACCAAAATCTACGGCATGGGGTTTGACTGGCGAATTTAAACTAAAATTGTGAAAGTTACAAGCGAATCAATATTTTCCCCACATTTTTACGGAAAAAAAATCGTCTTTATCGTTTATAAAAACTTTTACAAACATCCAATGTTGACACGGAAATTCTATGCTATGGGGGAACGAATTCTACATTTCCAGTTAAAATTTCAAGTCAAAATATTCATTCGTTCAAGAGTTATGCTGTACACGGTGTTTAAGAAGGTAGTTTCGAGATAAACGGCTTCAAAATTAAGTCTCCTACGCCAATACCGCTCTGCGAGGCCGTAACTCCGTAATTTCCGTAATTATTAGAATTTCTTCATGAAACTTTGTTGTAAATGTTCACAAAGTGTGAGACTTCCAGAATTATTAGTAATAAAAAAAAATCGATTTTTCGAGATTTCAATAGTCTAACACACATTAATATTATTTCTTAACAAATATAAAAATCTTAAATCATAAACAGAATCAATAACCATGGGTCAAGTTTGACCCAGCGTCCGGTATTAAATCCGTCTTTATATAAAGCGATGTTCATTTCCCCGGAAAGCACTCGGGCTAATATAGAAATAAATCCTGTCCTCGTTCACGGTTAAAAGGACATCGCTGAAACGTTTCAAGGGCCATCGAAGCCCACGTGAAAAATTAGACCTAACAGGGGTGGGGGGGGGGGGGGGGGAGCGGTGCCAGATGCGCCCAACCTCCCGAAAACAACAGCAACAACAACCAAGGGGGAAGGTCCACGGTGCTTCCCGTCTGGACTCGAGGAATTGATATTCGACTCGCGATTACGCGTCTCGTGATCACCTCGTAGCCATTCAAAACTCCGGCCTGCTCTTCTCAATCTCGCGCCACACCCCCGCAACTCACGGACAAATATTTCGGAAAAGGGATCACCGGCAGGGGACGGCGATACATATGTATGCGGAAAGTGTACGGTTATATACAGAGGGACATCCTTTCGCGAATCATGGGACACTAAACTTTCCCTATCGATCCTCCTCAAACTACCATTTCTCGCTGATATTTATCGCCGGCGTTCTCTGCCGCTCGAAACACGAAGCGCCGGGGGGGAAAAAAAAGTGGAATCTTCGTCCGTTGAAAATTCCCCTTTAGTTTCCTTTAAACTCTCCCGATCCCGCCACGGCGAAAAAAAACGCGAGTGGTAGTGACGCGTCCGTCGCGCAAACTTAATTTTGATTTATCCTCGCGATGGAGAGGAATCTCTGCATAGAGTGGGAGGGAGTAGGAAAGTTAATTAATCCAAGTCGTCGCGAAATCCGTCGGACCCTGAATCACGCTTTCATATTCCCCTTTTTTCAGACGGTCGATAGAGGCACATCGATATAATGATGGAGACGATGATACGCTGATAAAAGCTCGGCTCAGCGTTTTATGAAAACGCGGCATATGGCCGGGTTTTACGGCGTCCAATTACGGAAAATAATCTGTCGATCCTCTCTGTTCAAATAAAACCACTTCTGTTTCACAGTTGACGCGGGGCTTATTATTTTCGGCAGGTGGGAAAAAATTGGATTCACTCATTCCCTACTGGCACACTTCGAGAACCACTGCCTCAAACTTTGTCACTCGTGAGCCAAAATAAAGTTTAAATTGCATAATGAACCTGGGCAGAAAAAGAATTCCATTAATATGCTTCGCATTCACGCGAGGTTTCATTAAAATCAGAATTTTGAGGTTATGAATGTTCCTTCGCGATCCATTAATTGACAAAAATCGTCCGCGTGAGAACTACACCTTAAACTAAGTCCACGAATTTTCCAATTTCCTTCAAAGGCTTCTTCCACACACTCCACATTTTCCGGAAGAAGACTCAACGCTTCTTGACTACAGATCTCGTCCCCACTTTGAGTTATCGTGAGCCTTCAATCGTCAGCGATTAAATTGCACCGCTAACGAGGCCGCCCCCTGCGAATGACCGCTAATTGGGATTTGTTAACCGTTTCAATCCGAAGATACCCGGCCCCCGCCGGACACTCGATTAATCGACACGCTGTTTAATCACCGAATTCGGGAGCTTCATTGCCTTTTGATCACGGGGCAATAGAACTGAGAAGGTCGTCCGACGACGGATAAATTCGCGCGATTTTAGTGGACGATCCAGAAACTCTCGTGGGTAATAACTTCACTCTAAACAGGAAGCGAAGCTGCTCGGACATACCGGCCTGTTCGCAAGGGACGAAGGAAGGGGGGGGAGGGGACGGAGAGGAACTGCGTCGTAATGACTTTCCATAGAAAGGAGATAAAACCGAACGATGGATGAGGTGGGGGGAGGTCTAGTTTCTTAACGACAAATTTATGTTCTACGTTTGCCGCCTCGTCTGCAGATTATGCCCCCTGGTGGCGCTGGGACGCCATTTTTCTCCAATTACAAGATACAAATGGACGTTACGGCGCGTTTGCAACGATGCAAATGGCTCTTTGATCGCGACTCATGCTCGGAATGAACTGTTAAAGGACGGAGACCTTTGCCTTTAAAAATTAGGAGGTCCCTTCAAGGACAGTTAACGATGGAAATTTAAAACAGCTGAGCTGGAACTTGATTAACCTTAGTTAATAATCTTCTGTTATCAGCACTGCTTCCCTATGCTCAGATGCAGATCTAATTCAAAAGCTTATCCCTCGATATATCCAGATATCTACGAACGAAACTACGCAACAAAATGTACACTGTATCCAACTAAATGTGATAAAAAAAAAATGGGGTGAGCAGAGATTCATTTCCCAGAGTCTCCGTTTAAGGCTCTGAAAAGAAGGCCCCTGAAAGTGTGCCCCCTTAAGAATCATTCCATCACCTGAGCCCGATTCCCAAGAGTCCGAAGCGTGGTTTCCCTAATTCCTCGTTTCGTTTCGTTTCACGGCACATAAACCGATAATTGAGGGGGGAGAGGGGGGGGGCAGCAGCAATGGGGTGATAAATGCTGGCTAATTTCACGCGTCATCGGCTTTTATTAACGAGAGTACGGTGTCACGCGCGACGGGAAAAAGGCGAGCGGAAGAACCGTGGCCGTTTAGTGAAGAAGTCATTCCACGCGGGACACCCCCTAGGCGGCTGCGCATTGTCCGCTCGAATCATTACACGCCGATGATTGCATTATATTAGCCATGCAGCCGATCCTGCACCCTGTAATCCCTGTCATCCATAGCAGATGATGGAACAACCATAGTTGGCCACTTTCTGCCCTGACCCCCCCCCTCTCCCTCCTTCTTCCATCGGTCGATTTTGCTTTTGACGTTGCGTGACGATCTGGGGGTGATCGTATGAAAATACTTTGCGCATTTAAATCGTATAATTGCGCCCGTTTATATCGTCCGGCGAGAGGGGAGGGGAGACGGGAACCGGTGATTCGTATTTATGGCCGGTTTCGCTGATTGCAAAGGGTTTCAATTAGAGGAGGCAGGCTACTAGGGAGATTGAAATAGAAGAATTGAGACGTTCCAGCGCTCACAGAAGCGGGTTTAATGGGAACGTTCCGCAGGAGGCAATGATGTAGAAATGGAATGAACGACTGCGGAGCTGGGACGGTATTAATGAAAGTCGATGAAGAGGATCGGAGAGCCTGTATTTCACTTGAAGATCATCTGCGTCGGAATTGCGAACCATTACCCTGGATTTCTGTTAACAATAATCAAACGCAATTCCGAAGTGTAGTTCTCGTTTTCGTGGAAATCAATTTCGAGGAACCTCGCAGCGCCTTTGAGATGCAACCCGCGGACAGCGTCTCCCCCCATTCCTTCAATTCCAGCTACTTAACACATTCCTCCGCGAAGAATCACCTCTCTTTCGATTTCACCGCTAATCACGAGCCATTCTGCCTGAAGCCGCAAGAATCTATAACCTCAAAACTGTCACTTACTCCCGATCGTCGCCTAACCAAACCCGATAGACTCTACCAGCGCTCGTACTCGCAGCGCCGTCCTCTTTAAAGACCAGCCTCGACCGGTGGCCATTAAAAACCGATTATCATCGCGTCTAGTAGCCCCGGATCCCGAGAGAGACGATCTTCCATTGAGGACGCGGCTTAAGCTCGCCGAGCAACGACATCTTCCAACGGCCGTCGAAAGAATCGTCCGGCCGCTGACAAAGGCGGACCGTCCCGGCGTGCAGCGTCCCACAGAATGCTATCTCCAAAACGAGAAACAAAATTCTATCCCCGATATAATAGCCTAATTACAATTACGGGGCCTGGGGTGGGTGGCGGGCGAAAGTGTTGGGCTACCTGCTATTCTGTGACTCGAGCGATTAGAGGCTAAGCCGGAAATAGAAAGGGAGAGGCGGGGGGAGGGGGCAGGGTTGAATGGATGATTGATAATGGGGGGGGCCCCAGAGACGAAAAGCGGCCGGCCAAGGCCCGTGCGACGTTTCACGATCCTTGCGGAGTCGAGAAGTGGGCTGCCGAGTTCGATGCTCGGCCCGCGTTCCTGGCGTTCCACCGTTCCGGGAAATCGTGGAACGTGACGGGGCCTGTGAAACGATTTCATTGACCAAATTTAACGCTAATACTGTCCAAATACGACAGCCGGCCATTGTTGGGGGGCCCCGGGCGGAGGGGCCCCGGTAGTCGCAGCTGCCTGGACGCCGTGCAGCGCGGGCAAACAGGCTTAAGGCGCTGGCCCTTTCTCCGTCTATCAGTCATTCGTCGGCGCAGGGGAACACGTTCGGAACATTATGTCGGCCCATTCACACGGGGACCAGAGATCCGTCCTCTGACATTCGACCAGCTCTCGAGCACCTCCTTTCTCCGCGTTTGCATGCGCCAGTCGTTTGTCACCTGAGATTCCCCACCGGCGATTATCGCGAGCAGAACGATTGGCTGGTGGTGGCTCGTCGTTTGTCAGGGATTCTACTACATATGTGGGTGAAATTTGTGGAACTCTTCTTCGACTGTTTCTTGGTGAAAGAGGCACTCTCCTTCGACTGTTTCCTTCGTGAAATTTTGGCAGTTCTCTTTAATTTCAGACATTCTTGCTACGAGGATGACACTCGTGACAACGTAATAGAGGGACATTGCTCATTAGGATCACTCTTGGAAGCTGTGGACGGTTGTTTGGAAGATGTGGAAGGACACAGGATGTTTCATTGTTCCCTCTTCCGTGTGGGTGACGACGTCGATGGCATTGCCCAAGAATAACTGCCGCTGGGGCATTTCTGAGGGCTGCGGCCAAGTAATTCAGAGAAGTTCCCCAAGATAATGGCAAGGTGGACGTTTTTTATGACACACTCACTGTTAGCAATTGGGATCGAGGATGCTTCTTGATGAACCCCGAGTGGAGTGCTTCGCGAGGCTCCAATGTTACTTCTGCTCCTTAGCCAGGAATGGCGAATTCACACTCGATAGTGAGCCACCTTCTCCCCTGTGATTCTAAGATGTGTTATCGGGGGACTGACTGACTGGTGCCTCCTCCGTTCCTCCGTCCTCCTGCAATTCTAGGGTAAATCACGTATTCGGGAGCCACCCTCGCGACGCCCACAGACCGAAAGATTCCAATTGTCCGGGAAATCACGGTGCGCAACCCTCTTTATCCCCGTGTTACTACACACCCTTATTTGCATATTTCAGTCCGGGACTATCGCGAACTACACAGTATTTCGCTCTCGATCTCGTTTATTTTTACGTCTACGTCAGGGGGTGGGGGGAGCATACATTCCCCGTTATTTTCTCTTACTTAACGTTGCGGGCCACCGTTTCGGTCTCTCCACTCACGCAAATACACATCCACCCTTCTTTCCCAAGTTTCGAATAGTAACTCTCCACGAAAAACTAAGGAAAAAGGGATGCTAAGCATGGATCAATCTAAAATATGATGAATTAAAAACGAACGTCCGCCATTTTGATGCTCCTCTACCATTTTGACGTTCATCGTATAAACTAAGTAACGGGTGTCCACTGCAAAATACTGAAATTGGAACAATCTTTTTTTAAGAGGGGTGAGTCCCTCTTCCCTCTTCGACAAATAATTTCTAAATCAAGTGTAGATACATTCTAGTTTTTTTTTTTATCACCGTCACAGTTATAGCTAATTATTCAAGATTACACCGAAGATAAAAAACAAGAAAACAATTTTTTTATCGTCTTAAAATATGTGTAAATTAATACAAAAAAAAGACTTTTTACCCCACATGTTAGTTTTCTTTAAAAAAAAAAATCCTAAATCACGCGAGAATGTACCCTCAAGGTTTCCACATTTCAAGATCACTCGAGGGGATGAAACAACCCTTTCAGAAGCCCTCGCCCCGCTAGAACCGCGGATCCAGGATCCCCCCCAGGCCCGGGCAACGAAATTCCAGCCGAACCGGACTTTATCACGAGCGAATCGCGCGCCACTTTCCTGCCGCGACATTACTACGTGCAAATCCCCCGGCTCGGAGCAATCGCATTAACCCTCTAACGGCCGCCGATAGACTAATGAAAATCGTATGCAAAACTGTCCGCGGCCGTCGCGATCCGCGGCAGCTCGGTCGCAGATAATTACCAAACGAATAACTCTTTCCGCCCGGAAATACTAATTACGAAACAAATTACTCGGCCGTCGTCATAAAGAAAACATTAATAGCTAAATATTTGCATAATATACACTATCCGCGGCGATCATTGCGCGATCCGGCCTGGCCGCGCGGAAACGGGGCCGAGTCACTTCCGCCGATTTATCGCGCTCTATTAGCGTGAATGTTAATAAACCACGGGGTAGCAGTACAGGGAGGGGATGGGGGTGGGGGTGGGGGGGGGGGGGGATTGTAGGAAGCGGAGGTGGGGGTCTAATTGTTTATCCAATCCTTCAATCGAATTGATTTCGAACGATGTTTTGTCGCTGGCGTTCGTTCCGATAAATGTTTCCCTTGCGGACAGGGTTGAACGGCAGCGGGGGCGGAGGCGGGGGGGGGGGGGTGCGTTTGCTAAATTTATCGATTACCGGCACGTTTTTCCCAACGAATAATATTAGACGAAAAACGGCGGTGTATGGGGAAACAATCCGGCAGCTTCGTTGCATAGATACTCTGCTAGCGGAAGGGTGCAATTTCGAAGTATCACCCCGCGGGTTTCTCGAACATCCGCCGAAAGCAGGCTGCCGCTCGTTCGATCGCCGGAGGATCCACCGCTCCCGCGCGGAGGGCGCAATGAACGACGCCCGTTGGCCAGGATAAAGATGAGGTCCGATGCATCAATGTCATCGCGCAGAACATTGTTCCGGTGCCCCGACGACTTAGCTCTAACGACGCATTTATGGCGTCAAGTTGCGGCTTAAATAATAACCAGTCGATGATGGATGGGAGCGCTGTACGCGCCGCAACGAGGATCGACATCATTATTGTCGGGCCCCGCGAGATCTTCCTCGATGGCAACCCCGGACGGCAGATGCGTGCGATGTATTTGTCGTTTACCGACATCCCGATCGCGGAGCTTCGCCTTTCGCTTGGCGGATATGGGAAGCTGGTGGCTGGAACGTCCAGTTGTTGGGCCTCCGTCGGGCCCGGATCAAGGGGGGATTGCGCCTTGTTCGGGCTGAAAAATAGGTAATTGTTTGTGAATTTTTTGTGCAAAAACGATTCGACAAATTAATTTGAGGTTTGGCAGACTATTTCGCTGTATCTTGAACTATTATTCCGAATTTTGGTGTGACGGCGAAAAAGAAAACATGGCAGATACAAAGAGAGCGTTGAAAAATAATCGAGTGGTGCTGGCGTTGACGAAGAGGACTGTAAGGGTTATCCGAAACATAAGAAGGAAAAGAGATTCTTAATCTGTATGAATGTGGCTATCGGTGGTAGTAGATGCATTAAGAGAAATAAAAAAAATGTTAAAATGCCAGCCTTTTGAAGAAGGCGAAGCGTCCTGATTTGAGTCTGAAACGGGTTTTGCCCCAAAATCGGGAAAACTTCTTTAAATAAAAAAAGGAACGGTAATAGATACGGCAATAAATCTACTACCACCGATATCCACATTCATATAGATTAAGAATCTCTTTTCCTTTTTGTGTGTTCGGATAAACCTTACAGCTTTTTCTTCACTGTCACACGAAAATTCAGAACAATAGTTCAAGATACAACAAAACCGCCTGCTGAACCTCAAATTAATTTGTCGAACCGTTTTTGTAGAAAAAATTCACAAAGAAATACCTATTTTTCGGCCCAACAAGGCGCAATCCCCCCTTAAGGGGAGGTTCCGGTCTAAAAGTCGATTTTTTTTTATTTTTTTTTTCGATTGTTCAACCTTTTAGGAATACGTGATTAAAAGGGTTTGTTGAAATTCGTGAAATTCCCGAAGTTATAGGCATTTGAGTAGCGGCAAATGCATGGGCAACAACCGGCCACTCGGCGCCCACGTAAAACTTTAAACGCGTTTTTCTCGAAACAGTGTTCTCAAAACGGTGGGACCTGTATCTCCACAAGTTATTATCCGATTCGACTGAAACTTTTTTTATTTTGAAGAATATACTTCTGGCTGGGGGGGGGGCCAAAAAAATTACAAAAAATTGAAAATTTATAATTTTTAAAGGCGTTGAAAGGACGAGAAATATAGGGAAAAAGTGATTTCAAACTTCAAGTGTCGTTATTTTCTAAAAAAATGTTATTTTTGTATTTTTCTGCCCCCCCCCCCCCTAGCCAGAAGTATATTCTTCAAAATAAAAAAAGTTTCAGTCAAATCGGATAATAACTTTTGGAGATACAGGTCCCACCGATTTGGATGAATTTTTTAACGCCTCGACTTTAACAACTCCCCAGTGCCGTCTGCACTGATGAATTATCAAACAAAAAATATATTTCTATAACTTAAGACATCCTTAATACAATGCAAAAAGTCCCATGAAATTATATACAGTAGTTTTACTTTAATTAATTCCTAAATATCACCTATTTTTATGGGCTCTAGACCGGAACCTCCCCTTAAAGTAGGGCTAGGGGGGGGGGGCTGCAGCCCCGGGCCCCACTTTCCAAGAGGGCCCCGTTCTGAGCCTTCAGATCGATTAGCTCACTCTGTCTTCAATGTTGTTTCAAATAAATTGTCTATGAGTTCCACAACTTCCAATTTTATGTTTTTATTTTAAAATTTCATTGCTTAAACCTCCTTTATGATATCTATTTAAATTTGTACAATTTTGGAGAATTATATATTTTTAGACATATACACTGTATCCCATTTGAAATTTCCCACGCAATTACACTTGATTCTCGTTATACGAGAATATTCAAACTCGTTATTGTTCAAATCCCCCCCCCCCCCGCTGCTCGAAGGTTTGATAGCCCCGGGCCCCCAAAAAATCTTCATCCGGGCCTGGCCTCCGTTCGAATTTGGATCGAGGGGTGGTGGAGGGGGATTAAATAGAAACTAATATCGCTGTGACGTTTTATGACGCGCACTTGGTGATGGATTGTAATAATGGACTGTTTCGAAATGATATCCAGGCGCGACTGCTGTCGCGGTAGATAATTGAAAGGGGGTGATAAGATAACGGGTGGTCTAACGTATTTACACGCGAATAATCGGCGATTGAACGGTGCGTCGCTACCTGTCGGATAATTGCGGCGTATCGATCGGCGAAGGAGTCATGAAGGCTCGCTTCAAAAGTTGCGAAACATATACAGGGTGTCTCACTGGACATCTGAATTATTGAATTTTAGGGTCGTTTTGGGGAAGCCTGTTTTTATTGCCCTTCAATTATGGAATCACTTGTAGATGGTTTTATGCAGCTTCGATAGCAATGGGGGTAAAAGATGTTCGTGGTTAGTGGGACACCCTGTATGTGTTATATATTTACGCGCCGAGCGTATCGGTTTATTAGAGATAATACGCATTGCAGATAATACGGATTTTCTGTTTCATATTTAAATGGAACGATAAGCTGTAATTTATTCTTTTATTCCGCGTAATAAAACGGTCCGATGACGCTCACGGCCGATGCAGAAATTCAAAATGCGTGTAACGTAATGGCATGCCGGGTTAAAGGATGACAAACGAGCCATACGTTCCTCCTCCTTTTTACATTCGTGTTAGCCGAACGATATCCGAGAGAAAATCTCGCCAATTCTCAGGTTCTAATTTACAGAGACGCGAAGCTGGATACGATACACTTAGAATTTTTAATTATCCATTAACGAGCTCCGTGGATATTTATCGCGAGCGGAACTTTCGTTTAGAGGAAAATTATAGGCATCTCAAATTCGGGAACAAGGAAGCTGAAATTGTGACGAATATAACGCAAGTACTATTTTTTATAATTGAATGTGGTAATACACTTTTCTCGTTTTTAGGTTATGTTAGGATAGGATAATGTAAGAAAGTAAGATGTATCCCCGGAGGGGGATCGCAAATAAACATCT
This sequence comes from Andrena camellia, assembly GCA_029448645.1. Lineage (NCBI taxonomy): Eukaryota > Metazoa > Arthropoda > Insecta > Hymenoptera > Andrenidae > Andrena > Andrena camellia. The sequence goes on along the minus strand of CM055678.1, from coordinate 26,685,594 downwards.
ATCTATCTACTTTTCTCATTTATACCAAAATCTGAATTTCTGCCGTGTTAAAAAATTTCCCTGCATTAAGGGAATTTATATACAATTATGGATTTTTATACAAGTTTGCACAGACGTTCTTAAATGCATTCTCTATCGCGTGACCGTCAATTTTTTCGATATTTTAATTTTTACCTGACTTATGCGTCAATAAAGTCCATTTTCTTACACACGAAAATGAGCTTTCTGCTTCAGAGCGTAGCTACTTTGTTCTTTTTCAACCAATCGAAAAAAATTAACGGTCGGGCGATAGAGAATGCATTTAAGAACACCTATGTATAATTGTATGAAAATCCATAGAGTTTGTGTAGAAATCCAATGTTTTAATATTTGAGAAAACAATTGTACATATTATTCAAAGATGTCCCTATCTTCATTGAAAAATTTTTATCGATAAAAGTGTTTTTGTCACTTAGAAATAAATTCCCAAAGATGCAAAGATTTCGTGACCCGACGAAGGTGGATAGCCCACCAAAATCGAGACCAATCACCTGACTCCCAAAGAGGTCGCCGAAAAATAACTCAAAGAACAACCCTTAACGCTTTAAGTGCCACAGGCTTCTCAAGCTCCTTAACCTCCTCTGTCTCTCAAATCTCCTCAAGAGTGCCACCCAAGCACCCCTTCTAACGCCTTCCAAAATCTGCTCCACATCCATAGAAACGCGCCATAACCTCATTAATCTCGCTCGGCGCGAAAGCACGCCGACGCCGGGCGACACAGGAACCCATAAAAGATAAACAACGATAAATGTACTGACTTCGAAGTCAGACAAATTGCGGGCGCTCCAGCTTCCCCGACAGCCTCCTCCATTCACGGCGTCGAATATAATCTCAACTACCTATATAGAGCTCGTGGTATCAATCGTAGAGGAAGTGACGTCGACATTGTGCCACAGAGAGCAGGGGGGAGCCACCTCTGCTGGCCACATTTTTCGGCCGAGGACAAACGGCCTCTCGCGTTTTCACCCTGCGCCCCCCCCCCCCCCGCCCCGCCCGGCCACCGGCAGTCCCTTCCCCTGCCCCCGAAAGAAATAGAAAGACCGCGCACAATAGGTTAAAGCGTCAAATTAGGCGGCGCAGGTCAACTGCATGGGCGTCCCTTTGCTCCGTGACTGTCGGCTAGATTCTGGGCGAACGGGCCCCGGATATAGGGTTGCCTCTATAATGCCATAATACAAATAAGTCAGTCAGTCAGTTGGTGCCCCGTCGCTTATACCCCCACGGTCTATTATGGTTCTTGATCTCCGACCATTATGCGTCCACCTTTCTCCCTCGACTGTTGCCAGCAAAGTCATTCGGGGCAGCGTCAAGCACAGAGCTACTGCTCCCTCCCCCTCCACTTTGTCGCCCCGTATCATGCTAACTAAACCTCCACCCCCCGCGCCCCTTCTCTGGTCCTCGTTTCAGAGTAGCCTTTGAAGCGTACCCCTCATTTCTGACAGAACTGTAGCCTGTCCAATCCACGGCTACTTTGGCTGGAATCCTCTTTTTCAAAGTAATATGGACTTCTGCCTTGTTCTTGCTTTTATTGTACAGGGCGGTCCATTTAAATGAGGCCACCTATTTAAGCATCACATTCATTTGTGATGGTACAAGAAATATTTTATAACGAATTTGAACGGTGTCGAGGGACCAATGTGCTGCAAGAATATTTTTTGCCTGGAGGTAATTTTTTTTTTTTAGTTTTCAAGGTCATTATTTTTTTTTTTTGTGTATTATTGCATATTTTTCCCCATGCATTGTGTAGCTGATGCTGAAGTGTGTTGAGATATTTATACCGGCGCAACCTTGGAATGAACGTGAAAAAATATTCTTGCAGCATATTGGTCCCTTGGGACCATTCAAATTGCATATAGAATATATATTGTGCCATTACAATTGGAAGAGATATTTAGGCGGCCTTATTTAAATGGACCACGCTGTATGTCTGTGGGTGAGTTCAAGGGTAAATGTCAAAATTTATGTTCGTGACTAATTGGCGGTAGAAATTTTGCGAAAGCTTTGGCCTTTTTAATTCAAAACGGCCAAAGATTGATATTTGCGGCTCTTCAACTTATCCCACAGATGTAGAGGTGTCAGAGTCGAGTCGATGACTGGTGTGGGATTTTTCTGAGGGTACTGGTGATGATTTTATTAGAGGAAGCTGGTTTTCGGCAACCAAGGGTGGTCGGGTGATTGATCGCAGAGTAGACCGCGGAAATTGACGCGAAGGGAGTGGCTGGGTTGTACGGTAGTGGTTGAAGAAATTTAAACGGTGGAAGAGATGAGATAATTTCATTAGGAAGAATTGTATGTTATAATTCAAGTATATCTCATGGATTGGGGTGGTTCTGAGAATGGATCTGTGGTACCAGCACGACATTTATTTAAAACCTAGTTATCAAGTTATTAAAAAAAAAAATGAAAACATGCTAAATGAGTCATGATTTTTGGGATTTTTCAGCTCGAAAACTATAAGACCTATTTCAAAAATGATTGTCGTATTTAAAATAGTGTATTTTAGAGAACAGCTCATAATTATTTTATTTAAAAATATTTATCAATAACGAGGTTGTGCCCGATCTCCCCGAGGTCTTCTCAAAAAAGGGATTTCGCAAAAAGGTTGACCAGTGTTGCCAGAAAAGTGTCGTCAGAAATTAAAAATTCAAGAAGCTTTATTTAATATATTAAATTCTCTAATATTCGATCGAAGGACTTTTCGAAATATTAATTTGGGAAAAAATGCCGGACGTCTGAATCCTAAAAATTTTAGCAAAAATGTCACTACCGTTTTCGGTCAATAAAAAGAAAAATGTGCAACGAGAAAGAAGTCCTTGAGAGTATGATGAAAGTAGACTCTAATTTGCACGATTACCAAATTGTACGATTTGGCGTTTGAAAATCGTCACTGCGACAGGCGAATCTTTCATTCGATTGACTTCGATTCCCTCGCCAGAAATGTAGCCTGCAGTCGGCAACCAGTAGGGCACAAAATAGACTAACAATAACCCCGTCCCCCTTTCTTTGATCGTTCCACAGCCCCTCTGCCCCCCCCCCCCCTTGCGCAAACAGATCGAAATATTTGTTTGAAAAGCAGAGTCACTGGCAAAAGGGAAACTAGTTCGAGCGAATCTGAAGCAGCCTGGCCAGTGATCGTCCTAACGGGGACAATTTCCTATCAAAATACAGGATTCGATTCCTTAAGGGGGCTCAACGTTTCGGTCCTCCACTTTTTTCCACGTCCGAGGAAATTCATTCTCAACGCGGTGGTACTAAAAACAGACGAGCCATTAATTATTAAGAATTTGTAGCATTAATTGGACAAGCTGCTTCAAAAGAATCAGCACACTTAAATTTAAAAAAGAAATATTTAAGAGGCTGTATGTATTAATAGACAGGTTGTCCTGAAATAAATATTCAAAACGAGACCTATCATTTTTGGATAAAGAATAATGTTCGAGGAATATTCGCCAGTGAGGAGCTACGCTAACATCTGGGCCACCCCCCCCAAGGGTCCTTTCTGCTTCGTTTAGCGCGGAACGAAGACAACTATGTGTCATCGTTGTCGCTAATTGAATATCGCACCCCTAACGACCTGCCCCTCTTTTCGCCCCCCCCCCCTTTTCCGCTTCAGCAACGGACCACTGCAATAAGCTTTTAAACGAAATAAAATTTCATCCGCATATAATTCGGTTTGCGCGCCAGGCGGGCAGAATTAATGCAAACAATCGTTTCAATTAGTTAATTGAACGGCGAGAAGCTGGGGACGCGGAGCGCCGATTCCACTCGAAACAGATCACAGCGGGGACATTTTTCGAAAGACACTCCATCGTGCAATTACCGAACTTTCAATTATTCTTCGACCGAGAATTTTAATCTTTCTTCTGCGTTCCAATAAAATCCCCTTTCAGTTAGGATCCCATCAACTGTCGCGAGACACCCGACACCAAAAGCAATGCCTTCAGAACCCAGCCCAAAGTAAAGTACCACGCCAACTAGTTTCCCTCCCGTTTGTTTCACGGCCGTTCGGTAGACTCGCTCAGGAATTAGTTAATCGGCGGAGAAAGAGCAGCGAGTAAAAATCGAAAGAGGAGACGCGTAGCGTGTAACTCCAGGCCGGGGTTGAACGAGTGAACAGAATCGAGTGGAGTGAAGCGACGCCCTGGGTTTCCGGCGGAGGAGGGGGGAAGGGGGGCTGGGCCATAAACAAGTGCTTACCGCAATCTAATGCGTCTGTAATTGCTCGAGCACCAGTATCTTCCCCAACGGTCCCACTTGCTCCCGCGATTTAATTACTATGTAAATGTCGCATTCCCTAAACTGTCCGTTTCCACCCTCCGACCACCCCTCCTCCTCCTCCTCCTCCTCCTCCCCCTCCCCGCCATCCACCGTCGCCCACCGTTCCTCCGCATGGCCCTTTTCCTGCTGTCGCCCGATGTCCTTAATTACTTTATACGTTATTATAGCCCACCAACTACCGTCGACCGTACTCACTCCATCCCGACAGCAGCCTGGATCCGTTTCACTCCATTCCGCTCCGCCATATTGCTCGCCAGACCTCCTCGATCTCGCCGCCATTCCTGCCACTCGGGCCACCTAGGTGTTCTGGAATAAAAATCACTGCTGCAGGTACATCGGGCGGCAATGAAGGCATGAGGGAGGAATCGAGAGGAGGGAATGAAGGATAACAGTTGCGTGGCGCAGTGGTGCTCACGTGGGAGCGGGGAGCACTATTACTGTCAGCGCATGCGCGGCGGGGGGCTATTACTGTCGGCGCATGCGCTGCGGGGGGCTATTACTGTCGGCGCATGCGCTGCCGGGAGCCATTACCGTCGGCGCATGCGCAGTGGGGGACTCACTGCTGCTCAGCCACACACTGTGGCAAAGGTAGTGTTGGTTTAAAATGAAAAGGGAAATTGAAGTTGTTTCTTGTTGTGGGTTGAGTGTGTTAGGTTTGGGTTAGGATGGGTATTTTTTATTTGAAGGTGCTGGTCGCGACGGGAAGAATTGTTTGGCGGATGTTAGTTTGCTTTATCGGCGCACGCATTCGTTCAGCGGGACGTGATGGGAATATGCGGGCGACGCTTCTGCTGGGCCAGCACAGGCTCTCAGATTTTACTTTTCAGAGATGGCGCCGGTTAATGACGCGGACCGCTACGTAGCCGCGCACGAGACGAGAATAACGAGATACGTAATCCCGTAGCGTGTTACGGCGTTATATAAAGTATATCGCGAGACGGGCTCCGCGATCAAAACGTAGTTAAGGACCGTTACCTTCGAAACTACTAAATACGTTTATAAAGATCCAAACTGGCGGGATGAATTATTTCGCTTCCCGCTAAAGGGGCGCCCGGTCCGGAGCGCTGCTGAGGCGGATTGTTCGCTGAGAAATTTATTGAAAAAAAACCAGGGTGCGGGATTTATAGTCCTCCCGCAGGACGTCAGTCGTCGCCCTCTGTAAAGGGGATGGGAAATTTATTAATAGCACTGTTTTGGTCATCGATTGCGGATAGGTTTTCGCTTCGTTCGAGCCTCTTTATCCGCGGCCCTAGTACGTCTTGGCCGGTGGACAGTATAAATGGGCTTGCTGTCCACAGGAGCCCGATAATTTGGCAGCCGAGAGGGTTGTAAGAGGGCTTTGACCAGTTTGTCAGCCGCCGATGTACCTAAGGGGGTCCTCCAGCTCCGCCACGTCAATTTGTCTTGCAACCGAATGGATAAACTTCCTACGATTTGTCACCGACCATTCTCATTGAAAACCAATCGATCCTGGGCACGCTGTGCCGTGTTTTGAATATCCCCATCCCGTTTCGGATCGATACCATCCTCGTTCCGCGGGGTATATGGACGGCGAACGACTCCGCTGCCGGGTACCTGTCCGCTTTGCAATAAGAAGCTCGCTGATATTCCAGCTGGGGGGTGGAATGTTGCCGGAACATGGATTTTTAGTTAGCCAGATGTTGGGATAAGGTTTCATGAACTGCTGCATGAACTGTTATGGTCAAAAGGAAGTTTAACTGTGAAGGGCAAGGGAAATGAGATAGGTACACTAGGAAGAATTGTATCCTAGAATTGATATACCATAGATTGGGGGTTGCTAGAATAAGTCAATGGTACTAATATCTTAATACATAAAGCAGAAAGCTTTACTCTGGGGTCACGAAATGAGTCCCAGCTCATTATGCATAGCTGATCCAGATAAATGCGACTATTTTCACAAAAAAATTAATAATTATTTTTTTTTTTATAAAATCAGAATCTAAGTTTCGGGCGAAGCCGAGTAGTGAAGCTAGTAATATATAATGCCTAGTATTAAGTTAGTTCAAAACTCATATTTTTAGGTGTCTATGTGACTTTCTTTCCGCCACCACAGTAATTGCACGCTTTCTTTATTTTTAATGTGTCCCCGAGTACCCCTGTTGAACGGCAACCCGAATGCTCATATGCGACGTATTAGATCTGCCCATATCATTGCGATAGAGTAAGAATGTCGAGCAGCTAATTAAATCTGAATAAAACGAGATAATTGGATGTAATTGCGATTTAGCAAAAAGAGAACGATCCAATATTTTAAATCTACATTACCGATTTATAATACTTATATTACACAAGTATATTACCATCCGAAGGTACATTACCATCCGAAGGTACATTATCATCTGAAGATACATTACCATCTGAAGATACATTATCTTCGAAATTACCTACATTACCATTATCCGGTAAAAAAAGTTTCACCATCAGCTTGCAGAATCCCCCACAAGGTAGCGTTCAATCCCACTCACTTTATCATCGTTTAAATACCACGTCATCCTTTTTCAAATCCTTAAATATACATCGCACTTTGGTTCCTCCACCCGAAAAGGGAAACCACACTTCGTCAAAGTAATCTCCGTTTGATGAATACCAGAAGCCAAGACTCAACTTACACTAGCAGAGTGTCGAAACTCCTTTTTACACAAGAGTGTTACAGATGGCGCCCGAAATTCTCGCACGAACGTCACGATACTAGAATGCAGTAAAACCGGGCAGAACCATACTTGGAGGAAGAGTTTCATTGACCGACTGTGCCCAGAGAGGCTCGACGTTTCTATTGACAAATAGAAATGTCGCATTGCGCCGTCTTTTGTACACTATTGTGAATAGTAGTAACTTCCTAATCCCCAGCGGGGGCCGTATCGGCGATACAGAGCTGTGAAAAAGGGGAGAAACACAGCTAATCCACTTCTGTGATTTCTGCCTTCGGAGAAAATGTGCATTCCCAATTGACCGCCACTAGCTTTGCGGGACGCTCTTTCCCCACAGAAACGTGAGTACACAATTTCAGCATCCAACTGGCTCGCGACATACGCAAGCCAATAGACGTCTAACGATTCTACTTTCGCTCCGCCAGTTATGATATACGATTCAGGACAGCGCCCTGCTTATCGCACGTATCGAATCTGAGAACTTGGAACGTCGAATGCCATAAAGATGACCAACAAGGCAGCCCTGCAATACACCAGCATAGACGACTTGCGGCTGAAGGCGAAGGTCGATTACAGACAAATCAAGCCGTCTAACATTTACAAGAGGCTGCCTAGCATGTACGATGTCGCCGAGGAGGCGAGGATGAAGGGGAACGAGGAGACACAGTATATCATGCTGCAGAGGTGGTCGAACAGCGTCGAATGGCTGAGAAAGATGCCGGAGTATAAAGACGACAAGTATTCCTTGACGAACATGCGTGCGAATCAGGTGGGGAGTGGTGTATCATTTATTGAACTTATCGCTCGCTGATAAAGGTATTCCGAGTGTAAAGGTAGGCTCTCCTCGCCTCGAACGCAACTCTCTGTTCACGCTCAGATCTGGGCTGGCGTCGCCTCGGTTTTCCCGAAGTTATCTGAGCTTGCCTCGGTTCACGTGTTTGGTCAGTCGCTCAGGGAACCTCCTCCTTCCTCTTTTAGCGGTCACCGAAAGCGGTGGCATTGCATCCACTCACACTACGCCTCGCCTCGCCTCTCTTCCTCGAAATATTCTCGAGGAAGAATCCGCGGTTCGGTGTCGCGCCGAGGCGAGGCGCAGTGTGAGTAAAATTGTCAAGCTACATAAGAAAACCGTGGGAAGAATAAAACGAGGCGAGGCGAGGCGAGGCGAGGCGAGGCGAGGCGTGGTGCGAGCCTACCTTAAAGCTTTTCGAGGAGTCGAGCGTTTGCAACGAAGAATAGCCGAGCACGAGGGAGTGAAATATATAAACCTTTGTATTGTAGATCAATGAAGTAAAAAAAATACTTGCAGACTTGAATCGAAGATTAGACGCGAGGTACAAGCAGCTTAAAGCTAAATTGTTAGAAAAGAGCGGCAGCGTGGAGAAAATGGATATAGATAACGACGCGGGGATCGACACCTACATGTCCTCGGTGGACGGTCCCATAAAGTTGCCGGAAACGCCTACCAGGGATCCGCTGGTTGGCGATAACGAGGAGATAATAAACTGCGATCAGCTGTTCCAATTAATTCAGAACGCAGATGGCAGGTACTTGGTCATTGATATCAGGCCCAAGTCCCAATTCGAGGCGTCCAGAATGTTGTGCGACAAGTGTATCAACATTCCGAGCAGCGAGATAAGATGTGGGTAAGTAAAGAATGCTAAGTCTGTTCGATAATTAATTCCCCTTAACCCGGAGACGTTTTATTTCAGCGTGTTACCGTCGCACTTCGAAAGATACCTGCAGAAGGATAAAAAGTCTTTTACCTTGATTAGACAGAGGGGAGCGCAGCACGTCGACGTGACAGTGTTGCTCGATTGGAACACGTCGAGCAAGACGCTGGCTTATAACAGCCACCTGAACGTGTTGAGGAGGATCTTCGAAGACTGGGACCCTGGTGTAAAGCACAAGAAGCTAACAATCTTGGACGGTGGTTACGCGGAGTGGATAGTCCGTTACCCACAATACACCACGAACCCTAACGTCGCAGAGCCCACTTCGAATAACGTTCCCGACGAGATATTAGACACCATAGAGTACCCCGAGTGGGTGCATTCAGACGACGAAGATAGTATTATTAAATCGCGCGAGAGCAAAGCGAATAGTTTAAGGTCTGTAAATAAAAGCGAGGCTACGTCTAAGGCGAATGTTTCAGCCGATAAGAGGATCTACAAGCGTGGGGACGCGGAGTCGAGCAACGACATTTCATCGGCGCCATCCAATAACTTCGTGAACTCTTCTATCGAGGAAGCAAAGGTTCCTATACACAATGCCGCTTCGAGGCAGTACGACAACAATGTATTGAAGCCTCAATATAAAAGAACATCGAGCATAATGAAGAGGAACGATGCACCTGTGAAACCAACCATCGATCGAAGCAACAAGCCAGTCTCGTTAGACATGTCCACCCCCGAAGCTATACTGGTACTGAAGCTGACGGGGCAGCTGAAGGAGCTCGCGAAATCGAAGGAAGGCTTGGAAATGGAGATCCTCGAGCAGGAGCACGCTTTGTACAAGCAGGGCGATGATAAACACAACGGTTCCAACGAGGAGGAATATATCCATGGGAATGTGATGTCTCTGTGCTCGAAACTAGAAGAGAAGGTACTGACCGCTTTCGATCAACGACTAATGCTTGATTACTTCAGTTAACGTAAAGCCACTAACAGCCTTTGACCTTATGTGACAGCAAACGGAGTACAATAGCGTTCAAGATGAACTTACTAAATACTCCACGATGCCGGAGATCAAGTTTAGTCGGGCGGATGAAACTGAGAAAAGGAATCTTGACTTCAGCCTCGCCATGGTCAAACGGCGCGTGAAGCACATAACTGCGGACAGGAAGAAGTTACAAGAGTAAGTACGAAGTGACGAATACTATGGTGAATTACATACATCCGCTTGGTTACTACGTTCTGTGCTTCTGCGAACAGGAAATCCATGAAGAATGATTATAAAGAGTTGCCGACGAAGGAGAATGAGAGTAACATTCGCAAGGAACCATTGAAAACGGACAACTCGTCGATGGGCGGCAATTTGGAGCGCTCCTATTCCAGTCCAAATTTGCTACAGGTAGAGTTTCTTAAGCAATTTGCTTAACTCAAACCACTTTTGAAATTTGCTACAGGTAGATAGCTCCTTAACTCAAGGAGCGAACCTGGTTTAGGAAGGCTGGAAAAAGGTGATTTTCGCGAATTTCTTTAAGAAAGAAAAATAAACTCGATCTTTCCAAAACTTTAGGAGTATTTTATATTTATACAATACACAAAAGAGCTTTTAATTTCAAGTTTGTCGCGCCGAAATTGATGCGCCTCGCCACTGGAATTGCGAAATGATCGAATTTATCTTTCTTTGTTAAAAAAAAAAATCGCGAAAATCACCTGTTTTCCAGCGTTCTAAATCGCGTTCTCGCTTTAAACGAATTCCACTCGACGTAGAAGTTAATAGTAACACTTAATGCGTTCCCTTTCACGAATCGCTCAGTTGATAGATCGCAAGGCACCAAAAGTGGACAGAACATCGAAGCCACAGGCACCGACGTACAATCAAAATGGGACACTTGCTAGCGACAATAAACTGTCCCACCTGAGTTGGGCAAATCGCGAGGAAAGAATGATACCTGTTCACGGAAGCGTTGTAAGTGTCTGTGTCCTCTTTACATTGACGCGCTTTTAAACACTTCTGCTTCTTACACACCCGCTGCAATTACTAATGGAAAAATGTTATTATTGCCTCAAACACCTGCGCATATAGTACAAACGGTAATCAGTCTAAAATCGCGGGACTTGCCGGAGTCAGGCGAAGGGGCAGGATTTCGGGTCGCTTCGAAGCGGCGTAAGTTGCCGTGCGGCAGAAAAACGCACGTGAGCACAGAGAAACAATTTTATTCGAGTAAGGCTTCTTAATCCAATTTGATCGAGCTTTTTCGAAGCGACGCGCTCGGGTGCGTGCGTCAGTATTTATTCGACTATCGCCCACCGGCTTCTTTAACGAGCGACTCGTAAATTCTGTGCTTGTTGATCGACGGGGGGACTTGTTCGCGATGTAGAGCGGAGAAGCAAAATGGTAAAGTTGGCTAGGAAGTTCGCGCCCAATTTTAACGTTCACTGTTTCAGAAAGGTAATTCGTAAACGTGGAGAGCCCCTCTCGTCAAAGATACTTTTCCTCACAGCTGTAGTCTATGTAGTCTCGTTTATTTAATCCTGTGCGCTGATCTGCTCGATGAATCTGACTTCTCGAGCAAGCAATCTCCGTTCTAATACGGGGAGCTATTTTAGAGGGTGCTAATGCTTGAGGCACAGTTTCTGCGAGACCGTTGAAGGTGTACGATGCACTCAGCGCATTTACCTTTGTGTTACAGCATCCAGGCATCACGGGGTTAAAGAACTTGGGTAACTCGTGTTACATGAACAGTATTATACAGTGTTTAAGCAATACAACGCATTTAGCTAAATTCTTTACGGATAACTTGTACGTGGATGCTCTGAACACGAGTAACGATAACAGTACGCAAGGGCAAATCGTGGAAGAGGTGGCTCAAGTGATCAAAGCGCTCTGGCGGGGCCAATACAAGAGCATATCTCCTCATGATCTTAAGGTACGCCTCCCTCGGCCTTCATTAATTACTCGGTATGCGCTAAACTGTGCTGTAATTGTTAGATCGCCGTGGGGCAGTACAAATTACAATTTGAGAGTTACGAGCAGCAGGATTCACACGAGTTCTTAACATTCCTGTTAGACTGGATGCATAACGACCTAAAGAAGGTAACAGTAACATCCTACGCAGCTAGTTTGTTATATTAATTTCACTGCTGGTGTCGCAGCTCTCAGAATCGAATCGCATTGCATTTACAGGCTTCCAAGCCACCCCTCAACATGACTGTTGCCGAGAAAGCGTGGGACAAAGCAATGGACTCTCAGAAATCCATAATATCCGATCTCTTCTTCGGCCAGCTGAGATCTACCATCACGTGCAACTCTTGCAAGCAAAGTAGCACCACCTACGAAACATTCAACAGCTTGACAACATCGTTGCCCCAGTCCAGTCGATGTACGTTAAATGTAAGTTCCGCTGTCTAATATCGAAACCTCTGTACAAAGCAAGCAATCGCCCTTGGTAGCAGTGAAAGCAATGCGAGTTTACATTTAGGAGTGCATCCAGAAGTTTGTAAGTAGCCAGAAAGTAATCGGCTGGAAGTGTCCTAAATGCCAGACGCCCAGGGACGCCACGAAGAAATTCGACTTTGTCAAGCTGGCGCCCATCATAGTGATACATTTAAATCGCTTCGCCGAGACTAGCGGCTGGCTCGAGAAGAGCAACGCCGCTGTCGATTTCCCCTTGGCGGGCTTGAATTTGAAACCGTACCTGGTGCTGGACAGCAACGCTACGATTTCCAACATTCGCAGCTACAGCTACAGCCTGTACGCGATGTCCAATCATTATGGGACGATGGACGGTGGCCATTACACAGCGTTTTGTAAAAATTCAGCCCAGAATAAGTGAGTAAAGAATTGTTTCGGTATCTTACGCGCGAGCGATTCCGAGGGTTCGGAGTGATCAGGAATGTTGTTTCTCCAGGTGGTACAAATACGATGACCAGACAGTCACGGAGGTTTCTGCTAATCAAGTAAGGTCTCAGAATACCAGTGCCTATTTGCTATTTTATACATCCTTTTCGAACAACGTCATTTAGTATTAATTGAAACGGAGCCGATTTATTACTTAAATAGCTATAAATGTTATGTGACCGATGTAGATACTAAATATTTTTTGTATGTACATGTATTAAATATACTATGCAACCGTACGCATAAAACTGCGATGGTATTGCGAGCTGTTGGGTGTCGGTACGCTTTCCTTTTTTTCCTTTCGCGTCGCTTTGAAGAGTTGGGGAGATAAACCTTGATTTGTAAACCAATTGTGTCTGGATATCCAAAGAACTATTGCGCATATGAGTTAGAGCTGTTCGAGTACTCGGAACAAACGAACCGGGATATACTCGGTTCGAATAACCGAGCCGAACCGAGCGGCTTGATTAAACCGTTTCCAAGTGGGTATTGATTAATTTATAATCTTGAAGTTGTCTTATTAAAAGAATCTCTATTTTCAAACCCCTCGGGTTTGTGCGAACTTCGCTTTGATCGAGCCGCTCGGTTTTTTTCGAGCGCTCGGCTCAGCTCGGAAACCGAGTCCCGGCTCGACACGAATGTCGAATATTCGAGTACTCGAACAGCTCTAATATAAGTGGTTGTTGATGCTATTTATCTGTATTTTACAACTTTGTACTTGAAATATGTAAGATCGAATGAAATGCGAGATATATATATATATATATATATATATGTGTGTGTGTGTGTGTGTGTTTAAGAGAATAATTGCAGAGGGAAGTGTTACTTTGGCGCGTATAGTGAATATGCAACTACGAGATACAGTTTTATATGAGAAATGGAAGAAATGATCCGAAAGTGTGTGAACATGAATGTATTGTATTAGGTAATTCGCAATGAATTGTGTAGCAATTATCGAATGCGGACGTTTTTAAGGTGCCACCGGTAGTACCCTCGTTTTATATAGAGAAATATAAACTTCCACGCTTGTACAGTGAACGATTCCAATTTATTTATCGCTTAACTACATTTCGCATATGTCCGGTGTTTATGAAAGCGGTGTAAGTAAAAAATCTAAAGAAATTGACTTCATTACTTTGCGTTACATAACCTTACGTTACAAAATAAGTAGTAAATTCAATTTTTTTTTTTAAATTTTTTACTGGCACCACTTTATAATCGCCGGGATATATGTTTCTCTGTAATACTGAGGAAATCATGTTCGATTTGTGGGCCAAGAGATGCTGTAGTAATTCTAAAAGTAAATAAACATCCTTTTATCTATTTATAGATTTAATTTTCTTATCTCTTATTCACGCCCATGATAGCCTATATACGATATTCAATTCCTTTATTTATTCATTTTTGTTTCGGAGATCTATCGTAATTGCAAAGGCATTGCGAATCATTATGCAATTATTTCGCTGCGAAGTGGATTTCGTCCACTTATTTGCGTTTTTAGGTTATGGGCTACCGCGTGGCGCGCTGACTCTTACCGACAAAAACTTAACCGCCAGATACGTTCGGGTCACGATAGTCAGAAAAGTTAACAGGAGCACAAAATTAGCGAAGAGGTGGCACGGCCTCCAAAAGTCCGCCAATTTTCAAATACCCAATTCGGCAGCAAGAGAAGGGGATTTGTGAATTTAACGATTATTAATTAATTATAAGAGTAATGGTGGTAAATTCTACATGGGGAAGTAGCTAAGGGTCTACTTTAAGCTTCAAGTTTCTGAAGTACATAAGTTATTGCTGGAAAATCCATATTTAATTGGAAAACCAGAGCACGTACTAACGACAGGGTGAAATTTCTTGTACCCGTGTCGAAACTCTTGATAACTAATTAATTATAAACAGAACAGTTGCAGATATCGTGCAGGGATTTAGTCAAGGGCTTAGAAAAAGCTGTTGAAAAATTTGACAACGGGGTAAAATAGAATTTCCTCTTCACGGAAGCTGACACTGCGTGCTTTCTTTCGGAAAACAATTTTAACATCTTTCTCACTTTCTCCAAGCTCCTTGATCGACCTCCTCCTACGTCCTGTGATCCTGTTAACTTTCCCGAATTTCCTAATCAAAATGGACCAGGGCGATAGTTCATACGATTCATCGCTAGGTGGTTACAGTATTTTATAGTCGATAAATAAAATAACTTTTTACCTATTGACCGAAGCACCGTGGAAAATGAATGGATTATTGATTTTCTAACGTTAATTCCTAGTTCCTAAATGATAGTTGTAACCATTTTGTTAATAACTAATCAATTATGAAGTCTATGCCTACAAAAGTAACTCGGTAATTGCAGATGTGTCAGAACAAGTATGACACTGTCTTTATAGCGTACTCTGATTTTCCAATGAAGTATCAATTTTCTACAAATCTTAATACATAAAGCAGAAAGCTTCTATATGTTTGTGTGTTCGTCTGTCGCCTAAAACCTTTCGAACGATAAACTCTGGGATCACGAAATGTGCCTCAGATCATTCATTATGCCTGACTAATCCAGATGAATGTGACCATTTTCACAAAAAATACTAAAATAAATTTTTTTTTTTATAGAATCAGAATCTAAATTTCGGGCGAAGCCGAGTAGTAAAGCTAGTAATTTATATGCCTTTGCAATTGCATCTGAACGTGCAGACTCCATTACTGGTCTCTCAGAAAAGTAATGCCATACAACGTTCACATACAGATAGTATAAAATGTATTATTCAAATATTGTATTTCATTTGCGTGTATTTTACAAGAGGTCGTATAAAAATTGCATTGAAAATAATGTGCTCGCAAAGCACAAGCACGTTGCTCGAGCATAAGAAACGCGATAGAAAGTGTAACATACACAGAGTATCACAGGCTTGCTGAAAGCAGGCATGTTTTGAGGTAGTCTGTAATTGACCGGTTCAGCGATCGAATAAAATGCTGCAGATTCACTTCCTGGTGTCCTGAAAATGCTCCGAACGGACTACCAAATTCTATCCGCAATTTATTTACGCGAGGCGCTACAGTAAACTCTCGCTATGGGCTCGCGCTCGGGGCTGGCGGCGAACGCTTAACGCATAGCGTCGACGATTCCAAGCCTCCGATGGCGCGAGAGAGACAGAGCGTAGGCACGTGAAAGACGAAGTGAGACAAAGCTTCTCATGCTTGTCGTGTCGACTCTTTCGTCCCCTCTCGCTCGCTCTCGGGTTCTCTCACTCTCGATCGAAGGATTCCAAGAAGTGGTGGGGAAAGCGACGAACACTTAAAGCATAGTTGAGATGGGCCCATAGCGTGAGTTTACTATAATTCCCCATCATATATTATGAACCCCCCCCCCCCAATGCCCATTTCAATTTCAAACAGTTCTCACTCGCCAACTGAAGAGTCAATAAAATTTGTCACTTCCATAGTTCACGTAACGAACAACTCCGATACATGTCTAAACATTTAATAAATTTGTTAAAAGACTTCCCGACAAATCAGTTCACGCAAACCACCCTTTCATAATCTCTCCGATATATCCTTGGCATTCTCTCTGCCATTAGCGATCCGGGATCCAAACTGAAAGGCCCTTTTAGGAAAATTGGCAGTATTTCGGAAGCCAAGTTTGCATGCCAGCAATCTCAGAAGTAATTTATCTCCTAAACCCGACGGCATTTTGTCCGTTGGGTAACACCTCTCCCACGGTTTGAGTTGCTGAGCATATTGTACTATATCCTCGTCCAGGTACGGTAATCTGGATTGTTTCCCGTGATCAGACACGATACGATCGTCGCGACCTAAATTCCTCTCCGAGATCCTAGCCAGTTCGATGCTCAGTTCCTGAGCCAAGGCGTTCCAGCCCTTGTGTTTCAAGATCGTTCTATGCCTCATGTACCCACCAAACAATTCATCCGCGCCCATGCCTAGCAGAAGCACCCTGCACGGCGATTCGTAGACGTTGCCAGTCGCGGAGAGCGTGCCCCTCGCGCGACTCGCGAACCACACAGCGCAGCCCAAGCTTTCGTCCAATATGGTGCAAAGCGGGTGTAGCAAATTAGAAATCCGCGAGGAACGGTATTTCTGAAGCTCTGCCTGAGTAACATTTACTTCCACAAAGTTCCATTTCCTCTTCGGGCAGATCTTTAGAAGCTCCAGAAACGTCTGCTTCCCAGTCTTTCTATCAGGAACATCGAACTGCTGCTGCGCGCTGTGCTTCTCATTGTTCGTATTAGATTTCCTGCACGCGTTAACTGACTTCTCGAACGCAACGTTAATCAGATCGATGCATTCCGCTTGCGGTACATACTTGTCGGCGATTAACGCCAAAACAGCCGAGTCCAGACCTCCGGAGAATAATATACCTACCTTCGCGTGGTCGCACGTAACGTTCTCTCTGTTTAAAGCCAGTTTCACGCAGTTTTTGCAGAATCTCGACTGTTTCCTCGTTCTAACTTCCACGGCTTTGTGGAGGAGTTGCGACAAGTGCTCCACCCGTTTGTACATTTCTTTACCTTCTAACAAATATGCCAACGTGTCGTAAGAGCTCTCAAAGTAAGGGCAATTCTCAAAGAATTCCAAATCCGTGACGTTAGGATGCAAGTGTAGGCTCGTGTATGTATCGGATCCCAACACGGTCTCTCTGATGTCGATGTCCACGCTCAAATGCGTCTCCAAAGCATCGATGACATCGGTGAATCTCAAGTCCGGCTCTCTCCACGGATAGCAAGCGAGGTTTATCCTCGGGTTAGCTAGGTTCATCACGAAAATGCCGATTGCAGGGACCTCTACGATACCAGTTATCTCTTTGGTCGCAACGGATGTTAAAGTTAAAACGCTCTCCTCTGTATTCGACTTTAGGAGCAAGCTATGCCGCCCTATGATATCTCTGCCGAAGTACAATAGATTGCTGGATTTCTGATAGTACACGAAGCTGTATGGCCCCTGTATTCCTTGAAATACAGATACGACGTTCGAAGAAGATCGCAGAGCGTTCAGCACCACATCCGTATCGCATATATTATCTTGAGCCTGAAAGAGCAACGACCGGTTGGTAAATGCTCGAGACATCGGGCCAGAGTCCTGGATATTGTACGGCACTTACCAAATTCCCAAAGAATACGTCTCCGTTCCAAAGGAGAATATTGCCAGTGGAATCTACTGCAGGTTGCGAAGTCGGGTTCGGACCTTGCATCCATAATATGGATGCAGCGAAATGGCCGTCCCAAGTCTCGGTTAAACGTTCAAACTTCTCGGCGACCTCGTCGGGGCCACGGGCGACGACGAAGTCCTTGCAAATGCTCCACTGGCAACACGCAGATACATTCAATGGGGGGGGTACTTGAATAACTCAGCGATCTAAATTAAGGTGACCATTTTCTTCTTGGGTTTTCCAGGGACTTGAGATATATTTATTTAGGGACCACTTCTACTCCTCGTAGACTCGGTTACTCGTTACTACCAAATTAGTAGAATTTTAATAGCAAACCCGTGGCTCCGGTCGATTATTTTGTAACTTTAAAGAAGAAATACCGAATCGGGGGACAAATGTTTACCTTAGATTCCGAGTTGAGGACAAAATCGGAGACACAAATCGTGTTCCGAGATTTATTCCTGGAAATCGCGGACGAATGGTGGCCTTAATCTAAATTCACATTTTACGCATTCAAATAACAATACCTCGTGGGAAGCACTTCCATTATTCTCGTGGCTTTGTGAAACGCAGCAGAATATCCCACACATCTCGGTACCGGCGAGGTTATGAGCATAACCTCAAACTACGAATACGGTATAAACAAAAATATCTCGCGATATTTTTTGATATTTTCACAGCTCGCGTCTTTGCGATCGAATATTACAGAACTCTACATCGAAACGGAGGCAAAAATGTTCTCCAAATCCCTCGTAGTTATCAGCTAAATACAATCGCGATCGAGCAATGAAAACGGAAATCGGAGAAAATTTATAAATAAAAATTAATTCCTCGGGAAACATATGTTTCCTATGCGAAGCAATTAAAACGTATTTAGTGCCGATAGATTTAATTACACGTTTGGGAGAAATTCAAAATACAAAAGCTAGTAATTCCGTAAATAGATCAAATTCACTAAAGCTTAGGTTTTTATCTATATACAGAGTGCTTTTCTACCACCCAACTTATCGATGATAAGATATTCCAAATTCCATCTTATCAAATCGAATCAAGTCCCAGGTAGAATTTATGCAACAATTTTTTCCTGCACGGATCGTTCGAACTTCCACGTGAAATTCTCGCCATATTGTTAGACATTGGACATTCTTGAGGCAGCATTAATTAGCAGATCCTCAGAATTGGACGTTGGACCGTTATACACAGCGATAATTCAATATTTATTCCTACCTATTCAAAGTGCAAATCTCGAGATTACGTATCTACGCGGAATTTGATTCTCAACGTCGTCGGCTGCACTTCAATACCGTGTTCACTGCCCCGATAGTTGCACAAGCTTTCTCACGGCCTTTGACAGCTCGATCTATTTACAATATGATCAATACGGGGTACGTATGCAAAAATTTACAAAACCCATCCTTAAACATTTCTGCAAGTCATTTCTATGAATAACTGTTTCTCGTATTACTTCGCTTTAATAAAGTTGAAATAGAAGAATTGCTTTTCTACGTCTATTATCTAGCATCACTATGAAGGGAACTTTTAACTAAAATGGTGTAACAGATTCGAACAAATAGAGTGAATCATGGTAACTGTTGCAGACATTTGCTAAATTTCGCCAGAGTCCGCATTTAAATATATAAAGCAGAAAGTGTTTGTCTCTCGCCTAAAAACTTTCGAACGGTAAACTCTGGGGTCACGAAATGTGTCCGAGCTCATTATGCCTAGCTAATCCAGATGAATGTGACTATTATCACAACAAAAAAAATTAAATTCTTTTTTTATAAAATCATCTAAATTTCGGGCGAAGCCGAGTTTGTGTGTTTGTCTGTCGCCTAAAAACTTTCGAACGGTAAACTCTGGGGTCACGAAATGTGTCCGAGCTCATTATGCCTAGCTAATCCAGATGAATGTGACTATTATCACAACAACAAAAAAATTAAATTCTTTTTTTATAAAATCATCTAAATTTCGGGCGAAGCCGAGTTTGTGTGTTTGTCTGTCGCCTAAAAACTTTCGAACGGTAAACTCTGGGGTCACGAAATGTGTCCGAGCTCATTATGCCTAGCTAATCCAGACGAATGTGTCTATTTTCACAACAAAAAAAATTAAAATTCTTTTTTATAAAATCATCTAAATTTCGGGCGAAGCCGAGTAGTGAAGCTAGTAGATTATAATTGAGGGGCCCAGTGGAAAACAGGCACGTGCCACATGCATAAATTTGCGTTTTTTTTGTACCATTAATTAGTTCCTGCAATGTAGTGCAATTCTACCACCTCCTAATATAATAGCATGTACGTTTTTCCGAGTAAAATCACATGAAATTTTCTTCGCTCTGCGAAGAAACAAGTTTGTAGTGGAAGAGAGGCCCATGCCGCATAAATCTTACATCGTTTTTAACCCTTTGGGTACAATTTGACGACTCACACTCGTCATGCACATGTTATGTCGAAGTTAAAGTTGACGAGTCTGACTCGTCATTTGAATTTAAGCTAGCTTTAATTCGTTTTAATGGCATCTTACATAAAATCTATTATTTTTACATTAATCCGTACATCACAAGATTAAATTCATTCCATACGCAAAAAATCTTCCAGTAAATCCGTACCCAGAAGGTCAAAATGGATATAACTGACAGAGAGTTTAATTATTTATATTACTATTTCTTAGTTATCTACTAAACGCACAACACATTTAGCAATATAATTTTCCAATCTGTTAAAAAATATTCAAATCACCTACTGGAGCCAGCAATCAATGATTTATTCGAAGTAAAATGTCCTAAAAGCTGACCAAATAAAAGTAATTTCTCAGCAAAAATTTGCTAATAGTTGTCATTTACCATCCAGTTCAAGTACCGCTTAAAATAATTACACTACCATACCACATTTCTTATGAAAATAACTTTTCGATTTCTTTCAACTAGCTCTCCTCTAAAATCAGAAAACATTGGCATGTGCCTGTTTTCCACTGGGCCCCCTCAATTACGAGCGTCGAGGATTAGATTAACTATGTACAGTTTCAAGATTTTATTGATAAACATAGATTTCTACTGTTAGATTAAATTAATACACCTGCCTCGCTTTGTCCCGCAGCTTCATGGTGCAATTATATACAGCGCGGATGTTTTAATACGTATTTTCTACAGAAAACTTGCTGGGCGCACGATTTTTATTACCGGTGCGTCGAGGGGCATTGGGAAAAGTATCGCCTTGAAGGCGGCGAGAGATGGGGCGAATGTTATTATCGCAGCTAAGACTGCCGAGCCGCACCCGAAATTACCAGGCACCATATACACCGCAGCTGCAGAAAGTAATTACCTTGTTTTATAATTGAAATAACGAACGGTCGATCACAGTATGGAGATAAACGTTGGTGTGCATTTCAGTCGAGCAAGCCGGTGGGAAAGCATTGCCGTGCATCGTTGATGTAAGAGACGAAGCACAAGTAGTTTCCGCAGTAGAAAATGCTGTTAATAAGTTCGGCGGTATTGATGTTGTTATAAATAACGCAAGTGCGATTTCTTTGACAGGCACGGAACAGACGGATATGAAAAAATATGATCTTATGAACAACATTAACGCCAGAGGAACGTTTCTAGTGTAAGTGTGTGGATATTAATCGCGCCAGTCGCTGGTGACCAACAGTGGCTCGCAGCCATAATCGCACGCTCTTTAAAATCGCATAACATTTTTAAAATTGCTCCAAACGATTTGAGTTTTTTTTTTGAGAAGCTAGAAGGATCAGTTTGCCGAGTCACGTGTTTTGAAGAAAATTGCGACTGGTCAGAATAGCAGAAAAAAAAAAATAGTAAAGGTCGTTTTTTCAACTTTTCTTTCTGAGCCTGTAATGAAAATTAAAAAAAAAAACCGTTTGTAGATTTAAGTAAGTTGTATGCATGCCGAAGATTTCATCAAAATCGGTTAACGTTGCTCTGAGCTACAAACGTTTTTCTGAGCTACAAGCAAAATTCTCGAAATCAGGCTCAGAAAAAAGGTTGGAAAAAAAAATACCTTTACTATTTTTTTTTGCTACTCCGATCAGTTGCAATTTTTTTTAAAACGGCGAAACACGTCACTTAGCAAACTAATCCTTCTAGCTTCTCAAAAAAACTCAAGTCGTTTGGACCATTTTTAAAAATGTTATGCGATTTTAATGAGTGTACGATTATGGCTGTGAGCCACTGGTACATATCGCGGAATGCAATGGCTGATAACTTCTATCGACAAAGTTCATATCAATACCATGTTACGATAATCATTTTAAGGTCTAAGGCGTGTCTGCCCTACTTAAAGAAAAGCACCAACCCGCATATAGTAAACATAAGCCCGCCACTGAGTATAAAGCCGATATGGTTTAAGGATCACGTCGCCTATACGATATCTAAATATGGTATGTCGATGTGCGCCCTTGGTATGGCAGAGGAGTTTAAAGAGGACGGTATCGCTGTCAACGCTGTTTGGCCAAGGACTGGTAAATCTGAATTTAACGCTTCGTCTTCTTAGTTTAATACAGAAAACTCTTTATAAGCGGAACGTTGATGTTTTCTGCTTTTATTTAAGCCATTCATACGGCTGCGATTGAAATGCTATCTGGGCCTGGCTCGGACAATAACAGCCGCAAACCGGAAATAGTGGGCGACGCTGTCTACGCTTTGATTTGTAAAGACAGTAGATCCGTTACTGGGCAATTTATGAGCGACGAGGAGATATTGAAGGGCGAAGGGATTACTGATTTTACTGATTACGCGTGCAATCCAGGTGAGCTGGGAATGCCACAGACATTCGAATGCTGTATCGTTTTCTCCGGGTGTTATGATTTTCTTTCCCTTTCTTAGCGAACAAGGATAACTTGATGCTCGACTTCTTCTTAGAAGATAACTTGGCCGAATTAACTTTACACGACCGAATGATTCCTAGAAAGCAAAAGAAGACTGATCGCGTGCAGGATGCTGTTAAACCGGAGGGGAAGATTTCTCGAATATTTACTGTCATCGAGGCTAATTTGAATAATGACCTCGTTACTAAAACGGGAGCTATATATCAATTCAACGTTAAAGGTAACCAATGTTCTGTAATAATTGCTTCGCGACTGTTATCTCGTAAATTTTATAGGCGAAGAGACCGGTACGTGGTACTTGGATCTTAAAAACGGTAAAGGAGCGACGGGTAAAGGAGAACCAAGTCAACCGCCAGATGCTACTTTGACAATGGACTCTCAAAACTTGTTCGCAATGTTCTCCGGTAACTATCGATACAGAAGCGAAACATCAAATTCAAGTTCGTAATAATAATATACACGTTTTCATTTACGTAGGGAAATTGAAACCAACGTCAGCGTTCATGACAGGGAAATTGAAAATCCAAGGTAATCTTCAAAAGGCGATGAAGCTGGAGAAGCTAATGGGCTACTTAAAATCTAAACTTTAAAGATGACGAGTGCAATGATATATATTCTCTTCTTAAGCTACATTCATGCGTTAGTTGAAGGCAATGAATATATTACACGTTTGTACGTTGTTGAAAGTTTCATGTTACTTTTTGTAAACATTCAACGTTGAACAGGAAGTGTAAAATATATTTTCATATATTGTAACATATTTCATAACCGTGAAAGAAGGAATTTCGTGTAACATACTCGTAATTGTTACTGAATTGTATTAATCACATCTTTAATATATTTTTTATATACTTACATGCATTCTTAACACGCGTTACTTCCCTTATGAAAAATAAGTGGACGCAAGATATACTCTGTCACTACGCTTTTCGCTTCTTCGTAAGTGCCGAAGAAAATAAAACCTCCCAATGTTATCCAGAGGACTCTAGGCCCAACGCCGGCGTAAAGTCTGCAAAATTGACGAAACATTTATGATATTAGTAAGCCATAGAAATTTTAACGTAATCAGTTAAAATAGAAGATAATTTCAACTAAGTTTATTAAAATTTAGCTCCTCCAACTAGAAATTTTAACGTAATCAGTTAAAATAGAAGTTAATTTACTAAAATTTAGCTCCTCCAACTAGTAATTTTAACCTAATCAGATAATTTCAACTAAATTTAGTAAAATTTAGCTCCTACTAGAAATTTTAATGTAATCAATTAAAATAGAAGTTAATTTCAACTAAGTTTACTCTAATTTAGCTCCTCCAAACTAGAAATTGTAACGTAATCAATTAAAATAGAAGTTAATTTCAACTAAGTTTACTAAAATTTAGCTCCCCCACTAGAAATTTTAACGTAATCAGATAATTTCAACTAAATTTACTAAAATTTAGCTCCCCCAACTAGAAATTTTAACGTAATCAAATAATTTCAACTAAGTTTACTAAAATTTAGCTCCCCCAACTAGAAATTTTAACGTAATCAGATAATTTCAACTAAATTTACTAAAATTTAGCTTCCCCAACTAGAAATTTTAACGTAATCAATTAAAATAGAAGTTAATTTCAACTAATTTACTAAAATTTAGCTCCCCCAACTAGAAATTTTAACGTAATCAGTTAAAATAGAAGATAATTTCAACTAAATTTACTAAAATTTAGCTCCTCCGTAATAATTAGCGCCTTTCTAAGTGTAAAAGGAACAAAAGTCTTACCCGCCTAAGCCTCTTTCACTATATACATCTTGGAGAACCCGCGATATTTTCAAGTTCGAGGACTCTGTACTTTTGTGGGCGAGCATTATCCTCGTCTTCACAACGTCTAGCGGTGTAGTGAGCGTAGCGCCGATACCACCTAACAAGTTTCACACAATCAGTGGTGTACCAAATAAGACGACAAACTATCGCAAAGCTCCGAACCTGCAATTGCTCCGCACACAGCACTCTCCGCTGGGAGGACGTCTCTATTTACATTCAAGCTCCACGTTTTCTTAAGATACTCCCATATCGGAAACTGTATCAAGCTAAAGGGCATGTCTCTCGAAACAGTACTCCAGTAGCCACGATACAGCAACGCCAGGCTAATATCTTTCGTGTGCAGTAGTAAAGCCTGCTTCCTCTGCTTTACAACTTCGATCGGCACTCGTATCAGGCATGCTACCTTTACCACAAACGCAAATAAATTCATCTGAACTCCAACGATCGAATTATCTCTCTAACATTACCATTTCCGCTGAAGACGCCGCACCCATGTGAAGGGCAGAGTGATACTTTTCAGGGACTCTACATTGGGCCACAGTTTTGATACCTTCGTACGTTACAAAGAACAGGGAAGCTGAAACATTACAAAGACCATAAGTGATTTCCAACCCATCGCTGCGTAATTTACAAAGCGCTTGACGCGCGATCTTGCATTTTTATATCTACCAGTCGGCGCCGAACCGATCAGTACAGGAACGATTCCTTTGTACAGGCCAGAGAATCCGCCGGACTTAATAAACCCTTGTCTAGCTTGCAGCCTTGTCTTTAACGTGTCTAGCGGATACAACGCTACGTCGACGGAAGTGCCGGCTAGTCCTCCTGCCTATTTAAAAGTACAATAAAGGTTTTCATACAGAGCAGAGATTGAATCCTGCAGGATTTTACATTGAACCTCCTGCAATCGATCCTTGCAGAGACTGAATTAAAATACAGAAGGATAAAAGCGTGGTTCACTTACTATTAACGACGCGACAAAAGTAAATTTTGGGTCTGTTAATTTTAACTGATCTCCGCATGATGTCATTTGGTATTAACATTTAACGAAAGTGGATCGATGCATAGGCCTCATGCGTGTGCAGAGAGCTCCTAACCTAACGCCATCGGCGATGACGCGGGGCGTTCAGAGTTTGTTGTTGGAAAGAAATATTGGGGTTATCAAAATAACGCATCTATTTTATTGGACTGTCACGTGGTATCGACTTCTCTTTGAATTGTTATTACAGATACCTTATGTAGTATTAAAACGAACAAATAACTAAAATAATGCTTTAAAAATGAATCGATTCGTTTAAATCTCAACTCTTATTTTCTTTTAAACATGGGAAAACGTAATATATATATATATAGCTAAGAGTTGAAGATGAAAGCCTCGCCTTTTTTGGAAACATTTTATGCGAGATCTAAAGAACAAACTAATTCAATATTTTTCATTATCATAATTCTATCTAATGTCTGAAAGTGTAAGTGGAATTCGTATCTGAGGTTCCGCGGGAGCTCACTGATTGTACAGATTGAGGTATACGAAAGCCATCCAGCATCTGGTGTTCCTTTCCGATGCTGAAAGATTGACTGGACAAATTGGGCCCGTAAGACGAAATGCCCGAGCTGGATATATTCCTGCAAATAGACAATATCTTTTTGTCTCCTGCGCCGTCGGCGACGTTTCTTTCTCTTATCTATACCTCGCCTGGTTTCTGTTAACGTTGGAATTGACCGGGGTAGACATGTCGCCGGCGTTCAGCTTTCTGTTACGCATTTCCATCGCCGCGAGTTTCTTCTGCAGTTCCAGGTTCTCAACTTTAAGCTTCAGATACTTGTCCTTGAGCGGCTTCACGCTTTGAGAGAGATTGTAATAATGGGACTTCAGCATGTCGTACTTCCTGTCCTGGAATTCGATTAAGCAATTAGGTATTATCCGTCGAACGCACAGGGGCTTTAAAGGGGCTCACGATCTCGTTGAAACGCTGCAGCATGATCTTTATTTGATTATTTTGGAAGCCACATATTTTGGTCAACGAATCCAGCGAATCGCTGAGCGGAGCGAAGAAGTTTTCCACTCTCGATAGGGACGGCTGCTGCAGTTCCACCGAGAAGGCGTCCAGCTGCTGGCATTGGGGGCACTGTTTCTCGGCTGTGCACGTAAACGTTAAGAGATTAGTAATCTTATATTCTTCTTTACTAGGAGCTACTTCTATCGAACTACTCGACGAATTACGTTAACCAGTTCTGCTTTATGTGTACCTTGTTGAATGCACCCGTTACAGAATATGTGGCCGCACTGGGTCAAGCAAAATGGTTTCTTGCCTCTATTGACGGTGGCGAAACATTTGTTGCAAATAAACGCGTCCATGTTCTCTTTTTGAATGGAAATTCTTTCCTCTTTATTTCTCAGTTAATATACGTAAATACAGGAGCCGGGAAGGATACGTACTAGAGCCAGAGAAATACCATTAATGCAACAATGTTAGGGATTGATTCTGCTACAATTGGTTTGAACAATTCGAAGTATATTACAGCTTGTCAATTAACAATTGAATCTGCGTTCTGTTTGCAATAGTATTCTAACTGAATTGAATATCGTAATAATATTCTTACCGTTTAGAAAAGCGAGCGAAATTATGATTCGTTTGAATGGAATTCAATTTCAAATAGCAACCGCGGCGCTAGTTGTCCTCCCCTCGGATGGTAAAACAGTTTTCCCTTATTACTTGACTACAGGGCGTTTCACATATATTCAACCGAGCTTTGGAGGATTACAATTCGAAGGGGAGAAGAGTTTAGAAGCACGGCTAACGGAAAATTCTTTCGTCAGTTAATGAAATATACAGATCGAGCTACCATTCTAGATTACGGTACAAGTTTTACGGAACAAACTGGGTAATTGAAACTTCGAATTGGTTACGTTAAAGCGTAAAGAAGATAATTATCATACGCAGGCCCGGATTAAGATTTTTGGGGCCCGGGGCTATCAAATCTTTGAGGGCCCTCCGTGGTTGAACAGCAGGGGGGGGGGGGTAAAAAGATATTGTAAAATTAACTTTTAGTTAAAATGTTTTTTTCTTATCTTTAATTTTGCAAATTCTTGTATCAACTCTTCACAATCGATAGATCTTAATAATTCAGATTCAATTGTTAAACGTGCTTAGGATGTTGTGGAACTCAGATAATTTATTTGATACAACATTTCCAATGAAGACAGATTGAGCTAATCGCTTAGAACGGGGCCCCCCCGGAAAGTGGGGCCTGGGACTGCAGGCCCCCTTTTAATCCGGGCCTGATCATACGTATATATACTTTATTATCGTTCCATTTCCATTATAAGAACTTCGTACGAGCAGCCCAGCTTCGTCATTCAGAAAGAGAAATCGTAAACTAAGAAAGTTAGATACGCAGGCGAATTACAATCGCGCAGTAATATGTTAATAAAGTACATTTATCGGCTGGAAAGGCAGCAAAACGCATGACCTAACGGTGTATAAGAAATTTCATTTGATAATCGAAGTTACGTATCCGAGCGAGCCGAACGCTTCCGAACCGAACCGAACCGAAACGAGATGGTCTAAAAATACTTCGCATAAGGGAATGGTGAGGGTTCAGTGAGGCTGACCGAACCGAATCGAGCGCTCGTATTCCTAGGTCGAACATTCGGTCGCGCCTAATATTCTCCCAGAAGAAGATGGACGACGCGAAGCTGATCACGATGGTGAGGCAGCACCAGGAGCTCTACGACACCGATGCCCCGGACTACTGTAACCAAGACGTGCGGCTGAGGATCTGGGAGATTATCGGTACGAAGCTGGGAGTGACGGGTAAGTATAACTCCGTTAGAAATCCGTGAATCCCGATAGCTTAGAAGATCAAGAATCGGGATATCGTTTCCAGCGAAAAGATGCAAGACAAGGTGGAGCTATCTGAGGGACCTCTACACGAAGGCTCTGAAGAACCGGAGTGCAAAGCGCATAGAAGGGAGCACCGCGATGAAACCGTGGAAGTACGAAGCGGAGATGGGATTCCTGAACCCGTTCCTAGGTAACAAGCAGAAGCTGAACCCGTACATCGTCGGCAAGAGGCGGAAATTGAATCGACCGATCGAGGCGGCGCCAGTAGAAGAGATCGGGACGGATAACAATGTAAAACCCGTTTCTCCGCCTTCCACGCCGCTGAACTGCCCGTCGCCGTCCTCGTCCACCCAGAATTCCACCAGCGCGTTAAGGAGGCTTCACGTAATTGCCCCTCAGACCTTCGTCCAGGATCACGGCCACCATCACATGGCACCACCTAACGATGCTCTAACGAAGTACTTCGTGGCGGTGGAGGAGACCGTTAGAGGATTCCCGCCGGCGTTGCAGGTGAAAGTGAAGTCCGAAATATCGAGGATAGTCCATCAGGCCGAAATGGAGAACATACAGCAGTCCCAATTCGAGCCATTCCTGCAGACCACCCAGGACATTCCCCAGCTGCAGTTCTCGGTCGATAACCAGGGGCACGCACAGTACGCGTTCGAATGCGCGGTGACGAAGCAAGAGCAACCGGGGTGAATCAGATGGAATGACTTTTAAGAGATTATTTCGTTCGAAACACTGACAAAGCCCACAAGTGCTGCATTAACCAATAAGCAAATTAAGCTCGTGCTTAGGGCATCGGCAGGCGGGGAGGGGCGCCATAGAAATTTTCTGAATTTCAAAATCGTTTGAAACTTTTATTGGAAACACTTTTTAGTCAGATTATCGGAAATACCTAAGAAATCGTACATTGCGTTGAAGTGGTCACCCTGTATCGCGGGGTCCCAAATCTTTTTTAAGTGCTTAGGGCCTCTGAAGGTCTTAATCCCAGCCCTGATCGCGTCAGACTGTTTGGTGATGGAGGCATGGGCGTCCGGGGGGGCAACTGTCCCTTTTGTCCCCTCCTGGCTTTTGAGAAAAAATCGCTTATTTTTCAAAACTGATATTTATTAAGTTCATACTAAAAAAGGGAATACTTTTAAATTCCGGTTTTACATTTTTAATTATATTGGCCTTATAAAATGCGTTAAAAAAGCAAGAGGGGTATATTTTTCTTTACCATCATTCCAAGGTTGCCCCCCTCCCCCTGGAAAAAAGTCTCCGGACGCCACTGGATGGAGGATGATGATTATGAGACAGCAGTGGTGCGATATCGGTCAATTTTACCGTGGACTGATGCTTGTTCCATTGAAATCTGATTAGATTTTGATAAGCCTTATTGTTCCTACTGGTTTTTTTAATAAAGATGGTGACTGAATATAACCGTTGGTTCCTCTTGAATCGATCGGAATTAGTGTACCTTTGGATACAAATATTTGAAGTGACTGAGGACCTTTTAAAGGCTAACTATTAATGTCCAGGATGTCCGATGGATTTTTCGGTACTTATCAAGTTTCTACGTTGCTGGGAGTCCATTACCATTTAAGTGTCACGTGCAACGTTATCGATCGCAATCCTACTAGCGGTTGGACTAGAAACTAAATACGAAGAAACGGTATGTGTGCGCAGTCGGTTAATTTTTTCTTGAAATAAAACGTGTCTTCCCCGAGATTCTCAGCTTTACTTTATAGTACATATACATGTAGAGTGGACAGCAGAAAGTGTAAAATAATACCAGGCTTTAAGTATTATCTTAACCCCAATCTATTAGACATGGGATCTGCTGGAACTATCTTATTTTTACTACGTACAGTTCATTTCGGAAGGTTCTTCGATCGATGCATCGCCACGTGGTTCGTAGGGCCTCACAATTACCTGAAAAGAATTATTTTCCCCGTCGAGTTTATCGCCATCTTTCTCCTCGTTCTCGAAGGGTGTCTTGAGAAGGATTTAAGAGCATGCGGTGTTCGTAATATTAAATAGAAATATGTTTTTTGGGGGGAGTCAGCCTGTGAACAAAAGCCACGTGAAACTTACAAAACGGCCACGATACCGCAAGCCAAACGACCCCCAGAGTTTCCAGTGGTCAATGAAAGCTTATGGTTGCCTTTTCCCAGATCGTCCACGCCGGAATGGACGACGACCGAGCGACCAAGGATACTGTAAGGCCCAGCGAGAGAAATGATGGAGTCCGTGATGTCCACGTGTGCTTCCCCTCGATTGTTGGCTAGAATGTTGCCCAAATCGCCTACATGCCTCTCTCCATCGTTTTTCCCACCGTGATGCATCTTTGGAAACGAGAAGGAACAATCCATCTGTGAAATTGTGCTCGCACTTTCCACGGAAAATGGGAGGCTGAGCTCGGTGAATTTTCGAAAGATAAAGCCACAAGATTAGTTTGAAAGTAATAGGACTCCTACGAGAGAACTTGGAAAGCTGATACTGGAAGAAGTTGTGGGAAAAATAATTAAATTAGTTTCGGCTCTTTTTAACCGACTTCAAAATAATAAAAATCCACTAAAAAGTAAAAAATAATTTTTTCCCTTATTTAATCTACGACTCTCATATTTTTTAAGTCGGCGCCAGATTTATGCAGCGCAAATAATGAGGCGTCGACTTAAAAAATATGAGAGTCGTAGATTGAATGAGGGAAAAAATTATTTTTTACTTTTCAGTGCATTTTTATTATTTTGAAGTCGGTTTAAATTTTTTTTTTTAATTTTTTTTACATTCGTGGGATTGTAGTGGGCGCCTGCGGACATGCAACCATCCTGTATGTCCCCCTTTTCGTGCACATGGAAACCGTGCAAGCCTTCGCTGAGACCGTACACCATGCCTGTGATATGGGAGGGGGGGTTATACGGTCCGTCCTGCATGATCCTCAATTCTCCTGTCACATTTGCGGTCGACGCATCGTGAGGCTCCAGGCGCACGATCGCGCGGAGCATTGTCTCCTGCTGCATGTAAATGTAATGTTAAAGAAATTCACGGAAACCGAACGCTGCGAGGAAACTAACTGCTCGAAAGAATTTTTTTTGAATTTCTTCAATTCAAATTTTCAATTCGGTTTCATTTTATTTTTAAACTTTCGAAGAGCGTCGTATGTGCACTTACATTTGCAACGGCCACGGCCAAAACACCGAACAACAGTACAATCACTCGATTCATCTTGATTAACCTAGAAGGATGAATGCACAAGATTGGACAATGGTTGTAGCGTAGACTTTGCATCTAACGAAGAATCGAAATTTACTACAATCTCGTTTACGAGAAATATCAAGAATCACCGATCTCAATTGCTAGATGAAAACAAGCTGCATCTACGTTTTGTTTTTACTAGCAAAAGTAGACTACATCACTGTTCATAAGTATTAGGTAGGATTTGTTGGTTTTTAAAAACCGTTTTTTTTTTTTTTAATAAATTCGTAGAATTCGAAAACTGGTTTTTACATTTAAAAATCCGGTTTTATATACTAGAATTAATATATAAAAATGAATTAATTATTTAATTAACATTTTGATTTGAAATCGCTTCGGACACAAGACACAAGCATTATATTGCAGTAGGTAGTAACAGTTTACTGTAAAACTAATCTACACGAGATCATATTTCCTGAAGAAAAATACTAAATGAAATAAGGATTTATAATTTATATTTTGTACGGGTTTTAGTTATTTTAATTTTTTTTTCCATTTGGTTTTGCATGCACTGTATTTTATTGTGTTATATTTTTGTAGATCCATAAATATTAAATGAACTCAAAAATTGTATGGATTTTAGTTATTTTAATTTTTTTTTACTTTTTTGGTTTTGTATAAATCGAGTACCTATTATTTATTTCGTTATATTTTTGTAATTCCACAAATATTAAAAAACTGCAATTTTTTAAAATCAGTACAAATATTTATTTATTATTCTAATTATATTTTTTGGTGAAAATTCGAAAACCGATTTTTTCAAATGTCGGTTTTTGTATAAACCCTGATATTAAGATATCTACTCTGCGTGGAACAATAAATCAGAAACGTTGCAAATTTTATTAAAGGACTTCAAGAAATTTTTCAAAATTCAGAATTATTCTGTACCAATTTTCTGAAAATACAGCAGGTGTCCTAATACTTACGAACGCCGGTACACATATATACAAGATGGAAGCAGAATTGATAAAGAACGCAGCCCAAATACGACGAGTTCTATTGAAAACTGTGCAATGGGTAGATCAGTAGATACTGCGCCACAAATCGCCACGATACCTCCAGCCTTGATTGGCTTGAATTGCTTGAAACGTCGAAAGTGGAAGGAAACGTAGCACGCACTGTGCGGGCGTGCTATTTATTATTGTCAACAGACTTTATTACACGGAGTACACAATAAACAACGAGCGATATAACGAATGAAACAATGAAGCGCAAAAGAGAGGTTCAGCGTAAAGCTGCTATTTATTAAAGTTGAGCTTGAATGTTAAATGCTCACGAATCGCAGAACACTGACTGACTGACTGGTTGCTGGACAGTGTTACAGTTTATAGGTGACACGAGTTGACCGGCTAGCGTTCGCATCCCCACAATCAGGTTGCTCCAAATTTGTCACGAATTAATTATAATCGGGCGATATTATGTGACGTTGCACAAGGGGATTGATTCAGTGTCAACGACGATGGAGGATAAATTGTGGGCTCAGACTTAAATCTCGAGATCGAGTTAGAAGTTTGCAGAGCTCGTAATTTGTTTTATTTTGAAATTCTCGGGTCTAAAAATCGTTTTTTTTATTCTTTTTTTTTCGAATGTTCAACCTTTTAGGAATACGTGTTTAAAAGGATTTGTTGAAATTCGTAAAATTCTCGAAGTTATAGGCATTTAAGTAGAGGCAAATGCAGGGGTAACATCCGGCCACTCGGCACTCACTTAAAACTTTAAACGCGTTTTCCTCGAAACAGTGTTCCCAAATTCTGTGGGACCTGTATCTCCAAAAGTTATTATCCGATTCGACTGAAACTTTTTTTATTTTGATGGATATACTTCTGACTCGTGGAGAAACCAGTAAAATTGAAAAAAATTGAAAATTTGTAATTTTTAAAGGCGTTTAAAGAACGAAAGATATAGGGAAAAGTGATTTCAAACTTCAAGTGTCGTTATTTTCTAAAAAAATGTCATTTTTGTAATTTTTTTCTGCCCTCCTAACCAGAAGTATATTCTTCAAAATAAAAAAGTTTCAGTCGATTCGGATAATAACTTTTGGAGATACAGGTCCCACCGATTTGGGTGAATTTTTTAACGCTTCGACTTTAACGACTCCCCAGTGCCGTCTGCAATGGTTAATTATATAACAAAAAATATATTTCTATAATCTAAGACATCCTTAATACAATGCAAAAAGTCCCATTAAATTATATAAAGTAGTTTTCCTTTAATTAATTCCTAAAGATCACCTATTTTTTATGGGCTCTAGACCGGAACCTCCCCTTAAGTTCGCTATCCCTGTGTTCTGATGTCCAGCTGGTAAGATTTGGCAGCCCGATCTTTGACTTGTTGACCTTTTTCAATTTGTAATCCATTGAGAGTCTTCTGGTTTTCCCCTCTCGAAGAACGTTCCTCCAATCGAACGAATGCCCGAACGGATTTTTCTGCAGATAGACCCAACCTTCTGCCTGCGTTTCCGGTGAATCTCGCCTTGGTGTAGGCGTAGTGGTGCGGGCCGCGACCGAAATGATACAAAGACGGTATGCGGCGAGCTTGACTTTAATGGGTACTATTTATTAAAAATAATAAACTTCATATAGTATAAAGTTATCAACAATTATTAGAATACGAAACTAACAAAGGGAGGACACCAAGTGATAGGCATCGATTTTGATGAGCCTTGGCACGATGGATCTATGTCGAAAATAAGTAAATACGTGTCCGAGCGTTTCTGTCAATGGGCCTTAATAATAGAGATATTTACATGTAAATTATTAAACATTTAATAGCGCCCCTGTAAAACATAGAAGCCATAACCTCCAATTAAAGATATGCCGTGGAGCGTTCGGTATGACGTCGGCGTGGTGTTGTTTGCGGTCGTGAGTTCGATTCCGCCTGTGTCTAATATATTTTTTCATACTTTATTTTTTTCACACTTTTTTTCCACACTGTATGAACAGTGAGAAAAAAGGTAACGTTCATTATTAATTTTTTTAAATGTATAAATCGCGCGATAGAGGCCGTGGGGTTTTAGTGGGTAAAAATCCCACACTACCGTGGCGCCCTCAGGGGATTTCCCTCTGGAGGTGTCGGGGTGTCTTTTGAAGATTTCCCCACGTTAAAAAAAAAAATTAATTGTATTTATATATTTAAAAGAATTAATAATGAACGTTACCTTTTTTCTCACTGTTTATACAGTGTGAAAAAAATATATACAGACAACACACAGGGCGAATCGAACTCACGACCGCAACACCACGCCGACGTCACACCGAAAGCTCCACAGCATATCTTTAAATGGAGGTTATGGCTTTTATGTTTTACATGGGCGCTATGAAATGTTTAATAATTTAATGTAAATATCTCTATTATTATGGCCCATTGGCAGAAACGCTCGGACACGTATTTACTTATTTTCGACATAGATTCATCGTGCCAACTCTCATCAAAATCGATGTCTATCACTTGGTGTCTTTCCCTTGTAAGTGTATAAACGACCGTTGCTTTTTTTTAATTAACTGACTGGTGCCGACCTCAAAAAGTATAAATAGATATTTACTTAGGTATATTATTAAGAAAGTAATAAGAAAAATTATTTTACGCTTTCCTTCCCTATTTTGAAGTCGGTTTAATTTTTCTTTAAATTTTATTTAATTACTTGAAATTAAACGTGTCATCCCCAAGATTTTCAGCTTTACTTTATAGTACATATACATGTCGAGTGGACAGCAGAAAGTGTAAAATAATACCAGGCTTTAAGTATTATCTTAACCCGAATCTATTAGATATTGGATCTGCAGGAACTATCTTATTTCTACTACGTACAGTTCATTTCGGAAGGTTCTTCGATCGATGCATCGCCACGTGCTTCGTAAGACCTCACAGTGATCTGAAAAAAATTATTTTCCCCGTCGAGTTTATCGCCATCTTTCTCCTCGTTCTCGAAGGGTGTCTTGGGAAGAATTCAAGAGCATGCGGTGTTCGTAATATTAAATAGAAATATGTTTTTTGGGGGGAGTCAGCCTGTGAACAAAAGCCACGTGAAACTTACAAAACGGCCACGATACCGCAAGCCAAACGACCCCCAGAGTTTCCAGTGGTCAATGAAAGCTTATGGTTGCCTTTTCCCAGATCGTCCACGCCGGAATGGACGACGACCGAGCGACCAAGGATGCCATGCGGCCCGGTGAGGGAAATGATGGAGTCCACAATGTCCACGTGTGCTTCCCCTTGGTCGTTCGCTAGGATGTTGCCCAAATCGCCTACATGCCTCTCCTCATCGTTTTTCCCACCGTGATGCATCTGAGCTCAGTGAATTTTCGAAAGATAAAGCCACAAGATTAATTTGAAAGTAATGTGGGATCAGGAACCCCCATACCATAAGAGGGGACACGGAGTAGCGAGGGCCGGGGGCAGTCGGCGGTAGCTGAGGTAGTTAAGGCGGCTGGCCAGCGCGCAAGTCTGGAGATCGCGGTTCGAGTCCCGTCCGCGGAGGCTTCCCTTTTTTGCGTGACTCTACATTTTATGTCAGAAGTGGGATGGGGGGAGCACCGATCGCCACACGGAGCCGAGAGATGGCGTTCGAGGTCGTTGTCTGCGACGCGAAAAATAATAGAACACTGCGGCGGTCGTAAGGTGTTCAGCGACGTAAAATAAAACGACACCAGCACGTGAAGTTTGCGACTTGACATTCGAGGGCGAATGTCGTCGCAGGAGGGCCGAGTGTGTGGAATCAGGAACCCCCGTAGCGAGGAGTCACGGAGTATCGAGGGCCGGGGGAAGTCGGCGGTAGCCGAGGTGGTCAATGGCGGCTGGCCAGCGCGCAAATCTGGAGATCGCGGGTTCGAGTCCCCGGAGGCGGCTTTTTTTCCCCCCTTTTTTCCGTGATCCTACAGTAATAGGACGTCTACGAGACAACTTGGAATGTTGGTACTGGAAGAAGTTGTAGGAAAGATAATTAAATTAGTTTCGTTTCTTTTACATTCGTGGGATTGTAGTGGGCGCCTGCGGACGTGCAACCATCCCGCGTGTCCCCCTTTTCGTGCACATGGAAACCGTGCAAGCCTTCCCTGAGACCGTACAACCTGCCTGTGACATGGGAAGGGCCATACGGCCCGTCTTGCACGATCCTCAATTCTCCTCTCACATTTGCCATCGACGCATCGTGGGGCACCAGGCGCACGATCGCGCACAGCATATTCTCCTGCTGCATATAAATGTAATGTTACAGAAATTAACGGAAACCGAACGCTGCGAGGAAAATAACTGCTTGGAAGAGTTAGAAAGAATTTTTTTTTCGAATTTCTTTAAATTCAAATTTTCAATTCGATTTCATTCAATTTTTAAACTTTCGAAGAGCGTCGTATGTGTACTTACATCTGCAACGGCCACGGCCAGAACACCGAACAGCAGTACAATCACTCGATTCATTTTGATTACCCTAGAAGGATAAATACATAAGATTGGACAATGGTTTTAGCAAAGATTTTCCATCTAACGAAGAATCGAAATTTTCTAGAATCTCCTCTACGTGGAATACCAAGAATCACCGATCTTAACTGCCAGATGAAAACAAGCTCTACACACACTGCTCACAAGTATTAGGTAGGGTTTGTCGGTTTTTAAAAACCGGGTTTAAAAAATTTTTTTTTTTTTATAAATTTGTAGAATTCGAAACCGGTTTTTACATTTGAAAAATCGGGTTTATATACTAGCATTAATATGTAAAAATGAATTAATTAAAATTTAATAAACATTTTGACTTGAAATCGCCTCGGACACAGGCATATTGTAGTAGGTATAGTAACAGATTACTGTAAAACTAATCTTCCCGAGTTCATATATTTTGATGAAAAATACTAGATGAAGTAAAGATTCATAATTTATATTTTGTACGGATTTTAGTTATTTTAGTTTTTTGTTTCATTTGGTTTTGCATGCAGCGTATTTTATTGTGTTATATTTTTTCAGATCCATAAATATTAAATGAACTCAAAAATTGTACGGATTTTAGTTATTTTAATTTTTTTTACTTATTTGGGTTTGTATAGATGGAATATATTTTATTTTGTTATATTTTTGTAATTCCATAAATATTAAAAAAAAAAACTGAAAAATTTTAAAATTCCTACAAATATATATTTATTATTTTAATTACGTTTTTTTTTTTGCGAAAATTCGAAAACTGGTTTTGTGGGAATAGTGTAATACAAAAACCGGTTCCTACTCTAAAACACCTACTCTGTGTGGAGCAATTTCAAAACGTTGCAAATTTTATTGAAGGACTCCAAGAAATTTTTAAAAATTCAAAATTATTTACTCTGTACCAAACATCATATTTTCTAAAAATACCGCAGGTTTCCTAATACTTACGAACGCCGGTATACATATATAGAAGATGGAAGCAGAATTGACAAAGAACGCAGCGATTACGACGAGTTATATCGAAAACTGTCCAATGCGTAGGTCAGTAGATACTGCGTCAGAAATCGCCGCGATATTTCCAACCTTGATTAGCTTGAGAGGTCGAAAGTGAAAGGAATCTTGCACGCACTTACGGGTGAGTTATTTCTTATTGCCGACGGACTTTATTACACGGAGTACACAATAAACAACGAGCGATATAACGAATGAAACAATGAAGCGCAAAAGAGAGGTCCAGCGTGAAGCTGCTATTAAAGCTGACCTTGAATGTTAATTGCTCACGAATCGCAGAACACTGACTGACTGACTGGATGCTGGACAGTGTTCGGTTTATAGGTGGCACGAGCTGACCGGCTGGCGCTCACATCCCCACTATCAGGTCGCTCCAAAATTGTTACGAAATAATTATAATCGCGCGATATAACGTGACGCTGCGCAAGAGGATCGGTCCAGTGTCAACAATGGTGAATAAATTGTGGACTCAGGCGTAATTTTTCGTGATTTGTTTTATTTCGAAAATTTCGCGATAGGATTTCCGCTAAGCTGATTATTAAATTCGCTATTTCTGCGCTCTGATGCCCAGCTGGAACGACTCGTCAGCCCCATCTTTGACCTGGTGTTGATCTTTTTTAATTTGTAATCCATCGAGACTCTTCTGGTCTTCCCCTCTTTGAGAACTTTCCTCCAATCGAACGAATGCTCGAACGGATTTTTCTGCAGATAGTCCAGCACTTCTGCCTGCGTCTCAATGAAATTGTAGATGATCTCGTCATCCGGGTCGATGTGGCCAATGTCCTTGCAATTCGTAGAAAGAAGATAAGCGGCAATTATTCGAAGATGAGGAGTCTAGATCTAAGGCCCGGGGTCACTTGAAGATATGATGGTGAGAAAAAAGTGTGAACTGCGAACGCCGCTGAAAATGGGATGTTATAGATTCGAGTTAAGATAATACTTGAAGCGTAGATATTGTAGGAATAGGTTTTGTAACTCCTGCATATGGGAGCCACGGAAAAAAGAGGGCCTCGGGCGACGGGACTCGAGCCCGCGATCTGCGGATCCTCAGTGTACTGGTTTCATATTCCGGGCTCCCCTCTTATGGGTATTCCTGATCCCACAGTATTAATTTAAAATGCGAGTTCTAAACTTTCCTTTCACCGCCACTCTGCCAAGTAGATTGTCTCTACAAGCACCTTTACTTCCTGCTGAAGTATAGTCTCCGCCAAAGTATCCTTTACGACAGTTTTCCTAGGGGCAACTTGTATCGCCGGAGTAAGGGAAACTCGTTTCCTTTCCGGCTGGCTCTCAGGGAAAAACGCGGCGATGGTGTGCTGAAAAATGTCATCCCGCGCCTGCAACGTCTCCTGCAGCTTTTGCTTCTTCCGTTTCGCCTCCCGCCGCAGCCTCATTATCGGCTCGCGTTGCCTCTCGAGGTCGTCCTTCCTCAGACCCTTCTTCTCGAGGATCACCCGCTGCATACGCTTCAGCTCCATCGCCTTCCACCTTTCCTGCGCCACCTCGAGCAACTCCCAGGGTTTCTGGTGGACGGGGTGGTAGTTTGAATGTTGAGAAGCCTCGTCCTTACTTCATTAACGATTCTCTGCGGCCAGGGTGGCAGCGGATATAAGAATGTTACCCCGGGCTTTGTCTCTTCCACGACAGGCGCTTCCTTTTCCGGTACCACAACTTTGGCCCTATCCGCCTCTTCCATTTGCCTCCTTTCGACCACTTCCCTCGCTAGCCTCTGCTTCTCCTCGATGCCTTCCGCATTCGCCCTTGTCCACGCCTCCTGCCAATCCTTGCAGTTGCTTATCTGGAACGCACGAGAGAGTTCTCAGCACCGACTGCTAGGCCGCCTAAAAGGTAGTCATTAACGAGCCACTGATCTTACCCTTTCACTTTGCCGCTGGACGAAATTCTTCATCCATTGGATCTGCGTGGAGTCGTATTTCATGAAGACGAACGGTGCCAGGAATAGCCTGAGGATGCCGTTGAAGTCGCAGAAAGCTACGCACTGCGGGTCCAGGAATAGCTCGTGGCTGTAGATCCCCGTGATTATGCGACCCGAGAGGCTCTGGATCACGCACGGTTGCTCGCTCTTCACCATGAAGTCCCAGAGCTCCACGCTGCCGTCCATCCGGCCCAAAATAAGTGTCGTGGGTCGGAATCTGCCCCAGCAGCACACCGTGTACCTGCGTTCCGCGAGGTTTATTCAATTGCCCGGACTTTGGATCATCGGATTCCGTTCCTACCCAACATTGCACTTCTTCCACGTGAGGGGCGCGGGAAGATCGTCCCTCCAGATACAGAATATCTTGCCTCCTACCGTGGCCACGATGTTGTTGTAGTACCTGGACCTATTCGCGTGGGTGACAGGGCCATCGTGCACCTTGGTGCACCAAGTCCAGCGGCACGTCTCGGTGTTGATGGTCACGTCGGTGCTGAACTCGAATCCGTCCCATTCCACGCAGCCAAAGTCACCTGTTATTTTATTTGTACAGAGGGTGGTTGGTGAAAAGAAGTGGAAAATTAAATGGATGGATTCTACGCGAGAAAATAAGAGGAAAATCAAGAGTAAGGAAATTGCGGTGGAGGCTTGGTTCCTTAGTTATTAATGTTTAAGTATTCCGAGGAGGAGCGCCTGAAGTAGGCAATTCGGCGGTGGGCGGGTCCTCTGACGGCGACTGCGCATAGCTCTACGCGCATTTTGACCGCGCTCGAAGTGACTCGACGGATGGTAATGTAGAGGATCCGACTTGAAGTGTCTCGTCTACCTTCCACGGTACCGATGTGTATTTTTGCCTCCATTTGAAAGTTTTCTGGCTTCTTGATAACGTTTCTGTAGAATCTCCTAATAGTGATGTCATTGGCAACTGGTAGCATCATCTCCAGGCGTTTCTTTTCGAACACCGGTACGCGGATACTGAGCGTGGTGA
The DNA here is from genome assembly GCA_029448645.1 of Andrena camellia. Lineage (NCBI taxonomy): Eukaryota > Metazoa > Arthropoda > Insecta > Hymenoptera > Andrenidae > Andrena > Andrena camellia. The sequence continues at coordinate 26,644,835 of CM055678.1, read as the reverse complement.
TCACTTGTTTGCGACTGTCGTCGGGATGGTGGACTACCAGCATATAAAACGGCCGGAGTATACGATCCAGGCGCTTGTACGGCGAGGTTATCTTCAGCGCTTCCGGTCGCTCCGGTTGTGTCTTCGTCTTCCCTCTCGGGCGACTCTTCTTTGGAATTTCCTGCCTTCTTACGATTGATAATAAGATAGGCGCGCGTTTAACCCTCCGTGGTCACACATCCTTATAATCACAAATTGGCCACACGGGGGGTTTCACCGCGTCCCAGGTCATTCTTGAGTTACAATTTTCGGATTTTTTAATCTTTTTTTAACCCATTTTCAGTGATAACTACTGTACATTCGTAAAAATACTTATACAAACATACACGCTAGGTACCTAATAGTTTTTTTTTTAGAACCGTAAATTTTGATATTGTAGGAAACATAGGTGTCACCATTCCTACGCGTTTCGAGAGCCACGGAAAAAGAGATTCACGGGTGCCGGGAATCGAACTCGAGCTGTCCGCGTGCTGATCAGCAGCGTTAACCACCACGGCTAGCGCCGGCTCTCCGTGGTCCCTTAATCCGGGCCCCCTCTTATGGCATAGGGGTTCCTGATCCCACAATATGATAAAATTTGTAGTTCAAGAAGAAAGGAAAACAGCGATATTTTTATTTTTATTTTTTTCGCGATAAATCCCCTTTGGAGGTCATAAAGGCGCGACATTTGAGCTTGAAAATTGCTCTTAGGGGGCGATACACCCCATGTGGCCACGAAGGGTTGAGTACCGGAAATTGACTAACTTCAAGTCCCAGAATGCGATGGTACCGTCCTGGCTCGTAGTGATAAATTGAGATGTTAGGTCGTCAAGGGCTGTGTCTTCTGGCAAAGTGGTGATTCTACCATTCGGTTCGATCCGGTCGTACGAGGAAGTCCAGGATATCTGGGTTATCGCTGCTTTCTGGCTGTCCTTGAGGGAGGACATCGCCGTCGGTCTGACGACAGACGTTCCCATTACTTCCTTCAACCACATGCTCAGATTCCTTATCGCAATCTTGTACTTGACCTGGGCAGCAGTGTTGACGATGACCGTTTCTATTTGCTCGATCTTCCCAGGGATGTGCCAAAGGACGACCTGTAAGTTGGAGAATTTCGCGTTCGTCGGAGTGCCCGGCTTCGCTAGTTAGGCTACCACTTAACTGGCCATTGGCGCAACCGCCGACGATCAAGGTGCCATCGAGAGGGTGAGCAGCCACCACTGTCACCTCCCTTGTACACTCGAGGGTCAATTTCGGTGACAAACTGTCGTTGAAGGACCATACGAGAACGTAGTTGTTTGGGTCGACTTTCAGCACCTGTGTTTAGAAGACCGATGGTATATCGATTGTATTCGAATATATATTCTATTGACCTCATCGTATGGTTTCGGCCCCAGAAGACGATGACTCTTGGAGAAGTGCGTGTAGGCAGCGAACGCCACCCCGGTCCACAGTGGGTGCCAACAAAGATCGCTGATCACTTTCTCACCCACGTATGTGCCATCGTGGAAGCTCAAGTGCTCCTTGTAGCCCGCCGGCACCGACCACTGCGTGTCCCTTGGATCCCTCACCAAATGTCCGTAATCGTTCTTGTAGATATCCCAAGTGGCGTTCAACAGCATCTGCAAATTTTCATTGAAACAGATTACCTGATCCCAGAGATGGGCAAAAAATTATTTGAAATAAAAATTTGTGTACGAAATTTTTATTTTAAATAATTTTTTCCCCATCTCTACCCGATTCTACGTGACAAAATAAGGCGAAAATAAAGAGTAACGAAATTGCGGTGGAAGCTTCGTTTCTGAGTTATTAACGTTTGCGGTTCGAGCAAGGAGCGCCTGAAGCACGGCAATTCGGCGGTGAGCTGCGCGCGCAGGCCAGTGTGGCTGCGCGCAGTCGCGAGGCTCACCTCGTCGCACACTTCGTCGGTGAAGCGACGAAGGAATTTCCTCAGCGACTCTCTTTCATCTTCGTTGAATCTAGAGATGTCTGGGGACTGGTACTCGTACAGGTACTGGGTCCAACAGTTCATCGGCACGGAGAGAACTGTTTGAACCCCGGCTTCTCGAGGGGGAGGCGTTACTTGAGTCCCGTTGTACAGCAGCTTTCGGTGGACGTTCTCGAAAGTTTGGCGATACGGGAGCAGCTCGATGTACCCATCCCTCTGATCGTCCGCATTCCTGTCCGACAACTGCAACTCAGCGTTCAGCAAGTCTGCGGTGGATAGCACCTGGGGAGGATAGGATAAGATAGGAGGATAATTCTGTTGGTGAGATTCTGCAGCTTCTTACCTCGATCTCCAAAAGCGGCCTGGTGTTCTCGACGATGGATGCTTGGACCTCGGCGCTGCTCCCTAATTCTTGCCACTCTCCCAGGGGTTTGTAAACGGCAGTTCTCACGCGATTCTCGTGCTCTTCCCTTTGCGTCTGGATGTAACTTACAATAGCGTTTCGACCCTCCTCTGTCAAGCATATGTAGAACTGGCCCTCCTGGGTCAACGAGGGGACGTAGCCAATGAGTAATCTAGTATTCGGAAAGGCGTGTATCTCATCTCTGACAGACAGGAAGTCACTGCTCTCATCGTGCAGGTCTAGGTTGTCCTCGATGATTTCCTTTCGCACGTACACCCATGGATACTCGGTGCTCACGTTCTCTCCTATCACGCAACCGACCACCTTCTGCGTCAGGGGTGACAGATTTATCCGCACTATGCCTGGGATACCCTGGAAATCGTAAACGTTCCTCAGATTCTTTTAATTGAAGCCTCAGTTCTTCTGGGATTCACGAAGCATTCCTTTCTCTCGATTTCTTAGGCTTTTCTTTATTACTATACTATATTGCCGTGTTTAGGACTTGGAATTCAAATTGCGCGCGCTCGGTATTCGAATTGCGCGCGCTTGGTATTCAAATTGCGCGCGCTAATTCGAATAGCTCATAGATGTTTGGCGCGTTGAATTGATTTACCATCGAAACAGAGTAGCGAATTTGCTTTCGCGGATCAGGCATAACATCGGTTGAGCTAAGTTTTATAATATCCTCCTTCGATGGACCAGATGAAGCATACGAATCGAGCTCATAAATGGTCAACCGTCTCTCCCTCGGTATCTCGACATCGAGATTCACTGTTTTCTTAGCTTCCTTCTCCCAATCTATCGTCTCCGTAGAAATAGCTACAAGGAGAGTGATTATGTTCACATATCGGTAACATATTTCTAATCGAGGTTATGTCTAACATCGTTGGTCATCCATTTCCCACTCCTTCTCGCGTTTCGGCATGTATTCGTAGTGTTCGTCCTCGGAATCATCGTCATTATAATTCGGATTCTCAATTAAATCCGTCTCTATATGTCCGGGCTCCTCTTCTTCTTCTCCAATCTGCTCTTCCTTCTCGTCGATATTTTCAGGCTCGTCAGACATTATGTTCTAATTATCCTTATACAAATAAGTCGATGAGGATTTATCCTTTCTATCGAAATTATTAATCGAAGATAAATATTTTAATTCGTGACTTGCTTGCCGACTGCTGAAACGAGTCACACCAAGTCAAATTCAATTTACGCAGTAATATCTGCGAACATAGGTTCGTGTATAATTTACATGAATATAGAAATGTCGCTGCATTTAACTTTACACTTGTTTCATGTTTGGTTGTATACAAAGAACCACAAATATTCTTTTGTTATCTTTCGTATGATTTATGAATCGAGTATAATTAATCCTCCGTCGATAACGCTCCCAGACAGCCTACTTTACCGACTCAACCGATGTTATCGACTGAGCAACATCCTGCAAATTATAAATTTGCAAGTTCTATGAATCCTACAATTCCGAACGTTCATTCAAACGTACGATGACTCAGATTTCAATTCGACTACACTGCCACTGTCAATGCCGCTGACTCACACTGACACCTACACGCCGCGCGACAGAGCTCAACGGGGCACGGCTAGCTTTCGTAGTGTGCGTGCAACAGTAGCGTAACTGGTGGGAATTTAGTAACAGTTTAACGACGCGTCCCGCTCAAGAGTACGTTCTCTGTGTGTTGCTCTCGAAAAGGGCAATGATACGATGAGTACTATCAGGTGTTTTGTGCTCGTGTTTGCTATCGCAAGTAATTCATTTACCGCCGCCTGTAAGTATACCTTCGCCGTTAATTCTCAGCGAAATAATTATCCCTCGCTGCGCCCGCGATCGTTTCTTTCGAGCTGATCGAATCCAGCCAAGCCCACTTCGCAATATGGCGTAGTGGACATGCATCAGACTTCTGAGAAAGGAGTGATCCTTAAATTTCAATGCTATTACGTGTCCATCAACGTGCAATTAAAATAATTAAATTAATACACAGTTCGCAATATATATCGAACTTACGCATTCGCTGCACTTTAATGCAAACGTAAGCACGCATTATTTGGTGCTTGTTACATAAAATTTTCTTATTCAATTAATCAATCAACACCTCTTTTCCATGGAATGGAGAAAGGGAGGACGTCGTACCCACTTATTAATAATTAATAGATCCTCGATGGTAGGCATTAAGCTGCGCGAGCCCTGTTGATAATAACTTTGTGATTTTCCATTAGATGACGAATGCAACGAACCGCTTTTGGATAAAGCTCATTTAACAGCCACTTCGGCGTTGCCTGGGAGGGGCCCGTACAATGCCAGGCTGAACGGTAAAGTTTGTTACTAATTCTCTGTAAACTTTCTGTGGCACTTCTCTATAGGTTTCCGTTGATTAACGTTTCCCCGTATTACTCTCCCTTTTTTATTTCTCTTGTGAAAGTATAGAGATATTTCGGTAGTTTGTTGCTTGGTATACATTTCCAATGAAGATTGTATTGTCTGTACTCATTATGTTATGATTGCTTCTCTCCATCTGTATTTACGATTATGTTTAATAACAATACAGGTAGTGTATTACACGAGTATCTATGAATCAAGAGATTTAGAAAGCCGAGGCTTGTTAAACAGGCGTTGATCTTATAAACGCCCATGCCCAATTAAAAGAAGCTCCGATCTGTAATAGGAGAATTAAACTCACTGACTCATCGCACAGTTATTCTGTACATCTGATTTAATTTCAACTAGGACTCGGACTATTCGAATAATTTAATATTCGAATATTTTACAAGTATTCGACTGCTACAAATAAAGTTCGAATATTTGAAATAATACTGAAATATTCGAATATTTAAGTATTCGAATACTGAAATATTCGAATAGTATTCGAATACTTAATATTAAATATTTGAATACTTAATACTAAATATTCGAAAACTTAATATTAAATATTCGAATACTTAATATTAAATATTCGAATACTTAATATTAAATATTTGAATAGTTAATATTCGAATATTTAAGTATTCGAATACTTAATATTAAATATTCGAATACTTACTATTAAATATTCGAATGCTTAATATTAAATATTCGAATACTTAATATTAAATATTCGAATACTTAATATTAAATATTCGAATACTTAATATTAAAGATTGGAATACTTACTATTAAATATTCGAATACTTAATATTAAATATTCGAATACTTAGTATTAAATATTCAAATACTTAATATTCGAATATTTCAGTATTCGAATACTTAATATTAAATATTCGAATACTTAGTATTAAATAATCAAATACTTAATATTGGAATATTTCAGTATTCGAATACTTAATATTAAATATTCGAATACTGAATATTAAATATTCGAATACTGAATATTAAATATTCGAATACTGAATATTAAATATTCGAATAGTATTCGAATACTAGGATATTCGAATTATATTCGCCAAATAATTGAACAACTGAAGTATTCGAATATCGAAAAATTCGACAAATAGTCCCAGCCCTAATTTCAACCACAGTTCCTATCGGCGTTCTTTCATTTTAAATAACAGAACAGCGCGAAATAATAGATTTGCAAATACACAAAAGAATGCGAACGATTTGCCGGATAATTGAATGAGTAATGCCTGTTATCTTGTCTATTTGCTTCAGGTGGATGCTAAAGAGTAGCCCAGTTCTTTTTAAAGACAAGCTCTCGCGTCCGATTAATGGATAAGGTTTACGTTTCGAGAATGTTTCAAAGTGTTCGTTGGGCGTTCAATTGGAGGGAATGGAGTCCAAGCGAGGAGGACTTTGCGCACGCGATTTCTTGTGTACAGTTGGAGGAGAAGGAGAGGCTAGGCAGATTTGTCTTTCGCAAGGACGTTAGGGCTTCCCTCGTCGGTAGACTGATGATGAGAAAGTTCGCCAGCGAGTACGGACATATTCCCTATAACTGCGTAGCGCTCGCGAGGGATGAGAATAACAAGCCCGTTCTGCGGAACTGTTCCTCGGGTTTGAGCTTTAACGTGTCGCACCAGGGGAATTATACGGTACTGGCTGGAGAGACGAGGGACGTGAAGCTAGGTGTAGACGTGATGAAACTTGAATACACCGGTGGCAAACGGGTGTCAGAGTTCTTTCGCATAATGGGCAGGAACTTTTCGTCCTCCGAATGGGAGGAGATAAAGAGACCGTCCGTAGAGTCCCAGAAGATTAGCATGTTTTGTAGACATTGGGCGTTGAAAGAGAGTTACGTGAAAGCCACAGGCACTGGCATCACGATTGATCTCAGGGCAATCGATTTCAAAACGAATTCAATAGTTACTGATAAGTCTGTTACAAGCGACACGGTCTTGCACATAAATGGCACGGAACAGGGCTGGCTGTTCGAAGAAAGCTTGCTGGATTCTGAGCATTGCGTCGCTGTAGCTTTGCAAGAGAATGGGGGAAGGCCGCGAGCGCAGAGTAATCTCTTTCGAATGATAAATAGCAATGAACTGTTCGCGACTGCTGTTCCATTGTTTCCAATAGATTCTGGGTACACAGAGAAATACTTCGGGAAAGAGGAGCAGCCTTAAATATGTAAGGTGTATGATTTATGGAATACTTTATAAATCGTTGATATCGTAATAAAGATGTACAGATTTAACGATTCTATGTGGATTTAGTCAGTGGGTATAATAAATCGATAAGAAATACTTGCACAGACTTTATTTCACCTTATTTATAATTACACACGTGTACATTTGTAAAGGTGTGAGCTTTTGACGGGAGTATCTTTGTCTAAAATTGAGTATCTACAATACACGAACCTGTTGACGTTACACTTTCTCGTTCCTATGCTTGGGAAATGGATTACTTAAAAAAAATAACGTGTAACTTTGTAGCTTCTCTTATCTCATTCCTTTAAAGTTTTATCGCTTTCAAACTATCGCGGTACGATTCTGACAGTAAAGCTGTTTAAATCCTTCTGAGATTTGTCGCTTAAGCAGTTCGATCAAGCTTGACGTAAGCACTACAAGATCTACTTGGACAACTTCATTCTCTGTCTGCAAACGAATCCCTTCGGAAAATTATGTTACAACACGAACTAATCTCACGTTAATTTATAAAAAAAATAAAAAAAACAGAGTTACAGTAGCGTTTAATCCTCTGATACCTTCTATCTTGTTAAGTACGAGCGCTTCCTTAAGTTCATTTTGAGTTGCATGCATGCGTATATGTTGTGGCGTAGGCGGAAACGCATGGACGGCTAGCAGCTCAGACTTTGGTCAGTACCTTGTAATCGACCTGGGTCAAGTAATGAACATCACAGCTGTGGCGACCCAGGGGCGAGCAGTACAGAATGAGTATGTTATGGAATATGGTATCAGTTACGGTACGAATGGCCTGGACTACGTTCATTTCAAAGAAGAAGATGGTAATTTTAAGGTAAACAGATCTTCTACGACTTTCGAATCACTGTCTGTGCTAATGTAGCCATAATCCATGAGGGGATTTGTTAGGAAGGTATATGTATCTGGTAACTAATATAAACTCACCGCACTACAGTACTTTACAGTAGGGCTGGGACTATTCGAATAATTTAATATTCGAATATTTTACAAGTATTCGAATGCTACGAATAAACTTGGAATATTTCAGTATTCGAATGTTATTATTCGAATATCTAAGTATTCGAATGTTATTATTCGAATATTTAAGTATTCGAATACTACTCGACTATTTAAGTATTAGAATACTATTCGATATAGTATGGTGTGAATTATAAATCAAGTTATTAGCTTACAAGATTTCGCCCCGACAAACTAACGTACTCACAACTGAAACTAAATAAAAGCTTGTAAAAAAAATGAACCTAAAGAACTTGATTTATAATTCGCACCATACTATTTGAATATTTAAGTATTCGAATAATATTCGAATACTTAAATATTCGAATAGTATTCTTAAATACTTAAATATTCAAATAGTATACTTAAATACTTAAATATTCGAATAGTATTCTTAAATACTTCAATATTCGAATAGTATTCGAATACTTAAATATTCGAAAAGTATTCTTAAATACTTAAATATTTGAATACTATTCTTAAATACTTAAATATTCAAATAGTATTCTTAAATACGTAAATATTCGAATAGTATTCTTAAATACTTAAATATTCGATAGTATTCTTAAATACTTAAATATTCGAATAGTATTCTTAAATACCTAAATATTCGAATAGTATTCGAATACTTCAATATTCGAATAGTATTCGAATACTTAAATATTCGAATAGTATTCTTAAATACTTAAATATTCGAATACTATTCTTAAATACTTAAATATTCAAATAGTATTCTTAAATACGTAAATATTCGAATACTTAAATATTCGAATAGTATTCTTAAATACTTAAATATTCGAATAGTATTCTTAAATACCTAAATATTCGAATAGTATTCGAACACTTAAATATTCGAATAGTATTCTTAAATATTCGAATAGTATTCTTAAATACTTAATTATTGGAATACTTAAATATTCGAATAGTATTCTTAAATACTTAAATATTTGAATACTATTCTTAAATACTTAGATATTCAAATAGTATTCTTAAATACGTAAATATTCGAATACTTAAATATTCGAATAGTATTCTTAAATACTTAAATATTCGATAGTATTCTTAAATACTTAAATATTCGAATAGTATTCTTAAATACTTAAATATTCGAATAGTATTCTTAAATATTCGAATAGTATTCTTAAATACTTAATTATTGGAATACTTAAATATTCGAATAGTATTCTTAAATACTTAAATATTCGAATAGTATTCTTAAATACCTAAATATTCGAATAGTATTCTTAAATACTTAAATATTCGAATAGTATTCTTAAATACCTAAATATTCGAATAGTATTCTTAAATACCTAAATATTCGAATAGTATTCTTAAATACTTAAATATTCGAATAGTATTCTTAAATACCTAAATATTCGAATAGTATTCTTAAATACTTAAATATTCGAATAGTATTCTTAAATACCTAAATATTCGAATAGTATTCGAATACTTAAATATTCGAATAGTATTCTTAAATACTTCAATATTCGAATAGTATTCGAATACTTAAATATTCGAAAAGTATTCTTAAATACTTAAGTAGTCGAATAGTATTCTTAAATACTTAAATATTCAAATAGTATTCTTAAATAATTCAATATTCGAATAGTATTCTTAAATACTTAAATATTCGAATAGTATTCTTAAATACCTAAATATTCAAATAGTATTCGAATACTTCAATATTCGAATAGTATTCGAATACTTAAATATTCGAATAGTATTCTTAAATACTTAAATATTCGAATAGTATTCTTAAATATTCGAATAGTATTCTTAAATACTTAATTATTGGAATACTTAAATATTCGAATAGTATTCGAATACTTAAATATTCGAATAGTATTCGAATACTTCAATATTCGAATACTTAAATATTCGAATAGTATTCTTAAATACTTAAATATTCGAATACTATTCTTAAATACTTAAATATTCGAATAGTATTCTTAAATACTTAAATATTCAAATAGTATTCTTACACACTTAAATATTCGTATATTATTCGAATACTTGGATATTCGAATTGTATTCGCCAAATAATTGAGCAACTGAAGTATTCAAATATTCGAATACCGAAAAATTCGACAAATAGTCCCAGCTCTACTTTACAGAATCCGTGGCTGGGGTTTTAATACCGTAACATTCCGAGGCACCTTCGCATGAGTATAAAAGCGAATAATTCCTCATAGATTCGCACATTATTAAGGCATTCGTGAATAGGTCCCGCTTGCATGGTTTGCACAAGTCTGTACTTTTAAGACACTCCTTCATTCTTAACACATTGCGATGGAAATGAGAGCGCATTTACATTGGCGGAGATTTGCTCGCAGATCCTAAACCGAAAGTTTTCGGAGCTGAATAACAATGCTCGTACTTAAATGCCGTTGTAAATGCGCTGCGGATATTCAGACCTGTGTACATATATCAGAATAAGACGCTGGACAGTTATCGTTGTGATTGTTCAACCGTTCGTAACACATTCTTCCTTCTACTTACCCGCTTCGCTTCTACTACCCTCTTTCTTTTACACATGGACATGGGGCTGGGCTTTGCAGGAGGTTCTACGTGGTCACCAGAGCTTAGCAGTTATGACCAACACCTTACTGTGGAACTGGGGGACAGATATGAGATACGCAGCATTGGCACACGTGGTCGTGCTCATACTAACGAGTATGTGACAGAGTACATTGTCCAATACTCTGACGATGGGCAAGCCTGGGCCAGTTATGAGAGCCAGGATGGCGTGGATGAGGTATTAGTAGAAGATATTGATTATAAACAGAAAAAAAAAATCCCAGAACTTCTTTGAAAAACTTACTTTTCTACTCGAGAATCTGATATATCCGCAGCGACGTTGCGGATGCGTAACATGTTTTACGTACTCTGGCGCTGCGGGGACAATGATTCTGACCGACTTCGAAGCATTTCTAACTTTTTTTTTTAATAACGCAAGAACATGGTCCTTGCGAGAGGTGTACAGTTTCTGCGGGGAACGTTGTGTGGTAGAAATAGTTTCTTTTACTGGTGGAGGCATAAAGGGAGTTACAGTGTTTCCTTTATATTTCGATGCTACACCTTCGAACGGCAAAAGTGAAAGAGAGAAAGCATTTCGCCGCTGTTCTTAATAAAAAGATTCAATAGCTCGAGTCAGTCTCCTTATACTTTTCTTTCACTTCATGCGATATCTTTAACAGGATGTTCACCATTCGCTTCTATGCTTTTGCACCGAAAATTAATAACGCAACACTAACATCTCGACATAAGAGCATGCCAGATATTTAATCGATGAACTTTACATTTATCCTCATCTGTTCTCGACGTATTAAACTTTCGAACATCGATTTTGTATTTACAGAGAATATGTACAACTAACAAAGACTTTAGCGCTCGATACTTTGAATAAGGTTTACGTAGGTTTCTGTAATTATTCTGAAGATTATTACAGCGAACTTAAATTCCTATACGCAGAGTATCTTTGTCTCATCTTTCTTCTTCCTCCGACAGATGTTCAAAGGCAACGTAGACGGGGACACTATAAAACTTAATAAATTCGAAGTGCCGATTATTGCACAGTGGGTGAGAATAAATCCCACTCGATGGCGGGACAGAATATCATTGAGGATGGAGCTGTACGGATGCAGTTTTGGTGAGATATTTTAACGTAATCAATTAAAATATAAGTTGATTTCAACTGAATTTACTAAAATTTATCGCCTCCAACTAGAAATTTTAACGTAATCAATTAAAGTAGAAGTTGATTTCAACTGAATTTACTAAATTTAGCTTCTCCAACTCGAAAATTTAACGTAATTAAAGTAGAACTTAATTTAAAAAAAAAAAATACTAAAAGTTAACTCTTCCAACTCGAAATTTTAACGTAATTAAAGTAGAAGTTAATTTAAAAAAAAAAATACTAAAATTTAGCTTCTCCAACTAGAAATTTTAAAGTAATAAATTAATGTAGAAGTTAATTTAAAAAAAATACTAAAAGTTAGCTCCTCCAACTCGAAATTTTAACGTAATTAAAGTAGAAGTTAATTTAAAAAAAAAAATATTAAAATTTAGCTTCAACTATAAATTTTAAAGTAATCAATTAATGTAGAAGTTAATTTAAAAAAAAATACTAAAAGTTAGTATCTTCAAACTCGAATTTTTAACGTAATTAAAGTAGAAGTTAATTTAACATAAAATACGAAAATTTAGCTCCTCCAACTCGAAATTTTAACGTAATTAAAGTAGAAGTTAATTTTTAAAAAAAAATACTAAAAGTTAGCTCCTCCAACTCGAAATTTTAACGTAATTAAAGTAGAAGTTAATTTAAAAAAAAATATATTAAAATTTAGCTTCAACTATAAATTTTAAAGTAATCAATTAATGTAGAAGTTAATTTAAAAAAAAAATACTAAAAGTTAGTATCTTCAAACTCGAATTTTTAACGTAATTAAAGTAGAAGTTAATTTAACATAAAATACGAAAATTTAGCTCCTCCAACTCGAAATTTTAACGTAATTAAAGTAGAAGTTAATTTTTAAAAAAAAATACTAAAAGTTAACTCACCCAACTCGAAATTTTAACGTAATTAAAGTAGAAGTTAATTTAAAAAAAAAATATTAAAATTTAGCTTCAACTATAAATTTTAAAGTAATCAATTAATGTAGAAGTTAATTTAAAAAAAAATACTAAAAGTTAGTATCTTCAAACTCGAATTTTTAACGTAATTAAAGTAGAAGTTATTTTAAAATAAAATACGAAAATTTAGCTCCTCCAACTCGAAATTTTAACGTAATTAAAGTAGAAGTTAATTTTTAAAAAAAAATACTAAAAGTTAGCTCACCCAACTCGAAATTTTAACGTAATTAAAGTAGAAGTTAATTTAAAAAAAAATTATAATTTAGTTCCTCCAACTAGAAATTTTAACGTAATCAATTAAAGTAGAAGTTAATTAAAAAAACAAATACTAAAATTTAGCTCCTCCAACTAGAAATTTTAAAATTACCAATTAAAGTAGAAGTTAATTTCAAAAAAAAATATACTAGATATTATATACGTCTTACTTTCAATACTTTAAAGTGTCTAAAGTATACTTTGACTAATTTTCTTTTTATTCGCAGTGTCCGATGTCCTCTCCTTCAATGGTTCGTCCCTCTTGCGATACGATTTATTGAGAGAACCGATAGAGACTGACAGACATTTTATACGCTTTCGATTTAAAACCAACAACGCCGACGGTGTGCTGATGTATTCTCGTGGAACGCAGGGAGATTATATAGCTTTACAACTGAGGGACAATAGAATGTTATTAAATATCGATCTTGGCTCTGGCATCATGACCAGCTTTTCTGTCGGAAGCCTTCTGGACGACAATATGTGGCACGATATTCTGATATCACGCAACAGGAAGAATATATCGTTCTCTGTAGATAGAGTATTAATTAAGGGCAGGATAAAAGGAGAGTTTTATAGACTGGATCTGAATAGAGCAGTAAGTAATCAGAAGCTGTGTATTACGTGTTGCAATGGAGCCTCGATTAACAATTTTTAACAATTTTTACTAGCTTTACATAGGCGGTGTGCCGAACAGGCAAGACGGGCTGGTAGTTAATCAGAACTTTACAGGGTGCATAGAGAATTTCTATCTGAACGCGACAAGCATCATCCATGACTTGAGAGAAACAGAGCTCACTGGTGAAAATTTGAGATACTTCAGAGTGAATACGCTCTACAGCTGCCCGGAGCCACCCATTATTCCCGTCACATTTTTAACCCAAGGATCGTACGCCAGGCTAAAAGGGTACGAAGGAGTGTCTTCGATGAATGTTTCTCTTACGTTTAGAACGTACGAAGATAAGGGAATCATTTTGTACCACCAGTTCACATCACCGGGCTTCGTTAAGGTTTGTAACATCATTTTTAACCGGCTTCAAAAAGAAAGAGGTTCTCAGTTCGTATTATGTTTGTCCGCGAATTTCTCCGCAACTACCGGACCGATTCTCGTGAAACTTATTGCATTTAGTTCAGCTTCAATCAACTTAGAACGTGGAGAAATAATTATGAAAATCGGTTCAGTAGTTTTGAAGTTGCACCGAAAATCAGAAGTCTGTTTCGTTATTATTGGAATCTTCCATTTCTAGCGAACGGTTTTTTTTACGAGCAGCTCCTTTCGTAGGTCTGCCCATATTTTTTAAAATAAACGTAGTTATACAACTTAAATAACTACAAACGGTAAAAAATAAAAAAAACTTAAATGCACTGAAAAGTGAAAAATAAGTTTTTTCCTTATTTAATCTATGACTCTCCATTTTTTAAGTCGACGTCAGATCTACACAGTGCAAATGACGAGGCGTCGACATAAAAAAACCGAGGATCATAGATTAAATACGGAAAAAACTTATTTTTCACTTTTCAGTGCATTTTTATTTTTTTCAAATCGGTTTTAATGTTTTATTTAATCTTGCGGTCTTCTGTGAAGCGCATTAATATTAGGGCTGGGACTATTCGAATAATTTAATATTCGAATATTTTACAAGTATTCGGATGCTACGAATTAACTTCGAATATTTGAGTATTTGAATGTTATTATTCCAATATTTAAGTATTCGAATATTTAAGTATTTAAGAATACTATTCGAATATTTAGGTATTTAAGAATACTATTCGAATATTTAGGTATTCGAATACTATTCGAATATTTAGGTATTTAAGAATACTATTCGAATATTTAAGTATTTAAGAATACTATTGGAATATTCAAGTATTTAAGAATACTATTCGAATATTTAGGTATTTAAGAATACTATTCGAATATTTAAGTATTTAAGAATACTATTCGAATATTTAAGTATTTAAGAATACTATTCGAATATTTAAGTATTTAAGAATACTATTCGAATATTTAAGTATTCGAATACTATTCGAATATTTAGGTATTTAAGAATACTATTCGAATATTTAAGTATTCGAATACTACTCGAATATTTCAGTATTCGAATACCGAAAAATTCGACAAATAGTCCCAGCCCTAATTAATATTTCCTTTATTTTTATATTCGCAGTTATTCTTGGAAGAGGGCAAGCTGAAAGTCGACATACAAACGAAAGGAAGCCCGCCAGTGACTTTAGATAATTTCGACGAGAAGTTCAACGATGGGAAATGGCATCTTGTTATCTTGACAATTTCCAAGAACAGCCTCATTTTGAATGTCGATGGGACGCCTATGAGGACCAAACGCATGCTGGAGATGACCACCGGACCGGTGTACCTGGTCGGTGGCATGACGGGGGTGGAAAGCAATCGCGGCTTCGTCGGCTGCATGCGAATGATAAGCATCGACGGTAATTACAAGCTACCTACCGACTGGAAGGAAGAAGAGTACTGCTGTAAGAACGAAATCGTGTTCGATGCTTGTCAAATGATGGATCGTTGCAATCCAAATCCCTGCAAGCATTCCGGTATTTGTCGTCAAAATTCTGATGAATTCTTCTGCGATTGTGCCAACCTGGGTTACACGGGAGCAGTGTGCCACACTTGTAAGTAGACGCCACTAGCTACAGTTCCATATTCTGCCGTGTAAATCTCGATAAAGAGGTACCTAAATATTTGTGACAAACCCGTAAAATAGTTCATGAACTCTCCAAAGGAAACTTTGGTAGATAAGCCCAAAATCGGGCATCGATTTCAAATACGTGCGAAATATTTCTATTTTATGAATTCTATTTTGATTCATTACCATAAAATTTCTAGTCGGAGGAGCTAAATTTATCGTAAATTTTTTAGAAATCAACTTCTATTTTAATTGATTACGTTCAAATTTCTAGTTGGTGGGGCTGAATTTTTTGTAAATTTTGTTGAAGTTGAATTCTATTTTAATTCATTACCATAAAATTTCTAGTTGGAGGAGCTAAATTTTTCGTAAATTTTCCAGAAATTAACTTCTATTTTAATTCATTATATTAAAATTTCTAGTTGGAGGAGCAAATTTCGAAATTAAATAAAATTAAATTTCGAAAGTAAATTAAATTCTACTTTGATTGATTACGTTAAAATTTCTAGTTGGAGGAGTTAAATTTTTTGTAAATTTTGTTGAATTTAAATTCTGTTTTAATTCATTACCATAAAGTTTCTAGATGGAGGAGTAAAATTTTTCTCTTCAGTTTTGTTGAAATTCAATTCTGCTTGAATTGATTACGTATATAATTTCTAGTTCGAATTAATGGAGGAGCCCTTTCGAATTAACACGGCAGTATTCCTATTCGGCTCTAAGTAACACCTCGTCTCTAACTCTACAGCGTTGAACCCTCTCTCCTGCGAGGCGTACAAGAACATAAATTCCGTGAATCAGCGAGCGGACATTAAAATAGACGTGGATGGAAGCGGGCCCCTGGAGCCGTTCCCCGTTGTTTGCGAATTCTACACGGACGGTCGCGTGAGGACCATTTTGCGGCACAACAACGAGCATGTAACGCCTGTAGACGGTTTCCAAGAGCCGGGCAGCTTCGTCCAAGACATCATCTACGACGCTGACATGGATCAAATCGAAGCCCTCCTGAATCGATCCACTAACTGTATGCAAAGGATCAGCTACGAGTGCATACACTCCAAGCTGTTTAATTCCCCAGGTGATTGCCCTTCGACTATCGCGAGACGAAATTCGATTTCGTAGCACTTGACACTGTTTTTGTAACTTCAGTGCCGCAAGGCGACTACTTCCGACCGAATTCGTGGTGGGTCAGTAGAAGCAACCAGAAGATGGACTACTGGGGCGGAGCTCTGCCTGGGTCGCGGAAGTGTGAATGCGGGATACTTGGGAATTGCGCGGACCCCACTAAATGGTGCAACTGTGACTCAGATTTGGACGGCCCGCTGGAAGACAGTGGCGATATCACTGAGAAGGAGTACCTGCCTGTGAAGCAGCTGCGCTTCGGCGACACTGGCACGCCAGTGGACGAGAAGGAGGGTCGTTACTCACTGGGGCCGCTGATTTGCGAGGGCGACGGTACGTTGGGAAAGTTTTGCTACAGCTATGCACGTGAACGAGGAAGTTTAATTTATTTTAAATTGTTTATAAGGTTCTGATTTACCTTGGTTGTCCCCCAAGGTAAGGTCAGGTAAGATCACGACATCCATTAACATAAACTTTGGTGTGCAGACTTATACTTTCGTATATAAATTAGTTGTAATATAAAAGTAATGCATCACTATCATCGATGATGAATCCTCACGCATAGATTCGTAGTTACATCCATTAATACATTCCACCTTCGCATAATCCCGAATGCAGGGATGGGCAAAAAATTTATATCGGATTAAAGATTGATGTCGAATAAAAGACAAAAATTTTATTCGAGACTCATCGAATAAAAATAACCCAGAGATATTATATAAAAAAAAATTATTTGTGGCCGTCGGATAAATTCCCGTCAAACAAAAAAATTATTTGTGGCCGTCGGATAAATTCACGTCGGACAAAAAAAAATTATTTGTGACGTTTCAGATAAAAGTACCTCTGGCTTATTTTTATTTGAAATAAAAATAACTCTGGGTTATTTTTATTTGATGACAAATGAAGATAAAGTCTCTTTTATTTGATACGTCATTTAAATAATGCCCATCTCTGCCCGAATGTACCTCCCAACGGTGGACACTGAAACGAGCGATATCTGCTTTCGTTGTAGATTTGTTCAAGAACGTAGTAACGTTCCGCGTGGTTGACGCCACCATCAACCTGCCAACCTTTGACATTGGCCACAGCGGCGATATCTTCTTCGAGTTCAAGACGACGGTAGACAACGCCGTGATAATTCACAGCCGAGGGCCCACGGATTACATAAAGATCTCTATAAACGGCGGCAACCAAATCCAGTTTCAATATCTAGCCGGCAGCGGCCCGCTCACCGTGAGCGTGCAGACTTCTTACAGATTAGCCGATAACAGGTGGCACTCTGTGTCAGTCGAGAGGAATCGCAAGGAGGCTGGGATCGTAGTCGACGGGGCGTTGAAGAACGAAGTTAGGGAGCCTCCGGGGCCAGTGCGAGCGCTTCACCTCACGTCGGAGCTCGTGGTTGGCGCAGCCACGGACTACAGAGACGGTTACGTGGGTTGCATCAGGGCGCTTCTGTTGAACGGCAAGCTGCAAGACCTGAGAAGCTACGCGAGGCAAGGCCTGTACGGGGTCTCCGAAGGCTGCATGGGCAAGTGCGAAAGCAGCCCGTGCCTGAACAATGGCACTTGCCACGAGAGGTACGATGGATACTCGTGCGACTGTCGCTGGACTGCGTTCAAGGGCCCCATTTGCGCGGATGGTACGTGACTCGTTTCGCCTAGGGCTGGGACTATTTGTCGAATATATCGGTGTTCGAACATTCGAATACTTCAGTTGCTCAATTATTTGGCGAATACTATTCGAATATTTAAGTATTCGAATACTATTCGAATATTTAAGTATTCGAATACTATTCGAATATTTAAGTATTCGAATACTGATGTATTCGAATAGTATGGTGTGAATTATAAATCAAGTTCTTTAGGTTCATTTTTTCACAAGCTTTTATTCAGTTTCAGTTGTGAGTTCGTTAGTTTGTCAGGGTGAAATCTTGTGAGTTAATTTTGACCCACTTCAACATATCCGATTGACTTGAAACTTTGCACACATACATAGTTCTGATGACAATACAATATTTCGAATAGTATTCGAATACTGAAATATTCGAATAGTATTCGAATACTGAAATATTCGAGTAGTATTCGAATACTTAAATATACGAATATTTAATATTAAGTATTCGAATATTTAATATTAAGTGTTCGAATATTTAATATTAAGTATTCAAATCTTTAATATTAAGTATTCGAATATTTAATATTAAGTATTCGAATATTTAATATTAAGTATTCGAATATTTAAGTATTCGAATACTGAAATATTCGAGTAGTATTCGAATACTTAAATATACGAATATTTAATATTAAGTATTCGAATATTTAATATTAAGTATTCGAATATTTAAGTATTTAAGAATATTTAAGTATTCGAATACTATTCGAATATTTAAGTATTCGAATACTGAAATATTCGAATACTTAAACTTCGAATAATAAACTTCGAATATTTCAGTATTATTTAAAATATTCGAAGTTTATTCGTAGCATACAAATACTTGTAAAATATTCGAGTATTATATTATTCAAATAGTCCCAGCCCTAGTTTCGTCTACTGTAACGCATGGATAAATGTGTGACGCGAATGTTTCATTGCAGAAATCGGCGTGAACATGCGGCCCAGCTCGATCATAAAGTACGACTTCATGGGCAGCTGGCGCTCGACGATCGCCGAGAAGATCAGAGTGGGTTTCACGACAACGAATCCCAAGGGATTCCTGCTCGGTCTGTTCTCGAATATCTCCGGAGAGTATATGACGATAATGGTCTCGAACAGCGGGCACTTGCGGGTTGTGTTCGATTTCGGGTTCGAGAGGCAGGAAGTGATCTTCCCGAACAAGCACTTCGGCCTGGGCCAGTACCACGACGTCAGGATAGGCAGGAAGAATTCAGGGGCCACTCTAGTGCTGCAGGTCGACAACTACGAGCCGAAGGACTTCAATTTCAATATTAAAACCTCCGCGGACGCTCAGTTTAATAACATCCAGTACATGTATATCGGGAGGAATGAGTCCATGACGGAGGGATTCGCTGGCTGCATATCCAGAGTCGAGTTCGACGATATATATCCGCTGAAGCTACTGTTTCAAGAGGACGGGCCCGCGAACGTTCGATCGTTCGGCACGCCCCTTACGGAGGACTTCTGTGGCGTGGAACCGATCACGCATCCGCCGGATGTCATGGAAACGCGACCACCGCCGCAGGTGGATGAGGAGAAGGTGCGAGCCGCTTACAACGAAACCGACACGGCGATCCTGGGCAGCGTGCTGGCCGTCATTATCATTGCGCTGGTGATAATGGCAGTGCTCATTGGGAGATACATGTCCAGGCATAAAGGCGAGTATCTAACGCAGGAGGACAAAGGTGCCGAGATTGCGTTGGACCCGGACTCCGCAGTGGTCCATTCTGCCACTGGGCATCAAGTTCAAAAGAAGAAGGAGTGGTTCATTTAAGAGTATAAAGATAATCCTATCCTGTATCGACCCTAGAATACATCTATAGGTAAAGCTATGCTTGTAAGTGCACTTTGAAGTGTCATACGAAAGGTGTCATAGCAGGAACGATACGACCAGAGTTGGGAATTATTCGAATAAATTTTTAATAACTTTGAAATAATAAACATCGAATAAAAGTTTCGAATAAAATGAAGTTATTCGAGAAAAACGAATAATTCTTTGATCGATTAAATTTTTCTTCGAATAAATTTTTATTCGAATGATCTCGAATAAGAATTGTGAATAAAATGAAGTTCTTCGAGAATAACGAATAAATTTTTTTCTTCGAATAATTATTTTTCCGAATAAAAATTTATTCGAATAATCTCGAATAAGAATTGCGAATAAAATGAAGTTAGTATTCAAGAGAAACGAATAATTTTTTATTCGATTAAATTTTTCTTCGAATAATTTTTTATTTGAATAAATTTTCATTCGATTAAATTTTTCTTCGAATAAGTTTTCCTTCTAAATTTTTATTCGGAATAAAAATTTATTCGAATAATGACCAACTCTAGATACGGCGATGCATTTTTACTACTCCGGCATGTTAATGACTAGGAGATGCTCTGTACAGAATGTTTACGGAGACTACTGAACTTAACTGAATTATATATATATATATATATATATACACAAATCTCTTATAACGAAGAATACCAGACTGGTACAAAATTAATGGAAATTTTCCTTGAAAGATAAAGCACTGAGTATATTATAAAGTAATTTTTATGTAATTAATATTTGCCTCTATATTTACATATGAAAAGACTATATAACTATCACAGCTAAGGAGAATAACGAGCGTAGCTAACGATCGATCCATTACGCGAATGCGACTAGAAGGGTAATATCATTCTTTGAATAGCGTCGGAGGAAATATTCTAGTGTTTTATTTTCTATGGCAAAAGGTCTCATTATACTTTGTATTCTGATTAAAAGTTCTTTTTAGATTTATTTTTATGCCTAGGTGAATGCATTGCGTCGCTAGTAAGTTACTGAACGTAAGAAGTAGCGGGAACAGCGAGTTTTAATCGCAGATGCAGATTGTTATATTAGATCGTGAGGGTGCATATAAGTATTTATTGTACTTTTGTAATTTAGACGGAACATCGCTGCAGGATAGTAAAAGTATGCTAGATACGCGTTCATTTTGTAGTTCACTTTTTAGAGAAGGTAGAATAAGTTTACTCGTACTCTGTAATTCGCTGTAATCGGTATGTTTATTTCTACTATTGGCTGCCGAACTATTAACCAATCGATCTGACAACATATTTTCGTAAAGTGTCTGTGCCTAATGTTCGAACTCGACAAAAGAAAAAGAAAAAAAAAATTGTACATACGAAGAGCTTCTTAATTTGCAAGAGTCGCCTGTTTGCATGTAAAATACTTAAGTTTTCCTTTCGCGAAAAAGTGTTCTCAGTATTATTTGTAATGCTTACCGTCCAAAGTGCATTTTAATCTCTCTCTTTTATTTCTATATTTATTTTGTTTACATTTGTTTTATTATTGTATTACAGATAGTTTATATCCCCCCCCCCCCCCCCCTGTATTGTAATGATCCGAATTCACCGCTGTAACTTAACGTTAGACTAGTACCTATAATCGCGATGCTGTACGTGTAACAGTGAGAGTGTACATATATCATTTTTATACGAAAACAAAAAAAAATGTTTATTATAACATGCCAGTGTATATTTTATATACTGTATTCAGCAGGACGCATGTGCTGCTCAATAAAAGTAAAAATCGTGTACTATGATTACATGCCGATGATTCCTTGAGGTAGCTCGTGTGCGAGGGAAAAAGAATGTTTAAAAAGTGAAGGTGAAATTGTGTATTTCCACGTGAATATGTAAAGAAGTTTCTAAGTTTACCAAACGCTATTAAAATGTGACAGAAGGTGTGTAACGTATGTAGGTATTAGAATTATAAACTTTTGCTTGAAACTGAAATTATGAATTATGTTTAATAAAGCCGTAAGAAAATAGCGACAAGAGATACAACAGCCCAGCGACGATATACTTGGAAGAATAAAGGCCCTCGCGCATTGTGGCGAAGCGCGGCGATACGAAGAGATTATTTATTATTAATTTGTTCGATTCGCCGAAATGCGCGACGGCCTTAACGGGGCTGTGGCGTAAAAATTCAAGCTGCGGTTCGAGACAGAGTTAACAAAGGGGACGCTTTAAAGAAAATTCTTCGGGGCATTTATTCGTCGGCTGGCTGGTTGGTTGGTTCTACGGATATGAATCCCTTAATTTACTGCTTTTAATGGTGACTGTAAAAAAACTGCTACTTTTCGAGTGCTACGAAGTCTTATCTGTTACTTATCTAACGCAATTTAAGTATTTCGTCTGCTTGATACAAAACCCGCCTTACGTAAACGTAACTAAACTGTTTTACACGCGTATCTTATGGTAAAATTCTATACCATGTTGTAATTTCAATATCGTACATGTATTCGAGCGATTTAACCTACGTCTTTTCCTTAAAGTTTCCGTCATTCCGCTATACATGTATAAAGAATTATATCTCGTTATTAAAATAATTTTCAGGGCAAGAGGAACTTGTGAATGTTTCAGTAGTGATCGCTGCTGGATGTAAGGGTGTGATTTCTAAGTGGAGTCGGGTCCGCTTCCGCTTCGCATTCGTTATCTACAAAGGAATGATTAAAGTCATAACAGTGTTATCCAATATTTTTATAGTCGCGATCCCCTTTCATATTTAAATTTAATAAGGTAAAGAAAACACGTTAAAAATAGGTATTTCAGAATGCAATTCCAGCGTAATATTTATAAAAAAAAAAAAAAAAAAAAAAAAAAAACTTGGAGATCGCGACTCACCGCACCAGAAGTACTCATTTATATTTAAATTTAATAAGCTAAAGAAAACACATTAAAAATAGGTATTTCAGAATGCAATTCCAGCGTAATAATATAAAAAATAAAAAAAAAAAACGGAGATCGCGATTCACCGATTGTGAATCACCGCGCCAGAAGTACTCGTTCATATTTAAATTTAATAAGCTAAGGGAAACACATTAAAAATAGGTATTTCAGAATATAATTCCAGCGTAATAATATAAAAAAAAAAAAAAACCACTTGGAGATCGCGACTCACTGATTCTGAATCACCGCGCCAGAAGTACTCTACTATTAAACCAGGAAAAATAATTCGCTACCTGATTCGTCGTAAGTAACTTGGTACGGCGAAAGTCTGCAACCCTTGGCCAAGTAGCCCTTAAGTTTGCCAACGCTGGCCAGAATTAATCCGAGGAATGGAGGCGCGGGTTTCAACGGTCTCGACAGATATTCCGGATGAAATTGCGTGGCGATGTAATAGTTGTGGCCCACTAACTCTGCTATTTCCATGCGCAGGTTGTCCTCGTCGTGACCTAACGAAAAGGCCAAGGTAGAACGCGAAGTTTTGAAGCCACCACCGTATTAGAAACGAATGTTCGATGCGTTTACCTACGAACTTCAG
This sequence comes from Andrena camellia, assembly GCA_029448645.1. Classification (NCBI taxonomy): domain Eukaryota; kingdom Metazoa; phylum Arthropoda; class Insecta; order Hymenoptera; family Andrenidae; genus Andrena; species Andrena camellia. Next base: position 26,621,223 of record CM055678.1, on the reverse strand, counting down.
CCCGCCTTCTTCCAACTCGGCGATATACTTCGGATTGATTTCGTACCTATGCCTATGCCTCTCCTCGATGGAATCCTTACTACCGTATAATTGTTCTGCGAATCCACGAATGCGGTAATTTTAGCGAACAGGAAGACACGAGCGTTATACTTAATGACTTCTTTTCTACTAACTTATAATGGAATTGTCTTCCGTGAATCGAGTCAGCCTCTTCCCTAATCTCATCGTTCCACCCATTTGCCCGGAATGATGCTCCGGCATGTCTATGACGACAGGGCACTCCGTATTTGGATCGATCTCCGTGCTATTCGCGTCCTTCATACCCAAAACGTTCCTCGCGAATTCGATGACCGCCACTTGCAGCCCCAAGCAGATACCGAGGAATGGTTTGTTCTGCGTCCGGCACCACTTGCACGCCTCCATTTTCCCGAGCATCCCTCGTTTGCCGAAGCCTCCTGGCACTATCACACCGCTGAAAAATACGAATACTATAAAATTGGAATTGCTAGAAGAAATGTATCGGGAGAGGTAGCTTACTTGCTCCTGCAAAGTTTCTGCCACGCTTCGTGGTACAACACAGGATTCTCTGTCTCCGTCCTTTGCTCTAGATTGGCAGCCTCTATGTACTAGAATCGTAATTATTCAATAACGAAGGCAATTATCATTACACTCCGTCGTAGAAGCTACATTTAATACTTTACCGTTAGATTCAGCTTGTAGCCGACTTGAATGCACGAATGCTGCAGCGCTTTCGTGACCGACGCGTAGGAGTCCTCCAGCTTCGTGTACTTCCCTACGAGCGCAATGTTCACTTCGTTTCGCAAGTGGTCGATCCGATCCGCCAAGTCCCTCCACTTCCTCATGAACATTCGCGGACGTGGCATCTCGATGTTCAATTGCAGCCTCTCGTTTAGAAACTCGATAACACCTTGGGACTCCATTAGCAATGGCACCCGATATATGGACGATAGATCGTGGATAGTTATGACCTACGGAAATTCGCATTGATCTCGTCCTGCTCGACTTATAAATCCCAGGAAAAATTGCAAAGAAACTTCACCTGCTCCGGAGCAACGTGGCAGAAGTTCGAAATTTTCTCTTTCACTGAGTCGCCTATGGGATTCTCAGATCTGCAGACTATGAGATCAGGAGACAAGCCCAATCCGCGCAGTTCCCTCACGCTGGATTGCGTAGGCTTCGTTTTCGGCTCTCCCGTGGACCGTGGCTGGAAACAGAACACACGATCAAGCTTCCTGAAAGCAGCTTCCTGTTTAGTACGCTACAATTACAATCGCCAATTTGCAACTCCGGCGCGCGAGTCCTAACGAACGTGTTCAAATTAGGGCCGGGACTATTCGAATAATTTAATATTCGAGTATTTTACAAGTATTCGAATGCTACGAATAACCTTCGAATATTTGAGTATACGAATGTTATTATTCGAATATTTAAGTATTCGAATACTACTCGAATATTTAAGTATTCGAATATTACTTGAATATTTAAGTATTCGAATACTACTCGAATATTTAAGTATTCGAATACTACTATTTAAGTATTCGAATACTGCTCGAATATTTAAGTATTCGAATACTACTCGAATATTTAAGTATTCGAATACTACTCGAATATTTAAGTATTCGAATACTACTCGAATATTTAAGTATTCGAATACTACTCGAATATTTAAGTATTCGAATACTACTCGAATATTTAAGTATTCGAATACTACTCGAATATTTAAGTATTCGAATATTTATGTATTCGAATACTACTCGCATATTTATGTATTCGAATACTACTCGCATATTTAAGTATTCGAATACTACTCGAATATTTAAGTATTCGAATACTACTCGCATATTTAAGTATTCGAATACTGCTCGAATATTTAAGTATTCGAATACTACTCGAATATTTAAGTATTCGAATATTTATGTATTCGAATACTACTCGAATATTTAAGTATTCGAATATTTATATATTCGAATACTACTCGAATATTTAAGTATTCGAATACTACTCGCATATTTAAGTATTCGAATACTGCTCGAATATTTAAGTATTCGAATACTACTCGAATATTTCAGTACTCAAATACTTGAATATTCGAATTATATTCGCCAAATAATTGAGCAACTGAATTATTCGAATATTCGAATACCGAAAAATTCGACAAATAGTTCCAGCCCTAGTTTATATATCTCCATTTCTACCGAACACTCTGTAACGAAAAAATTAATTTTTATTCTTTGAATATGAACTAAAATACCCTGAAAGTTTGGAAAAGATCTGCTTAACAGTTTCTTAGAAAAAAATTCCCAAGAATCACCTTATTTCTAGCCTCGTAAATAGAGACTCCCCCCTTAAGCTATACTTAAAACGATTTGACAACCGAATTATGTCATTCTAGAAACTAAAAATACAACTATTTGGCAGGGATTCAATGTCAAGGCCTATAGCGCCGAGAATTATCGAAATAAGAACAACTTCCTACTTGCGGCACTAGGGAGACGTGTGCGCAGCAGAAGTTCTCCTTCTTCACTCTAAACTGGAACTGCCTGAACGCTTCCACGAACGGCATCCCTTCTATATCGCCTATCGTGCCTCCCAGCTCGACGATGCAGACCTGTAATCGACGAGGCGGAGATTAGAGAGCTTGGGCTTCGTTCATTTACACGCGTCTTATAATTAGTAATGCGGAAGTATCGTATTACATCCGGCTTGCCACCGTCGTGCGTCACAGAATGGTTCGCGACCCTCTCGACCCATTCTTGAATGGCGTTCGTTATATGCGGTATCACTGGAATCGAGATTAAATACGTTATCGCTTGGTGCTTCAAAGTATTCGTTACTATTCGATATTATTCGTTCCGCGGACCTTGAACGGTTTTCCCCAAATAATCGCCGCGCCTTTCCTTCGATATTACGTGCTGGTAGATCTTGCCCGTGGTTATATTGTTGTCCCTGTGCAGAGTGATGTCCAGAAAGCGCTCATAATTTCCTAAATCCAAATCTACTTCTCCACCGTCATCCAAAACATATACTTCTCCTTGAAAACATACAAGGTACATACACTAATGCGAGTAGAATTACGACGGGCCCAGCTTGCGATCTCTCGTTCTCTTACGTTTGTTAAATTCGAAAGGAGGGAATGCTACACGGCGGCCGTAACTATCGATAAACGTTCGAGGCATGCTATTAGAATCGTCCGATTAATTGATTAGCAAAGCACATATATATATATCGGCGGATATCCACGGAAGGGAGAGAGGCTCGGGCGAAAGTGAATTTGAAAGATTATTTTGAAACTCGTGGTTGGAGGGGAACGGAACACGTGACCGCGATAGTGCGCGGCGGTAGCACGTGTAAAATGGCTTCTGACACCACATGGCTATAGAACATTTTCCGAGTTATCAGAGCAATTACCTGAAATGATGCAATTACGTTGTCATTTGATCGCAGACGCGGGGAATGCGATTGGGACTTACCATGCTCGTAAGGAGAGAATGTACCGGCGTCTATATTTATGTAAGGATCTATCTTGATAGACGTCACATGAATGCCACAATGTTTGAGTATAGTCCCGAACGAGCTGGCGATTACACCTTTGCCGACTCCACTTATTACACCACCAGTCACCAGTATGTATTTCATAGTTTTGCCAGAAAAAACTGTGCTACACGCTACATGTAACAGCAGTTTTCTCGCCAAATTTCCTCGATTGTCGTTCGAGCCGAATGTATTAAAACTGTTCCTGCCGAGAGCATTATATATTGTGTGCCCCAAACGTGGTCGAGAACCAGCGCCACCTTCAGCGGCGCAGTTTTCCCGCGAACTAAAAAAGCCGCATGGCTTTCGCGCGGGAAATTCGAATTTACCCGTGGAATATAATATTCTTCCAAAGGGTTTAGAACTTCGGACTGGATTTAGAATTTCTTTGAGGGGGCGTTTTCACCCTCAGAACGATTTTATTGCCGAATCAAAGAATACTTACGTCATTAGCAGTAGTTGAGCTACATTTCTGCGGGCGAATTCCACTTACGCCCAAATCGCCCGTGAGTTTCATTAGGGTAGGTTTCCCTATACGCGACTGGACACATCGTCAAGAACTTCAAAGTCGATTTTCTCGAAAATGAAGCGCAATGTCAATAAATTGTATTCCTTTTTCTGGACTTATTTACTTGTTATAAGTCGAAAAGGAAGAGTAATAGCGAATTCGGCAGACACGCACTGGGTGCAGTTTCGTGCTATGCCAGTGCAGCATGTTTTCTAGGGTTTTCTAGCACCGATTACATAGGATTTTGCATGCGAGCAATCTTGTAGCGTATTCGGCGACCAAGAACTGCCCTGGCGCAGTGCAACCTTCGCATTCGGATGAACGGAATAAACTGCACTACCTTTCTCGCACTGTGATTTTTGGCAGAGCAGTCAGGGCAGCCTCCAGTGTAGCCAAATGTAGTGGATCTCTCTAGGGAATTTACCTCTCAGAAAACTATGCGCGTGAAAAGATCTTCACACCACTTCACACCAATTAATGGTGACAAATATATATTTCGTAAATAATATGGGTACAACTATTATTACAATTCCCAGATTTTTACGTTGTTTGCGATATGCTCTTTCTATGAACTTGTTCCGAATGGAAACGACCAGGAGCGTCCTTTTTTTCTCGTGCCGTTCTCTGATTGGCTGGTCTCTGGTGAGGATATAATGCTGCGTGGATTGCGTGGATGCGCACCAAGCCGCGCAGGATTATCGCTTCATGAAGAAACAGCCTATGAGAGACGAGACGACAGAAAAGGACGCCGTTTGTTGTTTGTTTGGAAAAAGGTTCGTTGTCAGAGGCATTAGTAGAAAGAACGAACGAACTACGCACAGCATTTGTACAAAATGTGTCATCGTGTGTGACGGTATATGTATGCGTGACGAGAAACGAATCGACGCCAGCGCCAAGCCAAGCCACGAATCCGATTCGTACATACATTGACTAGTAGAAAATGTATACACATTCGCTGAATTGCGCTCAATTAACGCTTTGACTGTTAAACAAGCTATATTGATTTAGTTTATAAAAAATTATTCAATCAATGTTAAGAATTACGACCACGGGAAGCGAATTCACTCAAGATAAAAATTACCATCATTGTTAGTGATTTTGCAAGAATCCACCAGAACAGAGCTGAGTCAGCTCTAGTTTCACTCGAATGTGCGGCATGGTGTGGCACGGAAAAAGTTCGCACTCAGTGCGCACCAGTGCGGAATTCCGAATCCGCTATAACATTTCTTCACATCGCGCTTCATTTTCGAGAAAATCGGCTATGAAATTCTTGACGTTGCGTCCAGTCGCGTACAGGAAAACTTAGCTTAATGAATATCACGGTCGATTTGGGCGTAAGTGGAACTCGCCCTGCAAAGTTTCAAGATCTCTTTGAATTTTCGAATTGCCGCGCTTCCCTCGCAATTAGTGTCGAAAAGTAACATCCGTGTTGCCCATCTAGTGACATTTTAATTAGTGCCCGAGTTGATTTCGTCGAGGGAGCTGGTTTGCCGTCTCTTGTTGTCGTTTCTCCCAGCAGCTGAAAACATGGCCGAGGTACGTGTCCCGGACGATGTAAAATTATCCAGCGAAATCCTTCCCATCTGTCGTAAACGGTGCACGCGAATACGTTCTTGAGAATATCAATACATTCCCGTTTCTTACAAGAACAAAATTAACGCGTGAAAAGCGCGATGTTCGTTCGCGAACATAACCCCTGAATGACCGTATCATGTATGATTTTCAGGCAGAGGAAACCCAAAAGAAGAAGAGGACTTTCCGAAAGTTCACCTTTCGGGGAGTTGACCTCGACCAGCTTTTGGACATGCCGAAGTGAGTCCATTTTCGCGCGCGAATTCTCCGAGCAGATTCACCGAGCGGCGAGTCTAACATATGCGAACATTCGTTTCAGCGAGCAGTTGATGGTGTTGATGCACGCCCGTGCCCGCAGGCGGTTCTCCCACGGCTTGAAGCGAAAATCCATGGCGCTCGTAAAGAAGCTGCGCAAAGCGAAGAAAGAAACGCCGCCGAACGAGAAGCCAGAGATCGTTAAAACTCACCTGCGGAACATGATCATAGTGCCGGAGATGGTCGGCTCTATCGTCGGCGTTTACAACGGCAAGACGTTCAATCAGGTGGAAATCAAGCCCGAAATGATCGGCCACTACTTGGGAGAATTCTCTGTTACGTACAAACCCGTGAAGCACGGTAGGCCCGGTATCGGTGCTACCCACTCTTCCAGATTTATTCCGCTAAAGTAATTTGGATTCTTAATATGAATAAAATGTTAAAAAATTACAGCAGGCGTTATACATACTCCCACGATGCCGCAAAATCAATTTACCCACGAAATATATCTAATACCCTATTAAACGTAAAAGATACAGCTAAGATTTCCATATGCACGATCTCCCGTGCGGATTTCGTTTAATACACGCTGTTGACATACGCGCTGAACGCCCATGAGCGTTCCCCGCACGGCCCCGGTAGCTAATTCGAAAGTTTGCCCGCGATATCGAACTGGTGAACGCTCGAAACCCAGCAACGAAGGTTTCGGCGCACTTGCTCGGGCATTCGAATAATTGTTAAAGGAAAGGGGAGCCTTAAACGTCACGTCAGATAGAACAATCGTCGAGCACTTGCGCGATGCTTGTTCTCGCATTTGGTTCACGTGGTCTCCCGCCAGCTGTTTCGTCCCAAAGCGATCCCGTTTGAAACATGGAAAAACTGATTTATGACATCCTGCACCTCGTGGACGCGTACGAAGTAGTGAACTCTCTGGACGTGGCAAGGATTTTGAATGAGAATCATCAGAAAATAATTGACAAGATTAAAAGTCTCGAAGCAATCCCCGACGTGAGTTACTCGAAACAACTCTGCCGCAGTTGATCAAGTTTCAATGCCTGTGGACCGCTAAATCTCTGTCAGGAGTTGTTACTTTTTACGCAAACATATTTTCTATTACTCCCTGTATCGTAGTCTATAAAAAAAAATTGACAAACGTTCTAGCGTCGCCATAACCCTAAACACGTTGCGTTAAACTTTACGCGGAGTAGTATCTCCGATTTATAGCGACGCTGACACCTTCCTCTGCCCTTTTACAGTTGATCAAAACTGAACCAGTCAGCGAGAAGACGTGGAAGCTGACGTCGGAGGGGCAGCACATAATAAGTTGCGGTAGCCACGAAGCGGCGGTTTACAATGCGATCCCTGACGATGGAATACCTCAGTCCGAAATTATGCAATCTGTATCGTTCGCGAAAGTTGGATTTCCTAAAGCGCTATTGGCTGGTTGGATAGAGATCGATAAGTCCAGCGGCGCGGTTCTCGCGAAGAAGAAGGTGCCTTCGATCACGGACGTAACGCAGAATGATCTGAAGGACCTCGCGTTCCTCCCGTACCGCCTCATTTGCGAGTATAAGAAAAGGAAACTTATCCAGGAGATGTAGGCTGGAAATTTAATTTAGGAGCGTCAGCGCGGAGAATCTTCTGTTATTAATCAGTATTTTATCCACAGAGTCGTTAAATCTGTACTGGTGCAAAGAGGTTCGAAGTTTACGATGAATGTCGAGGAGACTGACACGGAAAAACTGACTTATCGAATCCTGGACTTCTTGGACGAGGACAAAGCAGTGAGATCTCTGCAAGTGGCAAGGGTTTTGAAGGAGAATCATCAGAAAATAATTGGCGTGATTAAAAGTCTCGAAGCAATCCCCGGCGTGAGTTACTAGAAACAACTCTGCCGCAGTTGATCAAGTTTCAATGCCTGTGGACCGCTAAATCTCTGTCAGGAGTTGTTACTTTTTACGCAAACATATTTTCTATTACTCCCTGTATCGTAGATAGTCTATAAAAAAAAAAATTGACAATAGTTCTAGCGTCGCCACAACCCTAAACACGTTGCGTTAAACTTTACGCGGAGTAGTATCTCCAATTTATAGCGACGCTGACACCTTCCTCTGCCCTTTTACAGTTTATCATGACTAGACCAATCAGCGAGAAGACGTGGGAGCTGACGTCGGAGGGGCAGCACATAATAAGTTGCGGTAGCCACGAAGCGGCGGTTTACAATGCCATCCCTGACGATGGAATACCTCTGTCCGAAATTATGCAATCTGTACCGTTCGCGAAAGTTGGATTTTCTAAAGCGCTATTGGCTGGTTGGATAGAGATCGATAAGTCCAGCGGCGCGGTCCTCGCGAAGAAGAAGGTGCCTTCGATCACGGACGTAACGCAGAATGATCTGAAGGACCTCGCGTTCCTCCCGTACCGCCTCATTTGCGAGTATAAGAAAAGGAAACTTATCCAGGAGATGTAGGCTGGAAATTTAATTTAGGAGCGTTAGCGCGGAGAATCTTCTGTTATTAATCAGTATTTTATCCACAGAGTCGTTAAATCTGTACTGGTGCGAAAAGGTCCGAGGTTTACGTTGAAAGTCGAGAAGCCAGAAACAGAATTGACCGCCGAGTTGCTGGCGAACGGCAGCTGGAGAATTAAGAGATTTAAACCCTACAATTTCTCGGCGCTTGGCGTCGCTCTCAAAGCGGGCCACTTGCATCCGCTGTTGAAAGTTAGAACCGAGTTCAGGAAGATTTTCCTCGAGATGGGGTGCGTTAGAGGTGATCGCAGCCTTTACGTTCTTTAAGGAGTCATTCCCTGTAATCACGCCGCAAAATTCGGCAACTTTCAGGGGGTTTTTTTTTGTCAGTGAATACAATGCGAAACTTTTTAATCTTTTTTTAAGCTACTTATAATGTATACGGCACAATTTTTTAAACACACTTTCGATCGTGTTCTTTCAATGTTATCTGGAGTTAAACATCGCGCCTTGGAAAAGAAATACCTCCCTGGCGGGAGTGATTTCAGCTCACAGATTTATCTGAAAGAAAAAAGCGAGACTGATTCTTAATCATTACGAGTACCGCTATCGCAGGTGCCAGAATTAGCCACGTAAGTAAAAATTTAACAAAATTGCGCGCATTCGAACTTTCAAGTCTCGAGATTTTCAATTCTGAAATTCGAATGCGCGCAATTTTGTTAAATTTTTACTTACGTGGCTAATTCTGGCTCCTGCGATAGCGGTACTCGTAATGACTAAGAATCAGTTTGGTTCTTCCGTTTCAGATGAGTCTGTAAGCTGAAATCACTCCCGCCGTCTTTTCAAAGGCGTGATTTTTACCTCCAGATAACGTTGAAAAAAACAATTAAAAGTGTATTTAAAAAATCGTTCCGTATACATTATAAGTAGCTTAATAAATGAAAAAAAAAGTTTCAGATTGTTATTCATTGTATTCACTGAGAGAAAAAAACCTGAATGTTGCCGAATTTTGCGGCGTGATTACAGGAACGACCCGTTAATATTTATCTAACATCTGTTATTTATCTCTTAGGTTCACTGAAATGCCGACGAACAATTTCGTGGAGAGTTCTTTCTGGAACTTCGATGCTCTATTTCAACCCCAACAGCATCCAGCTCGAGATGCTCACGACACTTTCTTCATATCCGGTATCCGTGTTAATGATTCCGTTACGTCGATTAATCCCCTCTGTTCTACAGAGAGTGGCCAAATTATTATCCTCGAAACATTTTAAAATGGATTTAATACGATTGGAAAAAAAATCTTGAATTGGCAACTAAAGTGAAAAGTACCTTTTTCACTTTGATCGCGAATAACTCGGCCAATAAAAATCATACAACAAAACCCCAAAGAACGAAATTAAAGAGAAATGTTTGCTCTATAAGAGCCCTTCATTGGATTTGACGGAAATTTTTTTTTTTTGGCCCGTGCATATGTTCGAACTGGGCAAAAATTTCTGTAACTTCGTTTCTTGCGCTTCGTCTTGATAAAACAGTATCGTAATGGACGAAAAAAAAGTTTGAGTCCTTGATTCGAAAGCTAGAAACTTCATGCGTTAAAATGCGTTTTTTAAATATTTTTTTGCGACCATTTTTCGCAGAGATGCAGCCTAACTTATCGCTTAAACTTACAAAATCTCAAACCTTTTCGTTTGAATATAATAATTTGGCCACCCACTGTAACTTGAAATTTTTATCCTAGATCCTTCTCACAGTTCAAACTTCCCGATGGAATACCTGGAGAAGGTGAAGAAGATTCACAGCGAAGGGGGCTACGGTTCCACGGGCTATCGCTACGATTGGAAGATCGAGGAAGCGCAGAAGAATCTCCTCCGCACTCATACAACTGCCGTCAGCGCTAGAATGCTCTACAAGCTCATGCAACAGGTTACTTTCTACGCGCTTTCTATTCAAAAACCGTTCGAACGGATTAATAATCCATAGAAATGTATTTCAGGGTGAATTCAAGCCAGTGAAATACTTCAGCATCGATCGAGTGTTCCGTAACGAAACCCTGGACGCCACGCACCTCGCAGAGTTCCACCAAGTCGAAGGCGTAGTCGCCGACTACAATCTGACGTTGGGCGACCTAATAGGGATCCTGTACGAATTTTTCAAGAAACTCGGCATCACGCAGCTTCAGTTTAAGCCTGCGTACAATCCATACACAGAGCCGAGCATGGAGATCTTCTGTTTCCACAACGGCCTGGGCAAGTGGATAGAAATTGGCAACAGTGGAATGTTCCGACCGGAAATGCTGCTGCCAATGGGACTGCCCGAGGATGTTCGCGTAATCGCTTGGGGGCTGTCGCTAGAAAGGTATGTAAGAAGACGGTAGAAGTCCTCGGAACTAGGGCTGGGACTATTTGTCGAATTTGTCGGTATTCGAATACTTCAGTTGCTCAATTATTTGGCGAATATAATTCGAATATCCAAGTATTCGAATACTATTCGAATATTTAAGTATTTAAATATTACTCGAATATTTCAGTATTCGATTACTATTCTAATACTGATGTATTTAATATTTAACAATGAAATTTTAAGTATTCAAAAACTACTCGAATATTTCAGTATTCGATTACTATTCGAATATTTAAGTATTTAAATACTACTCGAATATTTCAGTATTCGATTACTATTCGAATACTGATGTATTCGAATATTTTAGTATTTAAATACTATTCGAATACTGATGTATTCGAATATTTAAGTATTTAAATACTACTCGAATATTTCAGTATTCGATTACTATTCGAATACTGATGTATTCGAATATTTAAGTATTTAAATACTACTCGAATATTTCAGTATTCGATTACTATTCGAATACTGATGTATTCGAATATTTAAGTATTTAAATACTACTCGAATATTTCAGTATTCAATTACTATTCGAATACTGATGTATTCGAATATTTAAGTATTTAAATACTACTCGAATATTTCTGTATTCGAATACATTGGTATTCGAATAGTAATCGAATACTGAAATATTCGAATAGTATTTAAATACTTAAATATTCGAATAGTATTCGAATACTCAAACATTCGAAGTTTATTTGTAGCATTCGAATACTCAAATATTCGAAGTTTATTCGTAGCATTCGAATACTTGTGAAATATTCGAATATTAAATTATTCGAATAGTCCCAGCCCTATTCGGAACATGTAATAAAAGTGTGTATTGTTCGCAGGCCAACCATGATTAAATACGGATTGAATAATATACGAGACTTAGTTGGGCCGAAGGTGGATATGAAAATGGTTCATAACAATCCTATTTGTCGCTTAAACAAGTAAATATCTTTCTAAACTATATTAAGGTATTTATACCAGGGTGCTTGTCTGCGTTAAGGTACGAAGGGTAAAGGCGACTGAAATATTTTTCGAATAGAACCAGTCGCGTTCCTCCGCCGAAGAAGCAGCTCGAAGATCAGAAACGAAGCCTGATAGATCAGCGATCAGACGATATTGAGAATAATCATTGCGCGAGCAAATGCGCTAGAAGGTTCGAAAAGCAGAAGCTGGTGATATTCTGCGATCCGAGGCACCCGATCAGGTTCATGGAATCTTTCTTCTGCCTCGTCAAGCCGTACATCAGTGTCTTCGTGGCTACGCACGTGCACTCTAGCGTGGTAGAATTTCCAAGGGATCTGTCGACATTCTGCTCGGAGTATGGTAACAGGGAGCAGGATGTCGAGCTGGACGTAACGGTAATTTGGAAGGAGAACGGCACCGATCCAGTAATGCAGCTGCCGGGGATGCGTGAGATAAGAGGCGAAGTGAACGTGGCGCGGTATCTCAATCGCTTGATCGAAAGCTACTATCCACACGTCCTGCGCTACGAAAGCAAGGGTGCAGTGTATGCGAACCGAGTGGATTATTATTTGGAGAAGATCCACTGTACGTTGCACGCGAACGAGTCTCAAGGCATTCGCAGAAACTCGCGTTACATAATGGGCGAAGATGTGTCCATCGTAGACATCTTCTTGGAATCCTCCGAGAAACACAGAGCGCAGAATCTTTTTCGTGCCCCTTTTCACACTTAATTAAATTATTGGACAAGATGTTTGTGTTCGTCTCTCTTTCTTGCGCAGATCTTGAACCGGCGTCGTTCGATGGCCGGTGTAATCGTACTGTTTTCCTTGGCGGTGTGCGAGCCAGTGTTTCTCTTCTTCGAACAAAATGTATTTAAGTGGAGGGGCGTGTGCGAGAGAAATTCAAGTGTGTACAGGTATGTGTGCGACTTCGCGTGTGTCCAATGCCCATCGTTCATATTTCGTACCTTTATAGACGCCTAAATAAAATGGAATTGATAATACAGAGAGGAGTTGGCGGGGATAAAAGGGTCAGCGAAATCATTAATCAGTCGGGCGTGTTTTAATATTCTAACTTTATTTCCGCAATAGCCCCGCATTGTGGAGAACGTCGTATATCTTTTCCCGTGGAATTTTATCTGACTCACGATCGACTACCTACAATTAAACATGACGATTAATGATACTCGTACGATTCATCCCTTTATTTGTAATTACACAAGTTACATGCCAATTGCTGTGGCATTACAGGAGTATTTGTAAACGTTTGAAATTTTTGTTTCTTCGGTTATAGGGGGTGCTCGGTAGCAGGTAGTGCAAAAAGGAAATTCTACGTGAGAAAATGAAGAGTAATAAAATTGCGGCGGAAGCTTCGTTTCGTAGTTATTAATTTTGAGGAGCGCCTGAAGCGCGGCAACTCGGCTGACCGCCGAGTTGCGTTACGTCAGGCGCAGCGAATTTTTGAAGCGAAGCTCGGCGATACGAAGAGAAAAATTTATAAACAATCGCGCAGCGACGATTAACGAATTATTATTAATTTCTTCGCTTCGCTAAAATGCGCAACAACCTTTAAATATTAATAACTAAAAATCTAAGCCTCCACCGCAATTTTATTACTCTTCATTTTTGTCTCATTTTGCCACTCAGAATCGCCCGCTTCATTTTCTACTATTTGCTGTCGAACACCCGGTATAAAAACGCTTCTATTCACGTATGAGAAGTGGAATGTAAGTCTACCCTTTGCACTCCAAGTGGACCTCTCAGGCGCGTAGAAGTTCAAATTAACGTCGCGCTGATAATTATGAAACTTTATGAAAACGAACGAATTTTTTGTAATTCGTGTAGAGACACTGTTCAATTTCCTTTCTCTTTATTCCACAGTTATGCGTTTAATTCGGAGCGCTTTGGCGTGCATAGGGCGAAACTACTTTGCCAAGAGTGTGGCGAGCTTTACCTGCATCTCTTTATTAATAAACCACGAGTCCTGCGCGAGTCTGGCGGCGATTCTCGGGTTTTTGTAAAAATCGTTTCGCAACTCGTTGGGCAACGTATCCTCTATCGCCGAAGTCAACAAATTGGCCGGATGTGGGTAAACGAGCGGAGAGGGAAGGTAATACTGCGGCGCGGCCGCGCACACACCCACGAAGGCGAGGAACACAATTACATTCATCTTGGGAAAGCTTATCTCTACGAAGTTCTGAAAAGAAGCGGACACTTTTAAGCTCAGCATCGGGCCGGTCTTAATTGACCTTTAATTGGGTCCAGCCATTGTCAGTTTCCCGAACAACAGACTTCCCAATTTCGGTGATAGAAACTTAAGGCGGAGTAGGTAGAAGCAATATTAATTATTCCTTTGAGCGACTGTACCATCCAGCTGATTTACATTATTAATACTATATTTCCAGATGAACGCGACCCGTCCCAGTTTCACAATCACAGATCGCGTAACAGGACTCTCCTTTGTTGCTCTTTTACCTGAAACCTTATGTAACCGAGGAAAAGCGAATGTCATCGATCGGTTTTTAAAAAGCAGATACAATTTCTCTAAAATCTGCTTAAGCGCGATAACGGAGTCTTTACACAGCTCCTCTATTTTAAGGTAGGGATGCTGGATTATCCTGGGAAGTCACAGATAAAAGTGCAATCTAATGCAAATCGACTTTCTCTCCCGTTCATTCGGCGCGTTATCCTCGGACCTCGCGTCGAGCCAGAAGTCGCCTGATCCTCAGGTTTATCATATTATAATTGCCGCGCAATTAGGGGGTATTCTGATGTTTTTTTTTTTTATAGTTTGAAGCATAAAGATACTTTAAATATAACCACCTCGGTGAACCACTTGACGAAACACACTTTAAACGCGATTTCCTCGAAATATTTTGCAAGTTGCTGGAGGTCATAATTATCCAAACGAGTCCAGATATCGACACACATATTTTCCCATATTTAAACACAAAGTAGAAAAATTCTCAATTATAAAAAATCTACATTTTTTCTAGAATATTAGTTTTCTATCCCTAAAAAATGCAATTTCGAAAGTTTCCAACTGATACATTAATATTAAATCGAGAGTTCACTGGGAATTTTTCTTTCAGGGGAGGCAGAGAGGTGCTCCTTCTTACTTCACCATGGAATTCCACGATTTTCCTACACTTTGAGAAGAGAATCTACGAAAGTGATGTTCCACAAGCTTCTGTGAAAATATAATTCCATTCGCACCAATGCCTGTCCCGCAAAGAATCGTTGGAAAACAGCTTGCAAATGAGAGCGCGCCCGTTTAATCCGCGATATTGGCCCACCGTCTCCACTCACCTATCACTCGATAACGCCACTCGCTATGATCTAGTTAATATCTGCCGTGTTGCGTGTCTAACTGAATCCAGGATCCGTTACAGTGTCACTTATATAGCTGTCCACTGGCACACCGCCGAGGTCTGTGCATGAAAACGTCTCTTGGTCATTGCTCAGTCCTCGGTTCCGTCGGCCTCGAGGCCTCCCCCCATTCAGGCAGCGTTCAAGGGTAGATGGATCCCTTCGACGGTTCCGTTCCACGTCCGTTCGCGACCTTCCACCTCGGCCAGCCTCCTCTTGCTCCATCGCGGGAGTGGATGCTGTATGCGCAGATTAGAAACGGCACGGAGACCGGTGTCCGTGAGTTTCGGGCCGGGGATCATTCGATAGCGGCGGCTAGAGTTACCTGGCTGAAAACGTCGACGTGCTGTCGCTTGCGTGCAAGAAAGAAAGGGAAGGTAAGGGAAAGAAGGGAAGGAAATTGTGGGGGGAAAATTGGCACTTGGAATTCCTCTATGGTGGAACGTGGATTTATTTGGAGTTCTGTATGATGGAGCTTGGATTTACTTGGAATTCTCTTTGGTGGGGTTTGGATATCCTGGAATTCTGTGATGGAGCTTGGATATCCCGGAATTTTATATGATGGAGCTTGGATATTCTAGAATTCCTTATGGTGGAGTTTGCATATTCTAGAATTCGCTATGGTGATTGGAATTCTCAATGATGGAGCTTGGATATCCTGGAATTCTCTATGGTAGAGTTCGAATATCCTGGAATACTCTATGGTGGAGTTTGGATATTTTAGAATTCTCTATGGTGGAACTTGGATATCCTGAATTCTCTATGGTGGAGTTTGTATATCCTGGAATTCTATATGGTGGAGCTTGGATATCCTGGAATTCTCTATGGTGGAATTTGGATATTCTAGAATTCTCTATGGTGGAGTTTGAATATTCTAGAATTCGCTATGGTCATTGGAGTTCTCAATGACGGAGCTTGGATATCCTGGAATTCTCTATGGTAGAGTTCGACTATCCTGGAATTCTTTGCTCTGGAGTTGGAATATTCTAGAGTTCTCTATGGTGAAACTTGGATATCCTGAATTCTCTATGGTGGAATTTGGATATTCTAGAATTCTCTATGATGCAGCTTGGATATCCTAGAATTCTCTATGGTGGAGCTTGGGTATTGTTTAACTCGTAGCCCGATATTTTGAGTCGCTCCTGAATTAGAACGATGCTGCAGTCACTCACAGGTTCGTTAATATTACTAAAAACGAAAATTAATTTTGAGAACCTTAAGTTTCTCTTTCTCTAACCAGCTGTCGTTTATTTTCACAAATTCCAGGGTGAAGGACAAGGTAACACTGTCCATAGAATCTGGACCCGTGACAGTGATAGTACTTTGCGAAGAGATTTCTGGATCCCTGTATTTTGGAAGATCGAATATTAAGGTTGGCTGAAAGTTCGTATTTTAGATATTTGTAGCAAAACAGTAGGAAGGAAAATGTTAAGGTGTTAAGTAAGCCACTCGACTGACTATCTATGTATCTTGATCCGCAGGCGACCGAGGCGTTTTTACCAGCTGGTGCGAGATTTAAAGCAATGACCCCAAACTCGTAAACCACAGAAGCCGCAAGGATGGCGAGCTCGATCTACGGACTCTGGACGTTTCGAAGGGACTGCAGCCGTCGTTGATTTCAAAGCAGGCACCCTGAACTTCGGTAAATCACACCGTTCACTCTGGATCCCGAAACTCGTTTCACTTCTCACGTTTGAAGGGAATAATTCAATAGGCACGGTGACCGGCTGATTCATCGCTATTACGCAGCGTGAATTCGTTAAACGCGGTCCTGGCGTACCTCGAATCGAAGCCTGCCGTGAAATTTAGTAGGTGTAAGGCTCGTACGTGCCCGAAAAGAGAAAAGTATCTCGCTTTGTGCTCGGAATTTTACCACGTGGCTCTTCCCGTTTCTCTGCAACGAAGTGTATCAGGATTGCAGTGATTCGAAACTTGATCCAGAGATTTCAAAGATTCGGGAGTTCCACCAGAGGGGAATAGAAATCTATGCCTAAAGAATTATGTAAATATCAGAGGGAAGTTTGAGTATCGCAGAGAACTCGCTGTTTCTTTTATGAATCGCCGAGAGTTCGCTGAACTGTTACGTAGCCTCTATCGCCGAGTAGTTTCGAACCGCCCACGCGAGTTCTTGCGAACCTTTTTTCGGCCCCAGCCCGAGTTTTCCGGTTTATGCGCCACACGTAGTCACGTTTCATCGGCGAGAGTCGGATCCGGGTTAAACTGCTGCTACACTCTCGAATACTATGCAATCCACCATTCCAAACTCTGCTTTTCCTCTGCAGCTAGTAAATTCCCCTCTGCCCTCCTTTCGTCTCCAATTCGTGCAGGTTTTCCCAAAATTCGTGGCACCTGATGAAACCATTCCTCAGAAATCGGTGGCTAGCATCAGTTGAAGGATCACCGAGGCGATTCAATTACTGCATTTCTGCTTAATATTCTTGTTAATACTTATTACGCTAGTGGCGAAGCCAACGTTCCAAATTTTCATTTGATTCTATCTGCATACTTTCAATTTTTATAGGCCAAATAGTAGTTGAAGCATTATCATTGCTGGGGTTTCAGTGATTTCAACTAGGGCTGGGACTATTCGAATAATTTAATATGCGAATATTTTACAAGTATTCGAATGCTACGAATAAACTTCGAATATTTTAGTATTCGAATGTTATTATTCGAATATTTAAGTATTCGAATACTACTCGAATATTTAAGTATTCGAATACTACTCGAATATTTAAGTATTCGAATATTTATGTATTCGAATACTACTCGAATATTTAAGTATTCGAATACTACTCGAATATTTCAGTATTCGAATATTTAAGTATTCGAATACTACTCGAATATTTCAGTATTCGAATATTTAAGTATTCGAATACTACTCGAATATTTAAGTATTCGAATACTACTCGAATATTTCGGTATTCGAATACTACTCGAATACTACTCGAATATTTAAGTATTCGAATATTACTAGAATATTTCAGTATTCGAATATTTATGTATTCGAATACTACTCGAATATTTCAGTATTCGAATATTTAAGTATTCGAATACTACTCGAATATTTCAGTATTCGAATATTTAAGTATTCGAATACTACTCGAATATTTCAGTATTCGAATATTTAAGTATTCGAATACTACTCGAATATTTCAGTATTCGAATACTACTCGAATATTTCAGTATTCGAATACTACTCGAATATTTCAGTATTCGAATACTACTCGAATATTTAAGTATTCAAATATTTAAGTATTCGAATCCCACTCGAATATTTCAGTACTCAAATACTTGGATATTCGAATTATATCCGCCAAATAATTGAGCAACTGAAGTACCTATTCGAATACCGAAAAATTCGACAAATAGTCCCAGCCCTAATTTGCATCAAACGCGCACAAAACGATGCGGCCTCTTTTTTTTTTACACATATTAAAGTAAAAAATAGAGTGCACCCCTCTTGCTGCGAGCTACTCAAATGCTTTTAATTGAAATATAGCTACTAGTATCGTCGACTGTAGTTCCAAAATTGTATCGAGCTACTCGAGTCTCTTAAAAAGTGCTCCAGTTTCTCGTTCGAGGCGTTTAAAGGAGACAAGGGAACGGATATATACCTGACGGTATTTGGGTCAATGTTGCGTCCTTATAGGCGATGCCCAGGGGCACTGGTTACCCTTGTCGGAACTGCAGCATCAGGAAGTCGTTTCTTGTACCATAGTGAATAATGCATGCGCAATAAAATTCAATGGAAGATGGCATGGAGGAAGAAAGAGCGTCGGGCGAGAGGCGGTTACGTAACATTCTACACGACCCTGCACTTGGGCCCGAGCATCGTTGGTACTTTTTTTCTTTCACCGCGCAGCCTTGCCCGATGCAACCGGTTCCGCGCATAATCGGCAGGAGTTTTCTTCTGCGACAATGGCGGGAGCGATTAAAATCAAAAAGGCGGAAGTACTCGTCGCGGATCAATTTCCCGCTGGCATTGGAAGGGACGCAGTTGTAGGTATACGGTACTAATCTGCAGTGGCAGCTTTAACCCTTTCGCTGCGTATTTAAATTTTCGGACGATTCTTGAAAAGTCTCAATTTTACATGTATAAAAAAAGTTCTTAATTTTCAACTTCTTTTAAAATACAAAAAAAAAGGTTTTATTTTTCAAGAGAATACATTTTTTTAATGCGTTGACTATAGTCGAAATCCGCAGCGAACGGGAATGTAGCGGCGTTTGACTATAGTCGAACACGACCTGAAAAGGAGCGCGATATTTGGGATTTTTTTTAAGAGAAACCCTCAAATTATATTAATTGAAAACTTTATGCCCATGTTTGTACATATTTAGACAACATTTTAAAAAAAAAAATTTATTTAAAAAAAACGGTATCTAAAACTTTTAACGCGTTTTTCTCAAAACTGCATTTTCAAAGCTGGCGCGCACGATTTTTAAAAAATTCATGGACCAATCCACTTGAAATTGGTAGGATATGTGTGTGGGATACACTATTTTCGTTCGGACTATAACCAAGTCAATATTTGTTAAAATAAACTTTTGGCATCAAAAGATTACTTTTTTATTTTTCGCAGAAATCGGGATCTTTTTTTTTAAAACGACGCCATTTGGTTGTTTATTTTCTACTTTCATTTGCTGTAAACCCAACGATAATTACACAAATATAGATTAAGAATATTCTTGATTTTTGTTTATCAGCCAACAACAACAACCGCAGTCGTGGTCGCCGAGGGCAGACTTTTTTTTTTAAGCGCTCTGGCTATTGGCCTGTAACTCGGAGCTGCAGCTGCATTTTGCATTGATTTTTTTTTAAATGTTGTACAAGTATATACAAATATGGACATAAAGTTTTTAATTAATATAATTTAATGCTTTTTAGTTTTTTAGTTTTAACGTAATCAGTTAAAAAATGTTCTTAAAAAAATCCCTAAATATCGCCTTAACCTTTAAAAGGCTAGGGTTAGGGGCCACCTAAGAATTTGGATACTTTGCCGGCCATTTTGGTGGTACATATGCATAAATTTTAAGTAAATAAAATTTACAATTTCAATAAAAAAAATTCCGGCCCTCTTTAGGTTAACGGGCGGCCGATGAGGAGTTGCCGCCTGGGCCTTGCCCAAAAGGCCCCCGGGGCCTTTTAAAATTATGATTTCCTTCAAAGGCTATATTTTTTTCTGTACTAATACACTTAGCCCATTTTTAGTAAACTACCTCTTCAATTTCCCGAAAAAATGTGCCCCTCGGAAAAGTTTGCCACCTGGGCCTTCTGCCTTAAATCCGCCACTGCTAATCTACTTCCTTCGTGTGTATTTAATCGCATTTGACTTGACTCTGCTTCAGTTCTCCATTTAGTCTCTTCTATGGAACATCGCTACCAGTAAAAGGCTCCATCAATCATCGTCAAATAAACTTCCACATCCACCTAACCTTGCTGTTACACCAGAGGTCTCTCAGAAGCAGAGGGCGCAAGCATCGCAACTGCCCAGAGCATCAAAATTGGGCAGAAAGAGAAAATTAAAATCAATAAAAAAAAAGTAAAACTTCTTGAAAAAGCGGTAAAAACTTAGGTAATACGTGTTTAAATTGAATATAAATAATTACTAATTTTTTCATAAACCCAAAGGCTTTTGTTATCAGAACAAACGCATGCAAGAAATTTTCTTTTATGAGATTTTCTTTTATTGTAATTTTCTTTAAAATAATTATCTATAATTAAGGGCGGTGAAAAACATGTTTGCCCGGAGCAAAGGGAGCAGAAGAACCAGCTTGATTTCTCTCTTTATACATACAAACACGTTTCATGGTACAAAAAAATGCAAGCACGGAGGTCTCAGTGTGTGTGGAAGAAGTAGAAAAGGAATTACAGGTCACAAGAACGGGGGAAACATTTAATGGAGGTGATCGTTGATAATGGCAGGCGAGATGGTCTTCTGGTAAACAGGGACAGCAGCGTGTGCCAAGGTTGGCGCCAGCGCTTTTCCCACGACTGGAACGGAGCCGTGGACCTGGACGTGGTCGAGGCGCGCCGTTTTGATCAAGGTCGGCTGCTGGACAGACACTCTCTCGATTTTCGTGGCTGGTTCCACAAGGTTCACCTCCTGGAGGGTCTCGATGGGGCTGGTGATGACGACGCGTCGCGTGGAAACGCGCTCGTCGGTAGGCTCAGCGTTATCTGGAGCCGGGGTTGCTGAGAGGACTCGAGTCCGGACGTGACCGATGTCGCTCGGATTGCTTTTCGGCAGACTACTGCGACCGAATCCCACCTAGAACCACGTTTCCGCGTTAGTAGGACTGTTTGCGGGATAGAGGAGCCGGGGAATCTACCTCGGCAACGTTGCCGCGAGCTGTGAGCAGCTCGAGGAGCCTGTTCTGGTTGTTCCTGTCCTCCTCGGGGCTGGACTTTCGGCTGGCGACCACGCCCGGCGTTGGGTCGTGGGCAATGAAGGGCTCGTTGGACACGTTTGTCAAGCTGGTCTTCAGTTGGGGGTCGGAGACGCGATCCTGGGTGGCAAAGGATTAGTAAAGAGATATATCTACTATAGTAATAGCGATGATTCTTGTAAAGAGAAATAATCTCGATTCTAATAAACTCGAATGTGATTTTAGCTTCTAAATCGAATCCGAAGGCAGATGGAGCATGGGGTTCTGGGGAGCATTTCCGGGCCAGAAACTGAGCAGTGGAGGAGCATAGTACCTGGTCCTGTAATTTACGGAAGTCAGGGTTGTCGACGACCACGCTTTCGCCGCTCAAACTGGAGGACGGGGTGGAGGAGGCGGTTGGTGGGGCAATGGTGGAGAAGCCAAAGCCTAACCCTGACCCCTCTATTTGTGGGATCCCCTGCGGAAATCCTTGTGGAATCCCCTGCGGGAATCCTTGTGGGATCCCCTGCGGGAATCCTTGTGGGATCCCCTGCGGGAATCCTTGTGGGATCCCCTGTGGGAATCCTTGTGGGATCCCCTGCGGGAATCCTTGTGGGAGTTCTTGAGAGATCCCCTGCGGGAATCCTTGTGGGAGTTCTTGAGAGATCCCCTGCGGGAATCCTTGTGGGAGTTCTTGAGAGATCCCCTGCGGGAATCCTTGTGGGAGTGCTTGAGCGATCGTCTGCGGGAATCCATGCGAGATGGCCTGTGGGTATAATCCCTGCGGGATACTCTGTGGAAATAGTCCCTGCGAGATTGCCTGCTGGTACAGAGGCTGGATCACCGCTGGCCCTCTTTGAATCTTCGAGGTGGGCTGGTCGAGCTCCACCACGGCTGACCCAGCTGGGCGGATCACCACGTGCTCCTCGATATCATAGAATTGCTTTTGTACGCCTGGACGACGCACCTATTAACAGGGAACAGAATCGATTACCAAGACATCTTGCTAGCAAAGATGTAGACAGAAGCAGAAGATCCAGGATGGAGCTGAAGAAAAGAAGTTAGAACCTGCTGAAGCAGAGAATAGGGTGGCAGCGGGATTTTACAAAGTTCAGAGGATGAAGAGTTATCAGGGGCGAAGGTGGGCCTTACCTCAAACTTACGAGTGGAAATAGCCGGTTTCACAACGTCCAAATGTTTCTCGAGAACGACAGGCTGCGCCTCGATCTTCGTCACCGGCACATGGGAGATGGTTGGTACGTGCTTGACGAATGGATAAGTCGCGACCGCGGGCACCTGGGCGGCCGCGTAGCCGACGTGTTGGGCCTCAACCTTCGCGGGGAACGCGTAAGTCAGGGCGTGGGGGTCCACGTGGTTGATGTAAGTCACACCTGCCGGGCTCAGGTAGGGCATCTTGATGGACACTTCGCTGGCATCGCCGCCCTGCAGCAGCGCCGCCACGATTACGAGCAGGATTCCGGGTTGCATCCTGTAAGGGGCGAAGTAACGATTAAACGGTGGTCTACATTGTATAGTAGACTCGACTCTATAAGTTGGAAGCTAGACTACGCGTGCAATCTATATAATTAAATAGATACTATTTCCTCATTGGTAGAAGGAATTGTGAGCTTTTAAGGACTTTCTCAAAGGCAGAGCCGCACCGGGCCCCGCGCTTGGGGACTTCATTTTGTAAAAATTAAATGGATTAAGTATAATTGTCGAGGTCAGTGGCGGATTTCACAGCGCAGTTGCCGCCTGGGCCCGTGCCCAGAAGGCTCCATCTCCAAAAAAAATTATGATTAGGTATAGGCATCCAAACACTACATTCTTTTCGTATTACTACACTTGGCCAGTTTTTAGTAAACTACCTCTCCATTTTCCCGAAAAGATTGGGCTAACAAGGGAACACCGCAAACCACCGATTGGAACCCAACTTTGTGGGTTTATAGAGTGACTCAAGCAAGAACAACGGTATATTTCATTCGGGCCCTATCGCCCTTTAAGGGGCTGAAAACTAACCTCAAAGTTAAATAGGCACTTCCACTTTTTCGCGTATAACACCCAAACTACAACAGACAGAAAAAAATGTTTCAAACAAAAGTTTAATGGTGCAATTAGCACTGCAAACTTGCGTCAACAAAATTTTGAAAAGAGTTTAAAAAAAAATACCTGAATGAAAAAAAACTTTTTTCAAAATTTTGTTAACGCAAGTTTGCAGCGCTTATTGCGCGATTAAACTTCTGTTTGAAACATTTTCTTCTGTCTCTTGTACTTTAGGAGTTATACGCGAAAAAGTGGAAGTTCCTATTTGACTTTGAGGTTAGTTTTCACCCCCTTAAAGGGCGATAGGGCCCGAATGAAAGACACCGTTGTTCCTGTCTTGAGTCACTCTATAAACCCACGATGTTGCGTTCTAATCGGTGAGTGCGGGTTCGCAGTGTTCCCTTGTAAGTGGCACATGAAGTAGAGACGTAAGGTTATCTATTAGATAACCTTAGACGTTCTCAATAATATCGACTTTTGCCCCGGGGCTCGCAAACTTTAGCGTTGCCCTCGGGGCGGCTCTACTCGAAGGTAACCTCTTCTTTGCTTAAACCATTTAAGTCCGCCTGATTTGCCATCCGAGGGTAATGTCGCGACAGTTACACCTCGGGATCTCGATCTTACAGTTACATTATCGAGCTACAGCACCGCGTTAAAGATGCTGTGCCCGAGTAATGGTCCGTTACTAACGTGACACAACTTTTCGACAGGCAGTCACACCGCGGAGGAGTTACCTTGATCGCCGAGGAGCCGAATCAACGAAGGGGTGGAAGACTCTGTCCTGCCAGTGGCAGCGGGCGTTGCTTATATGCCCACGTGCTTCCACCGTGGGCCCCTCCTCACAAAATCACCGTTCCGGTACCCCTCCCATGCACAAAGGCCCAAAGCCGAAAACTGGGTCGATCTACATTATCCATCCACGTGGTTAATCTCGGACGAAACCAGCTCCGCCGTAGGAGCTGCCAGCTTCGATGACCTGGGCCCCTCGCGGCTCAATAATCGTTTCGTAATAAAATTCTCCGTCTGCTATTGGAGGGCCCCTTAGCATAGGCTGCCCTGGCACCCGCCTTACACTCTGGGACCCACGAAGGCGTTAGTTCGTAGTTCAACGTTTCGTAATTGTTTAAGTTACTAACGAACCTTCGTGGGATGCTGCGGGTGGAGAGAGAAGCGAATGTAATTGCGACGTTACAGATTGTTATGTAAGCGTGCTTTTCGGCGGTGCTCTGTACCATCTAGGCTAGTACAATGAGTTTAGAAGCGAGGATTGTAGGCTATTGTAAATTGTTACACGTTTCTGTAATGGCTCCGGGAGCGCGGCTCCGGCGATCGTTAGAGAGTGTTGTACGATTCTGAGTGACGACGGATTATGGGCGCTGGAAAGTGAAAACAGTGGAGGAGGCGCAACTGGGTCGATGCGCTACTCGGATTTTATTGATATTCGCGTCGTGTGGACGATGTGCCCGTGTAATGCCCGGCACAACGTCAAGCGAGCCCTGTGTAAAAATGAGGAGAAAAGGGGATTTCGACGGCAACGCCGCCATTTCGCGCTCCTTTTGGAAATCACGTTCTGCGCGATCGAGGAGGACGAGATCTCCCCGCGGAATTATTGGCCACGGGAACCTTAGCTTTTGAAATGGAGGCGTGATGTCATGCTCCTGCCTGGAGCACGCGTACCGGACGCAACCCAGATATTATATCGAGATGAGAAATTAATAATCAATAACCAGGAAACGCTCGAGTATTGGTTAGACGGCCGGGATTTATTGTGTAATAAAACGAGCTTGTTATTTACCGACCTGTTGCTTCTGGGTCGCCCGGTACGCGTGCGAAAATGGTCAAGGATCAGTGAATCCCCGCGTTAAAAGTGAAAATGATTTACTTGCCGCCATCCTGATTCTCTTATGTGGATTACAAATTATTGTCGGTAATGCAAGGCCTCCTTATCTTTTTTACCCGACTGCGGCACGCAAAGGAGGGTATTGTGTTTATCAGGCTATGTATGTATGTCCATGTTACGCTCTACAGCCTGTACGGATACACCGATTTGGACAAATGAGGTGTCTTTAGAATGGTCTTGACCTTCCGAATATCATAGGCTATATAATTTTCAAAATTGTGAGATAAAAAAAAATTAAAAAAATTAAAAAACCCGACTGCTTAAAAAAAACATTAAAAAAGTAAAAAATAAAAAAAAATTAAATTAAAAAAATTAACAAACCCGACTGCTTAAAAAAACATTAAAAAAATTAAATTAAAAAGAGAACTAAAATGACAAAAACAAGACTTAATTTATTTATACATGGTTTATTAATTATCATAAATAGGATAATAATAAGATGACAATTTAAATTAACTCAATTGGCTGCAGGCGGAGGCCTTAAATATTTTGATGCTCTTCTACCCCAAGCATGTACCGCAATGACTAAAGAAAGTGCTTCAAGCTGGTAATAAAAAGAGGTGGACAACATCAATGCGAAATTCATGCTTATATAGGGACATTTCAACTTCAGTGTGTTCTGTATATTATATGTTTCTCTCTTTGTCCGTGTGGGGAATACTATTGGCGTTGTTAATAACCCATCGAATCTAATTAGGGCGAACAGCGATACAAAATATTGAATGTAATGTAATGTTCGAATGTAATTACATCAAATCATTTGCATCAAAATATTTAAGGCCTCCGCCTGCAGCCAATTGAGTTATTTATGATAATTAATATACCATGTATAAATAAATTAAGTCTTGTTTTTGTCATTTTAGTTCTCTTTTTAATTTAATTTTTTAATGTTTTTTTAAGCAGTCGGGTTTTTTAATTTTTTTAATTTAATTTTTTTTTTATTTTTTACTTTTTTAATGTTTTTTTAAGCAGTCGGGTTTTTTAATTTTTTTAATTTTTTGGGCGTTACTCTTGTTTCACACGGCGCGCTCGGTCTTGCTTAATACCTGCGTGTATCAAGGTCGGATGGGACGAGGGAGTGTCGATCGAACTATACTCGTTCCCTCGATCCAGATGGAAACGTTGCGCAAGGCCGGCAAGCGAGGGCCAGTAATCCGTTTATGCGTGTTTTCTTTGTTACGGTCACTTTAAAGACTCCAATTAATTTCGCGTTTACTTTTTATGATTGCTCAAAGCACCCTATTTATGAAAATGCAACGAGAATGCGATAAGGGTGTCGAAGTCTTGCGAAGGAATTTGTACAATCAAATTAGTTCACAATTGAGCTAAGAAGATCTAATTAAAGTTCGAAAGAACTTGCCGCGTCATTTCGCGCCACGAGATTTGAAAACCGCGGGAAATCTAAGGGCGCGAAGACGAGTTTGAATCTGCGATTCAATGTTTCTGCCTGCTTCTACAGTTTCTGCGCAATCGGCTGTCGCTGCTATAAAATTAAGCGATTACTGTCACGAACTGTTGCCCGTAAAAGCGAACAGCGTAATTATAAGGTGCGTCCCAGTTGAAACGGAACAGAATCGTTAATCCCGCGTCACTCAGTCAGTCAACGCCGGGGGAGTACTATTATCACGTTTATGTCTTTCCGTCTCGTTTCGCGTTAGCATTAATCCGTATAAATTCGTGTTCGTTGGTTGTGATTTAATTATTGGATAATTATTAAACCCGTGACGCCTGGGAACACAAGTTTAACTGGGCGTGGAAATTTTAATTGGCCGTCAAGGAAATACGAAATTTGAAAATTGGTGTGTAGACCCCGCTGAGCCCAAACCCCGTCGATTATCGTCGAGATAATAGTCGTCACTTAATTATCGTTTTTTTTTTGTAATGCAGAACCGTCTGTTTCCCCCGCGGAGAAACTGAAAGTAAACTGTACGTCACGCGTCGCGCTGAAACTGGTCGTCCTTCTTTCGCAATCTCCCCCCCCCCCCCCTCCCCGACCCCGAAAACGCAAAAGCAAAAAAACACTTTGTAAAGTCGCAAACGATCCGACCCTTTACACCAGCTTATCGCGCATTATCCGCATTGTCATTCGAGAAATCGAAAGCTGTTTCACGTACGGGGTGTTCAGTTTCCGTCAGTGGAATCTTTATTTTCTTTTTCGTTTTTTAAGGGGCTAAAAAAATGTTCCGTAGTGGTGTGTATGCTTTGCGGTTTAAATACACTGTAAATTTTGCGTTACGAATTAAGATTGTATTAGCTTTATTCGGGGAGCGACAATTGTTGAGCGAAAGAAATTGGAAAAGGTTTAAACACAGAGGTTTGAGACAATTAAAAAAAAAAAAAAACAACGGCGAAAACAATGACTCATATGTGATTTGCCATATTGAATAAGTTTTGAAATTTTTTCGATTCTTTTATATTAAAATATTCGATGATATTTTTTTTTGCCTAGGGGCGCCAAATCTTGAAATCCGCCCCTGATAATTCGGCTTTTGAATACCTATGTTATCAATCCCCCTTTTCTACGAATTCAACGACGGGGAAGATAAGTTTTTGCAAATGTAGATGAATGCTGGCTATCGAGATTCTAGATTTATATAGTATCAAAAGCGTGAAGTGCACAGAAAGATGTCAGCACCGTAAAAACCGGTGCTGGGCCCATTCACGGCGCTGTTCAGCACCGAAAAACACCGTTGTGAATGGGCGAAAATATCGGTGTTGAGCCCATTCACAACGATGTTTTTCGGTCCTGGCAGCGCCGTGAATGGGCACAGCATCGGTTTTTACGGCGCTGACCTTTTTCCGTGTGGGACAAATTTCCCGGGCATTTGTAGCTTCCGACATTAATCTATCCCTAACCTTAAGGGCCGTCCTTAAATTACGTAAGGGTAATTTTGGCGATTTCTTACCCCCTCCCTCCCACAGTATAAGAATTCGTAAGATTTGATATTCAAACCCCCCTCCTTACGCAATATTTTTACATTGAATTTTTTCAGTTATTAAAATTCTTTTAAATGTTTATATAATTCATTTAACTCGGTTTCGGGAAATTTAAACTAAAACTACTTTTCTGAAACATTAATGATAGAATTTGTATTTATTGAAAATTAGGTTAAAAAATATTATGTAAGACGCCACCTGACCCCCCCCCCCCCCGCCCATGAAAGAAAATGTAAGAAATTCGCGACCCCTCCCCCCCCCCCCGCCCCAAAAAAAGCCTTACGTAATATAAGGACGACCCTTAAAAAGATAAAGAATAAATAAAACCGCCTTCAAAAAATAAGAATTTTTTCCTTATTTAATCTACGACTCTCAAGTTTTCTTATGACGGTGCCTCATTTGCGCTATGTAAATCTGGCGCCGACTGAAAAAAAATTGAGAGTCGTAGATTAATTAAGGAAACAAATTATTTTTTATTTTTTTGAAGTCGATTTTAAATTCAACAATTTGAAGTCGCCGGGAACCAGATTGTCGACGCTGGTTAGCCGTGGTTGGCTTCGCGTTGGGGCCACTAGGCTGGCTTAGCGCTGGCGTCAGTTCACGCACACTACCGCCACTCAGTGATACCAGATCGGGGACGGGTTCCCTCGAGAATTTCCCCCACCTCGCATGCACACTACGCCGGAGCTACGTCCGTGAGCTTGGCGTTATGAGCGACGCGCAGCTCCGGCGTAGTGTGCATGCGAGGTGGGGGAAATTCTCGAGGGAACCCGTCCCCGATCTGGCGTCACTGCCACCGCTCCACCGAACTCTGTGTCGGTCACGAACGATCTCTAGTTCGTGACCTAAAGAGAGGTCGAACAGAAAAATTCCTTACGATGCCCAGCAAAGAGTCAAGCGTGGTACTTCGACTTCCCCCGTAATCCGACCGCCCTGTGGCCTGCACAGTGGCTAACTGGAGGTGTATCAAGCTCACTCCATCTTGCTAAGCTTAAATGCTACTATAGAGGAAACTCTGAGGCGTAGCGCGTCTGTTGGACCTTATCAAAGCTGACACTATGGCCGGTATTCATAGTCGCTACTTATTCTTAAGCAAATGCTTAAGCATGCGGCATTCTCTACTAACCTGGTAGCTAGTAAAGGATGCTGAATGCTTAAGTATTTGCTTAAGAATAAGTAGCGACTATGAATACCGGCCTTATCTGCCGCCACTCCTGTAGGTGCTTCCCCCCTCCATTGTTGCGCTTAATCGCTCCTCACGCTGGGGGTACTCGCGTGCTTGCGATGCCTAGAAGGCGACAGAAGGTATCGAGCCTGTCGCAAGAATATCGCACTTCCGTGCTGAAGACTTGTCGCGGCTCGAGTCTCTGCCTTCGCCTCTCACGAGAACGCGCCCGTTGCTCGGGCGCCGGCGGCGCGCTCTGGCGGCGCGGTGGCGAGACCGCCGCAAGATCCACCAACGTGCGTAATTTCAATTGCTAAAGGCGGTAAACGTCACGCGTGTGTTCGAATTTGATATTTCACGAACCGTAGAATTATATTCCCGCGCATAAAGCATAGAACGATGGCCCCTCTGTGCCGCAACAACGCTGCTACAAGTGCAAGTTGATTTACGCGCAGATCCGCGCGTATCAGAGGACGCCGAGGGAAGTCTCGGGCGAATAATGCATTTGCAGTAGCCGGTGTACAGGTTAACAATGAGAACAGTCGAGCAGTTATCACCGGAGATCACTGCTACGACGATGAACGCGCAGGACAGCTGCCAGTTTGTCTTGGAACGGATCAATGCTCCCGGTACTATAATTCTCGACCGACTCCAGCACACGGTACGCGCCAGATTCTCGTCTAGCAAATCCCTTTGTGTCCGCTTGCGAAGCCGGGTATCCATCCACTCGTTACGTATCCTCGTCGCGTGTCGTCCACCGACACGATCGTCCCTTTCGATATCCACCTTTCCTACCTCGACACAAAAGAGCGTATTGAATAGACTCGTTTTTCAGTATAAATGCGGCAGAGCGAAGGAGAACGAGATCGTGTGCCTCAGCCTGTTGGTGTCGCGCGTTCACTGCACCTTCTTCCGCAGCGAAAACGAATTATACGTTACAGACTTGAAGGTATACCTTTATCGGCGCGATCCCCTGGATCGTACGAACGTAGACGCGTGTACACTTTGCTGCCTTTCAGAGCGCTAACGGCCTGTTCATAAATGGAGTCAGTCAGCAGCCGTTTCAGACGACCAGGCTTCAGCCGGACGACGTCATCGGCGTCGGCTGCCCCGACGTTGACGTTCGGGACAATTCTATGTTCGCGTACAGGCTGCACGTAGTTGTAAGATCTTTACTCGCGGGATTCTATGATCTCGACGAGCGACTGGTTACTAAAGCGCCTTCGCACGGGTTGTTACAATTTTAGCAGCCACAGGTGGCCGAAACCATTCACGAGGCCAGTACCCCTTCGGAGATTGTATCGGACGTCGATGGTTCTGATGTTTTAACGAAACGTAAAAGGAGACAGGAGAATCGCGAGGCGCTGGGTGTACCGTGCAAAATTCAGAAACTGGGCGAGAGTTCTGGGGAATCGTCTAGGAAAGGTATAGCAGTGCCCTTTCTAAGGGATTATGCCTAGTCAGCTTTCGAAAAAGAACGCGGTTTCCGGGATTTTTTTGTGGAATATCTGCTGTATATTTTTTTTTACAACTATTCGCTTATTTTAAAAGGACATATATGGGGAAACTTTCAGTAATTTTATTATAGAAGAACATTAAAAAATAAACGAATAACAGCCATTCTCGCGGAAGCTGTTTTGATAAAGGCGCTGTGCGGTGAGGAAGTTTCCTCTGAGCTGGATCATCTGAAATTAAAAATTCAATACAATTCTGTTAATGTATGGTTGAATTCAGTAGATGAACGAAGGTTTTTTTTGAAAAGTTGATTTTTGACAAACTGGCGGCCGTTTGACGTAAAACCACGGTTTTTCGATGTCTGAATTGTTCGTTTTTCGTTAATGAAAAATAGAGGTTTTGTTAAAATAAAAAATCCTTCGTTCATCTACTAGTCTTTAGTATATAAAAGAAGTTTGCAAAACTTTAGGCAAATCGATACAGCGGTTTCCGAAATATCTCGCTCACCGATATCAAGCCAGCTTTCGCGAGAATGGCTGTTATTCGTTCATTTTTTAATGTTTTGTTTTGTAATAAAATTACTGCGGGTTGCTGCATATATGTACTTCTAAAATAAGTGAATAGTTGTTAAAAAATATATGGTAGATATTCCACGAAAAATTCCCGAAAATCGCGGTCTTTTTCGAAAACTGACTAGCCATAACCACTGTAGAGCCCGGAAAAACAGCCTGATTTTGAGAATTTTTTAAGCGAGTATAGTGAATGGAATACAAAATCTGTTTGAAGGCCTTTATTATAAATTCCTTGAAGTATGTTCCCAATTTTTTGTTTAATTCTTTTCATACAAAATGGCGGCGCCACAGCTCAACAAACGAAGCTTCTTCTGAAAAACAGTGTTCCGCGGCCGGAATGATTTCTCCTTCAATTTTTGACCTAGAACAAAAAATAAAAAATTGTTGAGTTCCATATAGGATTATCTCGGGAAGTACATGAGGAAATGAAATAATACTGTGTTTTGTAAGAATGGTACACGATTGAACAAAACGTCTCAACAATTTCGAGGCTGTAGCAGTTTCGTGTTTTGTTCAATCACGCACCATTCTTACAAAAATCAGTATTTTTTCATTTCTTCGCGTACTTCCCGAGATAATCTTATACAGGACTAAAAAAATTTCGGTTTTTTGTTCTAGGTCAGAAATTGAAGGAGAAATCTTTCCGGCCACGGAACACTGTTTTTTTTTTTTTTTTTTTTTTTTTCAGAAAAAGCTTCTTTCGCTGCGCTGTGGCGTCGTCATTTTGTATTAAAAAAATTTAAAAAAAAATTGCGATCATACTTCAAGGTATGTAGAACAAAGGCCTTCAAACAAATTTTGTATTCCATTCGCTCTACTCGCGTAAAAAAATTCTCAAAATCAGCCTGCCTTTCCGGGCTCTACAGTGGCATTACCCCTTAATAACAGTAATTCGTAAAGTGTGCTTCACGAAGTTAAAATTTCAGGGAAGCGTGAAGTAACGGATGAGAATGATATCGAGATAGTTCACATGTCGTTGAATAATAGCGCGCCGGAACCGAGTTGCAGCAATTACAATAATGTCACGAAGAGTGTGGAATCAAATGGGAGATTAAGCACAGGCAAACATACGAACACTGATATGTTGGGAGTAAACCTTAACGCTGTAGATACAAAGCCAAAGAGAGAGTCCGACGAAGATTCCGAGGAAATGCTGTCGCCTCTATCGAATGGTGTTAAGAGAGCAAAGAATTCTGTTGTTAATAAGAGCACAGAACGATCGAGCAGAAACACACCTCGAGGTGCACAGACGTCCGAGGAAAAGAATCTTCCGAACGGTAAAAGTGCGAAGCGCCCGGGAAAGTGTTACAATTCCCACTACGTTCGACCAGGAAATAGTAGCGCGAAAGTAGCAACTAATGCGGAAAATGTAACTCGCGGCTCGGACCAGAGCTCGAAGCAACGCGACAGATCTTTTAATAACTTAAATAAAGTGGGGAATATTGCATTAAAAGCTGCGCAGCTGCCACTGAACTTTATACAGGGCGAGGACACTCTAATAAAGATGGAAGATGAGTTACAGCTAACGGACAACGAGGAGGAAACGATGCGTAATTTAAGCGCGAACTCGGCTCCGCTTATATCCCCGATGAAATTGAAGAAGGTGCAGCAGGAGCCGAAAACGAGATTTTCAGAGGTGGACGTTGTGAATTTGAGCGACAGCGAGGACGACATCTTCCCTTGCTCGCAGCTGTTCGATATTGGCTTCGGGATGGACGCGTCGGTGAAGGAGGAAGTCAAGGAAGAGAAGGAAGAGCCTATAGAAGCGGAGAACGAGAGGCTGAACAGGCTCGAGGACGATCTAGTTATCTCGCTGTCGGACAGCGAGGACGAGGACAACACCTGGTTACGCAGATTGTCTCAGAGCCAGCAGGTGAGCGAGGTTCCCGTGAAGACAGAAGTGGTGAATGAGGGATTTGTCGACGTCGATGGCGCTGCTCGCGCTTCGGAGATTGCCGGCGAGTACAGCGCGGCAGATAAAGAGGAGAAGGAGGAGTGTACGAATGGGGAAGAGAAGGAGATTGAGCCGCGTTTGAATGGAGGAGAGGCGGAGATGGCGACGAGTGTGAATGGAGAAGAGAAGGACGTGGACATGTCTCCGAATGAGGAAGAGAAGGAAAGGGAGACGCGTGTGAATGATAACGAAGAGGAAGAAGAGGAGGAGGACGCGTCGTTGCAGGATGCGAGGCAAGCGAACCTACTGCGTCTGCTAAACTCTAGCGTAGACAAAACTAAGATCAATTGTAGGAATCATGCTAGTAGCGCGGTGATTAATAAGAAAGGTTCGTTGTCGCCGAGGAATCGAATACTGTTTTCGAAGGAGCGGGAGGCAGACGGCCCCGCCGTTCCTGTTAGCCCCGCGGCGGAAGAAGCTGCTTCTTCGAGAAGGAAGAAGCCGCTAGAGAAGAAAATACCCGAGGTAGACCCTCCGCATTTGCCGACCAGAAGACGAAGTCGCAGTTTCACCAGAGCGGAGGCTGAGGCGTCTACCAAGCCTGCTAGGAAGAGGATTAGCGCGAAGGAGAGGAAGGAGATGATGGAGAAGGAGAAGCTGGAGCAGCACTCGCGCGAGAAGGAGCAGAAGGCCCGCAAGCAGACTTACAAATGGGCCGACATCCCTCTTCCATCTAGCAAAGCTAAAGCCAGCACTTCCGCTGCGCCTTTCTCTGGCGCTCCCCTCACCAAAGAGAAGAAGAAAGAGATAGCGGACAGCAGGAAGGCGAAGCTGAAGAAGCTGGCCATGGAGAAGAAGCCATCGTCGTCGGAGAGCAACAACCAGGAGAAGAAACGTGTCGCCACCAAGCCGAAGGCGAAAGTGACTGCGAATACTCGAACAGACATCCTTGTCGAGGACACGCTCTCTGCGGAGAAGGCGGGAGAAGCGACGGAAAGATTAAGGAGCTCGAGTCGGCCCAGGGTGGCGAACAACGTAACTTCGCCGAAGCCAAAGGCAGCTGAACGAATGAAGACTAAAGACGCGTCGAAAGAGGCGCCGCATTGTAGTAATAAAAGCTCGTCGCTTAATAATCTGTCTGGCCTTGGCAGGATACCAAAGAAACGCAACGCGAGTGAAGAGAAACCAGCAGCGGAGACTGCATCAGAAGATGCCACACTGGCGGCAGCAATGAACGAAGTGTTGAACATTGAGAAGAATGAGAAATCCAGAGTAGAGCCCGCCGCAGCTTCTGTTCGAGCAGAACCACGTGCCTCTCGCAAGTCGAACATCAAGTCATCCACTTGGAGGCCAAAGAAGCGAGTATCCTTCTCCACGGTTTTGAGAACTGTACACGTATACGAAATCGACGACACAAATATTCTGAAAAGGCTTCGAGGGAAGGACGTGCCTTTACCTACCAAGCCGTCAGCGAGGAAAGTAAATGAATTCCTGCTGCGTATATTTTCGTGGTCGCCAGTTTGGCTAGAGGAGCAGCTACGCCTAGATAGTATTCCACCTGTCGTACGAGACGAAGACCTGCACTCAATGCTGACGCACTACCCGTCCGAGCTCGAGTACTGCAACATCACAGTCCCGCTCCTCTTACTGGAGACCTGGTCCAAGTTAACTAAGGAGTTCCAGAGCATCGAGCAAGATTTCAGGCGGCGCACAGTGATGTGCTCTATAGTCGAAGGATCCGTGCAAAAGTACACGACCGAGCCGAACCTGTACATGACGCACTTGATGCTGGAGGTGTTAATCACGAAGGCAGACTTGCAGAAGCAGGCTCACCCGAACTTCGGCGATCTTGTGGTCTTGGAGTACGCTAAAAACCATCCGAAGGGGCAAACGTTTCACAGAGTGTTCGCGTACGTCACTCATATGTACCAGACTACGATAACGCCCACGACGCATTACAACAGAGATCTGGTGCACTATGTGAAGAGCCCTCACACGGTGATAACGTACACCATGAAAACGAAACCGCTGGAACCGAATATCCTTGTGAATCGGGTCCAACGATTGAGAGGCATGACTTACTTGCGCTCTGATTTGAGACTGGTGCAGGCTCTGGATTACCTTCCAAGGTCACCGCTGGTCAGCTTGATTCTGAGCCCGAAGACCGACACGTACCACTTGCCACTTCCGACTCTGCCAGAGCCACTAGTCACTAAAGATATGCTGAATCAGAGGCAGACGGAGGCTGTTTGCAAAGTGACGGAGGCGGTGGTGCAGAGGCAACCGAAGCTGTGCTTCATTCAGGGACCTCCGGGCACCGGTAAAACTAAGGTTATCGCGAACATTGTCACTCAAGTGCTCTACGGAAATCAGAGGTACTCGAATAACAAGGCGGATTTGAAGATACTGGTGTGCGCCCCTTCGAACGCTGCCATCGACGAGATCACTTTACGGCTGTTAGCCATCAGATCCCACATGAAGGAGAAGCGATTTAGAATGGTGCGGATAGGTAGGGCAGACGCGATGCACCCATCCGTGAAAGATATTTCAATCGCCGAGCTCGCCAGGCGAGAGGTGAAGAGAGAGGTGATGAACTCGAATCACACTGTCTGCTCCGCAGAAAGCATCCAGCAAGAGAAGGCGCATCTAGAGTCCAAGATGAACGCGCTGAGATGCGAGATGTCGAATACGCGTAACCTGGATAAGATTTACGTGAAGCATCTGAGAATGAAGCTGGAGGACATCTCGACGAAGTACGAGCTGCTGAGGCACCGTAGGCCGTTGAACGAAATGAGCTCGAAAGAGACGATGAAGCTGCAGCGCGCCGCAGAGAACACGATTCTTGAACACGCTGAAGTGATAACCTGCACCCTCAACTCCTGTTACAATAATCAAATGGAGTCTGTCTTCGTCCCCAGTAAGAACAGCATATCCGTGTGCATCGTGGACGAAGCGACTCAGAGCTGCGAGGCGGAGAGCTTGATACCGTTGATGCTGGGTGTGAATACCCTTGTTCTAGTCGGTGATCCCAACCAATTGCCTGCCACCGTGCTGAGCACACGGGCGAAGGAGCTGGGACTGGATCAGTCCATCTTCTCGCGAGTCCAGAGTGCCTTCGAGTTCCATCCGAACAATCCGATCATTATGTTGGACACGCAGTACCGTATGGCGCAGGCAATCGCCCAGTTTCCGAACAACTTCTTCTACGGCGGAAGGCTGAAGAATGCAGCGCCGCAGATCAAAAACTTTCCGTTTCACGCCTATCGAATTCTGAATCTCAATAACAAACAGGACACAGACAGCTTTACTAACACGAACGAGGCGAAATTTGTGGCCGACTTGTACCTCACCATGCTCACCGTCGCCAGTCTGGACAACTGGGAAAATATATCCTTCGGCATTCTTACGCCATATAATAATCAGAAGGCTGCCATACAAGAAAGAATCGATGAGATGTGAGCCTTTAATTTTATATGGTTTCTTACGGGCGCGTGACTACGTAGACTGATGCGCGGTGATCTTTTAGAACGCCTTTGGTGCCGGAAGATATCAGGAAGAAGATCACCTGCGAGGTGAACACGATTGACAGTTTCCAGGGGCAAGAGCGTGACGTCATAATCCTGTCGTGCGTGCGAAGCGAGAAGATTGGCTTTCTGTCCGACAAACAGAGGCTCTGCGTCGCTCTGACAAGAGCGAAGCACAGTCTTATAGTGTGCGGTAACTTCAATACCGGCACTAACTTCGTGGTAAGATTTTATAACGTATGGCATTGTTAAGGGGGGAGGCCTAACCTAGAAATTTTCGAAAAAAATCGATTTTTATATTTTCTTCAAGTACAACAAAATATTCCCTGAAAGTGTCAAGTTAATCCGACCAAAATTGACAAAGTTCTACGCGTGTAAGTAGGTATACTGCATTTCACTTTAGAGTAAACTCGTTCCCGCGCAGGGATATTGCCAGGGTTCGTAGCGATTAAGCGCAGGGAATGGAGGGGGAAACACCTACAGGAGCGGTGGTAATGTGTCGTGAAGTGACGCCAGCGCCAAGCCAGCCAAGTGGCTCCAACGCGAAGCCAACCACGGCCAACCAGCGTCGGCAATTTATTTCCCGGCGACGCTGATTGGCCGTGGTTGGCTTCGCGTTTGAGCCACTTGGCTGGCTTGGCGCTGGCGTCAGTTCACGCACACATTACCACCGCTCATGTAGGTGTTTCCCCCTCCATTCACTACGCTTAATTGCTACGAACCCTGGATATTAAGGAACTTAGGGCGGTATTCATAGTCGTTGCTTAAGACGATCTTAAGAATAAGTAGCGACTATGAATACCGGCGTTAGTGGAGGCGTGGCTTAGATTTCAGCCCTCTGGTGGTAAGTTGGCAAACTATTGAAAGTAAGTCCGGATCCCACCAAACATTCCGAATAAGTATTTATTAATCGAATAAGTATAAATTTAGTGTTCAAACAAAATTAATAACACTCGTTTTTCACAACATGTTTATTTAAACACTGATAATCATATAGACTTCGACGGATTTCGACCCGCTCTCAGTAGGTCAATTTTCTGTCACTAGTTGACGTATCGACATTCTTGGTTTCCCAATACTGTTGATTGGTAGGAAACCGGCAGGGAAATTGCTACGACCAATCGCGTTTGTCAGATCCGTGGGACCTGCGCAGATTGGTCGCAAATCGGTAGGGGCGTAGGTCCACTCTTATATGGAATGGAGGATAGGTGTTTTTCGGTGTAGCGCTCAGACCCAAAATATTAAACGCGTTTTCCTCAAACTCATTTTTTCAAAGTCGGTGACACACATATCTGAAAAATTAATGAACCGATTTACTCGAGGCTTCGCAGGCCAATTTTAGGGTTAACGATCTAAGCGCTATCGTGAGCTTCTCTTTTTTGTTTGCCTAAATTTTTTTTCACACTCGAAAAACGAGCGATTATTTGCCAAATATCGATGCTTCAACTTTGCACAGCCGCCATTTTGTCTCAAAATAATTTTTCAAAAATCAGATCCGATAGCGCTTAGATAATTTCATATATTATCAAAAAAAAAATCGAATTTACAATTTTGGATGATCCTGCACCGAGCTACGGTTGTCGCCGCAAAGTGCCTAAAAAAATGGACGCTCGGGCATCGCCTATAACTCACAAACCTTTCAATACTTATTACCACAAAAAATACTGCAATATCCGTAAGATGTACTCTTTCCAATAGGCTAATGTTTAATAATAAAAGTTTATCGGTTTTTTCTAGAAAAAAATCCCAAAGAAGCATGTTGTTTGGACCGTTCTGATTAGGCCTCCCCCCTTAATCGAAGAAGTTGATTGAACGTATAATTCAGTAATATAGAGTTAACGTGAATTTCTATTTGCCGCAGAAGGATACAATGTGGAGAGCGTTGCTATCGGACGCAAAGGGACGCCAGATGTATTTTACTGTTAAAGCTAAAGCAGAGCCTCGGCATATACACCAACATGTTGTGAAGCCTGCAGCGCTGAGATAGTTGTCGATACACGAGGACGAGAGTATAGTTGTTAACGCCTTTGTATATTTGTAAATCGTACATTATAGACTCGTTTTCTCTGTTAGAATAATGTAATAGTGTGTGACCTTTTGACATCATCCTTTTTCTACGATATCGCTTTCGCAAATAATAAACTGTTTAAACGACAAGATGATCTAAGACTTCGGGACGTTTATTTCTTCATTACAACGAACGGGGCCTAAATGGGGCGCAAGCAGAGCAACTGCCCAGATTGGCAAATTTGGTAGAAAGAGAAAATTAAAATTCGCAAAAAGGCAAAACTTTTTGAAAAAGCGGTAAAAAAGTAGGTAACACATTTTTGAATTTACTATCGAACTTTATAATTAAATATAAAGGGCGGCAAAAATTCCAGCGGTCGCTTTCGTACGCATATTTTTCGTAATCGGTTAGTTAACAAAATGGTTAGAAGTATCATATAGGAACATAGTTAAATATCTAAATTTGAGAGGTATCTATAAAAATGTACGAATTAACATTAGAAATGGAATAATCCATTCATTTTGCAGGATGCTTCGGTGAATAGGTAATAAAAAAATTAAAAAAAAAAATTAAAACCGACTTCAAAAAAATAAAAATGCACTAAAAAGAAAAAAATAATTGTTTCCCTTATTTAATCTACGGCTCTCATATTCTTTAAGTCGACGCCAGATTTACACAGTGCAAATGATGAGAAATATGTTGCCGACGCTGGTTCGCCGCGGCGTCACTCGCTTGGCGCTGACTTCGGTTCGTCTCCATCGAGGCGTCTCACGCACACATTACCACCGCTTCTGTAGGTATTTCCCCTTCCATCACTGAGCTTAAGCCCGCCGATCCCTGGACACGGGTGGTAGGAACTGCGCCATCCAGTATTCGTTTTATGCTCACCCGTAGTCTTTCCTTCTTTGCTGAATTTATGTTAACCGAGTGATTGCTTGGCATGGCAGTTCCCTAGATTCTATATCTAAACCGAAGGGATCGATGGAACTTTGTTTCCATCCATCTCTTTGGTTTAGTAGGCTAAGGGTTTCATGTACAGGGAGATCGATGGAACTTTGATTCCATCTATCTCTCTACGGGTCTCGAAACGCAGCAACCTCCTCGTGGTGAGACCTGGTAGTCGGTGAGAACCGAACCGATAGCTGCCATTGTAAAATATTCTAGTCGGATATAAGAATTTCTGTAACTTACGATACTATGGTAGAATGTAAGAATAAAATATGTAACGTGAACGTATACGTTGCACTTCACCACGTCACACTCCACACAATGCACTTCACGCTTCACATTAGTCATACACTGCTCTGAACTTAGGAACTAAGTAGTCGTCTTACGATATGGGCACAATGTGGTAAGTATTCAGGTAAGTTATTCAGCTTCCCGCGAAAACGCAACAAAGTTGCAAAGGACAATTTTTTTCAACAATGTTGCAAATGAAATTGGGGCGTTCGAGGCATAAAATTCCGGTTTGCAACTTTGTGCATTTTTCGCAGAAAGCACAATTTCGGTTTGCAACTTTGTTGAGGCTCGCGGAAACGCAACAAAGTTGCAAAGGACAATTTTTTTCAACAATGTTGCAAATGAAATTGGGGCGTTCGAGGCATAAAATTCCGGTTTGCAACTTTGTGCATTTTTCGCAGAAAGCACAATTTCGGTTTGCAACTTTGTTGAGGCTCGCGGAAACGCAACAAAGTTGCAAAGGACAATTTTTTTCAACAATGTTGCAAATGAAATTGGGGCGTTCGAGGCATAAAATTCCGGTTTGCAACTTTGTGCATTTTTCGCAGAAAGCACAATTTCGGTTTGCAACTTTGTTGAGGCTCGCGGAAACGCAACAAAGTTGCAGAGGACAATATTTTTCAACAATGTTGCAAATGAAATTGGGGTGTTCGAGGTATAAAATTCCGGTTTGCAACTTTGTGTATTTTTCGCAGAAAGCACAATTTCGGTTTGCCACTTTGTTGAGGCTCGCGGAAACGCAACAAAGTTGCAGAGGACAATATTTTTCAACAATGTTGCAAATGAAATTGGGGTGTTCGAGGTATAAAATTCCGGTTTGCAACTTTGTGTATTTTTCGCAGAAAGCACAATTTCGGTTTGCCACTTTGTTGCAGCTGCAAGAGAAGCGAAATTTCGGTTTGCAACTTTGTTGAGGCTCGCGGGAAGGCAACAATGTTGCAAAGCGGGCCTTTGCTTCGCGACAGCCAAATTTTATTTGCAACATTGTTGAAAAAATTGCCCTTGCAACTTTGTTTGGTTTTTGCGGCAAGCTTAAACCAGTATGCAAACTTATCAACTACTATGTGTGTTGTTTGTTGTCTGTGGTGTAAGAACGGTGTTGAAGCAGGGTGTGAGTACTGTAAGCATTGTCACGGACGAGGTATCGTCTGTGTGAAAACGTACCTACCGGCATTTCACGAATTTCACCGCTAGGCGGCTACAGCGTCACTTATCCACAAGTGAAACATAACCTTAGCGGTGGTTTGAGGAAATAATAACTGACGGTATATTAATACAGCTCACTAAATAATACCTTTCCACCCAAATAGCGATCGTTCAATTTCCATATACGCCGAATGACGTCAAAACACATTTAGGTCAGTACAATCATCCATCATACGCAATTTATTCTTTCGCAAACACAACGTTCGATATTAACTAACCTTCCCCCTCTATTTCAGGCCAAGGTATTCCTTAGTATTACTCGACGGGCAAATAAAATGCACACCTGAGAGGGTCCTTCCTTGGTCGCAACTGCAGCGTGCGAGATTACTTAATTAATCGCCTCGTATCGAATAAGAATTACCCAGGCAAGGTCTACCAAACATGTTCAATCAGACCGGCGGCTTACGAACTGGCACAGGCTCTTCTTCCAACCCAATGCAGGATTTCGAGGTCGTCTCTCCCCCCGACGATTCCATCTCCAGCCTCGCGTTCAGTCCGGCCTCTATCCCGCAGAATTTCCTGGTCGCCGGATCATGGGACTGCAACGTCCGCTGCTGGGAAGTCGAGCAGTCTGGCAAAACGGTCCCCAAATCTATGCAGTCAATGGTGGCGCCTGTTCTGGACGTCTGCTGGCACGATGCGAGTTTCACAATATTTCGCGAGAGACAATTCTATTCGAGCCACCTTGAGCAACGTGTAATTTAATTTTCCAGGATGGGACCAAAGTCTTCATGGCGTCCTGCGACAAAACAGTGAAATGCTGGGACCTGGCTTTGAATCAGAGCATTCAAGTCGCGGCGCACGACGCGCCCATCAAAACTTGCCACTGGATCAAGGCGAGCACGTACTCGTGCCTCATGACGGGTTCCTGGGATAAAACGTTAAGAGTACGTCTCGGTTCATCGCTTATAGTACACTAAGGGTAGAGGCCTGGGTGTAACTAGCGGAAAATCGAGGCATTTTTCGGGAATTTTTTTTAAAGAAAATATTTAATCGATCTTTCTGAAACTTTCAGGATATTGCATTGTCAGATTAAGGTAGATAAAAAAAAAATTTTAGTAAAAAAGAGCGGCAAATAACAGAGATATGAGGGTTTATGCCCTCCGCTGGCGACGCAATTGTTCCGCGGCGGGCAACGTAGCGTCTACTTCATTCATCTGGAACCAAAAATTCAACAATTTTTGTTTAGTTTGTGAGTGCACGCACAAATCGTATAAATTCATAAATGAAAAGATGCAAAATTGAAGAAATGGCGGCCTCTTGAAAAAAAAGTTCACTGTTTCGAACGAAATTTTATTGCCTCAGATGTGTAAAAAAAGTTATTTATTTAAACAATATCATTATACTAATAGCAAAGCTCTGTGAAGAAAGTGTTCACAAATATCCGTGCACAAGGTCAGGTCGATCGGTTGAAT
Organism: Andrena camellia; assembly: GCA_029448645.1. Lineage (NCBI taxonomy): Eukaryota > Metazoa > Arthropoda > Insecta > Hymenoptera > Andrenidae > Andrena > Andrena camellia. The sequence continues at coordinate 26,578,411 of CM055678.1, read as the reverse complement.
ATTTTTGGAGTTACATTGCCCGGCAATTGTAAAACTCGCGTTTCGAGAAAAACGCGTTTAAAGTTTTCTGGTAGCCTGGCGCTCCGTAGCAAAACCGGCTATATCGGCTTTATTTTTTCGAATATTGTTTTGCGGCTTTGGGAGCATATTGTGATGTTCAACTATTTATGCAAAAAAAAATGTTAATACGGTAACACTAAGTCTAATATCTGAATGCATTTCAGTTTTGGGATTTGCGAAGCCCCAAGCCAGCGATGACTCTGAATTTGATCGAACGATGTTACTGCGCAGACGTTGTAAGTACACTTTGCTTTGCATTATGATTAATGCTTCGACTAATGTTCCCTGGACCTCGATAGGATTATCCGATGGCAGTAGTAGGGACAGCAGGCCGAGGACTGATAGTTTACCAGTTGGAAGGCAGCCCGAGGGAGTACAAAACAGTGGAACTGAATCTAAAGTACCAGTACCGGTGCGTCGCGATCTTCAGAGACAAGAAGAAAGTTCCCACTGGCTTCGCTATTGGCAGCACAGAGGGTCGCGTGGCCATCCACCATTTGAACTTGAGCGCGAAGGAGAACTTCACCTTCAAGTGCCACAGAGTGAACGGAACACCTAACGGGTATCAGGACATTTACGCGGTGAGTATAAGGCCAGATCCATACTATCGGTCTGGTCTCGATCAAATTCACATCCCTGAGCGTCTGCACTAGGGCTGGGAAATATTCGAATAGTATTCGAATACTGAAATATTCGAATATTTCAGTATCCGAATACTTCAATATTCGAGTAGTATTCGAATACTTATATATTCGAATAATTAAATATTTGAATGCTTAAATATTCGAATACTTAAATATTCGAATGCTACGAATAAACTTCGAATATTTAAGTATTTAAATACTACTCGAATATTTAAGTATTCGAATACTACTCGAATATTTAAGTATTCGAATACTTAAATATTCGAATACTTCAATACTCGAATACTTAAATATTCGAATACTTCAATACTCGAATACTTAAATATTCGAATACTTCAATACTCGAATACTTAAATATTCGAATACTTCAATACTCGAATACTTAAATATTCGAATACTTCAATACTCGAATACTTAAATATTCGAATACTTCAATACTCGAATACTTAAATATTCGAATACTTAAATATTCGAGTAGTATTCGAATACTTAAATATTCGAAGTTTATTCGTAGCATTCGAATATTTAAGCATTCAAATATTTAAGTATTCGAATAGTCCCAGCCTTAGTCCACACTCGCCCGGTTTGATAGTGTCAACTCTCACGGATGTGATTTTGATCTAGACCGGACGGATAGTGTGGAACGGGTCTAAATGTAAAGTGACTTTGATCGCGTAGACGCTCGACTAATTCATTTTTCGTATCTTCAGGTTAACGACATTGCATTCCATCCAGTCCATGGCACAGTTGCTACCGTAGGAGGCGATGGCACGTTTGGATTCTGGGACAAGGACTCGAGGACCAAACTAAAGTCCTCCGAGGCTATGGAGCAACCCATCACGCGCTGCTGCTTCAATCACAATGGACAGATCTTTGCGTACGCTGTGTCTTATGATTGGTCGAAGGTAACGTCGCTTTACTATTCGTGTACTGCTATAAGTTTCAGTGCTCGGAATCAGAAATTATACTGTATAATTTTTGCGAGTCTCGAACGAGTTTGAAGGTGCATTTTCACGCAGACGCTCGTTTTGAGCGTCAGAACCAATCACGTGACCGCCGCTGAATCAACGAACGAGCGTACAACTCAATCAACCATAAACTCGATTTAGGTTTTCCGCTTGATGCTGAAAGTCACGTGGACCGATCACGTGACTGGTTTGGACGCTCAAAACGAGTGGCGAGCGTCAACATGAAATCGCACCTTAATGTATATACAACAGTGCCGTCTGAACCTGGAGGCGAAAGGAGCAGCTGCCCCGGAGTTCAGGGGGTCCCCGAAAAATTGTAAAATTAAAAAACTAGGATTGTAATAGCTAAAAAAAAATGGAAATGGGCCCTCGAACTGTGACGGAAAGAAAATAACGAATGCACCAAAATTTAGATTTTAAAATGAGGCCCCTTTTTCGCGAAATGGACTCCATGTGTAATCTCATTTAGTTAATCATTTTAATACTTACTCACTTCGCGCGTCAGCGCGGTATTTTTTATTCCATTTAATTTAGAATAATTTAGAGGCCAACATAGGGAACTCGCTTCAGGGCCCCCGAAAACGATAAGACGGCACTGATATGCATTGGTAATTGTAGAGACACAGGGGGAGTTCCCTTAACGCCGGACGGCAGCTAATGCCGGACATCAGCCATATCTGTGACATTTGAAACGCTACAGAGCCGTTATTCCGCGTGAATCGTAAAGGGGGATAGAGAAAAAGCAGGAATTAAGCTTCGACGCGTTGCAGTCGCGTATTGCGCAGCTTTGGAGATCGATTTAATATTATCTCTTTCTTAAGAGAAACTGTCCAGTACTAGGGGAACCCCCGCTGCTGCTAGCGTTTTGAAACCAATACTTCCTTCAGGATTGTATTTCAACATTGAAAAGAGAACTGCTTATTAATTACAACAATGATTAACGTTACAGGGTCACGAGTATTATAATCCAACGAAGAAGAACTCCATATTCCTTAGACCGTGCTTCGAGGAACTAAAGCCTAAAGCTACGCCGTGAAACGATAGGAACGTTCTAGCTACTCTAAGATCTTCGAAATCCCGTGATACAGTTTTTATAAATTCAATTACAGACGCCGCGCCCCACGCCGGGCGGATCCGTGACCATTCTCCTATCCGTTCAGTTGTACGAGTGAAGGCTTTCCGATTCTACTTTGTCATAATAAATTGTAAATAGTTTTTGATATATATATATACACATATACATTACAGCCTGTAGTTTACAATCTTCTCCGTGTTTCGCTTCTCTTCGCATTTTATTACTTCGTCACATAAGCCCATTGTACAAAGTTCGTATATACATGCGGAGGAAAAGTCTCGCTCTCGCTTTCGCAGATGGTAGAAATGTAAAAAAATAATTCCAGTGAAAATTCCCAATCGCGCAAATCAAGCTGCTCTTTCTGACCTTTCTCTCCCTCTCTCTCTCTCTCTCTCTCTCTGTTTCAAATAAACGTGAGGTTCGATCTCGGGTCTGGTAAGGATAAATGGATTCCCTCTCTCGGCTCGTAGGAATACTGTTCGGGATTGCAGCGAATTTTCCGAACGATAGGAGATCTCATTTAAATGATAGAAGAGGCGGGGAAAGAACGAGCGCAGAGATCTGTTTCGGCGCAAGATTTGGCGAGAGAAATAAAAATGAACGCAATCGATTTATAAGAAATACAACATTTAGTTTATTCTGCGAATTTCTAAGCAATAAAGTTCCCTAACGATATCGCGAAAAAGAGTCCTGCTGGATATATCTATGCTTCTCCAAACGTATATATATATTGTCCCATTCGATGTGTTTACAAAAATTAAACATCCGTTTCTCGTTCCCTGGAAAAATGTTCTACTCGCCTCGCCCCGGAGCGGAAGTGCTTCTTTTCGTGGAGGATCCGATGAGAAAGGAAGTTTCGAGTGGACGTTGGCGCTGTCCCTGAACAGGACACAGAAGAAGAAGTAGAAGAAGGAAATAAAAGTTGTGACATGCACGGCTTCCTTTTCTCTCAACATCACATTTCTCGAATGATTATTAAAACGATATTAATTAATAATCAATCACTATCGATTAAGAATTAGATAATATAATTATTAATACTAATAGTGTACAACCATACGTTATCATTTTTTTGTTTTCTTCCTTTTCTTTTGCGGGCGTGTGAGGATTATAACGCCGTGAAATGTTTCGTTCTCTCTCTCTCTCTCTCTCTCTCTCTCTCTCTCTCCCTCTCTCCCTCGGCATTTAGGCTCGTGTGTCTCTAATCGGGTCTAGATTAATTTCCCTCTCCCTCCCACATACCCTCGGCACACACACGCTCTTCGACGCGCCCCCAATTCAGGTCTCCCTTGCTCCAGCAAAAGTTCCTTTCCCTCATCCGTTTCATCTCCCCCTTGTGTACCGATAGAAGAGTTCCCAGTCGCGATTATTATATTACACATGTATATTTACTAAGCCAGCCGCCGTCGCCATGTTCTTAACGATGAATTACACGCGCGCGCACCGAATCCTTAAATCCGTTCTATTTTTTCTCGTTTAATCTCTTTGAAGGTTCCTTAACTAAATTAAGTCCAATTAAGTCTTCCATGTCCGATCGGGGGAGGGGAATTATCGTTAAGCTCTCTCTGCCTCTCACACTCTCTCTCCCTCTCTCTCTCTCGATCCAAAGATCGTTCAACAAAATAAACAGCTCTAGCGACGAATCCATCGGTAATTACATCAATCATACGTATATATACATACGCCTTTTAGTTTTAATATGTATATAGCGGAGTAAACATTTATGTATATATATATATACTAGATCTTGAGCGAAGATCGAAGCGTTCCCAATTCTCTCCAGCAGCACTTTTACAAATCGTTCCATTCCGTTCCTCCAAGTGTCTTTTCCTTGTCTCTCCCGTTTCCGAGCTGATTCTCCTTCGGCCCCACTTCGTCGGTACACGCGTCTTCGCTCTAACTCGACTCCCCGCACGGAAATACGAGGCAAGGTGCACGCCCCTCGACCTCGCCGCGATCGTTTAGGCGAAACCGAATCCCTCGCTGCACTCGTGGATCGCTTTCAGTAAGTTCGTGCGGAGCTTGTCGTATGTCTCGTAGACGGGCAGGTCCAGCTGATTGAAACTGGGGAATTAGAGGAGCTCCGTTAGCGTTTGTACAAGTTGCGCGTGAACCTGTGATTGATCTATCGCTAGAGAAAGTTGTTTTTGAATGCCTACCACGTGTGAGCCGAGGGAAGCCTGTCCGTGGATCGGTCCTCGCGGTGAATTTGGAACTTCTGCACGCCGTTCATCCCTTCCAAGGCGGCGAAGCCTTGCAGGGGCACCTTGGAGGTTCCAGTAACGAACTGCAGGAACTTGGCTCTGTCCGCCTGATCGAAACCGCGCAGCGCTCGCCAGAACCATTGGATCTAAGTGTTCGCGGAGGAATGATTTGTTATTAAGGAGGCGGTGGAGAACGAAGGCAGAGGGTGTTTAGGTATATTTACTTGTAACGATGTCGCGCTGTATTTGTGGTACTCGGTGTTCGCTTTTAGATCCTCGATATCTACATTGGGCAGTCCGCTAATCAGCAGCTCGAGCTCCTGCTCGTTGAATATGGAGATCAGTCGTTTTGGGATGATGTCGTAGAAACCTTCTAGGAACGCGTTCAATCTGCAAACAACGAGGAGAGAGGTGAATATCTGAAGTAGGGCTGGGGACTATTTGCCGAATACTTTCGGCATTCAAAAGTGTTTTAAAAGCAATGATTTTATTACTTTTATATATTTTATTTGCCGTAGAAATGTAATTTAATAAATAGAAAAAAAGTTCTATTCCATTACTGTGATTCTTTTCATCGCAATAAATTTCTGAAAATCCCTGAATTTATCGGCGCGCGAACCGGAACGACCCCTTAAATTACGTAAGGGCAATTTTGGCGATTTCTTACCCCCTTACACCCCCAGTATAAAAATTCGTAATATTTTATATTCCAACCTCCTCCGCTCCCCCTTTCTTACAGAATATTTTTTACATTGCATTTTTTTTTCCAGTTATTAAAATTCTTTTAACGGTTTATAAGAAAGCATTGCAAGAAATCGTAAGAAATTCCTGACCACCCCTTGCCTTCTCAAAAGCCTTACGTAATTTAAGGGCGACCCCTTAAATATGTTCCACTTACTGTTTACGAATCGCTCCAGTCATCTTCATCTGACAAACGAGCCGAATGTACTCCAACTTCGTTTCCTCGGTGACGACGATGTTGCGCCCGTTCGGAATTAAGTCTCGCACATCGTTCACGCCGAATTCGTTCACCTGCGGATGCGAGCGAAAGAGTTACAAGGAGAGACACTTCTATGGCGAGCTTCTTGTGCCGCAATTAGCGCGCATTAGTGCCGTCTTAACCGGGAGGCGAAAGAGGCAGTTGCCTCAGAGCCTCGGAGCTCAAGGGACCCCCGAAAAATTGGAAAATTAAAAAAAAAAGTGGGGGTTGTAAAAGCTAGGAAAAAATTAGAAATTGATCCTTCAACTGTGACGGAAAGAAAATAACGAATACACCACAATTTAGATTTTAAAATGAGGCTCATTTTCGTGGAATGGACCCTACGTTTAATCTTATTTATTTAATCGTTTTAATACTTATGCACTTCGCGTGTTAGCGCGGTATTTTTGATTTTATTTAATTTAGAATAATTTAGAGGGTCGCATATGCAGCTCGCCTCAAAGCCCCGAAAACGATAAGACGGCACTGGTGCGCATTAATAAATAAAATGTACCTCCGTGGAGAAAGTCAATTCGTATCCAAGATCGGCGATGTTATGCTCCGTGAGGTACACGAGCCCCTTGTAGAAGCTATAATCCTCGCTCTCCATGTCCGTGTGCTTCACCAGTATTCCCAAGATATGTTTATAAAAGCTACGAGTGAAGTAGCACTCCAGAAGCTTGTTGTCGTAGATGGCTTTAGCTGCAGAAGCGATAAATCAGCGTTAGATACTCGAATAGATTCAAAGTATTCGAATGCTACGAATAAACTTCGAATATTTGAGTATTCGAATGTTATTATTCGAATATTTGAGTATTCGAATGTTATTATTCGAATATTTGAGTATTCGAATGTTATTATTCGAATATTTGAGTATTCGAATGTTATTATTCGAATATTTGAGTATTCGAATAGTATGGTGTGAATTATAAATCAAGTTATTAGCTTACAAGATTTCACCCTGACAAACTAACGAACTCACAACTGAAATTAAATAAAAGCTTGTACAAAAATGAACATAAAGAACTTGATTTATAATTCACACCATTACTATTCGAATACTTCAATAGTCGAATACTTAAATATTCGAGTAGTATTCGAATACTTAAATATTCGAATAATAACCTTCGAATACTCAAATATTCGAATACTTAAATATTCAAATAATAACATTCGAATACTCAAATATTCGAATACCTCAATATTCGAATACTTAAATATTCGAATACCTCAATATTCGAATACACCTCAATATTCGAATACCTCAACATTCGAATACTTCAATATTCGAATACTTCAATACTCGAATACTTAAATATTCGAGTAGTATTCGAATACTTAAATATTCGAATAATAACCTTCGAATACTCAAATATTCGAATACTTAAATATTCAAATAATAACATTCGAATACTCAAATATTCGAATACTTAAATATTCGAATACTTAAATATTCGAATACCTCAATATTCGAATACCTCAATATTCGAATACTTCAATATTCGAATACTTCAATACTCGAATACTTAAATATTCGAATACTTAAATATTCGAATACCTCAATATTCGAATACCTCAACATTCGAATACCTCAATATTCGAATACTTCAATATTCGAATACTTCAATACTCGAATACTTAAATATTCGAATACTTCAATACTCGAATACTTAAATATTCGAGTAGTATTCGAATACTTAAATATTCGAGTAGTATTCGAATACTTAAATATTCGAATAATAACCTTCAAATACTCAAATATTCGAATACTTAAATATTCGAATATTTAAATATTCGAATACTTGGATATTCGAATTATATTAGCCAAATAATTGAGCAACTGAAGTATTTGAATACCGAAAAATTCGACATATAGTCCGAACCCTAATAGATACCCGCGCAAGATAACAAATACACAGAAATACAGTAGAGAGCTCACCGATGACGCGGCCAACAAATTTGTAGTAGCACAAGTGATTAGGATTGCAGTGGGAAGATGAGTTAATCATGTACGTCACTCTGTCGCCGGGGCTCACGGTGAACAGAGCGTACATGGGGTTAAATATTTCCCTGGAGATGATGACGTACCACTCTCTGAGCAGTCCTCCCGCGTCCTGGCCTTCCTCGCCTGGAATTAAATAGCACATTATTAAATGTAAACTAAAACACCTTGCGCAGTTCTTATCGCGCGACGTTCTACCTTCGAAAACGATGTAGAACCGATTCTTCCACTCGACAGCGTTTCGCCTGTGCAGCTCCCTGAAGGAATCTTCGAAGACGTGGCTCCTGCGAACGTGCACCGCCAATTCCTCCCTTCTGATGCCTTCGTCCATCCGCTCCAGCTCCGCTCGGAAGTACCGTCTCTTCACGTCGAAATCGAGCACCCTCGTGTGATCTACCAACACGGAGAACGGCCCGTCGGCCAGGTGGGTAGTCGTCTGGCGGAGGATCTGGTTCAGAACGGTTCTGTGCGTTTCTGTAAAAGAAATAAAACACCGTTGGAGGTTTAGGCCGGCCTCTCGATGCAAGGGTAATAATGAATGCGCAGTGGTTATCGTTTCTTTACCGGCAAATTTGAGGAACTTGAGTTGGTCCGGCGGCAAGGTCTTCTGCGGCGGAGGTGTCATGTCCCAGGAGGTGTTGATGGTGGCCTCTGGTTGGGTCGTGCCTTCGTTGTCCGAATATATCGGGGAAACTGGCGCGAGGTCGGGGACGACCTCGCGGTTCTCTGTGCTGGTGGCTAGCTGTCGCTCGCGGGAAGTGCTCGACGATGAATGCACCAGGAAGAACGCCTCCACTGCGGGCTGCGAAGCGAAATATATAGATTATAACACGTAGCACGGCTGGGTAGAAAGCGAAGGGCTGGGGGATTAATGTTTACCTGTAAAACTAGGACTGCGTGATGGTCCGGAGTGTATTCCAATTCCAACAGGCAGGCGCTCAGTGTCTCCCACAGATGCTCCAGTACTAAACACTCGCTTAATAGTGGAAGCTTCTCTTCGCCTGTAAGAAACGAGCACATAAACGCTGCGCACCTCGGACTCGCGGAGGAAGATAGCTTTATTGTAAGATACTGTTCGGTAGCGATACTGATCTTGCCATGAAAATAAAGTTTCCAGGAAGAAAATACTGACAAAACAGCTCTACGAACGAAAATACTGTGCCCCTGCTTCGGGCCACTTCCGCTTTAAGGGGTTACGCTCAGTCAGGAGGCCGATAAAGGTGTGATTTTTGGGTATTTTTTTCTCAGAAGCTAGAAAACTTTCACTCGGAAGTGAATCGTCTCAAATCGAAAATTCACACAAAATTAATTTAGTTAATATATTAAATTATCTAGTCCTTGGACGAAGGATTTTTATTTCTGTTGTTTTTTTTTTTTAATTTACGAGAATTAAGTGGAGGTGTGGCCGAAAAGCGACATTTCACGTTCGAACATTTGCCATTTTGTCCTAAATCAATATTTCGAAAAGCGGTTCGTCCAATTTAATATATTAACTAATTTTTTTTTGAATTTTCTATTTCAGATAATCCACTTCCGAGTAATCATGGTCACCGCGAATCCCTCTTTCAAGCGGAACATCTAGGAGATTGTAAATAACTTTGTTGTTAATAAATATTCTTTGACGCCGAAATTCAGAGACATAGCTAAATGTACTACCTTTCAAACAAAAAGAAAAGTTTTTTGAATAAAGCGTTATGGTTTCTGAGAAAAAAATTCCCAAAAATCACACCTCTTTCGGCCTCCTGACTGAGCGTAACCCTTTAAATCATAAATCTCTCTAGCCCGCACAGGTTGAGTAGCAATTTGTTGGTGATCGTAGACAGAAATGATTGTCGGTTCGTTTACGGCGAAATGAAGAAAAAATGTTGCACACAATAATTCTATGTAGAACACTAAGGGAGAGTGCCTAGTGATCGTTATTTACCATCGGAGGCGATAGTTGATTTCGCATTTTCAGACTGAGACGAGTTTGCCTGCGTCGTATCCATAGGCACGTCAGCGTCAGCATTATCATCGCCTTTCAAAAATATATTAAACCTTATTATTCGTCAGCTTATCACACAGACTCGACCAGCTTCACCTTCCATCGACTAGCTCGGCATAGGTACGGGCAGTTTTAACATTTACAAAGTGTGCAAAATTTTCTTGGTCGGAACCATCTTCTTCGTAAGTCAGACTACAGGAAATTTCTACTTTCTACGCGAACCTTTAGCTTGCGTATTAAGACTACCAACAAACATACGTATCTTCGAGAAACACTTTTACACGCGACATCGCGAGCTTAGCAATATAATTAATACGAGTGTATCGAGTAATAAAGTACCTGCGTCTGGAGGTTGATACGCGCTCCCACTGTCGCCAGTGCCTTCCGTGGTTTGGCTGGCTGTTAGAAAAGAGAAACGCTCCGTGTGAGTTGGATGATAAATAAAACGTGAGAATAAAATTTAGCTCGTTTCCGGTACCTGTCTTGTTAGTACTCGCCAGCCGCACAGCCTCTCTTATCTGCACGATCACCTTAAGTATTCTTAAGAAGAATGCCTGACTAGAAGTTTTGCTGACGAGGGTGGCCATCGATGGTAATTGCAGGTCACTTCCAGCTTTCACCTTGCTCGGCGCGGTGACCACCACACTCTCGTTCGTAAACCTGCGTCGAGTCGGGATAATTAAGCCAACGCGTCTCCACAAATCTTGCAGCGATTCTCTGTTCGATAATTAGCACAGAGGGCGTCGCTTACCTATCCATAAGTATTCCTCGCGAACCCCCGGTACTGGTGGATGGTTGCTCATCGATGGAATTCCTTCTCAGTTCGCGGTTCAGGACCTTTAGCTCCATCATCAAATCATTTATATGTTCGCAGACCATGTTGGCCAGTTCTATAGCCCCTTCCATGAGTAGCTTTAATATCTGAAACAGAACGTTCTTGGGAAATGCACCACCGGTTATCGATAATACTTTCGTACGGTTGGGGTTAAAGCCGGGGGTCCAGCAGGAAGCTATGCTAAGTCTTAAAAAATTAGATTCGATGTATTGTTATGGAATCGTTTACACAGAAATTAGCTCGACGTAGCACGAGAGTCCCTCCCTCCGGAAACATAGCTACGTCGTGATAACTTAGCTCCCGAAGAAAAAAAAACATAGCACAGCTTAGCTTAGCTTTTGGTGGAAAACGGTTCCATGAGGATCAAGCTGATTTTTTAAAACTTACCATAGTATAGCATAGGATAGCATGGCATAGTTTAGTTTAGCTTAGTTCAGCTTAGTTTAGCTTAACTGTTGATGGATTCCCGGTTTAAAGAAGTATTGAAGCTGATTTTTAAAACTTAGCATAGCATAGCACGGCTTAGCTTAGCTTTCAGGTGAATTCCTTGCTTGAAAAGAACTTGGAACCTCCAATTTTGATATTCCCCTACTGTGTACGAATAATAAGTGACGTTAAATATCCTTACCAGTTGCCTGGTGGGATCGGGACAGTGCGACAAGTTGAGAAGCAAGGCAGTTGCATCCTCGAGACCCTCCTCGGAGCAGCTCTTGCTAGTTAACACCTGCACGGCGAGTCTAAGGTGTTCTTCCGGCGCGGCGACGCTCTGCTCCTTATTCGCCTCCGTCTGCTTGTTCTCATTCCCCTCTTGTCTGCGGTACGAGTTCACCTCCGTCAGGCTGATCGAGATTAGCGACAGCAGCCGGAGCAGTTTGTCGGTCAGCTGGCTGCTACGCTTGATCACCGACCAGTTCAGCATCGAGATCAGCTGGCCGAACGCCGAGGCCTCGAACGTGGTCGTGCTGCTCTCCGGCTCGTTGCCCAGGTTCGAGCTGGAGTGCGTCCTGGCGACCGACTTGCCCTTCTTAGAGGCGCACGAGTCCAGTTTCAGGAGCATGTCCCAGAAATCTGGCTGGTCGCTCTTCCCGGGCTTCGAGGTAGACTTGTTCTTCGAGCCGGAGTCCTCTTTGTTGCTCGGGTCCTTCTCCTTGCTACCCTCCTTCTCCTCGAACTCCTTGGTCTTTATTGGCACAAAATAACCAGGGAATCCTTTCGCCAGGGCTATCAACAGATCCAATGTATGCCTGCAAGGGAAACCATTAGAGAGTTACACACCGGGGGCCACGTCTAAGTCACGTATCCTCTGTTCCACCGAGCTCGGACTCACCTGCACACCGTGGGAGCTGCTTGCGGATGAATGGCGATGCTGCTGCCCTGTCTCTCGGACTTCTTGCCGCCGTGCCTGACGATATGAAAGACGTTCGCTCTGCAGCCGAGCGCAGCGTCGATGCTGATGTTCAACCAAGATTGCGTGTTGTTCCTTTGCTCGACAGTTTTCGGGGAGCTGAATGAAAAGGAATATGATAATCGAGCGGTTCTATAGCCTTCCACGGAATAGTTTCACGTACCAGTAGTCCGTGGCGGACGCCAGGCTTTTCCTCTTGAACTTCCCGCCGAAATCCGCGGCGATGTCTTTGCTCTCGTCGTTGCTGCGCTCCATGATGCTGAGCAGGGCTTTCACCACCCACTCCCTGGTGCTACCGTGATAGCAGAGGTTCCTAATGACTCTGTGAAGCCTCAGCGTGTTAATCTTCGGCTCGTCGACGAACAGCAACACCAGCAGGCAGGCCATGGACTCGTGGTCTAACAGCTGTCTGCCTCTGAGACGCAAGCCAGCGCCTTGGTGCGTTATGCTGGAATCGCCGCGCGGGTTCCACGGAGCCCACTGTCCTCTCTGCCTCAGCGTGTGGATGGCGTAGCGATGGCCACCGCCTCTGCCTGATTAATTCAACGGCGGTTAAAAAGTACAGTTTAAAAATTACACTCCGCGTCAAAATCGAAGGAACACTATAATTTCCCGAAAATTTTGGTCATTTTCAAACGGCTGTATCTCTGCGAAAAATGGTCGAAAAAATATTTAAAAAAAAACGCATTTTAACGCTTGAAGTTTCTAGTTTTTGAATCAAGAACTCGCATTTTTTTTTCGTCCATTACGATATTGTTTTATCAAGATGAAGCGCAGCAAACGAAGTTTCAGAAACTTTTTCCTAGTTTGAACGTATGCGCGGGCCAAAAGAATTTTTTTCCGGTAAATTCAACGAAGAGCTCTTATAGAGCAAACATTTCTCTTTAATTTCGGTTTTTTTTTTGTTGTACGATTTTTATTGACCGAGTTATTCGCGATCAAAACAAAAATGATACTTTTCACTTTGAACACCTATAACTTGCGATCTCATAATCGTAGACAAATTTTCATGATTGTTTTGGAAAGCTAAGAAAGTTTCCTTTCGGAACCCTTAGTTGCCAATTTAATGAGATTTTTTTTAATCGTATTAAATCCATTTTAAAATGACCCCAAAAATGGCATATTTACCATTTTTTAGAAAACATGATGCCACTTCAAGGAAAATCATGGAATCATTCAAGTGTCCACGTTTTTTGCGAGTTAAAACAAACCCTTAAACACTGTGCAAAAGACCGAACCGATCAGATTTTTTTTTCGTGTGTCCACGATGGTCGAAAATTTGTCTACGATCATGAGTTCGCAAGTTATAGGCATTCAAAGTGAAAAGTACCTTTTTTGCTTTGATCGCGAATAACTCGGTCAATAAAAATCATACAACAAACCCAAAAAAAAACGAAATTAAAGAGAAATATTTGCTCTATAAGAGCTCTTCGTTGGATTTCCCAGAAAAAATTCTTTTGGCCCGTGCATACGTTGAAACTAGGCAAAAATTTCTGAAACTTCGTTTGCTGCGCTTCATCTTGATAAAACAATATCATAATAGACGAAAAAAAATGCGAGTTCTTGATTCAAAAACTAGAAACTTCAAGCGTTAAAATGCATGTTTTAAATATTTTTTTCGACCATTTACAGCCATGCGAAAATGACCAAAATTTTCGGGAAATTCCAGTGTTCCTTTAATTTTGACGCGGAGTGTACATTCAAGTGTATTCACCCCTGCTGGAAGTCCTGAGCAGTCTAGAGAAGCTGGCGCTCCCCTGCCTGACTTGGTTGATAAATCTCTCTTGCATGATGTGTCGGTTTCGATCCTCCCACTCCCGCCTGAGATTCTGTGCTTCCTGGGCCAGATCCGGGGGTAGGACAGAGATCTGCGATTCCTCCATATCAGTCAAGATCTGTGTGCACCGTGAAAGAGGATATATAAACACTTGCTATCAACGTTTACTAGTGTTAACGGAACGTTTAATCCACTAACTGCTTGTCGAAGGGAAGGCTGCAGGTTCTGGAAGAACGCCGCCGCGTCGACGGGATCCTCGGGATTGGCGGAGGCGGCCGCGTGTCGCTGTTGCTCCAGGCGTTGCTGAGCGAGCACTTCCTCCTGGATGGATGGCGGCAGAGCGGCTAGGAACTCGGGGTTCACTTCCACCGGCCCTGCCAACTCTTCGATCACGGCAGCTTGCGCCCTTATTCGGATTCGTTGAAGTCTACGAGTGTATAAAGCAATTCAGCGCCCCGTTCGTTTGAAACTTGATAAAGGAAGAGTGTGGGAAGTACCTCAGCTGTTCGGCTATCACTTCGTCGCGCATGTCCTCGGGCAGCGCAGCTAGGAAGGATGGATCGACGCCATCCGGCAACTGTTGCTCTTGAGATTGCTGCTGCTGCTGCTGCGACTGCTGCGGCTGCTCCTGTTGCTGCGCTTGCTGCGGCGGCTGTTGCGGCGGCGGCTGCTGCTGTGGCGGTTGCTGCTGCTGCTGCTGTGCCGGCGTCTCTGGATTAACAGCTTCTGACGTCGAGGTGGTGGGATCCTGATTGAGGACGTTCGCGCTGCGTAACAGAAATTAATTATTTACGAAATCCAATGAGCGCCTCGTTGTTTCGGCAAGAAGGTGCTTACTTTCGTTCGACATTCGGCTGACTGTCGTCGGCCAAGAGCCTCCTGATCCACTCGGACGAATCGCTTCCTCTTAATAAATCTTCGTTACCTTCTTGGGTGAAATCAACGAGTATGGAGGTGTTGGCTCGACTAGATGGCTCGTTGGTGTTGGATCCTTCAACAATACGATCCGGTTGTACTAAAAGAACGTTGGCAGACTCTCGTTTAACGTGCACGATATTGAGATAACTTGTACGCTACTGTTTTATGGGGTCATGCCTAGTCGGCAGGCGAGAAGGAAAGCGATTTTCGGGATTATTTGTGGAATATCTACTGTAAAAATCGCGTAACTTTTTTAAAATTGGTCCAAACGACGTGAGTTTTTTTTAGAAGCTAGGAGGATTAGTTTCCTAGTGACGTGTTCGTCGTTTTGAAAAAAGTTGCACTTGGAATAGCAAAAAAAAAATAAGAAAGATCATTTTTTCAACTTTTTTGTCTGTGCTCGTAATGAAAATTTAAAAAATGTTTTTTGTAGATGGAAGTAAGTTGTATACACGCCTAAAATTTCATCAAAATCGGTTAGCGTTGCTCTAAGCTATAAACGCTTAAAGATCGCAGAATAAGGTGGAAAATCACGAAATTCCCAAAATCATTCCTCCGAGCCGGATCATCTGATATCGAAAAGTGAAGAAGATTCTGTTAGTATACGAGTTTATCTGGTGCGTGAACAAAGGACTTTTGTTTTTGATGAAAACTCTATTTTTAATTCGCGAAAAACGAACAATTCAGACATGAAAAATCACGATTCTGCGTTAAAATGCCGCTATTTTGTCTGAAATAATTTTTTTGAAAAATCCTTTGTTTATGCACCAGATAAACTCATATATTAACAGAATCTTCTCTAGTTTCTGATTTCAGATGATCTGGTTCGGAGAAATCGTACTCACAGCGCAGCGCCTTTATAAAAAAAACAGCTTCCGCGAGAGTGGCTGTTATTCATTCATTTTCTAACATTTTCCTATAACAAAATTACTGAGGGTTGCTGAATATATGTGCTTCTAAAATAAGGAAACAGTTGTAAGAAACATAGATCACATTTTTCACAAAAAATTCCCGAAAATCGCGTTCCTTTTCGCCCTTAAAACCACCGAACTTACTCAGTCTGCTGGCTTCGGAGGCGCAGGGACCAAGCATAGAGTCAACGATAGTCTCGGCCAGCTCCAAAGTGGGGTTTCGACTACTGATCCGAGGATCTCTGGGTTCTGAGGACTGTTCCTCGGGCGGTGGAGGAGGCGGCGGTCGTTCCTCGTCTTCTTGCACCGTCACCTCCATTTCGCCAGTCACGTCTAGGGTTCGATATGAAAAAAGGGGGCGTTAGAAACTCAGCGGAACACAAGCGTAGTTAAAACGTGACTGTATTAGGAAGCCACTCGCACCGATTATGTCTTCGTCCGGCGTGCGTTCTTGTCGCGTGGTCTCGACAGAGGTTTCGAATCCGGCGACGAGGTTGCTCGCGTCCTCCCTTTGAGACGTCGAGGCTGTCGATCTCTGCTCCACCATGGGCACCACGGTAGAAGAGCCAGCTGGAAAGGAAGCGTTACGAGTCAGCACACACGCGCGAACCAAAGCGCGGAGAAGCTGAATGATCTGAGAAGCACATACATTCCGTGTTATTCAGATGATCCTTCTCCTCTTTCCCATCTTTCTCGCCCTTCTTCTCGGAAGTGTGCTGCTTCTTGCGCCGCTCCTTCCGCTCCGCCAATTCGACGTTCCTTCGCTTCTCCAGGCCAGGGATTAATTTATGTACAACACCTGCGGGATGGAAGAACGTTAACGGATAATTTAACCATCTGTTATTCTAGCCGCAACTTCAAAACTCTCGTCGACTATTTACCAACGCAGCAGTCTGGCTGAGAATCGCCGTCCAATAATTTACTCTCTTCGATCCACCAGTGCAGCGCGGTTGGGATATTGTTCAGAGTGGCGGCGAGACTGGGCCCGAAAAGGTAGCCGGATTGATCCTGAAATCGATTAACGACCCAATGAGACACGAGAAATATTGTAATACGCTGTTTAAAGATTTAGCAGTGAATCACACGAACCACATAGTCTATTTGCTCCTCTTCTTGGTTCGTCAGTATCCCGAGACCATTGTCCATCAAGACGACGCGCGTGTCTCGGAGGCTGGAGGCTAGAACCTGGCTGGCTGACAGAGGAAGGGCTTGCGCGACTGGTCCTAAGAGTCTAGAAAACAGGAACGCAATGCTATATTAAGCTGTTCCGTGGACACAGAAGTTACGCGATTGAATAAGACACCTTTGTAATATCACCGGCGGATTCGGGTTTCGAGGATTCGGCAGCTGGAGATACTGGTACCTCCGTTGCCGCATTCTCTGCACTCTCGCGTTAGCAGTGTCCAGGCCACTTTGCGGTATGAGCAGCGGGTGTGAATTTATACCTGGATAAGAATGATTTTTAAGCTTCCACTGCTACGAAATAATATATCCAAGCTTACCATTGCTTTCAGAGACCGAGGGAGGGTCCTCGAAGAGGCCCAGGGGTAGAGGGAACGTTGTCGTGTTCCACGGGATACTAGGTCGCGAATTAACAGGGGTGGAAGTGTTGACGTTGTCTTGATTGTCGATGTTATGCTGAATCATCACGACATTGCTGCCATCGCGTTCCGCGGATGGGAACATCCTGAAGACACCACTCTCCCCGACGTCCTCGTAGAACTCTATTCCATCCTCCTCGTAGTTGGACGATCCCTCTTCCTCCTCCTCCTCCTCCTCCTCGTTCTCCTCGCCTAATCAACATACACTTCGCTTTAACATCTCCCGTTCTAAAAAGCAATCGTGCTTCAACTGAAAGCTCAATAATCACCATCGTCCTCCTCTTCCTCCTCCTCGTCCTCGTCATCCTGCACTTCGTCCTCGTTGTCGTCGGAAGGGTTGCTGTCGGAGTCTGAATCGGAGCTCATCAGGTCCTCCTGGAAGATCGAAAATTCGTTTTGTATCGCGCACCATCGAGGGCATCTTTAGAACCACCTTGCCTCGTGTATAAATCTCATATCCCGTTAACTGGAGTGTTTAATTGAAAGGTCTTATCTATACCCCGCGGTATAATTTTCGCAGGGACAAGGTGCTTCCCAAGAACTGACAGGAAATTAAGTAAGCGATGTTACTCTTACTGTGGCGTCCCGTGTCGGGTCGAAGTCGGCATCCCCGTCGCGTATCGCGAGGCTCTCGTCGTCAATGTCCATTGGCCTGTGCGGCCGAGAGGATGGCTCCTCCGCCACGGCCGAACCGTCCCTGGAAAATAGTACACTACTTGATTATAAGTACAGTAGCTTCTACGCACCTAGAACAATGGTATTATATACAGTAGCGGCCAATAAAATTGCAACCGAAAAGCACAGAATCGTTCAAATGTGTCCCTTGTAATGACTCTATTTTTTTTTTAAATTTAAGAATTCGGTGCGAGACGCCCCCTGATTTATTTCCCTTCGGTGTGGGAAATATGTGTGCTAAATTTCGGCTCGATCAAACAACTCTGAACCCTGACTTAAGAGGCTCAAAGCTTCGAACGAAACTGCGCTCTTGCAAACAGCTGATTTTTTAATATGCAACCCTGCGTGTAAGCAAATGTGTGATGGAAATTGAGCTGGGACTATTCGAATAATTTAATATTCAAATATTTTACAAGTATTCGAATGCTACGAATAAACTTCGAATATTTGAGTATTCGAATGCTACGAATACACTTCGAATATTTCAGTATTCGAATGTCATTATTCGAATATTTAAGTATTCGAATACTACTCGAATATTTAAGTATTCGAATACTACTCGAATATTTAAGTATTCGAATACTACTCGAATATTTAAGTATTCGAATACTACTCGAATATTTCAGTATTCGAATACTATTATAGTATGGTGTGAATTATAAATCAAGTTATTAGCTTACAAGATTTCACCCTGACAAACTAACAAACTCACAACTGAAACTAAATAAAAGCTTGTAAAATAATGAACCTAAAGAACTTGTATGAACTGAGTATTCGAATACTTGGATATTGGAATACTTAAATATTCGAGTAGTATTCGAATACTTAAATATTCAAGTAGTATTCGAATACTTAAATATTCGAAGTTTATTCGAATACTTGGATATTGGAATACTTAAATATTCGAATACTTCAATACTCGAATATTTAAATATTCGAGTAGTATTCGAATACTTAAATATTCGAGTAGTATTCGAATACTTAAATATTCGAAGTTTATTCGAATACTTGGATATTGGAATACTTAAATATTCGAATACTTCAATACTCGAATATTTAAATATTCGAGTAGTATTCGAATACTTAAATATTCGAAGTTTATTCGAATACTTAAATATTCGAAGTTTATTCGTAGCATTCGAATATTTAAGTATTCGAATATTTAAGCATTCAAATATTTAAGTATTAGAATATTTAAGCATTCAAATATTTAAGTATTCAAGTATTTAAGTATTCGAATACTACTCGAATATTTAAGTATTCGAATACTACTCGAATATTTAAGTATTCGAATACTACTCGAATATTTAAGTATTCGAATACTACTCGAATATTTAAGTATTCGAATACTACTCGAATATTTAAGTATTCGAATACTTGTATATTCGAATAGTATTCGAATACTGGGATATTCGAATTATATTCGCTAAATAATTGAGCAATTGAAGTATTCGAATATTCGAATACCGAAAAATTCGACAAATAGTCCCAGCCCTAGATGGAACTAAAGTTGGGACTATCTATCATCGATAACTTATTGACAGTTAACGATATATAAGTTTTATATATCGTTTTCCATTTCTCCAATCTTTGGACTATGGCGGTAAAATATTTATGCATTCCAGAAACCTCTGTTCCAAGTGAACGATTATTTTCTAAAGGTGGACAAAACAAATCAAAAGAAATAAAAAAGTATATAATATATCGTAGCTTTAAGTTTCTTGAGGCAGGGTTCAGAATAATTCGATGACGCCGAAATTCTTAGCACACCAAAGGGAATAAAATTAGCGTGAGTCCCAACATTTTATCGCATCTCTAATTCTAAGGGACACCCTACCCAAAGTGTACTCCATTTACGAATTTATTAATGGCACATTTCTTCCCAAATAGTCCCACCTAATTATATTTCCGCAATTTCTATGGCCGCTACTGTACACGAACATAAATTCTCACGCCAGTAAGACACCACTTTGATCCTACGGTGCATCCCCAGCGTTTATAAAAACCTCTTTAATGATTACCTTTCCAGAAGCTGATCCATGATGTCCTCCAGCGCAGCTTCATCCCCCTCCTCGTGTACTTGGCTCTCTGACGTGGGTTCAAGGCTCTCGGCAGTGACGGATATATCATGCTCGGTGTTCTCCGCGTCCTCGTTAGCCTCCTCGCCGACTGCATGAGTGGCTTCCGACGTGGTAGTCCCAGTCTGCTCCCCGATGGGCTCCTCCTGAACAGTCCTACTCTTCGGCTTGGAGAACTTGTTGTTAACGGCCCCGGGCATGGGCTGGTTGATGATCCTCGACAGCGTCTCCAGCGGCTTCAAAGCGGCGTTGATAGTGCCGGCCATGTTCGGGCTGGAGAGGTCCAGGCTGTGCGAGATCTTCGCCAGGTCGGTGATGATGCCCTTCCTCAGCATGATCCTGACGATGTAGTTGACGTTGTTGTAATGGTGCACCTTCACGGAGCCCCGCAGCTGGTTATGAGGAGTTGGCGGGCAGCTGTCGATCATTGTGGAGATCAAGCCTATCAGCAGCTGAAGCTGCGCGTGTTTCTCGGAGCACTCGGGCAGAGCCAGTGTCCTGGTGAGGGCCGCCTTCACCTCGGTGACCAGAGTCGTCTGGACGTCCGGGGAGTGGTTGCAGGAGGCTATCGCGGCGATCAGCATCCTCGCCATGCTGCTGCAAAGCCTGTCGCTCGAATTCTCCGGCAGCATCGGCAGCAGCTTGTCCAGCAGAAAGGCCAGGGCCGTTGTGTCCTCCGCCACCATCTCGCTCTGCCTGGCGCGGTACACGTGCTCGGTAATTAAACCAGCCACCGCGCCGTAGGAGCGGACAGCTTCCGCGAGTATCTTCAGGATCGCGGACTTCGCCAGCAGAGGCTTCTTCGCCTCCTCCGGCTCGACCTTCGCGTTGTTGCCTATATCCGGGTAGATCTTCAGCGGGATTATCTGGGAGACCTGGTCGTCGTCGTCCAGGGGATCGTTGTTCGTCGTCGCGGCGTTGGTCCTGAGGACGTTGGTCCGAGAGGACGTCGCCGCCACGGTGGAGCTGGACGTGTGGGAGGTTTTCTTCTCGGGGCTGCCTGTCGGCGTGGTGGTGCCGTCGTCGGGGACAATCGGCATGGGTTTTATGAGAGCGTTTAGCAGATCGCGGACGACCGATATGGAGACCTCCTCCACCATCGGCAGAGCCGGGGAGTGGCTCGGGGGCAGAGCCTTCACGATCAATCTGTTGTCGACGTCGTCCAGCCGGAGCGTGTTGATGTCCACACGGAGGATGCTCTCGCAGACCTCCCTGTAGACGTCCGGGTTCCGGCAGACCGCGCTGCTGATCTGCCGCGTCATGAACAGGATCTCTTTGTACGCCGGCGGTATGTTGCCCTGGATGCGAGTGCGGATCACCTTCTCCATCGCCAGCCGAAGGGTCCGCGGCTCCTCCAAGGTGTGTCTTATCAGGAGGGTGCTGAGGTTCACGCAGCCGATGAAGTTGCTCGCCTGGGTCATTTCCAAGAGGAGCTTCACGCCGCCCTTGCGCGCGAATATCTCCGCGTTCTTGTAGTCACGCGTCAGCCGCAGGCAGACCTTCATCAGGGCGTGCAACGCGTCCCGGTCCACTGGTATCGCCAGCAGCTTCACGCAAGTGCGTATGATGCTCGGGGCTATGCTCGGGTCCAATCCTTGCACCACGGCGTTCCCTGTGTCTTCCACTGGGCTGTCGTCCGTGTCCATGCTGGAGTCGGAACCGAACCCGCCGTCCTCCGCTCCGCTGTCCAACTTGAAACCCATGGTTATCGGCCTCCGGTTGTCGCTGTCTTCGTTCACTTGCGTCATGGACGAGAACGTGATCAGGTACCTTCGCCGGCTGCACGAGATCCTAGCGCTGGACTCGCCGGCCCAGTAAGCGGAATTGATCGTGCGATTATTCATCGGAGAGTACAACGTCCACTTCCCTGTGCTCAGGTCGAACCACTTCCACATTCTGTTCGTCACCTGTTTCGGAGAAAGGATCATGTTCGATGGGACAGAGCTCTTAGTATTTAAGTAGACGGTGGAATTGAGGACTCTGCAACGAGAGGGGTGCGGCTCTATATTTTTACAAGCTTCAAGAAAAAACTGTTTATAAAATTATTGCAAAGAGGACACTAATTTGAAAATGTATATTTTCACGCGATAAGTAGTAGTTATTGAGTTTATAAGTTTTTATTTCTATTTTCGGCGGATAAATATTCTATAATAAAAATATTAATATATCAACTTGGTTTTTACTTCGAAAGGTTACCCACACAAATCCCTAACACCCAATTTCCGGATTTTTCCCTAAGCAACCCCTAAGGGGGTGAAAAGGGGTGAAATGTATTTTTACGGATTCCACAAAATCTCTCAGGCCCGGTTAGATATCAACTTGTTTTTTTTTTTTTTACTTCGAAAGGTAACCCACATAAATACCTAAAAACCAATTTCAGGATTTTGCCCTAATCAACCCCTAAGGGGGTGGTGAAATGTATTTTCACGAATTGCTCAAAATCTCTTAGGTCCAATTAGATATCAACTTGGTTTTTATTTCGAAAGATTATCCACACATATGCCTAAAAACCAATTTCAAGATTTTTCCCTACTCAACCCCTAAGGGGGTGGTGAAAATGGGTGAAATGTGTTTTCATGGAGTCCTTAATATCTCTTAAGCCCGAAGCGAAGCGCGGCGGTATTTTGCTAGTTTGCTATAAATCGTTTATTTGTTATCGGATTTGCATCAAACGATGTAGAATTTTTTTTACACATACTACAGTCATAAAACCGACATAAAAAAAATAAAAATGCACTAAAAAGTAAAAAATAAGTTTTTTCCTTATTTTAGTAAAAATCTGGCGCCGGCTTAAAAAATATTGAGTGTCGTAGATTAAATAAGGACAAGAAATGATTTTTTACTTTTCAGTGCATTTTTATTATTTTTTTTTTTGAAGCTGGATTTAATTTTTTATTTTTAGTTATTTAAATTGTATAACTACGTTTATTTTAAAAAATATGGGCTCGTAAAAAAAGAACCGTTTGATAGAAACGGAAGATTCCACTAATAATGGAAACAGGTTTCTTATTTCCGGTGTAACTTCAAAGTTACTTAACCGATTTTGATAATTCTTTCTCCCGGGTCTAAGTTGATTGAAGCTAAACTAAATGCAATAAGTTTCGCGCAAATCGGTCCAGTAGTCACGGAGAAATTCGCGGACAAACATAATACATACACATCGAATTGAGAACCTCTTTCTTTTTGAAGTCGGTTAAAAAATGGAGCTGCAGCCCTCTCGACGCAAAAGCCCTCAATTTGTAATGTAAAATACTGCGGGTGATACCGTACCTTATGCATCAGTTCCTTCCTCTTTGTCAATATCGCCACTTTCTCCAAGCGATCTATAAGCAGCAGCAAAGGCGCCAGCCACTTTGGCGTCTTCGTGGAAGTTTCATGGAAGTCTGCGCTGGCTTCTTTGCTATCTTTACTGACGACTTTGTTTTTATTCGCTGTCAGCGGGCCCTCGCATACTACCAACAAGCGTACAAGCTTGTCCAGTATAGCGCGCTCTTCTACGATCTGGGCGCAGGGCACTCGCATCTCCTGGAATGTTCCCTGCACGATTCGAAAGAGAAGAAATCTGTTACTAAACGTTACGAATATACGCGAATCGAATAAATCGAAGTTAACACGCATGGCTACCTCGAAGAACAAGGTGTAGAGATAAATACGTCCAGCAACTTTGTTCGCATCTTCGCATTCTACCAACCGCACACCTGCGTTTAGGTTTTCACTCTCAGCGATGTCAATTAAATCATCTACTAGACTGCCAATCTGCAACATAACAATTGCGCGTTAGAGGAGAGAGGGCACCGTTTGCTAACGTCGAAGATGTACAGATACTCACCTCTTTTATAAGCTGTCGCAGCATACTGTCGCGCCATTTGTCTCCGTTTCTCTTAGTGATAGTAACCAATAAATCACAGATTCTGTACACGGTGTCAGGCATGAGATCCAACAGATTCAAACACTGACCTAGAGCGCTATTCGTGAATTCGTCTATACTTTCTGTTATGGTAGTCTCGCGAGTGGGCTCCTCCGGGCCGGAGGCTTTTCGCGTCTCGGTTTCGCCGAGCGACATTGCTATGGCGTGCATTATTTGATCGTCGTCTACCAGTTCTAAATCCATTATGTGGCCCTGTCCACCTGCGTCGTCCGCTGGCACATCCTAAATAAGATTAAACCATTAGTACTTCTTCTTCAGCGTCTCGAAGTAGGGCTGGGTGGGATTATTTGTCGAATTCTTCGGTATTCGAATGTTCGAATACTTCAGTTGCTCAATTATTTGGCGAATTTAATTCGAATATCCAAGTATTCGAATACTATTCAAATATCCAAGTATTCGAATACTATTCGAATATCCAAGTATTCGAATACTATCCGAATATCCAAGTATTCGAATACTATTCGAATATTTAAGTATTCGAATACTGTACTGATGTATTCGAATACTGATGTATTTAATATTTAAATATGAAAATTTAAGTATTTAAATACTACTCGAATATTTCAATATTTGAATACTATACTGATGTAGTTCGAATACTGATGTATTTAATATTTAAGTATGAACATTTAAGTATTTAAATACTACTCGAATATTTCAGTATTCGAATGCTATACTGATGTATTCGAATACTGATGTATTTAATATTCACGTATGAAAATTTAAGTATTTAAATACTACTCGAATACTGATGTATTTAATATTTAAGTATGAAAATTTAAGTATTTAAATACTACTCGAATATTTCAGTATTCGAATACTGATGTATTCGAATACTGATGTATTCGAATAGTATTCGAATACTGAAATATTCGAGTAGTATTTAAATACTTAAATATTCGAATAGTATTCGAATACTTGAATATTCGAATAGTATTCGAATACTGAAATATTCGAATAATAACATTCGAATACTGAAATATTCGAATATTAAATTATTCGAATAGTCCCAGCGCTATCTCGAAGACCTAGGGAGTGTAATATTTATTGCTACGTACTGATCTGCGCAGCGTTGCTGGATTAGTGAGAAGGTAGTCCGTGGCCTGTTCGACCGTCAGCGTGTGAAGCAAAGCTTCTATGCAGTGGGCTCTGCTGAATCCCATGTCCATTAATTGCCTGAGGTGTTCTAGATTCACGCCGGCTTCCGGTTCTTCCCTGCGCTCGGTCATCGCTGCACCTCTGCCGATCCCGCTGGTGCCGCTGGTGCTGCCACTGACCGCTCCTTCGGTGGTCTCCTCTTTCTCCATGCGCTCTTTGATGATCTTCTCCCCGCGCAGGATGTGTCGCAGGATGGACAAGATTGATTCTGTCATGCGAGTGCCGTAGTTCTTCAAGGGCTTCTTTCCCCACATCAGCATCACCGCCTCGAAGGCTTTGCTGTGAATATCCGTGAGATACTTTATCGGATCGAACTCGTACACCTTGTATATCCCGGTGCACTTGGAGGACACGACGTGAGGGGAATCCAGGATGGCTTTAGGGTTCACCATCTTCTCCAAGAGCATCAGCCAGGCGTCTAAGAACTCCCCAGTGCCGTCCGGCAAATTTGGGTGCTCCAGTCCTTCCGACAGTGGGAACTGTCCGCCTCCGGATAAGGCCCAGTAGAAAGTGCTGAAAACACATCGTCGCAAACGTAGTAAGGAAGAGTAGGGGAATTGCGAACACTTAAGGGAAAAGTTACATTGAAACAAAAGTATTGATTCTAATCAGAATTACTTTATCGATAAATGAACTTTGGTTAATTATCTACAAAGACGACACAAAGAATTATAGATACTTTAATAAAGAAATTATTTTTTTAAAGAACAACAAAACTTTCGCTGCCTGCAATTACCCGTAACTAGCGGGGTAAATGCGATCGGTTGCTTAAAGATCTCTTGATCTTTACTAAATACTGGTCTCCTTCCGCGCTGTGGGTCTGACACAGTCTTTCGTCTTGTTTCGTCGAATTTTGGTCGGATTGAATATTTATTTGCTGCCTGACGAATTGAAAGTTCTAGCTTTAAACCCTTTCGCGGGTATCTCAAGATCTTTCAAAGAATATGTACGTATACTCTTCTTAATATAATTCCGGAGTACCGGATGCATGAGAACTTCGAAATGTTGAGAGAAAAGAGTAGAAGGGTTCGAATACATCAGTATTCGAATACTTACATATTCGAATAGTATTCGAATACTTACATATTCGAATAGTATTCGAATACTTAAATATTCGAATAGTATTCGAATACTTAAATATTCGAATAGTATTCGAATACTTGGATATTCGAATTATATTCGCCAAATAATTGAGCAACTGAAGTATTCGAATACCGAAAAATTCGACAAATAGTCCCAGCCCTACTATGGACTCAAAATACTCGAGCGTAAAATTATAAGAAAAGCTACGAAAACATTTCACGACCCTTATCTTCCGTTGCGACAGTTCCCTCAGCACTAAACGTAGCTAATTACATCACGTAACAATATCGCGGGAGGACCGGACAAGCGAAATCAGCGAGTATCCGCGCGAACTTACTTAAAAAACTCGTGCAATCCACCCAGCTTGACGAACTTCTGAAGCATCAGGTGGTACGGGTGCCTCTTTTCGTCGAACAGCATCGGCGACGTGAAGCCCACGGAGCATATCAGGAAAGTGAGCTTGAATTTGGGTATCGGCGAGGGTGGTAATATGTCCCACGTTAACCCGCGGGTCAGCAAACAATTCAGGGCAGTGGCTACGCTTCTGGCCGCTTGCGAGGGCAAGGCTGGCGTCAGAGGTATCTGTTGCCCCCTGCGTTGCCGCATTGGAGAGCCCATGCAGAGCTTCACGAGCAACCCGAAGAGCTCAGCGAGCGCTCTGCCGAGTCTAGACGACGCTCCCAGCAAGGGCTTGATGTACTTGAGCTGGTGGGAGCTGGGCGACGCTCTGCCCGTGCCAACGTTCGGTTTATCGTCGACCTCCATGGGCACGGGAGGCGGGTCTGTGCTGAGCGCCTCCATCGCCGTGGTCATCCCGTTACTCCCCATGTCCGAGGACACTCCGCCGCACCAGCCAGACGTCTCTCCGTCGCTCTTTAACTCGGGCGGCACCAGCTTGTCCATGTCTTCCTTGCCGAAGTCGCAGCCGGCCGGGATGGTGTCCTTGCTGCACAGAGACAGCAGCAGCGTGCTCTCCCAAACGAGAGACATGTACAGCTCGGAGAGGCCCTTCAGCACGGTAAGCCCGAGCTCCGAGCCCCAGTGGTTCATGGACAGATTCCTGATCTCGCTCTGGCTGGTGCGGCACACGTGCACGAACATCACCACGTAGCCATGCGCGGCGTTCATAGCGTGTAGCAGAGGAGTCGCGGTGTCGCTCGTGAAGGCTGTCTCCAGGTTCGGGGCGGAGGCGAGCTCGTGCAGTAGCACAGAGCCGCCGGGTGTCTTCATGTGGCTGTGAAGCGCTTTCAACAGGTTCAGCACCTCGTTCAATTGAGACAAGCCGGTTTTCAGGACCAGCGGCTCGTGCGCGAGATTCTGTGAACAAGAAGACGAGGCGCGCGCGCGATCAGAAGAAGCTGCCGGGAACGACGGTTTAGTGAGCATGCTCTAGATATTAAGGAAAGTTACCAAGATACTTTTGCAAACCGTGGCCACAGCCTGCGCCGCCTGTGCGACCGGATAGTCCACCGGGAGATTCGGCAGCCCCAGGATGGATAACAAAGGCACGAGGCCTTTCTGGGCGACGAACTCTCTGCAGTGGTCCTCCGTCGAGTTGTTGCTGAGGATCGCGTCGACGAACTTCATGACGTTGTGTATGTACTCCACCAAAGCTATGGGAGTCTTCTCTCTGGGCTGTGGAGGCGGGCCAGGCTGCGCCGGCGAGGGCGAGGGCTGCTCCTCGCGTTGAGGATGGGAGCTCGTGCTGGCCTCCTCTTCGTCCTCCTCTTCCTCGTCGCTGCTGCTCCCACCTCCGCCGCCTCCTCGCCCGCCAGAGTCGCCCACCCCGACTCCAACGCCGACGGACTGCCCGGAGGATTGTCGATTGCCGGACGTCGAGCTAGACGGGGAATTGTCCGATTTACTCGCGGCGCGCATGCACACGTAGCGGGGATCGCAGCCCAGGACGCAGAGCTCCTCCAATAACTGAAGAGAAAAAAAGTGGTGGCGTTAAGAAGGGTCGATGATGCTGGGTGCTGTAAGAAGAGCGTCATACTTTTATAATACTAGCGATCGCGTCGACTTTCAAGCTCGGCTGATGCCTCATCAGCTCGTCCATCGCGTTGCCCAGGTTGGAGGCCGTGTCGCCCAGAGGGTCCGCGCTCCGACGTCGCCTCATCGCCGACAGGTAAACCGGCGAGAGCAATACTTTGAACAGGCACTCGAAGGGGCGTCGTTTCACGAACGCCTCCAGACCGCGCGCGTTTAAGCACAGCGCGCTGAACACGTTGGGTAACGATCCTAGAACTTCTCTAGTGGCAGGAACCTGTGCGCAAAAGTGAATCATTCGATCAACCCTGTGCCAGATACTACACTCCGCGTCAAAATTAAGGGAACACTATAGTTTCCCGAAAATTTTGGGCATTTTCAAACGGCTGTATCTCTGCGAAAAATGGTCGAAAGAAATATTTAAAATACGCATTTTAACGCTTGAAGTTTCTAGTTTTCGAATCAAGAACTCGCATCTTTTTTTTCGTCCATTACGATATTGTTTTATCAAGATGAAGCGCAGCAAACGAAGTTTCAGAAATTTTTGCCTAGTTTCAACGTATGCACGGGTCAAAAGAATTTTTTTCTGGGAAATCCAACGAAGAGCTCTTATAGAGCAAATATTTCTCTTTAATTTCGTTTTTTTGGGTTGATTGTATGATTTTTATTGACCGAGTTATTCGCGATCAAAGTAAAAAAGGTACTTTTCACTTTGAACGCCTATAACTTGCGAACTCATGATCGTAGACAAATTTTCGACCATCGTGGACACACGAAAAAAAAATCTGATCGGTCCGGTCTTTTGCACAGTGTTTAAGGGTAGTTTTAACTCGCAAAAAACGTGGACACTTGAATGATTCCATGATTTTCCTTGAAGTGGCATCATGTTTTCTAAAAAATGGTAAATATGCCATTTTTGGGGTCATTTTAAAATGGATTTAATACGATTAAAAAAAAATCTCATTAAATTGGCAACTAAGGGTTCCGAAAGGAAACTTTCTTAGCTTTCCAAAACAATCATGAAAATTTGTCTACGATCATGAGATCGCAAGTTATAGGCGTTCAAAGTGAAAAGTACCTTTTTTGCTTTGATCGCGAATAACTCGGTCAATAAAAATCATACAACAAAACAAAAAAACCGAAATTAAAGAGAAATGTTTGCTCTATAAGAACTCTTCGTTGAATTTACCGGAAAAAATTTCTTTTGGCCCGTGCATACGTTGAAACTAGGCAAAAATTTCTGAACCTTCGTTTCCTGCGCTTCATCTTGATAAAACAGTATCATAATGGATGGAATAAAAAAATCGAGTCCTTGATTTAAAAACTAGAAACTTCAAGCGTTAAAATGCGTATTTTAAATATTTCTTTCGGCCACTTTTCGCAGAGATGCAGCCATTTGAAAATGGCCAAAATTGTCGGGAAATTATACTGTTCCTTTAATTTTGACGCGGAGTGTATTAACACTCGGTATCGCGATCGGCTTACTTCTTTGATGAGTAAAGCGTGGAGCACAACGTCGGTCAGCCTGTTGTCCTGCAGGGAGGACAGCAACGACGGCTCTTGGAAAACGTACACCGTCACCACGTCCGTGGCGAGGAGGAACAGAGATGGGCCGTAGTACTCCGAGTTACTTATGATGTGCTTGAGGGAGGAGGGCAGAGTGCCCTCCATCACGTGCCTGATGCTATCGGCGAACGCTGGGTCCTGGATGGTCTTCTTTATGAAATTCAGCATCGACTTCATAAGAGCGGCGCGCTGCGGCAGGCAGGTCTTCCCGCTCTTCACCGCCGCGCACTCCGGCATCTGTTCCGCTTTGTCCTCCGCCTTCGAGCTCATGTTCTCGTCCTCGGAGAACTCCATGGGGTTCGAGGACTCCTCGCGCTCGTCGTAGGGCTCGTTCGAGCGCCGCGACTCCGCGGTATCCTCGTCCCTCTCCACGGACCTCTCGTGGGACGGCGGCGGGTTCTCTTGGTAGAGAGACGGCTCTATCTCGAACGGCTGCTCCTTCCTGCAAACGTTCACCTCCATGTCCAGGCGGTTGATGAAGCTCTGCAGGCCGTTGTGGGCTTGGAACCCTTGCATGTCTATGTTCGTTATCAAGTCTATCACGCGAACTGCTCTCGTTCCGAACTGTGAAGAAAGAATTTGATGTGGTGTCTCTGAAGGACGTATCGATTAGCGAGGAATAGAAGGATCTTACTGTTATGTGCTCCAGCTCGCTGCCAGGCCAGTTCATGATCTTCAACAAGCTCTCCATCATCCCGCAGCTGACCAGAGCGTCGCCCCCAGCTTCGTAGCTAGCCAGGTGATAGAGGAAGCTGAACAACGCTGTTGCGAGTGGCAGAGGAAAGGGCTGGCCATCGGTCTGCGGCGATGTCAACTGGGTAATGCAGGTGCGAATGGAGACAGGGAACAATCCATGGTACGAGTTGGCGCCAGTCACATCGATTATCATGTTTAGCCTCGAACCAGGTTTTCTGAAAGTGGAATCGTCAACGATACCTTCCCTGCGAATGGGGAAACATGCGAGTGTTTGTCCTACGAATGGGGAATACAATCCCGCGATCCCGCCTGTTTTTTTTTGGATTCCAAAAATCCCGGGATTTCATGTAAGGGGTCGTACTTAAATTACGTAAGGCTTTTTTGGAGGGGAGGGGAGTCGCGAATTTCTTACGTTTTCTTACAAGGGGGGAGGGGGGAGTCAGTTAGCGTCTTAGGTAATATTTTTTAACCTAATTTTCAATAAATACAAATTCTATCGTTAATGTTCCAGAAAGGTTGTTTTAGTTTAAATTTCCCGAAACCGAGTTAAATGAATTATATAAACCTTTAAAAGAAGTTTAATAAATGAAAAAATTCAATGCAAAAAATATTACGTAAGAAGGGGGTTGCAATATCAAATCTTACGAATTCTTATACTGGGGGAGGGAGGGGGTAAGAAATCGCCAAAATTAACCTTACGTAATTTAAGGGCGGCCCCTAATCCCGAGAATTTCAGGATTTTTTAAAAATGCGAATTACTTTATGAACACCTCAAAAATATATAAATAAACATAGTCGTTTCATAATAATAGGGACAATAATAATAGTGAATTATTTAAATAATAATATTAAGTCACATATAACTAACTAAAATATATTTATTTTTACAATGACGTTCTCACTTTCCGCTATTTCGAAATCGCGCGAGTTGCAAATCGCAACTTGTCTTTATGTGCTTTGCTATTTCTTCGTTCGCATTTCCAAAAATCTTCTCATTATATGGTTTACTGATATTACCTACTTATTCAGAGACTTTATTATTCTTCACTGTTCTACTGTTTTTATTGTTAAAAATGATTTTAGTTTACGTTCGAGACTAACGACAGAAAGAAAGTTTGTTTACTTTAAAGATCTAGAATTTTAATGGGAGGTTCCGGTCTAGAGCCCATAAAAATAGGTGATCTTTAGGAATTAATTAAAGGAAAACTACTGTATATAATTTAATGGGACTTTTTGCATTGTATTAAGGATGTCTTAAATTATAGACATATATTTTTTGTTTTATAATTGATCATTGCAGACGGCACTGGGGAGTCGTTAGATTCGAGGCGTCAAAAAATTTATCCAAATCGGTGGGACCTGTATGCCGAAAAGTTATTATCCGATTTGATTGAAACTTTTTTTACTTTGAAGAATATATTTCTGGCTAGGGGGAAACAAAAAAAATACAAAAATGACATTTTTTTTTAGAAAATAACGACACTTGAAGTTTGAAATCACTTTTCCCCTATATTTTTCGTCCTTTCAACTCCTATAAAAATGATAAATTTTCAATTTTTTTGTAATTTTTTCTAGTTTCCCCTAGCCAGAAGTATTATCTTGAAAATAAAAAAGTTTCAGTCGAATCGGATAATAACTTTTCGAGATACAGGTCCCAGCAATTTTGAGAACACTGTTTCGAGAAAAGCGAGTTTAAAGATTTACGTGAGTTAGGGCTGGGACTATTCGAATATTTTACGAGTATTCGAATGATACGAATAAAGTTCAAATATTTGAGCATTCGAGTACTTAAATATTCGAATAATATATTTAAGTATTCGAATACTACTCGAATATTTAAGAATTCGAATACTACTAGAATATTTAAGTATTCGAATACTACTCGAATATTTAAGTATTCGAATACTACTCGAATATTTAAGTATTCGAATACTACTCGAATATTTAAGTATTCGAATACTTAAATTTCGAATACTACACGAATATTTAAGTATTCGAATACTACTTGAGTATTTAAGTATTCGAATATTTAAATATTCGAATACTACTCGAATATTTAAGTATTCGAATACTTGGATATACGAATTATATTCGCCAAATAATTGAGCAACTGAAGTATTCGAATATTCGAATACCGAAAAATTCGACAAATAGTCCCAGCCCTAGTGAGTGCCGAGTGGCCGGTTGTTCCCCATGCATTTGCCGCTACTCAAATGCCTATAACTTCGGAAATTATACGAATTGCAACAAATCCTTTTAAACACGTATTTCTAAAATGTTGAGCATTCGAAAAATAAAATAAAAAAAAAATCGATTTTTAGACCGGAACCTCCCCTTAACACATAATAAATCATTTTGGTTACTGAAAATTTCTATACACCCAATCCCGGGATCCCGGGAAGAATTTTAAAAAATCCCGGGATAGTAAATAATTACCGGAATTGTATTCCCTACCTACTAACTGTTCACTTACTTCGGAAAATGTGGATTACGGTCCAGGTGAATGATGCTGGTGAGAGTCCTCAGCGCTGCTGCACGTATTTCAACTAGATGTGCGTATGGAAGTTCCAGTACCTCGACTAATTCCTCTAAAAGCCCAGCGTGCAGCAGACTATGTGCATTCTCTTGGAGCGCGTTGCTATATACAAGTACCGATAACGCTTGCAGCCGAGCTTGAACGCACTGCAGCCGCCTTCGGTAATCAGAGAAACTGTGTGCCAGTCTTATGTGGGTTAATAACGCCATCTGAAACCCGTTCGAAAGGAAGAATAATCCATCTACCCGCTACCACTGATCCATTACACAAGTGTCCATCACTTTTATGTTATCATTCGCTTTACCTGTCGATCTTGAGGGACGTTGTAGATTTTCAACAAATCGTTCATTATTTGTGCCGGAGTTTTGCCGAGTTTGTCCACACTCTCTATGTGTATATATGTTACAAAATTCGTCTGCCCGAGCTTCTTCGCACCAGTGCTGGAGGGGGTGCTCGACGCATCCGACGCGTTGGCGTTCTCCGCGTAAAACTCGAAGTGCAACGTCGTGGCACTCACTGGGAGCGGCTGAACAATTCAAACCAAGAAAACCATTTAAGTACCTCGTGGAGAATACATTCCGCAGACAAAATTCATTCGCTGAACGCTGATATTACCTTGTCGGGATATTCTTTACAGCATTCCGCTAAACCGAATCCATTCTCTTTGCCACCCCAACTCTGCGAAACGAAGGCGGTGTAAAATCATTCGAAGCTTCCTTAGAATCGTTTAACAGATAATCGGCGAGACACTAACCTCCGCCAGGTGATTAAGTCTGCTCAGCAAAGCTTGCCTCTTGTCGCTGTTCAGGCGTGTAATGAAATTACTGCGTTTGCTGAACATGTAGAGAAGATTCTGGACCCCGAGGACGACGTGCATGTCGCAGCTGGACAACAGTGTTATCAGATGCTCCATGCTGTTGTACAAGTGCCGCGAAAACGAGTGTTCGATCAGCAGTGTTGTGAAATGAAGGACCCAGAGAAGAAGTTCTTTCGCCTAGAGCACGGAATTAAACGGGATAAGTACGCCGCCGATGGGGATTCAATCGTTGGAGTCGGGACCGACGTTCTACCTCTCTGTTCTGAGGGAGGTCGCAGGCTAGTTCCCATGGATTGTCCGGACTCCTAGCGGCGGCCTCCTCCAAGATGCTATCGCTGAGGTCCAGCACGTCGATCCAGTGGAACAGCTCGCATTTGCTGAAGGTCCACGCGTCTATCTGCTTCAGCTCCTCCAGCAACTCCGCGTGGGAGCAGGAGCGCAGCTTGTTTATCAGCGCCTGACATTCTGCAGGCTGAAAATTTAGACGGCCGTGGTTAGAGCGATGCTCGTCGACCGACCGCTCGATGCTTCCGGAAGTCTTACCGCTTCGGAAGTACACTTTTTCAATCTACTTCTATCGATTTTCATTTTGGCAGGTTGAAGGCTTCCTTTGTAAATTTAAGATCTGAAACAGTTCGTTTACGTGATGTAAGTGATCGAAGGGCTTGGCTGAAAGTACCTGGAGAGCAATTGATTTTAACAAAGTCGTAGAAAACGATGCCCGCTAATTTCCATTCGGGAACGATTCGCGAAATATTTTCGTGGCTCTTTATTCCCCGATAAACATTTCCCAAAGTTCTTTCCGCGTTCCGAAACGCATCCCGCATCCTCGTTCGCTTCTATCTCCCACAAACATTTCCGCGGCTTCTCCGTAATTTCATCATTCGAGACGAACTTGCATCGTAACTCCTCCATGACTAATTCGAAATCCAAGAATAATCTACCAATCTTCCACCGCTCTCGAGCAATAAAAACGAAAATTCTCCATATGGCTTTGGAATGATAATGCGAATATCCTAACCCAAATCCGAGCCGAGATTAATTCGCGTGTCCGTTATCATCGGGGGAACGTCGCAGCGCGAAGCGAAGCGAAACAACCGTTATCGGTTGAAAAAAGATCGAAAGTATGGATGCGCGATAATTGGCAGCGTTCGCAAAGGCGTGTAACAATGGGCATTTACCAATAATTCCCCTATCCGTACTCCGAGAACCGCGAAACCGCGAGGAAACGTACGCGCCGCTGACGTCGCGGCGGTTAATTCCAAAGGCCCTATATAAGGAAGCGCGTCGACGATTACGCGGAACAAAGGAAACGGGTGGAAAAAGGGGAAGAGCAAGGAAGCGAACGCGGGGCAAACGCGAGGAGGCCCCGAGCATCTGTGCACTGTCGGCGGATCGGAGACCGTTAGAAGAGGCGACGGTAGGTAACGAAAACAATCTGGCCTCTCGTTAACATGCAGAGTCATCGGTCGAGCGGGCCTAACCTAACAAACGAAGGAGGGGGGGGGGAGGGAGGGGGCCCCAGTCCGCCTAGGACCAAATAACAACAAAGGGTCGACGTGCGCAGGAATCGTACGGTCCATTAGGGATATAACTGGATGCTGGCGATCCAGTAACATCTGATAGGGACGGTGGGGTGGGGTGGGGGTGGGGGGGGGGCGAGATTAACGAAAAGGCCCCAAGGGGTGCACTCGTGGCAGGAGAAGAGAGAGAACTCACCTATAGATGAGCCGACGAGGATTCGATAGAGTCGTCCTTGTCCCTCGGCCTTTCGATAAATTCGAGGTCGGAGCGATGCGGCATCGCGGCCGTCGAGAACGATTTCCGCCGGTGGTCCTTCGCCACCTTGATCGTGTCCTCTGCCGAGGATTAACCCGTGCCTCTTCCTCAACGGTACACTATTTTTTATCTCTCGTTTTTTTCCCCCTCAATACATGTATCTATATATGCACGCACGCACACACACACGCACACACACACACATGCACGTATATATAAATTTCGCGAACGAAGGGAGGAGGGGGGGGGGCGAAGGGGGTGCGGGGTTCGGGGAGGGAGGGAGTTGAGGAAGGATGTGCGAGAAACGGAATTAGGAATCGAGGTGACACGAGTAATCGACCGGCCCCAAAGTGAGGATACAGTATGTATTATCCCGAGGTGGGATCAAAACAGAACCGCGGTGGGCAAGCGTGAACGCGGACGCTGATCCTCTTCTATCACTTAGCGCCAATCGGAGTACCGATCACCGCCATTTTACCACACCGAGGCTTCCCGACCGAGGATCGTGGGTCCACCTTTCTCCGTTTTAACCTTTTCCCCCGAGGTAACGTGCTTCCGAGATGGCGAGCCCTCTCGGAACGATTCGCGGGGCCGACCTTCGCGCGGACACGGATAACTCTGCGCGCCCCGCACCAGGCGTTCTCTCTTTTTTTTTTCTCCTTTCTTTCTCGCGGACGTAGGAGGAGGGCCACGTACCCGTGCGAATCCTAATGCGCCAAGTGCGCCGCACTGGCCGCTCGTGTACGCGCGCTCATACGACCGCGGGGGGGTAAAATAAAGATCGAAACGGGAACCAACACTCGGCGCTGAACGCTCGGCTAGCCGCTTGCTCGCGTCCCTGCACCGTGGAGCACTTCGGAACGGCACGCTCGCATATTCTTATCGCTGCGCAATACTGGAGGATCACGATGCAGCGGGGCGACTGTTGTCCTACTATCCACCGATTTTTCTGATTCGCTCGGTCAACGAGAAACTACGCGCGTGATAGGACGCCTCGCGCACTGTCCGTGACTGCTCTTCGCTGTGTGCCGTCCGCGAACGTGATGGCTGCCGTGCGCTTTGGGAACACGCGCCGCGGTCCCGTGGAAACTCGCCTCAAGGCCGACGTCGCGGTCCGCCGTTGCCACGGGCCAATCAGCGACGTGGATTTCTACTGCGCAGCGATTCCATTGGGCGAGAATATTGCGGTGGTTAAATGAGGCTTCCGTTTGGGAAATGGTGTGGTTAATTAGTTTTCTTGAATTGCAGAGTGATTGGGCTTTAGTGTTTATTCACTGCACGCGCTGTACGAATTATGACGAGATAGTATAGTCACTGGTCGTGATTGGATGCATTTGGGAACGTACGCATTTGAATTTCGAATACTCAGTACGCGTTCAAATTGCGGAAAGTTTCTTCTGTCGGGTTCTAAAGTTTATGCAACTTTAAGTCTGTTGTCTAATTGTATTTTGTAAAGGATATTAAAATGATGGTTAAGAAAAGTGAAGATTATTATCTTCGCGACCACAGTTCGTGATTTACATACGCGTAATTACGTTTGCAGGGAAAGCGGCTTCCTTTCGTCGTTACTAATTTTTCCCTCTATTCACTAAATTCTTTGGGCAGTGTCGCTTCGACGTCTCGCCAAATTGGATTCCTAGCAGAACGTTCGAAAGTCTCATATTGTAATGCAAAGGGGATTAGCAACGCGCTGTCGCGAAGACATACGATAATTGACAATTGTCTCAGAAGTTTAGAGGAACAGCCAGGTCTCCTTGACTTATAAAAGTTGGTCGCGGCAGCGGCGGTTGCAGACGGGAACCGAGACACGGGTGAGTGCAGAACTATTTACTCATTCCACTATTCTGCAACTATACCTACACAGGGTGAGTCACCTAACTCTTCCACCTTGAACTACTTGCAAACTGTTCGTAACACGCAGAAACGTTGCAACGAAGAATAATAGGGTTTCAGAATGCGTTGCCTGTTCGCGATCCTGTTCCTCTCCGCTAACCTCTGCCCCGCACGAGGACGCGGGAAGAGCCACGGGCAAGTTTGCAGATATTGGTGCAGGACCAGCGATCATCAATACTATTGTTGCCCGTCGGGGAAGAGCGGGGGCTGGATGGAGCACGCCTGGCGTTTATTTTTCTACCCATTGCCGTGGATAAGCGCTGATAAAGCCCCAGTGCCTTGGTTGTGGCCGGATACAGTCGCGGAACACGAAGGGACCGAGAAACATTGCCCGCCGCTGAGAACCCATTGTCCACGAACTTACGATTGGCACTCGCCGCCGACTTCGTGCCACAGCGACGACGACTGCGGTGGATGGGAGAAGTGCTGTTACGACGTCTGCCTGGAGCACAGAACGTGCAAACACGGTGAATAGAAAATGGGTCGTGCTGCCAGGCCCCTTATCCCCGTCGAACTAGAATGAGAAATCGAGGGGAACGATCGCTGACAAATAATAAACTGCAGTTTGTCCCTCTGCAGCTTTTACGAGCAAACATAAATCTCGCGTGAAGCAAGGTGGCGCGACGCGAGCGTTCCCAAACATTTTTCCACTAATTGACGTGAGACTCGGACTAATTAGAATGCCCGGCCGCGATCAAGGTTGCTTTATGCCCGTGTTAACAATTTCGACAGCAACTGTCCAATTAACGTGGGCGATGAGCTCCTTAATGAACAGTTACATTACGGTGCGTTCTTCACCGTGACCCTCCCCCCCCCACCCCCCGCCACCCCCCATTAAAATGTAATTGGTGCGTATCGCGTTTCGTATTAGCTGAATTAACGGGGGCGTGCGTCTGCCGCGCGAATTCCTTTGCTCCTCACAATGCATTTGTTTCCTTTCGAACGCCTTTATTGCGAGCAGCTTCGCCTGTAATTCGCGTTGTAAGGTAGTTTATTTTCACGTGTAATCTACTGGGTGTACGTGTTTGCTAATCTCGGGTTTAAAAGTAGTTCGCGTGGTGCCGTGGGAATTAACAGATGGTAAATAAGTAACCGCTAAAATTAGGTCCCAGCACCACCTCGCGTTCGACGTGCTGCTTAATCTGATTACCGTATCTACAAAATGAGTTGCAGAGAGCGCTAAAGCAATTTCAGATAGGATCGATCGGATGCAACAGATGTTGCACCACTTAGGGGCGGTCCAGAGAGGTCTCTGCGTTTACTCTTCGGAGGCTTGTAATTAAGTGCACGGGGCGTTGATTAAATGTGGCAGTTTACTTTGCAATCGATACGCAACTATTCTATTTGTACGTAATTGAATAAGCTTCCGCGATTTGTAATCGTAATGTTATAGCTTAGCTTCAACTGCATCGTTGTTAAGTCGGGAAAATCGAAGTTAGTAATCGTATGTTTCGTGTGATTACTAGAAAACACGTGGGAGAACGCTGTGGGAATTTTATATGGGGGTGAAAGTAAAGAAAAGGACCAACAGAAACGATGTTTTGTTCCATAAAACGTAATTAGTAATCTGCAGGGTTGCCCGCCATCTTTGACAAAGCAGTTTTTATGGAAATCCACAAAAAGCACTTTACTAGTTTAAGAAAAAATCATTGAACTCATTAATTCAAACATCCTACAGACTTCAGACAGACTTTGGGATCGTTATCGTGTTCCAATGATATCTTACGAGCCCTTCTATACCGCATAATTGATATTACATGACCACGAACGCTTAGAGAACCCGTATTTTCGGAAGTTTTAAAAAATAGGTTAGGATAGGCATTCGAAATATTTGGAAGCAGGGAAGGGACCTTTAACCTTAAAACTATTAGGTTTTGGGTTACTCATCACCCACGGAAGAGAGTTTCATTCGCTCCTCGCGTTTCATAGAAGCTAACGAAGGACGAGGGTGTAGAAATAAGGGAAGCAGATGAGTCCCACGGGACATTTTTTATTAGCTTATTGTTGGTAAAATACAATTTCCTTTTGTCACTTCTTCGTCCGATGCGCTGCGAAACAATTTGTGCTCGTGATATTCAAATCACTTGCGTCTGAGAGGTTATACGTGTTTCACTTTCGACGTTGTGCCGAAGGTATCGTCGTAAATAAAGCAAACTGTAGCTTTATAATCGCTGTGTCGGTCAGCTACGAAGAGTAGCATTCCAAAGGAGCAGTGTGTTCAATATTCAGTAGCACCGTCGCCTTTCGGCGGTCGGCTGCGAATCTTAAAAGGCAGGCCCCAGTGGTCACGACTTGTTCCGACAAGTTGTAACCTGCTATTGTAACCGTCACATGCATTTCAAATCCCTGTCGCCGTATTAGCGTGCCACGCGAGGAAATGAATCTTGATTTACATCGATCGTCGTGTAAATCAAATATCGTATTAAAGCTTGTAGAATAATTTTTGTGATAATTTAACAAGATCGTTTGTGACGAAACTGAGGAATGTTTCGAAACGAAATAACATTGAGAACCTTAGAGTTTACAAATTCAAAACTCTCCCACCATTGAGGAGTTATAAAGTAATTAAAAAAGAGACGATACTTGGAAAACTGCTACTGCGTTACTTTTCGAAAGGAAGATAAAGATGTTGTTTCGAGAATAATTCTGTGAATACTAACGACGTCCAGGTTCAAGAAGATGGTAATCTCTTGGACCTCGACTCTCCAGAAGCGATCGAAGCCACAGCTTTCAATATTCCACGGTCGTTGTTTTACGATTATACAAACATTGAACAATTCCCCGTGACAGAAGGGTTTGTCCAGTACTACTGTCGCTATCATAGCGGTTCAGCTACAGATAAAGAATCTGTACGTGAGAAACCCGCGGTATCTGTTTCATCAGACCTTTACAAAGAATTCTGTTTGCCGGCTTATTTGGTGACGGAAGACAGAGCCGCCCCGGTACTGATTGCGAGCTGTGCAAATATTTTGTAACGGGAGGTGCGCGCATTTCCCTCTCAACCCGCTGTTTGCTTTTACGATTTGATAAGGGCTGGCAGGGATCGTCTCACGAATTCTACAGCTGTTGCGCGCTCCTCGCCGGTGCCCACGCAGCCCAGCAAAAGGATAAAGCAATGGGAATAGAAGCGAGGCTGGAATGGGAATGGAATCTGGCCTGCAGCGCGCATGCGTCGCGCACGTTCATTCACGCCAGCCATTCATAAATCTCCAGTCCTACGCCTACCCTTGTAATTACTAAAAAGAAAAAAACGTGTACTTTCTCTTACACAGTACGTACGCAAAATTTCTATTACGAAAATTATAGAATTTTCGTTCCATATATTTAGATCTCCACATCGAGGGACGTGTTTATACTGTTTAAAAAAAATCGAGCAAACTTTTTCCGAGGTAACAATCGCTCGGGAAGACCTGGCGGACTTGGAGGCGCATTTTCTGAGATCTAGGAAGGGAGGACTGTACAAACGATCTCGCTGGTAAGTATTTAGACTTGGCCCGACGCGAACTAATTGTCGAAACGCGGGTGGCTTGCATTTTTACGTCGCGATTGCGATGAGACGTCGCCTTCGATTCAGATGTAATTGACGCGTCGACCGCACACGCGCTCGGCTAGACACAGTTCAGGGGGGGATAAAGGAAGTGAGGATACACCGGATCCGAGAGCGGTGGAGAAGTAGGGATGGAATTAAGCTAACTATGCATGTGCAAACGGGCCGCTGCGAACTAATTATCTGCTCGCGTTTTTTCCTACGAAAAGCAGTGAAACCCCGCGCCCACCTCGATCAGTGGCGCACTCAGAATTTAATCTTGTGGGAGCCGAGTTGAGGGGATAAAAATATTTTCAATAAAATTCATTGGGCGATTATAAAAATTTATTTAAAGCGCAAAATCCAGTTTTCTTTTTACGAAGCTCTTGAATTATTTCTACTCCTTTTTGCCCCGCCCCCAGGGAAAATTCTAATTCCAATTTAAATTAGTCTCTTTTGCATCCGCACATTTCTCGAGTATCAGTTACGCCAAGATCCGCGTTTCGCCAAAAATTTCCAAAGACCCGACCGCCCTCGGGGCGCTCGAGTTTCATCCCGAGCCCGATTACGGATTTAAGAAGCTTGAAATTAGATCGGACCCATTGCTAATCGAATGCTGCACGCCAGGGGGGAAGATGGAAGCGCGATCGAGAGGCCGGTTGGTGGGGGTAACAAAATTCACGAGCAGCGCGGTGGGGGAAGGCGCGCACGCACACCTATGCGGCCACGGAATTCGGAAGAGCGCAACTTTCAGTGGCATTCGTTCGCGAACCGCGGTACGGTGCGGCTCGGGGTTCACACTTGGCGCTGGCGTCTCCGACCTTAACCAACCTTCAACCCCCCCAACGTGCACGCAGTGTCTGTCCGACTTCT
Organism: Andrena camellia; assembly: GCA_029448645.1. Lineage (NCBI taxonomy): Eukaryota > Metazoa > Arthropoda > Insecta > Hymenoptera > Andrenidae > Andrena > Andrena camellia. The sequence continues at coordinate 26,536,451 of CM055678.1, read as the reverse complement.
CTGCGCGTCCGAAGTGAGTTGGGAGCCGAGCCGGTCGCCCATCAGCGCTCGCAGAGGCACCGATCGCCGCCGCGGCGTTGCGGGGAGTAGAAATTAGCCGGGCGGACTTCCTGACGGACACTTATCGCGCGGTGGGGGGTGGGGGGGTGGGGGGATTATCGATCAGGATCACGGGGATCCCCTGGGCCGGCGTGCGGACACGCAGATAAAGCTTTCGTGGAGGGGAGCCGGTATCAAGCGGTATTCGGTCGCGCTGCTTCTCGGTAAAACTCTCGTGGAAAGTGGCTGGAACGCTCCGGTTCACGGTGCGCTATTCAGAGGGACGGAACGAGAGAGAGAGGGAGGAAGGAAGAGAGCGGGCACGTCTGCTCGTGGAAAGGCGTGCTCGCGACCGAGCTTTCGGCCTCAGAGTATTACACTCCTTCCGAGTGATTTTTTCTTCCGTCTCTTCGGGAGAGGAAATGCACCCGCTGCCGCGGTAATTAGACGGTCGTTTGCGCGCCCCGGTAATTGAACGCAAGGTTCGAACGTCGCGGGGAATAAAAGTGAGTTGTCAAGTGGTGCGCGAGTCGGAAGAGGCTTCCTAATATGAAGCTCAGAGGGACGTTGGCGCTTTTGGTCATCGCCAGTGCAGTCTACAGTCAGAGTGAGTATATTCTTTTTTTATATTCTACGTGCAATTTACTGACCTACGATCAGCGGTGGCTCCGTATTTTACCGAACTTAGAAAAGTGAATTCTCTACGCGTAGAATAAAATGTAGTAAATAGCTCGAATTTATTACGTTCGTGTATTTCACTGTATAAAATCATATTGCTTGAAAAAACATTGCGGACTGTGGAATGCCATAACCTGCGTGGACATATTGTATTCATTAAATTCAGAATTGCAACAACATACAGTGACTCCCGAAAATATTCGGACATTATTTAAAATCGCATAACTTTTTTAAAATTAATCCAAACGACTTGAGTTTTTTTTTTAGAAGCTAGAAGGATTAGGTTGCTAAGTGACATGTTTCGTTGTTTTGGAAAAAATTGCAATTGATCGGAATTAGTCCGGCGCGCGTGTCACTAGGGTCGCCAACAGTATTGTACTATATTTTTGTCTAGTGTACTATATACTGTTAGAAAAAGATACAGTACGTAAAAATGCTATATTTCTGACCAGTGGTGGGTTTACTACGTCATATCGAATTTCTTGCGCGACACGCGGAACGAATTTAAATAATTCTATAAAATGTAGAAAATGTATTCAATGTCAAAAATTTAAATACAAACTATTAACCTCTAGCTACTGCATTGAATTTTACTGCACAATATTTTAAAATACTTTAAAAATAAAGATTCGAATGTAATTATAAAAATTATAGATAATTTGAAATTTTTAGTAGATTTCATTAATGCAAAAGATACCCGAATTTTTACATACGTATGTCACCACGGATTCTGAAGAAATTGGTAAAGCTTTAGCAGATTATTTCTTTGCATGTAACATTCCATTTAGCATTATTAAGTCTAACCAAAAGTGGCCAAGGCCCTAAAGAGGGAATCCAGCTTGTAAAATTCCATCTCGAAAGGCATTGTCGAATAATTTACTTAACGCAAAATTTCGGGATTACAAAACATCAATAATCAGTGTGGAATCCGAAAAAATTCCTCATCCAATGATAAGCACCTGTGTTGTTGCAATTCTGAATTTAATAAACACTACGATTTTATACAGTAAAATACACGAACGCAATAAAGTTAAGCTACTTACTACGTCTTATTCTACGCGTAGAGAATTCACTTTTCTACGTTAGGTAAAATACGGACCCACCACTGTTTCCGATACATTGATAAAATTCTACAATTTTACTTTTTTATTCTACGGCTGCATCAAAAATTTTAGTTTGCGAATTTAAACTTGAACGGAGAGGATTTTTTCTATAATGAATATGAAGTGAGGTGTTTTTTTTTTCATAAAAAATGAGCTCCTTATATATATGTTAAGTGGGAGTTTCAGTGTAAATAAACCTTTGACATATTTGTTAAAGACAATAAATTAATTACATAAATGCACAAAAAGTATACATTTAGAAAATAAGATGTTTTAATGCAGTTTGATTTTGTACCATTTCTTCGCAACGTACTATATTTTTTATTACGCTTGGCCAATAGTACTATATTTTCCAGAAGAAAAAATTGGCAACCCTACGTATCACAGAGGCCTTTATTGCGAGTTTCCTTGAACTCTCGATGAATGTCTTGCAATTAGTGATACGTTATCGACGGATTAAAATCTCGAGAATACTTTTGTCGTGGATTTTGTAATTCCATGTGTGTATCATTTGTTAATTTGTGGTATATTATGACTGACTCAGGTGTATAATTAGAGACCGAATATTACCTAATTTTAACAGTAGTGGTGAAAGAAAAATTAAATTGAGAACAGTGGGAGAAATAAAATTGAAATCCCGAGGTAATAAACCTTATTATTAAATTAACTTTAAGCCTTCTTTTGAGCCTTCTTCAATTGAGGGTTATTGGGCGATATTTTTAGCTTAGAGAAAAATCTGTTGGGAAAGATTTTAACAGAGGAAATTTCACCGGAACTTAAGCCAGGCATAACGATCCGCTTTTCAACCTCAATAACCATCTCCAATTGAAGGGTTGGATGCAATAAGGGGACTAGCGCTCGAAAATGCGAAAAAGTATTATCCAAACGCTAAGAAATATTGGAAAATTAAATGTTGTTAAACTGTATTTTAAAAAATATAATGTTATAAAGCTCGTCAGGACACACATTTTTTCTATTTACAGTTTTTTTATCGAATAATTAGTATTCGAGATAAAAATTATAAACAAAAAAAATTTCTTCGACCAAAATCATTATTTCTTTAAACATTAATTGCGATAACTTGAGTAAATATTAACGGATCGTTATGAGACTTGAAACATAAAACTCAGAAAACTCTAGCGAAGCCGTAAAATGTCTGCGCAAAACCCTTATGTTAAAAAATGTAATAATATTTCATTAAAAAGTAATACTGGACATAACCCATGTCTTTCAACGTTCGCCGTTAAAAAGTATCGAGGGAATTTTGAGATACATATAACTTGCAGCGACAAAGTTGTTTCTTAATATACAAGGAAGTTTTTCACCAATTTTCACACTGATTAACAAATAATTGTAGAAGATATGACGATGTATATAAATGTCGCGCGCCACCAACAGTCAGCAGCCGCGTATAATGCGCTACTTAGCAGTTTTAGCACTCGCGTTGACAGTTGGCGTCGAGCGAGAATTATATATATCGTCATATCTTCTACAATTATTTATTAATCAATGTGAAAATTGGTGAAAAACTTCCTTGTATATTAAGAAACAACTTTGTCGCTGCAAGTTATATGTATCTCAAAATTCCCTCGATACTTTTTAACGGCGAACGTTGAAAGACATGGGTTATGTCCAGTATTACTTTTAAATTAAATATTATTACATTTTTTAACATAAGGGTTTTGTGCATACATTTTACGGCTTCGCTAGAGTTTTCTGAGTTTTATGTTTCAAGTTTCATAACGATCCGTTAATATTTACTCAAGTTATCGCAATTTATGTTTAAAGAAATAATGATTTTGGTCGAAGAAATTTTTTTTGTTTATAATTTTTATCTCGAATACTAATGATTCGATAAAAAAACTGTAAATAGAAAAAATGTGTCGTGACGAGCTTTATAACATTATATTTTTTAAAATACAGTTTAACAACATTTAATTTTCCAATATTTCTTAGCGTTTGGACAATTCTTTTTCGCAATTTCGAGCGCTAGTCCCCTTATTGCATCCAACCTTTCAATTGCTTGAATACCCTTACTTCTTGTTCGACAACACGCGAGCGTTTCGTTTCCAGTGCCCGGAGCATTCTTTCGCTTTGGATTCACGGTACAGCCGCGTTTCTGGCCATTGATCAAACAGCCTTTATTTATAGCGCGGGCAACAATGTCACACCAGCTCTGAACTCTTCTTTCATGCCGTGCTCGCGCGGACTCTGTGGTGGGCTCGCTTCAAAGATCCGCCTGTGGTGCCGCTCGTGCCGCGATTACGTGGCTGCGTTTCTCGCGAATCGCGTCTCGCAGTATCGGTCATCTAAAAGGAATTCGAGCCTCGTGCCTCAGGTATATTGACCTGAACGACCCGAGTCACAGCGCGGGCTAATTTAGCCGCGTCCACGAATTCTTATTTAAAATATAACCGATCGGAGCGCGTAAAACTTCTCGTGAAACAGGCCCCCGATTTCTGAGCGCACGGGGCGCGACAAAAATCGGTGGACTTTGGGAGAGTATTCCATTCACCTTAGGGACGAAAAAAGGTCGCATAAGCGTGGGTCCTGAAAGATTTCCTCTCCGAGGTAGAAACACTTTTGGCTCGCTTAGGTACTCGGTTAAAGTGCACACCTAAATTAACATTGCACGCGTCGAAACGCGTGGATATTTGGAGAGAGAAAATTCTTTAGACTGCGCGTAATCTGTTGCACTCGATCTTTATTAAAAAGAAAAGTATTTAATAACAAAGTGAAATAGTGAAGAAATATTTCTTTAACGCTACGAGCTATTTGTTATCTGAATTTTGTTTTCAATATCGCGGGAATTAAAAGAGTTCGCTGGATTTACTAATTAAATCCAAGCCCCGCGAAAAAAATAGCTAATTTCAGGAGAGACGACCGTGAGCATTGAGAGCCACGTGGGAGAACCGAGGAAGCTTTTCTCAGGCAACAATGCGAGAATCTTGCAAACAGCATTGCCCGGCAGGCGGGTGACGTAATAAATGTAGAACGAAGGCAGGTATTCGTAAACTCTTGAAATGCACCGCGTAACCCTCCCAGAAGCAATGAACTTTGTCTCTGAGAGTGAAAGCAGAGTACCTGCCAGTTGTTGCTAGGATAACAATGGCGGTCTGATGCAGCGTCTGAAGATTAATTAAGCTTTTAGAACCCGAGGTATCGTATGTGATACATTTCCTTTGGCGTTTCGCAGTTTGCACTCGCAATTAGCTGTTTGAATCAGATTAAAAAATAATACAAGTTTAGAGTGGTTTTATTCACCGAAGAAGTGTGGGCCTACCTGAGCCCTGTATTTATTTGTTTTATGCATTTAACCCCTGAAGAAAAATAATTTTTATATAAAAATACAAAAGGTGATCTCTGGGAATTTTTTCTTTTTTTTTTTTCATTCTATGGAAAATACTTGTAAGTCTTGAGTTTAGGAATGTTTTCGTTGAAAAGTTATGAGGCGAAAAAGGCTGCGATGTTTTTAAAATTAATACAAATATCTTGTGATAAAAGGCTTTTTTTTAGATTTCGGAAAAAAATTGTCTTTGCATATGTTATATATTTAAATACTGTGCTTATTTTTTGCAACGTGTATTTAGAAAGGCGAACGCGGTTAGGTTTGGATAAATCACATTAAAGGTTCGATTAAATGCGACTTCAAAAAAAAAAAAAAAAAAAATGCACTAAAAAGTAAAAAATAATTTTTTCCTCTCTCATATTTTTTAAGTCCGCGCCAGATTTGCACGGTGCAAATGACGAGGCACCGACTTAAAAAATATGAGGGGAATTTTCCTCTCTCATATTTTTTGAAGTGGGTTTTAATTTTTTTTAAATTTTTCTATTTTTAACTTTTTAGTTTTATATATTATTGACACAGCATGCTGAGGAGATATGCGCGTTCGTACATAAAATAATAATAATTAGGTGACAATAGTCTTTATTATTAACCATAACGCCCCCTTTCGAATAAAAAAAAGATCATCAAAATCGGTCCATATGCCGAGGAGTTACGCGGGGACAAACATAAAAAAAAAAACATACAAACGGGTCGAATCTATAACCTCCTCCTTTTCGAAGTCGGTTAAAAATACGACAAATTTGTTTAGTAACTTTTCTGCGTGTAGCTTCCTAAACTCAAAATTGATATTTTTGCATGCCACGTGGTTTCGATCACTATAAAACGGTAAAAAAAAAAACTGTGGCGACCCCGCAGAAAATACTTAAAGGTCGCGATTGGAAATCACAATATGTTATCACTTCCACGTCCAAAATTTAACACCTGATCTCACACAGTGCTTTAAATATTATTATAATTATTATTAATCGTCTTTATTACTAACTCATGATTTACAAGGGTAGACATGAAGAGTAAAGGCGAGGAAACTTTTTTAAGTTTCCGGTGGAAAAAGTTTACCCAATATAAAAATTCAAAGAATTTTTAACGATAAAAAGAAAAAAGGGACATTTTTCGATTTTAAAGAATTGGTCCCCTCGAGGCAAGCAAGTGCGCATCGATTTCTTCGAAGCGCCCTGCATCCTGTCCAAATACAGCAGATAATGGCTCCGATCGTGTTCCGTGCCATTCCCTGGGGCCCCGGCGAGCAGTGAAACGAGCTCTTCGCCACCCTCCTCGAGCCCCTAACGAGTCGCTTTTGTAGTCCTTCGACGGACCTGAAGCTCCGAAACGCAGCCTCAGATTGGTCCCCGAGATAATCGATGGTAAACTCGATTCTAAGCCGTCCTGAACCCCCCCCCCCCCCCCTTGGACCCCGGAAATACACCGTCTTTCCAGTTTAAATGACTCGGGGGAAACCCCTTCCAGCCGCTAATTCCGCGCATGCGCCTTCGAGCAGTCAACGATGGTTCCCTTCTGGACTCCTGCGCCACCTTCTTTGGAATATTTTCTTTATATCCACTTTCGTATCTCGCCACTGTAAGCTTCTTTGTTAAAGTACACTTTGCACGTTCGATTTTGGTTGCTTAGCTACACCGTTCAGGTTGTTGGTATTTTTTTTTTCGCGGGCGGGTAAATGAGTGTATAAATCAGAACTGTTAATTTTGCAGGGGGACACTTAGAACAGCTCTCATTCGCGAATTAAAATCCTACTCAAGTCTTTCAAGTCTCACACTCGGTTATTTATTTATTTATTTATTTATTTAACGGGAAGCACCCTTTATTTTTCCTGGAACGGTATTCCTAGCTCGATCCACTTATCCTTTTCGTCCTTTAATAAGTTAAGCTTTTGCTTGTTTATTTTTATTTTTTTATAATTGTTTTGTTGACCCTGTTTCAGTTTAGTTTTATAGCCAGTGCCACCACTGTGGCCTCGCTTTTACTCTTCTCGCCTACCCTTGTAAATCATGTGTTAGTAATAAAGACGATTAATAATTATAATAATATTTAAAGTACTACGTGAGATCAGGGGTTTAATTTTGGACGTGGAAGTGAGAACATATAGTGATTTCCAATCGCGAGCTCCGAGTATTTTCTGGGGGTCACCAGTTTTTTTTTTTTTTTTTTTTTTTTTTTTTTTTTTTTTTTTTTTTTATATTGTTGAGTTAGAATTATATTCTGAAGTACCTATTTTTAATGTGTTTTCTTTGACTTATTAACCCTTCCTTGACACTGAGTGTGAGCCACCCATAAACTGATTTTGACACTATATATTGAAATTTGTAAAAGTTATAATTTTCTGAAGATTTTCTTCGTGCTTCTCCGCCGTTTGGTAATCTAGATTTTTTTTGCAAAAACTGCGGTAAAATGTCAATAAAAAAAAACTATTGGAATACATTCTAGAGACCTTGAAATTGACCCATGATTTTTTTTATAACGATTGGCCAACGAAGGGTTAAATTTATTTTACCTTATATGGTCGCAGGTTATTTAAATATTACAAAAGGGGATCGTGACTAAAAAAAGATTGGCAAACACTGCCACATACGTTAAAACGTACTTCCATCTTTAACCTCAGATTGACAAAATAGAAACTGTTTGAGCCTGATGTCAGATTTGATTTATAGTACTTAAATTAATTTGTGTTAAGGGGTTATACCTACTCAGGAGGCCGAAAAGAGGGGAATTTTTTTTGAAAAAACAAAAGCATATATTTTCACAGAACCTTTTGCAATTAAAAGAGCAACATTTAAAGAACACTTGGTAATTTTTTGTAGAAAAATATTTACGTTTATAATAAAAATACAACGACATCGAATAAGCCTTTTTAAAAACGGTGAAAAATCTTCCCGAATTTTTGTGGGCTTATTTTTTATATAAAAATCTACAAAAGTCGTGCAAAAAGCTCTGTAAAACTATATGCCTCCGCTTAAAAAAAAAAAAAAACGCCTCTTTTCGGCCTCCTGAATAGGTATATTTCGATTTAAATTAGCAGGATAAAAAGAAGATATTGAAAGTAGAGGACGAGGGATTTCCAATCGCTTCCTCGTTCGCCATCGCGATAACGATCTGTCTGTCGCGCCGAGGGTCTTTCCAAAAGGCAGATGCATCATCAGCTCGTTCTCGAGTCGATCGATCGACGAGTGAACGTGGTCGCGATACATTAATACACGTTAATCGAGGCCCCCCCCCCCCCCCACCCACTTCCCTATGCGAGTGGGATTCTGATTACACAGGGATCGCGCAACGACTCTTCTGCGATAAATTCTGCCTTGCAGATCTTCAAGTGGAGGTGTCATTTTGCACGCACGAAAATCATAAGTTTGACTTAGCAATTTTTTTTTTCTTTTAAATAACGAGCTCAATAGCAAATCTGATTAATGGCATTTGTTTAAGGTCGTTCTTTAAAAGAAAAAAATATTGTTGAATAAACTTATGATTTTCATACCTCCAAACGGCACCTCCCTTTAATGTCAGATCTAAATGAAATTCAAGGAATGATTTTTCTCTCCATTATTGTGCAGAGAATGTTGCTAGTTGGCGGCGCGGAGGCGCATGGAGAACCGCCTATGGTAATTCCTATCCAGTCCCAGTGGGGCACCGTGGGTGGCGAGGGGATAATATTTGCCCGGAATTGTCCGTCGTCTATCGAAGCATAATATTGCGCGGCGCGTAGGCAGCGGATAATTGACATGCAAATGTGTCTTTTTATGCTCGATAATCGGCGACGATGTATCGCACGGAGCGACGTTCCGTGCGCCGTCGATCTCCTCGGTTTAAGGTCTGTGAAGTTGGCACCCCCAAATTCGAATTTTTAAAAAAACTCAATGGCATACGTTTGTCCAACAAAAATTTTCGTTTGTCCACCCTTAAAGTTTAGGGTCAAGTGAATCACCGTCACGTCCGCATTTCGCCTCACCAAAATTTTAGTAACATAACCTCAAAATTCAATGTATACTGATACCGTATTGTGCTCTGGATTTAGATTTTTTTTACTATTTTTAATTTTTTGAAGTAGAAAACAAGTGAGCAGGTTTAGGGTCAAGTGAATCACCGTCATGTCCGCATTTCGCCTCACCAAAATTTTAGTAACATAACCTCAAAATTCAATGTATACTGATACCGTATTGTGCTCTGGATTTAGATTTTTTTTAGTATTTATAATTTTTTGAAGTAGAAAACAAGTGAGCAGGTTTAGGGTCAAGTGAATCACCGTCATGTCCGCATTTCGCCTCACCAAAATTTTAGTAACATAACCTCAAAATTCAATGTATACTGATACCGTATTGTGCTCTGGATTTAGATTTTTTTACTATTTTTAATTTTTTGAAGTAGAAAACAAGTGAGCAGGTTTAGGGTCAAGTGAATCACCGTCATGTCCGCATTTCGCCTCACCAAAATTTTAGTAACATAACCTCAAAATTCAATGTATACTGATACCGTATTGTGCTCTGGATTTAGATTTTTTTAGTATTTATAATTTTTTGAAGTAGAAAACAAGTGAGCAGGTTTAGGGTCAAGTGAATCACCGTCACGTCCGCATTTCGCCTCACCAAAATTTTAGTAACATAACCTCAAAATTCAATGTATACTGATACCGTATTGTGCTCTGGATTTAGATTTTTTTACTATTTTTAATTTTTTGAAGTAGAAAACAAGTGAGCAGGTTTAGGGTCAAGTGAATCACCGTCATGTCCGCATTTCTACTCACCAAAATTTTAGTAACATAACCTCAAAATTCAATGTATACTGATACCGTATTGTGCTCTGGATTTAGATTTTTTTACCATTTTTAATTTTTTGAAGTAGAAAACAAGTGAGCAGGTTTAGGGTCAAGTGAATCACCGTCATGTCCGCATTTCGCCTCACCAAAATTTTAGTAACATAACCTCAAAATTCAATGTATACTGATACCGTATTGTGCTCTGGATTTAGATTTTTTTACTATTTTTAATTTTTTGAAGTAGAAAACAAGTGAGCAGGTTTAGGGTCAAGTGAATCACCGTCATGTCCGCATTTCTACTCACCAAAATTTTAGTAACATAACCTCACAATTCAGTGTACGCTGTAACCTTTATTTCTATTCGAGGGCATTTTATTTTTTGTTTATCATTATTTTATGCTTCACTGTTGCGTTATAAAACCTCTCCATAAAGGATGTAACTTATTTTTACGTGAAAAGGCAACATATTATGTGAGCAGAAATTGGTACAAATGGTGAGTAGAAATACTTTAATATTTTAAGAATAATATATAAATAAACTCTCCAAACAGCAATACACAAAGCTAATATTCTTTCAATGAAATCCCAATTATTATAAAATTTTAATATGGCAGAACAGTGCAATATTATAGTTACTCCTATTGGGGCTCATCAATTAATACACAAATCCCTCTAAATAAATTATAAAGCCGCCATATTTATTAATTTTAATGATTTACATTTAAAATCAACACACACAAATTTTTGAAAATCGAAGCCACTATTTTTTTAAAAAAAAAGCCGGGCTCCAAAAGTTAAGTTGGGAACCCGTGGGGGGGGGGGGGAGTGTTAATACCAATGTATCCACTCCGAATTCTCGATGCGTGATTCAAGTGCCCAAGATAGACGGCCGGAGTTCCTCTCAAGCTCTTCAAGTTCCCCGGGTGTAATTACCAGCTCCCGAAAGATCACGATCGCCGGCAAAAGGACGAGCCCGCGCCTCGTCGACGTGCCGCATCTTTCCGCGGCGCTTCGTGATTAGAGGCGACCGAAATAAGCCGCGTCGCGGTCGGTCCCCGGAATAAGGGACATTTTTCGCCCCCCCCCCCCCCCTCTAATGGCTTCCTGAGTGCCCCTTTTTTTGCCCTGCCCCCGCGAGGTGTAAATTGACCGGCGCTCCGAGGAATTCCGCCTCGTCCCCGAGGGTTTCTCGAGCAAAAACTTGCCAAGAAGTGCCATCTAAAAACAAGGAATTGCCGAGGCGGCTTTCAATATTCCTTTTACACTCATCAATCACGAGCCGGAGTCTCGAAATTTGGGCTGCAACAGCCATGCAGGTGGTCGATGGTCCACCAAAAGAAGCTCCTCAGCTGTTTCTCCAATATAATTATTATCATCCCTTCGTTGACACTCTGGGTGTGAGCCACCCATAAGATGATTCTGACGCTCTGTACATTCTACATGCAAAATAAATACTTGTTCTCCACAGCCGACTTACAAACTATTTTTTTGCTTAAAATATTATACCTGAACAACAACTCTGTAGATTTTTAGCTTCTAATATTGAAATTTGTAGAAGTTACAATTTTTTGAAGATTTTCTTCCCGTTTTCTCGACACGTGGTAATCTAGAATTTTTTTACAAAAATTGCGTTAAGATTTCAAACAAAAAAAACTATTGGAATACCTTTCAGAGACCTCGAAATTGACTCATGATTTTTTTCACAACGATTGGATTTTTTTATATGAGAATGGCAGTCGTTCAAAGATTGTTCTGGTTGTGAGCCACCCAGGAATGTCGAAGTTGATCGGAAAAAGAGGCGTGTCAAGGAAGGGTTATTATTATTATTTATTCCACGGGTAAAGACCCTTTTGTTTACAATACACAATTAATAAATTTACCAGAGGAACAGTGCGAGAGAATAGAAAACAAAGTCTAGTACAAAAATAAACGAGGAATAAAACAAGAAAACACTGGAACTAATAAAATTCAAATTACATACAATTTGTAATAAAATTCATAATAATAATTCCACTGCTAATAGAAAGTCTTAGCAAAACGAAGTATCGTGAAACATATTCGTGGAACAGGTCCCTGAAATTATTTTCGTGAATCGAAGTTAAAAATAAAAGTTTCTTCGAACATAAATAAATATTATTAATAATGATTATAATACCTGAAAATGAAATATTTAGCTGCGTTGAATTAGGCAAAGGGAGGATGCAACACTGTAACCTGCAGCTCTTTTTCTTGAATCCTTCAAAGAAGGTAGGACGTACGAGAGCAGAAACTGAAAGTAACCCTGTTGTGGTTGAAAAACGCAGCCATTCATCCCACCTAATGGCCCCAGCGTCCCTTCTTGCTGGTCTTCTAATGGATCCAAGCCCAGGTACCCAGGCGTACGCGTCCTCTCGATGCTGTCGTGAAGGGACGAGGAGTAGTCGCCCGAACTGTAGGCTATCACGGTGGCTTTGATAGCTCGATGATAGATGACTTACCCTGCCCCTCCCCCGCGCGCGCGCGCGCGCGCTGCAATACGCCCGGGGACCGTGATTAACGAGCCTGATAAAAAATCAACTGGCTAATCGAGGGACAGGTGGTACACAAAGCTTGCTGGATCTTTTTTCTTCGGTTCTTGGCAGACCTCTGGCTAGAACTAACAAGGGAAGCTCCCGAATTCGGAAATTCAAAAAATTCTGAAACTTTGTGGATATGTTGGGGATTTCCCCCTGATTACAACGCAATTTTTTTTTGCTGCCCAATATTATTTAAACAGCCAGTTCAGATTTCTCGTGAAACAACGAATTTTAGAAAAGATTATTAATACTTTTGTTTATAACTTTTTTCTAATTGTTTAAACAATTGATAAAACCTGTACGATTTGATAGATGTAATTAAAAGAAGTAACTTTTGTCTTGAAACTTTTTTTCTATCTCTTACAGATTGCGTGTTACAAAATAAAATCGAAAAATAGCCGAATCTTCAGGGGTTAATTTCGCTAATTGTAAGTCATTCCTTGCAACTGATCTAGTTTCCCTCACAAGCCTCTTTATTAATGACTTAAATTACGTAAGGGGGGTAATTTTATTGTTATTATTATTGCGGGTAAATAACCCTTTGGTACATCGTGAACAATTGAAACATTATGAGTAGGGGACGGACAAATAAGATAACATTAAAATGAAGATTAAGGTACACAAATAGCCGGAAAAACGGCAGAAAAAGATGAAATGACTATTATAAATTTTGGCGATTTCTTACCCCCTCCATCCCCGAGTATAAGAATTCGTAAGATTTTATATCCCAACCCCCTCCCTCCTCTTCCTTACGTAATATTTTTTACATTGCACTTTTTCAGTTATTAAAATTCTTTTAAAGATTTCACTCTGTTTCGTGTGTGTGATGAAACGTCATTTTTTAGTATACCCGCGTCGAAAATTGGGTTAAAAAAATATTACGTAAGATGCCACCTCATTCCCTCTTTCCCCCTTGTAAGAAATTTGAGGACGACCCCTGAATCCTACGGCGATCAAAAAAAAAAAAATCGTTTCGACACCCTGCGTCCCATATCTACGAATCTGGTTCTATTCGGTGGGTCGATCGACAAAAGGTTTGGAGCATCGCCACAGGAGCATTCCTCCTCTCGATTTTCAAAGATACGCTCATTCTCTCACTCTCTTCCTTTTATCAATCACTAACTCACGCACTCTCTTATTCACTCATTTTTTCTTCTCTCTCTCTCTCTCTCTTTCTCTCTGTCCGTCTTCCTATTCGGTGGAAGCAGGCATTCAATGGCTTCGACACACCGCTTCGAAGCCCCCGCGACGTGCTTTTCCCACAGTCCGTTCGCCGGCCCGTTCCATTTGCCGCGCAAATGTTCGATCGCTCGGAAAATAAGGAAGGAACCTGCAGTCAGCTCCGGGGATGTTGTCCCGAGGAGGCCGAGAGGAATTCCTCGGAAACCGCAGAAGAATCGGCCAACCTCGCCTTTCTTCTTACCTTCCTGTGAAATTGATTTAGACCCAATCAGTGTACGAAGAGCTCACAGTCCTCGGGACCCGTACACAAAAGGTCCAACCATCCTTCCCCCTCGACCTGTCAAAAATACACATTCGCAAGAGTCTAAGTAGTGTCTTCGCCAACCGTCGATTAATTAATCAACGATGCTCATTAATACGCTCTTCCTAACAAAGAAAAAGATATTTCTACTTATTTCCCACTTAACAAACACTTTAAAAACACTTCAGGGCGCCGAGGGCAATACTTCCAACGTTTTCCAGAAAATATCGCAAAGGAATGAGGCATTTAGAGCAAAGAACTGACAAACTCACGTTGAGAAAAAATTCATTTCTTCTATTTTATATGATTACTTAGTAGAGCCTATTGGAATACGTTATTGCTATTAGATCAATTTCGCAAAAAATGTGCGCCAGTCCCAGAGGGTGGGTGGCAAGGTGCCCTGACACCCCTCAAAGAAGGGGCTTTGTAAAATGAAAAGACAACTGGATTTTATGTGAGTGTGAGTAGAGGTAGTTGGAAATAGGGGTATCTAGGGTTACTTGGGAATAGAGGTATTTAGGAGTAGAAATACCTAAGAGTAGAATACCTAAGAGTAGAAATACTAAAAAGTAGAAATATCTAAGAGTAGAGGTACCTAAGTGTAGAGGTACCTAAGAGTAGAAATACCTCGGAGTAGAAATACCTCGGGGTAGAAATACGGTAGAAATACCTAAGAGTAGAAATACCTAAGAGTAGAAATACCTCAGAGTAGAAATACTTAAGAGTAGAAATATCTAAGAGTAGAAATATCTAAGAGTAGAAATACCTATGAGTAGAAATACCTCAGAGTAGAAATTCCTCAGAATAGAAATACCTAAAAGTACAAATATCTAAGAATAGAGATACCTAAGAGTAGAGGTACCTAAGAGTAGAGGTACCTAAGAGTAGAGGTACCTAAGTGTAGAGGTACCTAAGAGTAGAAATACCTCAGAGTAGAAATACCTCGGAGTAGAAATACCTCGGAGTAGAAATACCTCGGAGTAGAAATACCTAAGAGTAGAAATACCTCAGAGTAGAAATACCTCGGAGTAGAAATACCTCGGGGTAGAAATACCTAAGAGTAGAAATACCTAAGAGTAGAAATACCTCAGAGTAGAAATACTTAAGAGTAGAAATATCTAAAAGTAGAAATACCTAAGAGTAGAAATATCTAAGAGTAGAAATACCTATGAGTAGAAATACCTCAGAATAGAAATACCTAAAAGTACAAATATCTAAGAATAGAGATACCTAAGAGTAGAGGTACCTAAGAGTAGAGGTACCTAAGTGTAGAGGTACCTAAGAGTAGAAATACCTCGGAGTAGAAATACCTCGGAGTAGAAATACCTAAGAGTAGAAATACCTAAGAGTAGAAATACCTAAGAGTAGAAGTACCTAAGAGTAGAAATATATAAGAGTAGAAGTACCTAAGAGTAGAAATATATAAGAGTAGAAATACCTCAGAGTAGAAATTCCTCAGAATAGAAATACTTAAAAGTACAAATATCTAAGAATAGAGGTACCTAAGAGTAGAGGTACCTAAGTGTAGAGGTACCTAAGAGTAGAAATACGTAAGAATAAAGATACTAAATAGAGTAGAAATTCCTCAGAATAGAAATACCTAAGAATAAAGAGTCTAAGTAGTGTCTTTGCCAACCGTCGATTAATTAATCAACGATGCTCATTAATACGCTCCTCCTAAGAAAGAAAAATATATTTCTACTTATTTCCCACTTAACAAACACTTTGCAAACACTTCAGGGCACCGAGGCAATACTTCTAACGTTTTCCAGAAAATATCGCAAAGAAATGAGGCATTTAGAGCAAAGAACTGACAAACTCACGTTGAGAAAAAATTAATTTCTTCTATTTTATATGATTACTTAGTAGAGCCTATTGGAATACGTTATTGCTATTAGATCAATTTCGCAAAAAAATGTGCGCCAGTCCCAGAGGGTGGGTGCAAGGTGCCCTGACACCCCCCAAAGAAGGGGCTTTGTAAAATGAAAAGACAACTGGATTTTATTCTTCAAATAAATTTGTATAATCACCTAATGAATTTCCTTGAATTTGCAGCAGGGTAAACCAACCAGTAATTTACCGTATACCAGTGAATGACCATTGGGCAAAGAAATGTCAATTATAAATTTAAAAGTTATTATATGTTTATAAATGGAGTGTAGTTGCACTTTTAATATCCTATATTTTTAGTTACGCGTATTAAGCAAACGTTAATAAGTACAATTCTTCAGCACAGGCTTCTACACATTTTGCATTTTATAAATGTTTTTTTTCTCTTTAAATTACGATAAGAATAAGTAATTATTTTTATAGAAATTTCACGAAAAATAAATTTAAATGCAATTTCAACAGTTGTTTCGTTGTTATGCATAAATATATTCAAGTATTAGTTTACCCTAAATGGAATTGCATTAAATAAATTTTTCTTAAAAATATCTTTATGCGTTCAGCTCCCCCCCGAGATAAAGTACTGAGTGCGCCACTGGTCAATTGTTCATCTCACAATCAATGCCTGAAATCTGAAGCCGTGCGCGAGATGGGCAGAATTATTAAATAAAATTTCGAATAACGACTAAATCTTGAGAAAATTATTCATCATTCGTTCGTTAAAACGAGTTGACTTTATTCGTCACGTGACGAATAACTTTCAAACATTTACTCGTTAATTCCAAATTTTATTTAAATAAAAACTTTGCCCATCTCTGCCTCGCCACCGGTCCCTCGGCGCGTTCACACGTCGACGCCAGTCAAACACCTCCCAAGCTCCGAATCGATCCGACACGCGAGCCCTCATAAGCGCGCTGCCCGCTGGCTAGCAGGCTCCGTTTGCCATGCTCCACTGGCACAAAAGAAATGATCGATAGCGGAGAAACAATGGGGATCGTTCGCAGCTTGCGTACGCGAGCCGGCCGAGGAAGAAGTCAAGAAACCCTCGGACAATGGGGGCCGGGCAAGCTGCCGTCGAAAAAAAAACAAAAAAAAAACGGCGGCCCCGCGCATGCTAGAAGCAGAAACACGGGCGACGATAAAAAGAACTGTCTGGCCTGCTCCGCGACAATGAGGGCGCGTGTGCGACAGCGGATTCTGCGACACACTCGGGGGACATCTGCTGGGTCCACGCCACCCACTTCCGACCACGACGTCCCTTTCGAGGGCTAGGAGAGGGCCCTTGCGCGCGCTGGTGTCATTCAATCCTTCTGCGCCCGCCCGGGGGAAGAAAGGGATAACGCGTGACACGCGAGGAAGGCACCTGGCGGGCCCTCCACAGACCCACGGGGAATTCCTCCCGGCCATTATGCACGGAACGGCCGTGAAACTTGCGAGCGGCTGTAGTCTGGAGCTTTGCGGTCGGGGTTTCTTAAACTCGGGGAATAGACGGCTCTCCAGATTTGTTTTTAATAATTTTAGTGATTTACACAGCGCGGCGCATTGTAGACGATCCGATACACCACCTTTAAGGGGAGGTTCACTTCTGGAGACCCATAGAAATAGGTAATCCTGAGGAATTAATTAAAGGAAAACTACTGCGGATAATTTAATGGGACTTTTTGCATTGTATTAAGAATTTCTTAAACTGTAGAAATATATTTTTCCCCCCTGTAATTATTCATTGCAAATGGCACTGGGCTTTCGTTGAAGTGGAGGCGTGAAAAAATTCATCCAAAACGGTGGGACTTATAGCACCCAATTCAATATATCTGAAATAAGAAACAATGACAGATTATTAAAAGGCTTGGAAGGTTCTTACAATGTTCGAAAAATGAAGTAAAAGAAAATAGATTTTTGGACATTTTTAGAGCGCAACCTTCCCTTAATGTTATTGGAGGCGTATGTGCCTTGGGAGATATTTCAGGGGTGCTGAATAATTGATGGGCCAAGGGAGACATTGGTAGCCTGCTTCTGGATAAATTGAAGGGTGGGTGCATGATACATTTATGTCGGGGAGGATGGTAGATTTTTCTGGCAGGATCGTTGGAGTAGGTACGTATGCATTGGATTCGTACCGCGGGGTTTTGTAAATTACCTCGCGGAAGTGAGACCAGACCCCCTCGACCAATCGATAGAAACCTTGCTTGAAAAGAAACTGCACGCATCAACAGGGCCATTGTGATGAGCAGGTTTCGGGGCTTGCCTGTGCCCGTACATTTTATCGTCCAGAAGTTTCCGATCGGGTTGCGGAAGTGGGGAAGGAGCGAAAATAATTAGAACAATTTTTTATCTTCCTAGTTGTAGCTTTCGATTTCCAAACTTCTTTAGACTTCTCCAAACAGTTTCAAATTTCTTCAAGCACCTCCAAACTTCTTTGAACTTAACCAAACAGTTTCAAATTTCTTGAAACACGGGCAAATTTCTTCAAAATTCTTTAAACCTTCCCGAAGCAGTTCGCAACGTCATCAAACGTTCCGTTTCCTAGTTGGTCGATGAAATGAAAGTGCGCGGCTGTGCATTCGCCCTGTTCTCCCTTTAATGGCACAGGTACCTACACGCGAGCGAGTGCTGAAAGTTCGGCACGAGCTACTGGTGAGAGACTGGTTTTCATGGCTCGCGATTCTGGACAATGAGCAACTATATACGCATGCGAACTTACGCACGGGATGTATTACGGACATAAGTGGCCACGCACTCGCAATCTTCCTCTGGCAGTCCTTTGGAGGCGTAAAGCCGCGTTCCCGCTTGCGCAACGCGAGGCACACTTTATATTTAAAGGCTCCCCTTCAGTGTGATTTGCCTTCGAAAAGGAATTTTTTTTATGAAGGTTTATTGAATTTCTAATATTTATTTAGTAGGTGACAATTTTTGGTTTTATAGTAAACTTCAGTGGGGGTGTTTCTTCTTTGAGGGAAAGTAGTCTTTTAGATTTTACTGTTGATTTTGAGAAAATGGAAGTGGGATTAAACATGGTGTGCGGTAATGGAATGGCGAAGCGTTGCTTACCCTAGTATGTAGGATATTCGTTTGGTTTTACGTGGACAGCATACCGTAAGCTTGTTGTTATGGTAAGGTGACTCCATGCGAAACCTTAATAACCACAGGAGACCCCCAACAAACCAAAAGCATGACCCGTAACCGGATAGATATAGTAATAAATGGTACGCTAAGTGAATTTCTAAGGGTCTTCTGCGGGTATGAAGGCTGGGGCGGGCGTATTTCGGCTGCGACCGCGACGGTAAGCAGGGATTGATTAGATTAGAGTAGATTTACGGAATATGTACACGTGGGGTGGTGTACAGTGACTCTGAAAGAGGTGACTGAACTAGGGGAGCTCGTTTTACCTTAAATAGGAAAACCTTTATACTTTCCAGTTATAGGTACCTAAATAGATGCAATTTCTTTGGAACAAAAGATGCAAGTATTTGGATAATATTGAAAATATGGGAAGAAAATTGGTGATGGGTGTGAGTAGAAGTAGTTGGAAATAGGGGTATCTAGGGTTACTTGGGAATAGAGGTATTTAGGAGTAGAAATACCTAAGAGTAGAAATACTTAAAAGTAGAAATATCTAAGACTAGAGGTACCTAAGAGTAGAAATACCTAAGAGTAGAAATACCTGAGAGAGTAGAAATACCTGAAATACCTAAGAGTAGAAATACCTCAGAGTAGAAATACCTCAGAGTAGAAATACCTAAGAGTAGAAATATCTAAGAATAGAGGTACCTAAGAGTAGAAATATCTAATAATAGAGGTACCTAAGAGTAGAAATGCCTCAGAGTAGAAATATCTAAGAATGGGGGTACCTAAGAGTAAAATATCTGATAATAGAGGTACCTAAGAGTAGAAATACCTCAGAGTAGAAATTCCTCAGAATAAAAATACCTAAGTATAAATATCTAAGAATAGAGGTACCTAAGAGTAGAGGTACCTGAGAGTAGAAATATTTAAGAGTAGAAATACCTAAGAATAAAGATACCTAGAAATAGAAATATCTAAGAATAGAGGTACCTAAGAGTAGAAATACCTAAGAGTAGAAATACTTAAAAGTAGAAATATCTAAGACTAGAGGTACCTAAGAAATACCTGAGAGAGTAGAAATACCTAAGAGTAGAAATACCTCAGAGTAGAAATACCTAAGAGTAGAAATATCTAAGAATAGAGGTACCTAAGAGTAGAAATATCTAATAATAAAGGTACCTAAGAGTAGAAATACCTCAGAGTAGAAATACCTCAGAGTAGAAATATCTAAGAGTAGAAATACCTCAGAGTAAAAATACCTAAGAGTAGAAATATCTAAGAATAGAGGTACCTAAGAGTAGAAATATCTGATAATAGAGGTACCTAAGAGTAGAAATACCTCAGAGTAGAAATTCCTCAGAATAAAAATACCTAAGTACAAATATCTAAGAATAGAGATACCTAAGAGTAGAGGTACCTGAGAGCAGAAATATTTAAGAGTAGAAATACCTAAGAATAAAGATACCTAGAAATAGAAATATCTAAGAATAGAGGTACCTAAGAGTAGAAATACCTCAGAGTAGAAATACCTAAAAGTACAAATATCTAAGAATAGAGGTACCTAAGAGTAGAAATATTTAAGAGTAGAAATACCTAGGAATAAAGATACATAGAAATAGAAATACCTAGGAATAAAGGTACCTAAGAGTAGACATATCTAAGAGTAGAAATATCTAAGAATAGAGGTACCTAAGAGTAAAAATACCTAAGAATAAAGATACCTAGAAATAGAAATACCTAAGAGTAGAAATATCTAAGAGTGGAAGTACCTAAGAGTAGAAATACTTAACAGTAGAAATACCTAAGAATAAAGATACCTAGAAATAGAGATACCTAAAAGCAGAAGTACCTAAGCCCAGGAGTAGACTCTTCAAAATAAAAGTATCTAACAAAACCCCTCAACGACAATACCCCATTCATACTTACCCATCGACCGACGCTCCACAACTTTGCAGTCATAATCACGCGACCAAAATTCCCATATTCAGCTCAAAAATTCCTCAATCACTCCTAATAATAGATCCCCGCGAACCCAACCAAGAGCCACACCACCAATTCCTAGAAAATTTCTCCCCAGCTGGCATAAAAGTAGACTCAAATCCTCTTGGTCACGCGAGTCATCCTCACCAATGACAAATTCGCCAAAGCATTCCATCAGGGCGCGTCGAAGCCAATAATTACACCCAGAGGAATTTCGAAGCGAGTCTGGTCCAGACCTCACACGCGATCGTTGGTCGAAGGGCCATACAAAAATACCCCCCCATCATTCCCCAAATTACCCGTCCCATCCAAACAACAATCCTCAACCAAACCTTCGATCCAAAATCGCTCCCCAACTTGAAAGCTGGCCTTCGACTGTCCCTTCACTAACCCTCGGATCTATCCTCGATCGGAGATCGCCGATTCGTCACGGCACTCATATCCTAGACAGGCATCCGCGGATTATAAGAGACTTCCGGTCGACTCCTTCGCTCACCGCTCATTCCGATGGTCATTGTTGCATTGCCAGCTAGTGTGACGACCCGACAACCTCGATCCACTCCCGGTGAGACACCTCTTCCTTGCGCCGCGATTACGTTCTAAAACGTAATTCCCTTGGAACGAGGTCGGCGCTTAGCTCCTTCTTTGTCTCCATTTCTCTCTCTCTCTCTCTCTCTCTCTCTCTCTCTCTCTCTCTCCCTCCCCTCCTTTTTCAAACGGCTGAGTAATCGGCTGAGAACTTGACTCGCGGTGAACCGACGAGGGCGCGGCACCTGACTGTCTTTCCCCGTTTCCTCTATGAGAGATTCGTTTCCTCCGCGCTCTCAGATACCTAGTGGTTCGCTCGGTCCCGAGAGTCAGCGTTCCCGAGGTCGATCCTAGGAGATACCTTGATTAGAAGCGCGAGTGTCTCACGCGGGACGCCTGGGTGTGGTGAGCGAGAAGCCGAAGGTGAGATTTCCTAATTGGAGAAACCTAAGGGTACCCGTTTAAAAGGCTAGATACACGTGCCCCTCGGGGGACCATTCGGGCCGATGGAAACCACGATGCAAAGTGACGTGGAGGAGTTGCGCGCAAGGGCAGGTGTGCGTATCGCATTCGAGGCGGGAGGGATCATCTTCGCGAATTCTCCAAGCATGAAGAAACACGGTTCCTCCCGGCTTTCTTCTGTTTCCTACGTTAAGCCACAGTGCTGCGTTACACGCGCACGTAGAGATCCTCTGTCCGCGGGTAACCGTTCGAAAGGGCTGCGAGCTATGTTTATGTACTGCCTGTGTATATAACCGGGGTGGATACCTGTTCCATAGGACGCACACGAGGCATTCTACACCCGAGGATCCTCGGCCGAAGCTGACAGCGAACGTTAGTTGCTGCACGCTTCCGTATCACTCCGTCGCCGTTTCTATTGTTGCTGCGCTCAGTGGCGTGCAAAAGTCTCGCGACAGTTATTTCTTCTGGGCTGCTATAATAGAAGTCTAGAAGAGCCTAATACAGTTATTCACCTGAAGGAATTAGAGATTCTCAACGAAATTCGGCTAGAAATATTGGGAACGATGGTCATAAAGGAGTTCCAGAATATCAGCTGGTTGTAAATATTAAAATCTCGAGATGGTAGATTGTAGGTCTTGGCGAAAGGAAGACAAAAGTCCTGTGCGTCGTCGCTGTGGGAGCAATACTTCACTCAGGAAATTAAGTTTTGTAAAGTAGCGCGTGCCGCTATAACTTCGTTAGGAAAGAAATAGTTCGAAAGTAACATTAGCTCAGGTGCAAGTGTCCCAAACTACGAATCCAGTGGTCTAGGGTTCAATTCTCAGTGGGGTGTGATTTTTCTTTCTCTATCTTTTCTTAATTTTCCATTTTTCCGCGTGACGCACTGATTAAATTTACTAATTTCCAATATCGCTATGATTGATATTGAATTATTTAATATATTTAATCAATTAATCAGTAGAAAAAAGTTCAACGACCTGCTTTACGAGGTCATTCAACCTCCAGCGTCCTTGGACACTTGCAGTTCGACCGCAACTGACTTTGATATCAGATTATATCTGTCAGGATCCACGGGACTAATTAACTAACTCATAAAGATAACTGACACTAGTTGGATCCCGCAGCTGCATCCCTGAAACTCCTCTGAAAGTCACAGTAATGTGCAGGAAACAGCCCTAGGGGATGTCCATTAACGATCCACCTGGTTCGATGCGGCTTGTGTCGCAATTACACTGGCAATTAGTCGAGCCCCCCCCCCCCCCCATTAAACAGTTCTTACCGATAAAATGGACGTGGAGAGTGATCCTCTCGAAGATCGAAGGCGCAACGATCCCACCATCTTGGATCTGCTTGGCCTTGCCTTTGTAGGATTCCCCTGTAATTTGCGTTTTTAATGAAGTCTGGGGTCCATCTGGCAGGGGAGCAACGGATTTCTTTTTTCGAACCTCTGCTCCACGGCCGGGGGATACACCTCCGGGCTGCTTTCCACTTATGGGATATACGTTCCGCTGCTCTCTCGTGGGCGTTCCGTTCTATTGTATCGAAGCGATACTCCTTTGTGCCCGGGCGATTATTCACGGGGCAACACGACGGCTTATAGGAGGAGGAAGAACAGCGAGATGAAGACATCCTTGCCCGCTTGGCCGACGTTGGTTTCGGGTTTCGTGAGTCATTGGACCTGGTCTCGTAGAAATGGCCACGGTACGGAGCAGCACCTCCAGTATCCTGGGGCTTGCAAAAAATATTTCGAACCTCAACCCACCTTTAATCGATGCCAAAGAGAATTAATGGGCGGATAGGAAGTAGGATAGTGAAAATCGAGAAAGCCAGGAAGCGCGCTACCAGGTGGACACTTACATCTGGTCTCGAGACGACACGCGGGGTCCCACCTGCTTGTCCACGGAGACGCGCCACGCGACCTGGCCCGAGTCTAGAAGAGAAACCCGCGCCGGGCAAGGAGGAAAGAAGCATCGAAAATGCTCGAGGACCGCGTCGCCAAATATCCGGGTGAGCGACATATGCTACGTACTATACGTCAGCTGCCATAACGCTTTACGATAAGGTTGCTACCTCTACACATTTGGCCAGCTTAATCCCTGTACTTTGCAATCTTTTGACGGGTGCCTTCGCCCGGTTACCCGACGTCTCATTGTTATTGCGATTCTGCTAGCCGCGATGGGGTTATTTCGGTGTTCTAACTAAATAGGAATACAGTAAACCATTCGTATTATACCCGACGAACGGGGCCTGGCGGCGGGCGTACGACGCGTTGCGGACACTATTCCGTGAAAACCGGAGCGCGAGCGAGAGGGAACGAAACAGTTGACACGAGGTTGCCCGTCGACTCTTTCGCTCTCTCACTCTCGACCGAAGGATTCCAAGAAATGGTGGGGATAGCCACCGGGCGTACTACGCGTGGTAAAAACGGGGCTACCTATAACGAGGATCTACTGTAATGCTTTCTGCAAGTGGCTTTTAATGGCTCTTTTCTTTTCCAACGTTCAACGAATGCCTGGGAGCCGTTTATATTTAGACGCTGCTCTCCTCGCCTTTTCGGTTACGGTCGTTCTCGTTTCCGCGAGCGTGTTCCCTTTGATCGGAGCGGAAGCGGCGATAAACAAAAGTTCGCGCCCGCCGCGTTTGCATTGAAATGGGAATCGCGATGGGGTACCGTGAGCGCTCGCAAGTTTGTATACACTTGTCGTCGCGTGATTCCACGCGGGCACGAAGGGGGGGGGGGGGGGACTGCATAGTGGTAAAGAGTTGAAAGGGCAGGGAACTTTGGTTTCTTCGGTTGAAAACTATGGGCGGGAGTCTAGTACTCGCGGGATCAGAACTGCTGGGGATCCTTTGATCGAAAATTATGGAAGGGGGAATAGTACTCGTGAGAGCAGAGTTCCTAGTGATCCCTTAATAGAAAGTTATAGAGGAGGGGATTAGTACTCGTGAGAGCAGAGCTCCTAGTGATCCCTTACTCGAAAATGATGGAAGGGAGGATTAGTACTCGTCAGAGCAAAACTCCTAGTAATCCCTTAAGAGAAAGTTATAGAGGGGGGTGGGTGGAGTCGTACTCGTGAGAGCAGAACTCCTAGTAGTGATCCCTTATTCCAAAATTATAGTGGAGAGTATTAGTAATCGTGAGAGAAAAACTCCTAGTGATCCCTTTATCGAAAACTATGGAAGGGAGGAATAGAACTTAAGAGAGTAATATTCCTAGTGATCCCTTATTCGAAAATTATAGAAGGGAGGATTAGTACTCGTGAGAGAAAAACTCGTAGTGATCCCTTTATCGAAAGCTATGGAAGGGAGGAATAGAACTTAAGAGAGTAATATTCCTAGTGATCCCTTATTCGAAAATTATAGAGGGGAGGATTAGTACTCGTGAGAGCAAAACTAGTGATCCCTTAATAGAAAGTTATAGAGGGGGGGATTAGTACTCGTGAGAGCAGAACTCCTAGTGATCCCTTATTCCAAAATTCTAGAGGGGAGGATTAGTACTCGTGAGAGCAGAGCTCTTAGTGATCCCTTATTCCAAAATTATAGAGAGGAGGATCAGTACTCGTGAGAGCAGAGCTCCTAGTGATCCCTTACTCGAAAATGATGGCAGGGAGGAATAGAACTTAAGAGAGTAATATTCCTAGTGATTCCTTATTCGAAAATTATAGAAGGGAGGATTAGTACTCGTGAGAGAAAAACTCCTAGTAGTGATCCCTTATTCCAAAATTATAGTGGAGAGTATTAGTAATCGTGAGAGAAAAAGTCCTAGTGATCCCTTTATCGAAAACTATGGAAGGGAGGAATAGAACTTAAGAGAGTAATATTCCTAGTGATCCCTTATTCGAAAATTATAGAAGGGAGGATTAGTACTCGTGAGAGAAAAACTCGTAGTGATCCCTTTATCGAAAGCTATGGAAGGGAGGAATAGAACTTAAGAGAGTAATATTCCTAGTGATCCCTTATTCGAAAATTATAGAGGGGAGGATTAGTACTCGTGAGAGCAAAACTAGTGATCCCTTAATAGAAAGTTATAGAGGGGGGGATTAGTACTCGTGAGAGCAGAACTCCTAGTGATCCCTTATTCCAAAATTCTAGAGGGGAGGATTAGTACTCGTGAGAGCAGAGCTCTTAGTGATCCCTTATTCCAAAATTATAGAGAGGAGGATCAGTACTCGTGAGAGCAGAGCTCCTAGTGATCCCTTACTCGAAAATGATGGCAGGGAGGAATAGAACTTAAGAGAGTAATATTCCTAGTGATTCCTTATTCGAAAATTATAGAAGGGAGGATTAGTACTCGTGAGAGAAAAACTCCTAGTAGTGATCCCTTATTCCAAAATTATAGTGGAGAGGATTAGTAATCGTGAGAGAAAAACTCCTAGTAATCCCTTTATCAAAAGCCATGGAAGGGAGGAATAGAACTTAAGAGAGTAATATTCCTAGTGATCCCTTATTCGAAAATTATAAAGGGGAGGATTAGTAATCGTGAGAGAAAAACTCCTAGTAATCCCTTTATCAAAAGCCATGGAAGGGAGGAATAGAACTTAAGAGAGTAATATTCCTAGTGATCCCTTATTCGAAAATTATAAAGGGGAGGATTAGTACTCGTCAGAGCAAAACTCCTAGTAATCCCTTAATAGAAAGTTATAGAGGGGAGGATTAGTACTCGTGAGAGCAAAACTAGTGATCCCTTAATAGAAAGTTATAGAGGGGGGGATTAGTACTCGTGAGAGCAGAGCTCCTAGTGATCCCTTAATCGAAATTTATGAAAGAGGGGAATAGAACTTGAGAAAGTAATATTCCTAGTGATCCTTTGGTCGAAATCTATGGAAGGATTTCTGCTCTCGCGAGTACTAATCCTCCCCTCTATAATTTTGGAGTAAGGGATCACTAGGAATATTACTCTCTCAAGTTCTGTTCCCCTCTTTCATAAATTTCGATTAAGGAATCACTAGGAGCTCTGCTCTGACGAGTACTAATCCCCCCCTCTATAACTTTCGAATAAGGGATCACTAGGAGTTCTGCTCTCACGAGTACTAATCCTCCCCTCTATAATTTTCGAATAAGGGATCACTAGGAATATTACTCTCTTAAGTTGTATTCCTCCCTTCCATAGCTTTCGATAAAGGGATCACTACGAGTTTTTCTCTCACGAGTACTAATCCTCCCTTCTATAACTTTGGAATAAGGGATCACTAGGAATATTATTCTCTTAAGTTCTATTCCTCCCTTCCATAGCTTTCGATAAAGGGATCACTAGGAGTTTTTCTCTCACGAGTACTAATCCTCCCCTCTATAATTTTCGAATAAGGGATCACTAGGAGCTCTGCTCTCACGAGTACTAATCCTCCCCTCTATAATTTTCGAATAAGGGATCACTAGGAGTTCTGCTCCATAGAATCCTAGTGATCCAGACCTCTTCCATCCATCACTATTACTCCCTTCCATAGCTTTCCACAGTTTTCATTCGCCCCATCGATTTATGTTTCATTGAGAAATCGGCAGGAGGATGGTTGCCCGCCACGTAGGGGGTTCGATAACGCAAAAAGATGCTATCTTCGGGCGCATTCCCGTGCAGTGGTTCGTTAACGAGACCGCGACTGGCGGCGTGGTACTAACGAGAGAAGGAAGGCGAAAGTACTCGACGGTTTTCTTCCTCCTTATTATAAGTGCGAGCATCCTGTCGACAGGGTTTCTAATGCTCCACGTTCATCCAGACAACATCTGCTTATCGCAGCTATGTATGTACAAGGTGTGACTAAAGATAGGGAATACCTTCTACTCGTCAACTTACCATAAACATCACAATTCTTTTACAATCTCACTACCGCGAACGCACCAATAAATGAACACTTAAGGATAATAAACGAACGCTATTATAAAATTATGTTTGCAGCGCGATTCATCCCGCGTGCTGCAAAAATTGTTTGGACATTTTTATTATTAATTACTTTACTCATTTTAATAAAAAAACGTTCATCTGCTGTTACGTCCACCCAACTATGAAAAATTTGCTCCACAGAGAAATTCAGCATCTCCAAAACAATTATTTATTATAAATCTTATACATGGGTCAGCAGAGACCCCCCCCCCCCCCCCCCAGTACTTCTCAGGTTCGAAATCCTCATCTAACAAGCACACATACAAGTATGTTTTACTTAATAAATCATTAGTGATTGCAACATTAATTAAAGACCCCACACTTAAGGAACTGTTCTCTTTCCTCCAGTTTCCTACAAAGATTCATTTCCCCCTATTTAATTTTCTGCAACATCCATCCAGAATCTCTACGAATACCCCGTCTCCATCTTTCACCATCCACCAAGGGCTAATTACACCTAGAGTCCTGTTCCGCTTCGATTTCGATTAGGGCTCGGCTTTTACCTTTCAAGTGCCCACGTTACCTCGTCGCCAGCTAGCCTACCTTCGCGAACCGGAAGCACGCTATTAGCTGGGACTCTTGTCTCACCCCGATCACATGTTCCTTTATAATTGCCCCCCCCCCCCCCGGTTGGCGGTTTTTGCGCTCATCAACATTTTTCGACGAGCGCGCGCAGAGATAACGCGACGGGATCACAATCCATTGCGTCGATGCTCGCCAATGTGTAACTTGGACGTTTCACTTCGAGCCTCGCCTTTCGTAACTAACGCTTTTCAATCGCTCGGCGGCACCTTCCTAAAGGCGCCTATCTCTCTTCCTTCCCCCACGTCGAATCCATTGCATACAAAGCGCGGCGAGACCCAGCGGGGCAACTGTTCTTCTCAGCTATTGAATAACTAGACGATTGATTGCAACGAGGCGTGACGCGCGGCTTCACGCTTTCTGAAGCCCTTCTACGAGGTGAAAATCGCGCACGGAGACGAGGAGAACCGAGGCAGGCCTCCGGCTTCCTTTTTCGTACGGACTCGCCTCGGCGATTTGCAACGCGCCGTGTGCACCGAGAAATCTGAAAGGAAGGAATGCCCTGAACCGGCGATACCAAATTGTGCTCCCATTTCTTCGACCCTGCTGCTGGGATATATCCATCCGCTCCTCTTTCACACAGTCGTGTCTCCTTTTCGATAAAGGGTTCTTTCAATTCTGAGGGGAATGCGGGAATGTTGTTGGGCACGTTTCTATTTCTCGGCTTCTGGCGTTAGGACTAAACCTTCTACGAAATTTGCAAAGCTACGGGGATAAGTAAATTTGGATGGAATCGAGCCAATAACATACATTCAGAAGAAACGAGCATAGAAAAATAAAACTCACAAGCAGTTCATTTAATTATTATTCGATTAGTATTTTGGAGAACTTATTACATTTCTACAATAAAAAACAAATTAGAAATTAAGAAATTAGAAAATTAAGATATTGAGAAGTTGATAAATTAAGAAAATTAGAAAATTGATAAATTAAGAAATTAGGAAATTAAAAAAGGGATGAATTCAAAAATTAGGAACTTAAGAAATTAGGAAATTAAAAAATTAAGAAATTAGAAAATTGAGAAATTAAGAAATTAGAAAATTGGTAAATGAAGAAATTAGAAAATTGTTAAATGAAGAAATTAGGAAATTAAAAAATTAAGAAATTAGGGAATTAAGAAATTAGAAAATGATAAATGAAGAAATTAGAAAATTTAAAAAATGAATAAATTAGGAAATTAAGAAATTAGAAAATTGATAAATTAAGAAATTAGAAAATTGATAAATTAAGAAATTAGGAAATTAAAAATTAAGAAATTGAAAAATGTTAAATTAAGAAATTAGGAAATTAAAAAATTAAAAAATTAAGAAATTAGAAAATTGATAAATTAAAAAAATAGGAAATTAAAAAAATTAAGAAATTAGGAAATTAAAAAATTAGAAAATTGATAAATTAGGAAATTAGGATATTAAGAAATTAGAAAATTTATAAATTAAGAAATTAGAAAATTGATAAATTAAGAAATTCGAAAATTGATAAATTAAGAAATTAGGAAATTAAAAAAGGAATGAATTAAAAAATTAGGAACTTAAGAAATTAGGAAATTAAGAAATTAGAAAATTGATAAATTAAGAAATTAGAAATTTGGTAAATTAATAAATTAGAAAATTGATAAATGAAGAAATTAGGAAATTAAAAAATTAAGAAATTAGGGAATTAAGAAATTAGAAAATGATAAATGAAGAAATTAGGAAATTTAAAAAATGAATAAATTAGGAAATTAAGAAATTAGAAAATTGATAAATTAAGAAATTAGAAAATTGATAAATTAAGAAATTAGAAAATTGATAAATTAAGAAATTAGGAAATTAAAAATTAAGAAATTAGAAAATGTTAAATTAAGAAATTAGGAAATTAAAAATTAAGAAATTAGAAAATTGATAAATTAAAAAATTAGGAAATTAAAAAAATTAAGAAATTAGGAAATTAAAAAATTAGAAAATTGATAAATTAGGAAATTAAAAAATTAGAAAATTGATAAATTAGGAAATTAGAAAATTGATAAATTAAGAAATGAAGAAATTAGGATATTAAGAAATTAGACAATTGATAAATTAAGAAATTAGAAAATTAAAAAATGAAGAAATTAGGAAAATAAAAATTAAGCAATTAGAAAATTGATAAAATAAGAAATTAGGAAATTAAAAAATTAAGAAATTAGGACATTAGGAAATGAAGAAATTAAGAAATAAAAAATTTAAATTAATAAATTATTATTTATTATTGACGGTTATTAGTTATTTAAAAACATAAACGAGTTTCAGTGAAACTGACCAAATTTCCGTCCAAAGATTAAATGCGCAGGAATGGGAAGTTGAATTTGGCGAGCATGCATCCCTGGAGTACTTTTTATATACCTCCTCGATGAGCATCCACGGTTCTGTAAATTCCCATTGCAACTGGCTGGCGAACCACTCGGCAGCCGTTAAAAGATTTTAATCGCGCAGTAAACGTCTGGGCCTGTGTACCAAGAAGATCGGCGATGGCCCACATCCGGTGGTCCATTGGAGTCTTGTTTTTCGAGGTCGACGTGCTGCAAAAAAGCGACCTTGCTGGAGTCCTGGCGCTGTATCTCCTTGGAGGCAGGATCGGACCATATGCCTCGAGGAGGATGCTTATAATACCAAACTTAATTCTACGGTAGATTCCATCGATATTCCCTTCTACGTACAGTACTGTTCAAAAGAACATAATTCAAAGCTTGCACTAAATCGGCCGACATGGAAGCATGTGAGTTTTAAGCTTCTGACTTGTGAGCGTTCGGCGTTTGATGGACACATAAATTCCACTCCGTTAGTTTGGGCGTTTGTAGAGTCCGGAAAAGAGTAACATCGGGTAGTCGGCGTTGGGGGAATTGGTAACGCGCCTGACTAGTAATTCAGATGACCCCCGCGGATCGTGGGTTCGAATCCCGTCACCCGTGATTCGTTTTTTTCGCCTATAGAATTTCGGTGAATGTTACCATTGGTGGTAAAAACTAAAATCCTCTTAGGGTTCATAGTTCTAGCGCCGAGAATGGCGGGGGGGGGGGGGGAGGTGCGTAAGGAAGAAAGAGAAGGGGAAGAGGAGAGGCCCGCCCCCCCCCCCGTTCGAACAGCGCAGGAAGAAGCGGCTGGAGCCCGCGATTCCCCTCTCTCAGCGTCGTGCACCTAGCAGAATTGTTATTCCACGTTCAATCGAGCCTTTTTCTAAATATATTCGACCGGTTTCCGGTCGCGCAGACCTCAAGGGAAGTCGAAAACTATAAATACTTGGACGGTGGCACATGCACAAGTGCAGGAAGCCCCCATGTCTTCTCGCGTTTAAGAATAATACTACATACACTCCCCTGCCTCTGTTCCCGGTATGCACTTCTCCGGCATTATCCATTCGCTTTCCGCTTGCGTGTGCTTAGAATCTATACCCAGCGTTCCAAACCTTTTCTAATTGTTTGGACCTCAAATGGAGTGATACCTCCACCAAAGTGACACCTCGGGCCCCGAATTTAAATAACCAGTGGCGGATTTAACCGGGGATCCGATGAGCAATTTCATCTTCCACAAAAAATTATGATTTGATCCAAAGACTATATTCTCTTTATTTCCCATAATTGTGTGCCACACGCGCGTGAATTTAATAATAATTCTATTACGTATACAGGACGTTCCAGAACCTTTGCGCATAACTCTCTCTCTCTCTCTCTCTCTCTCTCTCTCTCTCTCTCTCTCTCTCTCTCTCTCTCTCTCTCCACAAAGAACTCTCTCCTGGAACGACTTCGCAATTCCGCTTCACATTTCTGTGAAGTTAGACCCAGACTTAAGCCGGGGCCTAATCCAGCCCACTCGTCCCACCTCCGCGTCAGAGAAGGAATGATTTAGCTGGACGAATATCGCTTCCCAGTAGCCGCGAGATATTTATATCCCGGTGCCGGCAAAAAAGCTCGCAGCCGCCGGTACCAGGGTTCGTTTGTCGCGTCTCGGGGCCGAGAAATAAATAAGCGAGAATTTATAGCGGGCAGCGTGCTGCACTTGCTGCGCGCTCATTATCGCCGGCGCATGCGCCTCGCCGGTGGCTGGCCCGCTCGTGTGTCGCGTCACGCGAAGGTGCATCGAACAGGCATTTGAAATGAATTCCTCGGGGAGGGTGGGACAGTCGAGGGGTGGGGGGGGGAGGAAGGGGGGATTTATAATTGACGGTTACTAGGCAAGGACGCGAAAGGGGGGACACGCGGGACGCTCGCCGTCCAAGGATTCCTGGGATTCCACGTGTCCTTGCGCCCTTTTTGCCCTCCATTTACACCTCTTCCACCTGTCCGCGCGTTAATCCCGCCGGTGGATACGTGTAATACACCTCCTTAGATAAAGCACCCTCGTTAGCACCCTATGTGGCACCAGATTTTCAAAAATTCCCCCTTGACAGGATTTAAACAAGTGCAAATTTCATTTCGAGCCTGGTGTCTCTTTAAAATGAATATGCGGGGCTGTGGGACCCTGGCTTCGATGCTTCGCGGAAAATAGAAAAGGTTGCTTTCGTATTTAGGAGGTGGTATTCA
Source organism: Andrena camellia (assembly GCA_029448645.1). Taxonomy (NCBI): domain Eukaryota; kingdom Metazoa; phylum Arthropoda; class Insecta; order Hymenoptera; family Andrenidae; genus Andrena; species Andrena camellia. The sequence goes on along the minus strand of CM055678.1, from coordinate 26,503,577 downwards.
GGGACCCAGTGGAAAACAGTGCCATTAATTCGTCCCTGTAATTCCACCACCTCCTAATATAATAGCGTCTACGTTTCACCCAGCGGAATCATATTAAAGTTTCTTCACGCTGAGAAGAAACAAATTCCTAATAAAATTAATTTCTCAGCTAAAATTTGACAATAGTTATCATTTACTATTTAACTCAAGTACCATTTAAAATAATTACATGAAAATAATTTTTCAGCTAAAATTTGACAATAGTTGTCATTTGCCATCTTTTTCAAGTGCCGTTTAAAATAATTCCATGAAAATAATTTTTCAGCTAAAATTTGACAATACTTGTCATTTGCCATCTTTTTCAAGTGCCGTTTAAAATAATTCCATGCAAATAATTTTTCAGCTAAAATTTGACAATACTTGTCATTTGCCATCTTTTTCAAGTGCCGTTTAAAATAATTCCATGCAAATAATTTTTCAGCTAAAATTTGACAATAGTTGTCATTTGCCATCTTTTTCAAGTGCTGTTTAAAATAATTCCATGAAAATAATTTTTCAGCTAAAATTTGGCGATAGTTGTCATTTGCCATCTTTTTCAAGTGCCGTTTAAAATAATTCCATGAAAATAATTTTTCAACTAAAATTTGGCAATAGTTGTCATTTGCCATCTTTTTCAAGTGCCGTTTAAAATAATTCCATGAAAATAATTTTTCAGCTAAAATTTGGCGATAGTTGTCATTTGCCATCTTTTTCAAGTGCCGTTTAAAATAATTCCATGAAAATAATTTTTCAGCTAAAATTTGGCGATAGTTGTCATTTGCCATCTTTTTCAAGTGCCGTTTAAAATAATTCCATGAAAATAATTTTTCAGCTAAAATTTGGCAGTAGTTGTCATATACCACCTAATTCTAGTGGCATTTAAAATAATCTTTTCTAAATTAATTTTTCCTTTAAGACCATAAAACGGGGTCCTGTTTTCCACCGAGCCCCTCCAATGTCACTTTGAAACAGAGGGCCAGGACTCTGCATTTTAGCAAACACTTCTACCCCTCTTCTTGGGGGAAGGTAGAGTGGACTACGATTCTCTGAAAGACGCGCACAGCTGACCCAATGAGTCGGGGGCCGGTAAGACAAACAGAAGGGGAGGGTGGCAACGAGACGAATTCCCATGGGGAGATGGGAAATGAGACAATTCCTGTGCGTGGAGGGGGTGGGTAGCAATGGCTGAGCAATGCAGCTTGCTCCTCGCATTCCTTCGTCCTCCTACCGTGCATTATACGCGGGCTGAGCCTCGGTGGTCTCGAGTTCCTGAGAACCGTCGGGGACTCATAACGCAGTGGTGGGTAAATGGCGGGCCCAACGTGGTCGCCGTCATTCAGGGATTCCTTCTTATTGTCCTCGGGGAGCTAAGCTCCTCTGGGGTCATTGCGTCACGATATTGAGTTACCGCTAGACCCTCGAGCTCCTGATGGGACCTAGGGCCCACTCGGAAGGGCCCATTTGACCCTCCAGCACTGACCTCCGGCCCGCGATTGTTTCAATTGTAAATCTATGTCAGAAATAACAAAATTCACCCCCATAAAATTAATATTGCGGCCGGGCGTGGAGTATTAGGCTTCCACTTTTGGGCCCACTACTGGCCAAAGGGTTGCTCGTCGCTGCTCCAGAGTAGAAAACTTGTCTCTGCATATGCCGAAGGTGTAAGTACAGTCATTTGGGCCTTCTGTCAGGCAGATGACACCGAAGGTGACACGTTCCTCGCAGCTGTTTTCGAGACACTGTGAGACATCGGGCGCAACAGGTGCTGCGGAATTTATATAATCCGCTGCATTTTGGCGGAGCTGGTCATTGGGCTCGTGTCGTGGATCATCGGGCGTCAGCTCCAGGTGGGCTGGTGCGGTTCTGCTTCCACGCCGCAAGAAGTTGAACAGAGGCGTCCACTCATTAGTGAAACATCGCCCGAAGCATCCTCTGCATCAACAATCCAATTACTCAGCTGACTAGCCCCTAAGCCATGATTCCGAACTAGACAAACAGTCTCACCTGCAAGGATCCTTGAAGATAAAAGATCCTCCTTTTCTGACAAAAGATGTAGCTCCCTTAAAAGTCCCAAGTGACTCCTTACAGGCTTAGACACCAAGTTAAAATTGGGATTAGGTAAACTGGCGTCAATTGCCTTTCCCTGATGATCGACGATTAACGAGGATAATCCGTCATAAGGAAGCGATAGTATTACGTTGTAACGAGAATTTCACGGCGGTCCAGGCTGTCGGCGTGGCCCCACCTGCCCTCGTAACCACTTAATGCCGACGTTAATGGACCATTCATGGATCGTTGGCCGCGCGACACGCGGGTAGTAAGGTGGAACGCGATTTTATTTTCCATGGTGTTTTGCATTGATCTGCATACCGCTGGGGCTAGGCGGGACGGTGGTTTAAATAATAAACAGGGCTCTGGAATTCGATAAGCAGGATTTGTGTTTAAATGTTTCTGAATGAGAAATGGTGCTTTGGCTCGACGGTGGCTGGAAGTAGTGGAGGTCCAAGGGTGTTCTGCGAAACTAGTGTAGCTGGCAGGATCTCGAGGCGCTAGCCGAGCTCGTTGCGACCTCGTTCCTCCACCCTGGGGCCACTGACACTGCACGAATTAATCGTGGATTCCATCGTAAAGGACGTTGCGGGTTTAAGGTCGTTCACACGACCCTCGACTCGCTCATGGGAATTCGTTTTGTTCTCCTCTCGTCGGTGAATCGATCTGCTCGCGTTCAACGATCAATCATCCCAAAGCGAATGATCGTTCGCAAGGTCCTTTCTTCGTCGACCTCGGAGTATCGAAAATCGCGAGACTCCATCAGGATTCTTCTTGTCAAATTAAATGGGAATTTACTGGATGGTAATTTCCGAGGAAACTTAGCTCGGTCCTCAATTAAACTCGTCAAGGATTTTAACCTACCTGGCGGGGTATTTTAAAACAGCCCAGAGACTCAGACCCATCTTCTTCGTTCACAAGCCCAATTCAGAAGAAAGTGGACCACCTGGGAGTCCCTTCTTTAACTTGATACCAATGTGTAGGTACCTCATCAAATTGATCCTCTTCAAGGTGGGACACCACGGTAATTGCCCGAAAAGTAAAGGTATCTTTGGAAATTTATTAAAAGCAAACTACGTAATGAATCTTTTTTTAAACTTTCAGGACTTTTTATTGGACATTTAAGTTAGACGAACATTTTTTTTTTTTTAAATTTATTTGAAGCAGATTTACAAGCTGTACAGGACCAGTAACTTTGCGCTGCAAAAAATCTGGACGACAGTTTTCTGAACGGTGCTTCTAAAATCAACAAACCAAAATGCTTTAGAAACTGTATGCGGGTGGCTATGGCACGCCGGGAGATTTTTTTTTTTTTGATTGGTCGTTTCCTTTTATTTCTTTTTCAACGAAAGAGTTAATTTACTAGAACCAAATCTCACAGTTTTATTCAGAGGTTCGCCACTTTTTCATTTTTCAAAATTTTCTAAAACTTCGATTTTTTGATTTCCGAAAACCCATTTCGTCGGAAAACTGTCAACCATGTCAGCGGAAATTTTTGGCAACCTTAAATTACTGATCCTGCACAGCTTATAAATCTGCTTTAAATAAATTTAAAAAAAGATATTCGTGTAACTTACATATCCAATAAAAAGTTTTGAAAGTTTAAAAAAGATTCATTACGTAGTTTGCTTTTAATAAATTTCCAAAGATACCTTTACTTTTCGGGCAATTACCGTGGTGTCCCCCCTTAAATCCTAAATCCTTTCCAAGCTCCCCCCCCCCCCCCCCGTCTAAACATTTCGAAGGCCCTTTATATTTAAAATAATTCCCTTAAAAAAATAAGTCCCTTCCCCTCCCAGCGTAAGCAGTTCTAAGGCTCTTCATATTTAAAATAATTCTTTTACAAAAAAATAAGTCCCCTCCCCTCCCAGTCTAAGCATTTCTAAGGCCCTTCATATTTAAAATAATTCTTTAAAAAAAAAAATAAGTCCCTTCCCCTCCCAGTCTAAGCATTTCTAAGGCCCTTCATATTTAAAATAATTCTTTAATAAAAAAAATAAGTCCCTTCCCAAGTCGCCTCCCCTGCCAGTCTAAACATTTCTAAGGCCCTTCATATTTAAAATAATTCTTTTAAAAAAAATAAGTCCCCGCCCCTCCCAGTCTAAGCATTTTTAAGGCCCTTCATATTTAAAATAATTCTTTTAAACAAAAATAAGTCCCCGCCCCTCCCAGTCTAAGCATTTTTAAGGCCCTTCATATTTAAAATAATTCTTTTAAACAAAAATAAGTCCCCTCCCCTGCCAGTCTAAATATTTCTAAGGCCCTTCATATTTAAAATAATTCTTTAAAAAAAAATAAGTCCCTTCCCAAGCCGCCTCCCCTGCCAGTCTAAACATTTCTAAGGCCCTTCATATTTAAAATAATTCTTTTAAAAAAAATAAGTCCCCGCCCCTCCCAGTCTAAGCATTTTTAAGGCCCTTCATATTTAAAATAATTCTTTTAAACAAAAATAAGTCCCCTCCCCTGCCAGTCTAAATATTTCTAAGGCCCTACATATTTAAAATAATTCTTTTAAAAAAAATAAGTCCCCTCCCCTCCCAGTCTAAGCATTTCTAAGGCCCTTCATATTTAAAATAATTCTTTAAAAAAAAATAAGTCCCCTCCCCTCCCAGTCTAAGCATTTCTAAGGCCCTTCATATTTAAAATAATTCTTTTAAAAAAAAATAAGTCCCCTCCTCTCCCAGCCTAAATATTTGTAAGGCCCTACATATTTAAAATAATTCTTTTAAAAAAAAAATAAGTCCCCTCCCCTCCCAGTCTAAGCATTTCTAAGGCCCTTCATATTTAAAATAATTCTTTTAAAAAAAATAAGTCCCCTCCCTGCCCAGTCTAAACATTCCAAAGGCCCCTCAAGTACATTTATAATAATTCCGAAAAATGCCTCGCCTTTTCCGCCGGATGAATCCCAGCTAACGCGAGCTAATTTGGTGTATTATTTAATTTCCAGATGCGACTGTGATCACCAGCGACGGCCTCCAAGGCTACGACCCCCAGTTTATGGTCGGCTGCTACTTTCCCGCGGAATTTCAGGGTGAGTTCGTGACGCAGGTGAGCGGAAAGGAAGCGGGCGACACGAGCAATGGGCCCATTCAATACTCCACCATCAACGTCACTTTCAACGCCATACCCGTGTGGGGTTACTGCCACAGGAGGGTCGGCGATAACGTGCTTCTAATGGACAGGTCCGTCTGACAGCGTTACGAATAAATCTATTTAACCCGCCAGCGGTGGCCGCGATTTTCAACCGCGACTGTACCAATCAGCCTGCAAGCCAGAATTAAAAGAAGTCCGCCTGGCGTTGCACGGCTACTTAATGCACCCTCGGGGATGCCCAGACGTCTGCACTGCGTCTGGGATGGAAATAGACCAGGCTCCGAGACACTGTCTGCCGTACTCTCCTCGTTTCATGATCGACGAGGTACTAGATGTAGTTTTAAACGCGGTGCCCCGGCAGCTGGACAGTAATTGGCTGCGCCAGGCCGGCAAGTTGGGCGTTCGAGGCAGAAGCTGAACCGAGTAGATCGCCGGAAATTAGTTCTCTTCTTTAAGCAGCGGAGACGAGAAGAATGTAACAGACCCTTGGGCTGACCACTTGTGTTTGCTTCAGGTATGGCGACGGGGAGTGCATCCGCTGCTTTCGGCTACTCAGGAGATCAAGGAACTTGATCGAAGTCTTCTCCGAGGACCTGAACAGGTGTTACACTTCTGAGTCCACTGCGTTGGCTTCCTGCGATTCGCTGAACTCCACATCCATGCTGTACAGTTAGTAAACATTCCTGGGGAATGTCTGTCGGTTCGCTCTTTTAAAATCCAGCGAGGTCTCGGGAACCTGTCGAGGAGGTTGTACAGTTTTACATCTATTGCCTGCGTAGGAACCAAAGAAATTGGGAATGCTCCTATCAGAAACGAGTACTGCCCCATCACTGGCCAGTATCATTTCAAGTACACCGTGAATAATGGGTCCGGCCGAGCTATCGAGTGCAACAGCTTCTCGTCGTCTTTCAACAACTGCCCGGATGGATCTGTCCTGCGGCTGCACTTCGATCACTGCAGCTTTGAATCTCATGGTAATTGCCTTATTCCTTATCACTTGACCGTTCACACTTACCTTCAGTCACGCAGTGCAATTGACGTTCCAGTGAACCTTACGTTCAACTGCTTGGGCAACTGGCCCGGTCCAAACGGGTCCACCTACTTCGCTCTGCTGGACAACAATGGAGCGAGCGAAGGCAGACCGCAGTACAGATGCGGGGTAAGTTGAACGTAACGTCTCATAGTCTCTCCGTTTACTGTTCGGCCATTTCATTAATACACTCCGTTGGATAATACTACAGCTGTACCACGTTGACAACGTGAAAGGGAAGACGTACATGGCATTCAGCAGCGACTCAAGCTGCGCCCAGAATCTAGAGAACTCCACCAGTGGCTACGAGACGCTGGTCCTAAGCAAAGTTCCAAATCAGAAGAAGATGCCTTACTACGTGAAGACCCATGTGGCAACGTCAGTACCATTCCGGCCTCTAACTGCGCCGGATCAAGGCCCAACACTTACCTAGAAATGATTCTTGATTCAGATTTCCAAAGTGGGCGCAGGGTGTGTGGGAAGAATCCCTCATCGTCAATGGCACGATGACTTTTACCGACCTGAACGGGTACAACAGCTACACTTTCATTACTGTGGACTCAAACGAGGAGACCGGTCGCTACATCGTTTACTCCAAAAATCAATGGTAAGATTCACTCCCCGTTCCATGAATTCATCGGTCGACAATACCTGCCATCGCTTAACTTTTACACGTTTCCAGCGAGCAGACAGCTTACGTGTGCTTGATGATGAGGCAGCGAAGCGAAAATGTGTTGGAGTTTACGATAGGTAATTATTATGTCTCGCTGATCGGGGAGCGATGATCAGAATATTGTACAATTTTCACGTTGAACTCTTGCAGGGATGGTGTTGAGCCCTGTTTATCAAACCTATTTGTGCGACGATCCAAATTTAGACAAGCCAGTTTGGTTGACGCAAGCACGTAAGTTGAAGCTACTCGAATTTCTTTGCCTATTATTCCATCGGAATTAGTTGCAGCACGTATGACACTGTGTTCGCATTAGGAGTTGAACGTGCAGTGGAGTCGCCCTGCCCGATCACTGGCCAGTACATGGGAATGATAACCGATCTGTCAGGAATGTGTGCTGAGTTGAGCAGCAACTGCAACACGCGCGAGATAATGTATTTCAGAGTCACCGACTGCGAGTCTGGTGAGCTGTACGAAGGTAAGAGTACTGAACCGAACGGAGATGATTCCTGCGAAGCGAAGGAGGATCACCGTAATGCCGATTTTCTAAAACTGTTGCAGAGCGAACATACTTGTGCTTAGGGCAGTGGGAAGAAAAAGGTGTTATGTATACGTACACTATGAGAAACGACACAGGCACCAACGAATGCTTCGTTGGCTTAATCGTAAACGATGAAGAGATCTATATCAAGGAGGCAGGGGGCCACTGCATTCGAAACATTGACCCGAAGAGAGAAGGGATGCGACTTTATAAGAAAGGTGAATTTTATGCCTGAATTATAAGAAACGCCGTGTACAGGCGAGCCTCGATAACTCGAATTTTAAGCGAAGGGAAGAAATCTTCGAATTACAGAGGTTTCTGGCTTATCGAGTTTTCGAGTGAGTGAGGTGTTCAACAAACGAAAATTCGACTTATAGAGGCTTTGTACGACTGTGAATTTTTAAACTTGTAAAGCTGTAAAGACAAATTCAAGTTTTGAAGCCTTTAAAACATCTACAACTCGAATTTAAAAGAACTCCGACCTCTACAAGTCGAAGTTCACTTCTACATATGTTTTACGAAATTTCGTAGAAAGATCTCAGAATATTGAGGAAAATGTTTTCTCTGCATTATTCACGATTGAAAATGCTACTGATTTAAAACACACTAAAAGACTAGCACAACGCGAAATCACAATTTTTTTTTAATAAAGGGTAATATTTCGAGAATAAAATGTTATAATTATTTTTAAAACTTGAAAACATAAAAACTTTGACCTTTAAATTAAAAGTGAATGTTTTCAAGGTTTAAAAATTACAGGTGAAAGTTTTCAAGTTTCAAAAATTAAAGGTGAAAGTTTTCAAGTTTCAAAAATTAAAGGTGAAAGTTTTCAAGTTTCAAAAATTAAAGGTGAAAGTTTTCAAGTTTTCAAGTTTCAAAAATTAAAGGTGAAAGTTTTCAAGTTTCAAAAATTAAAGGTGAAAGTTTTCAAGTTTCAAAAATTAAAGGTGAAAGTTTTCAAGTTTTAAAAATTAAAGGTGAAAGTTTTCAAGTTTCAAAAATTAAAGGTGAAAGTTTTCAAGTTTCAAAAATTAAAGGTGAAAGTTTTCAAGTTTTAAAAATTAAAGGTGAAAGTTTTCAAGTTTTCAAGCTTCAAAAATTAAAGGTGAAAGTTTTCAAGTTTAAAAAATTAAAGGTGAAAGTTTTCAAGTTTCAAAAATTAAAGGTGAAAGTTTTCAAGTTTTCAAGTTTCAAAAATTAAAGGTGAAAGTTTTCAAGTTTTAAAAATTAAAGGTGAATTTCAAAGTTTTCAAGTTTTCAAGCTTCAAAAATTAAAGGTGAAAGTTTTCAAGTTTCAAAAATTAAAGGTGAAAGTTTTCAAGTTTCAAAAATTAAAGGTGAAAGTTTTCAAGTTTCAAAAATTAAAGGTGAAAGTTTTCAAGTTTCAAAAATTAAAGGTGAAAGTTTTCAAGTTTCAAAAATTAAAGGTGAAAGTTTTCAAGTTTCAAAAATTAAAGGTGAAAGTTTTCAAGTTTCAAAAATTAAAGGTGAAAGTTTTCAAGTTTTCAAGTTTCAAAAATTAAAGGTGAAAGTTTTCAAGTTTTAAAAATTAAAGGTGAAAGTTTTCAAGTTTCAAAAATTAAAGGTGAAAGTTTTCAAGTTTCAAAAATTAAAGGTGAAAGTTTTCAAGTTTCAAAAATTAAAGGTGAAAGTTTTCAAGTTTTAAAAATTAAAGGTGAAAGTTTTCAAGTTTCAAAAATTAAAGGTGAAAGTTTTCAAGTTTCAAAAATTAAAGGTGAAAGTTTTCAAGTTTTAAAAATTAAAGGTGAAAGTTTTCAAGTTTTCAAGCTTCAAAAATTAAAGGTGAAAGTTTTCAAGTTTCAAAAATTAAAGATGAAAGTTTTCAAGTTTTAAAAATTAAAGGTGAAAGTTTTCAAGTTTTAAAAATTAAAGGTGAAAGTTTTCAAGTTTTAAAAATTAAAGGTGAAAGTTTTCAAGTTTCAAAAATTAAAGGTGAAAGTTTTCAAGTTTCAAAAATTATAGGTGAAAGTTTTCAAGTTTTAAAAATTAAATATGAAAGTTTTCAAGCTTTCAAGTTTCAAAAATTAAAGGTGAAAGTTTTCAAGTTTTAAAAATTAAAGATGAAAGTTTTCAAGCTTTCAAGTTTCAAAAATTAAAGGTGAAAGTTTTCAAGTTTCAAAAATTAAAGGTGAAAGTTTTCAAGTTTTAAAAATTAAAGGTGAAAGTTTTCAAGTTCTAAAATATAAAGGTGAAAGTTTTCAAGTTTTAAAAATAATTACAAGACATTTTATTCACGAAATATTACTCTTTATTACATATTAAAAAGAAACTTTAAATTAAAGGTCAATGTTTTCAAGTTTTAAAAATAATTATAAGTCATTTTATTCTCGAAATATTACTCTTTATTACATATTAAAAACAATTGTGATTTTGCTTCGTGCTAGTCTTTTAGTGTATTGTAAATCAATAGCATTTTCAATCGTAAATAATGCGGAGAAAACATTTTTCTCAATATTTTGAGATCTTTCTACGGAATTTCGTAATACATATGTAGGAGTAAACTTCGACTTGTAGAGGTCGGAGTTCTCCCAAATTCGAGTTGTAGAGGTGAAATGCATAATTTAACATGCAAAATACAGTTCGAGTTAAGAGGGTATACCCGTTTGAACCCCCGGAAAATGTGTACATTTTGTGGATTTTTTTTGCAAGTCAACGGTTTGATGCAGATTTCCCGTTTTCTCACTATCTTTACATAGTATTATGAACTACTTAAAAAAAAAGTTTCAGTTAAAAAACTATTGTTTTTCGGAAGTTATGGATACATATCCGAAAGTCTCTCGATTTTAGACGGCCAAACGGTGGCCCTGAAAAAAAAACTGTATATCATGCCTGAAATCAAAAACAGTAAAATTTTCTTATAAAATATGTTAATAGCTATCGTCCTACGGGGTTGATTTTGAAAATTTTGAAAACTAAAGAAATGGTGAGAAATCAAGGGTAAAGTTAGAATTTTCTAAGAGAAAAGTCCACCTTTTTTCTTTATAAATAATAAACGGGGAATCGGAATAAAGAAAGCCCTCGTAGGACGATGTGGAATCTCATTACGATTCTGCATGCAAAATTGGAAGTGAAATTGGTTGAGCGTAGCGCGAATTTTTAGGGCCACCGTAATGAAAAATATAGTTCCGCTGCGATCGGATTCCACTCAGATGCCTATAACTTTGTCAGTCTTCCGAATTTTTACATCGGACTTGATTTATAATATTCCTAAAACATCAATCTATGAAAATATGTAAAAAGAACAAATCCGATTTTTGACACTTTCAAACGGTTATACCCCCTGAAGAAAGTTTTATTTCGAGTTGTAAATAGAGGTGTTTACAACGGAGCGGAAAGGAATGAAGAAAATTTTCGAGTTATACAGATTTCCGAGTTATCAAGCTTCGACTGAATGCGACATGTCTGTTTCAGGCCAGTGTTATGGAAATTCTCCAAGTCCTGCGCCAACGCCAATGAAGCCAGTTCCTCACAATCCGATAATGAGAATAGCTACGACCCCACGGTCCAGGATATCAGGTGAATGTTAAGCGATACCCTAGGTATTTGTATGATTTCATCCGCAGTCATTGTTATTAATTATTCTATTTTAATAACAGGCTCCAACAGCATACCGGGGAATAACATTCCATCCCTGGCATCGAGCGAAGCAGCTTCCCACTGTTTGGTAATATTGGTAATGGCGCTTACGATTTTCAGAAGTATTTATTTGCACGTTCGAATATTGCCATGAACAATGAACTAGTGAAATAGTGTCTGAACGCGAGCATCGAAGTCGCTGGATTATCGTAAGGAAATCAAATCACGTAATTAACTCGCAATTTATAAATTGATTTCTGTAAAAGAGGTCGCGAACTATCATTCTGGATCCCACTGAAAATTGGAATAATAACGGAGAATATTCTGAGCAATTCTGATTGAACATATTGTATGTACAATAGCGAATATTCTATTTTTATTAAGAAAGAGTCTACTGCGATCTATTGTCCGTCGGAGGTACGCGCAATCAGTATCTTTCTAGATAAATCTCTTTTCTTTTACCACTTGGTGTTTTCCACCAAACACTGCCTCGCAAGGTACGAGCAATAGAAAGCTGGGAATTGTATGCCGCTAGGAGAATCCAAAGAGATCAACATCGAACATCCATTTATTTTTAATACATTCATCGTGCTTGCCTCGATGTCATATTAAATTGTTAGGTAAATTATGGCATTAAAAAGAAACGTAGCAATACCGTACCGTACAATAGAATTTCAATTCGAGTTGAATTTTGTATCTTTAGCGCACAATACTTCCGCAGGCTGGGGCTACCCTACTTTGACTGCTCGTTTTCAACGCTGTTCTCGGGAATTTATTTAACGAAAACCATAAGTTTACACTGTATGGCGTTTTGCTTGCATCTTAAGGTATGTTCGAAGTAAAGCTCCGAATTTTCTTGAGCGTTTTTATTGAAAATTTACAGACTTACAGCCGATGGCGTAAGCTTCCATAAAAAGATTTGTTTATCGGGCGCACTAAGAACCCGTTTTGACCCGTCAAACTAGGGTACCTTCTTAATATACTTCAGCCAATATTTTTGTAGCGAACGAGAGCGAGTCAATTTACCAAAAGAGACCCGCGACGGAGATAAAAGATACAAAATTCAATGGAATCATTAAATGCACATAATTATTACTGTTAATTGATCGATGAGACTGACTGCATTAACTACACACTGTATAGGATAGTCTGCGAGAAACGGAAACTTAAGTTACTTAGAGTAAGTAACTAGGAGCTTCGCTTTTCATTTGTATTTAAAAGAAGATGCCTCTATTTTCTGACAGAATGCATATTGTAGTATCTAGTAACGATACTACGAATATAACGATATAACGAATTTTATGGTACGTATGGACTTCAAGTAATATCGTACGAAAGATCTATTTTCTAATACACGAAAGTTTGAAGTTTATACGAAGGAACGCGAATCCACGTTAACGAGTATGTGGTTGTGCTTCGGGTAATAGGAGTCTTTGCTATTGTTATAAATAAACGTCATACTTGTGACCGAAATAGGATATTTTTAAACAAGTATTGCGCGAGACGGTACTTTACAACTCGTTTTTTTTTTTTTACATTTATATGCACGTGTATATACATCTGTATGAGTAAACTCGCTATTTTATCTATTAATGTATAGTATTAATGGTACAGTAATATTTACAATGTAGATAGCATCCATTTCCTCCAGTCAGATCGTGTATAGAATTGCGAGCCTCCCAGATGCCAAATTACATTCATTTCATTCTTTCTTTAACGAAGTTTATTTCGGGCAGGGGCGGATTTGAAGATTTTGCACCCCTTTTCTCGAAATATCCCAAAATCTGTCGCTTCCTCAAATTTACCGCCCTCCAACATTTGCCACTCCTCAAAATTTTGCCGCTTCTCAAAATTTACCGCTCCCCAAAATATATCGTCCCCCCTCCCAAATTTGCCACTTAAAATTTATTGCCTCCCCCCCCCCAAAAAAAATTTGTCACTTCTCAAAATTTATCGCTCCCCAAATTTTGCCGCTTTTCAAATTTGCCGCTCCACAAAATTTTACCACTTCTCAAAATTTATTGCCACCCAAAATTTGCCACTTCTCAAAATTTATTGCCCCCCAAAATGTATCGGTCCCCCAAATTTGCCACTTCTCAAAATTGATCGCTCCCCAAATTTGCCACTCTCCCAAATTTATCGCTCCCCAAAATTTGCCACTTCTCAAAATTTATTGCTCCCCAAAATTTTCCGCTTCCCCAAATTTGCCACTTCTCGAAATTTATTGCCCCCCAAAATTTTCCGCTTCTCAAAATTTATTGCCCCCCCAAAAAATTTGTCACTTCTCAAAATTTATCGCCCCCCAAAATTTGTCGCTTTTCAAAATTTATCGCTCCCCAAATTTTGCCGCTTCTCAACATTTATTGCTCCTCAAATTTGGCACTCCCCAAAATTTTGCCACTTCTCAAAATTGATTGCCCCCCAAATTTGCCACTCCCCAAAATTTGCCGCTCCCCAAAATTTATCATTCCAAAATTTCGCCGCTTCTCAAAATTTATCGCTCCCCAAAATTTGCCGCCCTAAGCTGCAGCCCAAGTACTTAGCCTATACCCAAACCGCCCCTGACTTCGGGATCCGGGAAGGCTTGTTGATTGAGAAGTACATGGAAAAACTTTTACAAGTTTATACCAATTTTACTAGAGCCTCTTTATTATTTATGATGGAAGTCTCATTTTACTGTTCTTCTCGTTGTTTGCAATCTGGTACACTTCGAATCGATGTAAAATAGCAGAAGCTAGCGAATATTTTACCATTGCTGCGCAAGCGCGTACGGTTCAGCTGCGCCGTTCCCGTAATTGTTACAACGTGAGAATGCAACGATGATAATTTTGTACTTACAAGGTTTCCTGAGACTCTACGCATTGTATATTGTATATAATTTATATCCTGCATGAATTTGTACATTAACAGCTGCAGCGCCTCGCTGTAGCGCAAACTTATTTTGTATTAAGCCCCGGATTCTTAACTGGCGAAGTTTCTAAGCATTCGTGTAATATCTAATTCTTGACGTGTAAAAATAAACAATACTTCGTATCGGTAAGTTATTTATTTCGCACGGCGGTACATCGGACAATTCGCGTAGTTACATTTTACACGAAATATATCGATAGCCTCGTGCTCGAATATTCTATATCCACTTTTTGCGAAATTTGTGCCTTTCTTCATACTGTTCAAAAATCGCATTTACATTACTTCATAAAATTTGTAAAAAATAATACTTCTCTTTAAAACGCGAAATAACACTTTTCTGTTTCTCACGAAAACGCTAAGTGGGCATAAAATACTTTTCCACTAAGCCATCGATTCGATCTTTAAGCACCGATTAGCATGTATCGTGTACAAAAATATTCAAAAGGTACGAAACTACATCCGATATATAAAAAAATAGCGTACGATAAATAATACTGTAACGAAGAGCTCAGGGGGACTTGCCCTCGTGCGCAATAATCTTCTCTTTGCGGCTGGTTCCCCATTTATATTTATTACTGCCAGACTTTCCCACCACGCGGTGACAAGGCACCAACAGCGCGACATTGTTCTTCATCACTGCGTTACCAACAGCGCGCGAAGCTTTCGGATTTCCAATAAGTATCGCGACTTGCTCGTAAGTGGTGGTTTTAGCCCGCGGTATTTGCATCAGTGATTCCCAAACCTTCGTTTGGAACTCCGTGCCCTTTAGGAGGACAGAGAGGGTATCCAGAGACGCTTCGCAGACATTGCTAATGATTGTATTACTGAAACGGCTGGTATCTTCTATTAAATCTGTAAGAGGCCACACGCTCTTCAAACCAGCCAGTGCTTCTTCTTTCCCCTTGTCCACGAATGCCAAGTAAGCTACAGCTCCATTGGTGCTCGTGAAACCCAGCAAGCAGTCGCCAAAGGGTGTCGATTCGAAGCCGTAGATTATTTTGAACTTAGCGTGATTTAGTTTGTACTCTTCTGGTGTCATGGTTCGAACTACCACCATCCTTTTTAGTAGTTACAGGTACTAGGAAAATAGAAGTAAGTTAACGTTCGTGTAAAAATAATATTTGAACATTATCCATGCATACGAAGTTCCAAACCCACTGCTCGAGCTTATAAATCCAAGCCTAAGAGTATCCCAGCGAAGTGGGAGCTGAAGCTCGCTGTGACGACTTGTCTTCGGAAATACTGCGTACGTATCGATTCGAACAAATACATGGTAGAGTTAAATACTGCGTATAAATCTCTGGAACTACGTCTTCTTAAGAATCACATCTCCTGCAGGAGAGTAAACATTTCTTTCGATGTCCGAACTGCGTCGATGGATTTATGGATTTATGTAAAACTGCGAACAGGGTCGTCAGGAGACTTTTCTCCAGGTGGGGGGGGGGGGGAGGCTTTAGGATGATGGTAAAGAAAAATATAGCCCTCTTGCTTTTTTAAACCATTTTATAGTGCCAATTTAATTAAAAATTCAAAATCGAGATTTAAAAATATTCCCTTTTTTAGTATAAACTTAATAAAGATCAGTTTTGAAAAATAATCGATTTTTTCTCAAAAGCCAGGGGGGGCAACTGCCTCTTTTGCCCCGCCACCCTGCGGACGCCCATGGCTGCGAAGATTTCTTTATTTATTCATTCGTGTGCGTTGCGAGCGTTGAGGCCAGTTAAAGAGACGCTATGAATTATTATCTGCTCATTCTTCGATAACAGAAATGCTTACGTAGTATTCCGTTGGTGCTCGAGAAATCTTTTCGAGCGATCCCTGAATTATCTGCATAGCCATTTGGACTAGGAAATTCTTGAAAGTTAATAGGAGCGTAGGATGTAGGTGGAGGTCGATCGAGGAGGATAGAGAGAGTAGGGATAAATGGCGTGCCACTAACTTATGCGAGCCTGATACTTTTTCGCTCCTGGTGGCAGGGGCGCGTGACCCGAGGAGGTAGCTGTTAGAGCGAGAGGATATTAGGGGTAGAAAGAGAGGGGGATATTAGGAACGAGCGGGGTTTTTTAAATAGTTGTGCAATCGCAAGTGCATCAATACGCTTGCAAAGTACAGTTGAATTCTTTTTTAACCGACTTCAAAAAGGAGGAGGTTACAGATTCGACCCGTATGTATTTTTTTTTTACGTTTGTCCCCGCATAACTCTTCAGTCCTCAGCATGTGGACCGATTTTGATAATTTTTTCTTTTATTCGACGGTGGTCCCATCCTAGACTGCATCAACATTGACCCAATATTTTGCCAGTTCTGGTTAATAATAAAGACTATTGTCACTTAATTATTATTATTTTACGTACGTACGCACATATCTCCTCAGCATGTTGCGTCAAAATATATAAAACTAAAAAGTTGAGAATAAAAAAATTTAAAAAAAAAATCACAACCTACTTCAAAATAATAAAAACGCACTAAGAAGTAAAAAATAATTTTTCCCTTATTTAATCTACGACTCTCATATGTTTTAAATCGGCGCCAGATTTACGCAGTGCAAATGATGAGGCGCCGACTTAAAAAATATGAGAGTCGTAGATTAAATACGGGAAAAATTATTTTTTACTTTTTAGTGCATTTTTATTATCTCGAAGTCGGCTTTAATTTTTTTGTAAATTTTATTCTTGCTATTCCGACCAAGTGCATTTTCTTCAAAACGACGAAACACCTCACTTGGCAAACTAATCCTTCTAGCTTCTAAAAAAAACTCAAGTCGTTTGGATCAGGTGATCTCGCAAAAGGGTCAGTTGCCCCCTCCTGGCTTTTGAGAAAAAGTCGCTTATTTTTAAAAACTGGTCTTTATTAAGTTTATACTAAAAACCAGAATAATTCTAAATTTCGGCTTTAAATTTTTAATTAAATTGGCGCTACAAAATGAGTTGAAAAAAGCCAAGCGGGCTACTCGTTTTTTCATTACTATATTTCTCATCACCGTCACCCCAAAGTTGCCCCCTCCCGGGAAAAAGTCTACGGACGCCCTTGGTTTGGATTAGTTTTAAAAGAAGTTACGCGATTTTAAAAAGTGCCCGAATATTTTCGTCACTCATTGTGTGTGTGTGTCCCCGAGATTCCCCGAGTCGCGCATGTGTGCACAACGGGTCGACCAGCCACGGGCAGCTTTCGAGATTTCCAATAGAATCTTCTCGCTGTCCGTCGACGCTGGTAGCCGTCTGGTGGTGCGGCTCAGAAATGGCCTGGTAGTTGCCGGAGTCCGCCACGTTACGGCTTATCGCCCCGCTGATTCCGCCGTTAACGTTCGCGCTGGCCACGAGAGCGAGGTAGCCCCGACAGTCGGCTGGCGTTAACCTGGTTAACTGGTCTCGGCGACATAATGCGATAATAGTAGCGCCTAGAACGCGTCCTGCTATGCCGCTCGCCTAGGGATCGTCGAGAGGCCGTGGCTGCTCCGAGTAACGTCAGCGGCGAAGGTTAGCTACGCCGCTATTAAACCCTCCAACCGAATATCAGATGCAAGTCGGATAGAGGGGTCGCACAGTGTCGCTTGCAGCATCTAGGAACAGCGAGATGGACAGTAGTAAGGTGGACGACGAGAGCCAACGTAGTGTCAATGACGGGGACTGGATTTGCCCTGATTCTCAGTACGTAACATTCTCCCCCGACCGATCCCCTTCGACTCGCTGCGTGCAAGACCCCCGTATACATGTTGCGATTGGATGCTGAAAGACAGGCCGCTCCGTTAAGATCGTATGAAATCGGAGCGGTTCTCTGCTCGGACCAGCGAGCGGACGTAGGAGAACGACAACAGCTGCACCTCCTTCGGGGAGAAGTATCGCATTAACGTGGCGTTTATTCTTGCAGGTGCGCCAATGTAAACTTTGCCTGGCGAAACTCTTGCAACCGATGCGGAAAAGGTATATAACGCTCGATATGGTAACGTATGAAAGGATTTTCTTTAATAATATTGCTCGAAGTTAACACTTTATAAGTCTTGTCTCGAGTTAGAAGCGACGACTCGGCGTTATGTACATAAGTGCGTGTGTACGTTTGTTAATGGGGAGTACTTTTACACAGACAGAGGGGAGTGCCCTAAGAAGAAAAAGTTGGGCCAAGAGATCGGGAAGGCGGCTGCGGAGAAAAGTAGGGGATTGTTCAGGTGAGTACCGTAGTAATTGGCGGTGTTGACAGTGACGATAGCGTACAAGGTGGATCGATTTTTTACAGGAGTGTTTACAGGCGACAGAAGGCGGGGAGGACGAGCGGATCTGTTACCGAGGTGTGTTTGTATGTTTGCAGCGCGGACGACTGGCAGTGCAGTAAGTGCGGGAACGTGAATTGGGCCCGCAGGCAGCAGTGCAACATGTGCAACGCGCCGAAGTTCGGGGAGATCGAGGAGCGCACCGGATACGGCGGAGGGTACAATGACAGAGGGGTGGTAGAGTACAAAGAGAGAAGGGACGACGACGACGACTACGACGAGTTCGGGCGTCGCAAGAAGAAGCGGAAACTAGAAAGTCGGTCGGACGACGATTCGAAAGATTCTAGGTATAGTAGCCCTCCGCGTAACAAATCCAAAGACGAGGACGAGAGGGTCGAGCCGGAGGATCAGCAACGTGAAAATGTAATTACTACCGCCACGGAAGTTGAAGATACGCCTCGAGATTGTTATTAGGGCTGGGACTATTTGAATAATTTAATATTCGAATATTTTACAAGTATTCGAATGCTACGAATAAACTTCGAATATTTGAGTATTCGAATGTTATTATTCGAATAGTATTCGAGTATACTGAAATATTCGAATATTTAAGTATTCGAATAGTATTCGAGTATACTGAAATATTTGAATATTTAAGTATTCGAGTATACTGAAATATTTGAATATTTAAGTATTCGAATACTTAAATATTCGAATAGTATTCGAGTATACTGAAATATTCGAATATTTAAGTATTCGAATATACTGAAATGTTCGGATATTTAAGTATTCGAATACTTAAATATTCGAATAGTATTCGAGTATACTGAAATATTCGAATATTTAAGTATTCGAATATACTGAAATGTTCGGATATTTAAGTATTTGAATATTTAAGTATTCGAGTATACTGAAATATTTGAATATTTAAGTATTCGAATACTTAAATATTCGAATAGTATTCGAGTATACTGAAATATTCGAATATTTAAGTATTCGAATATACTGAAATGTTCGGATATTTAAGTATTCGAATACTTAAATATTCGAATAGTATTCGAGTATACTGAAATATTTGAATATTTAAGTATTCGAGTATACTGAAATATTTGAATATTTAAGTATTCGAATACTTAAATATTCGAATAGTATTCGAGTATACTGAAATATTCGAATATTTAAGTATTCGAATACACTGAAATGTTCGGATATTTAAGTATTTGAATATTTAAGTATTCGAGTATACTGAAATATTTGAATATTTAAGTATTCGAATACTTAAATATTCGAATAGTATTCGAGTATACTGAAATATTCGAATATTTAAGTATTCGAATTATATTCACCAAATAATTGAACAACTGAAGTATTCGACTATTCGAATACCGAAAAATTCGACAAATAGTCCGAGCCCTAATTGTTACGGGAGATAATTACGCGCGTTGTAAATTTTCAGGAGGAGGACGAAGAGGAGGAAGACGACGAGGAGGACGGCGACCTATCTAAATACGATCTCAGCGAGTGGGACGACTTCGCAGTGAAGAAAAAGTATATTTTCACCCGACTAATATCGTCCCGATTCATTCTCTTTATAATGAATATACTGCACACTCAATAATTTTCAGTACAAATGGGAGTACTGCGTCCTCGGAAGAGCGATCAAGGTAATGACAAAGTAAAATGAAAGAACCGTACAATTCCGAAGCAGCTTTTGTTTCACCATAGTTAAATTGAGAATCGTATCGTTGCTATTGAACGATTCGAGCGATGTTGCATATGCCGCCAGTAAGAGAGAAGGTCTTGACAAAACGGTCTTTTTTTTTACGCAGTCGTAACGTTTTACAGAGACAGAGACGACTGGAGGGACTCGGGCACATCCAGCCAGTGAGACAGCTTGTGCAGAAGGAAAGGTTTGACTTGGGTTTCGGGTATAAAGTTGATCCGCGACCGTGAGAATCTAGCTAAACGAATGATATGTCCTTGCTTTCGCGCCTCTAGACGCTATTATAGAGCCGGTAGATGTTAGATTGTGTGAACGGCGAACGGGCGAAGAGGATGAGAGTAGAGTTAGCCAGAGAGAGAGAGAGAGAGAGAGAGAGAGAGAGAGAGAAAGACCCGCTTGGAATCGTGACGGAAGACGGTTGTTAAGAGATTGGTTTCTTTTGCAGGTGAGAGGATGATCCCGCGAATGAATTGTCGCTTGCCGACTATGTGAGAACACAGGCAACGCAAGGGATTTAGTGATTTTTTTAGCGAGCACCTTTTGGATAAAAGTGACGGACAATACGCGGTTTATCGCAAAAGGGGATCGACTACCGAGATAAGCTTTACATTTCTGATCGAGCTCGATAGCCTCGACTCTCCGTTGGATGGAGAGCGAAACGTTAGGGAATACCCATTCGCGCAATATCGTCCTAATTGTTGCATTGATTAGTGGCGCGGGGAGGCCCGCGCGAAAGGAGACACTCGGCGTAGGTAGAAACGTTTCGCTATTAAACAGAAAGGAACAAGAGAGAGAGAGAGAAAAAAAAACGAAGAAAGAAAAACAGACAAAACCTGTAATTCCTGGTGTACACACATATGCGTGTAGGCTGCGGGATTGTAAAGCGCTGAATAGCGAGCGCCCGTAGAAGAACTCTTATTTCTAACTAATCCAAAGTCTTCGAGAAAGCTCTCTGCCGTCGCATCTTAAAACTTCTAACCACGTTTAATCAGAAGCCATGTATACTATTTGCCTGAAGCTGCTTCGAAGAGACCAACGGTTGTTCGCTCCTTTCATTTCTTTTCTTAATTTTCTTTCTCTCTTGGCTCGCTCTCTGCCACACACACACACACACACTCAGACGCCACCCTCTTTTTCTCTTTTTTCCCCCACCCACGCGTAAACGCTACAATTAAATGAATGTTAACGTGTAGTATTTAAAAGAAACACAACAACAAAAAAGAATACGAATCATTCCCTAATGAATACAAATTATGTATATACGATGTCTTCGGAATGAAGAGAGAGAGAGAGAGAGAGAGAGAAAAGGGATACCGTTTATCTTGCTTCGACTATCACAGATCCGAGTACGAAAAGCTGGGAGCAGCTTGCATGCGATCCGAGCATCGTTAGGACACGGACGATCGACTACATCGTGTCGAGAAAAAAAAAGTTTCAAAAGAGACGAGAAAAAAGGTATCGGAGAGTACGCGTGACCCACGTAAAAATAAAAAGAAAAAAAAAAAGAACGATATATATGCATATATATATATATATATATATATATATATATATATCATCGGTCAATTCTGATACCGACACGACTTCTTGTAAATATCTTTATTTTTCATTTATAATAAAAATCATTCGTCAACAACATAATCGTTTCTTAGTCGCTTAGTTCTTCTTTCTCTTAATGTATCCGTAAAACTACAAGTGGGGAGGGGGGGGTTATGATTATGCACAGTTGTTGGTCACTTGAGGATAGGAGAAAAGAGAGAGAGAAGGGGCGGGGGAGAGGGCGAAGGGAGGCGATATCGTTAAGGAGTATGTTGCAACAGGTATATATATAATATATATATCGTATATATGTACAATTATGAATTTGAGCTTGCTTGACTTGCGTTTTTCTTCTTTAAGTATCTCCGTGATAAAAGGAAGGATGAGTCGTATTCACCGGCGTATCGTTCGTTCGTCGTCGTCGCTCCATCGAAGGATACTTGACCCTAAGTATCGCGCGATCGCTCTCCTATCGCGAACGATCGCGTGGTCGAATAATAAAACGTGAAAGGAAGAAGGGGAAGGGTGGGGTGGGGGGAGGAGGAGGGGAATTACGATTGTGTATCCACCTCTGTTTCTCTTTTTTTTTTTCTTTTCTTTTTCGTTAAATCTCCTTTTCTCTGCTCCGTGCCTCTCGCCCGGTTTCCTCCTCTACGATCCACGGGCTCCTCGGGGGCCGACGACTTCCGATTCTCTACGTCCACGGTACCCGTGTATCTCGGTCGACGAAATAACGATCGCTACGAAGAAACCGGATTTTACATTAGTTATTTACAGACGAGTCGAACACGGTGGATTACCGCGCGAGCACCTTCTCCGTAACGGCAACTTTCGAATTTACAGAAGCGAGAGGAACCTCCGATTTAGCCGAGGGAACGAATACATGCTCTCTGAGAAGACGATGGGACCTGATTCGGTAGACGCGAGATATTAGGGGATTTACAAAGAGGGGGAGGGGCGTGAGACTCGGCAACGATTTCAATTAAATCTCGCGGATAGAATCGAAGATAACTAAGATAGTCTATGAAATATTCGGCGCTTCCAGTACAAGTGCGTGTAACTGTGGACTTTAAATTATTAAGGAACTCTATTCTCTGTACAAATTCGAGTCGAGGATAGCGAAAAGAATCTGGTTACGAAGACGCTTAAACGAGTTTAGCGCAAATTCTTGTCGTTGAATACCTAATAGACTATTGGATAGTTAATTTTCTCCGGTTTGCTACCTGTGCACTGAGTTTCGTTGAAATCGATGCTTAGGCGCTGGAAATGGTACAATGAGGTCGTGAATTTAAACAACTCTAATTGAAGCTTCAGATCTTCTCCGATATCTGTAACGCCGAATATGTTCAGTTTAACGCTCCGCCGAATTTACGACCTTATTATACCTCTTCAAGCTACTGTACTCGTGGTCCGCGAATGAGAATCGAACGAGAGAAAGCGTCCCTTCGCGCGCCCAGACCCGAAGCATTCCGCAAAGAGACGGCGACGTACATCCCTCGATAATTAATCACCGCGTTAACGTTATAACCTCAAAAAGCTATGCGCCCTCTCTCGGGAGCATCGTCGCGGACCAATGAAGAGCCCTCTCTCCCCTCGGGGCAAAATGGAATCGCCGAAAGGGACACGGAAAGGCCACCAACGATCGTAATAATCGCCGTCACGATAGTGCACGGTCGAAGAAGCTTTTACTTCGGCATGAAGAACTGCTGATGCGAGTGGGAGTTGGGCGGTGGATGGAGGTTCGGATGCGGTGGCCCGCTGCCCCTGGTGCCGGTGGCGTACAGTTGCTGTTGGAAGTTGTGGAATTGTTGAGCATAATTCGGGTCCGACATGCTGGGCCCACTGCCGACGAATGGGCTGTTCTTGAAGTTGCTAGTGGCGCCGCCCATGCTGGGCGGTAGCGGCTGCGTGGCGTCCGGCGGCGGGCCCAGGCCCATGGGGCTGCCTTTGCTGCCGGAGACGTACATGCCGGGGTTCGGCTGGCTGGGGACTTGCGACACCATGTCCGGCGGGAAGACTTTATCTGGGTCCATAGAGCCGCCCGGGAAGACCCCGCCGCCGACCATGTGCTGCATGCGCATCAGGTTCGGCTGGGGTCTCATGTTGCCGACGGGTCTCATGGACGGGTGGACGCCGACCGACGTGTTCATCGACTGGCCGTCCATCCTCGGGGAGCCGCCCATGCCGGGGATGCCGGCGCTCATGGCCGTCGGCATGCCGCCGTGCGGGCCCATGCTGTTGGGCACGCAGCCGTTCGGGAAGTACTGGAGATTTACAGAGGGTGTGCCCATCTTCGACTCTAGATTGGACAGTGGATTGGTGAACCGCTGGAGGAAGTCCAGGCTCGGCGGGCCCCTGGGCGTGTGGCCGACGTTGGGCCTGGCTGGCAGGTATTGTATCGTGTTCGGCGCGCTGGGCTTCACTTGCACGTTCGCCCCGTTGTACGGGCTGGGCCCGGTCACGTGCCCCGCCATCAATCTCGGCGGTGGCGCGTGGGGATCGCCACCCGGGTATGGGCCGCCCGCGTTCCCCGGATGGCCGCTCATCATCCCGTGGCCCATTATCGGGTGTCCCATTTTGCTGGGCACACCGGGGCTGCCCGTGTGCGACGTGGTGGGGCTGTAGCTGGTCGGCGGGCCCGCCAGGCCCATGCACATCCCTCCCACCTCGCCCGGCTCGCTGGCGGGGCCTCCCATGTGACAGCTGCCGTTCATCTCGCCGCCCATTTGCATCATGTGCATGCCGTGCGGGTTGGCGAACTGCATCATCCCGGGATTGCCAGAGTGAATGGGCCCCTCGTTGCCCAGCGAGTTGCTGGCCGCTGTGTTCGTCAGCTGCTGGCTCATCTGGGCCAGGGAAGTGATGGGATCGAAGTGGTTTGTACTCATGGCGGTCAGACTGCCGAGTCGACCTCCGATATTGTTGGGATTTAGAGGCACATTGTCTGAAGGTTGACTCACGTTTATGGATGGCCTACCGCACGGGAAAGAGGCACCCGGCCCTCCAACTAGAGGAGGCACCACGGTAGGGTTTCCGGGGTTACTTGGATTAGATACTGTGGGCTGTTGCTGCTGTTGCGGTTGCGGCTGCTGTTGCTGCGACTGCTGCTGCTGCTGCTGTTGTTGTTGTTGCTGCTGCTGCTGTTGTTGTTGGGACTGTGTTTGCTGCTGCTGTGTATCCTTCACGGATGGCGGGGACGTGTCAGGTTTCGTGGTAGGCGACGCCGGTACTGTCCTCGGCGGGCCCATGCTGTCTGGCATGTTCGTATTGTGCGGCGCCGGACTGCTTTGCGCGCTGGACTTATTCCCAGGCTTGCCAGGATCAACGGGAGTATGGGGAGCGCCATTGCCCGGCGTGTGCGGAGTGTGGGGAGTGTGAGGACTGTGCAAAGAGCCCGCGAAGCCGCGGTTCATACTGTCCATCTGAACCGGGCTCGCGCCCTCGGATCTGGCGGGGAATTGATTGCTGCTGTCCATGCTCCCCGGCAAGATCCTGCTGGGCATCTCTGTATTGCTGGCCGTGTTTCTAAACACACAGCGGAACACAGAATTATTGGGAAACTTAGTGGAGGCGTGGCTTAGATTTCAGCGCTCTGGTGGTAAGTTGGCGAACTATTGAAAGTAGGTCCGGATCCCACCAAACATTGCAAATAACTATTTATTAATCGAATAAATAAAAATTTAGCGTTCAAACAAATTTAAAAACACTCGTTTTTCACAACATGTCTATTTAAACACTGATAATCGTATGGACTTCGACGGATTTCGACCTACTCTCAGTAGTTCAATTTTCTGCCACTAGTTGGCGTATCGAAATTCTTGGTTTCCCAATACACCCGGCCCTCCAGAGCACCGGATCTCTACCGAACAACGCTAATTCTCTTTAAATCTTACGTGGACAAGTTGCCGTCCTTCAGACTCGTGTTCGGCTGCTTCTGTATAGTCAATTCCTGCCCCTCGAACGTGTTTAGGTACTGAATCTGCTGGGGGCTCGGCACCGGCATCAGATTCGCCTCCTTAACGCCCGCCGCGTTCACCGCTCCGCCGTGCTGCTGCTTTTGCTGGGCTAAGGATTGCAGCGTGCGGCAAAACATACCATCCACTATGTTGTAACATATAACAGGGTCAATCCACCGCGCAACACTTAAGCAGCGAGGAGCTTCTTTAAAAGTATTCTATTACAGTATTATAATAACCATTCCTTTACTCAGTCGTTGCATCAACGTCCCTCGAGTGCGATTTAATGTAAAGTGTTATTCGATGCGTGAAACGTTTATACAGTAATTCAGCAATGTACAGTGAAACCCCTTCGCCCCCCTTACCGTTCGGTGGCTGGCCGGCGGAGAAGTCCAGCGACGAGTCCTTCTGGGCGTTCGCGCCGCTGGGGCTCAGCGTGGACATGTGAGAGTGCGAGACGGGCGTGCCCGGGTTGCTGTGGTTCAGCCTCGTCGTCGACACAGCCGTCGCGTTCCCCACCTGAGGGTTTGGCGAGTCTTGGCTGGTCGGGCTCTGCCCCGGCAAGTGGCCCGTTCTCTGATTACTCAGCTGGAACTGCCTGTTGCAATCAGCCGGCGAGTTCAAGGCCGAACTGGCGCGGGGCGACGGTAACGACAGATTACTGGTCGGATTGTTCGGCGAGGATGGATTCGGGCTTTGTATCGCGATCGGCACGCTCGCGGACCGGGTGGTTTGGTGATACGGAGGCGGCGGGCCTTGGCTACGCGGCACCCCAACCATCCCTGCGCCGCGCAACGGAACACCAGTCCCAGGGCTTCCGACGCTGGCCTGTAACGCGCGTAATAAGCGACTTAATATTACAATTCTCCCGTGGGCGTGCTTTTAAGGATGTATCGGACGTACAATGTCAGACAAAAGTATGTGAAATTTGAAATACTTGAATATCTACGTCTTAAGGCTGATTCACACACGTCCAGTAATTTAGTCGAGTAATTTCGTAATTTACCATTGCTTTACTAAAATACTCGATGAAATTTTAGAGTCCACACACGGTAAATTATTAAATTACTTGCTACTCGACTAAATTACTCGACGTGTCTAAATCAGCCTTTACGCATTGTAAATCTAGATGTAAGGAACTTGAACGACAGCTGGAGTCCTATTTTTAATCCTAGGAAGGTATTTTTCACTTTACAAACGCTTTCTCAAGCATTATTTGCTAAACTTTTGGCAGTGAAAATGCCCAGAATTCACAATTTTCTCAAGTTATAATTTATTTCTTTAAAACGGTGTAGTGAAAACAATTGAAACTCGGCAGATATTTTCATCTACCCATATACTA
Source organism: Andrena camellia (assembly GCA_029448645.1). Classification (NCBI taxonomy): domain Eukaryota; kingdom Metazoa; phylum Arthropoda; class Insecta; order Hymenoptera; family Andrenidae; genus Andrena; species Andrena camellia. The sequence continues at coordinate 26,476,906 of CM055678.1, read as the reverse complement.
TATGTAAAAAAAAAAATTGAAAACTGGTACCATTTCTTCAACATTTTTTCAACTGGTTTATCTGTCAAGATCGTCTCTTTCCACGTGTAAAATTAGTGAAAATTAAAATCGTTATAACTCAGCCACCGTTTAGTGAATTCGTTTAAAAGTTTCGGAGCACATCAGGAATATTAGAAAGAAATATCTCACAAATTTTCATCAACTTGGTACCATTTTGAAAATAGGTCCAATACATCCTTAATCCACTTAGGGCTGGGACTATTCGGATAATTTAATATTCGAATATTTTACAAGTATTCGAATGATACGAATAAACTTCAAATATTTGAGTATTCGAATGTTATTATTCGAATATTTGAGTATTCGAATGTTATTATTCGAATATTTAAGTATTCGAATACTGAAATATTCGACCAGTAATCGACTGATATTTAAGTATTCGAATACTTAATACTATTCGTATATTTCAGTATTCGATTATTTAAGTATTTGAATACTGAAATATTCGAATATTTAAGTATTCGAATAGTATTCGACTGATATTTAAATATTCGAATACTGAAATATTTGAATAGTATTCGACTGATATTTAAGTATTCGAATACTGAAATATTCGAATAGTATTCGACTGATATTTAAGTATTCGAATATTTAAGTATTCAAATACTTAAATATTCGAAAGTTAACTATTCGAATACTGAAATATTCGAATATTTAAGTATTCGAATAGTATTCGACTGATATTTAAATATTCGAATACTGAAATATTTGAATAGTATTCGACTGATATTTAAGTATTCGAATACTGAAATATTCGAATAGTATTCGACTGATATTTAAGTATTCGAATACTGAAATATTCGAATAGTATTCGACTGATATTTAAGTATTCGAATATTTAAGTATTCAAATACTTAAATATTCGAAAGTTAACTATTCGAATACTGAAATATTCGAATAGTATTCGAATACTCGGATATTCGAATTATATTCGCCAAATAATTGAGCAACTGAAGTATTCGAATATTCGAGTACCGAAAAGTTCGACAAATAGTCCCAGTCCTAAATTCAATCCGCACCTTGTTCTTCCCATCGAGAAACTGATGCTGCAACTTGTGCCAATCCATAGTGGAGCACTGAGTGGGCACTACCGAGGGAACGTTCGTCGCCGGGCACGACGACACCGCCGTCCCTTGCGCGGCGTCTAGCGCGCTACCAGGCTCCTCTTTGTGCTCCGGGAACAACATCATCTGCATTTTCCTTATAGTCGCTAACTGGACCTCCCGGTGTTGCCTCTGCTGCGGCGTCAGATTCTCGTCCGGTACTTTAACGCCCTGCAGCGACGGTTGCAAGCTGCCTGGGCCCGGGCTTGTAGTGCCTCCTAGTAAATTGGGACTGTGGCCCATTGTGGTACTATTAGGAGCTTGCGGATTCGCTGTAACGAAAGGTATACTTCTAATGACCAAGCAGATGAAAACAAAATCCCTGGTAAAGGCGCAGAAGTCTGCGCTCTATACTCTGACGCGTAGAATGTTCTGCGCGCCTCGGCTACTTATGTCGAGAATTAAAACAGTGAACGGAGCATTACCTGCGTTACCAGGCGAGTTCGGCACAAGGCAAGGCACGTCTATACTCGCATCGTCCAGAGACGGCTCAGAGTTGCCGCCGTTCAGGTTCCTCAAGTTGGGCTGCTCGTTCCAGAACGGCGGTGTGTTCGGGTCCAGGGCCGGCAGATCGGGAGGCTGTTCGGTTTGAAAGCTATTGTTCGCCCCTCCCTGGTGGCCTTTCTGTTTCATCATCGCGAGATTGTTCAACCATTGGGCGGGATTCTGACGAAACTGGTTTACTTTATTCGGATGTTTCTAGAATAACAGTATTACATTCTCGTATTCATAAGCGGCGAGCACAACGGATTTACGATCCCACGCAACTCCGAGACCTACCTCTAAATACTTCTTGGTGCCCGGCTGGGCGCAGTGGTAAGCGATAATCGACGGGTACTGCCCCTGCAGCACGGCGTCAGCGCCTTTGTTCGCTAGCGTCGTAGAAAATACAAAAATCTGGCTCTGCTGCTGCATGTATTGAGCCTCGCCGCTTCCTGTGCTAGTACCCATCTGTTTCCCAAGCACATTACTAACTAGCGGCTGAATTCCGTCCGCAGTGATCACGTTACCACTACAATCTACAAACGACAGAAGCATAGTTAACAGTTCAGCGCGCGACTACCCCGTCGTCGGGGCTGAAACAACATAAGCGCAGCCGGAAACGGCCCCGATATCTGTACCAGGCAAGTCGTCGGCGGGATTATTGTGATCCCCTTCCTGCTTCACCGAATTCAATAACGGCTGGTTCGCCGCGCTGTTCTGGCTGTCGCCCGGCAGGGCGCCCTCGCCGTTGGACGACTCCAAGCACGGATCCCTTGCGCACTCTGTCGCGTCCTCGCCAGTCGCATCGTCGTTGTTCGCTCCGCTGCCCTCCTCCTTGATCTTGACGGCGTCGGTGTCAGGCTCCTCCTTGACGACAGTAGCAGGTACGCAGGTCGGTTCGCTGGCCTTCTTTTCGGTTTTCATGTTTGGAGGCTTGCCGTTGGACGATCGTATCCCTGTCAGACGTTGGCCAGCCGTGTGACGATTAAACGCATGGCCACTATCGTCCGCTGCACAGGTGTATCTGGTAGAGGTTAGCAACCGGGTGCGGGGGGGGGGGGGAGGAGGAAGGGGGGAGGGTTGCACCGGGTTCTCGCGCGGTCGTCCGGAATACTCTAGACGATGGGCCGCGGTGCGGTTCCCTCGGAGGGCATGCCCGCGGGGGCCCTGTTACCTCCGCGACGGCGTAACTCCTGGTGGACGTCGGTGCCTCGCGCCCACGCTCATCTAATCGGCCGAGAGGCTGAGTCGGCTACCAGCGCTCGCAGGGGTGTCCTCTCCGGAGGGGCAGCAGAATCCGTGGGGAGCCAATATCCGGGAGCGGGACGAAGATATCTCTTAAATGTCAGCGCCGTGTGTCCGCGGCGGGCACGTAGCGCGCACTACGGGCCCAAAAAACCTCGCAGCCGTTCGGGCACGTTGCTGGCCGCGTTAGACGTGTCCCGAAAACATAGAAGCCGCGGGGGAGGGGGGGGGGAGGGCCCGATGCACGATGCACGCTGCACTCAGATCTCGTTCCCGTTCGCTAGCATTGTTCTCCAACTTTATTTGTCACTTCATGGTCGCTTTGATTATTTATTTCTTTTACGCACGGCTGCCAACCGACCGTCGAGCACTCGGACATCGTTTTAACGCCGCTCACGAGAGAGTGAGTGAGCGAGCGCGCGCGGAGAAGGAGGGGTTGATGCGCGCTGCCGTCGCGCAGAGAAGGACGGCGGCGGTGGTGAGGGAGCGCAGGCCGGAGACAACTTCTCGCCGTGTTCTCTCGCTCGCCCAGCGTCCCGATCGTCGCCCGCAGGCCTTACTATTTTCGTCTTTCTTCGCTCGTATTTTCACTCATTCTTTCGCACCTTTTATCGCCCAGCCGAGCTCGCATACCTTCGGCTCTCCCCCCCCCGCCCCGCCTCTCGCAATCTTATGATGCCCCCCCGCGCCGCCCTCGTATTCGCGCGAGCGATATCTCCCTAGGCGCCTTTATTTACCGCACGGTATCGAAACCCTGCGTGAAATTAAATTTGGCGACCAAGAGGGCCAGGGACGCGAGCGAACGGCTGCGGAGCCTCGGGCTTCTTTCGCCCACCTTCTTGGCTTTTAATTTCTAACGTCGCACGGTTTCCGTATACGGAGCGCAGGGAACTCTACCTGCGGCGATGCACGCGGGATCTATTGAACTCTATCAATCTGTACTAGCGGGGGATCGAACTCGCACCGGGAGCTGATCTCTTAATGAAATTCTGATTAATGTTCGCACCGAGGCACGATTTCGCGCGGTCCGCGCTTTTAGGGCTCAGGTTAGGAGGAATACCTCGCACCGGAATATTATGTAATTAGGTGGGATTTGGAAAACGATGCGGAGCTCTTCCCGCAACCCGAATATTTAATATGGATGTCCGTTTTAAGGTTAAGATTCGTTTACATAGCTGGAATATCCGAGGAAAGTTTGCTGCAACAGATGCTCCCGATTGCCGTACTTGACGCGAATGGAAATTCTACCGAGGCGGTATTTTTAAAACGTAAAAGAACGACGTCGCGGAGACGTGCGAGCGTTTTAATCGCGCGTACTTGAGCTGGGCGTTGCTCGAGAGAATATGAAGAGAAGGAAGCAGAAATTCCTGTGACCCGCCGCAATTGTATCAAAATTCTACGTGCAAACACCGAATGCCCAACGCATCCGTCGCCGATGTTCCTTGATCGATCAAACGGCACGGAAGCTTTTAGTTAATACAATTTAATACAGCGACGTCCTTAACCGCTACGTACTGGTCGTCGCAATTAAATGCGGCACGAGAAACGATAGGTGAATGCGTAATTATACCTTAACTTAAAAACATGGAGGCATATATTTTCAGGAGATTCATTCTTACGCTTGCAAACAGTATTTCTGAGTTCCATGCAACAATTCGTGAATGTAACCTAGCACCCGCAAGGTTTTGGGACTGCTTCGACTAATACTGTTATGTCTAGCAGGTTAAACGAAGCTCGTTGAAGCATGTCGCAGTTGGAGCTAGATCCCCAGTTCACGCAAGGCCTGCACCTCCTGCATTCCACAAATAAAGACTCCGCGGAGCAGTTACGAGCGCTTTTGGACGAAGCGATTAAGCAGAAATGTGGGCCCTCCAAAATGCTAGCGAACGTGCTGCATAAAAAGGTAATTCGATGGAGGCGCGGCGTAGAGCGGTACACAGGGTTACCAAGGTGCTTGGTTGCGAAAGATATTAATTCAGATATTGTACTTACAGAGTTAGTTCTGATATCAGGGCACTCGTGAAGCATAGGAGTTTACATTCGCGTAAAAAGATATTCAGTACTTGATCCCTCTGTACGCATCGTTAGTGATGGGATCTGAAGCACTTTGAAGCGCTTTGAATGTATCTTGCATACCAGGTGACTAATTCGAAGCACTTCGAACTTCATTCGAAGCTTAAAACTCTTGAAAGTTCTGATAAGTCTTGAGTCTTGATAGGTCTTGAAAGTCTTGGAAGTTTTGAAAGTGTTGAAAGTCTTGGAAGTTTTGCGAGTCTTGGAAGTTTTGAAAGTCTTGAAGGTCTTCATCGTTTTGGATGTTTTGAGAGTCTTGGAAGTTTTGAAAGTCTTGGAAGTTTTGAAAGTCTTGAAAGTTTTGAAAGTCTTGATCATCTTGGAAGTCTTGGAAGTTTTAAGAGTCTTGAAAGTCTTGGAAGATTTGAAAATCTTGAAAGTCTTCGTCGTTTTGGATGTTTTGAGAGTCTTGAGAGTCTTGGAAGTTTTGAAAGTCTTGGAAGTTTTGCGAGTCTTGAAAGTCTTGGAATTTTTGCGAGTCTTGAAAGTCTTGGAAGTTTTGAAAGTCTTGAAGGTCTTCATCGTTTTGGATGTTTTGAGAGTCTTGGAAGTTTTGAAAGTCTTGGAAGTTTTGAAAGTCTTGAAAGTTTTGAAAGTCTTGAGTCTTGGAAGTTTTAAAGTCTTGGAAGATTTGAAAATCTTGAAAGTCTTCGTCGTTTTGGATGTTTTGAGAGTCTTGAGAGTCTTGGAAGTTTTGAAAGTCTTGGAAGTTTTGCGAGTCTTGGAAGTCTTGGAAGTTTTGAAAGGTTTGAAGGTCTTGAAAGTCTTCATCGTTTTGGATGTTTTGAGAGTCTTGGAAGTTTTGAAAGTCTTGAAAGTCTTGGAAGTTGTGAAAGTCTTGAGAGTCTTAGAAGTTTTGAAAGTCTTGAAGGTTTTGAAAGTCTTGAAAGTTTTGAAAGTCTTGAGTCTTGGAAGTTTTGAAAGTCTTGGAAGTTTTGAAAGTCTTGAAAGTTTTGAAAGTCTTGAGTCTTGGAAGTTTTAAGAGTCTTGAAAGTCTTGGAAGTTTTGAAAGTCTTGAAAATCTTCATCGTTTGAAGGTCTTGAAAGTCTTCATCGTTTTGGATGTTTTGAGAGTCTTGGAAGTTTTGAAAGTCTTGAAGGTTTTGAAAGTCTTGAAAGTTTTGAAAGTCTTGAGTCTTGGAAGTTTTGAAAGTCTTGGAAGTTTTGAAAGTCTTGAAAGTTTTGAAAGTCTTGAGTCTTGGAAGTTTTGAAAGTCTTGGAAGTTTTGAAAGTCTTGAAAGTTTTGAAAGTCTTGAGTCTTGGAAGTTTTAAGAGTCTTGAAAGTCTTGGAAGTTTTGAAAGTCTTGAAAATCTTCATCATTTGAAGGTCTTGAAAGTCTTCATCGTTTTGGATGTTTTGAGAGTCTTGGAAGTTTTGAAAGTCTTGAAAGTTTTGAAAGTCTTGGAAGTTGTGAAAGTCTTGAGAGTCTTAGAAGTTTTGAAAGTCTTGAAGGTTTTGAAAGTCTTGAAAGTTTTGAAAGTCTTGAGTCTTGGAAGTTTTGAAAGTCTTGGAAGTTTTGAAAGTCTTGAAAGTTTTGAAAGTCTTGAGTCTTGGAAGTTTTGAGAGTTTTGAAAGTCTTGAAAATCTTCATCGTTTTGGATGTTTTGAGAGTCTTGATCGTCTTGGAAGTTTTCAAAGTCTTGGAAGTTTTGAAAGTTTTGGATGTTTTGAGAGTCTTGAGAGTTTTGGAAGTTTTGAAAGTCTTGGAAGTTGTGAAAGTCTTGAGAGTCTTAGAAGTTTTGAAAGTCTTGGAAGTTGTGAAAGTCTTGAGAGTCTTAGAAGTTTTGAAAGTCTTGAGTCTTGGAAGTTTTGAAAGTCTTGGAAGTTTTGAAAGTCTTGAAAGTTTTGAAAGTCTTGAGTCTTGGAAGTTTTGAGAGTTTTGAAAGTCTTGAAAATCTTCATCGTTTTGGATGTTTTGAGAGTCTTGATCGTCTTGGAAGTTTTCAAAGTCTTGATCGTCTTGGAAGTTTTGAGAGTCTTGAAAGTCTTGATCGTCTTGGAAGTTTTGAAAGTCTTGAATGTCTTTAATAAAAATAAAGACTACTTCGAAAGTCTTGATCCCCATGAAAGTCTTTAATAAAAATAAAGACTACTTCGAAAGTCTTGATCCCCATGAAAGTCTTTAATAAAAATAAAGACTACTTCGAAAGTCTTGAAAGTCTTTAATAAAAATAAAGACTACTTCGAAAGTCTTGATCGTTTTGGAAGTCTTGCAAGTATTGAAAGCCTTGAAAATCTTGCTTCAAAGTCAGGTAGGTTTCGGACCCGTTTCGGACTACCGCCGACTCGCGGGACAATACAGTCATAAACCGCGACCCTGACGAGACCCTCTGGCCGATCAACCTACCCAGCTTTCGGCAACCAGATGTTCATACTCAAGACTTTCAAGACTTTCGAGACTTTCAATACCTACCAAGACTCGAGACTTATCAAGACTTTCAAGCTTCGAATCACGTCCGAAGTGGTTCGAAGTTTTCGTCATGCATATAGCTTCGAAGCGCTTCTAAAATATTCTGATTTTCAGTACATGATGGAGGAGCCGGTGTTGAGCGACCACAGCAGCAGCAGCGGCAGCAAGAAGAGCAAAAGCTCCGGGTCCTCTTCCAAGCACTCGAGCAAGTCCAGTAAAAACAGCTCGCCTGTGAATCTACCTACGAGGGATACTCCGCCTGACATTATGCAGAGCGACAACACGCTGGCGCTAGAAATACTAGAGGACGACCTGACGTGCGTTATCTGCAAAGGGATGGACGTCGGGGCGAGGAACAGACTCGTGGAGTGCTTGGAGTGCCACTCTTTGTATCATCAGGAGTGCCACGTTCCCCACATAGTAGATTCGCAGATAGATGTTCCGGGCTTGGTGTGGTATTGCTCGAGCTGCTCGAAGTCCCAGGTGTGTGTGTTCACTCGCATTATAATTTGTATTTAAAATTGTACCCGCTTCGGCCAGCGAACCTGTGCAAATAGAATTACAGCCAGAATTAATTGCTCCTCCTCGATCTGCAGGTCCCAAAAGAAAGGAGCTCACCAAAAACAGTGATAGAAACGAAATCCAAAGAGCAGAAGAAGTCCAACTCAAGTAAATCCCACTTCAATATCGAGCATCCACTCTCTCCGAGTCTCTTCCCCTCAAAACGATTTCTTTTAAACAGGTGGCGCCAGCAAAGTGACGCCGAACATTCACATTATAAGCGCAGACAGGAGGCTGAAAGATATGATGAAGAAAGCGAAGCAAGAGAAACGAAGCACAAACGCCGCGCAGAGTTCGAAGAACTCTTCCTCCGGGCCAGCGCTGTCATCGACCAAGTCTCAGGAGAAGTCGCTGATGTACAAAATCAAGTCAGGCGTGGAGTGAAATTCGCGCCTTTCGCCAGCACCGTGACAATATCTTACGACGTAGAAGAAATTTTATAAACCGACTTTACGAGACGATTAATCGACGATCATAATCACAATTAATGTTAACGTAACAGAATCGACAGGGCGACCAATGTTTCCAGCCAAAGCAGCGTGCGAACGAGCTTCAAACGAACACTGTCAATTTTATATCGAGCTGTTCAGGAGTGGGCCAGCTGTACGGCGAAGCTCAGCGATTCTATTGCCTTTTATATTATTTAGTTTCGTCATGCGAGAGTGCACGATCTTTTTTAGTAGATTTGTTACGAAACCTGCATGGAACGTGGGCGGTGATGTGGTTTGTTATTATGATTTTTAGCCAAGGAAATATAAATTTTTGGTACCCCAGTATGATTCGAGTACTTCCGTCGAATTCTTGTCCTCGGAATCATTCATCCAGAGCAGACGTAAACGGAAGGAAGCTCTTCGAAGGGTCCTGGTGTTCCAAGAGACGGTACGATCGCCGGGTTCATTTATAATACCAATATATTTTTGCAATTTTCCAAATGCTTATTCGTTTGTCCCTACGTCCCATTGAAAATTTGGCAAGAGTCATTTCGTTCTCGAGTGTTACTTAAAACCTACTTATATGCAAGATGGGGGGAGGCCAGGGGCTGAAAACTATTTACACGGGACCTGTTCTCTCATTCCGCATGCGGTACACACATCAATTGACTCTCAGTCACACGTAAAGCAGTTATCGCCCACACTTCCCATTCATTGTCGACGTATAGCCAGTGAAAGCCAGCGAATCCAAGGTACCTGATTTGTGCTGAGCTTGCGAATCCAAGGAGACAGTACACGGAAAGTACGAACTACTTTAACACCGTCCTCTTTAAAAATTTCAGTACATTATCATACAGGCTGCGCGCTGGCGCGCAGCTCGACTCGTGGAATTTATCAAACGTTTCACCAACCATACGTGCACAGCGCAGCGTAGCCTGGCCACGAAAAAGGATACGCACTCAGAATCCATGCGAATGAAGACGCGCGCCCGTTTTACATACTCCTTCTTGTCTCGCACACGGTGATTCCCCGGCGACGGATGGCTCACCGGACCCGGGGAACAGTCGTCGTCCCCCCATCGTTACCGAAGCTTAACAAAGAATAATCTTAACTCGACGCTCGGATTCGTCTATAACTACTAAGCATGACGTACTAATCGACTCGGTAAAACCGCTGAACATTCCTCAGTTTAATTACAATACAGTACATACGTTGAATGCGGAATTGACAAGCTTTTCTCAGATGGATGGAGTCAACTGTCGAGCGTACAGAAATATCGGGGAATCCTGCCGGCCCCGTGAGATTCTCTGGAAAACTCTAAAAAGACCAAAGAAGAATTTGTAAATTATAGCTCGTAAATTAGGGCTGGGACTATTTGTCGCATTTTTCGGTATTCGAATACTTCAGTTGCTCAATTATTTGGCGAATATAATTCGAATATCCAAGTATTCCAATATTTAAGTATTCGAATACTATTCGAATATTTAAGTATTCGAATACTATTCGAATATCCACGTATTCTAATATTTTAGTATTCGAATACTATTCGAATATCCAAGTATTCGAATATTCAAGTATTCAAATACAATTCGAATATTTAAGTATTTGAATAGTATTCGAATACTTGTAAAATATTCGAATATTAAATTATTCGAATAGTCCCAGCCCTACTCGCAATTGATTACACAGCATCTTTCAATATACAAGGTGATTTAAATGCTCGAACACGACCCAGAAGCCGCCAGGCTTCTACCTAAATATTCGCACTTTCTGTCTGCGTAGTTGGAACATCTAAGAAGCGGGGGATTCCCGATATTTCTGTTTCTATGTGCACGCGTACATTTCAGGGCGCAGCGTACTGCGCGGGACTTCCCAACGAATTGCGCTCGAACGTGTGGTGTAATAGCGTACAAGGTATTCTGCGTGAACCTCTGAAAGGAATCGTTAAAAAATGTATCCTACACAGTTGTCGGGGGTTGCTCGATAATAGCGACGAGTTGTATAATATGTGCGCACGTATGTAAGCGTACGTCAATCTGGACTATGTACAACAATGTGAATGAAGAGTCATGCCCTTAGAAGTACTGATCCTTATATCGTGGATGGCGAGTTCCTGTGGCCGTTTAGCGGAATTGGGAATGAAGGTGCTTGTAACAGACACGAGTCAGGACACTTTGCAATTCCAGTAGCTTCGTTCCATGGGAGATTACGTTGTCGAAATTAGGGTTAGGACTATTGGTCGAATTTTTCGGTATTCGAATATTCGAATACTTCAGTTGCTCAATTATTTGGCGAATATAATTCGAATACTTAAATATTCGAGCAGTATTCGAATACTTAAATATTCGAATAATAACATTCGAATACTCAAATATTCTAGTATTCGAATACTTAAATATTCTAGTATTCGAATACTTAAATATTCGAGTAGTATTCGAATACTTAAATATTCGAGCAGTATTCGAATACTTAAATATTCGAATAATAACATTCGAATACTCAAATATTCGAAGTTTATTCATAGCATTCGAATACTTGTAAAATAATCGAATATTAAATTATTCGAATAGTCCCAGCTCTAGTCGAAATGCCTGCGGGCTCTCTGATCTCGCTTGAATAATATAAAAGTATTAAATGAACGCAGGAATGAAGAGTTTAAGAATGGTAATTGGAATATTTACAGGCAATTGTGAAAGCGTTCCATCCACAATTTAAGAAGAAGCAGTAGATCTTCATTCAAATATACACACGCATATACTTTCAACAGCTTATTGGCTAAAGTTTAAACTAACGCACCTTATCGCCCAGTGTAATTGCCACGAGATCTTCGTTAGTTAATAAAGTAACCGCGAAGTGGATTCTTTGAAGATTTCTTTCTCTTCTATTGCGAACTGACTTTAATATATTTCCCATTTGCCACTTTGTGGGGCGATAAAGCGCGATAGTTGACGATGGAATTGAAAGAAAATGTTTAATACCATTACAACTAAACTGTGTATATACGATACATAGTTTGCACAATACTTTAATTCAACATAAATATTTGCACTGTGAGATTAAAGAGTATCAGACTTATAGAAGCGGATATATTACTTCGAATGAATGACAAAATCTTTTCCAAGATCACCGTTACAGGCTCCAGGCTATATCCAATGCAGGAAGACTATCCGATAGTATCTTACAATGAAAAACGAAGAGAAGTATTTCCTTTTAATGCAAACACTACTCGCGAGAATATTCTATTTTACAAATTTATTTAAAAAAAAAATAATAAAAAAAAACGTCGCCGCTTGCGCGCACAATTTCTTCTAACGTTTGGAAAGACACGTATTTTATGAATCTTCTACGTTCCCTATATAATCGGTGTGTATTGTATTTTCTATGTATAAAGTAGAAGAAGAATATAGTCGATGCATTTGTAAATATAATCACTGTTTTCATCGCTCGTTTTATACATTAAATTTTTCTTTACACAAAAGAGCGCGCGGCGCCCCGCCTCGGCTCTTCTCGTCTAACGTCGCGAGATACAATATTCTTATCCGAAGTCATTAATGAATTCCAGCAGGCGGCAGGTCTTTAATCGTTCAATTTAATTCACCCGACTTCCGTAGAACCATCCGAATCGAGAACCGTCCGTTTACATATCCCTACCTTTAAATTACGAAAACAAAATCATATTCCCCGGCGATAAACTCATTGTACAAATAAAAACTATCATTAACAAATAAGAATACCCGGCGGAGCGGCCTCCGCCGTTACATACAAAAGCGCAGATCAATATACAAGAGAGTCTTAACGGCTTAAATACAAAAGAGTCTGTACGTATATAGAATCTAGCGAGAGATGATAACAGAACGAATTTATAAATAGTCAAAGATCATCGGCACTTTGAATTCAATTAACTTCCCCCGTTCCGTTATCATTCGCTCTATATCCACGATTAATTTGCAGGAAAGATTGCAGTCGGAAATTAAATTATTACGTACGGTTTTGAGAGAGCGCGAGCTTCTCAAGCGTCGCTCATGAATCTCTCCGCTGGGATCTGACAGGCCCAAAGAAAGCAGGGAAGTCTGGCACGCAAGTGATACACATCGTACGTAAAAAAAAAGAAAAAAAGAAAGAGAGTAATACGCTAAATCACATAGGACAGATTGACGCACAATTTACCGTAGGAGTTAATTTGTTCGTCACAATATAAATAAATACGATATAATAGAGAGATACATCGGGCCGCGACGGGGAAGCCTGGGGGCTTGTCGTGGAGATACAGAAGAGCTTTAATTAAGTACAAGAAATGAGCAGTGACCCCAGCCTTCCCGGAACCAGCGCTGACAAAAAAAAAAACAAACACTTGTCAAATAATCCGTATGCTTTGCGGCTCGAGGTCTCGAGAAGCGCATGGAGAAAGATTGGCAGTGCGCAATCGGGCAGTGAATTCGATCGTACCGGAGTATTCAAAGTCGGACCTCCGGCGGGACTGAGCGGAGGCGTAATTGCAAGGAAAATACTGTTCGTCGTTGTGTCTCGGTAAGTCTCCCCCTTAATTCTCACGCTTCCTCCCTACGATTATTGACCAATTAACGCTCGAAACATTGAGAACCACCGAGAAGTATCAGTCGCATAAAAAATTCTGCCCCTTTCCTTTCCCGGCCGATCCGAAGAGTCTGCGAATTCTCTCGCCCAAGGTGCAATATAAAAGATCCCTCCCTCCTCTCGTTTCCTTTCATCGGCTATTACGTACTTTACGCTTAACGATACACGATAATAACCATTGTTGAATGGGCAGTTAATTGTACCTATAGAGATAATACAACTTAGCGATACGGTAAGAGCAATAATAGGCGTAAAAACGTAATCGTAAAATCATTATACGATCGACACGGTGGCTTCGACGGTCGTACTCGTACGTTTAATTACATAAATGTAAAGTAGAGACAGACTTATTGGAAAGAAACGAACAGAAACAAAAAGACTTCCTTCGCGTACGGAAATATACGTAGATAGGCCTAGAGTAGTCCGAGCTTGCTCTCATAATTCTTAATTTTCTTCAATTCTTTTCCCTTTGTTTTAACATTAGTTTAATTGCCTTAATTTAATATTATCTCTTAATCTCTCTCTCTCTCTCTCTCTCTCTGTCTGTCTGAAAGGGCTGCTCGCCCCGAACTTATGATACATTTAATATAGACCCTCTCTAACTAGCTCACTACAATCCGTGGAGGTGTATGTTGCGTGATCTTTGCTTTATATAATTTTTTTCTTGTATGTGTATATATATATAATATATATAACATATTAATAATTATATATCGTAATGAAGATAGTAGGCATAGCCACTCGTGCTCGGATCACAGACTACTCGCTGCCGTACTCTTCCCTCCTCGGTTCTCGTCTTACTTTTGTACAGACAGTCTCCGGTGGACACTATGGCTTTCTAACTTACGCACGTGATTCCTTAGCTCTCTCGTTATCCATGTATGTGTTTCGTATTTTAAAGTATACACGTATAGACACCCGGCCAACAAGGAATTGAGATCCTCCCGTTTCTAATAAGTATCCGCGCGAGTCCGCGTCTGAGATCCTTGAACGCGCGCGCGTGATCGAGACTTAGCTGCATCGTCGTCGAGGAGACGCGCTTCTTCGGTCGCGGGACAAATGATCTGTTGCTGATCGAGGCTACGCCGACCGATCGCAGGCAGATTCAAACGAGTATTTCCTTTCTCCTGTCGCTTCTCCTTAGAATTCATTACAAATATATATATATATATATGGATGTATATATATGTGTATAGTAAAATAAATGAAATATACAATATGAATAAAAACGGACCGCCGGGTTTAAGGATCAGAGCCGCGACTCGCGCGTTCGCTAACATCTGTACGTGTGCACGAGCGTATTTCGGTACGGGCATGGCCGTTAGAGACGCAAATTCTACACCAGGACTACTGTCCTTTTCACTTCGTCCTGTAAAACTATCTGCCTGACTAGCCTTAACGAAATCGCACGTTATTTACGGGCTGTGTTATTCACATGGTGTGTAGATTTGTACATATGTAACGAGGTGTATCTGATGCAATGAAGTGGAGGCACTAGTCAGTGTTTCTGGAGAGATTGACGGGTCCTGGGATGGCGATGAGGAGGTTGTGTCAGCAGGCGCTAGTCTCTTCTCCCTCGAGCGTGCACGCTACGTTCTCTAGCCTGTGGGCTAGGTGTAGCTTTCGACAGCCTGTGTCTGTCTCCAAGGCCTCTAGGATCTGAAACACATTCGGCAGGGCTCGCTTATTGGGCACCGGAGGTAGGAGAAGCGTAGTGGAGTCGGTGGTACACGCCACCAACGTGGGCATTATTCGAATAATCTTCGAATAGAAATTTCGAATAAAAATTTCGAATACTCCTCGAATAGAAATATCGAATATAAATTTCGAATACTCTTCGAATCAATTTTTATTCGAATACTCGTCGGATAAAAATTTCGAATTTTCGAATAACAATATCGAATCTTCGAATAACAATTTCGAATTTTCGAATAACAGCTTCGAATCTCCGAATAAAAATTTCGAATAATCTTCAAATAAAAATTTCGTATCTTGGAATTACAATTTCGAATTTTCGAATAACAATTTCGAATTTTCGAATAACGGTTTCGAATTTTCGAATAACAGTTTCGAATCTTCGAATAAAAATTTCGAATCTTCTAATACAAATTTCGAATTTTCGAATAAAAATTTCGAATAATTTTCAAATAAAAATGTCGTATCTTGGAATTACAATTTCGAATTTTCGAATTTTCAAATAACAGTTTCGAATAATCTTCAAATAAAAATTTCGTATCTTGGAATTACAATTTCGAATTTTCGAATAACGGTTTCGAATTTTCGAATAACAGTTTCGAATCTTCGAATAAAAATTTCAAATAATCTTCAAATAAAATTTCGTATCTTCGAATTACAATTTCGAATCTTCGAATAAAAATTTCGAATCTTCGAATACAAATTTCGAATTTTCGAATAACGGTTTCGTATTTTCGAATAACAGTTTCGAATCTTCGAACTTCGAATAAAAATTTCGAATCTTCTAATACAAATTTCGAATTTTCGAATAAAAATTTCGAATAATTTTCAAATAAAAATGTCGTATCTTGGAATTACAATTTCGAATTTTCGAATTTTCAAATAACAGTTTCGAATAATCTTCAAATAAAAATTTCGTATCTTGGAATTACAATTTCGAAATTTCGAATAACAATTTCGAATTTTCAAATAACAGTTTCGAATCTTCGAATAAAAATTTCAAATAATCTTCAAATAAAAATTTCGTATCTTCGAATTACAATTTCGAATCTTCGAATTACAATTTTGAATCTTCGAATTACAATTTCGAATCTTCGAATAACAAATTAATAATTTTCGAATACAAATTTCGAATTTTGGAATAACAATTTCGAATCTTCGAATAAAAATTTCGTATAATCTTCGAATAATCTTTGAATATAAATTTCGAATCTTCGAATAAAAATTTCGAATCTTCAAATAAAAATTACGAATCTTCGAATTAAAATTTCGAATCTCCGAATAAAAATTTCGAATAATCTTAGAATACAAATTTCGAATAATTTTCAAATAAAAATTTCGAATAAATTTCTTTATTGTACAAATCGGGCTTGTCCCGTAATAAATAAATAAATAAATAAATAAATAAAATGAAGCTATTCGAGAATACCGAATAATTTTTTATTCTGAATAAAACTTTATTCGACTAATGCCCAACTCTGCACTTCACCACTTCTTACCCTCGCTCCAAGACGGACTTACTTGTTCGTAGTACTTGCTGACGTAGATGTATAGTTCTTTCAGGGCTGCGATCACGTCAAACTCGTTGGCGTGTGACGCGCTCAACTGTTGCATGGCACTGGACATCTCTTGATCAGTGATCTGCGGCAGTCTCTGTACATCCGTGTAAAACCGTCCCACCTTCTCCCTGTAGTGCGGTATGTCCTTCGCGAACAGCAGCTTATTAGAAGGTGAATCTTTCCCTAGCCTGTGCTCGGTCATCGAGCAAGAGTCCATAAACGTCTGGGCTATCACGGACAGGCTAGAGTCGACCGTGGTCGACTTATTAATATCGAACATGAAATCCGGGTTCTTAATAAAATTCACCCAGAATCTCAGCGGCAAACTGTTCGACTTCCAAGCGTGCGGCACTTCCGGATCGACGATCCCGTGCTGCTTGGCAGCGTCGTCAAGAAGATCGAACAACCATTTCACCGCGCTGGGCAGCGCCTCGTTCGCCGTTAATATAGTGTTCAAGAAATCGTCGACGAACTTCTGGACGGTGCCCTTCGTCGACAGCAGTCTCGTTAAAAATATCTCCGGTATAGCTTTGTGCGTTCGCTCCGGGTGGTGGTGCTTGCTGCCAGTGAAGCCCATCCCCGGCGGGTAATGGTTCTCCTCTATAGGCCTGACCAAGTGGTACAACCGCTGGTTACCACCGTGGCCGCTCTCCACGTCGCCGTTGGCCGTTATTATCGGCGGCGAGTGCTGCGACTCGAAATACAGACCGCTAACGGAATGATTGTACATTACAGGGCTGATTAAATTGAGATTCGGCGCGGATGGAAGATGAGTGGACGAACAGTGATTGGCGTGCCGGTGCAAGTGATGGTGATGCGAGTGGTGATGGACCGGCTGCTGCTGCTGCTGCTGCTGGTGGTGGTGGTAATGCGACGGTTTGCAGTTGTGGCACGGAGGCTTGCAGGCGACGGAGAAGCCGTCGTTCTGTCTAGGGATCAGCGACATGACGGCGGACTCCTTGACGCCGTAGTGCGCCAGCGTATTAATCTTCTTCCAGTCTCCGCTGCACTTCGTCGTCAGATCTTCGTCCTGGAGAGTCAAGTGACCGCCCCTGCCGTGCCTCCACTCCAAATCTACGTCGTGAACGGACGGCTTCAGCGAGAAAGGAGTGTTCTTGTAGAGGGCATCCAGTATCTTGGACTTCACTTGGTTTATAGTATCGCAATCTAGAACCTTGCACTGTATCTTCTCGTCGAGATCGTCCTGGACCACGTGCAGGGTCACCACGCTGTGCTCGATCTGCTCGCGAAGCAGCCTCTCCTCGGACAGCGAGTATCTGGCGTCGTAAGTCATCACGTCTACCGGGCCCTTTTCTATCTGATGCTTTATCGCCTTGAACAGTAAAAACAGGGAGGAGCCAGCGTAGTCTTTTAGGTAATTGTACATACAGAGGGCCATCCAGTTGGTGAGCATCTTCTCCACCACGGACTCCGTCCTCCTCAGCATCAGCTGCGGGTGCTTAGTGTTCACCGCCTTGTCGATTAATCTCAGCAGAAGATTCATCAGAATATCGGTGGCGTACTCCATCTTGCCCATCAGAACCACCATCAGCAGCGAGGCCACGTTCACTTTGTCCCGGATGTTGAAGTCCTTCTGTGCCTCCAGAGTCTCTATGAACGTTAGCACGAAGTACTTGTTGTTTATCAGCTGCTCGAACTGGATCATAGCCGCGTCGTAGTTGGTCCTGGAGACGTTGCTGCGGGACCTAGGGTCGTTCAGTATCGGGTGGTGGGTGACGCCGGGAAAGAATACCTTCATGATATAGTTCTTGTGATCCAGGGTCGGTATGCCGGAGGACTCGAGGTCCGCGGTCAAGTCGGTCATGTCGGTTTGTAATTCGGCGAACGCCTGTTTACATTCCATCCTTACGTTGCTCTCGAGCGTGTCCATCTGTATCTGTATCCTCTTGTACTCCCTCTCCGCCTGGGTGCTCTTCCTTCTGTATATAACCAGCACGAGAACGAAGAGGAATACGAGGCTGAAGGTGCCGGCAGCGATACCGGCGATCGCCTCCGGCGGTATCGGGTAGGACTTTATGACTTCGTAGCGAAGGAAGCCGATGGGGAAGCGCAGGCTCCTCCCTACGCGCACCACCACCATGGGCAAGCCGTTCTCCGTCTTGATACCGAGCTCGTCGGTGTCCAGCGGCTGTTGATCGGGCGGAATGCATACCAGCTGGGTGAGCGCGAGGGACGTGACGTTGCAGGGCATGGCGCCCACGGTGACGTTCACGTCGGACTCGTCGCTGGCCAGGATCAAGTTCTCCCCCTCGATGACCAGAGTGTCGCCCTTGTACAATTTAATGTTCCTCGGGAAGGCTAGGAACTTCGGGTCCTCCACGTAAGTCAGCCGTTTCCTGGGGCTCTGGAAGTGCTTCTCCAGGTCCCTCACGCTCTCCACGTTGTCCATGATGAAGGCTATCTTCAGCGACAGCTGCGCCTCCTTCAGTTTCAATTGGCCAGGCGCGCTCTGGGTGCTACTAGTAGCGCGCTTGCTCCGCCTAAGGGTGGTGAAGCGTTTGGCCACGCTGGGGCTTGGGCACTCCATCTGCGTCGGGTTCAGCACCGTGCAGACGGTCCGGTTCACTGGCACCGGCTCGTTGTCGAAGTACACCTCCATCTCGGGCTTCTGTATGGTGTCCAGGTTGGTGCCGTGCACGGTGATCATCCGGCCGCCAGATGCGAAGCTGGTTAACGGCTTGATCTCCATGATGGTGGGGTCGTGGGTGTAGTTGTACGGGTTGCCGACCAGAGTCCGGTTAGCGCCGTCTATGCTCAGTGTCAGCCTGTCGATTCTCCTAACGCGGTCGGACTTGCTGGTGACGCAGGTCAGCCGGGTGCTGCTGGCCTGCGTAGCGTTCACGTGGCACGGTAGCTCGTCCAAGTAGGCCGAGATGGTGCTGCCTATGTTCAAGTACATACCGGTAATGGCCAGCTGGGTGCCGCCGCTTTGCGGACCGACCGACGGATAGACGCCGGAGAGCCTGATGTCCTTGTAGTTGAAGAGCACAGCGCTCTCCGTGTACCCGGCGTCGTTGCCGACCACCACCGAGGCGGTGTCCGTTGCCTCGTGCCGCCCGGTGCGGCAAACGATGCGCACGGACACCTCGTAGTCTACTAAGGTGCACGGAGTGTTGCCGATGTGTATCTTCCCCTCCACGTCGCTCTCTCTTAGACCGAGGTTGCTACCTTCGATGGTAACAAGCGTGCCTCCCTCGATCGGCCCGCTCAGGGGCTTTATCATGTCTATCCGCGGCTTCGGGCACTCGGTGAACGGCGAGTGCAGGCAGGAGTGACGGTACACGCAGCTGTTGCCGCACCAGGTGCACTCGAACCGGGGATCCCGCGTCACGCATAGGGAACAGTCCGCGTGCTCGCGGTGGGAGCCTAACACCTCGCACTTGTAGAGGACGATGGTGGTCTTGTCCACGTGGTGGTTGATGTTCCACACTACTGTTACCTCCGCCTCGTACTCGCCGCTCAGAGCCTCGTACGAGTAGACCGTCTTGTCGCAGACTATCAGCCGGCTGCTGTCCACGCGGGCCTGCACCTTCAGGTTCGCACCCTCGATGGTCACGATGCATTGGAAGCCGCTGTGGCCCACCTGCGGGTGTGGCAGGTTCTCCACTTCCAGCACGATCTCCTTGGGCACGCTGTTCGGCAGCATCAGCGGCTCCTTGCGCTGGACGAACCTCGGGCAGTACTGGGCCCCGTGAGCGGCTAGGTTCACTTGGTTCTGTAATCGGGGAGGGTAATTATTATTGGTGAAATCGTAGGGTGAGAATATTTAGTACGCGGAATGCAGTGCGGTTGAAGTTAAATTGAATGGTACGCTACAGTGGTAAGTATAATAGTAGTATATGCGGAAATGTATAGGCTAAGCAAGCTGCAGCCTAGGACGGCTAATTTTCGGCAGCATCAAATTTTGGGAAGCGACAAATTTTTGGGAGAGGAAAATTTTCGGAAGCGACACAATTCTGGAGCGATTTTTATGCAGCGGAAAATTTTGGGGAGCATCCAATTTTGGAGAGCATCAAATTTTGGGATGCGACAAATTTTGGGGAGAGGAAAATATTGGAGAGCGATTTTTAAGGAACGGAAAATTTGGGGGAGGATCAAATTTTGGAAAGCGGCAAATTTCGGGGGCGACAAACTTTTGGGGAGCGATACATTTTAGGGAGTCGCAAATTTTGTGAAGCGATGAATTTCAGGGAGCGAGAAATTTTGGGGAGCGGAAAATTTTCGGAAGCATCAAATTTTTGGGAGCAACAAGTTTTGGGGAGCAATAAATTTTTGGAAAGTGGCAAATTTTGGAGAGTGATAAATTTTAGGAAGCATCAAATTTTGGAAAGCGATAAAATTTAGGTAGCAGTCAATTTTGGGGAGCAATTTTGGGAACGCGACAAATTTTGGGGAGCGAAAAATTTTCGGGAGAATCAAATTTTGGGAAGTAACAAGTTTTGGGAAGCGGCAAATTTTGGGGAGTGACAAATTTTGGGTTGCATCAAATTTTAGAGAGCACCTAATTTTGGGAAGCTATGAAATTTAGGAAGCGGTAAATTTTGGAGAGCGATAATGTTTAGGAACCGGCAAATCTTGGGGAGCATCAAATTTTGGAAAGCGACAGATTTGGGGGAGCGGCATATTTCGGGGTGACAACTTTTGGAGAGCATCAAATTTTGGGAAGCAATAAATTTTGGGATGCGACAAATGTTGGGGAGAGGAAAATTTTGGAGAGCGATTTTTAAGGAGCGGAAAATTTTGGGGAGTATCAAATTTTGGAAAGCGACAAATTTCGAGGGCGACAACTTTTGGGGAGCGATAAATTTTAGGGAGTCGCAAATTTTGTGAAGCGATGAATTTTAGGGAGCGAGAAATTTTGGGTAGCAACAAGTTTTGGGAAGTGGCAAATTTTGGGGAGCAATAAATTTTTGGAAAGTGGCAAATTTTGGTGAGTGATCAATTTTAGGAAGCATCCAATTTTGGAAAGCGATCAAATTTAGGTAGCAGTCTATTTTGGGGAGCGATAAATTTTAGGGGGCGGCAAATCTTGGGAAGCATCAAATTTTCGAACGCGACAAATTTTGGGGAGCGGCATATTTCGGGGCGACAAATTTTGGGGAGCGAAAATTTTTCAGGAGAATCAAATTTTGGGAAGCAACAAGTTTTGGGAAGCGGCAAATTTTGGGGAGTGACAAATTTTGGGTTGCATCAAATTTTCAGAAGCGATAAAATTTAGGAAGCGGCAAATTTTGTGGAGCGCCAAATTTTGAGCGAAAGAAATTGGGAAAAGTTTAAACCCATAGGCTTTCGACAGCTTTAAAAGCAATCCCCTTCTTTCTCATATAGCGAATTAGCAATAACTCACATGTGAGTTGCCATATTGAATTAATTTTGAAACCATCTCGACTCTTTTAAATTAAAATATTTGATGATATTTCGCGGAAGGAGCGTCAGACGCCTGTTACCCTAGGGGCACCAAATCTCCAAATCCGCCCCTGCGGTCGCCTAATCCTCTCTAAAGAAAATTTTGGAAAGAGTCAACAGATCCCTAGAAAAGGTCCCTGTCTCCAAACAAATTAACGTGATACCAGTAACGACAAACGTAGCCTTAAAAATACTCACGTTCTCTCCCGAGATTATACCCTGGCAACTCGTATTGTGCGTGCACTTGTTGTCGTACACGCACCAGCTGCAAGCCCACTGTGCCTTCACGCACTCCGTGCAGACGGTGTGCCTGGAGCAGTCGAAGAATGCGAAGTTTCGGGAGACAAAGTCCTTGTTCGTCTCGCTGGAGCGTACCGAGAGCGGCACAAGGACATGGTCCGCCGCTTCCGGTATATTCGGCCTCTCCATGACTGGCGGCGTGGGACAGGATAATCCGAAGCCAGTCATTAAAGCGTCTATGGGCTCCGCGTTGCCGAATACGCATTTGTAATTAGCGCCGGCCGGTAGTTCCGGCAGGGTCCTGATCGTCAGATGGACCGTGGTCATCTGATTGACGGGCATACGATCCGGAAGTACCTGCTCGAAATCGATGCACTGCTGCCCCGTGCCCAGGGACAACCATCTCGGGCTGCTGTGACTGGCCTTCTGACAATCCCCTCTCACCGTGCATCTGAAAATAAGAAAGAATCAGTTGAAGGACCTTCTAGAGATCGAGAAAAGAATCTACAAAAGAACGTGGGATATATCCACTCGCCTTTTCTCCAACGAGCACCAGCCGCAGTAAGGATCCTTCGCGTCGAGGCAGCTGCTGCAATTAGTGTAGCTGCTGCAATGCTCCACCTGGACCTTGGATATCTTAGAAGCCGATAGAACGTAAATGTGCTCCCCGTCAGGCGATATTAAGCTATCCGGCATCAAACGGTTCCCCTTATCGATCACGATGCTCTCGTAAACGAACGCCTCGGTCCCGGAAAGCAGAACCTTCTTCAGGTCCCCGTCGTTGGTTCCCAGGAACGCTACAGTGTGGCTCTCCGTGTTCGATATCGTCACAGAGGTAACAGACTCGTCGGGAAAGTGTAAAATCGCCTGACCCACGATGGGCGAGGAGCCGGAGATTTTCAAGCCGACCTCGCAGAAGTTCAGAATATTACCCGTCGTCTGGAAACCAGCCTGAAGTTAGTATCTTAAAAAGAAATAGCCAAAGCAGATCGTCGCTGTTGGAACTCACCCCCGCGGTGGGACACTTCCCATCCTGTATGGGTCCGCTGACGTAGCCCATGTTCCTGTACTTCGTGCTGCCGTTGAAGCACATGTGTATGTTCTCGTTGAACTTGGTCTCGATGTCTTGCAAACTGTATATACAAACGGCCGATCGCGGCAGCGGCTCGTTGGTGATGCCCCTGCTCAGCGAGAACACCGAGACGAAGATGGGATCGCCGACGGAGATGCCGAGCTGCATGGCCAGATCGCTGCCAGCCGGCGCGACCTTAGCATCCTGCACCAAGTTGTAAGTCCTCGACTTCCCGTCCCCAAGCTCCACCACGCATTCCAGCGTCACCTCGGTGTAGCTGTCGTAATTCGGGTCGCTTATGCAGCTGCGAGCCAGCCTGGATGTGTAACCGTCCTCCTCCTTCTCCGGCAGATAGGACTTCTTCTGCACCAGCACGAAGTAGGCGTAGTCGCTGGCGTTGAACCCGTACACGTACTTCACCAGAAAGTGATCCCTGTACTTGACGTCGATGTACACGATCGACTGTTTGTTGAACGTGTACTCCGCGAACTCCAGGTTGTGGAGGTTCCTGCTGGAGATGGCGGGCACGTCGTGCCTGTAATCCCCGCGGTTCGTGAACGTGGTGCCGACGTATAGAATGTTCGTCTGGCCCCAGGCGTTGTACCTCTCCGGCCCGATGAAAGCGTACGTGGAGGAGCTCTCGTCGTTCGCGGCCACGCTGTGAGGAACGAACTCCGGCTTGATCGATATGTTCGACATTTTGTACTTCTCGCAGGCGCCTTGGAGGAGGGAGCCGCAGGCGATTAATGTCTGGGACTCGAGGTCGGCGATCAGCAGCTTGTTCACGTTGTCCATCAGGGACGTGATTATCTCCCTGGAGGGGCAGCCGGTCGCGTGGCACTGCGGATTATCCAATCTCGGTCCTGGAAAGCGAGGGATCGTTAGCAAATGCCACGCAGAGTTTTATAGAGGAATACGAATACTCGAGGGGGGCAACTAACCAGTGGAGACATATTCCTCCAGTCTCAGATTAGAGTCCAGCTGCAGAAGCCTGTTGATGGCGCCCGCGTACAATCGTCCAGCGGCGGGGTCTATGGTCAGGTGATTGAACCGGAGGGCGCCTTCTCTCGTCGCGTTCGGATCTAGGGGGTAGAATCCGTATCGCTGGCCGTCTCCGGCTGGGAACTGCGTCACCGCGTCCAGAGACCTGTTCTCCGGAGCGGGCGCGACGCTGCTGGCTGGCGTGTCTGTGGCTGCGGTTACCAGTATCGCCAAGAACCAGGTGGCAATAGACATGGATGAAACGGATAGTCTGTGTGGCGGCGACGGCGGCACGGTAGGCGAAGTGGGAAACGATAGGGATCCCAAGAATCTCATGATGCGCGGACGATAGTCGACAGGGCACGCGCTTACACACGCTATGCGCGCGCGTCTGTGCGTGTACGAGTCTAGGGTAGGAAGTGTAGAAGGTATAATTAAGGGCGATGTCCCGCTGGTAGGAAGCCAGTATCGGTGCGATACTACCAGCCGTTTCCGTGCCCAGGCACCGACATGATGCTTATTGCCTGGTACCTCTGAAACATTTAAGAAACCGAAGGTAGACTCGATCGATCGGACACCGAAAGCTTCTCTCCTAAATACAGAAGGGGGAGAAGCTGAAACGCTCTGCGAACACAGCGGAGTTTATTAAGAAAAAGAGTTTGCGGCGATTTCCATGAAAAAAGGAGACTTAAAAAATTCGAACTGACGGCTGAGAAATATTTGAAGGTTCGTTAAATTCTATTTCCGATAATTAATGATTTGAAACCGATTTGAAGGGGCGATAAATAGGAAGATGTATAAATTTCTCGAGTGTCGCGTAAGTCTCGCGTTCGAATCCGGTCGACGTTGTTGTCCCGTCGCGATCGACACACGCGTGGCGGAGCGTTAGCGGGCGCTAGCAATCGGCCAGCAAGCTGTCAGAGAGATGTAAATAATATATCACTGACCGATTTCGGTAGTAAAACATCCCGAGGACGATGCCAGGCTAGGGCAGATGGCTCCGCGGTTTTCCTGTAACACCGTTCCACGCACCGCCCTTCATTAGTGCGAGCAGCATAGCTGCACTTGACAGCTAAGGCCAGTGTGCCTTTGCACAGAGGCAAGGATACTCCGCTGGCCCGTCGATAATCGCCTGGCAATAAACGCGCACAACGGGCGAATTAGTCAGGTGACAATAATAAAGAATATCGAGGACAGGGAGCGTAAAGACCCCCGGGATGCCTGACAAAAGCCGAGCGCATCCGCGCTAGCTGTACGCGTTACGCGCGGAAGGGAAAAGAATTTACCTCCCCGGATGAAAAAAGCACGGCAGCCTCGATTCGTGCCCGTCCCGATACGATCATCGGGTCCGCTTCCCGTGGCCTCTCGCTGGCTTCCACAGGGGAACGGGGCTCACGCACGCATATCGATGCCTATTATCGAGCCGGAACGGCACCAGACACCCCGGATTCGTCACCCGCGATCGCCCCCCAGCTCACGATAGAGCCAAAGCGTAAAACACGACTACGCGATGGAATGTCCGTGCGCGATGTGCAACCATGTCCTTGATGGCCCCGGAACGTTTGGCCCGCGGGCTGCTCGGTGCCAGCGGGATAAGGGCGAGGATTCACTCGGGCCCCCTGCGCATCCCTTTGGCAGCATGCAAAGGGGCGCGGATAACGTCCATCGGTTTATAACAACACCACTAAACAGAGAGGAACGGGACGAGCCGCCATTAAAATTCGACCGACAGCGACAGGCTGCACGAGTTCAGAGCAAGTTGGGGGCCGTGGCTACGGCATGCGCCGCTTGTTCGCTCGCCCCCTCTCTCTTTATCGCACCACCGCGGGCAGCGCTCCTCGCGCTTTTCCCACGGTTCACTGTCTCTTCTTTGGATGCTTCTCTTCTCTCGCTCCTCGCACTTCTCCCTTTCGCTCGCTCGCGGACGCGCGAGCGACCCTATCAGCGGCCTCCAACGGCCGAAGGAGCGTACTTTTTACCGAATGGTAAAACACGTATCTGCCGTGCGCCCGTTTCAATCTGCATTTTAGCGAGATGGCCGACGCGCCTGAGGCGGGAAATTTGAAACCGGGGGAAAAGCGTGCAGATCTTTGGGACTGTGAAAAGTGATGGGTAAACTAAATTGCGATATTTAATTATTGCAGTGATACCCAAGCGGTGCGTCGCGAAGAGTTTTCCGAGGGGTCGCCACGTTTTTTTTTTTAATATTATTAAGTTAGAATTATAATCTGGAATACCTATTTTTAGTGTTTTCCTTACCTTATATGGAATATAGGCAAAATTTGTATTCGAATAAAATTTCGAATAACGAATAAAAGTTAAAGAAATTATTCGTCATTCGTTCGTCAACCCGAGTTAACTTTACTCGACACATGACGAATAATTTTTTAAACTCCTATTTATTATTCCCAATTTTATTTAAATAAACATTTTGTCCACCTCTGCCTTATATGGAGGTACCCAGTTATTTGAATATTATAAAAGCAGGTCGCGAAGTTTTTCTGAGAGGTCGCCACTGTTTTTTTTTTTTTTTTAAATATTAAGTTAGAATTATAATCTGAAAAATCTATTTTCAGTGTTTTCTTTACCTTATTAAATTTACCTTACCTTATATCAAAGATGGACAAAATTTTTATTCGAATAAAATTTCGAATAACGAATAAAAGTTAAAGAAATTATTCGTCATTCGTTCGTCAACCCGAGTTAACTTTATACGACACATGACGAATAATTTTTTAAACTCCTATTCATTATTCCCAATTTAATTGAAGTAAAAATTTTGCCCACCCCTGCCTTATATGGAGGTACCCAGTCAATTGAAAATTATAAAAGAGGGTCGCGAAGTGTTTTCCGAGGGGTCGCCACGGTTTTTTTTTTTATATTATTAAATTAGAATTATAATCTGAAATACCTATTTTTAGTGTGTTTTCTTTACCTTATATGGAGGGGGGGGGGGGGGGGCAGGTTATTTGAATATTATAAAAAGGGGTCGCGATTAAAAAAAGCTTGCGAAACACTGAATTATAGGAATACCACCCTCCACAATATCAGCTCTTCTCCTGAAATCTCCTCAATGTAGGAACCCTTTTTCCGTGGAATAAAAGCTTACCGCTGCTAAATACCCCGTGGCGCGGAGCGTGTTAATTCGGTCGATTGATCGACAAGATCGCTGCGATTGTAAAACGGCGCGGATCGAATTCAGGCGATTTTGAAGTGTCGAGGACCAGCGAATGGGTAGTCTTGGCAAGTCGGTTTCCTTATGTGTTGATCATTGGTTTCTTTAAAAGTGATTCCAATAAGATGGCCGAAAAGAAATTTTGACTCATAACTTTATTGGGTACAGCACCTCTCATATTTTTCTCTCTCACTCTTCCCGTAGCTTTCAGTGACGCCCAATTTCTCATCATACGCCCTTTGTAACGGAAAGGCTCCCATGTTGGATGCTACACACGCTTTCCTTCTCTCTCTCTCTCTCTTTCTCTCTCTCTCTCTCTCTTTTGTACTCGCATCTCTTTACATACTCGCACAAATAAAAACCATCTTCTTTTCCCCCCCGTTTCTTTTTTCTATCTTTTGTAAATCGACTGGTTAAGTAGTCAAGTCCAAAGTGACTCGAATGGTCACGATTTTATTATTGTAAATATGTTATTTACACATATACCTAAGCTTGAAAACAGCTTTATAACGTTTTTCGCATTGTGGAGGGGGTTCAGAGTTCTTCATTTTTTTTTGCCCCCTTATTTCTTTTTTTTTTGGCTGTATAGTGTCGTTCGTTTTACATGTAACAAATACAATAAGATAACTAATGTAGCGGGTCATATAGAAACATGATGATCGACGCATAATAAACATAACTATATAAGACTGGATTCGTTCTATCGTCCCTCTCGAAACATGCCTCGATCGCTCTTTTAAATTCGTTATACAATTATATATATATATATATATATATATATATATATATATATATATATAAATATATATACGTAAAGCTGTGTGTATCAGTGTGTTCGTGTGTGTAATGTCTCTCTAATGTTTACTTAAATGTTAAACTTCTTACAGACCGGTTACATCATTGAAAGGAAAGAATCTCTCTCTCTCTATATATATATAGTTCTATGTAAGCCAAACTTATCAATACCTAAGTAGACACTTTTAATATCAGAAGATGGTAATCTTAGATAGAAATACACGCTTTTAAAAGTCTCTTATGTTCTGTTCATATCTTCTTTTTTTTTTTTTCATTTTACTTTTCTCTGTATATGCACGGACAAGCGACCACTCGTCAATTACAAGGAAGGCTTCTCCTAACACCGTATAAAAATTATAAAACAGAAAGAAGAATGTTTAAAAATTTACCGCCTAACAAGTTTATTTATACACGTGTGTTTGAGAAACGTCGGTGCTACGGCCAGCCTCCTTAGGCCTTTCCTATACGCGACACATCGGGAATTAAAAATCGAGCCAGAGATCCTCTATCCCTCCGCGCGTTCACAGATGGAATAATACGATCGGTTCTCGCCTGTTTTGCGTCACGGAACTACGTGTGCCACGCTCGGTTTCAAGCAGCCTCGAACTATATATCGTGTAAAATGAATATCCTTTTTTTTTTATTTATTTATTTATTTATTTTCCCCCTTTTGATATTTATGTTTCCCGCTGGTCCACACAAAAAGTCTTTCAGCCCCGTGTCTCTGTCTACTGTCAGTTACGTTCACGATACATCAACTAGTCCACGAGAAAAATCCATCCAGCCTCGGTTCTTATTACCGTTCGCCCGCCAACTAGCCCGGAGCGACTAGTTCGCCGGCAAACCATAGTTGTTACAAGTACAAAAAAGGATCTGTTGTATCTTCTATATTGTTCGTATCATGCGACTTCGTTTCTTTTTTTCTTTTTTTTTGTATCTTTTCTTTATATATATTTATATATGTGTGTACGTCAACGTGCCAATATTGTATGGGGCGCGTCGAAGCGCCGCGCGCGCGCGCGATTTCGTTTCATTATTTTAGGTAAAATTACGTATCTCATTTTGCAAGGGTGTACTGTATTATGCGATTAACGTTGTCACTGACGCAAAAATCTTGATAGCAATATCTTTATCGTTTCTTTTTTTTTTTTTTTTTTTTTTTTTTTAAGTATTAGTGGTAATTTTTATCTGTGGTAGTAGTAGTACTGATGGTGGTGGTGAATGGTGGGATACTGTGTGGATGAGCGAGGCCACCTATCCCAGCGAAGGAAAGTCATTCTCGTCGTCCACCTTCGGGGCGTTCTGGCGCCCCCGGGGGGACCTCTGTTCCGGCTGTGGAGGCTGCTGTAACTTCAAGGCACAGTTTAATTAGACCGCTGAAAATCGAAAGAGCGTCGTTAGAATCCCCTGTAAAGATACTTACAGGACCGCGTCCTCCGCCACCGCCTCCTCCACCACTACCGCCACCACCGCCGCCGCCACCGCCGCCGCCGCCGCCTCCGCCTCCTCCTCCTCCTCCTCCTCCTCCTCCTCCAGTCTCTCCATCTCTAGGAGGCCCGCGATTCCCGAACCCGCGTCCGTTGGCACGTTCTCCACCGCGGCCGCCCCGTCCCCGGCCGCGTCCGCCGGAGCCGCGCCGAGAGTCGCTGAATTGTATCTCGATGCCCAGCACACGCTTTTGCCTACCGACGCGCTGAGGATACTCGGCTGCGGCATCGTAATCCTCTTCCTCCTCCTCGTCCTCCTCGGCTTCCTCCTTCTTCTTCTGGAGAGCGTACATCGTCTTCCACTGGGTCAAGTCCTCGCCCTCGCCAGCCTTGCGCAAGTTGTACTGAGGCTTCGCTCTGGTGTTGCGCAGAGCCTTCCACTCGTCCAGCGTCAACTCTCGCGGCTCCTCTTCGGCCGGCTTCTCCTCCACGGCGTCCGCGCTTGGCTCGCCTTCCTTCACTTCTGCTGGCGGCTGGGTGGCATCCGCCTCGGGCTTCTCGTTACCCCAATCCTGGCTCTCTTGGTTCAAGCTCTCCCTGGAAATCCAACGAAGGAACTGCAACGGCTTTCCCATCGGGCATTAAAAATCCTTCGGGAAAGAGGCACACTTACTCAATTTCGTCGTTGTGGGTACCCCAGTTATGGCTACCAGCACCATCTTTCTTATCCACTGGTTTAATTCCGCTTCGCATAGAGAAACACTCGAGTTAATAATTGGGAATATTAAGAGCTAAGAGGCGATAGTAGGGCTGGGACTATTTGTCGAATTTTTCGGTAGGCGAATACTTCAGTCGCTCAAGTATTTGGCGAATATAATTCGAATATCCAAGTATTCGAATATTTAAGTAATTGAATATTTAAGTATTCGAATATTTAAGTATACGAATATTTAAGTATTCGAATATTTAAGTATTCGAATATTTAAGTATACGAATATTTAAGTATACGAATATTTAAGTATTCGAATATTTAAGTATACGAATATTTAAGTATACGAATATTTAAGTATTCGAATATTTAAGTATACGAATATTTAAGTATTCGAATATTTAAGTATTCGAATATTTAAGTATTCGAATATTTAAGTATCCGAATATTTAAGTATTTGAATACTGATGTATTCGAATAGTATGGTGTGAATTATAAATCACGAACTCACTCAAAATATTCGAGTAGTATTCAAATACTTAGATATTTGAGTAGTATTCGAATACTTAGATATTTGAGTAGTATTCGAATACTTAGATATTTGAGTAGTATTCGAATACTTAAATATTCGAATAATAACATTCGAATACTCAAATATCCAAGTATTCGAATACAATTATAAATCAAGTTCTTTAGGTTCATTTTTTTACAAGCTTTTATTTAGTTTCAGTTGTGAGTTCGTTAGTTTGTCAGGGTGAAATCTTGTAAGCTAAAAACTTGATTTATAATTCACACCATACTATATCGAATAGTATTCGAATACTGAAATAATCGAGTAGTATTCGAATACTTAAGGGGTTATGGCTAGTCAGCTTTCGAAAAAGAACCCGATTTTCGGGAATTTTTTATGGAATATCTACTGTATATTTTTTTACAACTATTCGCTTATTTCAAAAGAATATATATGTAGAAACTTTCAGTTATTTTGTTATAGAAAAACATTAAAAAAATGAATGAACAACAGCCATTCTCGCGGAAGCTGTTTTGATAAAGGCGCTGTGCGGCGAGCAAGTTTTCTCTTAGTCGAATCATCTAAAATTAAAAATTCAAAAACATTCTGTTAATATATGGTTGAATTCAGTAGATGAACGAAGGTTTTCTCAAAAAGTTGATTTTTGACAAAATGGCGGCCGTTTAGCGCGAAACCACGCTTTTCCGATGTCTGAATTGTTAGTTTTTCGTTAATTAAAAATAAAGTTTTTGTTAAAATCAAAAATCCTTCGTTCACCTACTAGCAGACCCGGATTAAAGGGGGGGTTGCAGCCCCGGGCCCCACTTTCCGTGGGGCCCCCGTTCATTTTAACTAAAAGTTAATAGTACAATATCTTTTTACCCCTCCCGCTGTTCAACCACGGGGGGCCCTCGAAGGTTTGATAGCCCCGGGCCCCAAAAATCTTAATTCGGGCCTGCCTACCAGAGATGGGCAAAAAATTATTTGAAATAAAAATTTGTATACGAAATTTTTATTTCAAATAATTTTTTGCCCATCTCTGCTGCCTACTAGTCTTTGGTATATAAAAGAAGTCTGCAAAAGTTTAGGCCAATCGATACAGCGGTTTCCGAGATACCTTGCTCACCGATATCAACACAGCTACCGCGAGAATGGCTGTTATTCGTTCGTTCTTTAATGTTTTTCTATAACAAAATTACTGAGAGTTGCTGCATATATGTACTTTCAAACTAAGCGAATAGTTGTAATAAAAATATGCAGCAGATATTCCACAAAAAATTCCCGAAAATCGCGTTCTTTTTTCGTAAGCTGACTAGCCACAACCCCTTAAATATTCGAATAGTCCCAGCCCTAGTCGATAGTAACGGGACAGTTACGTTTTATCAGAGCCAGACTGGCGATCGAATTCGCGCTTCCCACGGTTGTCGTAGCCTCCACGACCACGTGGCACTCCGCGTCCACGACCCATGCCACGCATTCCACCACGACCCTTGCGCTCGCCGTACTCTCCACCTCGTTGTATCCCATCGTTGGAATTCCGGAATTCTCGAGTCTCGCGTCCCTCGCTGAGGAAACGAACGAAGGGTACGATACAGAGTTAGCGAGCGGAGTTTAGTTTAGCGTGCGAATCTCGCTGCTCTTTAATACCCACCCAGGAGGTCCACGTCTCAGTTCGCCCTGACCACGAGGCGTTCTATCACCGTCTTCACGGTTACGCCTGTTATTGCGCTCTTCCCTGCTCTCCCCAGAGAATTTAACATTGCGATCGCCACCGCCGGTTCTAGGCTGCGGCGGTTTTTTCTCCCCTACGAAACACAGAATTTGAAAGTTGCGAAGCCGCAAAGATCTCTGTTGACCGAATACAAAAAATTAGATATATATATATATATATATTCGAATTGATTTCCCTCGAGAACCAAGGTCTCGAAGGGAAAACTCGTGCTCCATTTTCCAGCGATTTTTCGCACAAGCATTTACGGGAAAGCGCGTGGAAAGGCATCTACTTTATTATAATTCCGTGATATATCGATTATCCGCCGCGAAAATAGTAATAGATGTGCCGGCGCGCTCCGAAACTCGGTGATTCCGTGCCGGCGCGATAAGTCCCCCCCGTGAAAATTCCAATGCCCCCCGAATTTCTATGATCACCTGCGTAAAAATCCCCCCCCCCCCCCCCCCGATAAATCCTGCGGAACTTCTTTTAATTGTTCGTCGAACGACACGTGGGGTCACCATGAGCGAATTCTATTTTTACGACGCGAAATGAACGCCGCGCTATGCGGCATGAGAAAATGATCGCGAGGCGAGGGCAAGTTTCCACGCTGGAATCGAGATATTCCGAGGCCCGTGGTCGCGCCCTTTGCGCCCGGGGCGAATTAAGGGAGAATGCTGTGAGGAGTAATGATTAGTGCGGGCAGTAATAGGGAGATCTTGCGGGAAAATATCAGAAGCACATGGACCCACGAGGGGGGCCAGAGCGACGGCCATAATACCGCGCGCACGAGGCGGCCCGAGCCGCGACGAAATACTGCTAACCTTGATCTTTCTTTGGATCCTGGACTTTAGACGGTGGCTGCTGCGCTTCCTTAATCACGCGGCTCTTCGGCGGCTTGACGCCGGTGCCCTTTTGCACGTCCGGCTGCTTACTCTTGTTCTCCTTCTCGGAAAGCTTCTCCTTTTTCCTGGCTTCCTTCTTTTGTTCCTGTTCCTCTTGCAGCTTATTCAGCTTCTCGTGCAGGTCCTCGTCGTCGGGCAGCGACGGCAACGAGAACTTGTTGTTAACGGTGATGCTGTAGTCGCTCTCCATAATGTCCCTTATCCTCTCTTCGTCGAGGATCACACGAAAATTTCACGGCTACCCTTGAGCCCTTGTGTAACAGAGACATTCAATATTTCAATATGGCCGAGTCCGGAGATAGTCCACCACGAGGTCTGATCTGCCCGGAGAGGGACCGCATAATTGTCTTGCACCCAGCGCCCCAGCTCCCCCACCAATAATCCTTATACCGGTAATTGTAGACGTTTTCGGCACGCGGAACGTCGCCGAAAATTGGCCGGTTAATTTTAACACCGTCGCCTTGGCAAAATATCTGCTGAACGGCGTTAATGCGGCGGGATTTAGTTGGCCGTAGTTCTCAAAGTAACCGGCATTATTTCCATGAACCGCTCGACGCCGGGGGCCCCTCCAATAGATTCCCTTATCTGCCGAGCTTTTATCTCGCCGCACGGCAATAATATTTGTAACCGATCGGGGGCTATTTTAGTCGTCTATTGTGTTTTACAGAGGCTGGAATATTTCTGGTTATTAGATGCTGCTTTGAAAGAGTTTTCGCGCAGCCCGCGAATCGGGCAGCTTGCTCGCATTTCTATGGAGCGAAAAGACGCGTTTGAAAGCCCCTCGGAGGTTCGTATTTCGTATTGGTATTACTTTCATCTGATTATCGCGGTTTAGATATTCCGGGTGAATCTATTTTATGTCTTTGAAGTAAATGTATTTAAAATGAGTAGGGTATTAATAGATTTCACAGTTATCACGGTATTACAGAGCTCAACTTTTATTCGAAAGTACAATTGCACATTTATAACACACAGAATTAACGAAAGCCTGAAACAATGCATATTTCTATTAATTTCTATGTTCTCCGCGAACTTCATTACGAACTAGACCGTTTACAAAATCCTTCCGCAGCGTTTCCATGGAATTCTCGCATTTCAAGCCGGACTCCCTTTGAGGTTAGGAACTTAAAGCCTCGTTCACATTAGTAAAGTCTACTGGCTTCAAGTCGCGTGAAATCAGTAAACTAACCTGTTATTCACTTCACTTGAAATATCCGTTCAAGTTTCAAGCGAAGTAGAGAGTGTTCCAACATTTCTTCCTTTGAAATAATACAACTTGAATAGTGTGAACGTACGTACAAGTGCGAACTTAAAGTCTCGAAGCCATTAAACTTGACTAATGTAAAGGAGGCTCAAACTACAATAAAACCAAGCACCGTGTGTATTAAAATGAAATAATAGAATATCCCCGATAAGAGCCAGCTCGCAATATCATTCTAATTAGTAAACGCATTACAGGAGCATCGTTATTAACAAGCCAACTTCGCATCGCGCGTTTTTCCCTGAGCGGTGCCGCGATTGGTCGCCCCCATCGCCTAGTAGCCGGCTGCGCGCGCATCGCTGGCAAGCCGCGTGTAGAAACAGTCGCAGCGACGATGCCAACCGTGCAGCAAGGTGGACGAGGTGTGATTCCGTCGCCAGTGCCGTGCTACAACAGAATCCTCGTTTCGTAAACCCTCGCGATCAATCTCCGCGAAACCCTCGTCGAATCCATCAACGTGCTAGTGTGTACGCGCCCATACGGTAGCCGCTCACCGCGATACATCACGCCACCGGTGTGCAGGCTCGTTTTGGCGGTTTACCAGTTGCACGCGGCACACGCGGAGGGTGGCAGCGTTGGAGCGATAGAGAGAGAGCGAGCGAGAGAGAGAGAGAGCAGAGGCGCGGTGCAGAGAAGGTGGTCGCGGTTCGGCACTACTTAGCCTTTAAGGTGGCCGGCGGAGCGAGAGGATGGAACTGCACACGCCGAAGCGCGAGTCCCGCCCGTTGACGGAAGCGTTGCCCTGCAGCCCGCCGATGTGCGACACGATGCTCTATCCGTGGAACTGGGGCGAGGAGGCGAGGAACGTGAACCTCAGCCCGGGCAGCTCGTGCTCCTCGCCCGAGTACAGGGAGCACGGCGCGGCGGCCACGCACGCCGGCTCGCGCTCCAGCGGCTCCGAGAGCCACCGGCGGGGCCGGCCCAGGGCGGACGCCCTCTCGAATCTCATGATGCAGGGCAGCACCTCGCCGAGCAGCATCAAGTGCACCTACTGCAGCCGTGTCTTTCCGCGCGAGAAAAGCTTGCAGGCGCATCTGCGCACGCACACAGGTACGCAGTATACTTTCGCTAAGTTATCAGGCTTGCGTTAAGGGCTCTCCTATCGGATCCTCTCTGCGCGGGGTTCCCGGCGACGTTTCAGCGATGGTTTCTGTGAGGATAGTCCGCGGCGGCACGAGGAGTCGCGGGCCCCGCGCGGTCACGCGTCCCGCCAATCGCCATGATGCGTACTTTAAATAGTTAAATGACTTGGCCGTGGAGATACAGCGAATCGTTTAAATGTAGTAACGCTGCGCGCCGTTGGGTGGGGAACCGGCCGGGTGCTTCTCGCGCGCTCGCGCCGCGTTACGTAAATCATCGCCGATCAACGTCCGCGCGATCTCTGGTAGATTTTCACTCGGGAATATTGGCAACCTCTGCTCTTTGTCTCGACTTTCGTTCTTTGTCTGACGGACGACCCCGGCCTCGAATTACGGTGCGTAGGAATCGAAACTGAATTTTCCGAGAGCTCCTGATCAATTTACACGCGTCACAGAAGATTAATTATCGTTCCAGGAGAACGCCCGTATCCCTGCGACTATCCGGGCTGCACCAAGGCCTTCACACAGTCGGGCCAATTGAAGACCCACCAGCGACTGCACACCGGGGAGAAGCCGTTTTTGTGCACGGAGCCTGGCTGCGAGATGCGATTCACGCACGCCAACAGGCACTGCCCCGATCATCCGTACGCCACCCTCACCAGATCCGACGACTTCGTACTGAAGCCGGTGTCCGAGAACACAGAGCTACCGCACGACGTCACCAGGTGGCTGGAGCGCTACAAGATGTCCAGAGAGCGGGAGGATAGAACGCCGACCGGGAAGAACGAGCGGAAGAAGAAGAGTTGGAAGGGCAGCTCCGAGAATCATAAGAGAGTGAAGTCGAGGAAGGGCCTGATGATGGACGCGACGGGGGAGCAGGAGAATCTAGATTGCATGCCGTCCAACCAGCGGCTCTACTGCGGGGAGAGCCAGGACAGCCAGGAGGAGAGCCAGGACGAAGATCCGGCCGAGGCTTGCACGGCGCTGCAGACATCGGAGGACGAAGAGGTGTCGACGAAGCTGGCGATCACACCGTTAAGGAGACCGTTGGACAGACTTCAGCCAAAGAAAAGGTGGTTACGCGAGGCGTGCCTGGAGCAGCAACTGGCCAAACCTCTGAATTGGGACGCTAAGCCCAGCGGCGCGCCTTCGTTCAAAGCTAACGACAACCAAATGCAATGGAGCGCGCCCGCCGATAGTCCCTCCATGTGCCTGACCACGTGCAAGGAGATCGAGCTGAAATCTGATTTAGACTCCGCTTTCGTGCCCGCTCATGTGCCCTGGGACGTCCCCGCTGGCAACGAGCCGCTGGAAGTAAAGGAGGAACAGAAGTACGCGTTCGATGCGTCGAACGCATTGCCTCGAACCATCTGGAGTTCTCCGCAGCATGGCTTCTCGAGCAACGTGCCACGGATCGATGCTAACAATTCTGCTTCCAGCCTCGAGTCCTGCGACCTTTCGAATCGCCTGTACTGGGACAGCGATTTAACCAAGGAAGCTTCCAAGCCTCCGTCCCATCAGTCGAGCATGAAAATTAAGAGCTATCTCGCTCAGAGCGAGATAGCTAAAGACACGTTCATGAATTCTCACCTCAGCGAGAATGTAACGAGGCCGACGGTGCTGATGTTGGCTGGAAGTTGTAGTAATAACAAAGATGCTGTTCCTAAAATAATATCAGAGGCCGAGGCAGGGGCGAAGGTGGTCGTCGTTAAGCAGGAAGACAATCTCGTAAAGTTACCGATTCAGGAGGACAGTCAGAAATGGCTGGGCGCTTTAGCTCTGATGGAGCTGGCTAAGAACCAAGAGGACATGGTCAGAGGCTTGAGCCGCAAGCAGAATAAAGACGCGTGCCCCGCTGAATTGAACTACACCCATTTATAGACTGTGATCAATGGTTACTGTATAACTTTAATTCGCGTTAAGGCGGACAAGAAACAAACAGGCGCGGACGATCTTCCGAGACACGAAAGAACACACGGAGTCACAGCTGACTCTCTCCTTGCGCGATCAAGTAGAATTTTCTACGATCTTTTTTATATATATATATATATATATATATATATATATATATATTTCCCCGATTACGCTATCATGTTACGATTTTTGCCAGCGTCTCGCTGCAGGACTTGGTAAATATCGGGGGTGGTGAGAAGTTTTCGCTTCTCCCCTGTTTTCGTTTCCTTTCTTTTCTTGCACGAGGGAAAGTAGATTAGCGTACGTCGAAGGATACTTTTTATTTGCTCTCGGTATTATAATTTTCATTATTATTAACGACCTTTGTTCTCGTCGAGATTTTAAATACCGAAAACTTCCACCGCTCCTGATATTCTGCGCGACGTCTCTTAAACTATGAAAAACGAAGCCACGCCTCTATCTCGCGTGGTTACTTCTCATTGTTACTGACTATCGGTTGTGTACTTTTAATAAAAGAAGAAGTG
This sequence comes from Andrena camellia, assembly GCA_029448645.1. NCBI lineage: Eukaryota > Metazoa > Arthropoda > Insecta > Hymenoptera > Andrenidae > Andrena > Andrena camellia. The sequence goes on along the minus strand of CM055678.1, from coordinate 26,438,961 downwards.
TACTCTGCATGGATAGTTCTGTTCTCTCTCTCTCTCTCTTTTTTTTTTTCTCTAAGTTTCTGCGAACAATGAGAATACACCATGCAAGTGCGCAACAATATTCCATGTTTATTTCTAAACTTTTATTGCTCGAGCGAATGAGATTAACCGAACTGTTAAATTATGCGGGAAATCGAACTGTATGCGTGCGTATAATAACGAAAAATTTCGTTTCTATCTTCCGCCGAGAATTCGGTATCCGACGATATCGAGCGCTCTGAGAAATTCTACCGACTTACGGATGTATGTTCTTTTATACTTTTCAAACGCATGAAGCGACACTCGACGTTGCAGAAATACTCGACTGTGAAACGTTTTTTTTTTTTTTTTTAACTGTTCAAACACCGTTTTCGTTCATTCTTCGTAATAGTTCACACGGCTTTGGAATCATCTTGTTCTCCGCGACCGATCCTCTCATCCCGCGGAATCGCAAGCTACGCTGCGTTAAAGTTTCTTTAGGTGATAAATGCAGAAATTTTATTTATTATTATCGGCCATACTACGTAACAGTAAAGGAAATTTGTGTGATACTTAGAATGGTAAAAGAAATTTACGAGGGAAATTTGCTTTTCGATGCTATTGAAATGAGGTTTGTAAAGTATTTAATTGGAACAAATACGGTTATTATTTATGAAGTATAATAGTTAATAAAATGAAAGTAATGGGTTGAAATAATAAAGTGAAGAACCTTCGTTTGTAACATCATTACGTGATTTTAACTCCTACTATTTTTTACTGGATCTGTATATATGTGAAATATTTTAATAAATATTTTGTAAAAATCTAGGTACTCCGTTCCATTCGGCCTTACGATTAATGCCTGATTAAAGGTCGTCGCGCAATTTTGGCGAAGCGACGAAGAGAAAAGTGATTCTCACGGAGCAGCGACAATTGATTAATTATCATTAGTTTCTTCGATTCGCCAAAATGCGCGACGGCCTTTGATATGCGCGAGGAGTGGGGGGGGGGGGGCAAGAAGGTGGAATACTTTCTTCGGTGATATGTAACACCAGCTTTATTATAAATTATTTCCGTTTACAAAAAGTATATAATACTATAATCTCCGCTTAGATCCTCTATCTTATATATAAAAATATACACCATCGGCAATGTTACGTTACGTTATGACAATTTCTCTTCAGGCTTTCTAATTTTTGCGTTGCGAGCTTCTTTATTCGTAACACTGTGCTTCGCAGAATTCCTCGTAGCTCTTAGTCTCGCGTTTTCGCTTGGGCACTTTACATTATTTACTCTACTGGACTGCGCGAGATGTAAATTATTGTCACTTGACTTTTCTGCATCCGCGCTCGCAGTTCTGCTACTGTTCTTCGCGCGAAAATGCTTCTTTCGCGATAGAGAGAATAAGAACGCGATTTTCGAGAATTTTTTGCGGGAAATCTAACGTATATTTCTTTACAACTATTTGCTTGTTTTAAAAGTACATATATTCAGCAACGAATAAACGCCACTCTCGCGGAAGCTGTTTTTATAGAGTCGCTGTACTTCTGAAATGAAAAAGTGAAGAAGATTCTGCTAATATGAGTTTACCTGGAAGTTGAACGAAAGGATTTGAATTTTGAAAAACGAACAATTCAGCCATCGAAAAATCGTGGTTTTGCGTTAAACGGCCGTCGTTTTGTCTAAAATAAATTTTTTTCAAAAGTCCTTCGTTCACAGAATCTTCACGTTTTCATTTCGGATGATCCAGCTCGAAGAAATCGTGCTCACCGCTAAAAAAAGAAAAAAACAGCTTCCGCGAAAGTAGCTGTTATTCATTCAGTTTCTAATATTATTCTACAGCAAAATTACCGAGAGTTGCTGAATACATGAGCTTTTAAAACAACGAAATAGTTGTAAAAAATATCCACTAGATTTCCCACGAAAAATTCCCGAAAATCGCGTTCTTTTCTCGCCCGGCAACTAAACACAACCCTAAGTTCCTTTTTGCTCTACAGATCAACGTTATCCTACTCGTCCACAGCCAAGTCTTTGAACAGCGCGATCACTTCGTTAATCTTACCGTAGTCGCTGGAAGCCAGTTGCTTCGACTGTCGCGTTTGCCTGGCAGGCTTCTGCGAACTTGCGTTCACCGTAAGATTCTCCACCGTCTTAATAAACTTCTCTATGCTTTTGTTCGTTACAGGCTCGTCCACCGTGCGCGCTATCTTCCGCAAATGTTCCGAGAAGTCCGGCACCAGCAGCGCTATTCTATCCACGAAATCGTTCATAGTTACATTCTCAAAATTCCGTCTCCTTAACTCTACGAGCTCTTCCAAAAAGGACTTGCTCCCGGCTGGCTCCGTATCTTCTTCCTTTTTACCCGAACCCTCCGAGTACTCTTCGTCCAGAATCTTCCTCCTCGGTAGCTTACCGCGCGACCTTGTCCTCCTGTGCCTCGGCGGCGAGGAATTATCGTCCTCTTCGTCGCCGTAGACCAGACTGACTTTGGTTAGCTTCAACAGTGGAGGGGTTCTGTTGCGTCGAAGGCTGATCGGTTTTTTGGCTCGCGCGTTGTTAGTGGTCGGCGTGACGCAAATGCTGTCCGCGACTTTGGATTCTTGTCCGTACTTAGCGACGTCGATGTCGGATGAATCGGGAACGGTGAACGCTGCAACGGAACGAATATTAGCACGCGGAGCTAGATTTTTTTCTAGCCGATGCCTGCGCAAATACTTACTTGAATAGTCCAGGCTTATTTCTTGGAAACGCTCGTCGAGCATTAGCTCCTTAATAGACATGTAGATCGGGTGCCCTTTCAATTTGTACGCGTTACACATCTCAATCGCTAGGAGGATAATATTCACCACTTTGTCGTGCTTGGTGCTCCAGTGGCTCCTCAGAAAGTAAGCGAAGTTTATCAACAAGAGCACGTAGTCCGGGCTGTACAGGCGTTCTTGCCAGGAGAGCCACTTCGCCTTGTCCTTCGCCTCTTTCCTCGCTAAACTCTCCTTTATTCTGAACGCGCCGTGGAAGTGCTCCAGCGATGCGGTGAATTTATTTTGCAACGCGTACAGCTGGGCCCTGACGTGCGTGCTCGCGAATACCAGATACTGGTACGACACGTTCCCACAAGCGTAGCAGTTGCAGTCTCCGTGGCGCATGAATTCGGGGAGATCGAACACTTTGTTCCCGAGGACCGGCGAGGCGTCGTTCTGCGGGACGTCTCTGATCGGGTCTACGACCCGCATCGGGGTGATCAGGCAGTTCTCTGGGGCAGCTTTCGACGGATTGCTCATCGACGCCTTCAGTGTCTCGGTGTTCAGAATGTACTCCAATCCTTGGAGCTTCACTTCGCAGTCGCCCAGCTTCGAGCGCGATAAATCTATGTAGCACAGTGTCTTTAAGATCTCCACGACTCTCATGGTCGCTCCTAACGTCTGCGCGGTTTTCAGCCGTCGCACCAAGTGCGCGCTGATTTCTCGGAAGGATAGCAAGCTGTTCATTCGATGGGTTAAGTTAACGGTGGCGGATAGGAGTATGCTGAATCCGAAGAGGTGTTTATCTTGCGGCTTCCCTGCAAAGTTATTAAACAGCGTGAAGAATTTCTATTCGATCGGAGGATAATCGGTAGATTAAACGAGGAAGTTACATTTCCGAATGGACTGCGCCTCGTTCAATTGCAGCATAGTGTACAGAGTTTCGACGATGTATCGGACGTATTCTTCGTGCTTGATATCCTCTTTGTACGCGTAGCAGTTGTAGACTATCCTGTCCAAGCTGTATAAATGCACAGCATTGTTAGAGAAGATGGAGATTTTCGGTAGCTTCCTGGACTCGTCGAGTAAGGTTCTGGCTTCATCGTGCTGAGGATAAAATATAAGAGTAAATTAAGTTCTCGCGATTTTATTAAAGGTCTGGAAACGTTGGGCTTACCATGCTGCGTTCGAAGTAGAAATCCGAGAGGCTTATCCAGAAGACTGCGATCGCGCAGATAATGTCCTCGTCGGTAGTGTCTTTGAGGGTAACGGCGAGATCCTTGGCGATGGTAATGCGTTCAGGATCGATACATCTCAATGATATACTACGACCAGTGACTGAGAGTAAAGATATGAATACGCTTTAATTATTATTGGGCAGATTTCATTAGGATTAACCAGAGTTGGCCATTATTCGAATGATAAAAAAAATGTACCGAAAATTATTCGAATGAAATATTATTCGGAATAAAAATTTTTACGAATAAAAGATTATTCGGAATAAAAAATTTTACGAACTAAAAATTGTTCAGTAATTAAAAATTATTTGGAATAAAAATTTCTACGAATAAAAAACTTTATGCGGAATAGAAATTTCTGCGAATTAAAAATTATTCGGAATAGAAATTTCTACGAATTAAAAATTATTTGGAATACAGGTTTCTACGAATAAAAAATTATTCGGAATAGAAATTTCTACGAATTAAAAATTATTTGGAATACAGGTTTCTACGAATAATAAATTATTCGGAATAGAAATTTCTACAAATAAAAAGTTATTCGGAATAAAAATTTCTACAAATACCATTTTTTTCCGGAATAATAATTACTACGAATACAAAATTATTCGGAGTAAAAATTTCTGCAAATTAAAAATTATTTGGAATAGAAATTTCTACGAATTAAAAATTATTTGGAATAGAAATTTCTACGAATAAAAAATTATTCGGAATAAAGATTTCTACGAATAAAAAATTATTTGGAATAGAAATTTCTACGAATAAAAAATTATTCGGAATAAAGATTTCTACGAATAAAAAGTTATTCGGAATAAAAATTTCTACAAATAAAAAGTTATTCGGAATAAAAATTTCTACAAATACCATTTTGTTCCGGAATAATAATTACTACGAATACAAAATTATTCGGAATAGAAATTTCTACGAATAAAAAATTATTCGGAATAAAAATTTATAAATTTATAAATCGAATAAATTTTTATTCCAATAATGCCCAACTCTGGTATTATCGAAGGAATATTATTTCCTACCATAAATAATCGCGCAATTATCCTGCAATTCAGATGCTAGTTTATACGCTAGTCTCCATATATCCGATTCGCACTCCTGGTAACGATTCAAGTGAGCATATTCGCCAGCTGTTATTAACGCTCGAAGTGTTATCATCGGCTCGTAGCCCTTCGCTATTTTCCCCTGCAATTCCAAGGTTCAGACAAAGCTAGTAAAGAACAACTTACCATATACAATCGTTATTAAACTTACAATGTCCCGGTTGAAGCATTCCTTCCATTTCTTCAACGGTGCTTGCAAATACGCCATAAGCCGAGAGTCTTCCTTGATATTTATCATGCTATAAGTAGGCACCACATCGCAATTCTCATTCTCCCCAATCTCGGACAATCTCGGCGCGTACAGCGCGAACTTCGTGTTCTTCATTTCCATTTGAGTCTTCTTATTAATAACATGTACTTGATTAACAAAAGCATAGAATTCCAAGTTGGCCCGTAAGCACAGAACAGAATCACTCGCGTCCGCCCCTTTCAAATTAGACAGTGCTCGCTCGAGGCAGTCCAAACAGTCCTCGTCGTAATCGAAATGCAGCGAATGGTACGCCAACATTTGCACGGCGCGCGCATACTGCAGCGGAGGTGCTTTCAACGCTACCATCTCGTCAAGAACTTTCCGAATGGCGCCAGAAAGATTCACCTTGGCATTTCGCAGTCCTTCCGCCTCTCTCAGGCATATTTCCACGAGATCGTGCTGCGATAACTCAAAGGACAGCCCCAACTCCTCTATATTGGCTTTGTCCGCCTTCAAGCAAGCCAGCATCGTCATGTTCATTACCTCCTTGGAAGCCGCAGACACGTGCTTGATGTTGGCCCACATGCGAAACGCTTTCGACTCCGCATCGTCGTGACTTAAAAGAGCGTTCAACGCGCACGCAGCCATGGCCTCCCTGTACATTCCGTTGCTATAGTGAAGAGCGCTCAATCTATGCAACGTGAAGCACACAGGGTTCTCAAGATTAATATACCGTGTCTGCGGTTTCGCGCCTTGGAACTGCAGGATAGACGTGCACACCAGAGTGAACAGATACACGCTCTCGTCGTAGTAGCATTCGAACGTTATAGCCAAGTTGTATATCAACGAGCCAGTGGAGGACCACAGATGCGTCCAGGATTTGCATCCGTGCTCCTTTATCTCGTAAGTGTGCTTGACGTTCTGCTCTAGAAGCTCTCGAGCCAGCTGGCGAATCCCTTTGGGCAGATCCTCCGCAGGGAGCTTGCTGATCAAACAAATGCATCTGACCTTTATCGCCGCGCCGCTGTACAGGTCTCGTCTCATCGTGCAATCGTTACTCTGACAAGTGTTGCACTTATCGGACGTCTGCTTACAGAAGCACACGCAGACGTGCCCGAGTATATTCATAGTTTCTAGCAGCACGCCGGTATCGAGGAACTTCTTTCTCCCGGCTTTCGCGCAACTCTCCCAATACGTGAACACCGCCTCCAGTACTTGGACTACACTGTAAGTGCTCGATTTAACGGAGCCCGCGTACCCGTACATCTTCGAGATCCTCGAATAATCCTCGCACCAGCTTCGAACGCTCTCAGCGTCGTTCTCTACCAACGAATCGTCCGGCTTCGCAAGCACAAGGCACAAGGCTTCGAAGTGCTGGAAGCATCGGTAGCACTCTTTGTCCTCTATTAGAATCCTCTTAAAATAATCGCTCAGGCTATTCGACAGCGCCGGCTCCAGGCGCCTCTCGATAGCCTCGTACACGATCCTGCTCGATATATGCAGCGCGTGACGAGTGACGCCGTGCCTCTCGTCCAGGGGAAGCTTCATCGGCCTCAAGTATTCGATAAGGAACGCGTAGAAATCCTCGAAGTAGCTCTCTCCCTTTATCGACGCGATCCTATCCAAATATGAACTTATCTTCATAAGCAACTGCTTCGTGTGACTCTTGTGCGCTATCCGTACCATTTCTAGTTCGGTCTTTATAACATCTTTCAATTCGCGATAATGTTTCAAGCTCAACGGATCTTTTTGTAGGACAAGAAATGTGTTATTAACGCAGTTATACCATAGGCTAGCTATTTTCTCTAGTATTTCACTCACGGTCGCACGAGAATTAGGTGAACCATCTGCGTTTAAGTACGAGCAAACTTCGGACGCCTCGCCGTGCATGCGCATCGCCAGCAAACAGCGAACGACGTGAAACAAGCTGCAGCCGAACTTGTAGCTGTCCGGCACCTCCGTCAGCGTCGAGCACAGCAGGCGAGTAAGTCTGTGAATCTCTTTGCCTAGACTATACCTTTGCCTGTCGCATTTGTCGGCGGTGTGCGACAGGTATAACAGCAGATTGAACAGCTGCCTGTTCAGCCTCTCGCCGGGGTTGGCGGGCACGCTTGCCTGGAAGAGAATGACCGTTTAATTTATTGTCTCGCGGAGTGTTATTGCGAGCGACGATGTCTTCGCGGAACCAGGGGAATTGGAGTATTTGAAGTTTTGAAAATTCAAATTGGAAACTTAGGAGTGGATGTTTATTACGCACCTGAATATCCTCGGTCACTTTCTCCAGTTCCTCCCTTTGTATCAATTCGATCCATTTCATCACTTTTCGTTCCATATTCTTCATTTTTTCGGGGCGATCAATGGAAACGAGTAGCTTATTAAAGTTTTTTTTTTTCAACGGATCGTGTGTTTACACCTGGCGAAGGTTACGGCTCGTTTCACATTTGCGCGGCGGAAATGGACCGTAGAATAAAATGGTGTTGAGATCCTCGCCCCCCTGCCGGTGTGTGTACAGCGTAAGTTCTTGAGGCGCGAAGTTTGAAGTGATTAATTAAGGGGGGAATTCCACTTACGCCGAAACCGACCGTGAGTTTCGTTAGGGTAGGTTTCCTTGTACGCGACTGGACGCATCGGATGGAATTTCGAAGTCGATTTTCTTGAAAATGAAGCGCGATATCAAAAAATTTTATTCCTTTTTCTGGACTTATTTAATTGTTATGAGTCAAAAAGTAAGAGTGACTTTTTTTCATATCGCGCTTCATTTTCAAGAAAATCGACTTTGAAATCCTTGACGTTGCGTCCCGTGGCGTATAGGAAAACCTACCTTAATGAAAATCGCGGGCGATTTGGACGTAAGTGAGACTCGCCCTATATAGGATTCTTTCATTCGACAATCTTGAAAATCCCTTCCAAAGATTCAAGTCCATCGACAGAAAGAAAGAAATCCCTAATCAAATTTGAATAATAAACATTTAACATTGAATTATTTCAATACACATTTTAGTTCATCTCCGCCACCACCAGGTAGCTGTAGCGCTGCTTGGTCCACGAATTACAGTGTTTATCAAGCACTGGATGTTTTCCGAGTTTCTTTCCGAGCTAACCTCAATTGTCAGTAAACTACCCGAGAGCATATGCCTGAGAAGTATCCAAAGTCGGTAGCAAACTTTATTTAAAAATGAACCCGAGGACTCAGGCGAGAAGGATTCCGGAAGCGGAGCCGCGGATAGATTACGTTCAATGCGATGGACTGGTAGTTATGAAAATGGTCAAGCACTGTCACGAAGAGTCGATGAGTAACATGGACGTTGCTCAGGGTGCTCTCCTCGGCCTGGTCGTTCAGAACCGCCTGGAGATCACCAACTGCTTTCCTTTCCCCAAGAACGACGAGATCATGGACGAAGAGGAGTACCAGCTCGCCATGATGCGTCGCCTTAGATGGTAAATGGTATTCCAGAGAAAGCTGGGACTATTTGTCGAATTTTTCGGTATTCGAATACTTCAGGTGCTCAATTATTTCGTGAATATACTTCGAATATTCAAGTATTTGAATACTATTCGAATACTTAAATATTCACACCATACTATTCAAATATTTCAGTATTCGAATACTTAATACTATTCGAATATTTCAGTATTCGAATACTTAATACTATTCGAATATTTCAGTATTCGAATACTTAATACTATTCGAATATTTAAGTATTCGAATACTTAATGCTATTCGAATATTTAAGTATTCGAATACTTAATGCTATTCGAATATTTAAATATCAATCTAATACTATTTGAATATTTCAGTATTCGAATACTTAATACTATTCGAATATTTAAGTATTCGAATACTGAAATATTCGAATACTTAATACTATTCGAATATTTAAGTATTCGAATACTGAAATATTCGAATATTTAAGTATTCGAATACTGAAATATTCGAATACTTAAATATCAATCGAATACTATTCGAATACTTAATACTATTCGAATATTTAAGTATTCGAATACTTAATGCTATTCGAATATTTAAATATCAATCTAATACTATTCGAATATTTCAGTATTCGAATACTTAATACTATTCGAATATTTAAGTATTCGAATACTGAAATATTCGAATACTTAATACTATTCGAATATTTCAGTATTCGAATACTGAAATATTCGAATACTTAAATATCAATCGAATACTATTCGAATATTTCAGTATTCGAATACTTAATACTATTCGAATATTTAAGTATTCGAATACTGAAATATTCGAGTAGTATTCGTATACTTAAATATTTGAATAGTATTCGAATATTGAAATATTCGAGTAGTATTCGTATACTTAAATATTCGGATAGTATTCGAATACTTAAATATTCGAATACTCAAATATTCGAAGTTTATTCGTAGCATTCGAATACTTGTAAAATATTCGAATATTAAATTATTTGAATAGTCCCAGCCCTATTCCGGATTATCCGCCGCAGCGGCGAGGAGAATGGAAGCCTCATTCAGGTGTAATACAATTCTTACAGGGTCAACGTCGATCACTTCCACGTCGGTTGGTACCAAAGCGCGGACGTAGGCAACTTCCTGAACGTGTCGCTGTTAGAATCGCAGTATCACTACCAGACGTCCATCGAGGAGTCCGTAGTGCTCATATACGACACGGCTAAGTCGGCTAGAGGCTTCCTGACGTTGAAGGCGTACAGGCTTACCCCTCAAGCGATACAGATGTACAAGGAAGGAGAGTTCACGCCGGACGCGCTGCGCACTCTGAAGATCGGATACGAGAACCTGTTCATCGAGATCCCGGTCGTCATAAAGAACAGCAGTTTGACTAACATAATGATGTCTGAATTGAACGAGATGATCCCCGAGGAGGAAGGCACCAAGTATCTGGATCTGGGAACGGCTACGGTTCTGGAGAACCAGCTGCGCTGCATGATGGATCGCGTGGACGAACTGAACCAGGAGGCGATGAAGTTCAATAGGTATCAACAGTTGGTGGTTCGCCAGCAACAGGAGAAGAACAGGCTGCTGGCGAAGAGGGCCCAGGAAAATGCCGCCCGGGCAGCGAAAGACGAGCCACCGCTACCGGACGACGATATTAATAAACTGATGAGACCTTTGCCCGTACCGCCGAGGCTAAATCCGATGATCGTTGCTGGACAGATTAATACATACAGCGAACACATTTCACAGTTCTGTGCTCAGAGCTTGGCGAAATTGTATATCACTCAGAGCCTTCAGAATGCGAAGGAGTCGAAGTCTTCTCATTGATAGCGGATTAAATGTAATTGAAATGTTTATAACAGTAAAATCTTGGAAAATAGCCTCTGGGCTTCTAATTTTTGAAATTGCATCGCGAAATATAGAACCTTGACTATCTTCCCACACGATACCTGCAGTAATTTTGTTTATAATTAATTAGTTGTTAAGAGATTCCCGACGCGGTACAGTATTCGGTTTATTTGTATAATTATCGAGTTTCTAGAAATAATTTATATATTTTTACGATTGCATCTCGAAACATAGACCATTGACTATCTTCCTACATGATGTTTGCTTTATCCGACTTGTAATTATTTAGTTATTAACAGTGGCGGATTTGACAAGGGATGATTCCGAATCCGAAAATTCAAAAAATTCTGAAACTTTGTGAATATGTAGGGGATTTCATCCTGATTACAACGCAATTTTTGTTTGCTGCTCAAATATACTCGAAGGGGGTGAAATTAACTCCTGAAAATTCGGCTCTTTTTCGATTTTGTGTTATAACTCGCGAATTGTAAGAGATAGAAAAAAAATTTCAAGGCAAAAGTTACTTCTTTTAATTAGATCTATCATTTCGTAAAAAAGATTATTATACAGTTCACGAATTATAACTCAAAATTGGGAAATAATCGGATTTTCAGGGGTTAATTTCACGCCCTTAAAGTAAATTTGGGCAGCAAACAAAATTGCGTTTTATTCAGGAGGACGCCCCCTACATATCCATAAAGTTTCAGAATTTTTTGAATTTCCAGTTTGTGATCTTCCCTTGTCAAAAGTATGAGGGGGTGGAACTTTGCAAGCCGTCATACATGAAAATGGTTACTCTTACGAAAAAACTCATATAACCTTTTTTGTACAGAATTTCCTAAGCTACAAATTTCATAATAACTATTTTTGTCGTAAAATTGATAGCTAACGAGATATTCGCAAGAAAGTTTTTTTTTACCTTCAACCCTCTGTAACATTTTTAGCGGATGTCGAATCAAAGAGGACTTTTGACATATTGTTTGAAACGACGAAATAAAGGCCCGTGCCAAAACGTAGCTTGCTGGGAATTATTCCGTAGACGGCGTAGGCAGATCCTAAAATCCTAATTTCACTGGACAATACGCGAAATTCATATTTCCCTCCTTGTCCCACAATCCCCTTCTCTTTCCGCCACCACCTCCGCCATCCTCCTACGCTCCTGCTACAGGAAACCCAAATCCATCGACGTAGCAAAACAAATTAAACAAGCCACGTGTATTAACCCACAAACCAAACAAATTCTTAAAGCCCTCCCAACACTGACGAAGCAAAAACATTACAATTAAACAATAATTCCCTACTTATACACAAGTGTCTCCATATCCCAGAGCACAGAGTCCCTATAAAAATCAAACCGCAGTCAACAACAAAGAAACCTCAAGCAATTCCGAAGAATCATCGCACCACCATACACAATATTCGTATAATGCGTAAAAAGCAGAGCGTTGGAGCGGAGCAGTGGAGCAATGGGGTTTTGCCACTGATTATCAGTGGGTTTTGCCCGAAGCAGGAGCGGAGCCGGAGCTCGGAAAACTTTTACTGCAACACTGCTCCAAATTCTTTTTTATTATTTGAATTTTCTTTTATTTTATAAGAGCAGACGAATGAAATGTTTTTAATAAATATCAGTTCTCAGTTTCTCATCATTGAAAAAATATTACAGTAGAGCGTCAAATTTCCGAACTGTCGATTATCCGAACCAATGCTGCATCATCGTTATCCCCACCACTTCATCGAACCAGTGCAGCGGTACCGATTGATTGATCGACTTTTGCGTAATATGAATTAACGCAGTAGTACTCTTGTATTTAATAAGTAATTTTAGGTGTGATTCCTACAGTTATAAACTGTGTAAAGTACACGCATGCTTCATTCTCCGAACTGTTCGATTACCCGAACAATTCGAAAAAGCAATTCGGATAATTGACGCTCCACTGTATATCGCAGGGCCGTGCAGCCCTGTGTTAAGGAGGCATAGTACTTTCTTTGCCCGAAAATTAAGCAATCTTTACGAATTTTGTTCCCATATAAAAAGGAAAAGCTAGAAAGATGGGGTCTGTTGCAAATAAAAGATCACTGTTCGACAGTATTAAAAGCATTTTTATTTAAAAAAAAAAAGCACCCTCCCCCTCGCTATAGATTAGAGAAGGAGCGGAGCAAATAAAAAATTGGTCCGCTCGAATCCCCTGGTAAAAAGGTCTGCGCTCCGCTGGCGACGGCATTTCGCTTCCCCGATATCAGTCAGAGTTAATTCCGAGGCGGATCCTTGTTCCCAGTGACGGCTAATAATCGCAGGTGCCCCGTGCCTCATCCCTAACCTAAAATCATCTCCGCAGCTTCCAGCGGTCTTCGCAGAACTAATTAATATTCCTATTCATTTGTCGGGTCCGATATAAAAGATCTCCCTGCGTGCAATTAATAAGAAGCCGCGTCCAGCGCGCAGAAGCTCGGTCCCGCGGGTGTATAACGATGCGTGCCGCGGCCAGTGGCGGCACAGTCGTTGAGAATATCCATTTATGTGGCACGGGATCGCGCACACGTTAGAGCGCAAATACGTAAATGTCAGTCGTACGGCCGAGCGGGTCGGTGTAGGTATGTGACCGGTTGTAATCAAACGATTCGAAGCAGAGGGACGAAAAGTGCCTCGAAAAGTTGCCGTGCCGCTGGCCAGAGCTTTCGGGGAGGTCTGCTAGAGCACGTAGCCGCGATGGAGGGCCACCAGGTACGTAAACGTGTGTATCGAACGGACAAAAGGTATCCACGTACGTGCCGTCGCGAGCTTTAATCAACCAGTCCGCGTTATGAGTCACTCTTTCGCGCGCTGCACGAAAAATAATCACTTTGCGATCCACAAAACAGGCTTCTTAAGGGCAGTGTCTATTCCCCCCCTGCTCCCGTTTCAGGTAAGGGCGCTGTACGACTTCACAGGGGAGCCAGGCACAGCGGAGCTGTCCATCACAGCGGGAGAGGTGTTAAACGTCATGAGAGACAACGTGGGCGACGGATGGTGCGAGGGTTTCAATCAGGGCGGCAAGTCCGGACTGTTCCCGGCGGCCTATGTCCAAGTCGTCGAGCCCAGCGCATCCGCGTCAAGTACATTTCGATCGAGGGGAATCGCCTTCGGAGCTACGGCTATATGCAGATCGTTTCTCCGTTTCAGACGCGATGACGTCCTCCCAGCAGAGCTCCGGGGATTACTGGGACGACGATTGGGACGACGACTCGGAGGTCGGCCAGACGCAGGCCTACGTTCCTCAGCAGCCGCAGAATATGATACAGTTGCATCAGCACAGCTCTGTCGACTACGGCGACACGGTTTCCACTCAGGCTATTCATTCTGTGATACCCGAGAGACCTATACCTAATATACCAAAGAAGAACAATAAATTTTCTACGTTAATAAAGTCAGGGGACGATAGCTTTTTACTAGGGATCAAGGTAGCGAATGTTCCTGAGAACGAGAAGATATATATCGAGGAGGTCGAAGGAGGGCACTGCAGATGGATCCCGAGGGGGGATCCTTATAATTGCGTGGTGACGTCTCCAAAGAAGGAGTCAAAATTGAAGGGCCTGAAGAGCTTCATAGTTTACCAGCTCACGCCTACGGTAGTTAAGTATTCTTATTAGGGCTGGGACTATTTGTCGAATTTTTCGGTATTCGAATATTCGAATACTTCGGATGCTCAATTATTTGGAGAATATAATTCGAATATCGAATAGTATTCGAATATTTAAGTATTCGAGTACTATTCGAATATTTACGTATTCGAATACTATTCAAATATTTCAGTATTCGAATACTTAAATATCAGTCGAATACTATTCGAATACTTGATACTATTCGTATATTTCAGTATTCGAATAGTTAAATATCAGTCGAATACTATTCGAATATTTCAGTATTCGAATACTTAAATATTCGAATATTTCAGTATTCGAATACTTAATACTATTCGTATATTTCAGTATTCGAATAGTTAAATATTCGAATATTTCAGTATTCGAATATTTCAGTACTCGAATACTTCAATATCAGTCGAATACTATTCGAATATTTCAGTATTCGAATACTTAAATATTCGAATATTTCAGTATTCGAATACTTAATACTATTCGTATATTTCAGTATTCGAATAGTTAAATATCAGTCGAATACTATTCGAATATTTCAGTATTGGAATATTTAAATATTCGAATATTTGAGTATTCAAATACTGAAATATTCGAATATTTCAGTATTCGAATACTTAAATATTCGAATATTTCAGTATTCGAATACTTAATACTATTCGTATATTTCAGTATTCGAATAGTTAAATATCAGTCGAATACTATTCGAATATTTCAGTATTCGAATAGTTAAATATCAGTCGAATACTATTCGAATATTTCAGTATTGGAATATTTAAATATTCGAATATTTGAGTATTCAAATACTGAAATATTCGAATATTTAAGTATTCAAATACTGAAATATTCGAATATTTAAGTATTCGAATACTGAATATTCGAAGTATTCGAATGCTGCGAATAAACTCCGAATATTTGAGTATTCGAATACTTAAATATTCGAATAATAACATTCGAATACTCAAATATTCGAAGTTGATCCGTAGCATTCGAATACTTGTAAAATATTCGAATATTAAATTATTCGAATAGTCCCAGCCCTACTTCTATTTGTTGCTCGTAATAAGTGGCGAAGGGGACTAGCGTTGGCTCTGTGTCGCAGTTTAACAACATCCAAGTATCGAGGAGATACAAGCACTTCGACTGGCTGCACGAGCGTTTGGAAGAGAAATATTGCTTCATTCCTATCCCGCCGCTGCCGGACAAGCAGATATCGGGAAGATACGAAGAGCAATTTATCGAGCATCGACGCACCCAGCTCCAGGAGTTCGTGGATTACGTCTGCAGGCATCCTGTGCTGGCCCGCAGCCGGGTCTGGGAACATTTCATAACGTGCACGGACGAAAAGAGGTGGAAAGCTGGGAAAAGGCAGGCGGAGAAGGACGAGTTACTAGGTGTGAATTATTTCAATGCCATCCAGTGTTCCGAGGCACCCTTGGACGCCATAAAAGTGGAAATTCAAACGGATGCGTTCAGCAGATTCATAAGCGGACTAGATCCAGTGGTTAAGAGCTTCATGGCTATGGCTGTGGATCAGACGAAGAAGAATCAAGTGCTCTATAAGAGGGAGTTTCAGAAGATCAGTCTGTCTTTCAGCTCGCTGAGCCATGCTTTAGAGGGCGACGACAGCAGCCGAGGGAAATTGACCTACGCGCTGAAAATTACGGGCGACGCGTATTACGATATTGGAAAGTTGTACGAAGATCAGCCTAAGTTCGATTGGGAGCCACTCGCTGATAAATTTCATATTTATAGAGGGATTATCAGTAGCTTCCCAGAGGTGATTAGTATACACAAGGTAATGAGCAGAGACGGCGGCACTAATTTGTCCGAATATTCAGCCAAACACATGCTTTCTTTTTCTTTATTCTTTTTGCGACGCTTTTAGACGGCCGTGCAAAAGCGAAAAGATTGCGAAAAGCTAGTGAGCGAGCACAAAATGGAGCCACAGCAATTGCGGGAGCTCTCCCATCGCACGGACGTGATAGCGCGGGCCCTTCACGCTGAGGAGACGCATTTTCAGGTGGAGCAAGAGATCCACATAACTCAGGCCATGAAAACCCATCTCACCGAGCAGATCACGTTTTACCAGAAGATTGTAGATAAATTGAGGGAGGCGCTGAGCGCGTACGAGGGCTGAGGGCGCGCGTGTGATCTTTCTGCTCGCGACTTAAGAATGGTTCCGTTCGTAATATCTCGTTTCATATAATCCATAATCTCGAATCACGAGCTGTATAAAGTAACCGACAGAGCTTAATTTTGTAATTTACATACACGAACACAAACGATTTCGGATACGTTTATGTTTAATTATTGATAAGGAGCTGGTCGCAGAGGAATTACGTAAGTTGAATCAGAAGGGGCCAAATACACTTTGCTTTCGGACGTACCAAAAAGTCACCACGCGTATATGCAGACATGCAAATATATTTTCTATTTATAGTATTTTCTCATTGTCCGTTTCAGTTGTGTAATCGGGCGTTATCGGGACCGATTAGGCGGGAAAAAAATCGATTTACTGGAATGGAGGAGGTAAAAAGTATAATTTTCAGAGAGCAGACGATTAACGTGAACTAAACGGTATTATTAACGATGCATAGTAATATATAATACATGTTAATATCAATGTTAATCCTCCATGGCTGCTGCTACTTTTTAAAAATTGAGAAAACAATTTTGTAATTTATTTCTTTTTTTTCCCCCTCCCCAATGTGTACTGTATATTGATAAATCATTAACACGTAAATGTAACAATATTTGTAAATTTCCTACTTTCATCCATCGCGCGAGAACCGAGAACTGTTACAGTTGTATATTTTGCCAGCAAGCGAATTATGAACTAAAGCATATCATTGTTAATGCATTTAAAAATAATTTGTATAAAACGGTAGCTTAATCTTAAGCACAAACGCACTGCAATTTTGTAAATTGTTATCCTTATTATTACCATCATTGCCACCATTATCATTCTCATCGACTATATTCGCCTTTTCGCGCTGGAAAGGGAATTCCAATAAATGTATATTAAATTAAACTGTAATTATTGTGTCACCGTTTAGTCTACAAGCATTGTAATGTCTTCCGATACTCTCGGCCAGAGGTGGGCATTATTCGAATAAATTTTTATCGAATAAAGTGAAGTTACTCGACGAGAATAAGAATTTTAAATTTTTATTCCAATGATCTCGAATCAGAATATTAAATTTTTTTTTAAATTTTTATTCGAATGATCTCGAATAAGAATTTAAAATTTGTGTTCTAATGATCTCGAATCAGAATTTTAAATTTTTATTCGAATGATCTCGAATTACAAATTTAAATTTTTATTTTTGGGCATTATTCGAATGATCCGTATAAGAATTTAAAATTTGAATTCGAATGATCTTGAATCAGAATTTTAAATTTTAATTCGAATGATCTCGAATCAGAATTTTAAATTTTTATTCGAATGATCTCGAATTACAAATTTAAATTTTTATTTTTGGGCATTATTCGAATGATCCGTATAAGAATTTAAAATTTGAATTCGAATGATCTCGAATCAGAATTTTAAATTTTTATTCGAATGATCTCGAATTACAAATTTAAATTTTTATTTTTGGGCATTATTCGAATGATCCGTATAAGAATTTAAAATTTGAATTCGAATGATCTTGAATCAGAATTTTAAATTTTAATTCGAATGATCTCGAATCAGAATTTTAAATTTTTATTCGAATGATCTCGAATTACAAATTTAAATTTTTATTTTTGGGCATTATTCGAATGATCCGTATAAGAATTTAAAATTTGAATTCGAATGATCTTGAATCAGAATTTTAAATTTTAATTCGAATGATCTCGAATCAGAATTTTAAATTTTTATTCGAATGATCTCGAATTACAAATTTAAATTTTTATTTTTGGGCATTATTCGAATGATCTCGAATCAGAATTTTAAATTTAAATTCAAATGATCTCGAGTCAGAATTTTAAATTTGAATTCGAATGATCTCGGGTCAGAATTTTAAATTTGAATTCGAATGATCTCGAATCAGAATTTTAATTTTTTTTTTTTTTTTTTTTTTTTTAATTTGAATTCGAATAGTCTCGAATCAGAATTTTAAAATTGTATTTCTGTGCTTTATTCGAATAATACCCAACTCTGCTCTCAGTAGCCTTACAACTTAACAAAGCTATCGCAATTAGTTGCGAGAAGCAACTTGCCCTAATGCGACAGAGAAATTAAATAAGTCATACATATGTTTTATTCGTCAACATTCCACGAAGTAGCCCCGCTATTAAGAAATCGGAAAATTTCGTTAGCCCCGAAAAAGTTCTTCGTTCAACTCTTACAATTACAAGCCAGCTGTACGGATAAAAATAGATTACTTTTATTAAGCAATGCGCACCATAAATCGGCTGTTGAATTGTATACACACTTTACAAGAAACATTTCATACGTCGAACGCTTAAAGGAAATTAGATTTTTTTTTTAACTATCTATTCGGCAGAGTACGAATATATTGGCACTGTAAACTATATCAATGCAATTCAGATTACTAAGATCCTTCTGTCATTAATATCTCTAGGAGCGCTCACCGTCACGCTGTTTAATTTCACAGCGAGACGGCTCCAATACTTATTCCAACATGCACAAATCCAAGCGTAACAATTGCAAGGCTTACGCGATGAGAAAAGTTACAATAGGAAGAAGGTCGCTCCCGCGTCGATCGACAGACAGGAGCGATACGCTTAATTTATAGGCAACGATTAAAACATTTCTCTTCCTCCGCTCTCTCTCTCTCTCCCTTTCACGCATCTTCCCCTTTCGCTCCATGCAAACACTCTATCAGTCTGGGCATTATATTGTTTCCTTGAATAAAATTGCGGTAACAAGCCGCCTTCATTGCTACTTAAAATCAGCTTATTTTTACATCACATTAGCAATGTTCCTGCCGATATGTATTCGTGTGGCACGGCCTCTATTTCCCCTCTATTTCTCGAGTACAAGCTAAGCTCCGTTTGCCTCTTTTAATTTTTAGAATCGTTAAATTACAAGCTCGTCGGTAATGTACAAACGTTAGCGCGGAGGACTGCTTATCAACGGACCCTTCTTAATCAGATGACACGATATTGGCAACGGGCAAATACAGAGACACACATTTACACACGTACACACACGCACGCGCGCGCGAACTTATATTACACGAATTAATTGTTCGCAGGCTATGGCATTTAAGTATTCATTTTATTAAAAAATCTAGTACATACAATTGAACATAGAATCAAAAGGAAAGAAGAAATTATAACGATACATATCGAACGCGAAAGGATATCAGCGTAACTGAACGGAATTAGGAACATTCAGTGGGGACGAAACCATATTACAATAAAATTCATAATAGAAGATTAATGGTCTGCCTAGGCGTATGCAATTTATCATCGACACAATTGTTTACAATTATATTTCGTTTAGATCTTCTGATTTCAGTTCCATCATCGTGTCATCCAAGGCACTTAAGAATGGTACGTTTCCTTACGCAGCGAAAGGCCTTTCGTCAATTTTTTGTTTTTTTTTTGTTCTTCGATTCAACTAATATCTGATACTGCGGCTACTTTTGACAGGGGGATAAACGGTGGTAATCATTGCGCTCGTCTTGATACTTCCATAAGTGTCTCGCTCTAGATTTACAATTTCTTTCGGAGAACGATAACGGCTACCTTACAGTTACTATAATTATTATCAATTTCAAAATTACTCGACAGCGTTATATGAATCCCTTAACGTTCCTCTTCTCCCCGCGGAATTTTTGTTACTATATGAATAGTGCCCGGTACACGGACGGATGTCTAATATGATAGCTCGAAGTGATTATCATATCTTTGCCTTTTAGTGTAAAGTTAGAGAGAAAGAGATAGTAGCTTACGATAAAAAGAGTGCCCGCTCGATAAACGGCAAATAATTCACTCTGCGCGAGCGCGCCCCCGTCTTTCGATTCGTCGCGCGTAATTTTGGATTCATCTGGAGAAGCACGAGACAGGAGAAAAACGCGCGAAGATCTCGCGGATGCAGGCTTCTGCGTTCCAAGCTTCCGGAGCATTCCAATAATCATTTAGCGCGTTCCGTTCCGATCGAAATCCCACCATCGTTAAACATTAACATTGTTTCGCTATCGGGTGTAACCGTAACATCATTATCACAAGATCGTGGTATTATTGCACTCGGCTGCAATTATTCATAAAAAAATAAAGTAATACAACTGTGTACTTAAAGTATCCCTCGAAGCGTTCGTTGAAGTATTTGCTTGCAATTCAAATACCGTGTCGATTTTTCCGCATTACGATCGGATGCAAATATAAACAGCTGGATTATAGCTGAACATTATATCGGAATTTTACGCGACGGCTGCCATGCACAAAGAAATGTCGAATACAAAAATATTTTCTATAAAGTCTCTCTCAATGTATCGATGGCATTTAATTACACGCTTGGGAAAGGTGTGCCGCGTATAAACAATAGTACGTGCACTAATCCAAAGTAGGTCTCGGACTATTTGTCGAATTTTTCGGTATTCGAATACTTCGGTTGCTCAATTATTTGGCGAATATAATTCGAATATCCAAGTATTCGAATATTTAAGTATTCGAGTACTATTCGAATATTTCAGTATTCGAATACTATTCGAATACTAGTAGGGCTGGGACTATTCGAATAATTTAATATTCGAATATTTTACAAGTATTCGAATGCTACGAATAAACTTCGAATATTTGAGTATTCGAATATTTAAGTATTCAAATACTGAAATATTCGAATACTGAATATTCGAAGAATTCGAATGCTACGAATAAACTTCGAATATTTGAGTATTCGAATATTTAAGTATTCAAATACTGAAATATTCGAATACTGAATATTCGAAGAATTCGAATGCTACGAATAAACGTCGAATATTTAAGTATTTGAACACTGAAATATTCGAATAAACTAAATGCTACGAATAAACTTCAAATATTTGAGTAATCGAATACTGAAATATTTGAATATTTAAGTATTCGAATACTGAATATTCGAAGAATTCGAATGCTACGAATAAACGTCGAATATTTAAGTATTTGAGTACTGAAATATTCGAATAAACTAAATGCTACGAATAAACTTCAAATATTTGAGTAATCGAATACTGAAATATTTGAATATTTAAGTATTCGAATATTTAAGTATTCGAATACTGAATATTCGAAGTATTCGAATGCTACGAATAAACTTCGAATATTTGAGTATTCGAATACTGAAATATTCGAATAAACTAAATGCTACGAATAAACTTTGAATATTTGAGTATTCGAATACTGAAATATTCGAATAAACTAAATGCTACGAATAAACTTCGAATACATATTTGAGTATTCGAATATTGAACATTCGAAGTATTCGAATGCTACGAATAAACTCCGAATATTTGAGTATTCGAATGCTTAAATATTCGAATCATAACATTCGAATACTCAAATATTCGAAGTTTATTCGTAGCATTCGAATACTTGTAAAATATTCGAATATTAAGTTATTCGAATAGTCCCAGCCCTGATCCAAACCGGACACTTCGGCAATTTAAGGAACGATCGAGCTGAATTTCTTAGTCGAATGCAAAAGAGAAGGAGGACCCGGTGAAAGCGTAATCGCATAATTCGCTGTTTATATTTGCGCCATCTAAACAGACAACCGGGGAATCGTGTATATAGTAATGTACACTTTTCATCGAAGTCTCCGTGCAACATATCGATAAAAATATTAGTAGAGCAATATACACTTTATGTATACGTTAAATCTAATTCAATAGATCTGATTAAGAAGTTCTTACAGAAGTACTAATATCACTATGTAACAGAAAGAGTATACTGTGTACACACAATGTACATTCTTGTGATACAGTGCACTGTACATGGCTCGCTATAAACATTCGTGGTTTCCTCATAAAATAAAATATATATTCGTGTGTGTATATATATATATATATATATATGTATATATATATCCTTCAGTTGCAGATCGTAAAAACAAGTATCAACAGAAATCAGATCTTCAGCAGCGGTCTCGCGAGGCGCGATTCCGCGCGGCAAGATCATTTACGTATTCGGGAGGTACTCTGCGACAAGAAAAGCTCGTTGCTAATTTTGCCTTCTCGACTGTATCTAGAAGGGTACCGGGCAAGAAGCTGCATCGACTCGGAGGATTCGAAGCACACGGAGAAATCGCCTAAACAGCCGCCGTTCTCGTTACTCGAGGCTTTAGAAAAGATAAAAACTTGTCGTTGTACTGTTCGCATTGTTTACTTCGTGCCTTACAGGATTCCGCCGGATCCGAGATCCCGGCAAGACGCTGCCTGAACACCTAGCTACGTCTTCGCTCGCTCGAATCAACGCCGTTCAAGCTTACCCTCGTCTATCTGCCAGCTACAGATTCGATTCTATTGTTTGATACGCAGCAGCGCGGGCGGGAGCGGTAGGGGTGGGGGTGGCGCGTGATCCGCCCCCGGTTCAGCGGAGATTTATCAGAAACTAAGAGAAGGATCGCGTTGTATCGCGCGGGCCGTTATCGTATAATAGTCCTGTCGTTTAAATGTACATGGATCGTTGGTGACCGTGTCACAGGTGACCACGATTTTAAAGCGATTATTAGCTCGGAATCTATACAAACCTCTCGCCGGCTCGGGTAAATATTGGGGCGAGAGGATGGGCACCCGGCCGCTCTCGCGGCGGGCTCGATTATTCTCCGTTAGCAGGCGGCAACTTCGTACAGCGTTTAATTCAGCTTTTCTTATGCTTCCGTTGCTTTCTAAGATACGACACGTTCGTTTGGAATAGAGTAGACAGAGCGGTGCGTGTGCTACCCCACAGCTTGAAGCGTTTGTTGCGCAAGTACAACGGTGTGCACGGGGGGATCGTAACGGGGGCGGGATGGTCTTCCGGGGCCGGCGGCCTCGACGACATTGGCAACGGTGGCTCGAGTATTTTCTTCAATTTAGGTTGCTCTGCGGCTGCTCCATTGCCATGGGCTGGCTGGTGTTTGATCGCGATTGATCGGGGCACGGCGTGGGGTTGCCGCTGGAGGGGCCTGTTGACCCGGGGCCCGGCTGCTGCTGCTGCTGCTGGCCGCTGTTGAGCGCCAGCCGTTGCATCTGTCTTATCACCGTCGCCGCGTGATAGGCTTGCTGCAACCATGAGAGAAGAGGGAGACTTTCCTACGGAGCCTGGCGAGCAAACACACACGATCAGCGGGCTTGGTAATCGTCCGGCCATACTAACCTTCCACCGTGATTTGGCGAAGTTCTTTCTAAGTTGTTCGGATACAGTACCATGGATATTCTTATTGCTAGCCGCATTTCCGGAGATCCTGGAAGAAATCAATTGCACGTGATTACGCTGCGAGCCAAACGGCCACTTAAAATGAAGGCACGAATCTCTATCGTGTTAAGGAATTAATTTCTAATGATAATTCAACAGTTCAAATGCTGAGGTAATGCGGAGGTCTCTCTTTTCTTTTTCTTTTTTTTTTAAACGTTTACTTTGAGATACGCTGCCCCGTTATTGTGCACAGCTTGGGGGAGTAATTTCGAAGTGTTAGATTTGATGGATGACGAAGTAAACGTAATTCTTTTACTTACTCGAGCCGTATCTATCTTACTATTTAACGCTACTCTGTTCCTGTAATTGTCTTTACCGGCTTTTATCATGAAACACGAGTTTTCGAGCATCTAGGGCCACAAATTTACTTTTAAACTCTCGCAGGAGGGTCGGGGCTAGGTGTTGTGCGTAAAATTTGTAATTTCAAGTAACAGCGAGGGGTGCGAACGCTGGACGATCATCTTACCAGGGATGGGCGAGGGCTTGCTTGCAAGTATAGCGCTCGTCGACATTGACGCACATCAGCTTGTGAATGAAGTCCTTGGCGGAGTCGCTGATATCGTCCCAGTACGGCGAATCAAATTCAAATTCACCTATAACAGTCTGGTTAGCTCTTTGCTATAGAGTAAACGATTTTATCATGAAGTATTTCATTTAAAATGATTCATTTTCATTTGGAAGAAATACTGTTAGCTTCGCACATTGTACAAACGAGTTCGCGTCATTGCGGGATCACGCGCGACGGTAAACACGCTAATTTTTAATGCTGCCTTTGGAAGTTAATAGCTTTGAAAAAGGAACGCGCGGCGCATACGAGGGGCCAATTTACTTACGACACTAGCGTGTACGTAACAGCATACAAAAGACTAGAGTAGTACCTTAGAAACGAAAGTATCAAAGTTAATGTACAGGCTGCGTGTGCTTGTTGCTCCTAGAACTGGTAACTGAATTGAAGTAATAGTATAGTCCTTCCAAATTCCCAAAATCTCCCTCCCGATAGTGGTTTCGTTACCTTTTAAGATCTGCGCGAACAGGTTCGCATCGTTTTCATCGTAGAACGGTGGGTAGCCGCACAGCAGGATGTAAGAAATCACTCCTATGCTCCAGACGTCCACAGCCTTCCCGTACGGCTTCTGCGCTAACACTTCTGGCGCTGTGGATTTAAATAATCCATGTGAAATTCAACGATTGAAAATATTGGGGAATACCATTTCGGTCATTATTTACTATCTCGGGATTTTTTAAACTCTATCTCGGGATTCCGGGACTAAGCAATTAAAATGATTTATTATGTATTAAAATTCTAAATCTTTATTTAAGCGGTGGTTCCGATCTAGAGCCTAAAAAAATAGGTGATCTTTAGGAATTAATTAATGGAAAACTACTATATATAATTTAATGGGACTTTTTGCATTGTATTAAGGATGTCTTGAATTATAGAAATATATTTTTTGTTTTATAATTCATCATTGCAGACGGCACCGAGGAGTCGTTCAAGTCAAGGCGTAAAAAAATTCATCCAAATCGGTGGGACCTGTACCTCCAAAAGCTTAATTCCGATTTCAGTGAAACTTTTTTTATTTTGAAGAATATACTTCTGGCTGGGAGAGGGGGCAGAAAAAATTACAAAAATGACATTTTTTTTTAGAAAATAACGACACTTGAAGTTTGAAATCACTTTTTCCCTATATTTTTCGTTCTTTCAACGTGTTTAAAAATTACAAACTTTCAATTTTTTTAAATTGTGCTGGTTTCTCTACGAGCCAGAAGTATATTCTTCAAAATAAAAAAAGTTTCAGTCGAATCGGATAATAACTTTTCGAGATACAGGTTCCACCGATTTTTAAAACAGTGTTTCGAGAAAAACAGTGGCGTTGCCCATGCATTTACCGCTACTCAAATGCCTATAACTTCGGTAATTTTACGAATTTCAACAAATCCTTTTAAACACGTATTCCTAAAAGTTTGAACGTTCGAAAAATGAAATACAAAAAAAATTCGACTTTTAGACCGGAACCTTCCCTTAAAGTAAACAAACTTACTTTCTATAATTAGTCTGAAACATAAGCTAAAATCATTTTTAACAATAAAAACAGTAGAACAATGAAGAATAATAAAGCCTCAATAAGTAGAGAATATCAGTAAACCATTATGAAGATTTTTGGAACAATGTTTCGACTTTACGCGTTCAGAGAAGTTGCGATCTGCAACTCGCGCGATTTCGAAATAGCGGAAAGTGAGAGTATCATTGTAAAAATAAATATAGTTAGATATATGCGACTTAATATCATTATTATTGTCCTTATTATTATGAAATGACTATGTTTATTTATTTTTATATTTTTCAGGGGTTCATAAATTCACATTTTTAAAAAACACCGAAATTCTCGAGATTAGTTATATCAAATCCTGGGATTGTATTCCCCAATTATTTATACATTAGGGCTGGGACTATTCGAATAATTTAATATCCGAATATTTTACAAGTATTCAAATACTACGAATAAACTTTGAATATTTGAGTAATCGAATGTTATTATTCGAATATTTAAGTATTCAAATACTATTCGAATATTTCAGTATTCGAATACTTAAATATTCGAAATTCG
Source organism: Andrena camellia (assembly GCA_029448645.1). Lineage (NCBI taxonomy): Eukaryota > Metazoa > Arthropoda > Insecta > Hymenoptera > Andrenidae > Andrena > Andrena camellia. The sequence goes on along the minus strand of CM055678.1, from coordinate 26,412,765 downwards.
AAGTTTATTCGTAGCATTCGAATACTTCGAATATTCAGTATTCGAATAATAACATTCGAATACTCAAATATTCGAAGTTTATTCGTAGCATTCGAGTACTTGTAAAAATATTCGAATATTAAATTATTCGAATAGTCCCAGCCCTACTAGTATTCGAATACTTAAATATTCGAATAATACACCCCGTGTGACCACGAAGGGTTAAATATTCGAATAATATTCGAATACTTAAATATTCGGATACTTAAATATTCGAATACTTAAATATTCGAAGTTTATTCGTAGCATCCGAATACTTCGAATATTCAGTATTCGAATACTTAAATATTCGAAAAATAACATTCGAATACTTAAATATTCGAAGTTTATTCGTAGCATTCGAGTACTTGTAAAATATTCGAATATTAAATTATTCGAATAGTCCCAGCCCTACTAGTATTCGAATACTTAAATATTCGAACGATAAACCCCGTGTGACTACGAAGGGTTAAATATTCGAATAGTATTCGAATACTTAAATATTCGGATACTTAAATATTCGAAGTTTATTCGTAGCATCCGAATACTTCGAATATTCAGTATTCGAATACTTAAATATTCGAAAAATAACATTCGAATACTTAAATATTCGAAGTTTATTCGTAGCATTCGAGTACTTGTAAAATATTCGAATATTAAATTATTCGAATAGTCCCAGCCCTACTAATATTCGAATACTTAAATATTCGAACGATAAACCCCGTGTGACTACGAAGGATTAAATATTCGAATAGTATTCGAATACTTAAATATTCGAATAGTATTCGAATAGTATTCGAATACTTAAATATTCGGATACTTAAATATTCGAATACTTAAATATTCGAATAGTATTCGAATACTGAAATATTCGAATTATATTCGCCAAATAATTGAGCAACTGAAGTATTCGAACATTCAAATACCGAGAAATTCGACAAATAGTCCCAGCCCTATTATACATGCATTTTTTGCGAACCTACCAACGTATCCTGGAGTACCACAAGCTGTTGCCATAATGCCAGAGTCCTCCATCTTCGAAAGCCCGAAATCGCTGATCATAATTTTACTGTCTTCATCCGGGCTGTAATATAAAAGGTTTTCTGGCTTGAGATCCCTGTGCACGACGCCCTGCACGTGCATATAGTCCACGGCTTCTAGAACTTGTCTTATCAGACCCGACGCATCTTTCTCCGTGTAGGAACCCTTCTCAACGATTCTGTCGAACAACTCTCCGCCAGTCACCCTGACACAGACACCCAAACAAGCGTGACGTTACAGCACGAATTAAAAAGAAACAATCAACGCTGGGAATACTTACAATTCCATAATTAAATAAACCTTATGTTTATCCTCGAACGTCTCCAGCAACTGAACGATATTCGGGTGTTTCAACCTGCGACAAGTGCAGTCAATAATTAATCCATTTATCCCTCGAACCGTTCGGAGCCAATATAATATTTTACCTTCGCAACACCTTGATTTCATTCTCTAAGGAGTCCTCTTTCCCCTTCAGCGCCTTTTTGTCTATGATCTTCACGGCGAACATCAGACCGGGCTTGTCTTTGCTGTCCGCCAAGCGCACCTCGGAGAAAGCACCTCTGGAAAGAAGAGAGCGCATCGTAGAAGCAAGCCGAACGTACGGAAACGTTTCTGCGCTGTTTAAATGGCATCGTAATATACATGACAATGTACCGGGGCTTACGTAATTGATCGCAGTTAATCATTACGGTAACGCGCGGTAACATTCATTGCCCAGTCTTCTACATAACTGCGTGCAATTAACTTTGGCATATTCTGGCACAAGTGTGTCGACACGACAACAGGCCTGTTACATATATCTCGCGGCGCTAATCGCTGGGCGCTGTGTCGCAAGTAAATGGAGTAGATAAATCGGAGAGAAAATATAGGTAATTGGCTGGTTTATCGCTATTTAGAAGAGAAATGTTAAAAGCGCCGATATCGGCGATGTTACGAACGATTTACAGACAGTAAAATGTATTCTCTGCGGCTATATTAAGACCTCCGCTTAGTAGCCAAGAAAGTTGCACAGTAGCAATTGCTAATAGGAACCACTTTCTCTTCGCCAGTTGATTACAAAACACCTGTGCACATAACTTCCTCTTATTCCTCGCATTCCTGTCCTGGATTATACAATCTCGGCTCTCGGTTCGAATAAATGTGGAGCGAATAAAAGCGAGGCAGCATTTATTGGGATTTAAAATTCGAAAAGACAGACGATTAAATTACACGTTCGAAATTTCGTCTATTCGGAGCGGAGGTATTTATACGTTCGAGTAGCAAATTTCCCGACGTGCGTTACAACACCGTGATTCTGAGCCGCAATCTAGAATCTAGATTCCGCCGATAATCCGCATAATTTGTATACGACGATGGTTCAAATCGTTATCGTCCGTGCCATCTATCCGGCGATGCCCTTTCGGTCGAGTTGGAATTTCGTGCGCGCGGATCGGAGGAATGCGCGCTCGTCCCGATCTAATCCTGACGCTTGTTACTTGCCCGATACGCAGTCCAAAGGGGATTTGTAAGTACGTACGTTCCGAGGAGTTCCTTGAGGACGTATTTGTCCTCGACGGACGGCGACTTCTCGTCCTTGCCATCCTTCTTGATCTTCTTGTTCGAGTCCTTTTTACCGAACAGCGGCATCCTCGGGCGTTCGGTTGAGAACGAAGGGGGAGCGGCGCCGATCCTCCACGTACGCTACTAGTTGGCTACTGTGCGGCGATGGTGCAGGGACAGGTTATAGGCCGCGATAATGCGCCAGAGCTAGGGTCCCGTTGGCTCGGTTTCAGCTGGTTATCCCGCGGTCCGGCCTCTCGAGCCTCCCGATCTGTCCGACGGTGACGGATAAAAGAAAGAAAGATCGTCGTCAGGCCGCTCGTAGAATCATCGCGTCTCGAAGCAACCGAATGATCATGAACCCCCGACCTTTCCGCGCACGTACACTGATAGCGGGACAGCCGTGCAACCACGAACGCGATCCGCCCGCTCCGATCGTGTGTCAGTGGATCCCCCCCGATCCCTCGCACACGTACTCGCTCGCAGCGCGCACACTATTCCGCCGCCGAGAGACGGCTCTATTCCGCGTCGCGTATCGGGCTCAGGGTCGCGGCCTCGCGCCCTCGCGCTACAGCTTTTACTTATTTGCACAGAGCCAGATAGCGCAGATCCAAGCTAGCACTAACTACGGCCACCCCGCTTTTATCGCGCCACGGTATACCCTTTTGTCGTACGCGATAAATACACGCCGATATTCGCACGGGACATCGTGCTTTGCGGTAAGTGCGGCGATAACGGGGGAACGCCCCGCCAGAGGGCTGCGCATTGCGGCAGATTCTCGCTGCTGTTTCATTTGGGCGACGTACTTCTTTTAAACGTTCCCGCCGTTTATTGGGAGAGTTGAACATTGGTAGAATTCGGTGGAATTCTCGGCCCTTGGGTTTTTATGGAAATGCGGGGGGTTTGGACCCTTTGGAGGAGGAATAGGGGACGAAGTAAACTTTTGCGGGGCCCCTCAAAAAAACGGATTTATATTGTACTTCTAAATTCTTAAAAGAAACAATAATAAATATCTGTGCCATAGGGCCCCGCAAAATTTACGAGTAACATTTCGCGAACCGCGGGGCCTTTTAAAGAAATTTATAATAATAAATATCTATGTATAAGGCCCCGCAAAATTTACGAGTAGCATTTCGCGAACCGCGGGGCCTTTTAAAGAAATTTATAATAATAAATATCTATGCATAAGGCCCCGAGAAATTTACGATAAGCTTCCGTGGACCGCGGGGCCTTTTAAAGAAATTTATAATAATAAATATCTATGCATAAGGCCCCGAGAAATTTACGATAAGCTTCCGTGGACCGCGGGGCCTTTTAAAGAAATTTATAATAATAAATATCTATGCATAGGGCCCCGCAAAATTTACGAGTAGCATTTCGCGAACCGCGGGCCTTTTAAAGAAATTTATAATAATAAATATCTATGCATAGGGCCCCGCAAAATTTACGATGAGCTTCAGTGGACCGCGGGGCCTTTTAAGTCGCGGAGCCGAATTCCGGGGACCGAGCTGAATTCGCCTCGTGCCGGCCCTGTCGATAAGGGACGAAGTGAATTGAATTCATTCGTTACCTAGCTTCTCAGGCGAAACCTAAATTCCTTTCCCTTCGTTCGCTATCTTTTACTGCTTTTATTTTATACTAGCACCACTTTCTAATCGACTTTTATCCATCGACGATGCAACGAAAATGAAATGTATTGTAACAGGGGTTCTCAAACGTCTTGCCCCTGTAACTTTTAAAAGTTCTCGATCTTGTTCCAAAACTCAGTAAATCATTTCTCGAATTACTTATTCTCGTATACAGCTTGAAACTCTTTTGGGAGAATTGTGTGTTGAACGGAAGCACGATTTATCAAAATCGTTCCCGATGTAGCTTGAGAAACACTGTATCCGGGTGTTTCAAAATGATTTGTAAATCTTAACGTACACGTGCATGCTCGATTTATACACGTACGTTCGCTTGAAATCTGCTTAGTGGACAGTTTAACACGCATTGCAAACATTCGAGGGGAAAGAATTCTGTCTTTGAAATTGCGCAAATGAAAATAATCTGTTACACCCTGTCCATCCTGAGATCCTTGTTACGTATTTGCGGCGACTTCTGTTACAGCGCCTTTCAGGAAAAAATATTAGATAAATAATGGTTCTTCTAACAGAGTAGATGTATTAGCATTCTGATAACATTATCTTACAATCTTGCCTATCACTAAACACAGGTGCAAGAATGGTTTACACCGCAGAGCACAAAATATTTTTGCAAATTCTCATGCACAGAGGCCTGCTCGACGAGAATAAGGCAAAGGACATAGTTATCAAATTATTTAGTAAGCTCGCCTTTCCTTCGTTACGAAACTCACTATTTCATGTGTGTACATACTCTAAAACTCCACATTTCAGATAATGACAAAACATCGATGATAGTAAATCAGATCAACGAGCAGCTGCAGCCTCTGAATATGTTAATCAAAAAGGCGCAGTGTGAAATCACTGGCCAAGTGTACTGGGTTTTCGTGAGTACCATACTCGACGACGTGACCAGGTATATGCTTCTAATACTGTTAGCCTTGCGCCACATTATCTATATTGTACTAAGCGTGTCGCAACCATTATTTAAGGTTCCAAGAAGAATTCTCAAAGGGGCAATTGGCTTTGCTGAGGAATGTGTTTTCTGAAATTATAACATCCAGTAACGGATGCAGCCAGAGTATTCAGTGTTTGAATCTGTGCTCCTTACCAGATGTTAAGTTAACCAAAACAGACGCTGAAGAATTCTTAAACGATATAGTTGGGAGACAATGGTTGGCTTATAAGGTAATAATAATAGTATCGATGGAAGTTTAAGAGGGCCACACCACTGTGGCAGCTGAAAAAGTAAACCATTTTTAAGAATTTTTTTCAAGAATAATTTACAGTTTTCGTATAAAATGTTTATTACCTACTTTAGTATAAAGTCTTAAGAAACTATAGAAAAAAAAATGAGTAGGAAAACATGCATAAATTTTAATGTATTAATTAATCTTCTAGACCCCTCACGCGCGCTGGTAGGATGTGTAACTACGGAACAGCAGATCAGAAATCAAATTTCATTTCTTTTTATAAACTATAATAGGGCTGGGACTATTCGAATAATTTAATATTCGAATATTTTACAAGTATTCGAATGCTACGAATAAACTTCGAATATTTCAGTATTCGAATGTTATTATTCGAATAGCATTCGTATTCGAATATTTAAGTATTCAAATACTATTCGAATACTTAAGTATTCGAATTCTTAATACGTAATACTTAAGTATTCGAATTCTATTCGAATAGAATTGCCCTGAATAGAATTCGAATACTTAAATATTCAAATAGAATTCGAATACTTAAATATTCGAATACTATTCGAATACTTGGATATTCGAATTATATTCGCCAAATAATTGAACAACCGAATACCGAAAAATTCGACAAATAGTCCCAGTCCTAGTCTAGAAGATTAATTAATATATTAAAATTTATGCATGTTTTTCTATTAATTTTTTTTATAGTTTCTTAAGACATTGTACTAAAGGTAGGTAATACAAATTTTCTATGAAAACTGTAAATTATTCCTGAGCAAAATTCTTAAAAGTGGCTTTCTTTTTCGGCCGCCGCAGTGCTGTTCTCCCTTAACGTAATTCACTCTAGTATGTTTTCCTGGAATTTGTAGGATGGCTATTACTACATGGGAGTAAGAAGCATAACAGAATTAATGCCATATTTCAGAGCCACTTACGAGAACAACTTATGCACTTGTTGCCTCTGCAAGCAAGTCATCTTTCACGTAAGTCTTCTCGTGAGATCTGCAATTCTGTAATCCAGAGACGAGAAAAGATTTTATTTAAGTAAAATTTCGAATAACGCGTAAAAGTTAAAAAGAATATTCGTTAACCCGAGTTCGCTTTATTCGACACGTGGCGAATAATTTTTTAACTTTTATTCTTTATTTGAAATTTTATTTAAATAAAGATTTTGCCCACCTCTGGCTGTAATCGAGCTAACACTTTATTTTCTTATCAGGGCGAAAAGTGTAAGCACTGCCAAAGCTTGTTACACTTATACTGTCTGAAAAAATTTGCGATGGTTACCAAACCCGTGGAATGCCCCGCGTGTCACGTAGCTTTCCACAATTTCGATTTATCCGGTAATATTCCTCTGCCTGCTCCGGTACGATCTCCGAAATTAATTTACTATTAATAATTACAGGTCTGATCGACGATTCCGCAGCGTCGACGTACGCAGAGGCGAGAGTGAAAAGGCGTTAAGGTTTAGAGAAGCGAGAACCATACGCACGAATATCTTCTACATATGTAGTAATTTATTCCATACAAATTTATAACAAGTTCCTGCAATATTTTATACTGTACATATGTACACATAAATGTCTCGCGACGTTCGGCATAGTATACCCTCAATCTTTTGTACTTTAGTTCCCTCTAAAAAACGCATTTCTTGGCATCATTATTTGTCTCAACACGAGGGTAAAATCATTCTTAAAAATACAGGTTTTGAGAAATTATATTTACAGATATATACAGAGAATACAATCGTTCCACGTGGCGCCTTAAGTGTTCTGGCTCTCTTCGAACTTCTGCCTCAAGTATCTCAACCCAGCCGCTATGCTAGCTTCGTCGATGTTTCTGTTGGACTTCTGACTCTGCGCGGCATCGCTGGATGTACTGTCCGCAGTATTAGATTCATAAATCGTTTCGGGTAGTTCAGGTAGATTATTCTGACTATCGCTTTCCGCCGTCGAATCGCTCTTATCCTCGACGTTGGAGTCATTTTCTGGGAACGTAGGAGGAAGTGGTATATCGTAAGAGTCTATTTCATTTGCATTCGGCGGGGACGAAGGAGGTAGTGGTATATCGTAAGAGTCGATATTCATTTCGCTTTCGAGCGTCTCGTCGCTTTGATTGTTCGAAGGTGCATCGTTATCTTCGGAAGCTAAATAGCCAGCGCTCTTAAAATTATTATACACCGGTGCGAATTCGTCGAGTCTGACTTTCCTACATTTGTGCACCCATTCTTCCTGCGACATTTCGTACAAATAATTCCTTTTGCCCAGAAGCTCCCCCAAGGCTTTTATTTTATTCTCTTTCTCCATCGCTCTGTCCTCCTCGGTAATCTGTTCTTCTTCTTCTTTAATCTCATTCGCCTTCTCCTCTGCGGCGGGTTCGTTGGCTACCTCCGACGCACCCGCGTCCGGTTTATTATCGTTCTTTTGCTCGAGCTCTTCCAGCGGTTCTACCGGCAATCCTGCTCTAATTCGTTGCCTGATTCTAGCCGCTTTCAATCTATTCTGCTCCATTCTCTCCCGCAGCTCTTTCAGCTCCTTGATCTCCTTCTGCTTTCGTTCGGTTTCCTTCCTCAAGGTAGATAAATTCTCCTGCTGCTTGGTTCTCTGCTCCTCGTCTTGCGAGAACGCGTAGTAACCGACACCGTGCGCTCTGGCTTCGTCGAACAAGACGTCCTGATAATGTATGTTCGCCTTGTCCGCCAACTTCTGCGTTTGCTCCTCCCACTTCCTTCTCATTATTTCTATCTCGGGCTCCTTCTCTTCCTCCGCGAGGGTTTGCTCGACGCTGTCGTTGGCTTTCGCATCGACGCCTTTCTTAACGACGATCTGCTGCTTTATCAAATTATCCTTCTCCCGCATCAGCAGCAAATCTTCGCGCAGACACTTCCTCGTACGGCCGAAGCAATCCTCGTACTCCACCCAGTCGTCCTCGTTCGCGAACGACTCGTCGTTCTCGCCCTCCTCGTCCTTCCGCAGGGATTCTTCCTCCGATTCGTCCGACTTGTTCGTGAAATCGACCAGAAAGTTTTCGTTATTATGCTTCGATCTCTTTAACTTGCTGTATAATCTAGCTTTCGCTTCCAGCATCAGCTTAGACTTCTTATGAGTGTTAACGTCTTCGATGTACTCCGTCTTTTGCGACTTCTCTTCCTCGTTCTCTTTCTTAGCCTTCCTCGGCTTCTTCTTCACCTTAGCTTTCGGAAAACTGTGAACAGTTTCTGACCTCAATTTCGCGTCGTTTACTTCGGTCTGCTTCCTCAAAAGCTCTGCTTTCAAGCCCACCAGAGACGAAAAATTCACGTTGATCTTTTTGGTAGTATTCATCTTCGGGCAGCACCGAAACTTTTCTACAATTGTTATATTTAATTTCACTGCGACTGTGCTCCCTGTAGAATGAAATGGAATGTTGTCAGGATTAAAACGGTAGCCTTAAGTTAATATTTTAATTTCTACCTTGAAAGATGTACTTGAATAAAAATAATTTATATAATTTGCGGTGTAAGAATAATACCTTTTAAACAGTCATAGCGTTTGTAACGGGCTCGATAAACAAGTACTGCAACTTCTGTTTACGTGCACTGCACCAACGACAGTTCGAAGCGTTTCACGCTGCCCAACGACGCGATATTGGCTTGGAACATTCTCGGACTTCGCAGGTCACTTTTATTATAAGTAACTTCGGAATTGATTGAAGTTATATGGCTACAAATGATAAACATCAATGTAACCTTAATTTTACGTTCCAGAAGATTAGATAAACGGCAGGGGGGCCAAGCTTCCCTCTTACGAAAGTTGAAGCAGAGTTTATAGCGCCTCCTACCAACTAGGTGCGTACTAAACTGTGAATGTGTGAATCGGGACGTATGTGTATGTGTAAACGTGCAATGCACCGCTTAGTTTAACACCTGTCCACGGATCGTCGCGCCAGCGACGCGTATGCAGCAGATAGAAGGATAAACATTGAAATTGAATATTTCTTCTTTTCATAGGAAAAGAAAATATATTCAGTTTCTTTGTATATCCTTCTATCTGCTGCATACGCGTCACTGACGCGACGATCCATGGTCAGACGGACTTAGAAAAGTTAAACCAGGGAAAGCGAGGACGCCATTTGAAGGATTTCTGGTCATTCCAAAATTTAAACTTTTAAATTTTATTTTAGAAATGACAGGGGTCCTTTGAATCACGTCCGTACTTCCTCCGATTTACCTTCTGAAAATATAAATATAATTAAAAGTAAAAGTATAATTAGATACATAAATATGTGTTAAATGATATACAAATTCTTTATTAATTTTAAATAATATTAGTCATTACAATTATTACAATAACAATGATCATATTATCTTATGTGATGACTGATCCACGTGGGTTACACTTCCTCGTGTCTGCGCCAAACAATTAAAAATGACGGTCGTCATGGTAACATTTCACCAACGTCGAAAGGTGTGTGTCGTGCTCACTGATACACCTAGGTATGTTGTGTGATGTACCTAGCGCCTCCTACCAACGTGGTGCTAACTAAACGGGAACTTCGGCCAATCAATGACGGCTTGGTCCCCCTGATAAACGGTGCGGGGCTTATTATTTTATCTACGGACCAAATTGCACGTTTCTAAGGCCACTGTTTTCATGTATTTAATCGCTGGAAAAACTAGGGACTTACTGCTAGTGACTTTTCATTGAGAATCGGACATATTTTTCGGGAGGACAAATTTTATATAATTTAAAATATTTTATTTCCCTTTCGTAACTTGTACTAATACACGCGCGTGTACGATTTATATGTATGTATATACCTCTCGATAAATTCGTTTAGCCTTAAAATAAGTGATATCATTTAAATAACTCACCTAACCTAATTCTTTTTACCTGTTGTAATTTTTATTCGTTTTTCTTTGTATTTAGTGATATGGTAGTAGAATTGGGCAGGGTTTAAGTGTATTCTACGGGCGAATTTCGCTTACGCCTAAATCGCCCGTGATTTTCATTAAGCTAAGTTTTCCCGTACGCGACTGGACGCATCGTCAAGAATTTCAAAGTCGATTTTCTCGAAAATGAAGCGTAATAACAAAAAATTTTATTCCTTTTCCTCGACTTAGTTACTCGTTATAAGTAGAAAAGTAAGAGTGACATTTTTTCATATCGCGCTTCATTTTCGAGAAAATCGACTTTGAAGTCCTTGAGGTTGCGTCCCGTCGCGTATAGGAAAACCTAGCTTAATGAAAATCACGGGCGATTTGGACGTAAGCAGAATTCGATCGTTGTAACATTTGTTGGTATTTTCTATAATAGACAAGTCAGGTTACTAAAAATATATTCCTTCTTGTTCCAGGCGCAACAGAACAGTTAAAACGTTAAAACTGGGGCCTGTGCCGTGCTGGTTACATAGCTTCAGGGGCAGTTTAGTTCGTAGTGCTATCGCTAGATGGCAGATGCTGGTCTTGCGTCGGTAAACTGCATAAATCATTAAAAACGAACAAATTGTTTGCAATATTGCATGGTATTGTTGCAAAAGGAGGTATATAATGTGTCCGAAGTGTGGGGAACGTGAAGCCTGTGCCAAGTGTGAAAAATATAAAAGATATGTGAATCGTACACCTCGCCGGTGGTTTTAATCTCCTTTGTCCCACATACTGTGTACTGAATTGCCAGATTATTAATCGTTTTATCTTCTATTTCTCCGGCTAAGGAATTTTCACGTCAAACGCAACAAATCCTGTCATCTGCTGCATTTTAGTCCGGATTCGGCAATAGGAAAATTCCACAAGATATTGTTTTACATGCATCCTACAATTCTTTCTGCTTTGTATATTAAGATAGATTAATAATAAAGTTTTGAAAGCTTCAATTATATAATTACACCAATATTGGTATTTTTATCCCCAATACTGGCGAATGAGTTACACATATTTCCCAATAATTTCGCTTTAAAAGCTTTACAGTAGCTAAAAGCTTCTGCTATTAAGTTCAGCAAACAATATTTCATTATTTTATTAAATATAAATACTACATCAATGAATTTTATTAGATCACACTTTAAAATCGAGCAAAATACATAAATAACTTATTATCGAACAAATTAATAAATCCACATCCGGTTTCTCCTCTGCAATGCTGTATGGTTTACGCGCCAAATATTTGCCCTAATATACCAACCAATTACGTGAATATCCCATAAAAATATTTCCATAGCGCCGGAATAATTAAAAAGCACGTACAACCAATTCCGACAACAATTTAAACAAAAGACTTTCTAAAAACCGAAATTAATCACGAGGGGTGTAAATCTACACCCTTAGGCCCAATCCCTAAGTGACGCCAGCAAAACTGCGCGAAACAGACATTAGTACAAATTGCCGCCGACTCGTAATTACAGAAATCCGTGATCTACTCTGTGATCGTCACTCAAACAGCACTTAAAACCCTCCCATCAAATACCCAAATCCCAAAGCTACACCACGCCACCAATATTTCCTTAAAACAAGCGTCTCAGCGAGAAATACAGCCGAACCAAGTTCGCGTGGCCGCTCGCCTCGAGGCGGGAAACGTTTACGAAGGGTGGCAAGGGCCGCCTTAGGCTCCATTCTTAAGTGGACAGGATACGAAGAAATTGCGCGCAAAGTTCGCTTCGCTGCGCATCGAAGCTTGCGAAACTCGCGGAAAGAAGGGAACAACGACCAACCATCCTATTATTTCGATCCTTTAATAACGTGCGCCATTAGTGAATCGTAAAATCGATTGTCGATTATCCGGCCTATCCCCCGAAACCTGAAGGCTGCCGATCTGCTACTATGTTAGTCATGTATAGAACTTGGCGGACACCAGCTGAACACGTTGTGTGACACCGGTTAGTTCACTGGGTAGCGAGTGCGTGGCTGGTTCTCCGTCGTAGTTGTTCCACCAGCCCAGATATCACGGCCGAGGCGTGCGACTGCGAATTGCGTTGTTAAGTAGATCCGTTTGCGAATCACGGTATCGGCTGGGAGAGGCGATGGCACCCCGCAAAGTCGCCAAGCACCCCGACACGGATGTGGTGGACAGAGCCGCGGAGGCGGGCGACGCGTCGCCCCTGAAGAGGAAGAAGAACGTGACGAGGTCGGCGAAGAACGACGAGGAGAAGCAGGCGCGGCTGCCTCGGGCCGCGAAGACCGCGGCGAGGATCGAGCAGCCGGAGACCGGCGATGCGGCGACGATTAGGAATGCAAAAACAAAGGCGAAGACGACGTCGAGGAACGCGGCGGCCGCTGTGAAAGCGAAGCCGACGGCGACGAGGAGGAATAAAGAAGCCGAGGACAAAGCAGACTCCAGCCCGCCGGACGCGGATTCGGCGAGGATCGCCGAGGAAACGGAGCCGAAGAAGACACGCACGAAAGCTGCGGCGAAAAAGGCGGGAATGGAGGCGGACGAGGAAGGTAAGATATTCGAGGCTTCCTTTCGAATTCATCTGCTTGGGAATTACTTTGGGTTTACGTTAATAGAGCTTCGGCAGCGGAGCCGATATATTTTCGGGGATTTTTTCGCGAATTAGTGCGGCGATGCGTTTGAGTATGAATTTTTTCTCGGAACTCGGGGAGACTATTTTACCGCGAGAATTAGTAATTTGTGTGTTGATTCCAGCTAAGGGGAAGGCAAAAGGCAGAGCCAAGAAGGGAGCAGTCACAGAGAGCGTCGCGAGCGTAGAAGCTCCACCTTCGAGGAAAAGGAAACAGGCGAATACCGAGGCAGCGGCGCCGAAGGAGACCAAATCCAGAGCGAAGACGACGAGAAAGAAAGCTGAAGCGGCTGGCAACGCGAAAGGTAAAGTCGCTAATAATAGAGGTAAAGCCGCTGTCGAGGAGGAGATGGAAGAAGACGAGGCAGAGGAGTTGTCTGTGGCCGTGAAAGCGAGCAAGAAGGCGAGCGAGAGTAAGCCTGCGAAGGGGGCCGGGAAGAATACGAGAAGTCGTAGGAACGAAGCTAGCTCCGAAGAAGCTGCGAAAGACGGGGAGGAGGCTAAAGAAGAGTCGTCAGCTTCCGAGGGTGTACACAATAGCGACAATGAGAACCAGGAGGCTGCGGACAACGACTCCGAGGAAGCGGAATCAGTAGTGCCTAAAAAGGGCAAGGTTGCGAAGAAGGCAGCTGCGCCGCAGAAGAAAGTCGCTAAGACTCGAGGCAAGGCTGCGAATCGCAATGACAGCGGCAACGAGGATGATGCTGACCCAGCGAAGGTTGTTAAAGATGCGGCGAAGAAAACTAGTAAAGATACCGCGCCCGCGAAGAAAGGGCGAGGAAAGAAAGCGGCAGTCGCGACTGCGGGGAAAGATGAAAACGGGGAGAAAAGTCCCGAGGGTGTAGAGGCCGATGAGAATACCTTGCCGGAAACGTTAATCAGTAATAACAACGTACAGAAGTCCGACGAGGAAGAGGAGGAGGAGGGAAACAATGAAGAGGATTCTGCGAAGCACACGAAAATTACCGGCGCGCCGAAGAAAACGGACGAGCCGGTTGCGATCAAGAGCGAGGCGGAGGAAGTAATAACCGTAAACGAGGGAGAGAATTAACGGTGAATGTTCTGTTTTTACTTGTCATGTTTCTTGAAATAATATATCATTAATATTTTAATATATTTCGTAAAGACAAAAGATATTTGCGAGTGTTCCTGGAAATGCTCCGAGAGGACCCGTACGTTTGTAAGAGTTCGGCAATACACTCCGGTCGCGCGTTGCTCCAGCAACAGCTCTTTGTACTTTCGATAATATAAACTTTTTGTGATCCACTTGTTACCGGGTGACTTTGTAATTAGGAAGAGGTTGCGCGTTATACACGGTGGTCGTTAAACACTTGTTAGCATCATTCGATAGTACTGTCGTATTTGAAGCAGATACTTGCCTTGAATTTCGGAACTCGTTATCCCCCGCGGTGTTCAACAAGTTCGGATAATTTTTAATGCTAGAACGCCATAGGTGTGATGAAGGGCCTGCAAAATTTAGAATTTTCTTTGGGAAGGGAGATCCGCAAAAGGTGTCGCGCTTTTTTAATGCAGAGAAAGTGCGTAACCGAGGGAAAGTGTACTTTTTTACTGCTAGGTTGTATTAAACCGATGTACACTAACATTCCAAAATTAGTAGCATAGTGTTTTAGTTACGTTTATACGGTAATATAATTATCAGTCGGGGTACTTCCAATTGTAAATCGTAGAAACATATAAGAATGGCGAGCAAAGAAATGTGCGATCCCATTTTACATTGGAATATTTCTAGCGATGGGATGAAGTATATTGGAAGTAGGTTCGAATCTGACTGGATAGGTTTCGAACAGTTCACGAGTACCTGCTTCGAAAAAGAAAAAGAATACTTTTAAGTAGACTCGAACCTGGACGAAGTAAGTTCGAATTCTCTATAAGTGATTCGAGAAACGTTAGCGGTAATTTCAATTATAATCGAACCACGACCAAGTCGATTCGTAACTTTTATGAGTATTTCAACCAAGACCTTTCTATTCTGTGCAATTTGTTTTTATTTTCTTTGCTAAATCGCTGCCTTTCAGGGCTCGACTACTACTTTCACGTTCCAGGGTTTGATACCAGCTTATATATAATCTGAGTACTTTACAAGTACGTGCGCATTGGACACGATCTTTTATGAGTAGTAATCGAATCCCATAAACTGAAATTTTGTATTGGATTCGACTTGGTTTCGGGAGTACATAATGAATTTGATCCCATCCCTAAATATTTCTAATTCCAATAAACATTTAGATTTCGCATTCATAATAGATACTGTTCATTTCTTTCTGACTCTTCCGCGGAGCTATATTATTTTTTTGTGTGCCATATAATGCTCCGCCTTGATATGTAATTCACCTTTTGTAATCTTAGAATGGAAGTAGTTTCAAATCTCGCGCCTGAAATTATAACCTCGATTACACTCGGTCCGCGCAGCGAAGGAAATCATTTGTACGACTCATCGATCTTATTTTTCGACTGTGCACGAATTAAAATAGTAAAAAATAAATAAGGTTGTAAAGCGCATTATTATTTGAAATTTAAAAGACGCCGCAATACGTTAACGTCCGATTTCGCGGGGCCATTTGAATGCCATTTTCTTTTTATTCTTAACTTTGTATTCTTAAGATAACGATTGTACAATAAAATTAGTACATCCTTAATTTAAAACATGAAAATCCATTACACCTTTGTGTATCAACCCCCTAGCAATGCATCATTTATCGAAGATTAAAAAAAAAACTTGTGAATGCACCCTTACGCGGTGCTTTAAATAAAATGGTGGATCGTCATCCTAACGCAACTTCTACTATTCCCCGCTAGGGCTGGGACTGTTTGTCGAATTTTTCGGTATTCGAATATTCGAATACTTCAGTTGCTCAATTATTTGGCGAATACTATTCGAATATTTCAGTATTCGAATACGGAAATACTGAAATATTCGAATACTTAAGTATATTTAAGAATATTTAAGTATTCGAATACTGATGTATTCGAATAGTATGGTGTGAATTATAAATCAAGTTCTTTAGGTTCATTTTTTTACAAACTTTTATTTAGTTTCAGTTGTGAGTTCGTTAGTTTGTCAGGGTGAAATCTTGTAAGCTAATAATTTGATTTATAATTTACACCATACTATTCGAATATTTAAATATTTCAGTATTGGAATACTGAAATACTGAAATATTCGAATACTTAAGTATATTTAAGAATATTTAAGTATTCGAATACTGAAATATTCGAATATTTAAGTATTTCAGTATTCGAATACTCAAATATTCGAAGTTTATTCGTAGCATTCGAATACTTGTAAAATATTCGAATAGTCCCAGCCCTACTTCCCGCGACAGACAATACTTCAATCCCCCCCCAATAATCGATGTAAACTCCACAAACGCCGAATACAATTTGAATATCTTCGAATTTCGAATTCGCGCCAACTCACCCTGAAGGCGGACGCTCAACGAGCCGCAGCGAGCTCTACACATGAGTACTGTACTCGCGCGCGTACATTTGTGACGTACTACTATCTATAACACTGTATCAAAAGCTAGAACGCTCTTCGTTGTGGATCAAGGAAGCAGTGAGAAACAACGGCGGAAGTGGGGATCGTGCGCCATTTTCTATTTTTGCATAGCAGTGGACTAGTGTTGTGTGTGTACGTTTTGTGTGATAAATCGATGGATTAACAAATAAAATCGTCGGAGGACGCGTCGTATTTAATGAGGATGATTTTCGGGAGCACGTGCCTGGAATCTCGCGCAGCCAGTCTCACGTTCCGTTTCTGTTCCGCGTTAAGCCGTGCGTGAAAACCGCAGGGCGCCCCTACAGCACGTAAACACTTTTTCTTCATTTCTCTTTTCAACCAGGGAGAGTGGTCGGGGCGGTCTGTCGTTATTAGCACCCCGTGCGTGCATCAGCCGATCGGCCGCCGTTCGGCAAACGGTCCCCCCGAGCCCGTTCCTCGATATTCACCTCTCGCTTCTAAACGATTTAAAGCCGAGGACATATAGAAGGGAAAACCAATCTGTGATACTAAACAGTACTAAGGTATATAACTAGGTATAAACTCTACAATTAGATGTACGTATGTATGGCCGTATGAGGAGAACCGTAGGCTAGGTCGCATAAACGATCTAGAAAACCGTGAAAAAGACAAGTCCCGTACGAGTGTGTGATCGCGCGCTGCGAAATTTACCTTGCTCGAGGATTAAAAACGTGGGCGATAAACAGAGAGGAAGAATGTCTCAGGAATCTGTGACAAATGACAAGCAACTGCCAACGCCGAAAGATGAAGGTATGGGGACTTGCCAGTCCGCTCTTATCTTCCCTCTTAATTACAAGCCCCCGACTCGTTACATAAACGGTCGGCTCCCTCCATCCTCCAACGAGATCCCTGTTAATCTCTGCAGTTTGTATTTTACAGTAACCTCCGCTGTTAGTTACCACGGCACCTCTGTAAACACTTTAAACGCTTAGCGCTGCGACTGCGTCAGGGAGATTGCGCTGAATTTCCCACGAAGTTGCCAAAGTAACTGGCTACCTGTAGAGACATTCCAATGTTTACTGTGTTATTAATCGGAGGCAAATGATTATAATTCGTTCGGGTCTGTAGAGTGCGTAGATAAATGTATAATAAGCGTGAAAGCATTACGCGACAGCTCGCGTATCAGATAGATAATACAGTTCGAAAAGATAAAGGCTCGATACAAACGCGGACCATTGATTTCGAGTTCGCCCGGCTTGCGTGTGTTTAAACGAATCGAGAAAGTACCTTTCACGTGTATGCCACTGAGAGTTCCGTCGACGTCGAACCACGATACTCCCTTTTTCAATGGAATATATTTTTCCCCGCCGCTTTACGCTTCTGTAATTGCGCCCGAGAGAGCCTTGGTCGCACCGCGGAAAGCCGCTTCGGAATAACAATCGTTATCCAGGAAGCCAGCCCGGCAGCGTTTGTTCGTTTACTGGCTAAGCGATTCTCTTGGACGTTCCGACTTGCGAGGGGGCCATCGGCTACGAATCACGTTCAAAGGTCCCAGCGAACTTGGCCAATGGGGCCTGTGGCTGACAATAACGCTCCCTGGGGCTCGCTTGATTGGCTCTGCGGACAAACTCGCCTAAAAACCGTCGGGCGTTCAGTCAGTTTGTGTCGTGCCGCGCGACGTGTCCTGGTTGGAATTAAGAATCCTCTGTTTCTTAGGGGCGCGTTACGTGAACGTAAACAGAGAATCGGCGAAGTTTCGTGTTCCGAGGGGCGTCGTTAACAGCGAGGTCCGATCAAGCTTACGAGAAATATTCGTTTCGCACGGCCGCGTCGCGATCTCTCGGAGATTTTTTCCGGAAACCCGCGCGAACGTGTTCTTTCGTTGTATCCGAATATATCGGTGTCCCGGGTGGAAGGGACGCGATATTTTTTGGTGGAAGCTGTACGCCTCGACGTATAATATATATATATATATCAATTTATTTTATTCGATCGATCGAGAACGGTGATCGCTTCGTCCCCGTCTTGTCCTTCGGCGGAGATAAATATTTGCCGCGCCATTGGGTAGCGGGCAAGGACGACGCAGGTGTTTGTGAGCTCGAGAGATTCCGTGGAGAATTGTTTAAAGATTTCGGGAGAATGAAGCTCGAGGCTGGTGTTACCGGCGGTTCGAACTGGTATCGGCGACCACGGAAGCGTCCATTGGTTGGGCCCACGGGGTCCCCGTTCCTCGACGCGACTCTAGTCATGCAGACTAGGTCCTGCCGGTGGTTTCGTAAAAGCAAATCGGTCAGCGCTGCGAAATGCGTCACCTTTCGTAAGTAAAGTCGGCAGTATTCTCGAAGACCACTGGACCGCCTGTTCTTTTATCCGAGGGGATCCCACGCGTTCAAATCTCCGTTGCCTACGCCATTGACGAAGTCGTTATCCTAGCCGCAACGTTTGTATACAAACCGAGGCGGCCGTGTTTTTAATTGGGGATCGTTCGATTTGAAAATCGTTACTGGATTATTCGTATTATGAACGGTCGTTGGAAGTTGGCTGCAGATTTTAGAAGCCCTTGAAGCGATAATTGCGGAGGAAAAATATATTCTTTATGCTAGATCTCTGTTCTCATGTAGAATCCTTGATTTTCTGTTTGGATCATTAGTTACGGGACACCCTGTGTACGGTGATGTACATGTTTCGACTAACTTTTCAGGAGATGAAGCAATTATATCAATGTCGGTGGCCGGGGAGGTGACCGACACTTCAATTATGGAAATGGGACGCTCGAGACCTCAATTCCAATATTCCCGGGTATAATAAATACTTGTACATTCGCATTTATTGTTTATTTAAGAATCGCTGGCTAATGAGAGAATTTCCAGGAGGAGCTGATGGTGATAAAGAATCTGCCACTGTCCAAAAGGAGGCCTGACTTCTTAGATACCTCATTTAATAAGTACGTTTCATGTCCAAGGACTTCAATGGTGTCTTGACGCTTTGTATATTCCATCGCTGTGGTACAGTTTAGGGCTGGGACTATTTGTCGAATTTTTCGGTACTCTAACATTCAAATACTTCCTTCAGTTGCTTTATTATTTGACGAATATAATTCGAATAACCAAGTATCCAAATACTATTCGAATATTGAAGTATTCGAATACTATTCGAATATTGAAGTATTCAAAAACTATTCGAATATTTAAGTATTCGAATACTGATGTATTCAAATAATATGGTGTGAATTATAAATCAAGTTCTTTAGGTTGTATTAATTAAATATTATTCTAATACTTAAATATTCGAATAGTATTCGAATACTGAAATATTCGAATAGTATTCGAATACTTAAATATTTCACACCATACTATTCGAATAGTATTCGAATACTTAAATATTTCACACCATACTATTCGAATACATTACTATTCGAATAGTATTTGAATAGTATTCGAATACTTAAATATTCGAATACATCACTATTCGAATAGTATTCGAATACTTAAATATTCGAATACATCACTATTCGAATAGTATCCGAATACTTAAATATTCGAATAGTATTTGAATACTTAAATATTCGAATACATCACTATTCGAATACTTAAATATTCGAATAGTGTTCGAATACTGAAATATTCGAATAATCACATTCGAATACTGAAATATTCGAAGTTTATTCGTAGCATTCGAATAGTTGTCAAATATTCGAATATTAAATTATTCGAATACTCCCAGCCCTAGTACAGTTGAACCTCGATAACTCGAATCTCAAGGGAAGGGAAAAATAAATGAAACAAACGAAAATTCGACTTATTGAGGCTTTGTGCGCCTGTTAATTTTTCGACTTGTGAAGCTATAAAGCAAGACGAATTCAAGTTTTAAAGGTCAAAGTTTTCAAGTTTTAAAAATAATTATAAAAGACACATTTTATGCTCGAAATATCACTCTTTGTTACATATTAAAAGAAATTGTGATTTTTCTTTGTGCTAGTAAATTTTTAACCGTGAATAATGCAGAGAAAACATTTTCCTCGATATTTTGAGATCTTCCTACGAAATTCCGTAATACACATGTAGAAGTAAGCTTCGACTTGCAGAGGTCGGAGTTCTTCTAAATTCGAGTTGTAGAGGTGAAATAGGTTATTTAACATGGAAAATATAGTTTTATTTCGTTTGTAGAGGTGTTTAGAGTACGGCTGGGACTATTCGAATAATTTAATATTCGAATATTTTACAAGTATTCGAATGTATTCGAATAGTATTTGGATACTTGGATATTCGAATTATATTCGCCAAATAATTGAGCAACTGAAGTATTCGAATACCGAAAAATTCGACAAATAGTCCCAGCCCTAGTTTAGAGCGGAAGGGAATGAAGAGAATTTTCGTCTCGTAGAGGTTTTCGAGTTATCGAGGTCCGAGTTATCCAGATTCGACTGTATTTCATTATATTGCCCTGTTTCCATTAAGTTCGCGTGGTGTATGGGACCCTGAACGTTGGCATTCGGGGAGGAAGCGTAGCTGTACACCCCCAAAGGACGAGAGGACTGGGCGCAGTGATCAAGTTACTGAGAACCATAACAAACGTCGGAATGGTGATCCAAGGGAGAGAATCCGAAAGGAGCAGGACGGGATAGTTCTGAGTCCTCAGCGCAGGAGTTTTAACTCTGGCTGTTTCGTGAACGTGAACCAGCCTCCCAGTCGACGTCCGGAGAGCCCGATAGGGAAAGCAGAGGTAAAGCAATTCACTAATATCTTGCCTGAGGGTACCAGCGAACCTTACGATCCATCTTCAACCAAACACTATGCGCAGGTCAGCCACAGGGAGCCCGTGCGACGCATCGGTAGCGGCAGGATTTTAACTCGCGACATATGGGACTTCAGGCCCGAGAACGAGAAGCTCGAGCCGGAGCGCGCCGACTTTGCTTTTCGCTCCGGGTCCGGTGGCGGTGCTTCTATGCGCGACGGCAGGGACGCCCGCGACGGGAAGGATAACCTCCGGGACAGGGACCGCGAGCGGGACGACAGAGGAGGCGAGCGTTACGAGCGGAGGTCCTTCGGTCGCGATTACGGCGACCGGGAGAGAGGTGCCGAGCGGAACGAGCGTAACCACCAGCCGGAGCGCGAGAAGGACCGCGGGCGGGAGCGAAGGTTCAGCAACGATCGTAGACGAACGTACAGCGAGAACCGCAACGACGCCGACGAGCCGGAGTGGTTCAGTTCCGGGCCGACGTCCCAGCACGACACCATAGAGCTGCGAGGCTTCGAGGATATCCCCGAGGAGAAGGTGGTGAGCAACAGCAAGAGCAAGAGGCAAACGCCTGGCCAGAAGAAGCGCGGGAAGAAGAGCTCCGCGGAGAAGGACGATAAGCTGAGCCAGGAGAGCTCGGCCGGTCCCAAAGGGCGGAGCACGCCGACCACCATGGACCAGCCTATGAACGTTGTGGCGGCGCCACATTCCCCGATCTCCGAGCAGGACGAGTCGTCGCCCCTCGCGCAGAAAGCGAACCACGATTCCAGCGAGAGTGCCGTGACCGAGCAGAGTTCCGAGACAACGGACAATTCCGCTACCGCGAATCAGAACCGGGAGGACAGCCATCCCGATTTCAATCTGGATGAGTTCCTGAAGTCCGACACGTTCCCCGGCGTTCCTGGCCTCCTCACCGTAAGATTTTCTTTGCAATCGAGTTTTAGGCGATCTATGTTTCAGGGTTCATGCTTTATAGGGCTGGGAGTATTCGAATATTTTACAAGTATTCGAATGCTACGAATAAACTTCGAATAAATGAGTATTCGAATACTGAAATATTGGAATACCGATGTATTCGAATACTGAAATATTCGAATACTGATGTAATTCGAATACTTAAATATTCAAATACTTAAATATTCGAATACTTAAATACACGAATACTTAAATATTCGAATAGTATTCGAATGCTTGGATATTCGAATTATATTCGCCGAATAATTGGGCAACTGAAGTATTCGAATATTCGAATACCGAAAAATTCGACAAACTGTCCCAGCCCTAATGCTGTACCTGATTTTTCTAGAACGGCGTCGGCTCCAACGGGGGCTCCTGTTCGCGATTCAGTCAGTGGTTCAAGAGGGAGAGCCCGGTTCAGCAGGTGGACAGTCGGAGGACTTCTATACAGGACGATATACTGAACAATCTTCTGAACGATATCACGGAGCCGAATATCCAGATCCCGTCTGTAACGGAATCCAACGCGTACTTCGCTCCCATCTCTCCCGCTAATACAACGACGACGAGCACCGCCGCGTCGTCGACCGGGGTGAAGTTACTGGAGATGCTGCAGCGCGGGAACAAACCGAGTCAGAACGGGCAGGGGGATGCAGCCAGCACTGTTGTTCCGCTGATGAAGAATACGACTATTAAGGATATGGGTGAGAATTCGCGGTTTTACGGACCTCTTTATCATACCAATTGCTTCCAGAATTCATTCACGAAGGCGGTTGTTGTTTCTTGCAGAAGTTGGCGGGAAGGTTGTACATAGCTTGGAAGAATTAGAAGCACGTATGCGAGGTGGTGTTCCTCCACCCACATCTTCGACTGATCAACCTCGTGTAAATAAGACTGAAGAAGATCTCTCTGCTTTTAAGAAACTGGTAATCTCGAGTGCACGCTGTTACGTGCGTGTGTTGTAGAGTAGTGTGTAGCTAGTATTAACTTGTGATTTCTTTACTTACGATACAGCTTGCTCAAGTGACTGGAGGACAAGCTATACCAGCAGCAAACGGTCCTATCCCCCAGAAACAACCAGTAACGTTAATGCAAGTAAGAGGATGCTTATTTCTTCCTTAATTCATGCAAGATACTTTATCTCCTCTAAAATAATATGTGATTGTAGCTACTTAACTCGCAACTGAAAGCCCAACCGATGGCCCCCCAGCAGCCGGTCGCTGAACCTCTTCATGCTACGACATTTAATCACGTCGGCTCCCTTGGGCCAACCCAGCGCCCTCATCAAGCTCAAATACAACACGAGAATCTAATGAAAGTGTTGCAAATTCAACAGGTTGGTGCTGAGAAGTTTTGCTCTAAAAGAGTAATGGAAATTCGAACTCTATATTCTATTCTTCGTGTCTGTGATTGCAGCAACAGAAGCACCACCACCAGCAGCAGCAACAGCAGCAGCATTCTGATATGCTGTCGATGATGATGAGTGGCCAACGGATGTTAGGCATGAGTCCTGTGCCACCAGAGATGCAGATAATGATGAACAATGTCCCGACGAGTCAGGAACTCCTGCAGAGACCGGAGGCTCAAGCCATCATCCAGGGACTGCAACAAGGAGAAATTACTAGGCAGCATCTGATCCAGCAGTTGCAGGTTTATTTATGATTTCTAGATTAACATCGGGCTTGAAACTTGCCTTTTTATAAATCGTATGGGAATTTCTTTAATAATGTTGTTTCGTTGGTAATGGTTTTGATAGAATCCAGCTATGCAACATCGTCACAGGGAAGTCTTGGTTAACATTTTGAAAATGTATGGTGGCACTACTCCTCGCACGATAAGCCCACACCCCAGTGCGCCCACTCCGCAGGATCATATTCTGCAACAGATGTTGTACCAGCAACAGCAACAGAGGATTCCGTCACCTATGAACAGTGGTGAGTTTTATTTATTATTCACTTTGAATGAAACACTTTTGAATTACTTCTGTAGCTGCGTTTAGTATTAATTAGGTGGGTTCGAAGCTAATTTTTAAAATTCGAAACTTCAATTCTAAACTCGAAACTCTCGAAATTTGAAGTGCTGATTCTGTTTTGTAAGTGGCATATTTTGATTTAAGAACTGAAGTTAACAAAATTTTTGCATAAATCTCTATTGACAAAATATAACAATATACAAATTCTCGACGCCCGCCGCGAACTTTTCTTTGTTCATTGAGATTATACTTCTTCTTATCCGGCTTTCGAGAGTTTCGAATCGCGAAGAAATTGCGAAAAAGTTTCGAATTCTGGAAATTTCAATTTTGGGTTTCAAATTCTGGAAATTCGAAACTGGGTTGTGAATTCTGGAAATTCGAAACTTTGAGTTTCAAATTCTGGAAATTCGAAACTTTGGTCCCGGATTCTGGAAATTCGAAACTTTGGGTCTCTCGGATTCTGGAAATTCGAAACTTTGGGTCTCTCGGATTCTGGAAATTCGAAACTTTGGGTCGCGAATTCTGGAAATTCGAAACTTTGGGGCGCGAATTTTGGAAATTCACACTTTGGGTTTCAAATTCTAGAAATTCGAAACTTTGGATCTCGAATTCTGGAAATTCGAAACTTTGGGTCTCGGATTCTGGAAATTCGAAACTTTGGGTCTCCGATTCTGGAAATTCGAAACTTTGGGTCGCGAATTCTGGAAATTCGAAACTTTGGGGCGCGAATTTTGGAAATTCACACTTTGGGTTTCAAATTCTAGAAATTCGAAACTTTGGGTCTCGAATTTTGGAAATTCGAAACTTTGGGTCTCGGATTCTGGAAATTCGAAACTTTGGGTCGCGAATTCTGGAAATTCGAAACTTTGGGTCGCGAATTTTGGAAATTCACACTTTGGGTTTCAAATTCTAGAAATTCGAAACTTTGGATCTCGAATTCTGGAAATTCGAAACTTTGGGTTTCAAATTTTTGAAATTCGAAACTTTGGATCTCGAATTCTGGAAATTCGAAACTTTGGGTTTCAAATTTTTGAAATTCGAAACTTTGGATCTCGAATTCTGGAAATTCGAAACTTTGGGTCGCGAATTCTGGAAATTCCAACTTCGGGTTTCAAATTCTCAAAATTCGAAACTTTGGGTTTCGTATTTTGGAAAGTCAAACTTTGGGTTTCAAATTCTAGAAATTCGAAACTTTGGATCTCGAATTCTGGAAATTCGAAACTTTGGGTTTCAAATTTTTGAAATTCGAAATTTTGGGTCTCGAATTCTGGAAATTCGAAACTTTGGGTTTCGAGGTTTCGCCGCTTCGAGAAACCCACCCCTACAACTAATATATTCATTAACATATTTTTCACTTTACTCTGTCTCGCATATATAATTTGGAATAATCTCACCACGGAACACTTTACTGCCCGTACATTTTTCTATTCCAGAAGCTAGAAAAACTCAAATTACAATCTGTATCAAAATAATCGTAAAGTTCTGTTAAATCAGAAAACATTACACATTCTATTATCACATACACTGACTTTTAAGTACAAATAATTTATCATGACCAGTATAGTATAAACATGTATATCGTTATGTTTGGAATGCAGCTTACTGTCCACCGTCAATAATCTCCCCAAATTTGCCAGCTAGTTCCAGTACTCTAACAGTACAGCACCCAGGTAGAACGTCAAACATAATTCTCCTAGTTGCGCTGCTAAATTCTACATAAACATAGTTCAACCTTGCGCTATATTATCTCTCTACTATTTGGTCGTACCTACCGTCCAAAAGATCTAGAAGAATCTGAAGCCTATAAATTCCTCGCGCCATAAGAAACAGTACCACCCATTAATTTCCCATGCGATCGCTGAATACTCCGAATCCCTTACCGCGTCGCTATTCTTGCTTTCCATAAACGCCGGAATCAAGTCGTACGACAGCAAGGCCCCGGTGTTTTAACCTGCGCTTGATTTTTGTTCCGACAGTGATGCAGCATAGAGTTCCCTCGCCGCGGGAGATTGTTATGCACGCTCAGACCGTGATGCAGAACGCCCTGATTAAGACGAAGCTGGAGGAGCAGCGCGAGAACTACCGCAAGCGGCAGGATCAGCAACAGCACCAGCAGGCTCAGCAGAGGGGTGCCAGCCCTGTTAACTCTCCGGCGAAGCAGACCATGAGCCCGACGCCGCTAGCCTTTACTCCCACATCAGTGTTACGTAAAATGACCGCTGATAAGGAGCCAGAGGGTGCGAATCAGTCTCTACATCAATTAGACTCTGCTCTATTATTCTCTTCCACGACTAACGAGCACCGTAACAACTGTCTAAACGCGCGCAATGGGCGCGCCGACTCGCAGACTTTTGCTTGCTCTGAGAGTGCGATTCAGCTTACTAATCATAACGCTAGGCAGCATGGTAGCGCTGTGCTTGAGAGCGGCGCCTCGCACTCGAAAAGCTTGCACGAACTGAACAATAACGGCACCGCGGACGCGGGGGAGTCCGCGTTAAAGGCCAAGTATGTCTCTTCTTTGGAGCAGAGAAAAGACACGAATAATAATTCGGATCTGGGCACGCCCGAGGAGAAAAATCTCGTTAACGAGCTGAGGGAGTGCTTGCACGAGAATACGCCCGTTAGAGAGTCGACTCTGATAGATATAAGTGATACTAATAACAATAGTCCTCTTATCCTTGACAAGCTATTGACGGAACAGTTTGAGATCGAAACGATAATAGTCGACAATAAAACGATTGGAAAGATAGAAGAAAATAAGATATTAAACTCGCAGAACGATGAAGTTGTTGTTTAGAACACCGAGTGTTTAATGAACTTCATACGAAAAAGAGAGCGAGAGAGAGAGAGAGAGAGAGAGAGAGAGAGAGAGAGAGAGAGAGAAAAGAAAGATTCATAAATCTGTGACTATTATCTAATGTAACATTGCTTTTTTTTTATTTCTGTATTAAAATGAGGAATGATAAGTTTGTTTTCTTTCCTTTCTGCTTTTTTCTTTTGTTTGACACCTTTAATGTGTTTGAAAGTTGATTTGTCTGCAGCTTGTTGCAAATTTATACACGGAAGAGAAATGAGTCTTTTTAGTTTCGAATATGCTACTAATCCTTCTAAAAAAACTAACTGATATTATAAATCAAATTCTCTGCTTAGTGCCAATATATGAACGTATTGCAAGAGAAAAGTATGTTGGAATAGTTTTAAAATAAAAAGCTTTATAAATCAATGTTCATGCTTTAAGTTTTCCTATTCACATCTTCATTTTCCTTTAATGGAATGCTTCTACTTCTTCTCTGTGCTTTGTTGCATGCGCTTCTAAACTTTTACGTTCCGCTTTTGTGGTTTGACGTGGACAGGGGATTTGCATGATTAGTAATAAGCTTGCTTAATTAAAAAATAAAGAGCAGTACTGTGTCTGTAGCTTGTTTCCATGGGCGAATTTCACTGGCGCCCCAAATCGCCCGCGCGGTCGCGATGTGTAATGAAAATCACGGGCGATTTGGGCGTAAGTGGAACGCACACTAAATGATATTATCGTTTGTCAATTCGTTTCATTTGTCATCAGACCTAAAAACCAAATAATGCCACGGTTCTAACTTAACAAAACGTTACTCTTCATTTTATGTTAATGCTTAATAATAATTTATGTTAATTTAAAAATTAGTAATGATCTGTTGCGGTGTATCGTTGAAGAATCGAGAAAGAATTCTTTGAGCGTTCGAAACACTTAGATACTTTGTGCGTACCTTTAAGCATATACCACTGCCTAATGGCTTTTTTTATTTTCACGTAGGCAATAGTAACGATCCATCAAAGTTGGGGACCCAATCGCAAATACAACAAATGCAGTCTGCGGTTCAATTACTAACGCAAGGGGTTCTCTCTCGGCACAACACATTGAGACCGCAGTCTGTTCAATCCACGTGGCCGAATCCAACTATTAAACAACACCCAGGTATGCTCGTTAATGTATCCTCCGTATATATTTTACTCGGTGGCGGATTTAACTACGAGCAGAAGGCTCCTCAAAATCCCATCCGAAAAAAAATTATGATTTTATCCAAACACTATATTCTTTTCTGTACTACTACACTTCACACGTTTTTAGCGAACTACCTCTTCATTTTCCCCGAAAAAAAATGGACCACTTTGGCCAGGTCAAGAAATATCGCAACTTTGGGAATTTATTTTTGAGTGACAAAAACACTTTTATCGATAAAAATTTTTCAATGAAGATAGAGACATCTTTGAATAATATATAGAATTTTTTTTTCAAATTTCAAAACATTCCGAAAACTTTAAATGCATTTTTTTTCTCGAAACCGCGTTTTCCGAAACGGTGTACGCTGTAATTTCGGTAAAACTCTATGGATTTTTATACAATTTTGCACAGATGTTCTTAAACGTATTCTTTATCGTCCGACCGTGAATTTTTTTTCGATATTTTAATTCTTATCCGACTTACGCGCAAATGAAGTCCATTTTCTTACACACAAAAATGAGCTTTTTGCTTCAAAGTGTAGCTATTTTATTATTTTTCAACCAATCAAAAAAATAACCCCTTAAATCCGCCACTGCTTTCACTTCAATAAAACGAAGGACTTATCAGAGTAAATATTTACTGCGTTACAGGTCGACCGATAGTGAAAGGCGGTAGCAATAGCGGTAATCAATTCCAATATAGTGGAAACACAGATTTCCAGCAACAACAACAGCAGCAACAGCAACAGCATAGAACAGTTACAAACGTGTATGGTAATCCTGCACGCTCCAAACATACCATGACTACTTCTAAACCGCATCACAATGTTCCGCAATACAATGTTGCTCAGAATTCAATGATAAACCAGAGGTCAAGTACCATGAACAGCCAAATGAAAGTACAGCAGGCGCAGTCCCATCTTGCTAACATGCAGCATCAGACGCAGCAGCAACAGCAGCAGCAGAAGCAACAACGAACGCTTAACTCGCAGATGCAGATGGTCCTGAACCAGAACTACAATTCCAGTCGCGCAGGTAAGAGTGACGATTTCCATCCGAATTGGGCTCAATCTTTACAGTAGGGCTGGGACTATTTGTCGAGTTTTTCGGTATTCGAATATTCAAATACTTCAGTTATTCAATTATTTGGCGAATATAATTCGAATATCCAAGTATTCGAATACTATTCGAATATTGAGTATTCGAATACTATTCGAATATTTAAGTATTCGAATGCTATTCGAATATTTAAGTATTCGAATAGTATGGTGTGGAATTATAAATCAAGTGCTTTAGGTTCATTTTTTTACAAGCTTTTATTTAGTTTCAGTTGTGAGTTCGTTACTTTGTTAGGGTGAAATCTTGCAAGCTAATAATTTGATTTATAATTCACACCATACTATTCGAATACATCAGTATTATACAATAGTATTCGAATACTGAAATATTCGAGTAGTATTCGAATACTTAAATATTCGAATAGTATTCGAATACTTAAATATTCGAAATTTATTCGTAGCATTCGAATACTTGTAAAATATTCGAATATTAAATTATTCGAATAGTCCCAGCCCTACTTTACAACGGTGCACGCAGAGTTGGGCATTATTCGCATAAATTTTTATTCGAATAATCTTGGAATAAAACGTTCGAATAAAATGAAGTTATTCGAGAATAATGAATAATTTTTTATTCGAATAAATTTGTATTATTATATTATTTTACTTTTTATTATTATTAATGATTAATAAAAATTATTCGAATAAAAAATTATTTGCTATTCTCGAATCACTTCGTTTTATTTGTAAATCTAATATTTTATTATAATTATTAATTATTAATAAAAATGTATTCGAATAATGCCGAACTCTGAGTGTCCGACGATCCGCCGCGAGGCGTTAATGACAAAATCGCAGTAGATTCTAAACACGTTTAGAATTCAAAAGATATTCCTACTCTGGTCGCAGCAGTTTAGAAATATTTTGTCTCTGTGTTACATTAACTTTACCGTTCCGAAAATTTTCAGGTGCCTTCCTCTTGCCTAATCAAATTGCATGCAATGGTGTTCAGAAATTGGAACAATTAGGTCCCACAATTTAGCTGCTCCTCTTATTTAAACCAGTCTAGACAGCATTTATCTTTGGATCGAACCTAAAGTAATGAACTAACAGTTATTTTAGGCTGCCCTTCTTTCTCGTAACACCGCTCATCATACATTCATCCGTACCGTTGGACAATATCTCTATTTCTGTACTCTTACTCCATCCTACCATTCGCAACGAGGGCTGGGACTATTTGTCGAATTTTTCGGTATTCGAATACTTCAGTCGCTCAATTATTTGGCGAATATAATTCGAATATCCAAGTATTCGAATACTATTCGAATATTTAAGTATTCGAATACTATTCGAATATTTAAGTATTCGAATACTATTCGAATATTTAAGTATTCGAATACTCAGATATTCGAAGCTTATTCCTAGCATTCGAATACTTGTAAAATATTCGAATATTAATTTATTCGAATAGTTCCAGCTCTATTCGCAACTATTTCTTTCTCACACGAACACTCCTCACACGTAGCCTAGCACTCTATATGGAAATAGAATCACTCTCTCTCTTATTTCTCGCGCCGAAACGAACCTTAAGACTAAACCCACGGAATGCCCTTCGCAGATGGGCGAGTAATGCGGCCGCAAAAGATGAGCAAGCCCGTGGGCCGTCAAGCATCACCTGGTTTAGGAGGATACATGGGCAGCAACGGCGGTGATCTTTCGCCGACCTCGAATCAATTGGCACGATGGTTCAGTCCGGAGCTGCTCGCCCAAGCTCGGGCCGGTAAGCTTCCAGAGCTCGTCCAGACAAACGTCTTATCCCTGGAGGAGTTAGAAAGACTTCAACACGCATCGACTACAGTGCATAATTAGATTAATATTGTACCTTCTCATATTTACAATAATTGCAAGCAGATGTTTATCGGCAGGCTGTAGTTCCAACAGATTCTATCTTTCAAATTAGGTGGCTTTTCATATTAAACACAGAAATATGAAGATTCCATTCTTGTTAACGGAAGGAGAGAAAAAAAAGAGAAAAGACGTCTAAGTGATTAAAAAAAAAAAAGAGTCCTGCTTGCATAAAGTCATTTAGGTAATAAACCTTAACGGGGCGGCGAGGTTTAGCGAACTAATTATCCACGCTGGTCGGAACGCAATTCCTGGACACGATACGGGATGAGTTGAGCAGTATTTCCTTTGTAAAATGGGAACGTCCTTCATTCTTCTTCTTCTTTTTTTTTTTTTTTTTTTTTTTTTTTGTGAGTATCTTACGACTTGTTTGTAACAAATTTTACAAAGCGCGTTAACTACGGAGCTACGAATGTACAGAGGAGGCGCGGGGATACGATGCGAGGGGGTCGAATACGATTAACGCGAGGCGAGCCATTTAAAGACGAGGGTCTGATTGAACAGCTTTCCGGCGGGAGAACGATTTGTTGGTTATAAGACTGAGAAACAATTGGAAACTCTTACTATTGACTGCGAGAGGAAGTAAAGCAATATCGCGATAGGTTTCTAAATGGCAGCGTGACGAGAATTATTTGCCTGAGAGTGGACAGCAAGTTTTCTCATTTTTGCGCGCGGGGCGAGGGGGGAAGTTTACGTGCTCAGAGATAATACAATCATATTCCGAGATTTACAATTGTTCCACCCCGCATTGCTATTATTGTGGAAATTGTGATGGTCGTTAACCGATTCGACAGTGTTTCCTAATCATTTAGCTTCTTATCGCGGGGCTTAAATGTTCTTCGGGCGGATGTTTGAAAGCACGGAAAAAAATCCGCAGCATCCTCGAGTACAGTTATACATATACAGAGAGAGAGAGAGAGAGAGAGAGAGAGAGAGAGAGAGAGAGAGAGAGAGAAAAAGAAGTGTCATATATTATATTCTACTTATATTATTATGGACAATGTGATCGTATGGACGGAATAGACATACGAGGGAAAGAAATAACGAGAGCGAGCACTCGTCGGACTTGCGTATATTACGGAAATAAATATATAATATATACTTTGTAGAAGTGTGAGGGTACAGTGTTATTATCATGTTCGAAAGTGGAAGTTCACGAAGGAATACAGAGCGGGAGGGTAAATAAGAGGCAAGGGGAAAAAGAACATTCCATCGGTCCGAGAAGGACAGAAGAGATCTAATTGTCGACACCGCTGCCGAAAAATGTGTTTGCTTTATGATTAACTTGTTATTTTTATTTTTCGGTGATTATATTTTTCCCACAACCGCGACGAATTATATTTGGCCTATAGCACGAATAATATCGATGCAAGACACTTGTTTCACATTTCTTAATTTTTTTCCCGTTGCCATAGTTGATGGTTTGAATCCGCGTTGGAGTCTCGCGTCGGTTACGCGAGACTGCATTTTCCCTTCATCGAGATAGCGCACCAGTCGCTTCTGTACCTCGGGACATTTATAAGTGAAGCAAAGACATTAGAGGGACAAAGCGTAGCATTGAAGCGAATGGGAAATGCTTTTCTACGTTCCTTTAGCACGCACGATTGCACTTTGTTCTCCTACAATACTCTATCTAATAAAATGGATATTCCTATTTCGATTATACTTATTACGCCTGTTTGTCTAAATTCTTCTCACGATCTCTGTTGCGCGTCCTTGGAAAAACAAGGCATAACGTCTCCGGTACTCTTACGTTTGCAAAAGAAATGTTTGCCGGACCGAGGCTTAGCGAGCACGACGCGGCAGCTGGGCTGCGCTTTCGGTCTTGTGATTCGTGGGGAATGCGATTAGATATGCGTCCGGGCCTCTCCAAGCGTGCGTCTGTTCGTTTCATCGGTAACGCAAATTAGAGGGGCGTGTAATATATTATCTTGTCCAGTATAGTTAGTGATCAGATTTTGTAGTATTTCGCCATTTGTTCTAGAGTTTCTCAGCGCCCTCGAAGGTATGTTTTGTGGTTCGCCCCGATGGTGACTGTTCGATTTTTAGATCACACGACGAAGCGTCCACGATCGCGAGAAACCGTGCCGTGTAAAAGACAAAAGCCGTTGGAAGTTATTTGCCAGGAAAATGTAATTACTACAAGTACTGCCAACAACAAATGTATTAACGTTATTAAGTACCAAATGAATAGACGGCGAGATTTGACTCTCGGATTATTACTTGCAAATAACATCGCTGCCTTACGAGAGGCTATTACAATCGAGATCTGTGAAGTGTAACACGAAGTGAAATAGAAAAAAAAGGGGGGGGGGGGATGGAATGGCTCTTTATAAAGCAAATCGCATTTATGTTAGACTCCATTTCTAAGAATAGCAACGCTTGACCAATATTTGGTGGGAAATGTTCGACAAAATTGTAAGGAATTTTTAATTCACTTTTTTAAGAAATAAAAGCGGAGTAATAGCGTTCTCTCTACTTTATTGAATTATGACAAAATGCTGGGGGAAAGAAAAGAAGATAAAAATAAACTCGATTCTGTCCCATGAGCGCGTGGACTCGAAGAGGTTGTTTCGTAATTCGAAAATTTTTGTAAATAATTCAGATCCTAAGCAGACTAAAGCTTATCGGACCCGCGTGCCGGGCCGATAATTTGTAAATAAAGTTACTAAACATTACATTATGTGAAATTAAGAAGAACGTTACAAATAAATACAAAAGAACTGTAATTGTAGTTCTCGTCATTTCATTTATTTACGGAAGCGAGTGGACGAATCTAGCGATAATTCAAGTATGTTTAGTATACTTTATTGTGATAAACTACCTAACAGAAGCCAATTGTTATTTAACGGAGAGGGCAGTGCCGCAGATCTTTACACTCTCATAGAGCTTCGTTTAATTTAAGAGCTGGAAACTATTTCTTTTTACTATTCCTTCCTTCAGATCGCCTGTAATCTTTTAATATTATTTTCTCCATTCCTCCACGATCTCGTACGACGGTACAATAAAAATGAATCTACACATCTCTGTAAATCACTACGTCCAATAACCGCGTGCGCCATGCAACATTGTATTTCGTTGCCATTTAATCTCGCAACCACGAGATGCCTGTAAAATAATTCCATGATGTTCATGGCGTTTTACTTTATCAAATACCATAAAAAGAATGTGCATTTTTCACCGTGTCTGTTAATCTGCGGAAAGAAAGCTCTGCGCGCGCGCGCGCGACCGTCTCACGTTCCATTTATCCATTCGAATTCTGCGCGGGCGAATCGGATCGAAGTCTACGCGAGTTCGTGAATCCTCGCCAAGCCTCGTGCGCCTTCGCCGAAGTTTCCCGAACGACGCAGCTGCTACGCGAGCTCATAAGTTCAAAATGGCGGATCTACGTGGGTTGGAGGTGCATCTCTCGTCCCGATACTCCGTCAATCTCGATCACGTAAACCTTCGCATCAGCAAAACGCATAGAAACAACCGTACAAGCTCACGGACCTCCGTTAAATCTAACTCTCAAACAATTCCCCCGTGGCGATTCATAGAAGTTACTGGCAGAAGCAACGAGAACGTTCCCACCGGGCCTTGACTCTATTTCGTTCACGCAACAAAATTCCCCCGTAAGAAACGCGTATGCAAGAATCTCATTCGGCATCGTTCGAGCCACGCCAAGTCCCCCGATCGTCGCCGAGTGTCTCTCGAAAGGACTAAAGAAGACTGTGAATTAGCCGCGGCGCAGCCACAAGCGTAACTCCCTGATCCAACGGAACTTGTAATCGATGTGGCGTGGTGGCCCGTTCAGCAGCGAATCGGTAATAAAATAAAGCCCCTGTGGTTTCGCTTGGGATCATCACACCTGTCGTCTTATTTATTCTAGTTCCCTAAAAAAAAAAAAAAAAAGCACAGAAAGGAAAAGCCACGCGAGAGGTGGGTAACGTATGGAGGGCGGCGTCCGGAAAGATTCGCGTTGGAAATGATTTAGTCTAGCGCCATTAATGGCAGCCATTGTATATAGTGCGCCCTTCAGGGCTGCCATTTCGCTGGTTTCCCCGTGGGCGCCGTGCGATCGTAATTAAGAGAGCTATGCCACCGAGGAGGTCTGGATCACCGCGCTGTACCGAGGGGTGTTAGGGATCCTTCGCCGCGACGATTACTTCCATCGGTGACACGCGGGGAAAGTAATAGATAGTTACGTGCTCCTGTATGCGCGCGGGACGTTAAACGAACGGGCGAGGGTCGAGGGAACCGATTCCTCGTGCTGGAGGCATCGAAAGTGCTTGCAAGTGCTTCGAAGCTTGTGGGGTTCGTTGGGCGTTCCGAACAAAAGCGGCGGCGATAGTCGGGATCTCCACTCGGACGTCGCCAATCGTCCGGAGCCCGTCCCTCGGCCACGTCGGGTCGCCGGTGCCACGCATGAGATTGCACGTCCTACGGAGCGGAATCGTCGGTGAACTGGTGCGCGCATAGTCGTGGAGAAGTGACGCTCCCCTTCGCTAATTTAGAGACGGCATCGCGGATCAGTAGGACATTCATGCTCGAATATATTGAATCGCGTGGATGGGTCTAGTTCCCGTGGCTCGCGATGTAGAATTATAGAGCGCGCTGCAGGGAGCTTGGGGGGAAAAAAGAAGTGCCAGTTTCAACAGACATAGACCGTAGCCGGGGGCATCGCGCGAGGGAGAAAGAAGGAGAGAGTTCTAAGCGATTCCCGTGCAGTGCCTGCACGTAGGCATGCATTGAAACGTCGTGGACACCTTGGGAGTTTCTTCGTTGAAATCTTCTGGGAGGAAGGGCCGAGGTGCACCGCGGAAGGATCGGGCCGGTGAAAAGCTTGGAAGGAGGATCGATGCGTACGGCGATAATCTGCTGTGTAATGTTTTATCAGGTGCGCTGCCGCGGAGAAAGAATCTGTTCATCGGTAAGGAATAGGCGATGCATAATCGTCGAAAAAAAAAAGAAACCAATGTTATGTTCGTAACGAGCCTCGTAGGGAATCGTAGTCTGAGAGGGGGCAGAACCATTTTCCTGGCGGCCAGCACCATTTTGTTTGTTCTTCATTTAATTGGCAATGACGTAATATGGTAAACTCGTCGGGCATAATGGAGCCCTTCGCGTGGCAACTGTTCGGAGATTATTGAAATTGCTAGGGCAGCTACGTGTTACGTCACTAGCGGTGATTCGAAGTACGATGAAGTATTAAACGAGCATTTACGGTCGTGGCGTGTATCGACGGAAAAAAAGGTGAAGGATGATGAAGAATGGTGGAACGGCTGGGGGGGGGGGAGAGAGAAAGAGAGAAAGAGAGGGAGAGAGAGAGGAAGAACATGGTGGCTCGAGAATATCCATTTCGTTGCCTGTGCTCGTTGGAACAATCGAGGATTTTATGTGTACGTGTATGACGTGAGCGCTTTGCGCGACACTCAGTGCCATATGCTTTGCTTCTATGGTTCACCGACGAAAATCAGTTCTGCTCGATTGAACGTTCAGACGATGGGATAGTCGAGCTCGTAATTAGTTTCGTTGTGCTATACCGAGGTACTGGCTTTCGAAAATATAGTAGATCCGAGTAATCTCCGTCGTACTTGGCGGAGATTTAGTGTAGCAGTACTTAAATAGTAGCTCTTCAGTGATTAACAGATGCATTCGTCTGAACCTCGCATCAGATTTATGTAGTATTTTATTACGTGCCTCGAATTGAGAAAAGTTAAAGTGAGATTTACCTACGATCGAATTGCAACGTCCAAATTAGATTTCCTCCCCGAAAATCGTTCGCTTGAACACGATCTTAAGTCTCGACGCAATAAGTTAACGATACTGTCAAGTGTCCGTTGACTTGGGTGACTTGGGATCGTCGTACAAACCGACATCAACGGAATATTACAGTTAACATCAACCGATCGTTGAAATTACTGCGCGTTTCGTATTGCTCCCTGTAAAACTCCCTCAGTCGAGGAATATCGTCCGAAGCAACGGTCGTGGATATCGTTCGGCCGCCATGTTTGCTACCGAGCTGCTATCTGCCGATGATTTCGAATCGCTCAGACAGTGTCTCCACCTACTTCCTTTCTCTCTCGAGATCATGAAGCTACGCACGTTGGCTCGCAAGTAAGATGTGACCAGGGAAACGTCTCGCGCGGATGTTTCTTCGCCGTTGCAGCCAAACCGAACACGAGCCGCGCGTATAAAGCTCGATGAAACAGGGTGATAAAGCTGGGTACGTAGAAACGACAAGCTTAAACGAATGACACGGGCCGAAAAAAGTCCGTTGGGCATCTGAATTTCTCTGCGAAGCATCGCCGGCGAACGTTGCAGAATGCTTGTGGGATTCAGCCTGAGCCCGGATTTAACCAGCGGTTCCGTGCTTTAATCTGTGATTCTCGCGTCGAGCGTTCCTCCGACCTCGTGCAGGTGCATCAAGTGCATCGATCTCGCACGGCACGGATTTCAGGGTCGAATTTTACGGGACATTGGCGTAGTTTTCGGGCTCGAGATCGGTTCTCCTTTGTCCAGACATCGTGACTCGACGCGTAAGTTCCTCGAGGGATGCCCACTGCGCATGTGCGCTGGCAGCTCATAAGCGTAAATATCGTAGAATTTTATTAGCGACGGTTCCTCTCGATTTAATCGCCCACTGTCGAATTCGGGCACGCGGCAGGGAATTTTTTTTCCCAGGTGGATCGA
Organism: Andrena camellia; assembly: GCA_029448645.1. NCBI lineage: Eukaryota > Metazoa > Arthropoda > Insecta > Hymenoptera > Andrenidae > Andrena > Andrena camellia. The sequence continues at coordinate 26,375,086 of CM055678.1, read as the reverse complement.
TTTCCGTGTTACTCGACGTTGAAAAGTGATTTTGGTGATTTAGTGCTTTAGTGTTGAGTGGCGAAGATTCCGAGAGGATTTCAAGAGCAGCTCTCAAGAACCGGCGTGTGCGATAAAGAACAATTCTCTCGCGTGTGCTCCGAAGGTATACAACGCTTGAAATTGATATATATATATATATATATATATACAGTGTCGCATTAAAACCAGTGTAATGTAGACGGACGTCGATCGTAAATTGTATCTGTATTGTAATGCCTGTGCAAGCAACTATTTTCGCAGAATTTCCTGAGAATAAAAGTAGTACGCATGAAATGACACGTTCCTTTCTTTCATGTATGCGCATCTGATGTAACCGTCCGACGTTATTCTCGTTATCGATTACCCGCGGCAGGACACGTGGGCATTAATGAGTTAATGTGGAGACGGTCTATAAATAATGGCACCGAGCAAGTTGCAACGATAATTGCGCGGAGATTCGGGATGGCAAGTGACGAACAATGTTTGTCGCGAAAGTTCGCGATGCGAGAATTTTTATTGCAAACGTAATTACGTAACTGCTGACTGGAAACTAGAAATTGGCTAGTAACGAGGAAGTATAATGTAACGTGGCGGATCGTATAACCGATGCTACAATGCGGTCCTCGATTTTAGTAACAAGAGGACGCGGAGGAAGATAAGTGACTGGCGGAAAAAGTTGAAAGTCGAGGTTGCCTTGGGAATTTCAAGAAATCGTTCAATTTTAAAACGATATATGCTTGATTGTTACCCCAAGTGTATTCTGATTTATGTACACAAAAATTCCCCCCCGATGATTTGCAGGTTTAAAATAATCCCCTCGCCATAATTATCACGTTTTTATTGATTTTGTTGTACAGTATGCCTGTTTAAATGTTTCTCTCTTTAAGATCGATAAGTAATTAAATGCGGACAAATAATAACGTCATTGATCTTACATGACACTTAAATACACAAACATTAAACCAGTTCTTGCCTTCGAAATTTAAATACGACGAAAACAATAATTAAATGTGAAATAAAAGAATTTTATTAATATTTTCCACAGAGTAGATTGAATAAAAAAAAAACACTGGGGGGAGGGGGAAATAAATAATAACTAATTCTGTAACCCTTCGTAAAATACATTTTCACAGATTCACGAATGAAACTTTCGCGCCGACGTTGGAAGTCATCGCGATAAATATACAGGGTGATACGAAAGTGTCGATTATTATTTAGCTCGTTTTGTTTGTTTTGCATTCAGGATTCGGTTTATGCAGTTAAGCTAGGCATACTGTACGAAAATTGTAACTACTAAGTTGATTAAGCTAAGATTGAATCAGCGTCGGATTGAATTGCAAATAAATGAGGGATGTGTGAGATTTCTGGATGAATCGTTCTGGTAAATGGTAGAAGTATAAAGGTTTTCTTCCCCCTGGCGCAGGTGAGCGACACACTACGAACAAGATGGACGAGTACGACAAGAAGTTCGCCGAGATGCAAAAGTACATTCCGTTTTTGGAAGCGATGATAGAGAGACTGCAGAACGTTAAGGACAAGTCGCGGGAGGTCCAGCTGCAGAAAATGCAGAGCCTTCATGGGATCCTATCTAACAGCAAGAGAAAGTACGTCTCGCAGGTGCACCGCACGCGTAAACCTCTTGTCATTCGCTTATGTTTACCGTTATCGAGCAATGTCTATGCGGGAGTCCAACCCCCCGAATTTACAATTCTTTGAATATTCAATCGGCCGGGATTTGAACGGACTTGGAATTCGAAATTCGAACTTTCGCGTCTTTGTATTTGAACATTTGGCGAGAGAAATCTCTGGAAGTATGTAATTGAAGGATGTTAAGATATAAAAGGGAATTAACGTGGATGTCTTATGCGTGAAATAGGCTGAAGATCGAGACGTTGCAGCGCTGCGAAGACGTTCTGCAGAAGCTGCACAACAAAGTGGAAAAGGTATATATAACAATCGTGATATACAACGTTGCCGCTGTGCTACACTGAATTTTGCTATTATAGGCGTATTTTTATTTTTAAGATTGCAACTATGTATGCTACTGGAATTTTGGTTCAAGTTGAGAATTCAGTGAACTATGTGGCAACGTTTAGCTTCATGCTCTGTATGATTTGATGTCGTACTGTGTTCACAGATGAAAGATATAAACGAGAATGTTCGTGCGTTTCTATAGGAACCAGGAAATTGGCGTTCTAATTATACTGAATATTTGCAAAAGGATTGTAGCTTTCCAGCAGGGGCGGATTTGGGTATAGGCTAAGTAGGCTGCAGCTTGGGGCGGCAAATTTTGGGAAGGGGTAAATTTTCGAATGCGGTACATTTTGAGGAGTAACAAATTTCGGAGAGCGGGAAATTTTGAGGAACGATAAATTTAGGAGCGCGTCAAATTTTGGGAAGCAGCAAATTTTGAGGAGTAACAAATTTCGGGGAGCGTTAAATTTTGGGGATCGATAAATTTTGGGAAGCTGCAAATTTTAGGAGCGGCAAATTTTCGAGAGCCGCAAATTTTGAGAAGTAACAAATTTTGGGGAGCGTTAAATTTCGGGGAGCGTTAAATTTTGAGGAGCAATACATTTTTGGAAGCTGTAAATTTTCGAGAGCGGTAAATTTTGAGGAGTAACAAATTTTGGGAAGCGCAAAATTTTGAGAAGCGGCAAATTTTGAGGAGTAACAAATTTCGGGGAACGTTAAATTTTTGGGGAGCAACAAATTTTGGGAAGCTGCAAATTTTCGAGAGCGGTAAATTTTGGGGAGCGTAAAATTTCGGGAAGCTGCAAATTTTGAGGATTAACAAATTTCGGGGAGCGTTAAATTTTGGGGAGCGTTAAATTTTGGGCAGCATTAAGTTTTGGGGAGTGACAAATTTTGGGGAGCAATACATTTTGGGAAGCTGCAAATTTTCGAGTGCGGTAAATTTTGAGGAGTAACAAATTTTGGGGAGCGTAAAATTTCGGGAAGCTGCAAATTTTAAGGAGTAACAAATTTCGGGGAGCGACAAATTTTGGGGAGCGTTCAATTTTGGGGAGCAATCAATTTTGGGAAGCTGCAAATTTTCAAGAGCGGTCAATTTTGAGAAGTAACAAATTTTGGGGAGCGTAAAATTTCGGGAAGCTGCAAATTTTGAGGAGTAACAAATTTCGGGGAGCGACAAATTTTGGGGAGCAATAAATTTTGGGAAGCTGCAAATTTTCGAGAGCGATAAATTTTGCGAAGTAACAAATTTTGGGGAAGCGTTAAATTTCGCGGAGTGATAAATTTGGGGAGCGATAAATTTGGGGCAGTATCAAATTTTGGGGAGCAATCAATTTTGGGGATTGGCAAATTTTGGAGGGCGACAAATTTTGAGCTAAAAGAAATCGGAAAAGGTTTAAACACAGTGGTTTCAGACAACTTTACGAACAATAAACTTTTTTCATGTAGCGAATAAAATTAGAAATGACTCAGATGTGAGTTGCCTATTCAATTAATTTCAAAATCGTCTCGACTCTTTTAAATTAAAATATTTTATGATATTTCGCGGGAAGGGCGGCAGGCGCCAAATTTTCAAATCCGCCCCTGTCTTCCAGACTTAGCAATTATTTACAAAGTTTCATTTGAAAAGACTTCGCTATCATGAAACGACTCTTTTATATCATTTCACGAGACGCAGAACATCAGGTCACGTGCTTCATAGAGCAAACGTAATACCCGCACCTTAGTTTTTGCTGCTCAGTGGTAGACACTCTGTATTTATATCTTTTTTTTTTTAAACGTCTCTGTGTCGCCACGTATATGATTGTACTTTACGTAATCTGCACATTGCATTCACACACTAGCAATCACTCTCCTGCATTGCGGATTAAGTTTACCTCGGAACACGATACTTGCACTTGAAATTTTAACAAAAAATCAGCAACTATGTAGACCTCCACAGAACATATGAAAACTCGTTGAAGCACAAACAATCAAACGAATGCTTTTGGTCTCTTTTGTTTCATCTCTGTACCGCTCCGTCTCCTCTTTGGTCTCACGTAAACGTAGCCGCTTCGGTCTCCTCGTTCTCTTTATGTTTTTGAATGTTTACAGGCTTCCGTAGTGCATGTGCTGTGTTTTTATTTTAATCATTCTAATCCGACACGAGTTTCAGGGAAATACGCCAGGGCTGCATTTTCCAAAGAGAAGCGACCCGAGCTCGGCCCAGCCCTCGACGTAAGTGTCACTCGCGTAGGACTCCAAGAGCTCCCCGCAGTTCCCCATAAAAAGAATCTTACCCAACTGCCTTGCAGCGCAGCAGAGGACACTGCCTCCGAGCAGAGCAAGCCGGCGAGGCTGCACCGGGCAGGAGACGTTTCAGACGAGAAAGCGATCCACGAGACGCCAGCCAGCCCAAGCCCGCCGGTCAGTCCGGACTTTGTCCCCCAAGTGGCGCCGATAATAATCCCCACGGAGCGGAGCGTGGAGTTCATCGACACCAGTAAACCAGCCAGCCCGGACCTGGTCGAGACGGTGCCGACGAAACCGCCCATCATCATACCCACCGAGCGCGCCAGCAACGATCCCGGCCTGTCGTCCGGCCCGCAGCGCGGGGCCAGCAAAGCCGCGGACGACGTCGTCACATTCTCCGAATGGGAGATGCTCGAGGAGAGCGAGAAGCAAGCTGCCAGGAGCAAGAGCTGGCAGTCGATCGTCAGTTCCGGCCACGACGTGTCCGCGGCCATCAAGATGGTCGGTAGTAACCTGCCGCAGAAGGACAGCCGGTCCCACGTGCCAATGCCGATAGCCTCCTCTAGACACATACCGACGGTGCCGGTTCCCTCCCTGGGCGGCTCCAGGCGACTGTCCTCGGTCCTGGAGAAGGGCAGGATGCTGGGGGTGTCTCTGGAGCCGCCGGACGCCAGGCCGGAGTCGCCGGTGAACGTTCCCGACGTTCGACTAAAGTCCCCGGACCCGGAGATCCTCTACCCGAAGCACAAGAACACCTCGCCTAGGTTGAAGGAGGCGGCGCAGAGGCCTGCCGCCGCCTCTAAGCCACCCGCGCCGCTGTTGCTCTCGCCGCCGCCCGTCTCTGCGGAGCCTCCGTTGTCCATGGAGGACCTGGCCGAGCTGTTGAGCGAGGAGGGCGAGGGCAAGGCGGAGAAGAAGAGCGAGAGGCCGCGGGACGAGGCGGGGAAGTTCAAGAAGCAGGAGCCCAGCAAGGACGCTAAGTCGTCGTCCAAGCCTTTCGTGTTGACCCAGGAGGATATAGACAGCGAGAGCGAGAGGCGTTGGGAGGAGATAGACAAGCACATAGTCAAGATGACTGTCAGGAAGTGCATAATCCCCGGCGCTAAAGCGGAGCCGGCTAAAGTCACCGAGGCCAAAGGGCCCGGTAGCAGCTTGACGCACGGCTCGAGCTCGTGTCCCGTTAACGCGGAGAAGTCGGCGGAGAGGAATCGGCCGCCTTCTCCGGGCTCGAAAATGGAGCCCCGTTACGCGGACAACTACGAGCGGCATCCTCGTCAGCTGCGCGACGGCCACTGTCGGCCGCCGGACGATAGCATGCCCGGCTCCGTCCCGTTGCATCACAGTGGGCCGATCATGCCGGATGAGAGGAACCCCCCGATGTACGCCAGGCGCCAGGGGAACTTGGCCCCTGAGATCGTGCCGCCTAGAATAGACACCGAGTGCAGAATGGAGGGTGCGGAGTACTTCGGCCGGCAGATACCGCCGAGTCAGAGCCACTGGACCCCGATGAACGACTTCGGTGGCAACCAGTGGCCCCCGCCCTCGACATTCAACGCTATGCCAAACTCACCGGCGCCACCCTACCCGCATCCCATGGCTATTCACCAGGAGATGTGGAACGTGGGTCCGCCGAGAGAGCCGATAATCATGGACCCCCATCAGGCCGGCGAGGGGCAGCTCAGGCCTGGCCAGTTCCCCGCGAACATAAACCCCGGCATCCGGCCGCTGATGAGCCCGACCGCGCGTCCCCAGGACATCGCTCACAATCCCAGGCCAGAGGAGATGCCCAGCATCGACGCGGCCAGCGTGCCGACGATACAGCCTCTGATCTCTCCCACGAGGTACCCGGTGGCTCCGCAGTACAGGAGCTTCCAGGGAGAGAGCAGACCTTACGACGCGTCCTTCGAGTATTCTCATCAGAGGCCGGCCTGGGACTCGCCAGTGAATCGGCCGGCCGACGTGCCCTACAGGCCGGAGAACGAGGTCCCCTGCGTAACCGCGGAAGTGCCGCAGACCCCGTACGCCAGGCCCAGCACGCCTTGCCCCTGGAGCAGGGACAGGGAGCGCGGTGGCGGCAGAGGTCGCGGCGGTTATTATAACGAGAGGGCCAGAGTAGAGGCTAGGAGCAGCTTCAACCGCGACGCGCGCAGGCCCGAGTGGGCCAGGGAGAGCCACGAGTGGGATAGCTGCAACAGATTCGGCAGAGACACGAGGAACGTGTCTGACCGGGATCCCCGGGTGCGGACGACGGAGCACCCAGCGGTGATACAGACCCCTAGCCAGCCGAGGGACAACGGCGCTGCCTCTGTCAGGGATCCCCGGCTGGCTAAGGACAAGCATTTCCCGGCTGCCAAGGCTAAAGAGGCCGGCAGTTTCAACGAGAGGGGCCCCAGGAAGCGACCCGCGGCCCCGGCGTTCACCCCGTCGTTCAGGAAAGCCAAAGACAAGCTCAAGTCGCCTCCGAAGCCGTCCGAGAGCCACAGGCGCTCGGACGCCGAGAGGCAGGAGAGGTCGCCGAAGGACAAGATGCAGTCGCCGTTGGAGAGCCTGTACGGCGTTATAGATACCAAAGCGAAGTCCGCGCAAGGCTACTGCCTGCAGAACTTCAAGATCCCGAAGATCAAGCGCAACGAGTCCTCGGAATCGCCCACCTCCAGTCACAGCCACGACGAGGGGAAGGCTGCCGAGCAGGACGAGAGAGCGGGCAAGAAGGGAAGGGACAAGGAGGACGCCACCGCCGAAGTTAGCAGCAGCAGCGACGGGAATATTCTGTTCGAGGACTGGAACGAGGGCGGAGGTCTTGTCGACAACAGGAAGGAGGAGGCGAAGGGGGAGGAGGCTTCCATAGAGCATGCGGAAGAGAAGAACGACAGCGGCCTTGGGGAACTTGATCTGATCAGCACCACCTCCTTCAAGCCTCCCGAAGACACAGAGGAGAGATCCAAGAAGGAGGACGCGGAGCCCGAGGGCTCGAAGCCGAAGGAGGAGGTGACGCAGGAGTGGATCGAGGCTTTGATAAGGAAATCCTTCGAGCACGGCGAGGGGAAGAAGTTCGTCGAGCAGGCGAAGTTCATGCAGAAGCTGGGGGAGGTGTTGCAGGCGAAGAAGCTGAAGAAGATCAAGAAGATCATCGAGTCCGAGTCCGAGAGCAGCAGCTCGGACAAAGACGACAATTTCGAGGCGAGGAAGATCCCGATGAGGAAGAAACGGCGGGTGATCGTCTCGGACAGCTCCGACGAAGAGTCGCTCGCTGAAAGGTTGGGTATCCTGGCCTCGTCGGCTAAAGGATCCGCGCAGGAACCGTCTGCGAACGATCCGAAGAGCAACGCGAGCAAGAACAATGAAGAGACGACGTCTGGCGTCGAATCTTCCGACGCGACTGCGTCTAAATCCGACGGCGCGCAGCGAGCTCGCGCGGAGAGTATAGCCGAAGGTATAGCCGAAGCAGAGGAGCGGCCGGAAGGCGAGGAAGCAAATGTAGAGGAGCCGGAGGAGGCAGTGGCCGCGGGGGGCAATGACGAGGGCAAGAACGAGGAGCAGGCGGAGGACAAGGACAACGCTTCCAAGGCGCCCAAGGCGAAGGCGAGGAGGCGAAACTCTTTGGAGATGCTCCAGGAGGACATCAGGGAGATGTTCATCAGCGACGACGTCGTGGCAGCGACTGGCCACCGATTGTGCCGCGCGCAGAAGGAGAGCCAGCAGAACGTTTGCGCGAGCACCTCGAATCAGGGCGCACCAACCGCGAGGAAGGACGAGCCGAGTAAACGGGACGCGGAGGCGAGCTCGGACGTGGAGGAGCCTCTGATCAGCGTGCCTAAGCCGAAGAAAGCTTCTAAGCCCCGTCCAGAGGAATCCAGCAGATCGAGAGGGAAATGTAAGAAGGAGGCGCAAAGAGTAACCAGGCAGCGCTCCAAGCAGTACAATCAGAGCTCCGACAGCGAGGAGGATCAGCCTTTGGCCTTGAGGACCGAACTGGCCCAGAATTCCGGCACCAGGGACCCCTGCAACGACGAAACCGAAATGCTGCGAAGAAGCAAGCGTATAATTAACAAAGAGACCGTTAAAGAGCCGCGCGTGCTAGTCGAGAAGACAGACATCTCGAAGCTGGACTGCTCCAGGGTGATGTTCGACAGCTCTTCCGACGAAAGCTTTGGGATAGACGTCACCGAGCTGGCGGCTGCTGTGGACATATCTCTTCATCCTGACAAGCTGTCCGAGCCTGAAGCGGAGCCAGCGGCCAAGAGGAAGCCCGGCCAGGCTTCATCCAAGAAGGCTACGAAGAAGAAAGAGCTGGCGAACGACGGGAAAGCTGACGACGGCTTCTTGTCGGACGGGGAAAGCATCATTTCCGACATCTCCATGTCCAGCAGCGTCGCTTCCAGTAAGAAGGCGGGCTTCGGTTTGCCGAAACTGGACGGCAGCGCCAACGAGGAGCTGCTGAGTAACATATTGGTAGGGTTGGTACCGTCCAAGAGCGATCTGGAGAAGGATAATTCGATGGCTGATAAGGGAAGCGACGGTGACGTCGATGACGACGCCAGCGAGCTGCCCGCCGAACCGAGCATTAGGAAGTCCTCTGCGAAGAAGAAGAAGAAGAAATGCAGTTGGCAGATGGGTATCCTCTCTAAGAAGAAGAGGAAGAAGGCCATAACATCGTCGTCCTCGCCTAAAGGGGACTCCGACGCTCTGACCATCAGTTCCGAGCTGAACACCACCGCGAGGATGGAGGATTCCTCGGCCGCGGATGACAAAGCGGTGGCCGGCACTGAGAAGCGGAAAGACAGCCTCGCGGACCACGACGCCAGCCCGAGTGATCAGAGGCTGGATAATTCTCTCTTATTGGACGATTCGGTAGACAGCAAAGAGAATACCGCAGCCTCTCCGAACGACGAGCCAGTGGAAGTGAAGGATCTCATCTGCACGGAAGCTGTCGGCAACGACGGGGAGTCGAAGGGCGTTAAGAGCAAAGAGCCAGACAGGCCTTTCTGCGACTTGGATATAAATACATTGATCGGGTACGCGTGGACCGGGCAGGAGAGGTACAAGTGCATGCTCTGCTTCTTCACTGGCAAGAACATCGTCCACCATTACAAGCTAAGCCATCCCGGAAAGGAGATTCTGATCTCGAGGCTGAAAGCCGCGGACGCCCGATCGGCTATCCAGGACGCGAAGGACAACGACGTGGAGAACGCTTCCTTGTTGCCTCTGACAGAGCAGACCTGCAGGTTCACTTGCAGGTTCTGCCCGTTCTTCACGGAGGGCGCTGCGAAGGTCGCGATGGAAGCCTTTTACGAGCACTGCACCACGCACACCGGGGAGTACAGGTTCAGGTGCAACTGTTGCCCTTACCAGGCTGTGGCCAAGTCCTCCATGAGGACGCATTACTACAAGGTGTGCCGCAAACTCAAGGACACCTTCAACGAGTCCATCACCGAGGACGAGATCCCCGACGAGAACCGCATCTACGGCTACCTCTGCTCGAGATGCAACTACGTACAATTGAAGAGGCGCAACGTGGAAGATCATATCGACGTATGGCACCAAGACAGCTCGGAGGAGGCGGCTGTGATAAAGGTAAACATGTCTATGGAGTTCGTCAAACTAGCGGCCGCGGAGGCCTTGAGCAGTGAAATGGTGAAGGTCGAGGAGCTGCTACTGAGTCCAGAGAAGCTGGAAGGGCCAGTGATCGACGCGGTAGTTTCTCTTAAGCAGGACGACAATGCGAGCGAGATAAAGCCGGTGGAAAGTAGCAAAGTATGCGACGAAGTGAAGAAAGCAGTCGTGGTCGAGGACAGGCCGGCGAAAGAGGAGGAGCCTGTAGATGCGCTGTCTGATAATGATGAGAAGAAGAAGCCACTCGATGGCGATTCCAGTCTCCCAGCGGGGAGCAATCTAAGCGTGTTCGTTTGCCCACCGGAATTGGAGAAGAAAGAAGTGGAGATACAGCTGGAGCGGAAGAGGAAGATGCAGGAGATCATTCAGAACATTGGCATCAAATTGCAGAAGGATACATCTAAGAAAGGCCTTTCTATCATAGACAAGCTGAAAGACAAAATGAAGACGAATATAGTGGCGACGGGCAGTGAGAACGACTCCATCGTGGTTCCTGATTCTTCCAGCAAAGTCGCTACCAATTTGCCAACTCCTTTGGATTCAACGCCGTCTCAAAGTAACATCGCAAAAGTACCTTCGACTGTACCTGCCGTAGAAGATTCCAAACTGAACTTGTCGGTCCAAGAAGTGCCAGAGGATAAGCAGTCCGAGGATCCTGTTGCGATGACACCGTTGTCGAGCAAAGAGGTCGAGTCTGAGGCTATGTCCGATGCAGATCAATCAGAGTCGAAGGTGAGAGATCCACTGGCAACGTTGGATCAGAAGAAGGATGAAAGCGACGCAGAGAATAGCGATACTGAGAATACGAGGACCTCGGCTCCTGTTTACGAGTCTGATTCCAGCAGCGAGCAGTCAGACACCGAACTACCTACAGATGTAAATATGATCTTACAGGAGACTTCTAACATTAACGCCTCCTCTAAAGATCCAATGCTGACCACCATTCAAAGACTCGCTGCTCAGCTACAGGCTACGAAGCCACTCGAGGCATCCAAAGAAGACGAGGCTTCTAAGCCTGCTAAACCTACCGAAACGCTGTCTTTCCTTGGTTCTATTCCAAAACCACCGGATGTAGTTCCTATATCTAGTATTAAGCGCTTCGTTGGAAAATTGCAAAATAGGTTTCACGAAGTATCACCAGACATGCACGAAGATGCTGACGCACCCAAGAACTTCATTAGACTGAGACGGCTAAGCGGAGACATGTTGTCTGTGACACCGCCAAGCGTTCAAGAAGACTTAACAGCCACGAACGGTGATAATTTTTTACACTTTGAATATTATAGTAAAATTTCTTTTCTATCGCACGAATATTTCTGAGATTATATGTAATTGTATCTAGAGCTGGGACTATTCGAATATTTTACAAGTATTCGAATGCTACGAATAAACTTCGAATATTTGAGTATTCGAATACTACTCGAATATTTAAGTATTCGAATACTATTCGAATATTTAAGTATTCGAATACTATTCGAATATTTAAGTATTCGAATACTATTCGAATATTTAAGTATTCGAATACTACTCGAATATTTCAGTATTCCAATACTACTCGAATATTTCAGTATTCCAATACATCAGTATTCGAATGGTAATCGAATACTGAATTATTCGAGTAGTATTTAAATACTTAAATATTCGAATACATCAGTATTCGAATAGTAATCAAATACTGATATTCGAGTAGTATTTAAATACTTCAATTTTCATACTTAAATATTAAATACATCAGTATTCGAATAGTAATCAAATACTGAAATATTCGAGTAGTATTTAAATACTTCAATATTCGAATACATCAGTATTCGAATAGTAATCGAATACTAAAATATTCGAATAGTATTTAAATACTTAAATATTAAATACATCAGTATTCGAATAGTAATCGAATACTGAAATATTCGAATAGTAATCGAATACTGAAAGATTCGAGTAGTATTTAAATACTTAAATATTCGAATACATCAGTATTCGAATAGTAATCGAATACAGAAATATTCGAGTAGTATTTAAATACTTAAATATTCGAATACTGAAATATTCGAGTAGTATTTAAATACTTAAATATTAAATACATCAGTATTCGAATAGTAATCGAATACTGAAAGATTCGAGTAGTATTTAAATACTTAAATATTCGAATACATCAGTATTCGAATAGTAATCGAATACAGAAATATTCGAGTAGTATTTAAATACTTAAATATTCGAATACTGAAATATTCGAGTAGTATTTAAATACTTAAATATTAAATACATCAGTATTCGAATAGTAATCGAATACTGAAATATTCGAGTAGTATTTAAGTACTTAAATATTCGAGTAGTATTTAAATACTTAAATTTTCATACTTAAATATTAAATACATCAGTATTCGAATACTGAAATAATCGAGTAGTATTTAAATACTTAAATATTCGAATACATCAGTATTTGAATAGTAATCGAATACATCAGTATTCGAATAGTAATCGAATACTGAAATATTCCAGTAGTATTTAAATACTTAAATTTTCATACATAAATATTAAATACATCAGTATTCGAATAGTATTCGAATACTGAAATATTCGAATAGTATTCGAATACTGAAATATTCGAGTAATATTTAAATACTTAAATATTCGAATAGTATTCGAATACTTGGATATTCGAATTATATTCGCCAAATAATTGAGCACTGAAGTATTCGAATACCGAAAAATTCGACAAATAGTCCCAGCCCTAATTGTATCTGCAGCTGTTTAACCAATATTTTATCTAATAGATGGAAGCGAGGCTAGTGCACTGGGTGCGATGACCAGCGTATTAAAGGTGGACGATGAAGAAGAGTGCTCGTTCTTGAAAATCGAAAACGTAGTCAGTCTTGCGCCGAGGGCTGACAATAATGCGACCGAAAGTCCAATCGTAAGTCCTACAACGCATTACTAACAAGGGAAGATCCCGACACCGGAAATTCAAAAAATTCTGAAACTTTGTGAATAATTAGGGGATTTCCTCTTGATTGCAACGCAGTTTTTGTTTGCTGCCCAAATTCACTCGAAGGGGCTGAAATTAACCCCTGAAAATTCGGCTATTTTCCGATTTTGTGTTATAACTCTCGAACTGTAAGAGATAGAAAAAAGTTTCAAGACAACAGTTACATCTTTTAATTAGATCCATCAGTTAGTAAAAAAATTATTTTACAGTTCGCGAGTTATAACACAACGTCGGAAAATAACCGGATTTTCGGGGCTCAATTACACCGCCTTAGAGTGAATTTAAGCGGCAAATAAAAATTGCGTTGTAATCAGGAGGAAATCCCCTACATATTCACAAAGTTTCAGAATTTTTTGAACTTCCGGGTTCGGCACCTGCCTTGTAAAAGTCAGACTTCCTTGCGCATTCCTTCCCGTTCAATATTTAAAAGATTTCTCTACCTTCGTTTCAGATACACGACATTAGAAAAGCAGTCGAAACGTCTCCGATAAAAAGCAAGGGTGTGTCTGTATTAAAGAAATCTAAATCGCCTCTGATTTTAAAGAGACTGAACACCGTGACCATTGCACAACCTTTAACAAAGACGATACAAGCAGCGCAGTCTGGCACATCGGATACGGTGAAGTTAATTCCAATAAAGAGCCACCCCGTCTCTCCAGTTTCTGTGACCGCTGCGCAGCTCACGTCGAAGAACTACATACCAATTGCACCAAAGTCTAAGATCATACAAGTAGATAACAAGACGCTGTCGGTGCCCCTTGCCGTGAGTAAGAATACAGTGGTGACACCGGTGACTACGCGCACTGTGACTGTCGCGAGTTCGCCGCAGCTATCGAACTTGAATTACAAGATCCTGAAGGTGGTTCGAACGCCCACCATTCTGAAGCCGAGGGACACACTGACTCCCGTTGGCGCGATTAAACTGAAGTCTGCGGATGCTTACAAGGCCATGCTGAAGACGACCAAGTTGACTCACCTGTATAAATGTATGGGGCGCGAGTGTCGCTTCACTACCGACGCGTTGGAGCAGTACCAGCAGCATTATCTTCAGCACACAAGCGACGCTGAGAAGGTGAATCTGTCGCCGCCTTACGACTTCCAAAACTGTGCCTATTGTTACATGGTGCTGAAGGACTGGAGCGAGATGAAGCTCCACATAGAGGATAAGCACACGCACTGCCGTTACCAATGCTGCTACTGCTTTTACAGAGGCATCGCACCTTCTTACGTGCTGATGCACCAGGTACGGAGTCTGTTGCTTCTTCGACGCGAGGCTTGCCTTGTAGAATTACATCCTGTATCTTGTTTTGTTCACAGTCTATGTGCCACTCTGGCCATCATGGGATTTTGCTTGGGGAAATGTTGAAAGAACTGCCGATGAGAGAGGAAATCAATCGCCATGATTACGTGCAACCTTACATCTGCCAACAGGGTATATTTTAAATGTCAAGTATCTTAGGATTCGTGTATATTAGTGTATTCGCTGTAAATAACTGTGAAATTCTTTGACAGACTGCGGCAAGTTCTTCTACGTGCCAGAATCCTTTATGGGGCACTTAAAAGCCAAGCACGGGTCGCAGCTCTCCGCCTTCAAGTGCCACATATGCCGTGTCACTTGCGCGAAGATAGAACAGCTCATTACAGTAAGCGATTTATTTCTGTACGTTGTTTATGCAGGGCGTTACTCTACTGATAGTCAATAGGACAGTGTTGTTTCGCAACGGAGAGTAATAATACCTTCAGTGATAACTTCGAAGGGCTTCGAATCTTTATTGTACATGAGGCGACTAATTTGAAGCACTTCGGACATGACTCGAAGCTTAAAACTCTTGATAGTCTTGATAAATCTTGAGTCTTGTTGGTTTTTGAAAGTTTTGGAAGTCTTGAAAGTTCCACCCTCAAGACTCAACACTTTCAAGAGTTTCAAGCTTCGAGTCATGTTCGAAGTGGTTCGAAGTTTTCGTCATATATATATAGATTCGAAGCGCTTAGAAGTGTTTTGGATCCCATCAGTAGTTGGCATCCTTTTGCCTCCCATTTTATTATCTAGGAGGGTATTGGGAGGTATTCATCGCCGTCCAGCTCAAACCGCTGACCCTAGAAACATGAAATTCGGAGGGTGTGTTTCTTTTGCGACGTAGGTGCTCGATGAGAAGGGAATTTTTTAAATTTCAACCCGAAGGGGGTAAAAAGGGGTGAAATATGTTTTCTCGGACTCCTTATTATTGCTTAGGCCTGATTAGATATCAACTTAGTTTTTACTTCTAAAGATTACCCACATAAATGCCTAAAAAACAATTTCAGGATTTTTTCCTAACCAACCCCGAAGGGGTTGGTGAAAAGGGATGAAATGTGTTTTCATAGAGTCCTTGATATCTCTTAGGCCCGATTAAATATCAACTCGGTTTTTATTTCGAAAGATTACCCACACAAATGCCTAAAAACCAATTTCAGGATTTTTCCGTAAGCAACCCCTAAGGGGGTGAAATGTATTTTCACGAATTCCTCAAAATCTCTTAGGCCCGATTAGATATCAATTTGGTTTTTACTTCGAAAGATTACCCACACAAATGCCTAAAAACCAATTTCAGGATTTTTCCGTAACCAACCCCTAAGGGGGTGAAATGTATTTTCACGAATTCCTCAAAATCTCTTAGGCCCGATTAGATATCAATTTGGTTTTTACTTCGAAAGATTACCCACACAAATGCCTAAAAACCAATTTCAGGATTTTTCCGTAACCAACCCCTAAGGGGGTGAAATGTATTTTCACGAATTCCTCAAAATCTCTTAGGCCCGATTAGATATCAATTTGGTTTTTACTTCGAAAGATTAACCACACAAATGCCTAAAAACCAATTTCAGGATTTTTCCCTAACCAACCCCTAGGGGGGTGAAAAGGGGTGAAATGTATTTTCACGAATTGCTCAAAATCTCTTAGGTCCAATTAGATATCGACTTAGTTTTTACTTCGAAAGATTAACCACATAAATGCCTAAAAACCAATTTCAAGATTTTTCCCTAAGCAACCCCTAGGGGGGTGAAAAGCGGTGAAATGTATTTTCATGGAGTCCTTAATATCTCTTAGCCCCGAAGCGAAGCGCGGAGATATTTCATTAATCTTTAATAAAACACGTGATTTTGCAGCATTATAAAACGCATGGATTTCACAAGTACCAGTGCCTCTACTGCTTAAGTGGTTCGGACTCCTTCAACGACATGCACGTTCACCTGAGCACATTTCACTGCAACCGGTTGCCCCGCATCCTCGAGCGATCTCTTCCTCCGCAGGTAAATGAGTATCATCGAGCAGTAACAGCGAATCCACTTTAAAATTGGTAGAAATTCCAACGCCTCCGTGTCACATTTCAGCCAGTGCGCAACAAGGACGTGATAGACCAGCTGGTCATAAGGATACTGGACGACAATTTCAAGTTCAGCGAAGAAACAATTGACCGTGATGCGAAGAGCAGCAAGGAACCAGTCGCAGTGGACACAGTCGACACCCCTCCGTCGGATAATTCGTCCTACTCTCAGCTGCCTAAGGATGTGAATATGCTGAACAAAGAGGAGAACGAAGCCTTGAACAAGTCGCTGTCGAGTTTATTCGGAGGCAGCAATAATCAGACAGCTCCGAGCAAAAGTAGCAGCGAGAACGTAGCAAGCGAGCCTGCTGACAAGAGTCCGATCGACACCTCTGCTGACAAGTCCACTATTCCCTCGGATAGAAATTCTGTGGACCCATTAGACGTTTCAGTGGGAAGTTTCGACTGCACCGATGAATTCATTAACATGAACTTGCTGGATAACCCCGACTTCTTGAAGAACATTAGCAGCCATTCCAGCGACGCATACTTTCCGAACGACACAGCTGCGAGTGATAGCAAAGCGGAGGACAGCGACATCGAAATTGTAGACATCGTCGACGCGGGGAGTACTACGATAAGAGATATAAAATACATGCCCGACTCGAGCAAGAAAGATAGCCCCGACGCGAAGGAAACTGTGGAGGCTCCCAGCCAAGAAACTGACACGAAGGAACAATCGTACAGCGACGTTGAAAACTCCAGCGCCTCCACTGATACCAATGGAACATCTAGCAGCTCGGCTACGAAACCTCTGACGCTGGAGGACATCAAAGACACTGGCCTGGTAGGCGCGAAGTTGTACAAGTGTGGCTACGAAGGTTGCGACCAGAGCGCGCAGTCTGCCGTGCTTTTAAGAAGCCACGTGAAAGAATGTTCCCTAGGTGGCGATAGTAAGAATTTGAACTGCGCTCATTGCAGCAAGCGCTTCATGAAGGTCGGATTCCTGCTGGAGCACTTGAAAGTCCACGGGCTGAAGCGTTTCGGTTGCTCCTTGTGTAAAATGAGGTGCACGGTGGGCTACCAAGCGATGGCGCACATGAAAACCAAGCACAAAGCTCCTAACAGCAAGCTGGTGCCAGCTGATCCGAAGAATCCATCCGTCGATGGCTTGTTCGTCGTGCACCCTCTGGTAAGTATATTTTCTTAGGATATAATGATGGACGTGCGTGCAAGCTTGTAAGTCCCTGCCTTTTTACAGCGACAAGGGGGAGAGCGAAGGGGAAAGAAACGTAAGAGCACAAAGTCGTTGGAGAAGGAATCCGAGAAACTGGCCACTGACAATGAGAAGTTGTCCTTCAGCCCTGACGAAATAGAATCTCTGCCACGCCAGGCGATATACAACCGCGAAGTGCAGTGCGCCGTGTGCCCGTACACGACGAAAGTTCGCACGAACATTATCAGGCACCTGCTGTTGCACGCGAAAGACGAAAAGGTGCCGGAGAGTGGCCCGGTTAACCCTGTGCCTTGCCTAGATAAGAAGGAACGAATGTTCGACAAGATGGTGAACCTGGCGAGCAGCTCCCACCAAAATGGGCGAATGGGCGGGAAGGTAAAGGAACCTAGCAAAGACAACGACGATGAGTTTATCCCGAAGTTCGTACCAGAGCACAAGAGGTAAGCAATGTTTCTGTAGCGGCGAGACTTCGCCTGCTCGAAGACGAGCTTATACACCCCATTGAGTTCTAACGATGCAATTGATCTTTACGATAGATACGTGTGCGGCGTAGCCGAATGCAATTATTTAACAGTCGACGAAGCGATGTTAAGGTGTCACTTAAAAGCTTTGCACTCCGAGGAGCAATATTTCAGGTGCCCTCACTGCCCGCAGCCGTCGCCCGAGGGATTAAACATAGCGATTGATAAAATGGGCGTTCATTTGAAGATGCATGATACCAGACTTTATAAATGTTCTCATTGCAATCACCATCATTACCATAGGTACCCAATGATACTCCGTATCGCGTATGTTCTCGAATGCGCAATTTCAATTGGGGCTGGGACTATTCGAGTAATTTAATATTCAAATATTTTACAAGTATTCTTCGAATATTTCGAATATTTCTTCGAATACTTCGAATATTTGAGTATTCGAAAATTTAAGTATTTGAATACTATTCGAATATTCCAGTATTCGAATAATATTCGAATACTTTGAATATTTCTTCGAATATTTAAGTATTCAAATATTTGAGTATTCGAATATTTGAGTATTCGAATATTTAAGTATTCGAATATTTCAGTATTATTATTATTATTACTATTATTATTATTATTGTAATCAACGGGTAAAACCCTTTAGTACATAGAATACGTTCTGGTAATAATACGTTAAATAGCACATTACAGTAATATGTAAATTAGAGTACTATGTGCAGAGATGGCCACTTAATTGTCTGTATAAAGAACTACGGAATGTAATAACCGATCCAGAAAAAAGGTCACATTCCCCAAGATGCCCATTCGCTTCAGACATACATCGAAAGTATTCGAATACTTTGAATATTTCTTCGAATACTTCGAATATTTAAATATTCGAATATTTGAGTATTCGAATACTATTCGAATATTTCAGTATTCGAATAATATTCAAATATTTCAGTATTCGAAACTTGGAATATATCTTCGAATGCTTCGAATATTTCTTCGAATGCTTCGAATATTTCTTCGAATACTTTGAATATTTCAGTATTCGAATATTTAAGTATTCGAATACTATTCGAATATTTCAGTATTCGAATAATATTCGAATATTTCAGTATTCGAATAATATTCGAATATTTCAGTATTCGAATACTTCGAATATTTCTTCGACTACTTCGAATATTTGAGTATTCGAATACTATTCGAATATTTCAGTATTCGAATAATATTCAAATATTTCAGTATTCGAATACTTTGAATATTTCTTCGAATGCTTCGAATATTTCTTCGAATACTTCGAATATTTGAGTATTCGAATATTTAAGTATTCGAATACTATTCGAATATTTAAGTATTCGAATACTATTCGAATACATCAGTATTCAAATACTTAAATACTCGAATAGTATTTGGATACTTGGATATTCGAATTATATTCGCCAAATAATTGAGCAACTGAAGTATTCGAATATTCGACTACCGAAAAATTCGACAAAAATAGTCCCAGCCCTTATTTCAATCATTGACCGTGTTACGAATATTCGAAGAGTGCGATTTCAAAACATTCAACAAGTATAATACTCGCCAAGCGCCTTTGTCGATTACCGCGCGCGCGCGAGCGAGCGATGCTGCAGATACTTGTCGGATGTTTCAAGGACTGAAATCCTCTCGGGCTCAATTTCTATGCTGTCTGATAGTAACAAATCATTAACTAGACACGTCGTGGAGAGGCACCTGTCCGACAAGCACTCCGAGAAGAGGCCATTCGTCAAGGTAGTCAGGGAGCTGGAGAACACGGACAACAGCCAGTCGGTGCAGGAGGAGGTCGAGGAGGAAGTGCCGGACCCGGATGGTAACCACTGGAAGTGCAACATCTGCGAGCACAAATGTGTCTACAAAGCGGAGATGGCGAACCACGCGACCACCGCGCACGACGAGAAGTGCCAGTACAAGTGTACACTGTGCCCCTTCAAAACCAGCGGCAAGATCATGTTCGAGCAGCATATTAACAGCAAGCACCACAACGACCCGAACGTCGATTACATCATGGTTTACCAGAGGATAAAAGGCGTGAATAAGAGGGCCGTGGAGAACGTCGAGCAGGGTGGGCAAGAGGAGCCGTTCGACACGACTCCTCTTTGGAGAAGGGACATGCCTCGCATCAGGCACATACGTGGGATTCTTCTGGAGGAGGACGAAGCGTCCTCGGAGTCTTCGAAGCCGGGGAAGAGAAAGAGCGACGTGGAGCTGCCCAGTGCTAAGCCAGCAAAGATAAAGCCGGGGAAATCGAATTCGTTGGACGACGCGAAGCAAGCCAAAGAGAAATCCAAGCGATTATCGTCCTGCGAGAAAGTGCCAGGGGATTCGGAAAACTCGAACGAGAGCTCCGCCGTGGCTGAGAAAGCGAAGGAGACTAAATTTAAGACTATCGAAGACAACGATTTCAATGATTCGGATGTAGGGAGATTTGGGCCTTACGGGAAACCCGATGGTAACATGTACGTCTGCACTCTGTGCACGCAGTTTAAGACAAAGTACAAGCACGATATGAGGGACCATCTTTACAGAGAATTGAATTATGCGAGGTAGGCCTTGGGACTCGATTTCTTTTAGTTATTCCAGAGATATCTTGTTATTTGTGTAATGTGAATTTTTAGGTGGCACTGTAAAGAATGTGGCTATCTGTCCGTGAATCGCAATGCTCTGTTGAAGCACTTCACTAAGAGGCACAACGGGGAACGTCCCAATCACGAACCCTTGACGCCAGACGATGACATCGAGGATTGGGTACGCACAAGTTTAATCTACGCCTTACCTAGACGCGGATTTGGCGCATAGGCTAACAAGGGGACCTTCAGATTTGGCAATTTCAGATCATTTTGGTACTTAGTGTACGCGAAGGTCTTCACTTGGACATTAATTTCCCAAAACAGGTAAGACGCGCTTTTCAGCCAAATTCCAGAAAATCGACTTTGAAAAATTCCGAGTTCCCTTATATACAGGGTGTTCCTCTACTTATGGCCAACACTCTGGGGGGGGGGGGGGGGGGGGGGATTATACAGGCAAAAATAAGACGAAAATCAAAAGTGACGAAATTGCGGTAAAGGCTTCGTTTTCGAGAAAATTCACTTTGAATTTCGCCTAAAAAGCGCGCATCGCAGGCGCGTGCCTCTCAAGCTCAAGGGAACTCGGAATTCTTCAAAGTCGATTTTCTCGAATTTGGCTGAGAAGCGCGTCTTACTGTTTTGGGAAATTAATGTCCGAGTGAAGACCTTCGCGTACACTAAGTATCAAAATTTTCTGAAATTGCCAAGCCCGAAGGACTCCTTGTAAGTAGGCTGTAGCCTAGGCCGGCAAATTTTGGGCGATAGAAATTGAAAAACTGTTAAACACGAGTGCCTGAGACCACTTTAAGAACAATACACTTTCTTTTTAACCGACTTCAAAAAGGAGGAGGATATAGATTCGACACGTATTTTTTTTTTTTTTTTTTTTTTTGAGAACTCAACATATATGGACCGATTTTTTTTGCTATTTCGACCAATTGCATTTTTTTTTCAAAACGACGAAACACGTCACTTAAGAAATTAATTCTTCTAGCTTCTAAAAGAAAACTCGTGTCGTTTGGACCAATTCTAAAAAAGTTATGTGATTTTAAAAGTTTGAAACTTTCTTTCGTCCGCCACTGTATATATAAAACTAAAAAGATAAAAATAAAAAAATTAAAACCGACTTCGAAATAACAAAAATGCACTAAAAAGTAAAAAAACAATTTTTTCCCTTATTTAATCTACGACTCTCATATTTTTAAAGTCGACGCCTCATTATTTGCACTGTGTGAATCTGGCGCCGACTTAAAAAATATGAGAGTCGTAGATTAAATAAGAGGAAAAAATTACTTTTTACTTTTTTAGTGCATTCTTTTTTTTGAAGTCGGTTTTAATTTATTTTTTAAATTTCTTTATCATGTAGCAAATTAGCAATTATTCATATCTGACTTGTCAAATGGGGTGGTCGTTAAATTTCTGTGGGTCGCGAATTTCTTACGTTTAACATAATTTTCCATATGAATAGCCTAATAAAAATTAAATGAGTTAAAGATGAGAGAAGAGAAGAGTGAAAAGAGATAAATGAATTACATAAACCTTCATCAAAATTTTAATAACCGAAGAAATGCAATGTAAAAGAAAATATCACGTAAGGAAGAGGGAGGGGGTTGGAATATAGAAGCTTACGAATTTTTATCCGGGGGAGGGAAGGGGTAAGAAATCGCCAAAATTACCCTAGCGTAATTTAAGTGCGTCCCCTATTGAATTAACTTCAAATCGTCTCAACTCTTTTGAATTAAAATGTTTGATAATATTTCACGGAAAGGGCGGCAGACGCTTGTCCCAAATCCGCCCCTGGTCCTACCCATGTGTCTATCAATACCGGAGATCTAAATAAATTCTAATATTTCCAATTGCAGGTTGGCACGTTGCTGAAAAGGCAAACCCTTATGATAAAAGGATCGCTGACCAAGCAAAGCCCAAGTACCACGGATACTTCCGCGGTGACAAGTGCCTCCGGGACCAGCGCCAAAGCATCCCCCGTTAAAGCCGCCCCGAATGCTTCGAGCAAAGCCGCGAAAGCTGCAGCTCTTTCTAACAAGCCTCTCAATCCACAAGACGGCAAAGTTCCGGAGACTCTGATCGATTTGGACGCGCTGGACGACAGCAGCAAGGATAACGAAGGTCTCGCGGAGGGGAAGAATGAGGTCCCGGTGAAGAAAGAGAGGCCGAAGAGCACGGCGCAGAGTAACAGACGTAAGTATCGACTTGGCGCCTTCGAGTCGCTATAAACTAAAGCCCGTAAAATGTTTCGCGGAGCCAGGTGCCGCCGATGGGGACCGCGAGAAGACCTTAATCTGCAAGCACTGCAACATGGCGTTCACCCGATGGCGGGGCTTCAAGCTGCACGTGCAATTGACGCACTTGAAGCGACTTGGCTTCGTGTGCCCGCACTGCGACCGCAGCACGAACTCCGAGTCCCTGATGCTTCAGCACATTCGCTCGAAGCACCCGGGCTGCCCCGAGAAGCTCGTCCAGAACCCGGCCGCCGGTGGGCCGGAGCTGACGGACGAGTTCTGGCAGAAGGAGTACGGGCTGGTATTCCCGAAGAAGTCCAAGAAGCGCAAGCGGAAGCTCAGCGAAGAGGACGACACCGTGGACGAGACCCCGGAGCAGTCTGAATCGGAGGTGAGGTGTAGCTTGTGCGGCTTCGCCCCCGGCGATTTAGCAGGTCTGAAAGAGCACATGAAGGTGCACAGCGGCGGGACATTGAGCTGCTCCTACTGCACGTTCGTCTCCTCGACGAAGACAGAGTACTGGGAGCACTGGGAGCGCGATCACCCGTTCACACCGTTCACGTTCGACGATGCCTCCGCGGCGGAGTCGGCCAACGAGCCCGGGAGCGCCCAGGCTGATAAGAGAATGCTCATCGACGACTACAGCGACGACATAGAGGAGGAGCACGTCTCGGACGCGAGAGACGACGAGCTGATTTACTGCTGCTTCTACTGCTCGTTCCGCGACAACTCCCTGGACGGGGTGCAGAGTCACTGGAGCTCGGCGCACAAGGAATCGAAGCCCAACGACGCCGCCGTTAAATCGAAGTCGAGCCGCCCGTTCAGGTACAAGGAGATGCACGTGGCCGCGGGCACGGCTCCCGCGAAGGCGCGGGGCTCCAGAGCCGAGGGTAGTCCGTACGAGTTGTACCTGCAGAGGTCGCAAGGCGACGTGCAAGAGGCGGAGTCGCACGGCGCGAGGCAGAACGGCTGGATCTGCCAGTGGTGCAACGAGCTGTGCGACTCCGAAGTGAAGATGAAGACCCACCACAGTATGTTCCACTCGCACCTGCCGCTGAACTTCAAGAAGCGGGACAAGAGCAAGCCGGCCAGGGGCTACGTGTGCCCCGAGTGCTCCTTCACCACCACCTTCGTCAACGCGATGAAGAGCCACGTGTCCAAGCACATAAACCTCTTCAAGTGTAAATACTGCGAGCAAGCGTTCAGCTCCCCGACCCAAGTGTCCGCGCACAACGCGCAGGAGCACCCGGACTCGGAGCTGAAGATAGAGAGTATACAGAACTACGAGGCGCTGCTGGAGAAGATCATGACCAACGTGAAGTGGCTGAAACCCACCGCGGGCGCTAGCACGCCCGAAGAGACGGGAGCGCCGGGGTCGCCGAAGAAGAACCACGCGGTGGCCAAGAAGTCCACGGCGAGGCCCACTGTGCGCCCCAGTACAATGCCTTACAAGGTGAAAGCGGTGGCTCGGAAGAGCACCAATCCTCACTCGAGGTTTCTAGCGAGGCCCAGGGCCACCGAGAGGCACCATTTGCCAGCGAAGAGCAGGCAGTTCTCCTACTACGGTGTTCCCAGAAGTCCTATTAATCTCTCGAGCTTGAACACGTACATGGTCGTCGGAGGGCATCGGATGAAAGTGAACTGCACCACTCTAGCCCAGCTGATAAACATTGACCCGAAAGTGGTGCTGAGGGATCTCAAGCACAACATCAAAAACTTACCGGCGCTTAAGAAGTCGAAGTGAGATTAGTGGGAATCGAGGAGACACTGGGCTACGTTCGGGCTACGGTTTCTCAGCCTGTGCGACAAACTCGCGAACAAACCATTCGCGCTTCGGTGCAGGGCGGGTTTAACTTACTTCGCGAATCATTGTTCAGATCATTGACAGCGTAATGGCTGGCAGTAACCAAAGCGACGCGCTGAATTGCATCCCCGGCAGATTAAGACGAGGAATTTTTATAAAATTCGTTAGCCTATCAGTTTAGGCGCGATGCGAATTAAAAGCGCAAGAGACATCACAATCTTCTATAACTTATATCTTTGTCTATATATTTTTTTAGTGTACATTTAGAAACGTTGAAATACACAGCAACGAACATTCATATTCGCTGTAGCATTGTGTTCTCCTCTTATGCACCGGTTCGTTTCAAAATTCAGTTACTTGATTAAGATAGCGCGCCTTACGGGGGAAGATCCCGAACCCGAAAATTAAAAAAAATTATGAAAATTTGTGAATATTTAGGGGATTTTCTTTTGATTACAGCGCAATTTTTGTTTGCTGCCCAAATTCACTGTAAGGGGTAAATTAACCCCTGAAAACAGGGTCGTCCGGAGACTTCCAGAGGGGGGGGGGGGGCAACTTTGGAATGATGGTAAAGAAAAATATACACCTCTTGCTTTTTTAACATATTTTATAGTCCCAATTTAATTAAAATTTTAAAACCGGAATTTTTTAAAACTTAATAAAGATCGGTTTTGAAAAATAAGTGATTTTTGCTCAAAAGCCAGGGGGGCAACTGCCCCTTTTGCCCCCCCCCCCCCATGCCTGAAAATTAGTCTATTTTTCAATTTTATTTCGTGACTGGCGATCTGTGAGAGATGGAACAAAAGTTTCGAGACGGAAGTTACTTCTTTTAATTTTACCACTGTTAATTTTATCAGTTATTTTAACAATTGTTGAAACTTTTACCATACGATAGATGTGATTAAAAGAAGTAACTTCGGTCTTGAAACTTTATTTCCATCCCCTACAGATTGCGAGTTACAAAATAAAATCGAAACATAGCAAAGTTTTCAGGATTTAATTTGGGCAGCAGATAAAAATTGCGTTACAATCAGGAGGAAATCCCTTATCTATTCACCGAGTTTCAGAATCTTTTGAATTCCCCACTTTCGGGGACTTCCCTCGTTAATAGTTCGCGAATTAGGATTCGTTATGTTGGTATCGGTGATGGATATCGTGCACGGAGCTCGCTGATATCTGTACATATATTCTGATTAAAGGCCGTCGCGCATTTTGGCGAACAGATGAATAATTAATTAATCGTCGCCGCGCCGCGGTCGTCAGTTGTTTATAAACTTTTCGCGGCGTGCTACATGCTGGCGAGAAGTTGAACCATACGCAACACTTATAATCAAAAGACGCAGTATTATAGCGTGGGATTTGTAAATATTTCTGTACATAGTATTACTCGCTAGCTAGACGACTTGCAAAGACAAATACCGAATTTATTTATTTTGGAATATGTAAAGTTTCGCGATATAGGGTTTACACGTTCTTATTTAACGAGCAATGACATGTACCACTGTTAATTTCGAATAAGTACTTACGCCGAATGTGGATGAATCTTCTAAGTTTCAGCCAAACAAAACACTTGTTAACGAAAGAGAAAAATAAGAGAGAGAGAGAGAGAGAGAGAGGACTGTGTGTCTCGACTCGGGAGCGATAGCAGCTCGTGGCTAAAAGGACGCCAAAGTTTTGTAAGAATCATGCGCGACGCTGCGACTCGAAATGTTAATATGCAAGGTTCGATGTTTATCGATGCTAAACGTCACTTTTTAGTTAATAGATATCGCACTTATAGCAGGGTGAAACCTCGGAGAATATTGTTTACATATTTCGAGAGTTGAGCTTCATAGTATTTTTTAGAAACATCGATGAACATGAATTTTTCATGCGGATTGTCCTGTAATGTGATTGCATGTAATTCGCTTCTAATCGAATAATTACCAACGTTCGTGAATCGTTTGATAATTGATAGGAGGTGGTAAACGGTTTGTGTGGAAGAAACAAGACTGAAGAGTGTCCTGTAAGTTACGATAGCTCGTAGAAAGTTTGTAAATAACGTGTAATATAAAATTTCCACATAAATATTTTTGATTTTTATAATAAAAGTGGTGAATCATTTCTCTATACAGCTCTGTGGTGTCCTGCTGTTACAAACGAAGCATCTGCATAGTTCTTTTAATCTCTTTTTATTTAAATCGTTAATACAAAGTTACGTACGTGGCGAAGATTTTTACGTTTAGGCGTTGTGGTTTAATTGATAGGAAGCTTCGTATCCGATTATCAAAAAATGGATATTTACTACTTTTTCTGGCATTCGATCTAAAAGTAAGTACATACTCTATTCACTAGTCCGTGCAGTTCCTTCGCGTTATTTTAAAGCATAGAAAAACGTAAAAATGAGACGTGGAAATCGTAAGTTTCGGAGATCGTGCAAACGTGATATTTAAATTAGACGAACTTTTAAGTTTCCTCGAGGATATATTTTAAATTAACGAGTACCAATTAGACTTAGCCCTTCAAGGACGACAATCCTGCTCTCATTATTTCGTCCACCAACAGCAGATTACTGGCAATGATTGTGCTGCAAAGAAACGATTACAACACGCGTCAGCAAAGGCGCCACTGTAAAGGATATTTTAAATAAAAGCAGGTGTACGCATTCGATCGCACTTACCACGAGTTAATTATTTGTTTCTTAACGTTATAATTGTCAAAAATGCCGGCGTCAGCGGGCTTCATTGCCTCGCCGGTCGAAATATCCAATCCAACCGCTTCGCCCAACGCGGATCCTTCCTCCAATAATTTAACGATTGTATCTTGCGCATCAAACCCGCTGTTTATAGCTAGCACAGAAAAGAGATGATGAAGTACGGTGACTCGAAGAGGATCGTTATTGCAAAACGTTTCGCTTACCAAGAGTTTTCGGAATTACAAGTAGAGCTTCCGCGTAAGCTTGCACGCCCAAGCGTTGCTTCCCTTTCACCTTCTCTTTGTGCTGTTGAAGCACTTTACTAGCAGCCACTTCGAAAGCACCAGCGCCGGGAATAACAGCACCATCATCGATCGCATTTTTGATAGCTCTCAAGCCGTCGCGAACAGCGTCTTTCAGTTGCTCCAGCGTGTACTTGTTTGGTCCCTGATGGTTTTTTATATTAGAAACCGAGGGTTTACAAGTAGAGGTGTGCGAGGGCCTGAAAATGTCGGGAACCCGAGGTCGGGACGGGTCGGGTTCCCGAGAATTTCATAGATTCTTAAGAAAGTCGGGACTCCCGAAAGTTTCGGGATTCTCGAGAGTCGGGACTCCCGAAAGTGTCGGGATTCTCGAGAGAGTCGGGACTCCCGAAAGTGTCGGGATTCTCGAGGGAGTCGGGATTCTCGAGAGAGTTGGGACTCCCGAAAGTGTCGGGATTCTCGAGAGAGTCGGGACTCCCGAAAGTGTCGGGATTCTCGAGAGAGTCGGGACTCCCGAAAGTGTCGGGATTCTCGAGAGAGTCGGGATTCTCGAGGGAGTCGGGATTCTCGAGAGAGTTGGGACTCCCGAAAGTGTCGGGATTCTCGAGAGAGTCGGGACTCCCGAAAGTGTCGGGATTCTCGAGAGAGTCGGGACTCCCGAAAGTGTCGGGATTCTCGAGAGAGTCGGGATTCTCGAGGGAGTCGGGATTCTCGAGAGAGTCGGGATTCTCGAGGGAGTCGGGATTCTCGAGAGAGTTGGGACTCCCGAAAGTGTCGGGATTCTCGAGAGTTGGGACTCCCGAAAGTGTCGGGATTCTCGAGAGTTGGGACTCCCGAAAGTGTCGGGATTCTCGAGAGAGTCGGGACTCCCGAAAGTGTCGGGATTCTCGAGAGTTGGGACTCC
Organism: Andrena camellia; assembly: GCA_029448645.1. Classification (NCBI taxonomy): domain Eukaryota; kingdom Metazoa; phylum Arthropoda; class Insecta; order Hymenoptera; family Andrenidae; genus Andrena; species Andrena camellia. The sequence goes on along the minus strand of CM055678.1, from coordinate 26,346,763 downwards.
CGAAAGTGTCGGGATTCTCGAGAGAGTCGGGACTCCCGAAAGTGTCGGGATTCTCGACGGAGTCGGGATTCTCGAGAGTTGGGACTCCCGAACATGTCGGGATTCTCGAGAGTCGGGTCTCTCGAAAGTGTCGGGATTCCCGAAAATTCCAAGGACCCGTTTAACGAAAACGACATCACACATTTAATTCAACGCATCGTAAGAAAAACTGAAGAGACATTGTTGATTTTCCGAAGTACAAACATCAATCAGTCCTAATAATACGAGTCCCGGCACTTTCGGGAATCCCGAAACCCTCGTGAATCCGTCCCGATCCCAAGAAAAATTCCCGACCCGACATTTTCAGGTCCTCGAACACCTCGAATCACAAGTGGACTCAAATTCGACTCGCATACAGTTTACCTTTAACAGAATCGTCACAGAGTTCGGCTGCTTGCAATCCTCTATGAACGTATACTTCGTTTCTCCCTGCAATGAAACAACAGTTGTATTTATCGCATTACACAGATCACCTTACATTACAAGTCCCTTAATATTCACCAGCACGTGTTCATACACGAGGCCCGCCCACCCCAAATGTTCTTCCTGCAAGCCATCGAACGAATTCATAGCCTGCCCGCCGCAAGCCAGCGCCAGACGCTCCATATTCCTACGCTTTGCTCTGCGCAGGGCCAGAATGTTCTCTTTAGCCAGCATATCTAAGGACGGAGGGTCAATCCCTTTCTGGTTTATAACGACGAACGACTTATCCGTTCCGTCGCACAACTTCTTCTTCAAATCGATTATCTTCTTCACCCTGTTGTCAATAAATTCACGCTCCGCTGACACAAGCTTCTCGCGTTCCTCGGCAGTCTTATAAAAGAAGCCACTGTTCACCTAGAAACAATGTTACCAAATGAAATTCACGGAACGTATCGATCAATTTCCCTCCCAAGCCCGACGCATTTACCTCGCTCTTCTCGTATTCCAAGCTAACGTTGCAGATCAAGATATAAGCGTTCTCCAGTTTCTTAGGCATGTCCGGGTGCCTGGAGCCATGGTCGGTGACGATGCCACGGACCAGATTAGTATCCGCCGCCGTTCTATGCTGCATCTCCATCAGCTCGACCATGTACAGATCGATATCCTGGTCCTTCTGCCTGATGGTCAACACCGCGTCCACGCAGATCTCGCTTAAATTGTCGGCGACGGAGGGGTGGACTTTAGTTCTCAGCGACGTTCTGGCGACGTTCAATAAGTTCTCTCTCGTGGGCTCGATGGGGATCTTCAAGGAGTCTAGCACTTCTAGGGTCTTGGCTCTAGCTAGATCGAAGCCTTCGGTGAGCATTCTAGGGTGTAGGCCCTCCGATATGTAAAGATCGGCTTGCTTGAGCAGTTCCCCGATAACCAGCACCGTGCTGGTCGTGCCGTCTCCGGTGACGTCGTCCTGAGCGGTGGAGGCTCGGGCGATTAGGGAAGCTGTCGGGTGGTGGATTTGCATCTCGTGCAGCAGCACGTTGCCGTCTTTTGTGATTTTAATATCGCCCGCTCCGGAGACCAACCTTCGACCAATCGCGGGAATCGTGTTAATATAATTGCTAGGTAGCTGGAATTAACTTAGAATTGCGAGGGAGTGATATTTCTAGTGACAATCAAGATTAAGTTCGATCGAGAAACCGGTGTTGATAATCCAGAAGCTTCCACTCCCTTTCACGTCACGCTACCGGCACTTCGGCAAACATCAACCTTACCTAATAAGGATAATAAAGAATCTGCCTACACTTCGAGCTACGTGAAGTTCATTTCCACGTGAGGTATTAGGTATAAAATAGTTTCTATGATTCCCTGTAGCCGACATCGCGTTCTCTTTATTTAATAGAGGGATCGAAACGAACGCTCGTGAAACCTGTACACGTGAGAATGAGCGTACTTACATCTTCATGGTGCCTTTCGGGCCGAGGTTCGTCCTCATCACATCCTGAATGCCCTTCGCCGCGGATATATTCACCGCTAGTGCCTGAGCCGCCCTGGCGAACTCGGCTTTGGGATTCAGTAAACTAATTGCAGCCATTTCGCCGAATTGCAATCACGATTCGAAATATATCGCAGGGCTTAACACTCACAAGACTTAAGCTTCCACCGATGGTTTCGACGGTCTGAAGGATGCCGCGAGGTGGGCGACGTTCAGGGGCGACCATGTAGGGAGTTTTGATTTACTGGTTTCGACAAGTCACTAGGTATTGAATAGGGAGTAAAACAGGGAAGAGGTGAACTTTTGCGGGGCCAGGTTCCAAAATTGTGCGGGACCAAACGCGTAGAGTTTCCCTGAGATCGAACTTTCTGTTCGGACAACATAACCTCTAAGAGGTTTATTAAAGTCTGCTTTAGTGTAAAAAGAAAGAATTTTAATTATAATATCATTTTTTCTGCTTATATTGCATTGTAGAAACAGATTCATTCGTTTAAACTTTAAATCATTTATATTTCGCGCTCCGACAGGATCTGGCGCACATGCGCAGTAGGGAGGAGAGGTTAGGGCCCGATTCATTCGCCGCGCGACATTCCTAGGGGTGGTCTGAATTTATTTTATTTCCATTTTCGGTTTTTCTCGATTTTTAATTAAAATTCGTGTCAATGGCGCATCCAGAGGAAGGCCAAGGGCCGATTTAGCTGTTCCCCACTGGGTAAAAATAATTTCTGCCGCCCTTTATACTAAGGGCGAATTCCACTTACGCCCAAATCGCCCGCAACGTTTAAAAATTTACGAAAATCTGAAATATGGAAGAGAAATCTGTGAAAAAGCCATTATCGGAAAATACAGTTTTTTAAATATAAATTACGACTCGAAATCAGGAACATATAATTTATGATATTCATTTTATTACAAAAACGAAAAAATCCTACGGTCGTTGGTGCGGGCGATTTGTGCGTAAGTGGAATTCGCCCTTATGAATAATTATTTTAAAATATAAATTTTGACAGTGAGAGAAATTTTTAGTAGGTATTTCTTGAATAATAAAAGCCTTTTGTTCTATTTAATATAATTTAATTTAATATTTATAAATTACCAATTAATCAAATTTGCCGCTCTGGGCAGTTGCCACGCTTGCCCCCACCCCCCCCCCAGATCGTGCCCTGCCTAGCACCCCCAAAGGAGGGGCTTCGTAAAAAGAAAGGAAAACCGGATTTTATTCTTCAAATGAATTTTTACAATCACCTAACAAATTTTCTTAAATTTGCATTAAAAATATTCTTATCCATTCAACTCCCCCCCAAGCTTAAATCCCGGGTGCGGCACCGATTAGTGCCATGCATAAAAACTCGATGCCTATTCTATGATAATTAATTCACAAAGGCGCGTACTAGAATAAATATTTATTTACACATTTCAAATTCATTTACCATAATTCATCCTACTTAACAGAGACACGAGGGGCTAATTAATCCGCTAGCATCCTTTACGTTCTTCGTACCGATCGTTTATACATATCCTTGCAAGCACATCGCCGCACCTGCCTTCCACTTTAACATCCGCGATATGGTCAGCCCTGGTTTTTCCTATATTCAGTATGGCTATCGGTTTCGCAGCTTTACTTGCCTGCAACGCTATCCGATAGCCAGAGAACGTGGTCAGCGTAGTACCCAGAGCTAGTAAGCAATCAGACCGATCCACATTGTACCTTACGCTCTCTACTACCTGACGCGGTACGTTGTCGCCGAAAAATATTATATCAGGTTTAAGAACGCCGCCGCAATTCTCGCACGCCGGAACAGTAAATCCCTCCACTTGCTCCTGTTACAATTTACGATCGTTTTAATCACGCTCGAGGCAACGTGCATTGCCTAAGCTCGCTAGGCTCGCGTATCGCTTACTTCGGATAAATCAACGTCCCCATCCGGCCTTATCATTCGACTAGACGCCGTCATATTCGGGTTCATCGTGTCGAGAGCATCTTGCAGATAGTACCTACACAGCCTTCTATCGCAATTCAGGCACATTACTTTGAACGCAGTTCCGTGCAACTCTATGACTCCCCTGCTACCCGCCTTTACGTGCAAATTGTCTACGTTCTGGGTAACGATGCACCTTAGCTTGCTCGCGATTTCCAGGTCCCTCAGTATTTTATGAGTTACGTTCGGTTTGAGCGAGGAAAATCTGTGGAATCAAGAATTTCCGACTGTTACAAGTGGCGTTTGAGATCCTCCGCCACGGCCTTTACTAAATGACCGCGACCTTGGCCAACCTATGTAATTCCTGGCCCAGTAGCGCCTTCGAATAGCCTCGCTCTGGCAGAAATCTTTGTACAGTACCGGTCTGCGGGTGCTCCTTGCGTAGAGCCCGACTCCCTCCGACCTGTAATCGGGCATACCGCTTTCCGTGGAAATCCCTGCTCCCGTCAGTACGCATATACTACTGTGGCTGTCGATGAACTCTTTTAATTTCAATAGATCCGAATCCTTCACTGGCTCGCAGTTCGGAACGAATGTGAGATCCGACGAGTACATTCTCGCTGTGAAAAAGCTTCGGATGGTAAGAGTTCAGGTTGGGTTCGATGTAAAATATTGGGTGACTCACATATCGGCGAAACTCCAAACTTACGAACGCAGTTCTGCATTTTTCGATAAGTGGAGTTCATTTTAAAATTGTGCCAATGCTTGAAGTACTTGTATCGAGGAACCCAAGCAGTATTGTAGGATAATAAGGCTAAGTGTTATTTAAGGTTAATTTGTTCTAGCAGTACATTCATCGTCTTATCTCGCATTGCGATCTTTTCATATCAAGGTGCATTGTATTTAAAATACTTTGCGTGTATATCATGGTCAGAAGTCAGATATTATTTGCTCCGTGTAGCTAGAAATAAAGAATCCTATTTAACTAATAGAGAGCAACGAATGGGTTGATGAACTTTGTTACGAACTGAAGTCCACGTTGAAAATGATATTTGTGCGCAAAGAGCCTTTTTATTTATTAGTTTCCTTTGCATTCTGGGGGGGCTAGATTTATGTACCATATTATGCAATAAACTGCGGCAGAAATATTCTTCCTATATTGCTTCCTCGAGCTTTCGAAACTCTGTTCGCATATATTTAAGCTACTTAAGAAGCGGTAAAGCTATGTGTATATGTAGTGATATATCGTACGCGTGATTAGAAAATTAGTGGGAAATAAATTTATTCCATTTTAAATTTACATCGGCCCTGCGCAGTGCTCAGTTTAGTGCCCTGCGCTTTAAAAGGCCCCACGGTCCACGAGAAGCTCATCGTAAATTTTTCGGGGCCTTATGCATCGATATTTATTATTACAAAATTTCTTTAAGAGGCCCCGCGGTCCACGAGAAACTCGTAAATTTTGAGGGTCCTATGCATCGATATTTATTATTCTAAATTTCTGTAAAGGCCCCGCGGTTCACTAAAAGCTCGCCGTAAATTTTGAGGGTCCTATGCATCGATATTTTTTATTACAAAATTTCTATAAAAGTCCTTGCGGTCTATGAGAAGCTCATCGTAATTTTTTCGGAGTCCTATGCATAGATATTTATTACTCTAAATTTCTTTAAAAGGCCCCGCGGTCCACGAGAAGCTCATCGTAAATTTTTCGGGGCCTTATGCATCGATATTTATTATTACAAAATTTCTTTAAGAGGCCCCGCGGTCCACGAGAAACTCGTAAATTTTGAGGGTCCTATGCATCGATATTTATTATTCTAAATTTCTGTAAAAGGCCCCGCGGTTCACTAAAAGCTCGCCGTAAATTTTGAGGGTCCTATGCATCGATATTTTTTATTACAAAATTTCTATAAAAGTCCTTGCGGTCTATGAGAAGCTCATCGTAATTTTTTCGGAGTCCTATGCATAGATATTTATTACTCTAAATTTCTTTAAAAGGCCCCGCGGTCCACGAGAAGCTCATCGTAAATTTTTCGGGGCCTTATGCATCGATATTTATTATTACAAAATTTCTTTATGAGGCCCCGCGGTCCACGAGAAACTCGTCGTAAATTTTGAGGGTCCTATGCATCGATATTTATTATTCTAAATTTCTGTAAAAGGCCCCGCGGTTCACTAAAAGCTCGCCGTAAATTTTGAGGGACCTATGCATAAATATTTATTATTACAAAATTTCTTTAAGAGGCCCTGGGGTCCACGAGAAGCTCATCATAAATTGTTCGCAAGGGCGGATCCAGAGGGGGCGATGGGGGCGATCGCCCCCCTCCCTTCGCGCCCAAAAGTAATAAAATAGATAAATATTATGACATTGTGTATTATTCTGTATAAATAATTGATGTGAATTTAATTAATAATAGAGATATTAAAATATAAATTGCAAGCAAATTTTAAATCTTGTAAAAGAAGGTTAAAAAAATGTACTTATCTCCAAGTCATTTAAGAAGGAACCCACCGACAGACAAGTTCAGACCTGTTTTGTGCATGTTGGCGCTCATTGGTGCCGAAACAAGTTACTATTGGCTATAACCCAACCAACGCTCCCTCGGAGCCATTCTACATTTGCGAAACGGGTTCCTTCTAAAATGACGGGGAGTATATGTACTTTTACATATTTTGTCCCCTCCAAGAAAGGCTCCTGAATCCGCCTCTAATTTTTCGGGGCCCTATGCATCGATATTTATTATTATAGATTTCTTTGAGAGGCCCCGCGGCCCACGAAAAGCTTATCATAAATTTTTCGGAGTCCTATGCATAGATATTTATTATTCTAAATTTCTTTAAAAGGACCCGCGGTCCACGAGAAGCTCATCATAAATTTTTCGGGGCCCTATGCGCAGATATTTATTATTATCGGAGCCTCCTGATAGAAATGTTCGTTTTCGAGGCCCCGTAGAGGAGGCCAAAGATGAAGCACATTTATATGCACTTCCATATTTTAGAATAATAAATATCTGCCTGGACAGGAATGACGGTTACCTGCTTCGTCTAGGGACATTTAGTTCCCGCGAATTTTAGGGATTTTTTACGACAACTGCACTACTCTTTTTATCCGCGCCTACCTTCGTTGTTATGGCGAGCGCTTGAATGCTTTCCATAGTTGGCAGCATCAGTGTTTCACGATTATTAAAATGTCGCTGGCAAGGTTTGTGTCTGTCTCGATTAATTAAACTTCGTTTCCTTATCGCGTGTCAAATTCTCCATTCAAACACTACCATTTCACTCCACATACAGAATTAATATCATTCAGTCCAATTGGAACGAACTTCGAAGTGTAATCTTTAAACAAACCGAAAGACGACATGTCACACTGTGCACGAATGCAGTTTACACTTCCCGTAGCATTCTCACGCGTGTTCTTTCTTCGGCAGCTTACTCCCTGCGCCATCGCAGGTGGTGTGGGACCGGGAGGACGAAGCCCGTGAGCAAAAGTTGCGCCAGAGGCCTGTCTCGGCACTCGTCAAAGCAGTCGTCACAGCTCCTCCGTACGGGCAGCGGAAAGGATGGGTGCCACGGTGTTCAGAGGTAAGCGATTCTACGACCAACCTCGATCGCTACCCGAGGAGGAGGGAGGACCCCTTCTCTAGCTTCAGCTGGACTCCCGAACCACTAATTAATCCAACGGTTCACGACAGTTCGGCGTTTAAAGCTGGCTCGCTTCGTTTTCAGGATTTCGGAGACGGCGGAGCGTTCCCGGAGATCCATGTGGCGCAATATCCGCTCGGCATGGGGATAAAAGGGAAAGAGATCACCAGCAACGCTCTGGCGGTTCAGCTGGACGCCCAGGGGAAAGTGAAGTACGACATGATCGCTAGGCAAGGCCACGCCAAGGACAAGGTAACTCGACGAATATTATCGTCCGCGAGAATTTGCGTCTATCTCTCTGCGTTCCGTTTGTGCCTAGATCGTCTACAGCAAGCTGAGCGACCTGTTGCCTTCGGAAATAACGAGCGAGGAGGATCCGAGCTTGCAGCGTCCACCTACGGACGAGATCGACGAGCTCACCGAGAAGACCAGGAAGGCTTTGGAGAAGATAACACGATCGAAGATAGCAGCCGCTATGCCGGTGAGGTGCGCGGAGAAGCAGGCGCCGGCTCAGTACATTCGGTACACGCCGTCGCAGCAGGGGCAGTCGTTCAACTCCGGCGCGAAGCAGAGGGTCATCAGAATGGTGGAGGCTCAGATCGATCCCTTGGAACCTCCGAAATTCAAGTGAGTTCTGTAACGATGTAACTTTCCTGCGGGGAAAGCATCGAGACAGTGACGACACTCGGGCTAGAGCAGTATTTATTACGTTGAGTAATTCAGCGCTATCGAATTGTAGGATTAATAAGAAGATCCCGAGAGGCCCGCCGTCGCCACCGGCGCCAGTGATGCACTCGCCCACGAGGAAAGTGACGGTGAAGGAGCAGAAGGAATGGAAAATACCACCGTGCATCAGTAACTGGAAGAACGCGAAGGTAATTGCAATGGATCCGGCTGGTTGGCTGCAAGCGGAGTGTTACGAGGCTGTGCTTTGCAGGGTTACACGATACCCCTCGACAAGCGTCTGGCTGCGGACGGCAGAGGTCTGCAGCAAGTTCACATCAACGAGAACTTCGCCAAGTTGGCGGAAGCGCTGTATATAGCCGACAGGAAAGCGCGCGAGGCTGTGGAGATGCGCGCCCAGCTGGAGAAGAAGTTGGCTCAGAAGGAGAAAGAGAAGAAGGAGGACCATCTGAGGCAACTGGCGCAGAAGGCCAGGGAGGAGCGCGCTGGTCTGAAGTCCTCTGCTGCGCTGGGTCCGTACACGAATCCGATGCGCGTTATGCGATCTTTCTTGTTTTACGGGTATTTCGAGAGCCAAATAATCGAATTTCTTTTCGATCGTTTATGATAGCCACGAGCTTCAGAAGTATTTTAAACGAGATTTCATTGAAACATTGCGAGAGTTACAGCGTAAAAAGTGACGGGCGGGCCGCGGCAGGCTTCAAAGCCGTTTTTCTCAAAACTTTGTTTCTCAAGACGGTGAGCATCGTAACTCGAGAACGGATCGATGTTTTTTGTTGAAATTTTAACTGGACCTACAAAACGCATTTCTCCATGATGTGGAACTCGCTCGCTAAGATCGCATAACTTTAACAACATTTAAGACACCATTTATCACAGAATTACTTCAGTAAAATCCTTCAAAGTTGATATTTCTTGTATAGCTCCGTGAATTTTTATTAAAATTTTTCGCCAGAGTTCCAGATTGTACATTTTCAGGTAAAGGTTACTCCTGCACAGCGATTTTGCTTTTAGATCAGTCGGTCAATCGGAATCGTGTTCGCCACACGGAGGCGCTCATTACGCAAGCACTCACTTTCACGTCTTGTGTATTAATTAATTTTTAATATCTTGTAAACATTCTTATTTGAAAATACGTCTTATATCCCTAAGAAAGAATTGCTAAAAGAGCAAATGGTTTAAGTTATTACAGGCTCTACGATCTGGCCCAGAAGCAATCTTTGATTTTAGCTGTCTAATGTAAATTACTTGATGTAATAAAGTGCGCTTGATTCGACACAGATAAGTCGGAGGAGTCGCGAGAGAGGGATCAGCTCAGGCAAGAACGACACAAGGACCGCGCCAGGGAGCGGAACTTGGCGCGCGCCGCGCCTGATAAACGGTCCAGACTGCAACGCGAACGCGAGCGTGATATTAGTGAACAGATCGCTCTGGGCATGCCGGCGAAGAGCATCCCCAATAGCGGGGAGGCTCAGTTTGACCAGCGACTGTTTAACACTAGCAAGGGGATGGACAGTGGTTATGGGCATGACGACGAGTACAATGTTTACGACAAGCCGTGGAAGGATTCCAATTCCATTGGCTCGCACATATACCGTCCCAGCAAAAATATCGATAAGGATACTTACGGGGACGATCTGGAGAAGCTTGTCAAGACGAACAGGTTAGTGTCTTTAATACAGATGGGCAAAATATTTATTTAAAATTTTGCGTAGCGAATGAAAGTTAAAAGAATTATTCGTCGTGACCTGGGTCAACTTTATTCGGCGAATAAACGGATTAACTTTATTCGCCAAATAATCTAGTGTAAATGCCCGTTTTTCAACGTCATCTTCGGGAATTTATTTAACAAAAACTATAAATTTATACTATCTGGCGCTTTGCCTGCATATTAAGGTATGTTTGAAGTAATAATCAGAATTTTTTGGAGAAAATAAACCTTAGTTTTTCCATTTTGGAGGACTAGAACAGTTTCCACACCAACGCCCGTCAAAAAAGATTTTTTTTGAAAAGGCTTGCGCTATAGACTATATCTATATGTATGTGTGATAAAAAAGATAAAAAAATTCTGAGTATTACTTCGAACTAGGGCTGGAACTATTTGTCGAATTTTTCGGTATTCGAATACTTCAGTTGCTCAATTATTTGGCGAATATAATTCGAATATTTAAGTATTCGAATACTGAAATATTCGAGTGGTATTCGAATACTTAAATATTCGAGTAGCATTCGAATACTTAAATATTCGAGTAGTATTCGAATACTTGAATATTCGAGTAGTATTCGAATACTTAAATATTCGAGTAGTATTCGAATACTTAAATATTCGAATACTTGAATATTCGAGTAGTATTCGAATACTTAAATATTCGAATAGTATTCGAATACTTAAATATTCGAATAATAACATTCGAATGCTCAAATATTCGAAGTTTATTCGTAGCATTCGAATACTTGTAAAATATTCGAATATTAAATTATTCGAATAGTCCCAGCCCTACTTCAAACATGCAGGCAAAACGCTAGACAGTATAACCTTATAGTTTTTATTAAATAAATTCTCAAAGATTTATTCTGAAATTTTTAAAGCAACTGCTGTTATTTAAATAATATTTTATTTAGCCAGTGCCCGACTCTGGTATCTTACTGTACTTATTCCCCGTATTAGCGAAGAAATTCCTAATTTCTTCTGTGCCGCCAGGTTCGTTCCGGACAAAGAGTTCAGCGGAACTGACAGATCAGCGACGCGCTCAGGGCCAGTGCAGTTCGAGAAGGACGAGGAAGATCCTTTCGGTTTGGATCAGTTCTTGAAACAAGCCAAGCGCGCCAGTAGTTCCACCACCGCCACCACGAAGCGCAAAGACGAACGCGAGCAGAGAAGAGACGACCGCGACAAACGAAGGAAACACTAACTTCCCCTGTTGTTTAATTGTTCTGATTATTTTAGAACGACCCTCTACCCTTTCCCCCGCAAAACGCGCGGGTACTGGTCCGAGCCGGCGAAATTAAGTAGATAATGGATGAATTGTACGGTATCTGTTGTTTCGAATTACTTTTTAACAATTTCATTATTGCGCTTCGACGGATCGCGGAGCAGTCGAGTAGATCTAAGCGGCTTAGGATCTACGAAGAATGTATTCTTTTCTACTTCTGCGCACTGCGAGACAGAGATACAAGTTTTATCTTTACACGAGATTTCAGGATGTATACAAAATTATTGCTAAATATGATATTATTTAGTGAAACGGTAAACGGTGTCTTTTCATTCCAGGCAGCTCCGCGCTGCGTTTTACGACGAAGCTGGTCGGACTTCCACGTTTCAGACTCATAGTTCTTTATTAACACAATGTGCATACAGCGTTCGTTAGATTAACAAAGGAGGCGATACTTTCGTACGGTGGGGGAGGGGGGGGGGGGGGGTTGTTATCTTAATTAGTAACGTGGTTACTTTCTCATCAAATTGTGGACTGCGTCGAGGGTCGGAGATCGCGTCAAGTTGAATTGAATCTAATCACCGTAGGATGCGTGATAATTACCACGCAACGTTGTATTGCTTCGATGTCGTACGATCACTTCATCTTGTACCCGTGATTTCCAAACTACTTAATCAACCCGCGCGTACTTTCCATTTCCAGAACAAAAGCTTTACCTTCCTCCGCCTCGAAGTAAAATCCACCCGAGTCTGTTGGAAGAATGAGTTCTCCACCGCGGTAATTGAATCGGCGGCGAGGAAGGGAAAGAGTTTGGGAAACACTGAAAGGTGTGCCTCGAGTTCTACCCTAACGATTTCACTTTCCGAACGGTCCAGGTATCGCGGCGACTTAGAGATGGTCTTCCTAATCAGTCTTTTCATTTTTTTTTTCGCTCGTAAGAAGATTATCACAGAATTTCTGTTAAGTGATTTGGTTGCGCCCGGGGCACCGGGCGAGCAAATTGACGCGATCCCGATCTCGCAGGGGTACCTTGGATCGCCGATCGACGCTCCTCGCGCTCTTAGTGTATCTACGCCTTTATGTGCTAGGTCAGGACTCCTCCAATGCTTCGATTTTTCCACGGAATTTATTTCCCTCGCGCGCGGGAGAGAGCTCTCCTGATGAGAAAGACTAGAATTAAGAACGCTGAAGGCTACGGACTGTCGCGGATCGATGGGAGTCTATGTACACGCGATCAACACCTCTTCCAATCCTTCCAGCTTGTCTTTTACTCGAGTCCTTCAGCCACGAAGATTCCTCGCATCGAGGACTTCGATTTTACAGCGATTAGAGCCAGTTATCGCAGCTTCGGAGAAGAGCTCGAGAAAGATGATCTAAAGTGAAACCTTTGCGCTAATAAATCTATTACGTTTAACAAGTATCTCCTTCCGGACACTCTTTGTGCAAAGAGGTAAGCTACGGCCGCAGAGGATGTGTCTGCAGCAGCTGAAGGTTCGCAGGCCACATGGGAGCTCTTCAAACGTAGAATTCACGTTCGGTGTTAATCGCGCGCCGCATTGCTTATCAAAGGATTACGAAAATAAACGTACAGCTCTGTACAAAAAAAACACCGAAACTCCGAAATCAATCCAGTGCATCTCCGCCGATTAGCCGCTTCGAAATTAGTAATCGCGAGCGTATGTACACAATATTCTCAGTTCTCTGTGTGATTCTACAGCCGCCGAAAGTCCTCCACCTAATCCGCGAGCATTAAGTCAGTTTCCCGTCTCTGGATGAATTGTGGCAGTACATAAGGCATACGAGTTGTCCTTCCTCATTTAAGAGCCTTCCAAGGGCCTCGCGGCAATCCTTACATCGTTGCGATGTTGAAAGCTCTCTATACTAGGGCCGGGACTATTTGTCGAATTTTTCGGTATTCGAATATTCGAATACTTCAGTTGCTCAGTTATCTGGCGAATATAATTCGAATATCCAAGTATCCAAATACTATTCGAATATTTCAGTATTCGAATACTATTCGAATACTTAACGAATATTTCAGTATTCGAATACTTAACGAATATTTCAGTATTCGAATACTATTCGAATATTTAACGAATGTTTCAGTATTCGAATACTATTCGAATATTTAACGAATGTTTCAGTATTCGAATACTCTTTGAATACTTAACGAATATTTCAGTATTCGAATACTATTCGAATCTAAAGAACTTGATTTATAATTCACACCGTACTATTCGAATACTGAAATATTCGAGTAGTATTCGAATACTTAAATATTCGAATACTTAAATATTCGAGTAGTATTCGAATACTTAAATATTCGGTTATTTAAATATTCGATTACTTAAATATTCGATTACTTAAATATTCGAATACTTAAATATTCGAGTAGTATTCGAATACTTAAATATTCGAGTAGTATTCGAATACTTAAATATTCGAGTAGTATTCGAATACTTAAATATTCGGTTACTTAAATATTCGATTACTTAAATATTCGATTACTTAAATATTCGATTACTTAAATATTCGAATACTTAAATATTCGAAGTTTATTCGTAGCATTCGAATACTTGTAAAATATTCGAATATTAAATTATTCGAATAGTCCCAGCCCTACTCTATACGAGACGAGAAACTAACGCAATTTCAACGAAGCCTCTTCCGTACCCGCCTCGAGTCCGAGCGCACAAGCAGAGCTACGATTTCCGGAGGATTACGAATGTACCGTAGCAATAAGAAACGCCCCTTCCTTTAAACGTTAATCCTTACATCACCGCTACGCGCAAACTCCATTGCTGTGATATTAAAAACTTGTTAGACATCGACATGCACCTAACATTGAGAGGGATTGCTTATCGTTTCCTTAGGCTACGTTTTGTTACAGAATCATCATTATAATCATACAATTATCGTTATATATGTATATATCTATATACGTTATATATCTATTATGTACAATCATTTAAGTATAGCTACGTCGACAATACTTGCAAAAACACGACATTACCGGAGCACACTCCGCGAGCCGTTCTCTCTTTCACATGATTCGACGATCGACGGTGTCGTTTGAGAGATCTCGGTCTTCGCGGGGTTCGCGCGCTCGACGAAAGGATTATCTACACTAGAAACGGATCGCCCAAGCTCCCCGCATTGGAAATTATAAATACCATAAGAAAGAACGTATCGTTTCGACTTTTTGGATGAATAAATACTATACACGTGTCGGTTGGGGCTACCTCGCCGGAGCGAGCTAGAAATCTCGCCAATCCTTCCTTCGAGTGATCGGATCCTGCCCGATCCAAGAAATTTACATTGCGTCCGGTCAGCTACCTCTTCGTCGCCTTCCCCGCCTCTTCTTCTCGATTCCCACCGGGTAACTTCTTCTTCGTCCTCACGTTTGAAGATACATCTGCCTCCAAGCGAAGTGTGCCTGCTGTCTGTTCTCTGGGAGCTCGAGAGAACTCGCGTGTCCCAGCTGACAAAATAACTGCGCGACATTTGGATTAAATTGCGCACACGTTAGTGCACTCTGTAGCTTTTTATACTTGTGTCTAAATAGCTGAAAAGATCTCCGCTGATTTTGCACACTAAAGAATATTATGTACAGAAGTTAAGGGCTCTTCCTCGATACACGATACTCTTTTAGTGTTACAGGCAGCGGAGATGCATTTATATGTGGAAAGTCTCGCGAGGAGTTCTGAATAGGGCTGGGACTATTCGAATAATTTAATATTCGAATATTTTACAAGTATTCGAATGCTACGAATAAACTTCGAATATTTGAGTATTCGAATACTACTCGAATATTTCAGTATTCGAAGAGTGTTGTGTGAATTATAAATCATATTATTTGCTTACAAGACTTCACCCTGACAAACTAACGAACTCTCACAACTGAAACTAAATAAAAGCTTGTAAAAAAATGAACCTAAAGAACTTGATTTATAATTCACACCATACTATTCGAATACATCAGTATTCGAATACTTAAATATTCGAATACTTAAATATTTGAATACTTAAATATTCGAATACTTAAATATTCGAATAGTATTCGAATGCTTAAATATTTGAATACTTAAATATTCGAATAGTATTCGAATACTTAAATATTTGAATACTTAAATATTCGAATAGTATTCGAATGCTTAAATATTTGAATACTTAAATATTCGAATAGTATTCGAATACTTAAATATTTGAATACTTAAATATTCGAATACTTAAATATTCGAATAGTATTCGAATACTTAAATATTTGAATCCTTAAATATTCGAATACTTAAATATTTGAATCCTTAAATATTCGAATACTTAAATATTCGAATAGTATTCGAATACTTGGATATTCGAATTATATTCGCCAAAGAATTGAGCAACTGAAGTATTCGAATATTCGAATACCGAGAAATTCGACAAATACTCCTAGCCCTAGTTCTGAACGGTGCTGTGTAAATGCCGAGTGTGTCGCAACACAAGCCGTGCACTAACTTATGCGCGGGATTCGGGGGAGTGGTGGTGTCCACGTCGTTTAGATGTCCTTCGAACGCGTCACGCGGTTAGGAAGCGTACTAGAAGAGAACCGAATGTACAGAGAGATCCTTTAGGTACCACGGGAAGCGGTTATACTTCCGTGGTGCGACTGTAGGGCCCGGACTCCTCCGATTGCGATAGCTTTCGTTCCCGTTTGGCGAACAGACCCCCTAAAAAAGACGGCTGCTGAGCCAGTCCCTTAGTACCGCCAGGGATCGTAGCCCCTGGGTGTATAGGATGAGCTTGCCCGGTGTGTTTAATGCCTTGGCTCATTGAGCTGGCGGACGTAGATTGAAAAGAAATCGACATACCGCTATCTAGTGAGCCCACGCTTCCACGGCGCTGCGGTTTCTCACCGGCAACTGCGAACAGAAGAAAAGAGACTCCAATGACGCTCGATTTAATCCGTAGCACAGTGGCAACGTGAAGAGACTGAAGTCTCGGCTAACTTTCTTCACTGCCCGGCCCAATATATTTCTCTCCGTACGATCGATTACAAGCAACGCCCCTTCTCAGAATCCTTCAAGGAGTTCCTCGGGGGGACCGTTCTCGACAGTTTACAGAGGAGCTCAACTCACATTGTTCGTGTATGTCAAGCAGCGAGTTGCTGAGGGCAGAGCGTTTCAGCTGCGTGTCCATGTCGGCGGCTTCGGATCTGTCGGAGCAGGGCCCGGGGCACGGGCAGATCTCGACGTCCGCCACGCCGGAGTCCCTGTTCTCCGCGCCGCCTCTGGCGCTTCTGCTGCTTTTCTGCCGCTCCAGCTCCGTCTCGATCCGCAACGTCTCCATCTCGTCCATCTCGCTGATGGACTCCCTCAGGTCCTCCACGAACTTGCACCTGTCGTGCTCGTTCCTCGCGTTGAACGTGACCAACACCTTTGCGTCCACGCGCTGGGAGAGTCTGATCCCGTACGGATAGTCTAGCGAGGGAGAAGAGATCTCGATTAGAAACAGGAAGGAAAACCATACATGGCCATGAAGGTACAGACAGAGCAGTCTTTGGACTCACGAGGAACTTCGAACAGCGTGACGACCATGCCGCAGAGCGGGAAGCTCTGCCTGAAGGTGTAGGTGACGCTGTTCTTCTTCTTGCTTAGGATCTTCGTCACGACGAGAAGGTCATTGAAGAGGAACACCTCCCGCTGGTGAACGCCGGGCCTCTCCTTCTTGTGGATGTCGGGGATCTCGTACAATCTACAGTAGCAGACCAATCGCCTGTGCGGCAGGGCCATGTTCGGCTTCTTCCCGACGATCGTCGCCTGCACCTTCATCACCTGCGACACGTGGTCCGAGCCGGGCTTGAACTCGTTCTCCTTCACTCTCTCGTAGATCCCGACCAGTATATCCCTGTCGATGTCCCCGCAGTCGTCGATGCCTCTGAGGTTCTTCACGAAGTCCTCCAGCCTCATCTTGCGCTCTGGCTTCAGGTTCGGTGTGTGCAGGTCCGTGTTCAGCATTATGATCGCGAAGGCTAGGACGAACACCGTGTCCGCGGACCGTAGTCTGGCTACCACGTCGGGGTTGCACTGGCAGTAACGCTGGCTGAACACTTCCATCAGCCGCTCGATCTTCTGAGCCTCGCCAGGCATCCGGAAGTACGCCTGGAACTTCCTCAGCGCCACGTCCACCTGCATGCCCGACAGGTCCAGCTCGTGGGAGAAGCATCTGGAAGATTTGAACACCCGTTTTTAGTGGCAGTTCCCCCCCTTTTTCAGTTTTTTTCAACTTATGGGGCGCCATTCCATGCGAAATTTGATATTTTCTTTGGAGTAGTAACCGGATTTTGCCCAAACTTGGATATGGTTGTAGTGTTTAGTGATAGTATTGTAGGATCACGGAAAAAAAGGGATGTGCCTCGGACGGGACTCGAACCCGCAATCTCCAGATTCGTTGCGCGCTGATTTAACCACCTCGGCTACCGTCGACTCCCCCGGTCTTGTTTATTCCGTGCCCCCTCTTATGGTAGAAGGTTCCTGATCCCACAGTATATAAATGCATCTCGAAGGATTTTTCAAAATTTTAAAAATTGGGGATCTTACAGGTTTTTCAAGGGGTCGTTCTACTTCGATCGGTCGAAAAATTAAGCTATTTGTAAAAATTTTTTTCTCAGTAAATACAACATATAATGAAATAAATCTTTTTGGTATTTATTAAGTTACTCTTACATTGTGGAAAAAAAAATTAAAAAGAATTTTTGCAAATTGTTTTAATTGTTTTTTTTACAGCGTCAATATTGCACCTAGAAAAAGGGGTATGTTCACGGCGTAGGTGATTTCCCGGCTCAGGTTTATCCAAAACAAAAAATTCCGAAAGATTCTTAATTTGTATGAGTGTCGTTATAGCCCGTAGCTCAATTAACAATTTTTGTCGAGAAATAACCGAGATTCTTCTCATAGAAAACCCACGAATACATCCATCTGGGTGTTTTGGCAAACCTTTTTTTCCAAACCGGCGCCATTTTGTTACATGTCAACAAAAATTGTTAACTGAGCTAGGGGCTATAGCGACACTCATCCAGATTAAGAATCTTTTGGAATTTTTTGTTTCGGATAAGCCTGAGCCGGGAAATCACCTACGCTATGAACATACTTTCTCTCTTTTTTTAGGTGTCATATTGACACTGTAAAAAAACAATTAAAACAAATTGCAAAAATTCTTTTTAATTTTTTTTCTGTAATAAAAGAGTAGCTTAATAAATACCAAAAAGATTTATTTCATTATATGTTGCAATTACTGAGAAAAATATCTTTAAAAATAGCTTAATTTTTCGGCGGTTCAAAGTAGAATGACCCATTAAATATAGTGGTAACCTTTTTTTTTTCAATAAATTATAACTGGTGAACTGCCTACAGTGGAGATATAAGAGTACCTAATAAAAATTATTTCACTTTAAAAAAAAAAACTTCGACCATTTAGTCCCCGAACCTGGCTAATAATCCCATTGGAACAGCTCCACCCACAACTCCCCCAGGGAAGACCCCGTTTCGGGGATGTCGGGTGCGGAGTGTTGCATATGCGCAGGAAGGGGAGCAAGCGGATGTATCGCTAGCTTGCTCCCGCACCAAGTCCCCCCCCCCTCAGGCGCGCAGCTCCGCACCAGAGGACGACCATGTTGGAGGTTTTAGTGGGTTCGAGTCCCGCATAACCCCTAGGGGTATCCGTGGGGGTTTCCTCCAAGTCAAAAAAAAAAAAAAAAAAAAAAAAAGCTCCACCCACAAAGAGAGACAGTGACAAGTGAAACCTGGCTTTCCACGGTAAATAATAGCGAAGGACACCGACCCGCCTGTTTCCGCAACGTCGGCCACCGATCACCGGCGATAAACAAATAAATTAACTTTCACCGAATGTGACGCGCCACATTTGTCCGGCTCGCCGCTTTCTTGCCACCGAGGGAGCCGCGGGGCGACAGCGAGTTACTCACTCAAGCACAGCCATGTTGAAGGTGTTCTGCAGGTTGCCGAGGTACTCCCCTATCATCTGCTTGGAGAGTCCCTTCCGGCTGATCAGGAATCTCGCCACGCCCTGGGGACTGTTCTCCAAGAATCCTCTTCTGATCAGGTAACTGATCCCCCTCTCCGGCTTCTTGTTGAAGAGATTCAGGCCGACTCTGTACTGGCGTTTCTTCACGGTCTCCGAGACTTTGTAGGTGGTCTGCGGCATGCTCTCCGGATGGTCCATCATTGGCAGCTGATAGCCAGAGCTGGCGTGCGAGTGGCCCAGATCCTTCACGCTGTTCATCATCGTGCCGGAGTCTGTCGCGTGGTTCGCGCATTCCTGGTGCTCCGGCGAACTTGACTGTGGAAAGAGAATTGGTCGGACGTGGTGGCTTGATTGCCAAGAAGTAGGTTCTACGCGATGGCTCCTACAAGAGAATTACAGCGCAGCCAAGGGACACCTATGTGCAACCAAGGCATACTCTTTGCAACCCAGGTACGCCCTTCGCAACCAAGTAATTCGCAAATGACTGCTAGTAGCCGTCAGACACCTCTGTTTCCACTAATTACACTCTGAAGCGCAGAGGAGCAAGACGGCGCGGAACAAAGGCCAGAAGGGCGGAGGGGGACTTACGATTCCTTTGTGCTTCCATACAGGTGATCCCCTTTGAGCGTCGCCCTCGGAGCTCTCGCAATTAGTGGAGTCGCTGCCGGAGCTCTGGACCGAGCTGAGGCTACCGTTCTCCACGCTTTTGCTGAGGCCATTGTGCCGCGGCTCCATGGACCTGGAGGTGATGGAAGACGTTCTCTTTGGCACTTCCGGCGGCACCTTCTTCGCGGAGCCTCTGGACCTACCGCCGGACCCCAGGTGGCCGGCGTTGCTCCAATTCTGGGGCGCGGGTGTTTGGAGATTGTGCGGGGTGGAGGGCGACGTGCAGGGTGTCCTTAGCAGGTCGCGAGGCGGCGTCTCTTGCCTGATCCCGCAGAGGGTTTCCTGGAGATTCAAACACGGCTCAGTGATACCGACAGTTGCGGGTAAATCGAATAGACTAGAATAGCGAGGCTGGTTACCTGTGGGTTGTAGTAGTGGATGCTGGAGCCACTCTCCTGGGAGCTGGACTCCCAGCAGGGGCTAGGAGGTAGCTGCTGGTGCCTGCTGCAAGAGCTGGGCACCAGAGACGGCGTGTGCCTGCCGCTCTGATGAATGTGGTTCACGTGCTGGTGCCCGGGAACCTGAACCTCGCACCTGCCACTCTGGCTCCTTGGTATAGGCGACTGGGAGTTCTCCACGTGCCTCCTCTCCCTCAGCGACATGCTCCTGATGGGGATTGGCCTGTTGGCCGTCTGCGGCTGCTGGATGTAGATCTGGCTGTGGTAGACCATCCTCTCGTGCTCGTTCATGCCGGAGGACCTGTCCTGGGTCTCCTGGAGCTTCCTGCTCAGCCTCTTCTCCGCCTTCGCCATCGCCGTGATGGCGGCGAACTTCTTCAGCAGAGTGTATCTGCGGAACGCCCGCTGGATAGTCAACGCGGCGTTCCTCGCCTTCACGCCGCCGTACTTCCTCTCCAGCATCTCGATCTGCTTGTCCAGCAGGTCCTGGGACAACTCGTACCTGCTCCAAAGACAAACGTTACGGTCCCTTTGTGCTCCAGCAGGTGACTCAAAAGGGGGACGACTTGGCTCACAACTGATTGGTAATTCCCTCTTGTATATTATGTAGGTGCTCTTTACAGGACGCGGTGGGCAAGTGGGGATCATAAATTTACAGTGTGGAGAACATAGAAGGGACATAGCGAGGTTTTGAAAGCTATTAGAGTCCCAAAGTGTAAAGCTTTGGGGTTTCAGAAGAAGAGCTCTGGAAAGCTTAGCTCCCCAAAAATGTACAGTGTAGAGTCATAGCCAGATTTTGAAAGATATTAGAGTCCCAAAGTGTAAAGCTTTGGGATTTCAGAAGAAGAGCTCTAGAAAGCTTAGCTCCCCAAAAATGTACAGTGTAGAGTCATAGCGAGGTTTTGAAAGCTATTAGAGTCCCAAAGTGTAAAGCTTTGGGGTTTCAGAAGAAGAGCTCTGGAAAGCTTAGCTCCCCAAAAATGTACAGTGTAGAGTCATAGCCAGATTTTGAAAGATATTAGAGTCCCAAAGTGTAAAGCTTTGGGATTTCAGAAGAAGAGCTCTGGAAAGCTTAGCTCCCCAAAAATGTACAGTGTAGAGTCATAGCCAGATTTTGAAAGATATTAGAGTCCCAAAGTGTAAAGCTTTGGGATTTCAGAAGAAGAGCTCTAGAAAGCTTAGCTCCCCAAAAATGTACAGTGTAGAGTCATAGCGAAATTTTAAAAGCTACAAGAGTCCCAAAGTGTATAGCTTTGGGGTTTCAGAAGAAGAGCTCTAGAAAGCTTAGCTCCCCAAAAATGTACAGTGTAGAGTCACAGTGAAATTTTAAAAGTTACTAAAGTCCCAAAGTGTAAAGCTTTGGGATTTCAGAAGAAGAGCTCTAGAAAGCTTAGCTCCCCAAAAATGTACAGTGTAGAGTCATAGCGAAATTTTAAAAGCTACGAGAGTCCCAAAGTGTAAAGCTTTGGGGTTTCAGAAGAAGAGCTCTGGACAGTTTAGCTCCCAAAAATGGCAAAACCCCTAAACTGTACATTTTCGGAGTCCCACAGCTTTCACCCCCTCTACATATATCCCTTCTGGGTACTCTACAGCAACAAAGAAATGCACTTCCTGCTCTTAAACCTCCAGGTCACTCAAGGCCTTCCAATTCTTCAGCTATCCAAGTGGTTCTAGAGCAACCAAAACTAATTCAGAACGATTGAAACAAAGGATGTCTTACGCAGTCTGCAGCCGACATCTTTTCAGCACGTCTCCGTTGCGCACGGGGCCTTTTTTCAGGTGATTCTGCTGGTACCCCGTCTGAGGCTGGCCACCGTAGCCCTGGACCATGGTCCCGTAGCTCTGCGGCTGGTTGTAGCCGGCGTGGGCGTAGACGCGCACGTTCGACGACGAGTTGTACGGCCCGTGGCCGTAGTTCTGACTCTGGATGTACGACTGGCCGGTGATGTAGGACGCCGTCAGGGACGTCTGACTCCCCGACGAGTACACCCCGTGCATCCCAGCACCGTGGACCTGGTTCACGGCCGAGGTGTGCTGCGAAGGCCTCTCCATCTTCGACGGGAAGCTGCAACAGGAGGGCGCGGATTGCTGTAATGGCGAACGTTAACAGCGGAATGCTCGAGGCCTCGGCATGGCATGTGGGATTGGGAACGTAGAATAACCGATCAATGCAACGATGCAGAATGGTGTGTGGTGCTGTATTAGTCCCGAGTATAGAGTAGAGTAGCGATGGGGTGTGGGGATGTACACTGGGATATCACAACAGCAATGGAACGTAGATTATAGTTTCATAGTGTAGGATCAGAAACTCCCATAACAGGGAAGTGACTTTGGCGCAGTCGGTTAGGCGCCTGACCAGCACGCAGCGGATCCGAAGATCGCGGGTTCGAGTCCCGCCGCCGGAGGTCCATTTTTTCCGTGACTTTCACAAATATCTACGTTGGAATTACGTTCATGTAGATTAAATGAGCAACTTAGGACTTCACTTGGACTCCCAATAAAATTAATTAATTCTCCGTTCACTTGTGTGAACGGACCCCCCTCCCAGCCTTAGGAGTTTCTCAAAACCCGACGACTGGTGGTAAGTTGAGAGAGTTGGTGTTGTTGGTGGTGTTTGTTGTGTTGTATGTATACAACCTATCTCCAGAAAAAAAACACTTCTCTATCCAAAAGAATCCCACATCCATATCTGGTGTTAACACGTAGTTCCTCGCACTCCCGATCCCTTCGAGAGGGTACGCAACCACGACTTTCACGCTACTAAAATATATCGCGCAGAGGAACGTGCGAATGGTTAAAAACTTGCACGAAGCTAAGCCACTTCCAGCAGCAGGCCCACCTTTCCCTTGGATTTCACGCCGGCGATATTAGCAGCTTCTGTTTCGAGGGGGGAATCCTGCCAACAAGATTTGGCGATGAAAGTGTGTGTTCCCGTACCCACGTCTAAACCAACATGTCCGACGACACTGCGCGCGAGCCCTTCGAGGCCTGCTCTGGCTACCGGAGTCCAGTATTTCTGGCACAGTGGATTTACCTGGGCCATGTAAGGAAAGGTCAAGGCGGAGCGAGGATGAGATATCGTGTCCACCGTTCGTCATTGGCGACGGTCTAAAAGAGGAAACAGAGGAGGGGGGGACTGCTTCCTCCTCTGCGAATTTGCAAGCGTATCTCCCGCGGAGAGAATCGATGTGGCTGACTCCAGGAATCATTTATTTACCGATTCGTTAATACCGCCTAGTTTCTTTCTACGCGAGCCTCCCCCCCCCCCCCCCTCAGTGGTCTCACTCCACGGTAGCCTGGAACGAATAAACGCAGAATCATGGCTGCTGCTTTTACGAGCGGAATAGAAAACAAGCCGCCGCCGGAGAGTCGCGGCGTGCAATTTGCAAGGTAATCTCGCGGGCTCCTCTTGTTTTTCATTATATTTTAGAGCAGCGCCGGCGCTTTATTCAATATCCGGCCCCGGAGCGTGATTACCAAACGTGATTTCCGGAGATTTCACTTATCGTGGGGGGAGAGATAGGCCTACGATTTCCACCGAAACGCGCGCGCCCAGCTGCAGACCCAACGGTTTCTTGCAGCACTCGACTGGGAAATATTCTTCCGCGGATTCTTGCTCTGTAGAAACAATTTCCCGGGCATTTTACGTTCCACTCGGATGAATTTCCTTGTGACGTAGAGCGAAGAATATCGTGGTTCATTTAATCCAGCAGCGAAACAGTTTCTCGGTTCTGCGGGGCTTTGTTCGAAAGCTTCCAACGACGTTCAGTTTAATTTTATGTGATCTAGAGAGCGCAGCGTGGAAGTCGTTGACACAGAAAATGGAAAAGCCAACGAACGGTCTCTCCTTTTAGAGCATCGTTCGGAGTCGTTTAAATACCACCCACGTGCTTCGTCGTCGAGGATCGCTTTTAAAGGAAGACCAAGGTGGAGGTGGAGATTTTATGGAGAATTTATTAGAAGATTAACGGTAGCTCAGTGCTGGATTAACCAATAAGTAATATAAGCACGGGCTTAGGGCATCAGGAGGAAGGGGGGCGCCATAGAAATTTTCTGAATTTTAAAATCTAAGTTTTGTTGGAAACACTTTGTAGGAAAATTATCGGAAATGTCTAAGAAATTATATATTGCGTTGATGTGATCACCCTGTATAAGGGGGCTTCAAAATCTTCTCAGGGCTTAGGGCCTCTGAAGGTCTTCATCCGCCCCTGTGGTAGCTCGAGGGGAACTTTATATACGTTTGAAGTTGAGAAATTCAATGGAGAGTACAGAATTGGGATTTGGAAAGTTGCAAGGACCCATGGTCGTCTCAAACTTTGTCAAACTGGAAGGAATAAAATTCTCTTAAAAGAGGAGACTGTACTCAGAGTTGGGCATTATTCGAATAATCTTCGAATAAAAATTTCAAATATTCTTGGAATAAAAATTTCGAATAATCTTCGAATTAAAATTTCAAATAATCTTCGAATAAAAATTTCAAATATTCTTGAAATAAAAATTTCGAATAATCTTCAAATAAAAATTTCAAATAATCTTCGAATAAAAATTTCAAATATTCTCCGAATAAAAATTTCAAATATTCTCCGAATAAAAGTTTCGAATAATCTTCGAATAAAAATTTCAAATAATCTTCGAATAAAAATTTCAAATAATCTTCGAATAAAAATTTCAAATATTCTTGGAATAAAAATTTCGAATAATCTTCGAATAAAAATTTCAAATAATCTTCGAATTACAATTTGAAATATTCTTCGAATAAAAATTTCAAATAATCTTCGAATAAAGATTTATTCGAACGAAAATTTATTGCAATAATGCCCAACTCTGACTGCAATTGTCATTCTCCCTAAAAAAAAATAGCCCAAACGCCCCGTCAAACCTCGTCAAACCTTCTCAAACCTCCTGAAACTGCCTCAAACCACCTCAAACCTCCACAAACCACCCTTCACACGCCTCCATCCACCATCTGCCAGCAATTACCGATTGGAGCACTGGTTTCCACGACTCCGTGAATCACTCGATGAATCATCGCCGGTTGGAAATTCACCCCCACGCGAGCGTCGCGCGGCAGCGTACCCCGTGAGAAAGCCAGGGGCGCAGACGACCATATTGGACCTGGTTTCCGAGCGTTCAGACTCCCATTTAGCCCGGTTCCCTCGACGTCCCAGGGGCTGGCTATCCAGCACAAAGTGTCTTTTCGTGCCACGAACCAACGATATTTCACCACTGCGCGAGGGGATGGGACAAAGACGGGGGCGAGCTCGAGGCGGAGGGTCGAGCAGGCGGATGCGAACTGGAGGAACGCTCGCGTTGTTCTGAGGACGGTAGGATGGTCGCGATTGAGGAGGATCGGCGAGCAGCTGGCAGCCAGAGGCATTCTTCGTCCTCGACACGAGGATCGAGAGTCAGTGAGCTGGAGCAGGGGTGTCGAATTTTTCCACTCCGAGAGCCGCACGAGTCGGGCCCCCGGTCAGCCGGTTCCCCCACCTATTTTTCTCCAGGCGTTACACGAGACCGGGCAGGGAGAGAGTGCGGCACCCGGAGGAGAAATTCATCGGAGTGAAGTAGGTGTGGTGGGGGGCCGTTCTCCTTCAGCTCTACGGAGCAGGCGAAGAGGGGAAGGAGCCACTGCGGCTCGCGAGCCGCTAGTTCGGCACCCCTCAGCTGGAGGAACGAGGGGGCCGACGGGTGGAGGAGAGAGCACATGTACGACGGCCCAGTGATGCCAGATCGGGGACGGGTTCCCTCGAGAATTTCCCCCACCTCGCATGCACACTACGCCGGAGCTGTGTGTCGCTCATAACGCCGAGCTCACGGACGCAGCTCCGGCGTAGTGTGCATGCGAGGTGGGGGAAATTTTCGAGGGAACCCGTCCCCGATCTGGTATCACTGCGACGGCCTCGACAGTGGCGAGCAACCTTCCGCGCGGGGATCGATTTAAACCCCTCTCCGTCGAGTGATCGCGCGAAGGTTACGCTTGGATCTTTTCCGCGGCAATCGAGGGCCGGCCCTTCGGCGGAGATTAAAAGGGACCGCGAAGAATCTGGGTACATAGAAATCTTTTTTTCTCTTTTATTGGTGGATTATTCCTGATTTAATTAGGCTGTTAACCCTTTGACTAGGGCTGGGTTAGGGCTAGGTTAGGTTTGCATGAGACAAATGATAATATTAAATAATAATAATAATTATATTTTGAAGTCTCACGTGAGACTTTAACTTCATTATTTTATTATTTGTTAATTATTTTGTCATTAATTGAAGGGTCAGATGCAATAAGGGGACTATCGCTCGAAAATGGGAAAAATTATTGTCCAAACTCGAAGAAAGATTAGAAAATTAAATGTTATTAAACTGAATTTTAAAAAATATAGTGTTGTAAAGCTCGCCACGACGCACATTTTTTCCATTCACAGTTTGTTTATCCAATCATTACTATTCGAGCTAAAAATTATAAACAAAAAATTTTGCATCCCCACAGTTCAATTTCGTGAAATTAGACTCCCATGAGACGAGTTTGTATTTTCAAAAATTTCTCGCGACTATTTTCATCATTTAACATTTAGTAGCTTTTTGTCTCGCGATAGAAAAGCCCCCTTTAAAATCTCGCCGTGGATCCGCACCTTTATTTTCCCACGTCGATACATCATGGAAAGTATCGAAAGCCATCGTTGGCTTCCAGCAGAAGTTTTGAAAATCTTTTACCATTCAAAGTGTCAAGCGGTTCAAGTTCGCCGCTGTGCCTCCCACTTCACCGTTAATTGCAAGGACGCGTCCGAGTTAGCGGGGAGAAGACAGCCGCTGAGATCCAAGCGAATTTCACAGGGCCCGATTATTTGATCCCCGATGTGGGTTAAGAGACGCCCCGCGCATCCCTCGGGAGGCGCATTAAGGGGGTAGGCCACCCTCGATAGCCCTAAAACAGGCCTTTTTTCAAACGCAAATTGTAAAGTGATAAATAACAGTAGAGACAAGGTTTTCCCCTAGTTTTAATCGTCATTCTATGAGCTTTAACGCAAAAAAAGAAAAGTCTAAATATCTCTATGTATAAAATCTCGAAAACCGCTCCAATGATTTGGATGAAAATTTAATGAGACATGCAGAAAACCATTCCCTAAGATGTGTCGGAAGCAGAATTTCCAGATGAATTCTTAAAAAAAAGATAAAAAATATTTTTCATACAAGAAATCGATAAAATCGTATTTTTCAACATAAACAGTGTATTATTATTTTTTTTTTTTCGAAAATCTGCTCCCGACACATCTTAGGGAATGGTTTTCTGCATGTCTCATTAAATTTTCATCCAAATCGTTGGAGCGGTTTTCGAGATTTTATGTGCACAGCGCACACGCCTTTACGTTTTTACTCACAACTTTTATGTACATAGAGGCATTTAGACTTTTCTTTTTTGTGTTAAAGCTCATAGAATGACGATTAAAACTAGGGGAAAACCTTGTCTCTACTGTTATTTATCACTTTACAATTTGCGTTTGAAAAAAGATCTGTTTTAGGGGTATCGAGGGTGACCTACCCCCTTAAGGGGAGGTTCTGGTCTAAATGTCGATTTTTTTTTTATTTCATTTTTCGAATGTTCAACCTTTTAGGAAAACGTGTTTAAAAGGATTTGTTGAAATTCGTAAAATTCGTAGCGGCAAATGCATGGATAACAACCGGCCACTCGGCGCTCACGTAAAACTTTAAATGCGTTTTTCTCGAAACAGTGTTCTCAAAACGGTGGGACCTGTATCTTCAAAAGTTATTATCCGATTCGACTGAAACTTTCTTTATTTTGAAGAATATATTTCTGGCTAGGGGGGAAACCAGAAAAAATTACAAAAAATTGAAGATTTATAATTTTCAAAGGCGTTGAAAGGGCGAGAAATATAGGGAAAAAGTGATTTCAAACTTGAAGTGTCGTTATTTTCTAAAAAAAAATGTCATTTTCGTAATTTTTTTAGTTACCCCCCTAGCCAAAAGAATAATCTTCAAAATAAAAAAGGTTTCAGTCGAATCGGATAATAAGTTTTGGAGATACAGGTCCCACCGATTTGGATCAATTTTTTGACGCCTTGACTTTAACGACTCCCCAGGGCTGTCTGCAATGATTAATTATAAAACAAAAAATATATTTCTATAATTTAAGACATCCTTAATACAATGCAAAAAGTCCCATTAAATTATATATAGTAGTTTTCCTTTAATTAATTCCTAAATATCACGTATTTTTGGGGGCTCTAGACCAGAACCTCCCCTTAAGTCGTCAAAGGAGAGGGTGTCCCTTGTCGAGCGGCCTTCGAGGCCGCGTATCCGCCTTTCGCGCGAGTGTCAGCAGGTATACGGCCACCGATGATGACGATGACGCCCGTGACACTCAACTTTCCGCGCCTTACGCAATGCGCGGCAATTAAGCGACTTACGTAAGGGCAAAGATTCCGCGGGATAAGCGAACGGCGTTTGCAGCTTGGTACGGGAGGCCAGAGAAGTTCGCTGATTGGATTTATGGGGGAGTTGCGTCTGCTCCTTTTTGCGAAGGAAACTTCAAATCCACCCAACTCTCTACTTAAAAATATATATATATATATATATATATATATATATAATGGCTCTTGTGGAAGAATAAATTTACTTTTTTTAAAAAAATAATTCCGGTGCTGAGGGGCTAAAGTGCAAGAATTAAGTTATGGAGAATTTTTAATACCACTGTGGGGGTACATTGTGAAGGGTTGAAGGGGTGGAAATGGCCAGATTTTTTGAGCCATCGAATCCAATGTAAATTAATAATATCAGTAGTTTTGATTTCTCCCAAATTAACCCTTCGTCGACACTCTTTACCTTTTATATGCAAAATAAATACCTTTCTTCCAAAGCCAACTTACAAACTATTTTTCCTCTGAAGATATTACATCCGAGCAATAATTCTGTAGATTTTTAGCTTCTAATATTTAAATTTGTAAAAGTTACAGTTCTTCGTAGATTTTCTTCGTGTGTTCTCGACATATGGTAATCTAGATTTTTTTTTTACAAGAACTGTGATGAAATTTCAATGAAAAAAAAACTATTGGAATACATTCTACAGACCCTGAAGTTGACCCATGATTTTTTTCATAACGATTGGATTCTTCAGATGAGAATGGCAGTCGTTCAAAGATTGTTCTGGCCGCGAGCCACCCAGGTGTGTTAAAGTTGCTCGGAAACTGAGGTGTGTCAACGAAGGGTTAAAAGGCTACTTTACTCCATCGCATCCCCCAAAAATTCCCCGCGTATTAACGAGCCGTTAACCACGTTTCCCTTTTGTGTTCAATGGTGGTTAATTGCAGAGGGCCACGTAAACGGTTCCCACAGGTATTCCGGCCAAGTGCTGTTCATTGAAGAAGAAAGTAAAGCGTCCGGGCCAGGCGTAGCCAGCACCCGGGGCTAAAAAAAACACGGAGCCAGGTGCGGGCTACACCGTGTGCGCGCGCGTGCACCGCCCGGCACGAGTCCCGAACACCCGACGGGCAGATGTTTCGCCTGTTGGGAGGGCTTTAATACCCCACCCTGCCTCCAATCTATTCCCCTTCCTGCGCGCCTCCTTCGAAGCTGCAAACCTCTCCCGAGGCATCACGAGCGGGTCACGTTTCTCCTTGCTTCTCTCCGAGCTTCCAGGGCTCTCGCGAATGGTAACAGGTGCGAGTAACCGGGGATTAAATGACGCGCAAAAAAATAAACTCGTCTTTTCTTTGCTCTTCGAAGAACCGAGGGGTTGCTGGCTCCCAAATTTCCAAGCGAAAGAAGCGCGAGTTCCAGGTGCCAGGGACAGGGAAACGCGGGGGGGGGGGGGGGAACAAATGGCCCTTTGGAAGTGACCCAGCTCGCAGTTTGACGCCCTCGATGACACCCCCGACGAGGACTAAGGCCATTGTCTCAGCTGCGACGGGCGCCGTTTGACTTCCAGGGGGGGGGGGGGGGGCGGCGGGACAATGGGGGCAGGTTGAAAGGGATGGCCTAGCCAGGGGCCACTCGTGCGTTTACGCGAAAGACAAAACCCTCAGACGCGTGGGGCTTCGGGCGAAGTGCATCAGCTGCCACTTGGACACGCGCCACGGAAGCCTCTGTCTTTCTTTCCTTTCCTCTTCTTTTTTTTTCCCTACACGCTCCTCTTCCTCCCTAGCTTTTTTTTTTATTCTTCCTGCAGCGATGCACGCTCTGCCTCCGGGGGCTCTCGCGCGGAATCGACGCGTCGATGGGCTCTGTGCTCAGGGATCACTGCTCCCCTCTTCGGGCTCGGAGCCGAGGATTGGTATAAGAAATCGCGCGGAGGCTTGCCTAGCGGGACTCCGGGCCTCCTCGAGCGTAGAACTCCAGGCAGAAATTCTGAATTTTGAGAATGGCAACGAAGTGGGAGGTCGAGGAACTCGTTGGAACATTTTGGACGCATGGAAATCGTAGATTTATTTAGCAATTTTTTTTCTTCTTAAAAACTTTCGTTTTATCTCACGTCATGTGGGAAATGAAATTTTTTTTTTTTTTTTTTTTTATTCGAGGAAACACCAGTTCGGAGATCCGCGCAGTCAAAAATTGAAAACAGATTTGTTATCGTTCTCATTTAATTGATCTAATGTTATTTTTATTGTGATTAATTGTTATATCTAATAATGTGAAGAAATTAATATAATTATTCTTAATGTTGTTGTTGTTATTATTAGTCAAATTAATGGTTTTTAGAAGTATTCGCTTGATACTATAATATAATTTAAGAGATCGATAACTTGCATTTCAGGCACCGAATGAAAAAACATTATCAGTAATAATTTTAAAATGACAATTCAATGTTATTTTTTAACTACTCCCTTGGTGACCTAAAATGAATTTAATCAGGTTTTACAGTTTTCCCTAATACAATAGAAAGAACAGTGAACATTGACTGTAGAATAGGGCGGAGACTAAATTTGAATTTTCAGTTGGCCTGGGTGCGGGACAGTTGTCTTTTGATTAACCAAACACAACTGTAAAAAAATTTTGAAAAAATATTCATGTCTGCAGGTTCCTTTTTCTCTTAAAAATGTAAAAAATAAGGTTCACAATGTTATTTTTCACATTTTTAAGAGAAAAAAAAAGAACCTGCAGACATGAATATTTTTCCAAATTTTTTTTACAGTTGTGTTTGGTTAATCCAAAGACAACTGTCCCGCAACCAGGCCAACTGAGAATTCAAATTTAAATTTTCGCCTATATAGTTTCGCTCCGCCCTACTGTAGAATATCTGGTCAATCAGAATATAAAGTGATTTGATTGATTCGGCCCGGAGTTGCTTCTAATTTTATTCCAATTGAATAATTTTGTTGAAAAAGCTAAATAAAATTTTTCTTTGATCTTTAAGAGATTTATAATAAATTCCATTAATCAGATCTCCTACTGAGTTCATTATTTAAAAGAAAAAACAAATGGCTAAAATAAACCCATGATTTTCAAGCTTCCAAGGTGGCAGCTCCCCCTTAAAAATTCATGCTCCACGTTCGTTTTCCAATCTACAGTTACGTGGAGTAGCTTCCTCTCCATCCTCGCCTATTTCTGCATAATTATAAATATTCAGGGAGTCGTAATAAGGATCCCCCCCCCCTCCCCCTGCAAATTCGTTGCAACGACGACGCGAGCTCCGTTCACGCGTGGCAACTCGATTATGCTCGTAATTATGTTGCACTAACGACCCGTTCGAAAGTCCATTCTACTCCCCCCTAACGGGTGTAATAAACATCCGGGGGTGAACGAACCGATTTCAATCGATTTCAACTTCCATTCCCATCGAACGCTGAGCCCTCACTTCCAGCCTTATACCCGGCTGCTAATTAATTACAGTACTGCTTTCGACGACGTTACGAAATTAGGAGAACGGTTTCTACGATCTTCGGCGGACTCCGGGTGGAATTCGACAGGGTGGCTTTTAATGAGAACGCACTCGCGGGAATTGGCCAGCTGAAATTTCGGCGAGATCCACTCGGGATTATAAATGTTGCTCGCTGCAAGCCACAGACAAGGCTCCTCGACGCTCGCTAGACGCTGGCAAATTTTTCGCGAAATCGCAGTGGCTCGTTACGCCGCGCCGCGAGATTAACGTCGCGTAATTAAATGGCGCCGCGTGCAACGCTCTTGCGGCCTAGTGCATTCGTCTGTGCATTCGGCTCGCTGCATACGAGAGCAACCTGGTTTTTTTTTTTTTTTTTTTTTTTTTTAAAGATCCTTGAGGCCCTCTGTCACGTGAGAAGAAGTGTACGAGAGGCGCGGTTAAAGGGAAGAATTTTGAAGAAGAAGAAAAATAGAGTGCTTGTGGGGAATTCGGAATGCATGTTGTGTTTTGAAAAATTAAATTTGACGGGTTTTGGAAGTTTATTGCTGATAAGTGGTGGAAAATAAACATTTCTGTGCTGAAAGGTGAAATTATTTTTGAGGCGAAAGTTGCTATTATTTTTTAACCGAAAGTTGCAATTATTTTTGAGCCGAAAGTTGCAATTATTTTTGAGCCGAGAGTTGGAATTATTTTTGAACCGAAAGTTGCAATGGTTTTTTAATCGAAAACTGCAATTATTTTTTAGCCGAAAGTTGCAATTATTTTTTAACCGAAAGTTGCAATTATTTTTGAGCCGAAAGTTGCAATTATTTTTGAGCCGAGAGTTGGAATTATTTTTGAACCGAAAGTTGCAATTATTTTTTAGCCGAAAGTTGCAATTATTTTTGAGCCGAAAGTTTAAATTAGCTTTGAACCGAAAGTTGCAATTATTTTTTAGGCGAAAGACGCGATTTCTTTTCAGCCGAAGTTGCAATTATTTTTGGGCCGAAATTTGCAATGATTTTTTAATCGAAAACTGCAATTATTTTTTAGCCGAAAGTTGCAATTATTTTTTAACCGAAAGTTGCAATTATTTTTGAGCCGAATGTTGCAATTATTTTTGAGCCGAAAGTTGCAATTATTTTTTAGCCGAAACTGCAATTATTTTTGGGCCGAAAGTTGCAATTATTTTTGAGCCGAAAGTTGGAATTATTTTTGAGCCGAAGGTTTAAATTATCTTTGAACCGAAAGTTACAATTATTTTTTAGGCGAAAGATGCAATTACTTTTCAGCCGAAGTTGCAATTATTTTTGGGCCGAAAGTTGCAATTATTTTTGAGCCGAAAGTTGCAATTATTTTTGAGCCGAATGTTGCAATTATTTTTGAGCCGAAAGTTACAATTATTTTTTAGGCGAAAGATGCAATTACTTTTCAGCCGAAGTTGCAATTATTTTTGGGCCGAAATTTGCAATGATTTTTTAACCGAAAACTGCAATTATTTTTTAGCCAAAAGTTGCAACTATTTTTTAGCCGAAAGTTGCAATTATTTTTAACCCGAAAGTTGCAATTATTTTTCAACCGAAAGTAGCAATTATCTTTGAGTCGAATGTTGCAAATTTTTTTAATAATTATATGGAGGGTGAATTATTAACCCCTCATGATCACACGTGGCGTATCGTACCCCAGGTTTTTTTGCCAATATTCCTGTAAATTTTTAGATCTTAATATTAAAATTAAAAAATTTTGTGAATTTTAATCAAAAAAAAAAAGAAAAACGCTTTTATCCACAATTATTTTTTCAACTACAAATTTCATCATATCAAAATTTATTACGAATGTACAATTATCAGTGAAAACTTAAAAGATTCAAAAATAAGAAAATGGTAACTCAAAAATACCACTGGAGTGCAGTGAAGCCCATGTGACCAAATTCTGATTACACGAAGCTGTGACCACGAAGGGTTAAATGATTTTGGGAGATCAAGGAAGTTGAATGGAAATATTTTTCAGTGGGAAACTTCGTGTTTTCTGGAATAATCAGTGGGGAATTTATAAGGAGGTTCCAAATACGATTCTGAGGTCCCTAAATAGTGCATCGAGTGGAGAATGCATATATAATGTAACCGCATACGTGCATCGTTACATCAAATTGTCCTTCGATTATAATTAGTACTCTGTCAATTATTGATTACACCTGTTCGACGGCTATATATACTAAGTGCTCCGAATGTCCCATCGACGACTGGGTGGACGAAGTGGAAAGTGAGGCTCGGAACAACTGATTACTAGCTAAAATAATTTCTCCAAAACGACCACGTTTCTTTCTAACGAATCCTTCCACAGGCTTACTTTCAAGCTACTTAAATGTCAATTTGAAGACGTATAATTGACTTATCTTCAATTCCTATTGATTTACCGCTGAACAAATTAACTGAGCAATTAAGGTCGCAGAGATTTCACTCGCTTTTCCGCGACCAAGCTTTCCTACTTCCCTCGTATAAATTCAGACCTGTACCGCGAAGAAAGATATCCGAGGCACGGTCATCATCAGAAGCAAAACGAAAAGAAAAAAAATCGCGAGTAAAATCCCCTCCTCGAATTGTCGTAGGAGACGTGTTACAGGGCTCTAATTAGAGCGACCACATAATGCGCATGTGCATTATTCATGCTCTGGTCTCGTTAAAACGCCATAACAATGCATATACAACAGTTCCCTTCAAAATAAAAAAGAAAAAGGAAGGTAGTAAAAAAGCATCTAATTCCACGTCCCTCTATTTTTCATAATAAGTTTCGTCCCGCTTTTCCTCTGTAACCACCAGGATTACAGTAGTGGTCCCTTGGAAGCCAGAAAACGAAGGCAGAGAGAGAGAGGAGAGAAAACCATCCGACCCCAACACTATTTTTCTTCAATTTTTTCTTTCCCCTGGAAAAACTAGGAAAATGAGAAACCACCATCTACCTCTATTTTCCACAAAGTTCCGACTTTAATCGCCGCGACAACGGTGTTGCTTCCCTGGAATAGAAAGAAATCGGCACCTAGCAGATGCTCCGTTTTCCCAGCTTTTCCCCGTTCGCGCTCGAGGGCCTTCGCGTGCCAGCAGCCGGCGGGGAATTATTTCACGCAGCACGGGGATCGAATTCACCACACACAGAGGCTCGCGCGCGCGCGCCGTTAACGGCAATCAACGGTTGTTAATTGCTTGATGATAATTAGTCGGGACTGGGGAAACGGCCGGCGACGGTAATGGAGCACGGTTTAATAATTCCTTTAATGAATTCGAGACACCGTGTCGCGGCCTCTTCCGCGCGATCCGAGCTAACGAGCCCCCGTCTCTTGCCAGTCTTTTCTCGA
The DNA here is from genome assembly GCA_029448645.1 of Andrena camellia. Classification (NCBI taxonomy): domain Eukaryota; kingdom Metazoa; phylum Arthropoda; class Insecta; order Hymenoptera; family Andrenidae; genus Andrena; species Andrena camellia. The sequence goes on along the minus strand of CM055678.1, from coordinate 26,311,402 downwards.
AACACGTGGACAAATGCCAGGAGGCTCGAAACCACTTATCTGCGGCGGCTGATCAGATTATTGCCACCTGCATGAAGTGACGATTTTAGAGCAAAAGAATTTAGAAGCTCGGGAGAAGTTGCGTGGGTTTGATAGGTTTTGTAAACAATATGGGTGATATACTCAGAGGGGAATAACAAAGTAATGGCTCGAAAAGTAAAGGTATCTTTGGAAATTAATTAAAGGCAAAGTATTCACTCCATCTTTTTGAAACATTCAGGATTTTTTATCGGATATTTGAGTTATACGATTTTTCTTTTTAAATTCGTTTCACTTAAGCCAGTCGAAAATGCAGAAAATGTAAAAGTGCACTTATACCATTTTTCCTTATTCAAATAGTATTTTTTGGAGGTTAAAATTTAGGTCACTAGATATCGCTACTGTCATTAAAAAATCCGCTTGCAAAATTTTTGTATGGATAAATACAGATATTATCTGTAGCTTCCTTTGCGAACCCCGCCTTTAGCAAAAACTGCACTTCAATCACTTTTCCACCGAGCCCCCCTCGATTAATTTTTAAATTAAATTGAAGTGTATGTAAATTTACATGAATTAAAAAAATGCAAAGTCTATTCTCAAAAATGGCTCGCTTCTTTTTCATTCTGTTTCTTAAAATCGTGGAGTGGGGGGTTGGAGTAGTGAAGTGGCCCACTATTCTCGGTTCAGACTATAGGCGAGCACGTATTAGACGGCAGTGGGGGCTTTCGCTGGTAAGCTGCGGGGTTCGCTGGAAGAAAATGGAGATTGGCGGTGGATTCTGGGGAATGGTAGCTCGCGGAAAGTTCTCCGAGGATCACTCCGTGAAATTTGAATTGGGAATGAGCTTGCACGCTTCGGAACCTTTCCCCGTTAATCCAGGAGCACGCACAAATTTCCCCGGGCATTTCCTCGCCGCCTCCAGAGAAGATCTACGCGGAGGTGCGCGTGGGAACGCGATCCACGCCGACAACGATCCCCTCCCCCCCCCCTTGCCCCGGTTTGTGCATATAATTAGCGCGAAATAAGCCACGGCGCGCAGCCCGGCCTGAAAGGGGATTCCTCGGATGAGGAATTTCCATAAAATAGCCGGAAGCTGTTTGCGTAACCCCAACGGAAGTCGCTAAGAATTAGGACATATTGTTACGAAGAGCAACTGTGAATCCCCCAACTTCTCGCTGCACGGTGAAAAGAATCGATGCGTCCCTTGGTACATTTAAATGTCGATGAGCGCTACGAGCCTAAAGAGAGAGGAGCTGGGCTGCTCTCTGTGTCTACCTAGGCTTCTTATTTGAAACCTATAACGATCGGATGTTGAATGGAAGGGCTACAAACAACTCTACTAGAAGACTAGAGCGAGACCACCGTGCATGCAGGCCACAGGGGGCGGACAATCGAGGGAAGGTGAAGGGGGACTGACTTCGTTTGGGACTAAATGGGATCACTGTAAGGAATTTTTCTATAGGGTTAGGGGGCCTTGTGAGAGGTCACGGAATTATATATATATATGTTCGCGCAACCGTGGGGGACCTACCCATATGGGGGGGGGGGGGGGGGGCCAGCAGCAAGCGACGCACCGGGAGAAAAACGGTCACCCATCTTGCCCCGATACGCGGCACCGTGGGTGTTTAACTTCGGTGATCGGACGGGAACCGGTGTTGTCACCACGGCCACTGCCGCTGGCCGTCCCTTGGTACGGTAGGTACGATCAAATTGTAATTAATAGATTAAACAAAGATCCCCTTCGTCAAAATATATATTTTGTCGGATTGGAGCTTTTAAACGCCTCTGGGGAATTTTTAGAGCGGGTCAGTCCCGCGCAATGTGTATTAAGTGTTGCTTCGAAAGAAGGTGAATCCTATCCCCTCCACTTGCTCTGTTCTTGCAGAGCGAAAGGGGGATTTTTGGAGCTTCAGTAGCTTGAAAATTCTGTTTTAAACGGAGGTATTATTCTTTAAAAATATAATCGAAACCTTGCGTGAATTTAGAACACTTTGAAATAACTGTGCAAGGAGGATTTTTTGTTTTCCACAGAAATTTACTCCGAAGGGGTGAAATCAGCCCTCAAAGTTATCCGGTTTTTTCCTTTTTTCTGGTATACTTAAGGGGGGATTCTTGTCTAACAGCCTAAAAAGTAACTGATATTTCAGATTTTTAAAAAAAAAAACTGTTGACCATATTGGATTAAACTCTTTTGGGATATAAGGAGGCATTTTTAAACTTGCAGAAAATATTTTTTACATGTCGATCTTTATTATTATTTATTAATTATTGCGGACTCTTGTCCACCTCTTCGACATAAAAAGAACGACATAAAAAAAGGTCTACAAATTTAAAGATGCCTCCTTATATCCCAAAAGAGTTTAACGTAATATTAACTATAGCTTTAAAAAAAAATCATAAATTTCGGGGGCTGTTATACGAGAATAATATAATATAAGTAATATAGGTATTACACTATATTTTATATACTATAAGTAATATAATAAACTCTGCAAAATTATGAGACAGAAGAAAATTTCGAACACAAGAGTTGTTCAGTTTTTTTTCTGCTCCATAACGCTACTCAAAACAAAATAAACTCTGCAGTACTTTACGATATGAGCAAGCTCTTTCCACATTCCCTGTGTATCGAAGAGGAATAATAATCTCTGACGGTGCAAAAGTAGATACCGATTGATGAAGTTGGTGGGTGTGGAGTAGCCCAGCTGCAGCCTCGACCTGATGACCTTCTCCTGCACGGTGACCATCCTGGAGCTCCTCGAGCTCTGGTGCACCCTAGTAGTCCTTATCACCTGGTAGCAGTGGTGCTTGGCCTGGGCGGAGGGCACCCTGTCGCCGCCCCTAGACTCGATCATCGTGAACATTCCTCGCTTTCACTGGTCACCGGTCGAACCGATCACTATAGCCGGACGAGCTCTCGCTGGTTTCACTCGCGGCCACGCGGCTCGTTCTCATCGTGACCGGGCGACGGTTCTGTTCGTCCAGCGTCGTTTATCACAGCACTACTGGCTGGTCGGTGGACGTCGGCGGTGTCTTACTATCCGAGGTACATTTCGGTACCCAATAGACCTGGATCTTGGGGGGTAGAAGGGGGGGGTTTGAAACGTGGCTTCGCAGTTACTCGAGACGCCGAGGGAACTATGGGGAGGGGGGGTTGGAAATGTCTGGCAATTTGGGTTTTCTCCTGTCATTTTGGAATTTTTCGAGCCCTTAGAAACTATTTTATTTCCACCTAACGGACCTGGTTATTTATTAATTAGCTATTTAATCGTTATGCTTGCTCAATTTGCAGAGACAGGGGAAGATGATGAAATGCAAATACTCGAAAGCAGTGGGCGATGTAAGCTACTACTTCTTTTGATTTCTCAATAAAAAAAAAATTCGAGACCGGCTAATCCGATTTTTAGCGATGCTCCGTTTGCTTTTCGAGCTCGATTTAACGGCTCGATTGTGGATAAGCGAGGCTAGGAATCGTTTTCACTCGGTGTTTCCGGTTAATTGACAAGCGATCGCGACTTTCTAATGGCCGATCGATTAATATGCTCGGGAGCGCGAATCGAGCTTGAACACGTGCGACATTCTAGTAACGGTGGGACGTCGAATGGAGGAAACGAAGCATTTATTTGCTCGAGTCACTTCGCTGCTCCTTCCTCGACCGTTTCTGCGTAATTTACTGGACACGCTCTGGGGGATCTTTGATATTAAATTACATAAAACTGTTCTGCTATTCGTCAGTGGAAATTAATTTAATTCGAGTGGCTCGACCTAGTTCCGATAATATTCACGCTAATTAACCCTTTCACGCCGAGACCCTCGAACCGTTATTTCAAAATCGAGAGACTGAGATAAACGTATGTTGTGTCTCGTAATTTTGAAATGAAAAATGTCGATTTTTAAATTTTTTTTTTTTATAATAATCCACGATAACTTCTTGAGAATGTTTGATTTTCTACACCGAAAATATTGAAATCTACTTATGTTGGTAAGAAAAGTTAAATATAAACAGCGATGGAATTTTTCGAGCAGAGTATTTTGATATTGCAATTGGAAAAAGTAGAAGTAAGGTTCGTAATGAATTTCCCCGAGTTAAGCAGCGGTTGACCCAGAATTGGCTTTCTCGTGATACATTATCGCTGCCTTTGTGCTGAAACGATTAACCGTGGCAGAATGTCGCACACGATTCCCTGTAATTAATTGCAATTTGCAAACCGCGCGTATCGCGAGCAAAAGCATCGCCCGGCAAATTAAACACTGCAGGCACCCCCGCGGGTAATTACGCGAGCTGTCTGCGCTTATGATACCGGATTACATTCGCCACATCGATAATTGCGATCTCCTTATTATTACAGTCGTCGTGCTTGTCGTTGTGCGTTATAATTAAAAGCACACTGCTACATTCCCCTCAATTGCACTTCAAATAAAAAAGGAACACTGAAACAACTAATTTCTTTCTCTCCCACGATTCCAATGTCTGCAGTGCTTCAGTTGCAGCGATAAAAATTCATGAAATTTACGGTGAATTTAATGTTCGATGAGTTTCCAGCTAATTAGACTGCTAAATCAAGCACGAAGTTAAAGTCGGAGGGTAATTCTTTTTTATTTCCCTAGGGAAATACTCGTTTTCCTTTCTGTTTAGTTTGTGTCGTACTGTGCACTTCCAAAGCTCGTGTAGTTCAATAATTGTGGCGCGAGGCCAAACCACGAAGAAAGTCGACGAAGTCCTTATTTACCCTCGAATTCATGTGAGCTCAGCTCTTTTCATCCACGAACCCGGCACAGGCTTCCATTTTTCATATCCCTTGGAATATTAGGAGACTATTATCAGTGGCGGATTTAAGGAAAAAGGTCCCGGTGACAAATGTTCTGGGGGCCCATTTTTTTTGCAAGAAAATGAAGAGGTAGTTTAGGAAAAAAGGACTAAGTGTACAGAATAGTACAGGGAAAAAAAATATAGTGTTTGGATTAAATCATAATTTTTTTTTAAGATAGGGCCCTAGTGGGGCCTTCTGAGTAGGGGCCCATTTTTTCGGGAAAATGTAGAGATACTATTGTAAAGGCGGGCTCAGTGTACAGAAAAATAAAATATAGTGTTTGGATAGAATCATAATTTTTTTGAAGATAGGGCCCTAGTGGGTCCCTGTGAGTAGGGACCCATTTTTTTTCAGGAAAATGAAGAGGTAGTTTAGTAAAAACGGACTAAGTGTACAGAATAGTACGGGGAAAAAATTATAGTGTTTGGATTAAATCATAATTTTTTTGAAGATTAGGCCCTCTGAATAGGGACCCATTTTTCGGGAAAATGTAGAGATACTATAGTAAAGACGGGCTCAGTGTACAGAAAAATAAAATATAGTGTTTGGATAGAATCATAATTTTTTTTTCAGATAGGGCCCTAGTGGGGCCCTCTGAGTAGGGACCCATTTTTTCGGGACAATGAAAAGGTACTTTAGTAAAAACGGGCTCAGTGTACAGAGTACAGAAAAAAAATATAGTGTTTGGATTAAATCATAATTTTTTTTGAAGATAAGGCCCTAGTGGGGCCTTCTAGGCAGGGCCCATTTTTTTCAGGAAAATAGAGAGGTAATTTACTCAAAATAGGCTGAGTGTAGTAGTACAGAAAAATAAAATATGGTGTTTGGATAAAATCATAATTTTTTTGAAGAGAGTACCCTAGTGGGTTCCTCTGAGCAGGGACCCATTTTTTTCGGGAAAATGAAGAGGTACTTTAGTAAAAACGGGTTCAGTGTACAGAAGAGTACAGAAAAAAAATATAGTGTTTGAATAAAATCATAATTTTTTTTAAGATAGGGCCCTAGTGGGGGCCTTCTAGGCAGGGCCCATTTTTTTCAGGAAAATAGAGAGGTAATTTACTCAAAATAGGCTGAGTGTAGTAGTACAGAAAAATAAAATATGGTGTTTGGATAAAATCATAATTTTTTTGAAGAGAGGACCCTAGTGGGTCCCTCTGAGCAGGGACCCATTTTTTTCGGGAAAATGAAGAGGTTCTTTAGTAAAAACGGGTTCAGTGTACAGAAGAGTACAGAAAAAAATATAGTGTGAATAAAATCATAATTTTTTTTAAGATAGGGCCCTAGTGGGGGCCTTCTAGGCAGGGCCCATTTTTTCAGGAAAATGGAGAGGTAGTTTACTAAAAATGGGCTGGGGAAAAAAATATAGTTTAGATAAAATCATAATTTTTTTTTTAAATGGGGCCCTAGTTTATATCTGCCACCGAGTATTATGATGTTAGTATTGGAGCCCAGAATTTGTAGAGTATTACTAATAAGGCGTAGAATCCTTCCACCGGCATTGACACGATTATAGAAAAAAGAAAAATCGTTTGTAATTAGTTTACGCTCGTGTAACTAGAACGTGTCAGTGGATACCGTTTGTTCCTGTTTGGCGCGGCTGTATCGAGGACTCACGTACGAAAAAGCTTCTGAATAACGATGAGCCCCCGATGCCCGAGAATCCGCGCCGTGGACTCGATGAAAAATAATTTCATCGCCGCTGCAGGCGTCGAGGATCGTAACTCCGCGATTGAAATTTCAACTAACGTCTATCGCCACTGATAACAGAGACAACGAGATCTCGATCCATTTTAATTTAACCACCATCGACGAGCAGATTGCATTTTCAGCGTGCATTCCGCGGGATTTCACTTCTATTTAAATATTTCTCTTATCTGCTTCTGACTCGGTAAAAAAGTAAATGACTTGGAAGAAAGTCGAGAAACGCTTTTAAAGCAACCTTGTATTATGCATTCGCGTGCTCTCCAGTATTTTCGATGAAAGAATATTAGTTTGAAAAGAGGGACTCGAGGCAGTGAAATGAAAAGCTCGAATTGAATTCCTTGCGGGGATTAATGGTAGCAGTTTCGTCTAGAAATTAAGCACAACTGCTAATAATTTCGCTATTAAAACGGTGAACAAGCGCTGCTTGTTCCCATTAAAGACCACTGACCGCTAAAAGTGTTAACCATCCATCGTTTTGATCGTTAATCATACACCGTTGCTCGAAAAAGCAGGTTGCCCCTCTCTATGGAACAATTTAGACGACTGACTGACCCTTTAACGGTTCGTTTCGCGATTCCACGAAAAACATGCCAAGTATTCTCTGGCAGGCCTCAGTGAGGAGAGGATTTAATCGACTACACAATTATTGTAACTATAAGTGGGCAGAAATGGTCGATTTATTTATCCTAAAGTGAATCCAATATTAACTAAAAATTTCCAATATCAATCATCCGCTTAAAAAATGAATCAACAATCACCCCACTTCACAAATCACTTCGTAACACCAAAAATCCTAAATTATGCACAGAAAGCATCCATCAGCAAAAAAAGATCACACAAAAATCGATTGACCCTTAAACGCTAAATATGTTTGCTAGAAATTAAATTTAGAGTCCACATTAACTACAATTCCATTGGTGATTTAAAATCCCCAACCCCTTCAAGAAGCAATCCTAGAATTAACTAAATAATAACGCATATAACTGAACACCCAGGGTGGATAAAAAAAGACCCAACATCCCCCCACTGCTTAACACGTTGACTGCCACGCGATTCCCCAAAAAAATTTTACACAAATTTATTCAAAACTGCATCATCAGAAAGAAGACTGGTTAATATACTTCAGAAGTTTAAAAATTATTATTATTATTTATTATTGCAGGGGTATATTACCCTTTAGTTTGCACTGTTCAGAAATAAAGCAAACAGAGAAAAGAGATTGCACATAAACTGAAACTTAAATTAAAAATCTGATATAATTAATTTATCACAAGAAAAGAAAGATTATTCCAAAGAAAATTTGCATAATTAATTCGAGGTGGCAGCGAGCGTATTTAGAGACAAACTGTCGATCGAATTCATGCGCGCGGAGCACAGTGTGACACTTTCCAAGCATCCGGGCACAAAGGACAGGCAACTGTTGTTAATCTGAATTGTTATCAGCCACGTCGGGCCCACGTACCGCCTCCCGTTATCAAAATCGTTCGCGCGACGATCGTCCAGTTTGCAGAAGGGCTATCGAGCCGCGCAGCTCGATATCCATCCTGTACACGGAGGAAAGGACGAGGAGAGTACCTCGACATATCGTACGCGCACCTCGATTCACCAGAGCGTCGGCCACGGTACTGTGTACGTTCCCCGTTAGCTCCTCGATACCATAATGGAACTGTCAAAGTCAAACGAAAGGTGGAGCGCAGGCCTCCCACCGGCGACTTCGACGCGTGGATCGCTCTGTCGGCGTTCGGGAGGTCAGCCTGCGCTGGTGGGATCCCAGCGCTCCCGGCCGTTTCAAAAGAGAATAGGAGAACTCGGTGCTTTGACCTGCGAACGTGTTTCGAGGAGCTTTCAGTGAATTCTGATAATTTGGTATTTTCGAGGTGGGCGAGATAATTTGGAAGTAAAAGTAGAGCTTCAATTGCATTATACAGAGTAGATTCGTGAAGGTTTAGATAATAATAATAATAATAATAATTCTTTATTGCGCCACTAATTGTAAGTGGACATTACGAAAATAACAACTAGGGTGCTATGTTTAATTTTTTACTGTGAAATGCCTTGTTTTTCTTGTAAGATCCATAAATTGAGCTTGTAACGTAATAAATAACAAATAATAATAAAGAAGATAAAAAACAAATACATATGAGAAAACAAGCAAGAAGAAACTGGGTGGTTCGAATAAGAGGGGTCCACTAATTCTCCCTTTCCATCACCTTCTCGAGTACCTTATCTATTATTTTAACGATTTACATATTTTACGTTTAAAATTAAAAATTAAACACAAGTATGTAGGCATTCAACGCTTGGGAACGGCCTGTAGTGCGATTGGCACAGGTGGCGCGCCCAGTTGGTTTCGGTACCTATTTGTTGAGTTCGGAAAGGAGTAAATCGGAGAGTCGACTTTGGGGGAGTTGGTAACGCGCCTGCCCAGTACGCAGAGGACCCCCACGGATCTTGGGTTCGAATCCCGGCGCCCGAGATTCGGTTTTTCTACAATTTCGAATAATTGTGAAAACCGTTGCAAATTTATCGAAGGACTATAACAAAAATTCTACTTTATTTGGTAAGTATTTCAAATTAAAAAAAAAAAAAAAAAATAATTCGATCTACAATTCTCTATACTAAATATCACTTTCTGCAAACACAGGAGGGGAGAGGGGTTTAATACTTATAATACTGTGCAACGATATGAGTTCTCGTATAAGTCCTCTGACTGCCCTTGGTTTGGATAAAATAAGAGCTCAGAAAAAAACGTGTTTGTGAGATGAACTGAGGTAAATAAATATACACTGAGGCCGAAATTCGTTGAGATAAATGTTGGAGTTCTACTGTGTACTTGTGTTTAGAAGTGTGAAGAAGACGAATGGGTTGAGGGATGGATAATGGTGCGAGAATTCAAGTTAAGATATTGGAGGTTTGTTGTGAGCTTTCTTTAAACGATGCAACTGCAGAAGTTCACTTTCACCAGTGGATAAAGTATGAGAGGTACTCCTTCACAATCCTTCCTATTCGCTGATGAGATTCCAATTCTTAGAAGACCACTGTATTCGGAGCCGCGATTCGCGAGCGCTGGTGAATTCGATTTCACCGATGAAATGTTTATTATATTATCCCACGGAGGAGAAATCCTCTCTTATCTTTCATTGGCAGCGCGTGAAGAGACTTCGCGTATCTGGCAACGAAATCGGCGGAACGTTCGTAAACAGCAACAGATATAGATTTCGTGTTTTCCAAATGTTCGGCTGGTGATTAGGATTTTTAGACGGGCGCGGCGCGCGTCGCCGCTGTCAACCGGCAACTGAACTGCGGATGGAAAAATTATCGCGTTCCACTAACTGGCTGCACTTTCACGCATGTTTAATGACGGAGATAAGGATACTCGCGAAAGGGCTTCGACGGATTGCCTGTTTTTCACGTGGGACACCTCTCCATTGGGACACATGCGTTGTTCAACAGAGAGCATCGTTAGATAATGGGGATTTCGTCATGGGGACTTCCGTTTCGTTGGAGAGGAATGTGATTTTGCAACTGACTCCAGTTCTTATCGACTTCTGTTCAGTTTGGGGGATTTAATTGCTCTGTGGGTGTTTCCCTTTGAAAGTTTTCAGGTTCTATAGTAATGATGGCCATTAGAGTTCGGCTAAGTTCTATATTTAATATTTCTAATCACAATAGGATTTTTTTTATTTAGTTATTCTACTGTTCCATCAAGTTCTACTGTTATTTTTTCAAATTTCAATATTCCTGATTACAATAGGATTTTTGTTATTTAGTTATACTATTAATTCTTCAAATTTCAATATTCCTAATCACAATACATTTTTTTTTATTTAGTTCTACTGTTAATTCTTCGAATTTCAATAGTACTGATTACAATAGGATTTTTCTTATTTAGTTCTACTGTTAATTCTTAAAATTTCAATATTCCTGTGATCTCAATAGGATTTTTCTTATTTAGTTCTACTTTTAATTCTTCGCATTTCAATATTCCTGATCTCAATAGGATTTTTCTTATTTAGTTCTACTGTTAATTCTTCGAATTTCAATATTCCTGATCTCAATAGGATTTTTCTTATTTAGTTCTACTGTTAATTCTTCGAATTTCAATATTCCTAATCACAATACATTTTTTTTTATTTAGTTCTACTGTTAATTCTTCAACTTTCAATATTCCTGATCACAATAGGATTTTTCTTATTTAGTTCTACTGTTAATTCTTCAACTTTCAATATTCCTGATCACAATAGGATTTTTCTTATTTAATTCAACTGTTAATTCTTCGAATTTCAATATTCCTGATCTCAATAGGATTTTTCTTATTTAGTTCTACTGTTAATTCTTCGAATTTCAATATTTCCGATTACAATAGGATTTTTCTTATTTAGTTCTACTGTTAATTCTTAAAATTTCAATATTCCTGTGATCTCAATAGGATTTTTTTTATTTAGTTCTACTGTTAATTCTTCAACTTTCAATATTCCTGATCTCAATAGGATTTTTCTTATTTAGTTCTACTGTTAATTCTTCGAATTTCAATATTCCTGTGATCTCAATAGAATTTTTCTTATTTAGTTCTACTGTTAATTCTTAAACTTTCAATATTCCTGATTACAATAGGATTTTTCTTATTTAGTTCTACTGTTAATTCTTAAAATTTCAATATTCCTGTGATCTCAATAGGATTTTTTTTATTTAGTTCTACTGTTAATTCTTCAACTTTCAATATTCCTGATCACAATAGGATTTTTCTTATTTAATTCAACTGTTAATTCTTCGAATTTCAATATTCCTGATCTCAATAGGATTTTTCTTATTTAGTTCTACTGTTAATTCTTCGAATTTCAATATTTCCGATTACAATAGGATTTTTCTTATTTAGTTCTACTGTTAATTCTTAAAATTTCAATATTCCTGTGATCTCAATAGGATTTTTCTTATTTAATTCAACTGTTAATTCTTCGAATTTCAATATTCCTGATCTCAATAGGATTTTTCTTATTTAGTTCTACTGTTAATTCTTCAACTTTCAATATTCCTGATCACAATAGGATTTTTCTTATTTAGTTCTACTGTTAATTCTTCAACTTTCAATATTCCTGATCACAATAGGATTTTTCTTATTTAGTTCTACTGTTCCCTCAAATTTTACTATTAACTTTTCAAATTTCAATATTCCTGATCACAATATGATTTTTCTCATTTAGTTCTACTGTTAATTCTTCAAATTTCAATATTCCTAATCACAATACGATTTTTCTTATTTAGTTCTACCGTTCCCCCTTCCTTGAATTTCAACGCGACTTTCCCACAACCGTGAATACTCCACAAGTCCCAACTATTGGTCTCTCCGTAACAAACTCCTCATCGCTAGGTTCGCTCGTACAATAGGAAGTACATATGTATACGAGTGCAAGTTCGCCACAAGTCCACGCTCGGCGTGTACAGCTGGCATCTTCGATATGCCCGTGGCAAAAGTAAAAGTCAGTCATCAGGAGAAAGCTGCAGTGGTCTGTGTACGTACACTCGGCCTAGACATCCCAGGAGAGGTTAATGGCGGTTGGCCAAAGGTTAACCCATTTCGAGTCACACCTATCCGCTTCCATCGCCTCCTCGAGACACGATTCACTCTGGTAAACGAAGATCGCCCTGATCTCTTGGCTCTTTTCGAATCTTCACGATGCAGGGAGAGACTAGAAGTGTATGGAAATAAATCTGGCGGAATTTGACGGTTCCATGGAAAAACGAGGTTTTTGAAATTCTGAAAGCTAATTAAGTGCAATAATTCAGGCCTTTCAGGCTGAATTGAGACTTCAATTATCCAAGAACAATTTGGAGCTCGAATTAAAAAGCAAATGCAGATATTAGAAAGTAACATTGGAACATCCAAAAGAGAATTATATTAACAAAGAGTAGAAAACAGTGGATTCGTTTAGTGACGATGCGAGCCCACGCACTGTGCCGAAAACTAAGGAGAGTCCCCTGGCTCCCCCTGCGATCCTTGAAGCTAGTGTCGACTGGAGAATCACCGACGAATCGAGTTCTGATCGACGAGGAGTCCTATCAGCCAATTTGTGTTCAATCAGAGCGGAGCTTTGAGCAGACTTGCAAATTCCCACAGGAGATATATGGACGGTCAGTTCGATTAACCTTCTCATTAGATGGTTTAATGTGGCACGCCAATGGGCTCCATATTAATTTGATTCAGCCCTCTGTGGTCCTCAGCCGCATGCTAACGTGCAAGCGATCTTACACCATCCCAACAACTACTTCGATTCATCTTCCCGTAACTATCACAGTAAATTTCCCCTAGACTCCCGGCGAGTTCGCAAGTTCTACGAACCTGGAAGCTGAATTAATCCCCGTGGACACATATAATTTACAAGGTATTCATTACAGAAGATGCTCCACGATTGAAATCACCTGAAACCTACAACAAAGGTGCCAGAAGAATTCACTCTAAATTGAATGGACACACACTCGAACGAGTTCATATCTCAAGCTCTTTTTTCCCGTTGCTCCCCGTCCAGGACACGGTCAGACACGATGAATTAGCGTCGTTGAAGTTCACTTGGACGATACGTCACACTCTAATAAGAAGTCGAAGCCGCCTTGTTCGATGTAGGCTAATAAGAAACGGACACGCGAGCCAAGAAAGCAGAGGAACGATTCCTACACGGTTCTCCTAAAGGTTTTGCTGGCTGCTCCTTCTCTTAACGAGTCGCTGTGCTCGGGCCTGTAACGACGAGAGCTACGACACCCACCCACCGAGCCGATTTCTAATCGAACAGCCGCGACCCAGAACGCTTCGTCGCACGGTCGTTCCGGCTGGAAAACTGTGGTCCCGTTGGGCCCAATCACGTGGCAGCCATTTTTATTGGGCCTGAGACACCACTGTCAGAAGTAGCTAGAGGACAAATATTGATAGAATAATTAATTCTATAATTCGATAAATTATTATGTAAATGAAAAATAGAATCTCGGGCGACGGGACTCGAACCCGCGACCTGTGGGAGTCCTCCGCATTACTGGGCAGCCGCCTTACCAATTCCCCCAACGCCGGCTCTGCGATGTTACTCTCCTCCGAAGTTATACTTAAGTTATTACATTAAGAATTCTTTTTATTGATAAAATAAATTTATATATATATTATATTAAAGTTGTAAGAATTTTATTATCATCTATGATAATTTGGTTGATTTATCCTTTTTTTTTTTTAATATATATTCAATGAATTTTGGATTTCTATATTTATTGTTTTAAATATAGAAGTTTATCCATTAATAATCGGAGGATGTACGCCGTTTCAAATATCACAGATATAGTTCATTTCCGGTACACATTAGATGCCGTCTGGCGTTAAGGAGGGAATCCTACTCTTTGGGTTAAAAACACAGCAAGATTTGGGATTTTTTAAAAAAAAAAACAGCGATTCGATTCCTCTGAACTTTGGACCATGTTTTGATGCATCTTTGAAGAAGCTGCAGATTCTTTTTCATTAATTTTTAACCGTAGATATAATAGTTACGCATTATCGACCATCACGCGGCGCAAAATTCGCCGTCGCTTGATGTGCATGATATTTATCTATCAGATAATCTGAAACCGAAAATCGAAACGGCGTTTTATTTTATACATATGTAGCTTGAAATTGATGAACCAGTAAGAAACAAAAAAATTAACCGAGCGGTGTGGAGAGTTTTTTTTCAAACTGGAAGGTCTGAAGCTTTAATTTTTGCAATTCAATTCTGCGCCAATTTTCTTACGTAACAAAAGAAGTATAGAACTTAGTGGTATCCTGGTTCATCAAATTGAAGCTACATATGTACAAAGTAAAACGCCATTTTATTTTTCTATTTCAGAAAGCGTGATGCATAACTCCTATATTTATTATTAAAAATGAATTTAAAAAAAAAACTGCAACTGTTTCAAGCATGCATAAAAACATGGTCCAAATTTCAGATGAATCGAAATGCTAGTTTCTTAAAAAAAAATCCTAAATTTTGCTATGTTTTTAGCCCATAAACTCCTCCTACATCGCTCACTAAAAACGGCCCCCCGAAGTCGATCAGAGCCGCGAAAAATTAAGCTGCAAGAGCCTCGGCGTGAAATCGCGCCGACGGAGTGTTAACTGGTGGACTCGTGGCATTCCTTTCGGGAAGGGGGCACCACGGTTTTAATTGCGGCTAGTTGCGGCTGTCAGTGGACGAAAGAACTCGTTTGGTCGCGCAGATTACGCAGCCCCGCGGATTTCTGCATACGTTCCCGTTTGACGTGCCAGATACATGGAAAGCGAGAAAAAGGAAACGGCGAGACGACTGTGTCGCACGAAAGTACTGCCTGGTTGTAATTACTTAGCGAGGCTAAAAAAAAAAGGGGCAGCCAGCTGAGTCTGGTGCCACTGAGGATGGTAAGATTCGGTGGGGTGAGGGGGGCAAAGACGCGGGGCTCAAAGGGGCGGAGTGTGGCTCTGAGGCCGGACGTGGAGAGTGTTCGTTGAGATACTAGAGATTTAGGAAGGTGGGGGAAGTGTTTGGTGAAATTCTTGAGCACTTGGACTTTTGGAGCTGAGGTGTAGGGTGATTAGACGAGTGGAGGATATTTTTGGTGGGTGGAACTTTTAGGGATATTGTTTTGCATGCTACTTAAGGGGGTAGGCCACCCTCGATAGCCCTAAAACAGGCCTTTTTTCAAACGCAAATTGTAAAGTGATAAATAACAGTAGAGACAAGGCTTTTCCCTAGTTTTAATCGCTATTCTATGAGCTTTAACACAAAATAAGAAAAGTCTAAATATCTTTATGTACAAAACAGTTGTGAGTAAAAACATAAAGGCGCGTGATGGTGTACATAAAATCTCGAAAACCGCTCCAACGATTTGGATGAAAATTTAATGAGACATGCAGAAAACCATTCCCTAAGATGTGTCGGAAGCAGAATTTCGAGATGAATTCTTAAAAAAAAGATAAAAAATATTTTTCATACAAGAAATCGATAAAATCGTATTTTTCAACATAAACATTGTATTATTATTATTTTTTTTTTTTTCGAAAATCTGCTCCCGACACATCTTAGGGAATGGTTTTCTGCATGTCTCATTAAATTTTCATCCAAATCGTTGGAGCGGTTTTCGAGATTTTATGTGCACAGCGCACACGCCTTTACGTTTTTACTCACAACTTTTATGTACACAGAGGCATTTAGACTTTTCTTTTTTTGCGTTAAAGCTCATAGAATGACGATTAAAACTAGGGGAAAACCTTGTCTCTACTGTTATTTATCACTTTACAATTTGCGTTTGAAAAAAGGCCTGTTTTAGGGCTACCGAGGGTGACCTACCCCCTTAAGTGGCTGTTGGGGTTGGTACAGTATCTGTGCTGGGCACTGGACTTCTGTGACAAGGCTAGCACTAGTTTCATAGTGCCTTGCTGATAAGTTAAGAACTTTACACACCACTTGAGTGAGTTATAGGATAGTTGTTACAGTGGCGTGCAAAAGTATTCGGCCTACCTTTAAAATCGCATAACTTTTTTAAAATTAATCCAACCGACTTGAGTTTTTTTGAGAAGCTAGAAGGATTAGTTTGCTAACGGGCGTGATTCGTCGTTTTGAAAAAAAAATGGACTTGGTCGGAATAGCAAAAAAAATAGTATAGGTCGTTTTTTTAAACTTTTTTTTGTGAGCCTGTAATGAAAATTCAAAAAACCCGTTTGTAGATTTAAGTAAGTTATATACGTGCCTAAAATTTCATCAAAATCGGTTAACGTTGCTCCGAGTTATAAACGCTTAAAAATCGCGAAATTCCCGAAATCAGCGATTTTCGACCTTATTCTGCGATCTTTAAGCGTTTATAGCTCAGAGCAATGTTAACCGATTTTGATGAAATTTTAGGCACGCATATAACTTTCTTAAATCTACAAATGGGTTTTTTGAATTTTCATTACAGGCTCACAAAAAAAAGTTTAAAAAACAACCTTTACTATTTTCATTTTTGCTTTTCCGACCAAGTGCATTTTTTTCAAAACGACGAATCACGTCCCTTAGAAAACTAATCCTTCTAGCTTCTCAAAAAAACTCAAGTCGTTTGGATTAATTCTAAAAAAGTTATGCGATTTTAAAAGGTGGCCGAATACTTTTGCACGCCGCTGTATATCTCTGCAAGGCATAGTATTTCTAGAAACTTCATATTTTTTAGCACTCCAAATCTGTTGTAAGATCTACCAAGGCTAGCTCTAATTCCATGGTGCCTTGCTGATAAGTTGTTAAGAACTTTACACACCACTTGAGTGGGTTATAAAAGTTACATCTCTGCCAAGGCATAGTACCTATGTTTAGGGTTCTATAGTTTTTAGTACATTTCCCTTGGCACCTTGCCTTTTGCACTCTGCTTCTATTTTTACACGCAGTATATAATTTCTGACTTTACTATTTTTCTCTTTCTCGATTTCTTATATGTATTTATGTTTTTTTTATCTTCTTGTTATTATTCTTAATGTCTACTGGAGCAATGAAGAATAATTATTATTATTAACTATGCACCAATGCTATCCCTAGGTCCATAGTGGCTCGCAGAGATATAGTCCTGAAGAAGCTTGAAGCTTGAAATCTTTAGGAAGCGTGAGTGTCTTGCTAGTAAAACTTTACACACTGCTCGAGTGGGTGTGAAGTTAGTAACTGCATCTCTGCCATGAATATATGGAATTACGTGGATGTTGGAGACGATATGAAGAGCGCAAATGAGCTGCAACTACTTAGGTGGTTAGTAATTGACTCGAGGCAACAGCGTTGTACACTCTTCGCGCCATTTGAGCGTGGTTATCGAGCCAAACCTGTATTTTCTACGAGTTTTCTATCGTTGCCTTGCGAAAGCCCGGATGAGTCACCGACACATTTGTCTAAACGCTTCTATAGCGCGGGCCTTTGACGTGACTATGCCGCGACACTGAATTTAGAAGCGAGTGGAAGGCGTGCGATTCAGGGGAATTGGAGAAAACAGTGTAAGCGAGGCTGAATTGGGGTGTGGGATATGTTTGATTAGAAGGAACTCGAATAGGGTATAACGGGTGGTGGTGGGAATGATAGGGTGGAGTAGTTGTGGAATAGAATGGTAGGGAGTGGAATGGAGTTGAAGAAAGTGGAGCAGAGTAAAATAGAATTGAAGAAAGTAGTAAAATAAAATGGAAGAAAATAGTAAAATAGAATTGAAGAAAATAGTAAAAGAGAATTGAAGAAAATAGTAAAAGAGAATTGAAGAAAATTGGAAAATAGAATTGAAGAAAATAGTAAAAGAGAATTGAAGAAAATTGTAAAATAGAATTGAAGAAAATAGTAAAAGAGAAATAAAGAAAATAGTAAAATAGAATTGAAGAAAATAGTAAAATAGAATTGCAGAAAATAGTAAAAGAGAATTGAAGAAAATAGGAAAATAGAATTGAAGAAAATATTAAAATAGAATTGAAGAAAATAGTAAAAGAGAATTGACGAAAATAGGAAAATAGAATTGAAGAAAATAGTAAAAGAGAATTGAAGAAAATTGTAAAACAGAATTGAAGAAAATTTTAAAATAAAATTGAAGAAAATAGTAAAATAGAACGGAAGAAAATAGTAAAATAGAATTGCAGAAAATAGTAAAAGAGAATTGAAGAAAATAGTAAAATAGAATTGCAGAAAATAGGAAAATAGAATTGAAGAAAATAGTAAAATAGAATTGAAGAAAATTGTAAAATAATTGAAGAATATTTTAAAATAGAATTGAAAAAAATAGTAAAATAGAATTGAAGAAAATTGTAAAACAGAATTGAAGAAAATTTTAAAATAAAATTGAAGAAAATAGTAAAATAGAACGGAAGAAAATAATAAAATAGAATTGAAGAAAATAGGGCACAGTAAAATAGAATTGAAGAAAATCGGGCATAGTAAAATAGAATTGAAGAAAATAGGGCCCAGTAAAATAGAATTAAAAAAAAATAAAGCATAGTAAAATAGAATTGGAGGAAATAGAGCTCAGTAAAATAGAATTTAAGAAAATAAAGCCTAGTAAAATAGAATTGAAAAAAAAATAGGTCATATTGAATTGGAATTGAAGAAACCCAATAAAATAGAATTTAAAAAAATAAAGCATAGTAAAATAGAATTGGAGGAAATAGGGCGCAGTAAAATAGACTTTAAAGAATAAAGCCTAGTAAAGTAGAATTGAAAAAAAAATGGGTCACATTGAATTGGAATTGAAGAAACTAGGACCCAATAAAATGGAATAGGACTCATCAAAGTAGAATAAAATAAAAGAAGAAATACATTATTTAATTCAAAATAGAATGGAGTGAAATAGGACAGAATAACACTATTCCCTCACTATAAATTAGACCCGATCCCCATTCAAGGAAGCCCCCGCCAAAAAGAGTCGGAGAAACTAGTCGCTGGATCCGTGGCCATCAGAATTCAGCTTTCATCGAAGATTCCCACGAATAAATCAGGCTACCAGGAAACCCCACGTTTCGAAGATAAACGATCCTCGTGCAATAACGTTTACGACGAAAGCACGAGACCGATTGTTCCCCCCAGTGCATTGTGGCCGAGGCTGTTCTCAAGGAAAACGGTGATGGCGTCACCGATACTCGTCACACGTTTATAGCAGCGTCCTTTTTTTTACTACATCCTCTTGCTCGTAAATTGTCAGGTTCCATTTCGCGCGCGAAATAAACCACCGTCGATCTCAATTTCATCAACCCGAGTCGCAACCCTATCTCGACACAAAAACCCAAATTTTTCATTAAAAGTAAACGAGTATCGCAAGCTTCTCTACTAAAAAAATGTCCCTTTGCCACCTATGCCCTTTTGCAATTTTTCTGGTAAAAGTAGAAAGAAAAAAGAAAATATTTCAACAGTGAGCGAGGGAACTTTTGCACTGACCTAATACAATAATCAATATCTTTCCAAATTCGATAATTTTGATCCCATTTTGACGCGAGAAAATGATATCGGTAATTGTCAAAACAGATAAACGGTCTGAAGCCACGTCATTCTTATTTTAGATACCAAGAATCGTCGTTTAAAGAACGATTTTTTTTTTTTTTTTTTTTTTTTTTTTTTTATGCTCTAGTGGGAAATCTGAACACGCCTGCATGGACGGCAAACTTCATGAACGGTACTGCATGGTTAACGGTATAACAGCAATGCTATCCGTAACAACGGGCGTTCGTTTGCTCGCCACGTGTTCGTTGCGTGTGGCAGGCCGACTGTTAACACAGTTATCGCGTTCGCCTATCGATAACACCCGCTGTCGACTGCCGCTGTCTTTCCTGTCGCGCAAGCAACATCTGCTGCGACTGTTGCAAGCTTCATTTGAAGGGACAAAATAAAAAGAGGGGGGGGGGGAATTCTTAATTACATTTGCATGTGTGAACACCCTTTTATGTTGGTTAAATATTTCCATACTACTCTGTGTGATTCTGGATCCAATTTATTTTACTTTTAATTCTTCAAATTTGTCACGAATATTATTTTAGTAGCAACTACTGTAGCTCAGATTCGGGGGAGTTGTGGTATTTGTTAAAGTTCAAGGCTTTGGAGTTTGAAAAATAAGGGTACAACTCTCTTTTATATAATAATAATAATATTAATATTATTACATTAGTAATAATAAAATTATTCTAATAATATTATATGAATTTCCAATTAATAGTAATATTATTATATAATATATACTTTTGTTCTGAAAATTCATGAGGAGGAGATCTTAAAAAAGTAATCGATGAAATTGAGTGAGTTAATTAGTATTAATGATAGAAAAAGAAAATATCGTGATAGCTTTCTGATTTTAAAACACGAATCAGAATGAAAAAGAAGGGACCTTATTGGACCAGAAAGCGTTGACCTTGGTTCCTTAAAGTTTCCACGGTGAATTTGGCGAAGGTAAATCCCCGGTGAAGGATATTTTCGGGTTTCGAGGTGAATCCTTCTCTGCGATACCACGCATAATAATTATTGGAGCCCGATTTTCCATTATAACGGGTGTCTGTTATCCCCACGCGACGAATTAATTGCGATTCAATTGAAATTAAAAAGCAATGGGAGAAAATGTTCATAATTCCAAATGAAACTTTTGTTTATGCGATTCTCTGAGCATTTAAAATTCAACGAGCACACTTTGACATTATTTAAAATTCGGGACGTGCCTCGGAAATCGTCCTCAGTGACAAAACACGTAACACGACCCAGCGGACGTGAATAATTGCGCAACGATTTAAGCAGCATTATTTGCGAAAGAGACCCGCCGTTTACGGATTGGCAATCTCCGAATTTTAAACAAATTTGCTCGCAGTGGTGGCGGAAAAATCGACCTCGCCGCAAACGGTGGCGAAAATAGTCCCGTGTTTGCTGTCTGATGTAATTAAACGTTAATAAAGCGTCTCGCTGATGACAACGCGAAATGTCACACTGGCATTTGCGCAATTAAAAAAAAAGAGGGGGGGGGGGCAGGGAGAGAGGAGAAAAAAGTGGTCATCAGCGCGTAACGCGATGTTATAAAACAGTCGACAGAAAAACAGGAATTCGATGACTATTCGACTCCTAATTCTTCGGTTTCCTAACACTGCATCATCTACGATAAAAAGTTTAGCGCGAAAGCATTTTTAATTACGCTACAAGGCTCTCCAATCATCATCAACCGAAATTCCACTAGGGGCTCCGAAAACGAACACAACATTAAAGAAAGGCGGTCGCCCTGGGTTTGACGCTTTGAACGTAAGGCAATTTTGGGGAATTTTTTAAAAGAAAAGGGCTGAGTATTATAATCCCATACTTTGCTCATTTATTAATCGACATTCGAGGAACGAGCTCAAATTTTTTTACGCAATAAGAATAATTCTGTTCAAAGTTACAGTGAATAATGAAAACTTTCATTAGAAACGGTGCCATTATTTATTTAATTAACCCTCGTCAGACGGCATAGGTACAATTGTAACTTTTGCGCTTTTAAATTGCGATAAATTTTTGTCGAGAAGCCGTGGAGGGCTGATGTTTCGTGACGTCTCTAATTTCTTGGTCTAGATTATGCGGGCCAAATTTCAGAAAAATATCTCTACCCCCTTCCGAGACAGAGGGTCGAGTCGAGGGTTGCATCCATAACAGCTGCATAGACACAATTACGTCCTCACACATTTTGTATGAAGATAATGCAATAAAAAAAGAATACGATTTTTTTTTTAATGATGTTATTTTATTATAAAAAAAAGTAAGAAATAGATTATTTACATTACAAAAGAAAATTTAGGAAATTTTTTTTATTGATTTTCATTGAGACTAAATGTTATCCATTTATCGTACAAATTATACCGATAGAGAGAATATTAATATAATATATGCGAGGGTGCAATTGTGCCTCTGCCGCCTGTTAACGTTGTAGAATTGTGCCGCCTGACGAGGGTTAAGATAAATTTTGCGTTTTTGTTTGAGATGTCTATGACAGCCAGAGTCATGTTCGCCAGTAACAAACTTCTTTTCAAACCCTCTTACTACCACCACCGTAGCATTGAATCAAATTATTATTATTTTATAAAAAAATTTGACCACATTCTTCGAACGTCTATTAATAAACGTACAAAGTTTGGAATGCTAATACTCAATACTTTTCTTTTTTTTATTAAAAAATTACCTTACTTTTCTATCAAAAAATTAGCTTAAGGGGTCATGCCTAGTTGGCAAGCGAAAAAAAAACGTGATTTTCGGGAATTTTTTGTGAAAAATCTAATGTATATATTTTACAACTATTTGCTTAGTTTAAAAGTACATATATTCAGCAACTCTCAGTAATTTTGTTATAGAAAAATATTAAAAAATGAACGAATAACAGCCACTCTCCCGGAAGCTATTTTTTTTAGCGGTGAGCACGATTTCTCAAAGCCGGATCATCTGAAATCGAGAAGTGAAGAAGATTCTGTTAGTATATGAGTTTATCTAGTTCGTGAACGAAGGATTTTTGTTTTCGATGAAAACTCTATTTTTAATTCACGAAAAACGAACAATTGAGACATCGAAAAATCATGATTTTGCGTAAAACGGCCGCCATTTTGTCTGAAATCATTTAATTGAAAAATCCTTCGTTCACGAACTAGATAAATTCATGCACTAACAGAATCTTCTTCACTTTTCGATTTCGGATGATTCGGCCCGGAGAAATCGTGCTCACCGCTAAAAAAATAGCTTCCGGGACAGTGGCTGTTATTCGTTCATTTTTTAATATTTTCCTATAAAAAAATTACTGAAAGTTGCTAAATACATGTACTTTTAAAATAATCGAATAGTTGTAAAAAATATACATTAGATTTTCCAGAAAAAATTCCCGAAAATCACGTTTCTTTTCGCCTGCCAACTAGGCATGACCCCTTAAGCTACTATGTTCTTCCAATCCTCATCAGCACGAATTCCTCTAGGGCCTCCAAAAACGACCACAAAGTTCCAAAAAGCTCAGTAGACACCCACCCGGATGTATCGCAACAATTAAATGAAAATTATTATTAACCAGATATCAAAGCTATTTCCCCAAATTCCATTGAAATTGCCAGACATTTCTTCTCCACCCAACTACCACATTATCGAACTTACTTAATCCTTCTGCTCTGAATACCTGACGTCCTCGCCGCTGAACAGTAGGGCCGTCGAAAGAATCCTAGATGCCAATGCGGGCGGTTCCCTTCGCCAGTGATCGGAAAGTGTATAAAAAAAAAAACCCAAAACGGCAATGTCCAAAGGCGTGGAAACACAGAGCGTCTTCCACGCGATCTCGTCGCTCCAGGCGTATCACGCCCACGCGCTCGTTAGTTAATTAGATTTGGTGGACAGTTTCTAAATTGACGCCGACACCGTCGAAGCCTGGTGACGCACGGCTCGTGAATAAAATGCGCGTCATTATCGCAGTTATATGGCTGCCAGGGCCAATAAACGTCGGAAGCTTCCTGAATCGATCGTTTCACTTCAATCCCCTTCGATACTTCGATTCCTACTGTAGAAAGCGACTGGTGGGGGATGGCGGAACTACTTCCTGCTGGAAATGGAGGAAATAAGTCGCAATTCCTCCTGAAAGATATCTTCTGCTTTTAATTTTGCAAAGCTTCATGGGCCATTTTTTTGGGGGCCATTTTTTGGGGGGCCATTTTTGGGGCCATTTTTTTGGGGGCCATTTTTGGGGGCCATTTTTTTGGGGCCATTTTTGGGGGAGGCCAGATTTTTTTTTGGTCTCTTTGTCACCGAGTTTCAGGTGCTTCGAGGTGACTATACACTTTCACAGAGGCATACTGTTATTTGGTGTCGTAGAAAAGAATTTGATTACAGTTCACCCCTCCACGATTCCAAACCCACGTGCAGGCGCTGTCATTCGATGGTCGTACTATACTCGATAATCGATAACGGGACGAGTCCCCTTCCCCTTCAGCCTTCACCTTTCATCCACTTTAATTTCATTCCCCTGCAGATCTTCTTCTGCCGATTTTAAACAACAGCGAGTCTCCCTCTTCCTCCGTCTCTCAATAAAATCACGAGGGACCTACCTGCAGCTGCCTCTATACCATGCAGCCACTTAATCCCCGCAAGAAAATCCCTGCGATTTCAATCCGATCCAGTTATTAGGATCGTTTGGCGGCTCGAGGAGGCTGCTTGATGCTCCCTCAAAAAGAGAACACCCTCCAACTACTTTTGCCCCGTCGAATCGCAGCGTCGCTTTATCGCCGGATCACGGGCAACTGGCTTCGACCATCGATAACCGCGATTTCATCCACTTATTTCCTCGCCGGGATTTCATGCTCCGTTTTGCCGGTCCCTGTTACTTTCTAACTCCCGGCGACTTCTTTCGCGGGCGAACGATCGCGACGAGAAGCTTGTGCCCGGCGGTGCCGCGTCGAGAGCAGAGCCGATTTTAGGCTCATCCATCCGTCGCTTCGCACCTCCGAAAACACTTTCGAACTTCTTCCCTCTTCGGTCGACTACTATCGACGTCCACTGGTTCACTGGCCACCTCCACAAGCTCGTGGCTATAATAAATACACTGGCGGGCGGTAATCGGGGCTCTTATCGCGAAACCACTCGAACTCGTCGATTTCGCTGGAAAAATTCAGGGCAAGTCTTTCGCGAAATTGGATGCAGCGACGAGTTTGCAAATTGGGCTTGCTATGCTCCTCGGGATTTGGGGCTTCGAGTTCCACCCGGTCTGTCCCCGTTTCGCCCGGTGTGTTCCGACCGGCGAGTTCCTTGGCCGAGCTTTCCTCGGCCAGATATACACAGCGCGATTTTCGTTACGCGATCGAGCAGAAACGGCTCTCTGCGTGAAAGTCGCGAGCGAGCAGCGTCCCCCTCCTCGCTCCCCCCCCCCCGCCGCCGCCCCCCCCCCCGCCGCCCCGTGGCAGCGACTTTCCACGGGCGTGTAGCGCGAGAGCAAACCGCTCGATAGAGGCTTTAGCTGGCGTGTACTTTGAACTTTGTGAGGTGCTTTCGCTGGATCTTCGATTTCACTGGTGCAACAGTGGTTCCGAATATCGAGAGACGAGTACGCAGGGTTTGCGGATGGAGATTGGACTGAGCGTTAAATGCTGGGTGCTGTAAGTGGAGTTGAAGCGAGAACTTGGAGGAATTCAGTCGACAGGCGAGTTGGTTGGCTTATGCGGAGCTGGGTGGTGCTTTGCAATTGGAGGGCTTTAAGATTTCTAGGGGCTGCACTCGTGGTTGTGTTGATTCCTCCGGATTTTATCGATTCGGGGAGTTGCGGGTTGGCTGGAGCATAAGTCTGATTCGTTCGGAGCTGAATTCGAGGCGGGAATTCCTTTGGGAAGGAATTCAAAGTGGTGAAACTGCTTTGGAGCCGAATTCAGAGCGTTGGAATTCCTTTGGAGCCGAATTCAAAGCGTCGGAATTTCTTTGGAGGTGAATTCGATGCGTTGGAATTCCTTTGGAGCCCAATTCAAAGCGTTGGAATTTCTTTGGAGGTGAATTCGATGCGTTGGAATTCCTTTGGAGCCGAATTCAAAGCGTTGGAATTTCTTTGGAGGTGAATTCGATGCGTTGGAATTCCTTTGGAGCCGAAATCGATGCGTTGGAATTCCTTTGGAACCGAATTCAAAGTGCCGGAATTCTTTTGGAGCTGAATTCAAAGCGATGGAATTCCCTGGGAACTGAATTCGATGAGTTGGAATTCCTTTGGAACCGAATTCGATGAGTTGGATATCCTTTGGAGCCGAATTCGATGCGTTGGAAATCCTTTGGAGGCGAATTCAAAGCGTGGAAATGCCTTTGGAGCCGAATTCAAAGGGTTGGAATTCCTGTGGAGCCGAATTCAAAGCGTGGGAATTCTTTTGGAGCTGAATTCAAAGCGTTGGAATTTCTTTGGAGGTGAATTCGATGCGTTGGAATTCCTTTGGAGCCGAAATCGATGCGTTGGAATTCCTTTGGAGCCGAATTCGATGCGTTGGAATTCCTTTGGAGCCGAATTCAAAGCGTGGAAATTCCTTTGGAGCCGAATTCAAAGCCTTGAAATTCCTTTGGAGCTAAATTCAAAGGGTTGGAATTCCTGTGGAGCCGAATTCAAAGCGTTGGAAATCCCTTTGAGCTAAATTCAAAGGGTTGGAATTCCTGTGGAGCCGAATTCAAAGCGTGGGAATTCCTTTGGAGCCGAATTCAAAGCGTTGGAATTCCCTTGGAGCCGAATTCAAAGCGTTGGAATTCCTTTGGAGCCGAATTCAGAGCGTTGGAATTCCTTTGGAGCCGAATTCAGAGCGTTGGAATTCCTTTGGAGCCGAATTCAGAGCGTTGGAATTCCTTTGGAGTCGAATTCAATGCGCTGGAATTCCTTTGATGCCGAATTTAATGCGTTGAAATTCCTTTGGAACCGAATACAATGCGTTGGAATTCTTCTGGAGTTAAATTCGATGCGTTGAAATTCCCTGTGAGCCGAATTCAAAGAGTTGGAATTCCTTTGGAACCGAATTCAATACGTTGAGATTTCGTGGGAACCGAATTCGACGCGTTGTAATTCTTTTGCAACCGAATTCAACGACTTAATATGCCCTTGGAACCGAATCGAGAGCGTCGGAATTCCTTTGTAACAGAACGCGGCGCGTCGCAATTCCGTATCACCAAACTGAACGCGCTTCCCACCCACACCACTTCACCTCGTGCACCTCCTACGTGCACTGCCTCCAAACACTCCCTTGATCCCCTTGAACCAAATCCAACCTACTCCCTCGAGTCTACATCACTCGCGCCGTTCAGCACTGCGATCCGCGTTATCTCGATCCCGGTCACCGCGCCGATATCCTTCACCAACTGGCATCCAGGCCCACTTTTTCCCTCAACCCGCACGCCTCCCTTTATCGCGATTCCACGCGCCAAATTCAAAAGCAACGCGCTCCGGCAGTTTGCCCGGTGCCGAGTTCGCGCGCCACTTCGAGCACGGCGCACTGCCCGTTTCGAACTGTCACTGACAGTCCCCGCGACGGTGTCCGGGGCCTTGGATGCCGATTCGGAGGTGGCGAGTGGCCTGGCGCCATCGAGAGCGTACGGAGCAACGAGGAGCGCGCGTTGTCGCGGTTGCTCGCGGTTTCAGCTTGACTGGCTCGTTCGTTAGCGCGCCCGCTCGCTCGTGGATGCTCGCGGCGATACGCGGACGAGCCAGCCAACGAGCGGCGGTACCCCCCACCTCCGCGGGCAGTACGTGACGTGGGTCTTACGCGGGACTTGTGCAAGCCGTTGTACCAGCTCTAGCCAACCGCCTTACGGTTCCCTTCAATCAATTACCAGCGCTGGACTACGGGGGCGCTCTTGGGGCCGGATTCGATCATGTTTCGGGGCACGAGTCTGATCGTGTTTCGGGGTAAGTGTTTAATCATGTTTCGGGGGAAGAGTTTGATGATGTATTGAGATACGAGTATCGTGGTGTTTTAGGGAACAAGTTTGATCATGTTTCGAGGCAGGAGTTCGATCATGTTTCGGGGTTTGAGTGTTTCCGCGTCTCCAGACGCGAGCGAGGCATTTCGTGGGAGGATCGGAGGGTCGGACAGGTGGCAATTATTGGGGATGGTATATCGAGGATTAATGGGAATGGTTTGTCTGGAGTACTCAGCAGATTCTACCACCCACTGCACTCAGAATACAACCTCGATATTTAGCGTGGCATCGACACGACCAAGACGTCCCATCGCCGAAACTAAATGAAACTCGTCTGCTGATTGCTCGATTTGCAAGGGTTAATCTGCGGTTCCTTTGTCGACAGGGCCATCGAAAGCCTGTCCCCTGACACGATGGGGGGGGGGAGGGGGATAGCGTTACCGATTCGATTCCCCCCTCAGAACGGGATCGTTTTCGCGGTTTACGATAGCCACGGTGATTTCTTTTCCATTTCCATATCCATTAATCGTAAATTGATCCTCTGGAGAATTTCATGAAAAATATTCCAGTGTCGAAGTGAATGTCCTCCATCTCATTTAAATATTGAAAACTAAGTGACTATCTATCCATTTATTAATGAAAAATGCAGAATAATTGATATCACGACTGGAACGCAAAAGGAAAGTAGCCGTCGAGTAGAAAATGTGTAACTGCAGCAGTAGTTGCAGCGAAGCACGATCGAAGATAACAGTAAAAACATGAACATTTCAATGCGTAGACAGAGCCACGGGGACAGCAGTTCTGTTTCCCATTTGCTTTCGCTTGGCCCACGACTTTCACTCATTGCTACCGTCTTCACGCTCGAATTCGCCGCGTGGACATCTCTGTGGGCCTCGATCGTGGCCAGTCGTGTTGTGGAAAATGCATTTGAAAAATGGCCCCGAGTGGCATGGGCCATTTCCGCAATTAGTGCCCCAAAACCAATATTACTTACGCCATTAAAATGAGTACCATGAAATGGGGCAACTTTGACCACAAAATTAGATTTTAAAAAAAAATTCCTCTAGCATCTATTGTAGAACAGGTGTTTACGTATTCTCACAATAAATGGCACTGAAGTGTCCCCCTCCGATTGTGATGAAACTTTGTACGTTTGTTAAGGAGACAAAAATAACAGACACGTATTTTATTTTATCGGCTGAGACGCGACTTTAAGGGGTGAAACCACCCTTAAAGTTTTATGTACAACAACACGGGGCCAACAAAGTGTCAGAAGTACACTTTGTTTATAACAAAAAAAAATTGTTTACGACTTCATTTTACAGCCGATTCAAATTTACATAATAACAAAAAATGACGAGCATTTTATTCCAAATCCATTGGTATATATATTTATGAAATTCCCTCCTACAGTTTCGCCGATTTGGATTGTTTATATCCTGAGATTACAGTGATGGGCAAAAAATATATTTGAAGTAAAAATTACTGTACGATATTTTTATTTCAAATAATTCTTCACCCATCTCTGCCTGAGAATAATTTATTTGTCTGAGAATAATAGGTACCTTTTGTTTTAAAATCTAGTCTTGTGGTCGAAATTACCCCCAGTGGTCAAAGTTATCCTATTTCACGGTATATCTCTTCGCTCGACTATATAGTGCCGCTTAAAAAAAACTTTCCAACATAGAGGCTGAAAAATGTCACCTCTTGCCCAGTAGAAACTTCATGTTTGCGCAAGTTGGGTAAAGTTTGAGAACTTCAAAAAAAAAAAAAAAAAAAAAAAAACAGCCTAGTGGTATCGATCAGTGGTAAGCTCAGGAGAGCTAAAGATTCTCCAAACTTCATCACACCAACATTCCCAACTCTCCCGTACACTTAGAACAGTACTCTAAAGTGCCCTGAATTTTCCAAGCCACCCTGAAGCACCTTCAAACGTCACCAAACAACCCCGAACAATTTCAAATCGCCCTGTGCCAAAGCCGTTCGAGTATCCCCTCCAACCACATTGCGGCCCCATCCCCCAAAACCTGCAACGTGGAAAAACTCCGGGCGCGTGCTCGCCGAGCGGAAAATCAGTGAGCAACGCCGCGTGTCTTTACGTAACGAGGTCTGATTAGCTCGTACCAGGCGGAGACGGTCCGTCAATCTCGCGGCGAAAAGAGACTGGTGGGGTTGTTCTGCAACCTCTGGGCCACGAGGAAGGTCCGCGTGCAGCGGGCAAGTTGTCCGGTGGCAAAGAGCAGAGAAGAGTGGACGAACAAAGGGGAGTGGAGGGGGGGGGGGGGGAGGAGGAGGAAAACGGAGCAGAAAAGGGGGGAAGCAAAGAGCGAGAGAACGCCGACTTTCGCTTCGGATTAGAATGTCTCGAGGAACGGGAGAGCCTGGCCTTTGCTCACCGACCATTTGCATTCGTGGAGGTTAATGGATCGCGGTAAAAAAAACCGGCTCGATCCTATCCTTTCGATCTGAACGGCCGTGCCGAGGAAAAACACTGAGGATCCACTGTTTGATTTGGTTTTTTGTCTGTTTACATTCTGAGTATCAGAGATCCAAAATAACAGTTATTTATAAAAAAAAAAAAAAAAAAAAAGATGGAAAAAATCGTTAAGTAAAAATTCATTTTTATTTAAGTGGAAACCAGTTATCGTTAAATTTCGAAGACATTTCTTAAAAAATTGAATGGTTAAGAGATATTAATTTTTAATCCTGATTACGACTAACCATTGTGAATGATTAAAATTTTTGGCTGCCAGTAACTATTATCGATGACGGAAATTTAATTTTGTTTACCAGTAACCGATATAAATGGCTCGAATTTTATTTTGGTTACCGATAATAACCGATAATTCTACAACAGAATTGTTTTTAGAGGGTGTAGAAGTTATTCACTTTTCGTTAACTTGGGGTGGCAAGAGAAGCTTGCACCGGGTTAGTGTATATATTGGCAAATGGCCCTGAGTTTTGCACTTAGTAGCTTTTAGCCCACCAGATCAGTTAGAAGCGTAGTTAAAGTTCTATAAAATTAAATAGCAATTTTGTAACGCCCATCGCTATTCAGAAATCAGAGTACCACAGCCTCAGCCTTAATTCCAGCAAATAAAGTAATCTTCCCTTAACTGATCTCATTGCGCGTGTCCAAGAAACCGGCTTAATTTAATTCTCGAACCGTGTCAGGGCCGCGGTCCTCATCCTTGGTAGTTTTCATTAACCTCGCCGTGCAAACTATTGGGCGCAAAATATTCCAAATTGCCCCGAGAAACTGGACCGAAAAATCCGTCGCAGAATTAAAATTGAATAAAATTAAAAGGCAAAATTAAATAAAAAGCTTCGCGAGGAACTCCATTTTGAGTGTGGGATATTTAAAACTCAGAGAAATTTCAAAATCTTTGGAACCAAATGAATTCTTTTATTTAAATAAAAGAGACTCGTGGAGAAAGAGAGGAAAGCCGGGAAAACAAGGAAGCTGGCTCGCTCAGGTGGAATGGAATCGAGGTCGTGGTACGCGAGCTGTGAAACGAGCTTTAAGGCGCAATCGCAACGACCGTGTCGCCGTCTGCCCGGCCGTGATAATTGAAAAACCGTCTGCGCGGCGAACGGGGGACGGGTGGGGGGTGGGGGGGGGGGAGGTCGGAATGAATGCAATATTGCATACAGCGATGCAGGCTTCGGAAAGATAAATCGAACGCGGCTGAGAGATTCGTCACGCGACGTGTGAAATCGCTACGTTCCAATGAATAAATAATGCCCTCGTTGACGACTGCTAGCAGCTTCTTTGGATCACTCACCGGCTGTGGCTCATCCAGGGCATTGTTCCAGCGAAATTCCTCGAAATCCAATGAATTTCGGTCTATCGACTCGCATCACGCTATCCCGAATTCACATGCCGCATTTTCAATTGTTCTACTTTACTTGGAATTTCTAAAAAGGGTCCATTTTTTTTCGAAAATTTTAAAAAGGTTTCATTTTTTCGAAAGTTTTAAAAAGGTTTCATTTTTTCGAAAATTTTAAAAAGGTTTCATTTTTTCGAAATTTTTAAGAATCCTGATTTTTTGGTTTACCTGTGCCTATAAACAAAATTTTGTTTCGCAAATGTGGCCCACTTTTTTAAATTTTTGAAAATGGTGAAAATATTCTGTTTTGAGGGAGGGCGCAAATTTTCCAGCTGAAATGGCGGCGGGCACGAAAAAGGCACGGCAGATTTCGTCGAGGGACAATGGTAAACGGTGCTGGTTTGCGTGTTTGTGGAGAGATCATTGTTATCGCGCGCGGATATGTACGTCGGAGTCACGTGCGACGGGTGAAAGTAACACAGGAACGTGGAAAACTCTAATGACAATAATGTACGCAATTTCCGGGCCTCCTACGATACACGCTGTTTTCCCCGATGGAACTCTCTACGCCCATTGCGACCCGGCACCACTGGGTTCGAGAAATTTCTAACGTGAAGGATACAGAAAGAATAGTTAAAATTCAATCTACACGTCTCTCTAATCTAGATCGTCGGAGATTCGACGGCAAACACGGGTTGCATAATTTATCTCGAACTTGATCTTTGATATCGAAATATCTGCGGACACCTTATATAATGAAAGTAGTAGAAGTGGAAAAGGAACCGTACGGCGCAGACAAAGAATTTGAAGATTCGATCTATGAGGCGCGGAGGGTTCCCACTTTGCCCGCGTGGCGCGCGCATGCGCGGAGCGCGAAGCTCCGCCCACAAGGGACACCGCACGATCCAGCCTGGAGCTTTGACAACGTTTTGCGGGGAAACGGTTCGTTTTAGAAATACGGTTCCTTCTGAACTTTTCTTTTTCTTAACAAATGGAATCCATAGAGATCAACAAAATTCAGATTAATAAATTTGGCGTGCATAGTCAGTCACCATTGCCTTTTTTTACTCCGTTTTGTTCTAAAAAGTTTCAAGGCCGGTTCTCATCACCCACGAGCAGAAAGAGCGGCCTACAAAGGGTCCAGTAAACAGATGTATTATGCATAACACGAAACGTTACTCTGCGAATCTTCCCCCCCCCCCCCTCCCGCGATTTATGCCTGCCCACGAGTGATCCCCGCTCTGAATTCGCGGACGCGAGACTGCCAGCGAGGTTTCGATTAGCATGTTGGCTCTCGCCGATGGAAATCGCCCGATATCCCGATGATCATCGCGCGGACGGGGCCCCGCGGCGCTCTATTTTGATATGAAAAGAGAAAACGCGGACGGAGCGCGCGCGCGCGCGCGCGGCTGGAAACGCGGCTAAAATTGTCCAAAGTTGACTTCGGGCCAACTTTTCGGGGGATATCGTCGCGTCGCCTTGGAAAATTCGTCGTTTTCGATAGAATTGTCTGTCTCTACTTCTTCCTGGCGGGAAATTTGAATTCGCGCTAACCTCGATCTCACTCGTTAACGATACAAACCTTTTTAATTTTGGCACTCAGAGCGTTTTCTACGAGGACTCTTCAATTAGGAAACGAAGTAGGGTTTATATGAGAATTGATTTTTCGAAAAACCCATTTTCAAATTTTACAAATTTATTAAAGAAAAAGCGGCTTTTAAAAATCGAGAAAACGTTAAACGGAGTGCGTGGACTTGTTATTTCCCTTTCCGTTCCTTTTTAATTGAAGGCCGCGTTGCCTCGCACGATAATTTCAGCCGCGCTGATTGCCGAAATTGTCGGGTCCGGCGGATTTAGTAAAACGTAACAGGCGGGGAGCACTTTCGCTTCCTGCTCCGCATAAAAGACCCGAGCAGCGCCCGAGTATTTTTTTTTTGTCCTCTCGCGGCTCGGAGACGGAAAATTGAGGGATGACGAAGGAGCGTGGCGTGGACGTAATCGATCGCTGGCCGCGAATCGACGACAGGAAGCGTGGCAAATTGCGTCAATCTTCGCGTCACGTACGCGCATATTTTGCTGCTAAGTGAACGACAATTGCAGGAGAGAAGCGTGACACAGACTCTCCAGCTTTTTCGTTTAAATCGATGACCTAATGTCTCGAGTGCTTCCGAGGGATTATCAATAGAGACCGGGTAGATAAAGCGTAGATTGAACCGATTAAATTCGATGTTACGTGTGAATCTAGAAATAACGAGCCATTAGCGAGATCCAGGTGTTAGCAGCGGAAATCGCGATTCGATTTGGAAATAGATTGGTATTACAGAGGTGATAATTTTAAATTCAATTTCTTGTGATTTTTAATTGACACCACGTCGATCTCAACTAAAATATTTGGCGACTAATTCCGTCCCATATGAAATGTTCAAAGTTGAGTTCCAATTTTCTTCTGACCCGTTTACACCTTTTTTTAGAATCCTTTCACAGTTCCAGGTTCGTTGGTTATGGGCTTTTTGCTGAGCTGGCAGCTCTGGCCACTGAAAAGTGTCATTTATGGGATTGCACAGGGCTCGGGGACTCTTCCCAAGGTTTCCGGGCGCGCTAGGAATCGAAGCAGCCGCGAATCTGATCCCGATCTCGTCCCACCCCCGTGCTATCTACCTGGGGCACGCGAGGTCTCTTGTCTAACAAGCTCTCAGCGAGCAACAATTGAAGCAACCACTAGGATCCTTTTAACGGGGCGACGCTAAGCGATCGTTCCGCGAAGATTACGGTTGCACCGGTGTTTAAGGAAGAGAACTGTCTCACTTTCTGCTCTATTATCCGCTTCCTAGTAGCGCGGACGCCTATCCCCGTGTAAACGACCGATTCTCACAACGCTTACACGTCGTCGGGGCGCATGGAGTGCTCGTGAAAACAGGCGAGCGGGTTTTAATCCTCGGATCTCGAACACCGAAGGAACAGCTTGTAAATCAGTGCTTGCTGTACTTGGGTAGATAGGGTCTCGGTTTTTTTTTTTTTAGGTTTGAGGAGGTGGAGGGTAATATGGCTTCATGTTTGTAGTAAAAAAGAGGGGAACGTGCTTTATTATTACGGCAACTGGGCTACAAAATGGCACTTGGTAGCGCAAGTTGGGTGGTAACTAATTTCTATCTCAGAAGTGTAACAAATTTCTACTCCATAAGTTTACCAAATTTCCACTTTAGAATTGTACCTAAGTTCCATTCTAGAATGGTACCAATTTACACTCTAAAATTGTAACAAATTTCCACCTTAGAATTGTACTAATTTCCTTTACAAAATTCTACGAAATTTCCACTTCAAAATTATACCAAATTTCCATCTCGGGATTATACTAAATTTCCATCTCAGAATGGTACCTAATTTCCACTCCAAAATTCTACCAAATTTCCACCTTAGAATTGTACTAATTTCCACTACAAAATTCTACCAAATTTCCACTTCAAATTTATACCAAATTTCCATCTCGGGATTCTACTAAATTTCCATCTCAGAATGGTACCTAATTTCCACCCCAAAATTCTACCAAATTTCCACTTCAAAATTATACCAAATTTCCACTTCAAATTTATACCAAATTTCCATCTCGGGATTCTACTAAATTTCCATCTCAGAATGGTACCTAATTTCCACCCCAAAATTCTACCAAATTTCCACTTCAAAATTATACCAAATTTCCACTTCAAAATTATACCAAATTTCCATTTCAGAATTCTACTAAATTTCCATCTCAGAATGGTACCCAATTTCCACTCCAAAATTCTACTACGTTTCCATCTTACAATTGTACTAATTTCCACATCAAAATTCTACCAAATTTTCACTTCAAAATTATACCAAATTTCCATCTCAGAATGGTACCCAATTTTCACTCCAAAATTCTACCAAATTTTCATCTTAGAATTGTACTAAATTCCACTCTAAAATTCTACCAAATTTTCATCTCAGAATTCTACTAAATTTCTATCTCAGAATGGTACCAAAATATCCACTCCACACTGTCACCAAAAATCCCCAAATACCACATTCCCTTCGTCGAAAGATCCACCCAAGCCTCGATCCCCAAGGAACAGAATTTGCAACGGCGCACAGTGTGACACGAATAAAATATCGGCTTGTTTCCAGCAAATCCGCCACTTTCTAGGGCAGTCTAGCTCGTGGCGAACCAATGCTCGTTTCTGCCGCGGAAATTTTCGAAAGCGCCAAGGAACTCGGCTTCTATCGACCGCCGATGGCGTTGCAAGACGCTGGTGGCCACTGACGACAAGGAAAGAGGAAAAGAGAAGAGGGGAGAGGAGAAGAAAAAGGCGGGAAAACGACCTTGCCTCGTAGCGGCGACAACTATGGAGCTGACCTAGTCACGACGGACCATTCACCGATCTGATTACTTACAAACCAGAATCATGGCGGATGCTGACTTAACACCGCAAATAAATCACTGATTCGCGCGGAAATTCGTGGAAAAAATCTTAGAACAATTTCTAACGTAATTTCTATGTAATTTCTAATCCCGGAATTTTAATTGTTGGCACGTAATTTAAATTCTGATTTTTAATTTGTGGAATTTGGGAAGAAGAGATTCTGCCTTCAGATCTGCCAAACTTATTCCTATACGACTCGAAATAGCTT
This sequence comes from Andrena camellia, assembly GCA_029448645.1. Taxonomy (NCBI): domain Eukaryota; kingdom Metazoa; phylum Arthropoda; class Insecta; order Hymenoptera; family Andrenidae; genus Andrena; species Andrena camellia. Next base: position 26,275,531 of record CM055678.1, on the reverse strand, counting down.
AAAGCTGGGTGTCCACTGCTCCAGAATCCCACCTTTCTGTGACTCGAAAACGAAAAATCCCAAAGTGATACTAAATTGAAGAAAACACTGATGCCTTCCAACTCCTTTTCCTTAAGCCCCCGCCCTCCACCCCCCACGCGTAAATCATTGACAACTAGGAGCGCCACCAAGCCAGCTCTCTTCACCTCCCAAGCTACCGCAAGTCAATAAACTGTTCACTCCGCCGTAAACAGTACCAAACAATCAAGATCAATGTACAGCAGCGTTATTAGACGACGCATAGAAACTATCAACAGTAACTACGAAGAAGCAAATGAACTGGTGAACCCGACAGGCTGCGTGGCCCGCTCGCGGCGCAATTAAGCCTCCCCCCCCTCCCCCCACTTGTCTAAACTAATCCCATCTTTCCCACGAAATTATAACACGTAACGTAGTTTCGCGAGCCGCGGCTCATTGTGTTACGCCTTCGCGCGAGCTGGATCGTAACGAAAGCAGTAATTACGAAAGTGGCCTGGGTCCAGAAATCTGGGGAAATCGAGTGCACCACTTTTACTACGCTTTTAATACACGTGAAGGTAAAAGTCGAGGGAGCTTGAGAGGAGAAATTAGCTTAGTTTAACACTTTGGATGGCGTGGGCGTGTTTCCACGCCGAGGGACGTTTTCAAGTTTTTGGGGGGACATTTTTCAGAACCTTGGGTTTCAATATACCCTACAGGTTTCCATGTAGCTTAGGTACTGCGTTCAGGGATAGGAGAGATAGTTTCCTGAGGAAAGTTCGTCGAACTGCGAGTGCAAGGTGTTTCAAAGGCGTTCGAGATGTGGGAGTTGGAGTGTTTCGAAGAGTCGCGCGCGCGTGTGGGAGAGGTGAATGGGAGTCGGTGTGGGTGTGATAGACAGATCGTCTGGGGGACGTTGCTGTTGAGAGTAGTGAACTGAGTTGGGGAACCGACTAGACGCGGAGGGTTTCGTTTTACGTACGTATATCTGAGACCACTACTCACTTTACACGCTGGTTTCTCAGCAGTTCACATCGTCCGCGATCGTGACATCGTGGGAGTCTATTTTCTACCGAACTCGTCGATGGCTTACCTGTAACAGAGAGAAAGACATGATCGTTAAATGGCGCGACGAAAAATTTACATTGCAACACATAACACCTCTGGCAACTTCCTTCCCTCAAAAAGAATCAAACGCAACTGCAGGAAAACTTCAATCTCGGCGTGGGAACCCGCCTTAACATACACGGGGTAGTAAAAAATTCAGATTCTTGTGGAATTACAACAGATACACTTTTAATTACCCCTTTCCTTAAAAACAGCCAGAAACAACGATGCAAATGGATTTATAAAAGCTTTATTCTCGTCGTGGGAACCCGCCTTAATACAAAGGGTAGCAAAAAATTCAGATTCTTGTGGAATTGCAACAGATACACTTTTAATTACCCCTTTCCTTAAAAACAACCATAAACAACGATGCAAATGGATTTGTAAAATCTTTATTCTCGTCGTGGGAACCCGCCTTAATACAAAGGGTAGCAAAAAATTCAGATTCTTGTGAAATTACAACAGATACACTTTTAATTACCCCTTTCCTTAAAAACAGCCAGAAACAACGATGCAAATGGATTTGTAAAAGCTTTATTCTTGACGTGGGAACCCGCCTTAATACAAAAGGTAGCAAAAAATTGAGATTCTTGTGAAATTACAACAGATACACTTTTAATTACCCCTTTCCTTAAAAACAGCCAGAAACAACGATGCAAATGGATTTGTAAAAGCTTTATTCTTGACGTGGGAACCCGCCTTAATACAAAAGGTAGCAAAAAATTGAGATTCTTGTGGAATTACAACAGAAACACTTTTGATTACCCATTCTTTTATAAGCAACCAGAAACACGATGCAAATGCATTTGCAGAAGCTTTATTCTCGTCGTGGGAACCCGCCTTAATACAAAGGGTGGCAAAAAAATTCAGATACTTGTAGAATTACAACAGAAACACTTTTAATAAACCCTTCCCTTAAAAACAGCTAAAAACAACGATGCAAATGTATTTGCAGAAGTTTTATTCTCGACGTGGGAACCCGCCTTAATACAAAGGGTGGCAAAAAAATTCAGATACTTGTAGAATTACAACAGAAACACTTTTAATAACCCCTTCCCTTAAAAACAGCTAAAAACAACGATGCAAATGTATTTGCAGAAGTTTTATTCTCGACGTGGGAACCCGCCTTAATACAAAGGGTAGCAAAAAAAATCAGATACTTGTGGAATTACAACAGAAACACTTTTGATTACCCCTTCTCTTATAAACAACCAGAAACACGATGCAAATGCATTTGCAGAAGCTTTATTCTCGTCGTGGGAACCCGCCTTAATACAAAGGGTGGCAAAAAAATGCAGATACTTGTAGAATTACAACAGAAACACTTTTAATAACCCCCTCCCTTAAAAACAACCGGAAACAACGATGCAAATAGAATTGCAGGAACTTCAATCTCGCCGTGGGCACCCGCCCTAACATTTGGCGCGAAATTCAAACACCCAAATCAGCGCGGACACTTCCTACTCCTCTAGAAACCCTAAAAAAAAACAAACGACCCACTTCGACTAATTCGAGTGATTCGTCTGCTTGAAACTCTTATTCCCGCCTGCCAGTAATTTATGCCAAAGCCGCTGATAAGCCAGAAGCCTCGAGAACATCGACGCCAAGTACGAAAGAATTACCCTATCGGTGACTAATTGGCGATCGGGCGGCCATGCTCGGGCAGATAGCGGTAAGGCAGCGGTTTACCTGTAGTTGCATTTCCGGTGGATCACGTCCAGGAGGCACATGACAGCGAACGTGCGGGCGGCGCGCGGGAGCTGGTCGATCGAGCGACAACAAGACGAACAGGCGTGCTCGGAGCGCGTCGACTCTGTGCACGGCGCCGTGCCACACGAGTCTCCGAAAAAAATGGAGAAAAATTGAAGAAGAAGAAAAAAAGGAGGAGGAAGAAGAAAGAAGCAGCGAGAAGAAGCACGCCGCGCCGTTATCTTATCTGCTCTGTCGGAGGCGATACATGTATTGTCCTCGCGAGCAGAGTTCTGCCAGGGGGAGAGACCTCGGGGCTCCTCGGCTCGAAGTCGCGCTCGGGATCCAGAGGCGGATCGACGGAGGATCGAGGCGAGCGAATCTTGCCTTTCAATCGAGAAGAATAGAGCGCAGTGGAGGGGGTATTTGATAGGGATTCTGCGAGCGAGAATATTGATGCACGTATAGTGGTGTTGTATCGCTGATATTGGTGGGTTCGGTGAGGGACACTTTTCGAAGAGTTCGGTGACTGGAGGCTGTGGAAATTGAATCTGTGATTTCGGTCCCGTGTACCTAGAACTGGGGATATTTATTGAGTCACCCTTAAATTTGATAATATTATCAGATCAAGATGCTGTACGATTTTTCATAACAATGTGATTGATAAAATGATTGGTATCCAGCTTAATTTTTCCAAGATAGCGAGACACTCATTCTTGGAACAATATCTTCCCGGTACTAATGAAAGTGATAACGTGTTTAACATTCGAGTGACGCAATAAATATTTCCAGGACGTACTGTAGTTTGTGATACATGGCAGAAGTGTTAATATACTGTAAGCTGTATGTAATAAAGACGATAAACAATTATAATGTGAACGTGGAATTTATAAAAATTCAATGTAGCTAGAATTATAAAAAGTACCGAAATTCATTTAGGCAAGGAGAAAATAGAGACACTTTTTATCTCCGTATATTTGAAACTATCGATTTCACTGGAACGCTTCAGTATTTTATCACCGCTGTCTTATCACATTATCAAATAATAGAATATTATCGTTCCGTTCCCATTATAGTCGCGTCCGGTAAATAACATCCGAGATCCGCGGTTTTACGCAACGCAAACCGTGTTGAATAACAATATATTCGTATGGTAACGATCATCGTTTCATTCTATGCCTCATTAACTATCGACGCCGGATTCGAAGGAAATTATTTTCTACAACTCCGAATGTTTTGTTTGCCTGCAATGAAATTTTCCGCGTACCGGATCACCGAGCCACGTTTCCAAACGCCTGCCGTTCGCAAATAAATTATCGGCTCATAATCCGGCGATATTGGATTATTTCTGGTGCACAAGGCTCGACGATTGTTCGATACGGCGTATCCTCGCTGATAAGTACAATACAGCTAATTACGCCCCCGAATCATCCTCCCCCCACCAATGACGCAAATCGAATAATTATTATCGCCAAACGCCAGTCGACGAACGCAACATTCGCGGGATAATCGATACTATCGGTGCAACGCCGATCGACATCCAAGCACAGGCGGAGCCAACTGTGTTAATATTTAACTAGTAACTCGAAAAAAAAAAAAAAAAAAGAAACATTTTTTAAATATACCCCGAGCAAGGTCACGTCGTATAATGTTCTAAATAAATTTAGAGGCGATTATGAAATCTGATAAAATTTAGCGAACCTGTAATTTAAATCGTTAACAAGCTTTCGGATGAATTCACCAATTTTCTAGTTTACTGTCCGAGAAGTGCCGTTCTCCGCGAAGCATCGATAAACCGCAATAATAACGGGAGCAGACGTCGAGGTCGACCGATGGTTTGATTAAATATCAATGACGGGGAGCAACAGCTCGCGGTGACAACGACACGTACAGCCTCTGTGTTCCAAGGGATTTCGATCGGCAAATATTATTCCGCAGCTCTGATTGCTGAAACGTGGCTGTCGCGGATAAAAGCGGGGCTAAGTTCTGCAACGAGCACTGCAGCGGAACGTCGCTCGCGATAAAAACAGAAAGTCTACGTTATACGTTCGAAAATGTCCATCGATCGGCGCCGCGCGAGGGTGGAGGGAAAAGAAGGCATAATTGCATGGGGGCGAATCGCTTAGCTGTTACGTGCCGGATCGGTCGAGATAACTTTGTGCGTTTGACGGGGAACGTGTCGTGTAGCTGTTTCGCGAAAATTATATGGTGCCACCCCCGTGGCACGAAACGCGAGGGTTGTGCACCGAGGGCTACAAAGCCTTCGCCGATCAATATACCACCGTCTGTCGATTTGTTTCCCATGAACTTTGTCGCGCGCGCTGCGCAACGAACTTGCAACATTTTCCACTTCATTTAACCCTAAACTACGCGGCTTCCAAACAACTTTAACTTTATACTCGCGAGGAAACGATTCCACCCCAAAAATTCTGATTTCAATGAATTTAAATTAATTTGTTTCTTTTGCGGGGTGAAATATAAGTTTTTCATATATTTTTTTTAATATAACTTTGTAACGGTGGGAGATGGAATAATACTTCTATTGTAGAATGTCGAATAGGGAAAATGTTTGTATGATTTTTTTAAAATTATTTTCGAGTGCTGAGCCTCGTAAATGGAACGCCCTATATATAAGGGAGGAATTAAAGACGCGGTCCTTTCCAAGCCACTTAGCTCGCCGCCATTTGCCAAACGTGACGGCGTAACGCATGACCGACGTATAAAATGCAAGTGAAGGGAGGGTTGCAGGCGAGTAATGGCGAGTGATTCGAGGGGACAGAATCGCGGGACGGATGGGGTCGAAAAGGAGCAGCCGAAAATCAATAGCACCCATTCCTGCGACTTCTCCACGTGCTCCCAGCCGCCCTTAGAACCAAACACCGCCACGTTCCCTCCAATTTCCTTCCATTGTTCCAATAATTCTCACGGGCGGCTGGATTTATTGCTCCAACCTGGATATTCCAATTAAGCCTCGAGCGAGCCAATACCACCTTCGATACCAACCTTCTAATTTCGCTTCAGAACGATTCCAACATTTTGTATGTTGCTGTAACGAATACTCGAATATTCTAAGTATACGCCAGTAGAATTTGAATAATTCGAAGAATTCGAATACCAGTTGAATTCGAATAATCAGGAGTATTCGAATATCAGTAGAATTCGAAAAATTAGAAATATTCGAATATCAGTGGAATTCGAATATCAGTAGAATTCGAATTGTTGGGAGTATTCGAATATCAGTGGAATTCAAATAATTAGGAGTATTCGAATATCAGTAGAATTCGAATAATTAGGAATATTCAAATATCAATAGAATTCAAATTGTTAGAAGTATTCGAATATCAGTGGAATTCAAATAATTAGGAGTATTCGAATATGAGTAGAATTCGAATTGTTAGGAGTATTCGAATATCAGTGGAATTCAAATAATTAGGAGTATTCGAATATCAGTAGAATTCGAATTGTTAGGAGTATTCGAATATCAGTGGAATTCGAATAATTAGGAATATTCAAATATCAGTAGAATTCGAATTGTTAGGAGTATTCGAATATCAGTAATATCAGTAGAATTCGAATTGTTAGGAGTATTCGAATATCAGTGGAATTCAAATAATTAGGAGTATTCGAATATCAGTAGAATTCGAATGATTAGAAGTATTCGAATATCAGTGGAATTCGAATAATTAGGAATATTCAAATATCAATAGAATTCAAATTGTTAGAAGTATTCGAATATCAGTGGAATTCAAATAATTAGGAGTATTCGAATATCAGTAGAATTCGAATAATTAGAAGTATTCGAATATCAGTGGAATTCGAATAATTAGGAATATTCAAATATCAGTAGAATTCGAATTGTTAGGAGTATTCGAATATCAGTGGAATTCAAATAATTAGGGATATTAGAATAACAGTAGAATTCGAATAATTAGGAATATTCAAATATCAGTAGAATTCGAATAATTAGGAATATTCAAATATCAGTAGAATTCGAATTGTTAGGAGTATTCGAATATCAGTGGAATTCAAATAATTAGGGATATTAGAATAACAGTAGAATTCGAATAATTAGGAGTATTCGAATATCAGTAGAATTCGAATAATTAGAGCGAGCCAATACCCCCTTCAATACCAACCTTCTAATTTCGCTTCAGAACGATTCCAACATTTTGTATGTTGCTGTAACGAATATTCGAATACCAGTAGAATTCGAATAATTAGGAGTATTCGAATATCAGTAGAATTCGAATAACTGGGAGTATTCGAATATCAGCAGAAGTCGAATAATCGGGGGTACTCGAATACCAGTAGAATTCGAATTGTTAGGAGTATTCGAATATCAGTGGAATTCAAATAATTAGGGATATTAGAATAACAGTAGAATTCGAATAATTAGGAGTATTCGAATATCAGTAGAATTCGAATAACTGGGAGTATTCGAATATCAGCAGAAGTCGAATAATCGGGGGTACTCGAATACCAGTAGAATTCGAACAATTAAGAGTATTCGAATACCAGTAGAGTTCGAGTAATTAGGAGTATTCGAATATTCGAATTATTCGAATAATTCGGCAAGCTTGATCTCGCTACTCCAATTCCGCGATCTCGGGGCTGCGATGGTTGACGAAAGAATGGAAGCGGATTATTGTAACGATTCTAGACGGCGACAAGTGTCTGGAGATCGTCGAGGGAAACTTGAAACCGTGCCAATCCTCGAAACCGAGTTCCGCCGTTGCATAATAAAACAATTGCCCCCGGTGGAAAAGGGCCAATGTCAATATCCCAGTGCGTGGGCTCGTTCAGCTGACCATTTGCAGTTGGTTTTGGACTACTACTACGCTTCCACACGAAGTAGTAATGACCACTGTATTGCGTTAAAACATTCACAAGGAATTCAGCGATGAATGGGGGCAGTTTATTAATTAAGCAACGAGGTTCAACTCGTTCCTACTGCTTTGATATCTAATTCTGAAGGCAAGGCGATAGAGCTGAAGCTAAAGAATACACAGAAGAATCTATGACAAGACTAAGAAGCATGAAAAGTTGAAGAGTTGAAGCTACAAGATATACAGAAGAATCTAGGATAAGAAGACTTGTGGTTACACTACTGCAACAGTTGCATACGAAATTTCTGCGAATTACCCACCGCCACATAAAACACAGATACTCAAAATCACATGCCAGTATAGAGGGTTAAAGAAAGTGGACGCAGAAAGTGAAAACAAGCATCCCTAAAAAGTTCCCCAAAATTCCCCAGAAAGTGCAACCAAAAAACCACTTACACACCAGTCTCTAAAGAGCCTAAACAGTGTTTTCCAACCTTTTCTGAGTCGCGATTATAATATGCAAATAACCTGCCCCCCCCTCCCACCCCACCAATATAAGGTAAACTAAATTCAATAAGCTAAAAAAAAACACATCAAAAATAGGTGTTTCAGAATATAATTCTAACAAAAAAAAATCGTGGCGACCCCCCAGAAAACACTTCGCAACCCCACTCCGGGGTCGCGAACCCACAAGTTGGGAATTACTGTCCTAAAGAATCACGAGCACCCTAGTCGCAACAATATCGGCTTCTAAAAACCCGCGGAGCCTAAACTCGCCGGTGTAAGCGCCGCGAACAAAACCACTGTTTTTACCCATCTATTTTTCAGCGCGCGGCGGTATCCACTTCGCCGTGCTCGTCGCTGAAGAGGATGGAAGGGCTGCGCGCGTTCGAGCCCCCCCCCCCCCCCCCTCCATCACGGGCACTTTCTCTCGCACTATTTTCGCGCGGCGCGGCCTGCTATTTTCGTAGACGTGCGGCGGGGCGAGTCGAGGGAAGAGGGTTGACGAGGGCTGACAATAGGACGGCCTACCCCCGTCGGGGGCACATGCTCGCAATCGATAGTAGCCGGACGTGCGGGATTTCAGGTTACACGCACCCCTCGTTCCACGGGGGATTCCTCAAGGTCGATGAATAATTCAAGGGGGCTGATCGGTCGTTGCATATCCCTGGTCCCCCGACAGGGCGCACCGGCCGAGCATCCCCTCGCCTAGGGGCTGCTCGGCTCGGCAAGATTCTGTCGCCGAGCGTCTCGGGAGAGGGGGATGAAGAAGCTAAACGACGATTCGATGTGGACCAGGAGGCTTCTGTATTAGCGTCGCAGATGCGCGAGATCGATCGTCGACAGGTGTGCCGCGGGCAACTGGGGGGGGGGGGGGATGAAGTGAGCCATCTTATAGACAGATCTCCGCATTATTTCCAGGAGAATGGAGTCGGGCTGCCCCGAGGCGAATATTCCTCCCTGGCTTTTGGAGTGTTTCCAATTCCGATCATCGAAGTCTTCGCTCTGGTCCCAAGAAGATCTCGAAATTCGTGCCGCTAGGGTGGGAAGGGACCCCTCCATCGACAGGTGTTCCCGTCAAGGAGTCGGGAGGCGAAGCTAAGAGATGCCCGGTCTGAAAATATTAATCGACTACTCTCCAGCCCCCGATAATAGATCGCGGAGTGGTTTTACTAGGATGCAGGTGAAGTAGCGGACAGGTGAGGGCGAGCTGCAGCTGCGGGATTGCCGCGGAGAGCCGGGCGCTCTCTATTCGAGACGACGGAGCCCAGGGGTGCCCCGTTGGAGCGCCGGTGGCTGACGTTTCCAGCGACGCGAGGCCGCCTTCTACGGTCATTCCTGAAGCCGCAGGGCCGCGCCACACGCGTCTACTCGAGCACGCGTGTGGTAAACTCCGCCGTCTCGCCTCCGGATCGGTAAAGAAAAAAGCGCCGTTCCGCGCCCCGTTACTCGCCGCTGATACGAGCAAGAAATAATAATTCAGCCAACGGTGGCTTCCGAGGCGTTAATGTTATTAGAGTGTGCGAAGGAAAAACTGCTCTACATCCTCGTATGGTGGAGGCATGAGCCGGCAGCCATCTTTGCACAGCAGTGTTGCACGACGAATGAATATTGCCTGCCTCTTTCGAAGCCTCTGGTATCGCAGTTTTTATTTCACTCGAATCTAAGTTCAGCTCACTGTTGCTACAGCTTGCGTGTATAATTATGATTTGTAATTTATTAAAGAACAGCTTTTCTTTGCGAGTTTCACGTCGGCGCGGATTTTTAATGGAAATGATTCTGTTGACTATTATAATTATATACACACAGTAATAATGTCGAAAGAATGGTTGCTATATAGTGGTGTGGGAATGAATGGTATTCCATAACAATAAATATTCATGCATTACTGTAACGAGCAGAACGCCAGCGATGTAATTTGCATAGTATCCCAAGCGTCGCGATTAATCGAGCCAAGCGAGTAGAGGAATGAATGACTCTTTTTTTAATAGTACACCCGATCTCTGTTGGTATCTGTGAAAGATATCGAATCGTTCGCCTAACGGTTTGCATGCCAACCGCGAGGTTGCTCCACCTTTCGCGAAGCCGCCGATCTACTTTCAGGAACTGTTTAATCGAACGAACAGGGTTCGTACTATATTTTAAAGAAATTCCATTCGAGCTCCCTTTCGGGGAGGCCTATTCAGCCGTCTGTGAATGGGGAAGTTCTGAGGAAGGGGATGTATTCGTGAAAAATGGCGAGTTTTCGTGATACCAGTGTGGCTACGGAGGAGACAAAGAGACTGGAGTGTTAACTATTTTCTGTGTGCCGCGTGATTAATGAAAATTGGGCCGCGCCCGTTTATTATTCGCAGAAAAAGCGCGGACAATGGCCGAGCAATGGGCCTGCACAGGACGCAGGAAATGAAGGGGCGAATGCTAATGGCAAAGTGTGGATGACGAGGAAAAGGAAGGGTTTCAGTGAAATGAACACGATATTTAATAAAGACTGAAGATAAAATAGAAGGTAACGTGATAATATTAATTATTACTAGAGGCTGTGTCATTTCGGGTGAGTCTGGGGGTAGGAAAGGTAAACTTGGAAGCTTATATTCTGGGGCTGTTAATATTCGAATATTTTAAGTATTCGAATACCAGTAGAATTGGAATAATTCGTATAGTTAGGAGTATTCAAATATTCGAATATTATTCTAATATTTCGGAGTATTCGAATATTTTTCTAATAATTAGAAGTATTCGAATATTCGAATTAATCGAACAAATTATTCGTATTCAAAATTATTCGAATAGTCGAACTATTCTAATAATTAGTAGTATTCGAATATTATTCTGATATTTCGGAGTATTCGAATATTTTTCTAATAATTAGAAGTATTCGAATATTCGAATTATGCGAACAAATTATTCGTATTCAAAATTATTCGAATAGTCGAACTATTCTAATAATTAGCAGTATTCGAATATTATTCTGATATTTCGGAGTATTCGAATATTATTCGAGTAATTAGGAGTGCTCGAATATTTTCTAATACTTAAAAGTATTCGAACATTCGAATTATTCGAACAAATTATTCGTATTCAAAATTATTCGAATAGTCGAACTATTTTAATAATTAGCAGTATTCGAATATTATTCTGATATTTCGGAGTATTCGAATATTATTCGAGTAATTAGGAGTGCTCGAATATTTTCTAATACTTAAAAGTATTCGAACATTCGAATTATTCGAACAAATTATTCGTATTCAAAATTATTCGAATAGTCGAACTATTCTAATAATTAGCAGTATTCGAATATTATTCTGATATTTCGGAGTATTCGAATATTATTCGAGTAATTAGGAGTGCTCGAATATTTTCTAATACTTAAAAGTATTCGAACATTCGAATTATTCGAACAAATTATTCGTATTCAAAATTATTCGAATAGTCGAACTATTCTAATAATTAGTAGTATTCGAATATTATTCTAATAATGGGGACTACTCGAATATTCAAATATTATTCGAATAATTAGGAGTATTCCAATATTATTCTAAAAACTAGGAGTATTCGAATATTATTCTAATAATTAGGAGTATTCGAATAGTTTTCTAATAATTAACAGTATTCGAATATTCAAATATTATTTGAATAATTAGGAGGTTTCAAATATTCAAATATGATTCGAATATTCAAATATTATTCGAATAATTAGGAGTATTCGAATATACAAATTATTCGAATAGTCCAACTATTCGAATACTTACACCTCTATACTGGACCTTTAAAGTAGGAAATAAAATTGCACTGACATCGAGGGTGTATCAAACCAAACTTAGATTACAGTAGGGTAATTGTACTCGTAGTTGACAGTGTACCAATAGTTGACACTTTTATTTTCAGTCACGAATAATAAGCTTTCTATTAAAAAAATGTTTTTGATTAATACTTTTTCCAAGACAGCGTATTAGTCAAAAACATCTATTTAATAGAAAGCTTATTATTCGTGACTGGAAATAAAAGTGTCAACTGTTGGTACACTGTCAACTACGACTACAGTTACCCTAACTGAAAAGTGCCGAAAATAGACACTCAAAGGTGCAAAATACAAAAGTTTTTCAAGTAGTTGGTCGCACAGCGATACCCCAGTCCCGTTTCGCGTTCTTTCAATTACCAGCAGTGGGAACTGACACGGCGATCCTTTTACCTAGCCGTAACCACGGCCCACGCGAGATTAAATGGCAGCTCGTGTAATCACGCGAATAAACCAGTTTCTGTAGCTGGCCGGTGTTTGTCGCGCGTGTGCTAGATAGCGTTTAACGCCCGTCGCGATTCGGATTAGAGGCTCGTCGCTCGGGGAGGAAATGGAATTTAATGTCCCCGATCATCTCTTTTTCGAGCCAGCCAACAGGTTCCCTAAGATCGTCCAAGCCGCGCTTAACGACGTCAAAAGAAAACTAACCCGTGACATTTTTACTGACGAGTAGGCGGGCGTTTGATCCACCGGATATCGGACGCAAACAACTAGTTACAAACACGTAGTAGTAGAGCTACAGGGAAGCTTTCTAGAACACTCCAAAACCGCTCGCAGGGCGTGAAGACACGCCGGCGCCAGGCGGAGCGTTAAAGGCGGATTCACACGGCGCCGTCAGTGCCCAGTGGTGGAAAGTATCCTTTCCCTGTTTGGGAATGGAGCAGTCCACGCTTGTTAGGTGCTGACGCTGACACAATGGACCACTGACAGTGATATATGTGAACCCGCCTTTAGGCAGAGCTTTGATGATCTGCTGTGGTGAAGGTAGCTAGAGGGGAATGGAGATTTGAAGTGAAGAAGCTTCTTTTTGAGAATTCAGGGAGGTGATAGGAAAACTTTGCGGTGCAATTGATTCTCGAGTAACCATAAGAAGTGAGGATAGTAGCCTACCGAGTTGAGTGCCGATGTGAAATAAACAAAGGGACTGAATCAGTGGGACGCTTCCTTCTCAGACTTCCTCAACCACGTTTCCTTACAATTTCACTACATCCCCTTAGCTCCGCCAACAGGGCAAGCCGCAACCCCACCACCCAGAAGCAACCATGCCAAGCATCGACGCACAGAGAAGCCACGGCTCCCACGGACCACCGACAAGCCAAGCGCGAACACCAGGAGCAGCAGCGGCGCGACAGCCGTCAGCCAGCATCTGCAAAGTGTTGAGCAGCCGTCGCGCTGTCTCGGTTACGACATCTCCGGCGTCCCCGAAATTCCTCGAGGGCGACAGCATGCAAAAGGGGCTCTCCCCATCGAGACACACAGAGGCAACGAAATACGACAGACAGGGTAGCCTAGCTCCCTGGTGACGAGAACAGTCGGGACAGACTTTCGGGGATGCGTTACGTACGTGATGATCTCTCGGGGCGGCCGAAGAGGCGCTGGAGGGACGTCCTATGGACGCCTACGCCTAGCTGCACGTGCGACTTCGGCGCGCGCGCGCGCGCGCACCGGGGAGCAGGAACACCCGGTTCGCAGGTGTGCCCCGTGTGTGCACAGGTGTGCCCCGCGATCCGCGGGCCCCTGTGCGCGCGATGGAAGAACGGCGGACGGGATTTGTGGGTGGGAGGGTGAGGGCGGGGGAGGAGGAAGTGACAAGCGTGCTCCAGGAGGGCAGAGAGGCAGAGGGTGGCAAGGGTGGGAAAAGATGGACGCCGAGTTTCGCCGAGGTGCGCGTGAATGGCGAGAGCCACGACAGCCCGTGAATCGTTAGAGCCAGCACTGGAACTGCGGACGCCTAGCCGAGGGGACGAGGAAGCGTCGCGACGCCCATACCACCGAGCCTGCGCCGTCGCCCGCGTCCCTTTGTCCCCCGCCGATTTCACTAGCCCCTCTGTCCGGGGCGTCCACGCATCGCCGCCGCGTCCCCCCCCCCCTCCTCCCATGGCCGTTCGCCGTCTCGCCCGTGCACCCGCAACCCGCCCGACACGGACAGCCCCTGTGGCCGCGCGAGAACCAGGACGCAAAACAGGGAGCAGCCCTGCCAGGCTTCTGCTGTGACTCCACGCGATTCTCAGGAATTTCTGGCACCGGGGTGAGTGGCAGAGGGTGGCGTGGATGAACCTGGTGGTTCCTGATGTCTAGGGGTTCCTGACTGGGAGGACCCAACTGGGGCATAGATACGTGTCCCATTTGGGTCGTTTAAGGTGTCAGGCTGGTGTTTGGGGAGTGAGATTCGGTTAGGCCTTCGTGGGTTGGTAGTGTAGTAGATAAGGAGGCGGCCCGGGTTCTTCCGTTTGCGGGGCGACTGTAACAAGGCAACACCGCGAACCGGTACTCGCCGATTGTAACGCAACTTTGTGGGTTTATAGAGTGACTCGAGACAAGAACAACGGTATGCTTCATTCGCGCCTGATCGCCCTTTAAGGCGGTGAAAACTAACCTCAAAGTCGAATAGACACTCCCACTTTTCCGCATATAGCTCCTAAAGTACAAGAGACAGAAAAAAAGTCTTCAGACAAAAGTTTAATGGTGCACTAAGCGGTGCAAACTTCCGATAATAAAATTTTGAAAAAGTTTCTTTTTCGTCGAGAATTTTTTTTTTAAAACTCTTTTCAAAATTTTGTTAACCCCAGTTTGCAGCGCTTATTGTGCCATTAAACTTTTGCTTGGAACATTTTTTTCTGTCTCTTGTACTTCAGAAGTTATATGCGGAAAAGTGGGAGTGCCTATTTGACTTTGAGGTTAGTTTCCACACCCGTAAAGGGCGATTGAGCACGAATGAAACATACCGTTGTTCATGTCTCGAGTCACTCTATAAACCCACCAAGCTGCGTTTTAATCGGTGAGTAAGGTTTCCGATGTTCCCTTGTAAGCTAGGTAGCCAAAGCCAACCCGACTCCTCTCCAAGTGAACGTATCCTAAACACAACTAACGGAGCGCCACCTATCTGCCCAAACCTGGACGATAGGTCGTTCCCAACTAAACGCCGGTCGCCTAGAGTATTAAGTGGAACTTGGGGACCTCCAGCCAAGATATTCGGGAGAGTTCGATTATGGGAGTAGGACCAGGTCCACCCCCCAAATTGGGATGTTTGCATCCAGCCGGCATTGCATAGCTGCGTGCCTGTTGCAGGCGCATGCGACGTTCCGCTGCACTCAAAACCACCCAAAAATCTCTATCGACCACTCCATCCCTCCCCATCTGCCTGCTTTATAAACGAATTTGGAGGAATCTCTCCGGCACAGAGAGGCAATCTCTCCTAGCCAAGAAGCTAGAAGTGGCCAGACCTCTTTAATCATACAACTTCGAGCCCTGCGCCAGTACAACCGGTTGACCTACTACTCCCTAACTCCCCTGAATAGCAATTCTTGTTTCCCGAGCCGCATTAACGCTCCCCAGCACCCGGCCGCCGCGGAGCGATGGTTTGTGCAAGGGATTTCGCGTGGGATTCAAAAAAATTCCCTCTCATTGAGCGTTAATGCCGCGATAGAGGAGCGAGCGATGAAAAGACTGGTGGCAAAGCGATCGTCGTGATTCGCTAGGCCCTCGCCCAGCCCTCTCGATCCCCGCCAGCCAGAGCCCCCGCAGGAGCAATCGCGCAAATATTTACGCTGCCTTCGGCTCCAACCCTTTTCATTCGAGTGGCTCGCGACCCAAAAGGGCGCTGCATGCTGGCGCACTCGATTGTGCAAGTGTATTGGCTGCGCTGGTCCTTATTTGGCTATCTCGAGCACTGGGTTGCATGCGGGCCCCACCGTTTAGAGCAAAACGTGTACAGTTCCCGTTGAAACAACACTGAGGAACCTGGTCCCGCAAATGCCTGCTCTGGACGAAGGTTCCCTGAAACGCGGAAGCGCCCGCGAATCTTTATAACACCGCTTTTTCCTATTTTCCAAGTCACCGAACCAAGTTTCTTCATTTCTCCTCGGCTGGTCTTTTACTTTCAGCCCAGGTTCCGAGTCTCTCTGGCCCGCCTCTCCGCGCGGAATTGAACCACTGCGGGGCTGGCTGGACGGAAAAAGTTGCGTCACTGTTTAGCGTTTCCTTTCCGAAAGGAGTTGGGTTTGTTAAGCCGAGCGGAGAGTCGCGCAGCTACTGGCTTTCAGCGTGAGCGAAGCAGAAGGCGACTCGATACAATGGAGAGTGCCGGGGCGTTGTTTGCTCCGTGATAGCGTTTCGATAAAATGGAGACAGAGGTGCGGGATTGAAAAAAAGGTCGGCGACCTGGGGGGGGGGAGGGAGGGGAGCTCTCGCGTGTCCAAAGGCATTTAAGTGGTCGCGTAATTACGTGCAGCGACAGAGGGTGCACTTCGCTCTTTCTCACGGCCTTCCCGCCCCTCAGACGCTGCAACCCCGCGGATGGAGGCTCGCGTCGAAAGGCTTTACGCGCGCACAACAATCATTTCTGCCTTTTCCATCTTTCCCGCGACGGGGGTTGAGCCAGAAAGAGAAGGCACGATGTACGGCGTGAACAACCGGTCGGTCCTCCGGAACATAGATATGCAGCGATACCTCCCGAGTCCGCCGCCAGATGGCGTTTCGACCGATCCCGCTTTCTCGCAAGTGCTCCCTCGGCTGCCGATTTGTATATATACCAGTTTCGTCTTAAGTTCTAATATCCTCGGGTCTGAGACGGGGCCTGCTAGGTGAACCTTAAGCTTCGTTCTCAATTAAGTTCAGAGGTTACTTTGACTTCAAGTAACTTGACTTAATAAAATCTCTGAACAAGGCTTTACCGATGAAGTCCCCACTAGCCCCAGGCCCAGGATGAAAAACGCAACCTTCCCTTTCTCTCTCCTAACTTTATACAACCTTTCCACAAACACCCGCCACAGATATCAGACGATTCGTCACGACGATTCTCTCCAATTTAATAGGAGCCGTTCCAGAAGCAATTATAATAGACCCCCCCCCCCCCTGCTAAACTTAGCCCAATATCGAGAGGCTGCCTGGCCGTAGCCCTTTAGATCTCCATGCTGCCTAATCTTGGTCTAACTTTAGACCCGTCCAAGTGGGCCACTTCCATCCTTGCACAAAGATCGAGCAGCTCCCTAGGAGCTGTCTTCGAAATAGCCCCCGACCACATCACTCTAATTTCACACAGCACAACCGAGCCTCAGCTATCAACCAAACTCCATCTCTCTCAAATCAACTCTTCCATCTTGCTTTGAACACCTAAAACGTCCCCATTCGACTCAACCATCCCAGCAGAAGCCACCGCAGCACAGTCAAAAGTCCCTTCCAAACGGGCAAATAATTAATCAATCCCCCGAGCACAGAGAGACGAGAAGAGAGACCCACCAAAGTCGATCGAGTGGAAACGATATTCCAGCGCCCTTTCTCGAGGGAGAGAACCACCGCGGCCCGGCCCATTCACAGACAAAGTGTGTTAATCATCCGCGAGAACGCATCCCGGCGATTGCACCGACGAGTATCGACGAGCATCGGACGTGTCATTAAGGCGCTCATTAACCGATGACGACTGCAGCCAGGCGTCGGCAACACCTAATGCACTTACGGCGTTCTCCAGCCTCCCTCCAGCAAGGAGTTCCCCAGCGCTTTTTTACCTCCCTGGTAGGCGGGGTGGGGGAAGTGAGCGACTAATCTCGAGAAACGGATAATCCGTGGAGGTATAATCAGATTGCCAGGAGGAGATTGCTCGGCGACGTTCCTCGAGCTGAGAGGCGGCCTGTTCGCGAGTAAATCTCCCGCTACCGGGGAAAAAGTATTCGATTAAACGGTGGAGGGGGGCCCAAGTGGGCGACTATCGAAGCAGGGTTAATTTTAGATGCACCCCTGAGACGGCGGGGGAGGGGGGGGGCAGCGCTTTTGTTTCGGCTCGTTCGCGGCGATTGCTTCGGGAGTCCGCTTGTTTCGAGGGCTTTCCATAATTCTCCACTTCCACGTGTTCTTTGGCTGGGTTCTCGGGTGACATGAGTGTCTTGGAACGACGGGATTTCTGCTTCGAAATAAGGTGAGCGCTGTCCCCTCTACTTCATCCTCAGGTTTCTCTCATTCTTTTGTTTTGAGAATGGTAAAAACGGTCAATTTCGAACCTGGCTGGCAACGAAAGTTTTTTTACAGGTTATGTTTCTACGGGTCTTAAGGAATCCGAAATGCATAATTATTTACCCTGAAGGCGATGAGAAAGTTATAAATAATTAGCAAAAATTAAACAAAAAATCCGACGGATATATTCTAAAATAAAAAATATAAAAATATCCTTCAGAAACGGTATAACATTTATTTAAATGTTTTTATTCATATCTTTTGTAATTTACGAGTTACAAGCGCATAAGTAAAAGGGTACCTAAGTGAGAATACAGAAATGCAACTCGAATCATGCTGGTGTACTCCACTACAACATTGCGCAATAAAACATTAAGTTAAACGGTGTTTCTTAACATTATTATTATTTTTCTGGCAAATATTGTCTGCTATTGGGGATATTTTTACTAACGACGACATTCCGAAATTTACCCTTATTATTTATAACTTTCCCATCGTGTCCAGTGTAAAAAATTATGCATTTCGGACTCCTCGAGACCTGTAGAAACATATCATGTAAAAAAAAAACCTTTGTCTCCAAAATCCGTAGCAGTGGGGGTTTCGGAATAAGGTGCCATTCCGGTGGTAATCGAATGCATAGCCTAGTTTGGCAGTGGGTTGCCTCCGCGACCTTTTTCCGCCTTACGACAGCAGTTCCGAGCCTTTCTGGAGCCCTGCCACGCATCGATCCTTCGATCGGCACGCGGCGAGGTAGCTAAAGGGGAAGGGTTCATCTTCGCCCGATGAAATTTAAAAGTGACACCTTTCGCAAACTGAAGGATCCGAGGGACTTCTCATCCTGCAGCATTCTTCTCAGCCAGAAAACTGTTTAAAGAACAAAATACTTGTTCTGCCTAGAAGAAACGAGAAATATTCCTAGAGATGGCGAAGCACGTGGCCACCGCAGAGTTTCCCTTTCCTCGGAAGAAAGAGAAACCTAAAAGGGGACGTTGGGGGAGCAGCGAAACAAAGCGCACGATTTTCCGAAGATCCAGCACGTGGTGGTCGAGAGGGGAAGATTTACGGGTTCCGAGAACCCGTGGACGCTGCTGTCCTACATAGTTTCCACGAGTGCGCAGCCCTACATCTGGAGGGAACGTGTCGACCCGACGCAGCGCTGTTTCCCTCTCGACCACGATTCGCTGAGGATTTGTTCGTGGCAATCGTTATTTCGCACGGCCGGCACACAGGCCCGGCGGCTCGTCCCTACGGGCAAAATTAGGCGGCCGCCTGGGGCGTGGAGTTGACGAGGGGGCGCAAAATGGTCCTTTCATCGTGGACATTTTTTTAAAATACAGTTTCAAAGGAAATATTACAAGTTGTACTATAAATGTTTTAACTCTTAACCGGTGGACGCGGAGCCTGGAAGACTCCCTGCAGAATTATTTCTCCTGTATTTCCCTTTTTTTCATTCAACCCTGTTTTACAATATGTATCTTTTCAAATATGTAATAAAGTCACTAATAACTCCAGCGTAGGTTAAAAATAAATTTAGGTTTTACAATGTATAATTATTTAAGGGGTCTTTCCACTGTGACGCCCTGATAAAGTACCGCTGTTTGGAACTTTTTTTGTCTAAAAAAAAATGTGTTTACTAAATTGAAGTTTTTTCTATTTATTAATACGTGCTTTGAGAATAAAAAATTATTTTTTTAATGCTTGCTTGCGCCAAAATAAGTGGGTGTGATATGCGCCGTAAAATAAAAGACGCCTAGACTGCGTGGTCGATTTTAGAAAAAGATTTTAAAAAAAATTCAGAATAAGGTCATCGAAAAGTTCGAATAAATGAATTATAAATGTACTATAAATAAATTAATTATAATACTTAAATATATATAAAGCAGAAAGTTTATATATTTGTGCGTTTGTCTGCCGCCTAAAAACTTTCAAACGGTAAACTCTGGAGGTCACAAAATGTGCTTCAGCTCTTTATGCCTTAATTTAAGGACCATCCTACTTTGCTGGTTGAAAAAAATTTCAAGAACTAATGTACAGATTTTAAAATTTTTTCTTTGTCCTTACGTAATTTAAGAACGGCCCCTAATTTCCCGACGAATCCGGATAGTAAATCAATTTATAAATAAAGTATGCAAAATCGTTAACAACCTCCAATCCCACATTTCCACCTCCTAGACCCGAAATTCAGCTCTAAAATCTTACGCGATAGACAGTAACTCTTTCGAGACACCTCCTCGTTATCGATCCTCTAAAAAAAAACTAAGGACAACGGTCCCGGAGGTACCGTTCGTTGTCCAAGGAACGAGATGCGCGTGTTTGGGGGTCGTTAAGGCCGCCGAACCGGCTGGAAATTAATTAGAAACGACGTCGGGAGTAATTCTCGTTGCACCGCGGCCAAGGCTCTTTCATTTCCTTCCGTCGAGCGACGACGCCTCGTGCCCCGCGCGCGGGTAAAAATAGTTCATTTCTCCGCGGACCACTGCAAAGGGAACTTTGGATTTTTAAAGCAGAAGTGCCTCCCTCGCGCCAACCTTCTTTATCAAACCCCCTCCCGCGGCGGCCGTTCCGCCGTGCAAACCGTACACTTCGCTTCGTGAATTTCTCATTTCTCGCGGAGCCTCTCGAATACCTCCACCATTCTTCCCAGCTCCCCTCCCCCCCCCCCTCCCAGGCCGCGCCAACTTCTCCGTATTATATCGAGGGAGACAGCGGAGCGCTCGAGAGTTTACGCGTTAACGCTATTAAGCGCGTTTTTAAGGACCGACGCCTGGCGAGGAGAACAGTAAGCAGCCAGAAAGAAGCGATTTAATTAAGCCTCGAACTCCGAGGCTCTGCTATGAAAATAACTGGCGCTGGAAGCATCGATAGGGGCTGCGGTGGAAAAATAAAGATAAAGGGACGAATGTGTGTCAAATTTCTCCGGGTTTCCAATCGTGGCCAGGGCAATTACGAGACGCTGGATATATTTGGCGTGACCGGTTAACCTCGGCTGCGGGACTTGCACAACGCCGCGACCGAAAGCCTGGGCGCGATTCTTTCCATGCGCGTGCATTGGAAGCATGCCCGATGCTATTTAATTCCCTTTTCCAGCCACGCGATTCGGATTCTTCGTGTTACGAAAGCCCCTGCTCTAGATTTCCGCGCGAAGGACCCCGAGATTATGCGCGGCCTGTATAGGAGGAAAGCTTCTCAGGCCGGGCGATGATTAAACCAGTTATCGCCGGGATTGATATACGCGGCTATTGTCTCTGAACGTGTAGCGCGCCCCGGCCTTTACAGGAATTCGGCGCCTTCATTGTAGAGTTTCGCGCGGATGATTAATTTACTTGCGCAACAGCGTGCACAACTAGGGGGCACGGATTGCAGACGCGTCCCGTCTGAGCTGGAGAGCTGTGGGAACACCGGGGCACACCGCTTCTGCCGTTTTCCACTCGCAGATCGGGGCGATACACCGGCCGGGCTCAACCTTGCGCGCCGCTTTATGAGAAATCGCCCCGGCTTGGTGTACCGGGGCCGTGAATGCAGACAGGCGTGAACGGAGCCTTGTTCAGGAGCCGTCGCTCGGGTCTAGCTTCCTGCGTCCTCTTCGGGCGAACGTGACTGCACGTTTCTATAAATAGTGCCACTTTCAGAGATCCTTAACGAGATGCTGGCAAATTGGATGGAAGAATGTGGCAATATCGATGCGAGATGCGTGTTAAGGCGGGTCCACGAGTATCGGTTCAGTGTCTGCGGTGAACAGTGGCGCGATCAGGATTAAATCTTGGGGGAGGGGGAGCCAGTTGACTGGGTAGAAGTATTTTTAAGAAAAATTCATTTCATGCAGATTTAATGAAATTCGTTGGATAATTATAAAAATTTATTTAAGGAATAAAATCGAGTTTACTTTTCTTTTTACGAAGCCCCTTCTTTGGGGGTGCCACCCCCCCCCCCCCCGGGTACACCACTGGCGGTGAAAAAAATTTGCATGCGCTAAAAGTTTATTTTAAAATATCTGCTCGACGTTTGTCTTTTAATATTATTTATTTGCAAAGCATTGATTTTTGTTATGATTAAATGTTATTTAATTTTATTTGGAATAAATTTCAATTTTTGAAGATTCACGTATTTTATTGTATTATTTTTGTAAAAAAAAAATACACCCCTCCCCCCCGGTTTTCAACCAATGGGGCCCTCGAAGGTTTGATAGCCCCGGGCCCCAAAAATCTTAACCCAGCCCTGCACTAAACAGCCGCGGAACTGATCCGTGTGAATCCGCCTTTAGGCGGAGCTTTGACGATATACCGTGGTGGATACAAATGGGAAAGGCGGCTAGGGGAATGAGTCCTAGTTGGGAGATGAAGAAGTTTCTATGGGTAGTACTGAAGTGTTTTATTTTTAACATTGAGGAAGGTAATAGGAAAACTTGGAGCCTTCAACTTTGTGGTACAGAGATTCTGAAGTTTCTATCGGTACTAGTATTCGACTTGGAGATTCTGGGGAAGGTAGTAGCAAAGTGCACAGGGAATTGTGGTACACAATGCATCCCCAGTGAACTAAACATTAGAAGACTTAAGTCTACTCCCTCGGGTCATTTTTGACCCATTTACGTTTCTATGCTTCTGAAAACTCATTTAATTTTCAGATAAATATAAGGAAGTTGTTGCTAATGTGTGTTTCTCTTTCTTTAGCATTATGTTGAATCAATGAAAGTTATAGTAACATCAGTGACCTTAGCCCACTAGGATAACAGAGACACTAGGTTCCAAGGGCGGGAGGGGGGGGGGGGGGGGAAGACTTTGAGAAACGGTAAAGTTGGCAGGCATCGATTGGTTGTTTGTATGAATTTAATTTAAAATTAAAAATTTAAATTTAGTCACTTATTTAGTATAAATGTAACAAAGATTAGTTTTTAAAAATAGTCGATTTTTTCTCAAGCCAAGAGGTGGCGACTGACCCCCCCCCTCCCTTCCCTCCCGCTGCGGACGCCCAAGCTAGGTTCCCGCACATTCCATTTCCCAGCAAGAAAATAATGGCGACGCATGAATTTGCAGTTACATAAGAATATGAATTTTAAATCCACCTCTTGCATCCCCCCCTTCCATTCAATGCAATCGATAAAACATTGCTCTGTCCCTGATCCTCGGGGTAAAAAGTCTCGAGCGACGACGGAGCGGCGACTTCCTCTATCTGGAGCGATTTGTATCGTCCGGCTGGTGAACAGAGGTACGGTATACAGTTAGCTTTTTCCCCGAACTTATTACGGGGCATCGATTGTTGAAGTGCCACGATTTCAGATAACGCGGCGCGATGTAATGATCGACCCAATTTCGGGGCAAAACAACAATGTACCATGAGAGGCTTCCCGTGTTCTCGTGTCGCAATAATCAATAGGGACGACGAGTCTACACCAAGGTTAATTGTCGTGTTCGAGTGCTAGTCACTGCTATCCGCGAAAAAGTACACACTCTATCTGGCCTTCTTTTCCCACCTATCGCTGTGCCTCGATAATAGAGACGTTTAGCTGTCGGGACTTCTAATAAAGTGAAACGACAACGCTGTCGATCCTTCTCCACGCAAAAGGAGGAATTCGCAGGAAAGGCTGATGGATCGGTGAGCGGAGAATTTATGCAGCTAGGAATTCTATTAGTAGCATTTTTACTGTTTCTCTGTTAAAGGATTTATATAATGTAGAATTCCTTTCGGAACCCAGAATGTAATCTTGTTTTTTCTTTTTTTTCAACAAGCTAATTTTCAGTTAATGAAATTAGCAAGCCGATCCGAAGTTGAATATTAATTGAAAGCTAAACACTTCCAGATGGAAGCCGCAGTGTGCATTCTTCGCGCTGCAGTAACGCTTATGTAATTAAAAGCATTCTCTGGAAGCGCAGAGTTCCTCTCAAAACCCGCGCAATTATATAACACAGTAATTGCGGCGATGAAGTTTATCGAGGAACTGGCGCGCAACTTTCCTGCGCCAGAAACTTTATAATGCCATGGACAACAAATTAGTTATACCGTAGAGATTTCGTCCTATATCCGCTAATAATGAAGGCTCTAATAATCATTTAGCGATTGTAAACTATTGCAATATTTAAAAAAAAAGGAAACTTGGGCGACTATAATAAAATAGGAGAGTTCCGTGAACAGAGTGTCTGTATTAGTAATCGATAATTAAAGTTGCACCGTAACGGTTAGTCACCGTTATCAGTCGACAGATACATAGCCGGTTTTTTAAATAATTTATTCAGCCGCCACGAATCCGTGACTTTTAACGAACACGCTAAAAAATTACAGTGTAATTTACTACCGGGGTTATCTCGAAGAAGCGAACAACAAATTACTCGTATCGCGAACTTAACAGCCCGCACAGAATTTTCGCCCGATCGTAAACCAGTTCCATGACGAAAATCCTCCAATTCGATAGCATGCCCTTGCCTAGCACAGGCAATTCCCCGAAACGCCGAGCGACCCATCCAAACAAAAACAACTACGTACCTGCAACGTCGGGCATAATGGGCTCCGATACCCTCGAAACCGTGAATCGCACGGTGCGTCAAGTGATACCCGTGCAGCCGTAATCGCGACTGAAAGAGACTCTAAATTCTGCAGCGCCAAAAAAAAAAGCAGCTGATACATTATGAACCCAACATTTCATTCCTACGATCCGTTGACACGCGTAGGATCACGCAAGCGGGGGCTATGTAAAGGCGAAACCACACATTTGGCATTCGGCGAACGCCGAATATGCATTCGACATTTATTCGCTTATTCGGCAAATGATGAGGGTTTCTATGATCGAGAATGATCTCGAACCACGAACATGTGATAATCAGCGAATAGCGAACATTTGTCTGCATTTGCTTAGCGAATGGCGAATGTGTGAACGCCCCTTAAGGCGATTTAAAACGCAAAGCCTGAACCGCCAGTTGAACATGATTCCTCGTAGCGCCAACGTTTTTTCTACCCATTGTCATCGCGGATCCGCGCGTATCATTGTGATCCGCTGGCCAGGGCGAATGGAGCAGGCGAGGTTAAAAGCGGGTTGAGTTAAGGAAGGCACACGTACCTGTCGTCGTGGAGTCGCTTCAGGTCGGTCATCTCGCGCTCAAACTTGAACTTTGACACCTCGCAGAGCAGGGCGTCTCGCTCGCCGATGACCTCGTTGAGCTCCCGCTGCAGCCTCTCGATCTCCGCATACTGCCGGCTGATCAGTTGGTTCTTCTCCTCGAGGATGCTCTCGACGTCGGGGTCCAGGAGACCGGCCGGGTCACCGACACTGCCCAGCGCCGCGCTCATACCGTTTGTTTACTTTCACTGAGGCCGCGCGCTGGCTCGCGCATACGCACCCACCGCACACACACGCGCGCGCTCCTCGGTGTACCGTCTTTCTCTGCGCGACGGCGATCACTGTCCGTTTATCAGCGCCCGACGGGGATCACGAATGACGCGCGGCACGTTTATCGGAACGCGGCACACGCGGGTACGCCCCCGACCCCATACTAACGCGAATACCACACGGAGCAGGACGGCTTCACCGTGGACAAATTCGCGACGACACCGTCCGACGACGCAACACCGTTTCACCGCGTGCCCGCCATCTTGACACTCGTGCCCCCTCTCCGGCTCCAGGCGGTCCCCATTCGCTACCCGTCCCTTCAATTCTCCTGCTGGACAGAGGGGCCCTGGCACGCGTGCGCAACGCGCCGGAACTGGAGTGGATGCGCGCTGACCGTCGCAGGTAGCGCTATCTCGACGCGCCGCAACGAAACGCGTTGTGTCTCGTCAATAACTCAACGATGGGGATTCCGTGATTTCTGGTTCAAAATCCCTTGGCGGGATTTAACTTGGGCAGCGGGGAGAGATTTATCTCTTTCTATTCTCATGTAGGATTATTTGATGGTAGTGTGAGGGGTAAATGGTCTGTAAAGCTACTTGCAGAGCAATTTAATCGGTGGGAAGATAATTTCAAATAAGATTTGATGGGGAGTTTAAATGATCCATTACTTTCCGTGCGCTTCTATATTCTTAGGAATTCCTTATAAACGTAGTTAAGATACTGAACCGATAATAGAGACTCAAGCAAATTCTCATCGCCTAATTAAAAGAATTCCACCAAACAGGTTGGTTCCTTAGGATCTTGGTTAATTTTTCAAATTTTGTACGATATTAGTAAGATCGAGACGATAGTTCAATAAATCTCCGATTACAGTGCCGCCGCGACACCCCCGTTAAATTTTGCACGCCTATTGAGAGCTCGCGAAAATCCCGATACCATCCGAGCAGAGCACGCGTTCTCCGCGTTGCAAAAATAGGTTATCTTCCTACGTCGCGTTTCACTCTCGGTACTTTCGTCCTGGCAGGCGGCTGGCGCAGAGTTTCGCCTGCGGAACGTGGGGGAGAGACGTGTGGCCGCCCCGTTCGCGAATTGCACGTTATTTTAATTCCGCGCTCGGTGCTGCGTGGGTGAAAGGACTGGAGCCAAGGACGACGTGGTCGCTCGCGGGACACGAGATCGACGGCCCAAGGAAGAGGGACAGCAAACCCGATCCCCGTCCTTTAGCAAGAGACCGACCTTAACGACGTCGCGGGCCAGCGATAACGAAATAACAGACACAACACGCGGGGACAGAGCGTTGTAAACACAAGGAGGGAGGATGACAGTGCGCTGGGGACAGGTTCGAATCGCTGCGAATAATGTGAACCATATTTCCTCGAGTGCGATGCTTAGGTTATCTCGTCGGATTTCCATCGAGATCGGCGGACGATGAGATACTATGGATATTTATCGGGACGGACTTTCTGAATTCACGGTCGTTTCTCATCTGTCGGAACTTTCACGGGCTACCCTCGGAAATAGTTGATACGCTCGCGGCGATTAAAGGGGCGTGCATGACTTGAGTCAGGTTAAGTCATTCTCCGAAGCGTTCTCCGCACTTTCCCCCTCCCACCCACCCTCCCTCCACTCTCTCCCGCGGAAATTGTTGCTCCGATTTCTGCTGATTTTGAAAACGGGGTATCAACCGTTTCTCGTCACCGTATCGAGATATCAAAGCGATTTATGTAACCGCGCGAGAACGAGGATCCAAGTACAGATCGCATGTGAGAGAGTCACTCGAACGGGCAGAAGTTTGTAATAAAGAACAATGGAACGATAAGTGGGAGATCGCTGAACCGAAGGAGACCGTCGGAAGAGGGAGATGTTACCGATCGTTCTGTCGCCGCTATAATTTGTAGTCGAAAAGTAAAGCCCGTCGAGTGTAGTTCGTTTAGTTAGAAGGCTCTGTCTGCGATAGATCGGTGCGAATGAAAGGAGACGCTTCGTTTCCGTTAAGTAAGGAGTCCGAGTAAGCGTGGGTTTACTTTCGGAAGCACGGTGCTAATGATACACGACTAGGATAATCGTTTATTAAGATTTTCTATAGTAATTTATATTTATTTCGAGATACTGTACAGGGGAATTAAAGGAACTCGTACTCTAAGCAAGCTTCAAACTATCCGTACTTTTACTTTTCGAATCTTCGTCGAACAAAGAGGATCGCAGTTTCGAGTGTACGACAATCGATATTATGTTCTCGAATGTCTGTAATTCTGTTGCGGCTTCCGGCGATCGTTGGATCATGTACGCTTAAGAACGAATCGTGGCGAGTAGGGTATAACAAATGTTAAGCTGTGATGTTATATGGTGTATTTTAAACGTAGTGTTCGTGCCATTCCTTTCGTACGCGAGACACTGGCCACAGTTAATGCCTCGTGAGCGTCCTTACGAGAATTATAGAAATTTAGGACCCCCTTAGAAGAAAGTCGCCTTTTAGTCGAATTCTAAAGAAGGCTCCGCAGAGATTCGTTTCAATCATGACAGAAATCACCATTCACGATTTGCAGAATCTACTCGTATACTTCTCGAAGAACACTTATCGAGCTAAAGATGCGGACAACACGGTGAGTTATCGTAAATCTAGTTGAAGGCCCAGCGCAGAGAGTTGCGATGCTAAAGGGCAGTTTTGTTCCAGAGTCAAGCAATCATGCAAAGATGCCTGCTGCTCACCGACTTGGATTACAGTCACTCTATAATCAATAATAACGGAGGTGATTACAGCGCACACTATCCTAGCCACCTAATCATTCTAGATTACGAGAAGTACAGGAATTCGAATACGTGTGATACGCCGCCGCCACTGCCACGCACAACAGAGACTATATACGAGACCGTATATGACCATAATAAATTAAAGGAATTGATAAAGAGCGCTAGATTCGCCAGGTGTCGTTCAAGATTTCCACTGCCAGTGATATTGTATAAAGGTAGACGCGTATGCAGATCGGCCACGTTGTCCGGCGGACCAGAGATTTACGGTAGATCTGGGCTAGATTATTTATTTGCTGGTAGCGAGGCGATGGTAGACGAGGCTCGCGGTGGTGACTCTGTACTTAGCGACTGGCAATTGTTCGACAAAGTTAGGCACCAAGATATCAAGCTCCTGAAGACGCTTAATGTAGGGACAATTATTGATTTCATGGTTGAGAAGAAGAAGGTCAAGTTTGGAATGAAGTAAGTAAATGATTATTAACGGGCAGTTTCGGTCTAGAGCCCATAAAAATCTTTAGGAATTAATTAAAGGAAAACTATTACATATAATTTAATGGGACTTTTTGCAGCGTATTAAGGATATCTGAAACTATAGAAATAAATTTTTTGCCTTATAATTAATCATTGCAGACGGCACTGGGGAGTCGTTAAAGTCGAGGCGTCAAAAAATTCTCGTTCGTGGACTAAGCAGTAAAAATTACAAGAAGTAACATTTTTCGAGGAGAACATTGTTCTCGAATTAATTTCAATGATCTTATTTGTTTCTTACATATCTTGTAATGTTATGTAGTTGTTTTGTTGCTCTCAAACACCTATAAATGTTCATAAAATATGACACATGAGCAAGAATATTGGTTTTCCTCTTAAACAGTACTGTTTGGAAATTTGAATTTATATGATTATAATGCTCAACGGTTCGTTCTGGCCATATCTCTTTTCACCTTCTAGATGTTTTGGGGTTGTCTACTATTTACCTAAGTCTCCTTCCAACCGACTCGCGTGTCGCACGTTTGTTTTCGAGCGTTACGACTTATTATTTTCAATAGCTCTCGCAGTATTCGTTTTTGTACATTGAATCTTTCCTTGATAATGGTCTAAATTAAGACCGAAACGTTGGAAATTTATATAAATATTAAATTAATTGCAAAATAGCTTGATTGTTAATGTTTTAAAGTGACCGAACCAATGCGCCGAAACCATATCTATTTTTCGAGGAAATAACGACACTTGCAGTTTGAAATCACTTTTTCCCTATCTTTTTCGTCCTTTCAACGCCTTTAAAAATTACAAATTTTCATTTTTTTTTTTTTTTAAATTTTACTGTCCCGTCCACGAGCCAGAAGTATATTCTTCAAAATAAAAAAAGTTTCAGTTGAATCGGATAACTTTTCGAGATACAGGTTCCACCGATTTTAAGAACACTGTTTCGAGAAAAACAGTGGCGTTACCCATGCATTTGCCGCTACTCAAAAAATCCTTTTAAACACGTATTCTGAAAAAGTTGAACATTCGAAAAATGAAATAAAAAAAAATCGATTGTTAGACCTGAATTCTCCCCTTAAGAAACAACCTCCCCGTTGTTTTTAAAGCTCTTTTGTTCGTTACTCAGCGTGACTTCCTCGGAGAAAGTGGACAAGGAGAAGAGGTACTCGGACTTCACCCTAATCTCACTGCCGTACCCTGGATGCGAATTCTTCAGGGAGTTCCGAGAGAACGATTACCTGGCCAAGGGTTTGGTGTTCGATTGGTCTCAGACCCACGTGGACGCGCAGATCGGCGTCCCGGAGGACTCGATATCTAATCAGCTGCGAATCAATTGGGAACAGTACCAAGTCTGGGATCTAGTCAAGCTTACTCAAAATTATTTAAAACTGATATTAAGATACTTGAGCGACAGCAGTAGCGGAATACTGATACACTGCATCTCAGGTACGTGTCACCGGTTAGAAACGAGGAGAAACAACCTAACAAACTTCTGATGTAACGAGCATTCCCCGCAGGTTGGGATCGCACACCGTTATTCATCTCGCTGCTGAGGATAAGCTTGTGGGCCGATGGCGCGATCCACACGTCGCTGAACGCCTACCAGATCCTCTATTACACCATAGCGTACGACTGGATGCTGTTCGGCCACGACCTGGAGGACCGGCTGAGCAAGGGGGAGGAGATATTCTTCTTCTGTTTCTACTTCCTGAAGCACATACACGACGAGGAGTTCAGCATCCACCCGCGCCACAGCCGATCTAGGCACACGGTCCTGCGGAACGACAGCGACTCCCAGTTGGACAACGTGATGTTCGATAGTGAGTCGGTAGTGACGCTGAGCTCGGTCAGCTCCAACTTAAGTCTGAATAGCTGGTGTAGCTCCGTTAGCCAGAATAGTAGGGATAGTCAAGATAATAATCCACCAGCGGTGTTTCATTGTGCTTCCACGGAGAGCCAGGACGACTGCCACAGCAACGGGTACGTGGACTTTCGATCGGCCCTTCCCTTAATCGATACTTCACTAGGGCTGGGACTATTCCTCGAATTTTTCGATATTCGAATATTCGAATACTTCAGTTGCTCAATTGTTTGGCGAATATAATTCGAATACTATTCGAATATTTGAGCATTCGAATACTATTCGAATATTTGAGCATTCGAATATCCAAGTATTCGAATACTATTCGAATATTTGAGCATTTGAATACTATTCGAATATTTGAGCATTCGAATACTATTCGAATATATGAGCATTCGAATACTATTCGAATATTTGAGCATTCGAATACTATTCGAATATTTAAGTATTCGAATACTATTCGAATATTTGAGCATTCGAATATCCAAGTATTCGAATACTATTCGAATATTTGAGCATTTGAATACTATTCGAATATTTGAGCATTTGAATACTATTCGAATATTTGAGCATTCGAATACTATTCGAATATTTGAGCATTCGAATACTATTCGAATATTTAAGTATTCGAATACTATTCGAATATTTAAGTATTCGAATAGTATGGTGTGAATTATAAATCAAGTTATTTCGAATACTTAAATATTCGAATAGTATTCAAATGCTCAAATATTCGAATAGTATTCGAATACTTAGATATTCGAAGTTTATTCGTAGCATTCGAATACTTGTAAAATATTCGAATATTAAATTATTCGAATAGTCCCAGCCCTATACTTCAGCCCTAACATTGGCTCCTCGTCTAGGAACGTTGTGCCATGGTCATTCTATCCCTCTCCGAACAAAGAGGGCATGGCTCACGGGTCAAGATCACCACTACCCGCGAACAGGACCTCGCCTGTGGCGGTCCCCGTGCCCGGGCGTCTTCGGCAACGAAACGACTCGTCGTCGTTGGGCGGCTCTTGGCAGATGATATCGGGGACCGGCAGCCTGCGCGGTTCCACCACGGCCAACGCACCGCTCGCGGACGGCTCAACGTCTTCTAGCTTAGTCTGCAAACCCCTTTGCGAAACCTGCTCGGGACACGCGTCTCAAGAGTCGAGCACAACTATCATCGAGGACGAAGCGTGCGCGTTGCTGCCGCAGTAAGTAACACTTCCGCTACGAAGAACTCTACCGATCTTATCGCTGGAACTGAAGCGCGGCGATTCCGCTTGTTCCAGAACCCGCAAGGAGAAGCTGCAGTGTCTAAGGAGAATATTTTATAACGCTTATAGCCATACCGTTGGGTTTCGGATGAAGGACAACTCGGAATCGAGCGGCTTCGGGCAGCTGCTCGGCAACTTCGCCGAGAAAGTAGGGATCCTTTCCGTTCAACGCACATCCTTGTGACTATAACACGTGATTCATCCCTTCCCGCGATCATGAGTTCGATTGTTATTGATTGTTCGATTCAATTGAGAATTTTATAAGACGCAATGAGAATGAAATGATTGTACATTATCGTTTATGTGAATAACACATTGTTATACAAGGGCGTGTATACGCGTGACATGAATAAAAGAACTTGATATTTTTGTATATATACATATACATATATATATATATATATATATATATATATATATATATATATATATTTACATGTATATACTTATGTAAGTACTTGTGCGTCTACTCGTTCGCTTTACGATTTATCACATGTGTATTTGTTACCGGCGTCTGTATGAAACTGCTACTAGCACAGATGCGCGGTACATAGCGTTTAAAGAAGAATTATAAAAATGTTAAAACGTACGAAAGAGTAACTCTAGTGAATCATTTACCCTTAACTCATTAATAGATCGAGCTGAAGAGCAGCCGCGTGCTTTATTATTCAGTGATTTATCATTCTAGCAGCCCGCACGTTTACAAATTCATCACGTGCACGATTCTGGAAGGCTCGACGTGCTCCCTGCACAGAGGACACTGCGGTTTAGCGTTCAACCAGTCGGCGAGGCAGAACCAACAGAACAAATGACCGCAGGGCGTGGTGGTTGTTGGAACATTCTCGAGGCATAACTGACACGTTAATCTAGTATGCTTCTCGTCCAATGCAACATACTTCTCGCTCTGGCTCTCGCTACTATCGGTTCGCCAAATTTTCAGTAAACACTGCGCGAGCGTAGCCATTCCCAACAATCTTAAGCCCCAACTAATACCATCGGTTGGGCGCTGGCCGTACACCTTCAAAAAATGTAATAGAAGATGAGTGGACTAGCTTCGGAAGGGAAACGTTATCTAGAAAATTACCTTCGCGTAATCTATCCCTGCTACTCTTTTACCTAGGCTGTAATATCGACCGTACATGTAAAATAGTCCCTTGTGGATCAGTATGAAGGTTGGTATCAGACTACAAGCCTTTGCTACGAATGCATTTAGAAACCTAGCAGCCTCGGGGGTGAATTGACTGTGAGGACGATTCACGGATAACTGTAATCGTTTTAACATTCCCAGCAACGCCTTTTCCCCGAAACATTCCAAGATCACCGATACTACCCTCGCCTAACAACACGAATACCAGATATTAGTAAGATATCCCTGGCTAGTTAATCTCGATACTTGAAATACACACGAGCAACGATGGAACTTTATGAGCTCCCAAATTGGCCTGTACGATGCCCGTGTACTCTTCCCCCAGTGTTTGATTCCCCATTCCCGATGTGAAGAAGAAATAAATCAGCCTGAATGGTACGTCAGAGTGGGCGAAAGGCAAAAGGCCCCTTTCCCTTCCGATCATCTGCACGAGGTCTATAACTTTCTGTCGCAAGTGTTTGACGAAATCATCGTCCCTTTGATACGACCTCAGAATTTCTGCCTGACTCGCAGATTTTAACACGCGATTGCGTTTCCTCGCTTCCATTGTTGGCGGGTAGTTTTCTTTGGTAATACAGTCACGGGGGCTCGTGAAATTCTTTAGAGATTACGTAGAACGATACTTGTCAATAGCGGCGAAGGAAACTTGCGAGTAACGCGAACATAACCTCTAGTATTCAAATGAATCTTATCAACTTTCGGTTATCGGTGTTTAATGGTACGATTATAGCGGAAATGATAAGTACCTGGTATCTAGTAAATACAGAAAGAGTAATGTGAGATCGCTTAAATTGGTTACGGGAATTAGAATAAAGCGCCAAAACAGCTTTAGGCAATAGCGGGGCTAAATAACGTTCATGCGCAGTTGTGACCATAGTTAATAGACTTCGGTAAATTCATTTCTTGAAATGATTCTATTTTGCACCGCTTTAATTTTATTAAACGTTTCATAATTTGCTTAGATATGCTATTTGAACAATAATACTGATTATTTTTCTATTTTTAATGAGAAACTTGTCGAATATAAGAAGTATCCTTAAAATTGATGAATTCTTCTATATAAATGTTTGGACGATTTATTTTTTAGGATTCTTTGAATTTGTTATGCGAAATATAGAAAATAGGAATAAAAAAACTTACCAACATCGCGACGTACCCTCGGGAGCAGGAGGTGGAGCACACAAGAATTAAAATTCTTTAGCGATTCATAACACAATCAACAATCGACCGACACAAGTGAATAAGTACACTCGAATTATAAGTGTTACGACTGTAAAAACGAAAAGCGTCTGTTATTAAAAACATTTAAATACGAGCACGAGCGATTTCCTAGACAAGAAACACTAATAGTCCAGTAGCTCCTAAAAGCCCGCGATTACTTTCCCGATTTGAAATTCGTATTAGGGCGGCTCGTATGAAACCTCGCTTCTTCAATGAGTATCAACTGTGTGCAATATTTCGCATCTTAAACCCTTAATTGCACTATGTTCTCACGTTTTCCTCGCTAGCTTCGCTCCAACAATTTAAACCGTTTAAATTATGAACGATTGAAGTATGACTACCAACAATTCACGCTCGAACCGTGACACGCCCACGTGACCGGAAGTCCTGGGGCATTAATAATTACCACAGAAAACCTATCAATCTCCTAAAATTCCATTCAATTTTAAGCATTTATTTAAACGCATACAAGGAACTTAAATGCACATTATTCGCAGATCCTCATAACTAAATACAGATTACTCTATTCGCCATCTATAGTCTACTCCAGCGGTTCTCAACCAATGGTACCGATAGCTGGCGGTAGTGGAGAATTTATGCAATATACACTGTACTACTGTACAGTCTCAAATTCCTATTTGCACAGAAGACATATTTCGTTGATGGTACTGAAATTTTTGGATTCTAGTTTTAGTATTAAACGTCTATGAGAAGGTTGAGAGCCACTGATCTACTCCGCCACCAATTCGACCAGGCGAAAGGTCCCAAAAAGTGTGAGGTTCGATCTAAATTTCCCATAAAGCTACGCATTCCAAGCTGAAATCCCCTCGCGTTATATAATTCCTCAATAAGAACGGAGTTCAGTGCGCGCCAATCGAATGGTCCTCCAGCTACCGACCAATGGCGTCGGCGTCCATCGGGTAAGGCAGACTCGCGGCGGTGACGCCGCGTCGAGCTTGCCGCTCGCCGAGTATTCGCTGGCATAGTCACGGGCAGAGGGCGAAGCGGCGAGCGAGCAGAGAGGCATCGCCCTAGATAACGGTAGAATCGTGGGCTGGTGTCGTGCTGATTTTCCGCGAGAGCGCAGGGAATCTTCTCGAGGAGGAGATCGCGTACGAGCCTCGATATTCGCGCAAGCAGAGAAGCGTCGCGCGTTTCGCAGCCGAGGTTGGCCCCCCCGGGTGGTTACGGCCCCCTCCCCCCCACCCCAGTGAGTACGTATTATCCCCCGCTGCCCGTCGGCGACCGATAGAAGTGCAGGACCCCTGGGCCCCCTATTATCTGCCCGTTTTGGTGCGGCCGCGGCGCGATATCGCGGCGACGATCCTCGATCGAGTGCGGAAATTCCACGGCTCAGTGACACGCTCGCGGGTCCTTCCTTTCGCTCCATCGTCCCGTGCCAGCGTGCAACCGGATCCTCCCATCGGCGCTCGATGTGTCCGCCACGGCGACGGGACGACGAACCGTGCACAGGAGTAGGAAGCGAGTAATCTGCCGGAGAGGAGAGGATCTCTCTCTCGGACAGATTGGGACACGGCGGCGACGGGTGGAACAGAGACAGAGAGGAGGGCAGAGGAGGACCAAGGAGGACAGAGTGCGCGACGGAGGGCCATTAGAGCGAGGACGGGTGGAGAGGGCACGGGGACAGACGGAGTGCAGGATTTCCACGGGTGTCTCGAAGGCGCAAGGTAAGGGGGTATACAAGCCACCAATGTCTTTATCGGGGATATCTGTCGCTTCTAAAAATTGAAAATGAAACAGCACGCAGGACACGCCGCCCCGTGTGAGGTCTTTGTGGCGTGGCACGCCAGTCGAGCGCCGCCGGAAATCATGCACGGTGGCCGCCCGCGCGTTTTTCTCAGGCGGTGCCCCGCCGCGGATACACCGTGTGGATTTTTCGCGAGCCCGCAGTGCCCGCGTCCATTTTCTCGCCTGTCTTTACGCACAGACCAGCGAACCGGCCTGACCGAGTGTTATTCCGCGAATCGCGGCGGAACGTGGCCGATCCGAGCACGCGCCAGTCTTTCTAGTGTCAAATAGTGGTGTTGCTGGGCCTCGAACCGGGGCACCGAGCTCCCCGTATAGGTTAGGTTCGCGCACCTCGTCTGGATCTTCTTATCGAGCAGTCACGATAAACGCTGGCGAGCGAGCGCGAGAAACGGAAGCCAGGAACGCACTCGCAAGGACGGGCATCGCGAGCCAGAAGTTGGTAAATTGTCGCTTCTCAAACAGAATATAGGTTATTTTGCGTTTAAGTCTTGTCATTGTGTTTCTGGGGCGTACTGACTCTACTTGCATCTACATTGCACTCGTGTTACTTCTTCTAATCAGCTGCGCTGTGGGCTGTTAGGCTTGCGATGCTAAATGGAACTAGCGTTGTGACTTCAGCTTTGTCGAACGTGCTGATGGAGTCCGTAGGTGTACTGGGTCGTTTGGAGCTAGTGGATTCTCAGTCTGGTGTTGTTCGAGGCAAATAGCAGAGAGTACTGCGTACTGGAGTATTTGAGGTCTCAGGCGAAGCGCTGGTTTATTGCAGTTTAAGGTAGTTGGTCCCAGAAGCGTGCGACAAAGTGGAGAATTACTTTTGAAGTACTTGGCTTATTTGGATAGGAAATTACTAGGTACTCCTTAGATTAGCTTATCAGTTAATATCTCTTGAGAGTCGATATCTTCACTGTGTTTCTTAGTTCCCTGTACTTATTCAAACCGAAACGCACTACTTTCCTTTGTTCGCTCTTCAAATGCGCTTTCGTATTCCATTTCCAATGCTTCTACCTCAGCTAGCTACGTATTATACTTATTTCTCTTGCCACAGTGCTTCAAATACTTGAAAAGCTTCTACAATATAAAACACATCTAGAAAATGAACAAAGGAAACTTTCCTGCGCAAAGTATTCTTTATTCTAATGCCCTTAAGTTCACACAGCGCATTGAGAATGCTACTTTATTCTCATTCCCTTGGGCCACCCACAGTCGAAAACAGTTTCAACTACCGCCATCTCGAATTTTACCCAGCTCTGCTGGAGTCTCAATGACTTTTCCCGTTTCGTCTTCCTGGCTGGCCGGTGATTCACGTGAGTCACTGGCGTCGCAGGAAGTGACTCGAGAAGAAAGAAAGCCAGGCAACGTGCGAGGCTTTGCGCCTCGAATATTTTGTTTCTCTCGCGTCGGGAGGCGACGCCGCGCACGGAATTCTCGCGAACATTAGCCGCCGTCTAATCTATCCACGCGTTTCTATAGTAACTTTCGCGCGGAGTGCGCGTTTCGTGGGATAGCTCGGATCGCGGCGTGGCTTTTCACTGCAAGGTACAGCCTCAGTATTTTCTCTCTCTCTCTCTCTCTCTCTCTCTCTCTCTCCCCCTCTCCCTCTCTCCTGCTAACAGTTACCCTTGGCGCCCGTTGACGCTGAATCGGCGAAGATAAGCCGATGCGGATTATTGTTGACACGGTTCGACGACAGTGCTGGGAGCGCGGCTAATTACTGGTCGCTCGTTTGAATCGCGGTGACGAAGAATGCAGCGGCGCGTGTCACGTGACCTGTAAATTCTGACTTCGATAGGCGTCGAGCTTTCCGCCTAGTCCCTGCGCATAGTACATTTGCTAGGGCGATTCGGTGACCCGTGTAGGCAAATTAATCCGAATCAATCGCGTCGAACCACTGCTGCATTTGAAAATATGTTAACCTCTTTCGAACCTCGAATTACGAACCTACATTTTGGTAATTATATTTTTTGGAATGCTGGATCGTTTAGAGATATATTTGTGAAACATTCTTTGGTCGAGTGTAATGCCCATGCTTGTTGCAGAGCAGCTCGTTGCCCGTGAAATTAAACAGTTCCAAATGATTGGCTACGCGCCGCTCGTGCCGTTACATTTCCTTATTTGCTTTTTAGTACTGTTTCGTCATGCTCCGCGATATACATACGTGTTTGTGCGCGATATTTGGTATCGATATCATTCGGATTCTCTTGCTCTTGTTGCTTTTATGTTTGCTGCACGCTACATCATGCCTGGAAATATACATCAAATCTGCCACTGTTTTTTTAATTCTCGCGTTCCACGCTCCACTGAAATTCGATCCTTATCGAGAGATAGGAAACAAGAGAGAGATTTGTCGACACAGTTCGGGAAGCCGTCTTTATTCGACCTATTTTTCCGTTACATTTATTTCTCCGCGAAATAAATCAAATCTCTCGAGCCGCTTTTAGGAATTTTTACGGGCCCACTGATTTACGATGCTCGCGATTGTATTCAAATAAAATATTACACAGTTTTATTTATCCTATCCGGAAAAAGTGTGCTCGAAATAAAATGGAATTTAATTCCACGAAAATAAGGCTTTTTGCCTCGGCACCGATAGTCCCGCGCGAAATTACTATTACGTTCACTTGGCGTGGCGGGGAATGACTCATAAACTAATGCAATCATTTGTAACGCCGACGGTACGAGAAATGACGTAACGAAAGCGTATCGCGTCATATCCGCATTGCTCTAGTATTATTTTCGTATATTTAATCGGTCGACAGTGGCACTTGCCGCGATTCAATCTAATCTCCCATACATTTTACACATCAACTACCGTGATTCCGTTAATTCCATTTCCCAATTACCCTCCACGCCATAATTCCTCAATTAAAAAAAAAACCTCAAAAGAAAGATCATTCTAATTTTACATCGTTTTTACACCACCGCTACAATTCCCACTCTCCATAAAAAAAATTAATTCCCTTTCTGCCTCGCGCTGTAAAAAAAGTTTCTTTGAGAAGCGTCGATTATCGGTCACGTTTGACAGAAGGAGAAAGAGCCCAGAATAAATTAGAGACGAGAGTCAATATTCTAGTGATATTGCGAGGGGCAGAAAAAAAAAAAGAAGAATCTGACGGGAGGTGAAATTGCATTCCTTTCGTATCAGAATCCAAGGCCTCCTTTGCAGTGATCCAGCTAGAAGGACGGTAAATTACAAGCGGCCTACGGTTTAAACGGTTACGGAAGCGGCGGTATATATCGTTCGTGGCACTTGTGCCGTATATTTCAAAGGGCGATACGTCGCCGGTCGCGGCTAAAAGGGTTGATATAGATGCACGGCGTTATGCTCTGTAATCGATAGTTTCGGACCAGCCGGAGCCACCTTCTCGATCGGGATGGTATGATCACACCGCCGGCCGAGTTAAACGCCTAAATAAGCGTCGAGCCTGCGATTCGTTTGCACTACAGTTTGAAAATTCATTTTGCAAGGGACCTCGTTTATACAGGTTGCCCAAAGATCGGCGTGCACGCGCGCAGTCTCCAGTCAATGACGCCTCTAACCGGCCAGCAAGAATGACTCAACTCTGAAAACGATACTAGGCGCGACTTTGAACTCGACACCGCAGACTGCAGGTTAAAATCCATACGATTCCACCCCGTTACGTTCTAGGCGGCCGATGATACAGCGTCGAGTATCGATCTGTCGAGGCGGAGAAATCTGAGCCCGCGTTACGCGCGGATCTCGGTCGATCCCTCGGACGTGTTTAGAGTAGGCGCGAAAGATATCGGTGGCTCAAGGTCGCTGAACGGCGGGACCCCCCACCACGGCGTCGCTTTCGCCCCGCCCAGTATTGTGTTTGAGCGGTGCAACGCAAAAATCGGGGGCAAATCGTGATTAGGGGGCGTTCTTGAGGGGTTAGGCGGCCGAAAAGAGGCGAATGTTTGTGAATTTTTTTTGAAAAAGCGGAAGCTAATATTTTTACAGAACTTTTGGCACTTAAAGAAAATTTGGTAATTTTTTCGTATAAAAATATCTACGTTTATAATAAAACAACAAGCGATATCCAAGAAGCCTTTTTAAAAATTTGGTTTTGCGGTGAACACTGCCATTCGGAATCAGAGTATCAAAAATAAAAAAATAAAAAAAGATTTCGTTAGTATATTAATGTATCCTCTGATTAACGGAGGGAATTTCCGAAATATTAATTTAAAACAAAATGGCGGCTATTTAAAGTTGCGATCCTGATTTTCTCGGACAAAAATCACGACAAAATTAAATTACGTAAGGGTAATTTTGGGGATTTTTTAACCCCTCCCTCCTGTAGTATAAGAATTTGAAAGATTTTATGTTCCAACCCTCTACCACCCTTCCGTACGTAATATTTTTTACATTTCATTTGTTAAATTATTAAATCGGTTTCAGGAAATTCAAACTAAAATTTTTGGATCATTAATAACAGAAATTATGTTTATTGAATATTAGCCCTCTCCCCCTTTGTAAGAAAACGTAAGAAATTTGCGACCCTCTCATGTTTTTGAACTTCGCAATGGCATCAGCAAAGCAAAATGAGACGAAAGTGTGCAGCGGAATTTATTCGTCCAGGCCTTCGTTTTTCAGAAAAACGGCTTTGAAAATTGGGCGAGGTAGTTGTGGAGTGGCAGTGGTTCCCAAGTGGATGAATTATATGTATATGAGAACCACCACTGCACCGACACAATTTTAAACCTCGATTATCTCAAAAAGTAGAGGTCGAATCAAAAAACTGTGTCCCACATTTTCGACGTATTTTTGAACGGGGAATCGAACCCAGTAATCGTTTTTTAAATACAACGACCAGGATCCTCTCCACGGACTGTTTACTCAGGTTATGTAATCGGTTAGCCGCGCGAAGACGATGAGCATTGGATAAGCCACCTTTATTTACATAGCATTCGCGCGTTTAGAAAGGATTAACTGTGTGGCGAGAATTTTTGCAACATTCTCCCAAGAATCCATATTTCTCCATCGCCGAGTTAGCATCAAATTGGAATGAAAGCAATGACAAGTTTAGTAGTACTAAAACCGCGGGAAATTCAAAAGGGAACACGTTTGCAGTGTAGTCGCGATAGTTAAGAATGGGAGGCACCAACAGTTGGATGCTTTCGATAGTTGGAGAACGTAGGCAATTAAAACCGCCTTCGTTAATGAGAGTCGAGCACGCGAGTTTCCCTCGAAAAGTATTTAATTTTTAATCGCCGCGGTCAATTGGACGGTCTCGACGAACCAAAACACGCTCGGGAACGTTTTGCCGCTGATCTTTGCGGAATTTCGCAAGCGTGCTTCGACCGGGGAACGTGTTATCGCGTTCCCTGCCCAGAAACGGGCTGACGGCAATGAATCATCGAAAGCGAAGCTATCGAAAGAAAAATAAAGCACGAACGGTTAGATCACTACTTCTCCATTGCTTGGGCGATATAAACGGAGGCGCGACCTTCGAGAATTTGCGAACTCAGAAGCATCGTTCTGTTTTCTCTAGAACATGTGTGATAATGTTTCCTTCGAAGACACACACTGGCACTTCATTTTATATCGTTTTCTTTTTATCACTATCATCGCTATCTGGCACTGTGCGACGGTCCAATCGAGTGTGTTCGAAAGATAGGGGATTAAAGCAGCTGGAGTTTCTAGCGGCGAATGCTTGGCAGCTCGTTGGAGGTGAAAAATGCAACGGCACACGTTGGACAAATGATGACTTATCGAGGGTATAGGGGTTTAAAGGGAGGCCCCTTTGCCAGCCACGAGGTTCACGAACCCCCATGACTCATTTCGCGTCACGCAATGACACCGGGGCCGTGTAAGCCCCACAATTTTCTTACTTGCTGGCCGTGCAACGCATCGACGCACGGCGCTTCCAAGAACCGACGATATCGGTCCCTTCCCCTTTCATGTTTTTCTGTCCGGCTTTTCGACGCGATAACCCCTATAACCGGCTGATTTTGCGGTGAGAAGCGAACGACTCGCTTCGCGGCGATTTTTATTCGCCTCGCTCGACCGGGAATCGAGGAGAATAGGATCCCCTGGCTGGGTTGTTAGCGAGGTTACTAGTGGGGAATTTATCGGGTGGATGTGCTACAGTGAATGGGCTGGGTTCGGTATTAATTGTTGTTGGGATGTGCCATTGAATGTAGGGGTGCCTAGTTTTTGAGGTCTAGAGATAAAGGTAGATTGTTTTAGGGGTGTGAATTTGAGAATATGGGGATCTATTGATTGGTAGTTGTGGGGACTTTGTTTTTGGGACTTGGGAACAAGGATACCTAGGTTTCGAGATAGGGAACTGAGAATCCCTAGTTGTGGGGACCCAGAACTAAAGATTTTTAGGTAAAGGAATCTAGAATTAAAGATCTCTAGCTGCGGGCATCCCAGCACTAGGGATCCCTAGTTATGGGGACCCAGAACTATGGCGCCCTAGTTGTGTCGGTCAGTCACTAGGGCCCCTAGTTGTGAGATATAGATCTAAGGGTCCCTAGTTGCATTTGGCCGACCACTAGGGATCCCTAGTTGCACTGACCGACCACGAGGGATCCCTAGTTGCACTGGCCGACCACTAGGGATCCCTAGTTGCATTGGCCGACCACTAGGGATCCCTAGTTGCACTGACCGACCACGAGGGATCCCTAGTTGCACTGGCCGACCACTAGGGATCCCTAGTTGCATTGGCCGACCACTAGGGATCCCTAGTTGTGGGGATGTAGTACTAGTGATCTTTAATTGTAGGGGCCTAGAATTAAGGATATTTGAATCTGAAGTTTCCTAGCTTTAAACATTTCTACCTCAGTATCCCAAGTTCTAGTTGCCCTGCCCCTTTCAAATATCAATTTCTCGCGCTTCTTGGTACAATTCCGTGAGGAATACACCCTGTATAATACCTATAATAGGCAGATACTATGCCACGACTATATTAAGCGAAGTATATAGAGAGTAATTTTGATAATGCAAAGCTTAATGCGGTTAGCGGGTTGGTCCTATCGATTTTGTATGACGGAAGCTATTGTCCTAAAACGATCATGTTGCAGAATACCTGTTTAATTAACCGAACCCTGTATAGCCCCCATATTTCTGCACTGAATTAACCATAGATATTTCCGTGCCCCAAGGAACTTTCCAATTTATCATCGTGATTAATCCCACTTGATAAATTCCTTGAACGAAGCAGTGAATTTTTTTTTGCAAACAAAATGAATTACCAGATAGAATTTTTGTCCCTCTTCTGTAATTAAAAAACAGAGCCACAGGCGGAGGGCAAAATACCAGTAATAAATCAAACGGAACAGGCATGCGCGCAGTGTTCGTTGGCACGATGTTAGATCCGACATCGCGCTGCAGAGTTTATTGGCTGAATTAGAAATTATTAGAGGCTCAATTCGTACGCGCCGAGTTGGTCGAAAAAAGAGAAGGCGGGGAAGGGGTATAATAAAACATCGCAGAATGTTTTCGCTCATTTATGCATTCCTTGCTGTCCATCATTAACGCGATTTAATTAGTTAATTGAATATTTCGTATCGTAATTATTCCCAGCGGTTGCAGTCAATTTTCAAATTAAATGTATTATTGCGCGCGCTGGAAGTTGGCTAATTATTAACGAGACTCGTATTAATTATCACTGGCTTGCACCGAAATTTATGGGGAATTTTGTGCCCCGCGATCGCCGCAACTGCGAACTTCATTTAATTCCGTTAACAAGATACATTTCCATTAATGCGTTTATTCTGTTTTCCGCGACACTGCGGGATAAACACGGCGCGGCGATTCAGAATTCTAATTAAGATTACATTGCCTTGCACAGGGCGCGGGGGCACGGTCGAGCAATCACCGTCGCGATGTTAATTAGACGTTGATTATATCCGTTGACG
The DNA here is from genome assembly GCA_029448645.1 of Andrena camellia. NCBI lineage: Eukaryota > Metazoa > Arthropoda > Insecta > Hymenoptera > Andrenidae > Andrena > Andrena camellia. The sequence continues at coordinate 26,231,768 of CM055678.1, read as the reverse complement.
CTGTGTCGCGAGCGTCGAGGGAAAAAGGACTGGGAATCTTGAAATCTGTGGATCGGAGCTCCGAGGATTTAGGTACAAGGATAATCCTGTTGCGGGGGGGGGGGGGGGGGGTAGAAGTAGGGACCTAGTTCTGGAGATATTTTTATATTAAGGGATTTCTAGATCTAGAGGTCTATATATCCGGAGATTTCTAGATCTTGAGATCTGAGGATCTAGAGATCTCTATATCCAGAAATTTCTAGATCCAGAGATCCTCAGATCTAGAGATCTCCTTACCCAGAAATTTCTAGATCTTGAGATAGTTAGTTCCAGAGATCTCCTTACCCAAAAATGTATAGATCTTGGGATCCTCAGATCTAGAGATCCTCCGATCCAGAGATCCTCAGATCTAGAGATTTCCATACCCCGAGATTTCTAGACCTGAAGATCTTCGCTTCTGATTACCCAACTCGAATGATACCTAATTTCCAAAATTTGCGCCCAAGGCTCCCTATTTCTAGAATGCTACAACTACAAACCTCTAGAAGCAAGGATCTCCTGGTCCAAAGACCTCTCCACTTCCCTATCTCATAGTAGACTTTAATATCCTCTAGAACCCCACGTTGCAGCTCAAACGATTCTCCCTATTTCACTTGGCCCGAGTGAATTCTCAACCGACCCTCGATTTTTCTCAATCCCCCCGCAAGACAAGCAACCCTTCCGATGAAGTGTCTGGCACGGAGGATGAGTAATGGCATTTAATTCGATTGCAAACGGGGTGGAAGGAAATTCGGGTGGGACGGGGTGGCTGATGCCCAGGGTGTTCCCGAGGGAACGAGATCGACTGGATGGAACCCACGGTAGAGCTGCCGAGTAATTAACACATTGTGCACCTGTAAACTTTGTCCGATCAGAACTCGGTTTCCCGGTAAACTATTTTAATTAAACGCTGCGCCACTTTTCTACCCGCGCAAATGGCCAAGTTAGCGCGCCGCTAGTCGAGTTCTTCGTGCCCGCCCTGCTCCGCACACATCTCCCAGTCAAACGGCCCGGCGCTTCCCCGCCGTAGCTACGCGCATCGAATACCATAATTTCCGATCGAGCGCCATCGAAAAGCCAGTCCTCACAGCGGAGAAACGTCGAAATTTGTGATAGGAGCGAGGGGCAACCCTAATAATCCCCCAGATACATCGATTTTCCGCGGGACGTGTACACGTTTAACTGGGTTAAGTGTGTACAAACAGTTCTGTGCTGCTACCCGCCTTCGCCACCACGGAAGACGTTAATCGCGGACTAATGTTCCCTTAAGAGGGTCGGGTAATCTCCAGCCAATAAGGGGTGGGCGGAACCACCCTGCATTGTGTATCTTTTTCCCTCCGAGCAACTGCTCGCAGCAGGCACTAGAGATTTCGCCGCGTTGTTTCAGCTGTTCCCTAGCGAGCTCTGGGGGGCCTTTGATCAACGACAGGTGAAATCTTGAAGCGGATAAGTATCGAAATCTAAGCAGAATCCGTGAACAAAGGGAGGTTCTCATAGGGCGATGTTCCTCGAACGAGTAGTTTCTCCGCTACGGGCGCCGCTGGTTGGCGGGCGTCGCCGTAGTGGGGGAAACGCCCCGCCCCGCGCGGCGCAATTGGTCCAAACTTCCTCGCTCTGTAACTCAATAACGGTACATTTTAGAGAAATGGTTCTTTCACAACTTTTCATCCTCTCATCGAATAGAATACGTAGACGTAAAGGAATATTTGAATAATTATCTCTTCTGCCCGTGCATCTCGCGGGCGAATTGTCGTAGCTCAGTATCAAGAGGTGTCAGGAGTAAGCTGATTCCCTCCAGCGTTTAATCATCGCTGAACAAGCTTTGCCTGCTTCTCGGTTACTCGGTCTTAGGCGTCACAAATGCTCCCCCTGTATTCTTTCTCTACCAGCGCCTCGTGATGTACCGCCTGGAATGTTTTATTTATAAGAAGAGTCCCGCTCTATCCAGGTGAGAATTCACTGTCAACGATTTATGGGGGCGAGGTGGTTCCGTTTATAGCCGAGATAGCCATAGATTTATCACGTTCGCGGTATATACGGGTTATTAGTCGCCGGTAAAGGGAACTAGCTTGTATCAGACGCTGTCCAGGGGGTCCATTTCATTCGTGGAACTTTAAAACACCATGGGAACTCGTTTAAGAGCTTTCGACCATGTTCGCGCGTTGAAAGGAAAATTTTCATTCTGCGTCCATTCGAAATGAATCACTCGCTAATCGAGCATAGATCTCCCTGTTACAGCGTGACCAGCGAGTGGCCAAGGCTGAATGAAGCATTCCTCATTGATAATTCTTAAAAGGCGTCGGGAAGTTAATTATTTCCGAGCTCTGTTCCGATATCCAACGTGTGTCCAGGATGTCGCGCACATCTCGGGTAGTTCTGCTCCGGATATATATTTCGCGATGGAGCGGTTAAAATGGACCTTGGAAGGGTGATTGGGGTGTAATAGAAGTATCGTGATTTCTGCTACGACCCAGGACCATTATGTCGAAATTGCGAGGATTCTCTGTGCAATCGTTGGCGATTAAGCGCAATTCGCCGGGGCCATTTCCGTGGGAATTCTTTGCCATGGAAATTTCACTGTGTCCCCGCATTTTGGAGGGTATTTTTCACTGGAGGTCCCCGTGGGAAGTATTATAGTATAAAGGGCACTGTTCATCGCAACATCTCTGTTCCAAAAAAAAACACCCCAAGCCGGAAATTAAAAAATTATTAGAGGGTATATTTCTTTCCCACCCAAATTTACTCTGGAGGGGTGAAATTGTCCCCCTGAAAGTTTGGCCATTTCTCGAAACTCGCGAACGGGAAGCGTCGAAATGGTGTGTGTTGTTTGAAATTATATGCCAGAAGGTGACTGCCTCTTTTGCTGAGACACTCCTCGCGCCATGCAGAAGAGGCTCAACGTGATCTGACACATTCTGCAGGGCATTATCGTCGTCCTAGCGGAGGGCCAGTTACTATTATTGACTTTTTCATCCGGCTGGTAATTAAGAACGCCGTCAGTGGCCCATTAAAGCATTACGAACCGCTTCGTCGATGTTAAGAAGCAAGTTTCAGGCCGCGTCGCAGCCTCTCAAGCTCCTGAGGACTTTCAACAACGACGACAGGCTTGCTCGCCTGCTCTTTGGCATAGTTACTGAGTCACCTCATGGATTATCCCTTGGAAAATCTCCGGCAACGTGATGTTAATTGAGCTCCGCGGAAGAACAACTTCGACCAACGATTCCATGAATATGAGACACTTTGATCTTCAATAATCGGATTCTTCTGTTCAATTCTCCTTTCTTATTATTCAGATTTAATAGTACAGTCCTCAGTTGTACTATATCGAGCGTAGAACTGCGCAGTGATGAGATAGTACTAGTAAAATAATTTCTCAAAGTGGTCGTTTCAAAATTTGAGGTTTGAACGCTACGTCACGTGCGGGACTCCTCTAGCCACGCTTCTTAACCATAGTCTCTGAACGCCGAAGAGCGTTCTCCGCACAGCTGATGTTTGCACCGAATAAAATCGCTCCTTTTTCATAAGATTCATAGACTAAGATAGTGTTTCTTATTTTCTAATCGACCCTGCCGGGTGTCAGCGAACGTTCCTTCGTTTTCCAAGTGTCGTCCGTTTGGCGCAGATATTTCGAGAATCCGCGAATTAGATCGTGTCGAGCGCGAAATCTGTTTTATTTAGCTCGAAACGTTGGGAACTGTCTGTCCCGTCATGATCGGCAGCATGGGGACTGCTTCAGGAATTTGTGACAATTTGAGTCACAAGAAAACGGTCACTATTTTGTTTTTAATAATTAAAAAAATATAATTAACTTAATCTTGCGTTGAATTCTTTCGATTTTTCAATTAATATTCCAGTTAAAACAAACGAAGACTATTTGTGGCGAGGAGAGGCGGGAGAATTGAGAAATACTTGCGCCGTGGGTGGATTTTAAAAATCCTTTACGATCCGCTTCGAATCGACCTACGCAACGCGTGTGCTCAGTTTTATTTTTAAGTCGAAGACGTCACCGAAGTCGTCTAACCGTCGTTTGCATCGCAGATGATCCAGGGATGAGCTCGATCGATCTTCTTTCGACGCCACTCTTCAAACATCCCTGCGTTCTTCAGAATGCCCCGTAAAACTCTGCGACCCGCGCTCTCAGTTTCAATTTCCGCGGTGTGCGTGGCCTGGAAAGCCGCTCTGCTCGCGATTATGAGCACTAATTATAATCGTGATGCGGTGGCGCCTGAGACGGATCCAAAATTAAGTCAGACACAGTTTGGTAACATGACTGGTCCATCCATCCCGATGTACCCGAAGCCTTACATCGTTGGGATCACCTAATTCGGTTGCAGGAATTGTTTTATCGATCTTCTGTCTGTTTATTTGAATGTTGAGACTGATTTGGTGTCGAGGATTTCATAAGTTAGGAGCTGGAGACTGAAAGGTGTGAAGGTTCGTTAGGTTTATGTGGAAGATTGAAATTATTGGAATTATTCAGTGGTAATGAGGAGTTGCGACAGCCTAGCCGTAGCAAGTAAGGAGGCACGACGTGGTAGCCGGGGAAATAAGAGTTCAAAGAAATTAATGCGAGCCCACGAGCGCGTTACGCGGGAAATTGTGTCGCCTGCTTTCATTATCAGGCGTTACATCATATCCTGTGAACTTGCTATCCGGGCAGGACGTGGATCTCTGGATGGGGCATGATTTCTATGCGAGTCTAAATGAATTCTGGGGAATCTGTCGTAACAGGAGGAAACTTTTACCGTCAGTTATAGAAATCGAAGTTGGAGTAGTATTATAATATTTGTGGGCTTGGTTTGCTGTAAGGTAATGGATGTTTGGGTATTCGGTGCACTGAAGTATTGGACTATTCGAAGCACTAAGGTATTCGAATATTTTGATAGTTGATGCAATTGGGGTATCGGAGTATTCGATGGACTGATGTGTTCAGATATTGGTGTATTCGAATATTTGGTTATTCGATGGACCGAGGTATTTGGATATTGGGGTGCTCGAAGCACTGGGGTATTGAGGTAGTGGAGTATTCGATGAACTGAAGTATTCGGGTCCTCCATGGACTGAGGTATTGGAATTTTGGGATATTCAAATCACTGAGGGATTCAATGCATTGAGGTGTTGTGGCATTGGAGTACTCGATGGATTGAGGTGTTGGAGTATTGGGGTATTGGAGTATTCGATGGACCGAGGTATTCAATGCACTGGGGTATTGGAGTATTCGATGCACTGAGGTATTTGGATAGTCGGGTACTCGAAGCACTGAGGTATTTGATTATTGGTGTATTATATGGACTGGGGTATTGGAGTATTCGATGGACTGACGGGTATTGGGGTATTCGATGGACTGAGGTATTCAATGCACTGGGGTATTGGGGCATTGGAGTATTCGATGGTCTGGGGTATTGGAGTATTCGATGGACCGAGGTATTCAATGCACTGGGGGTATTGGAGTATTCGATGCACTGAGGTATTTGGATAGTCGGGTACTCGGAGCACTGAGGTATTGAGGTATTGGCGTATTCGATGGACTGGGGTATTGGAGTATTCGATGGATTGAGGGGTATTGGGGTATTCGATGGACTGATGGGTATTGGGGTATTCGATGGACTGAGGTATTCAATGCACTGGGGTATTGGGTCATTGGAGTATTCGATGGTCTGGAGTATTGGAGTATTCGATGGACCGAGGTATTCAATGCACTGGGGGTATTGGAGTATTCGATGGTCTGGCGTATTGGAGTATTCGATGCACTGAGGTATTTGGATAGTCGGGTACTCGGAGCACTGAGGTATTGAGGTATTGGCGTATTCGATGGACTGGGGTATTGGAGTATTCGATGGACTGAGGGATATTGGGGTATTCGATGGACTGAGGTATTCAATGCACTGGGGTATTGGGGCATTGGAGTATTCGATGGTCTGGGGTATTGGAGTATTCGATGGACTCAGGTATTCAATGCACTGGGGTATTGGAGTATTCGATGCACTGAGGTATTTGGATAGTCGGGTACTCGGAGCACTGAGGTATTGAGGTATTGGCGTATTGGGGTATTGGAGTATTCGATGGTCTGACGTATTGGAGTATTCGATGCACTGAAGGATATTGGGGTATTCGATGGACTGAGGTATTCGGGCATTGGAGTATTCGATGGTCTGGGGTATTGGAGTATTCGATGGACTGAGGTATTTGGATAGTGGGGTACTCGAAACACTGAGGTATTGAGGTATTGGTGTATTCGATGGACTGGGGTATTGGAGTATTCGACGGACTGAGGTATTTGAATGTTGGTGTATTCGATGGATTGAGGTATTGGAGTATTCCATGAACTGAGATATTGAAGTAATCCATGAACTGATGTTTTGGTGTAATCCATGAACTGAGTTATTGGAGTATTCCCTGAATTGAGGTATTGGGATATTCGTGGAACAGAGGTATCGAGTAGATAGTGATGAGCTACCGCGGTATTCAGAGCACTATCTTATCCTCAAATGAGTATCACAAGTTCTCCCACCGCTCTTCTGTATTATGAATCGCGATTGAAACTCGGGAAATGAGAATAAACAAAAATACAGTTTTATTGAATCAGAAGAGTTGGTTCTTCTAATAAGATCTCGATTTATTCAAACATTTGCTCGTTGACTATCGGCTTCGGCAAACATGTCTGGAGCTTATTCAAACACTCGGTAATTGTGCAATAATTGCGGTCCCCCCATATCTGCCAATCGATGTATATTCAATTTTCTTCGTTTGGAAAACCTGAATTCAAAGGGTTAACAATTTCACACGAGGAAAAAAGGAGGAAACATTTGTGGTGTATATATTGTAAGAAGTTTGGAATATTTTAATACTATGAATATGTGTTAATCCACTTTTTATTGTCTCGTGTGGAAGGAGAGGTTGGAGTGTCAGATCTCTTCATGGTTTTCTGATCTTCTTTCTTTCAGAGAAGTGGCGTTGCGTGAATTAACGGGAAGAGGGCGCAAAGGTTGAGTGGTGGTGGTACTCGACTCGAATATTCCTGTAGTGGCTCATCGATAACGTTTCCCTGCATTTCCTGAGGGTGAGTAACCTCCCTTGAATTTTCACCAACTCGTCTGAATCTACTAGCCGGCAGCTTTTCGATGGCAGTTCGTAGAATCTACTACTTAGACTCGGTTGCGAGGAATTGCAATTTCAAGGATTCACAATTGAAAGAAATTTTAATTGCAAGGAACTGTAATTGAAAAAAAAAAGCAACGGAATTGCAAGGATTTGCAATTGAAAGAAATTGGAATTGCAATTTTAAGGAATTCGAATTTTGAGCAATTGGAATTGCAGTTGCAACTGAAGCACACCCCCACATCAGCCCAAAATATTTCAAATTAATCCCCAGGACATGATTAGCCAAGCACACACCTCGAGATACAATTTCTTCGCGCCGTCACCGATAAGCCCCTTATCGGGCACACTTTCTATACGCGAAAGAAGCTCTGGAAGGCTGATAAGCCTGTAAAGAATCACTTAATCCTGCCAGCAATTTCTATCACGCCCTGGAACTCGAATTACCATTTGCATTACAGCCAGAGAGCGACTTATTCGCTCAGCTGATCCGACGTACCCTCCTTCTCCCTTTTCCCTCCCTGTCACTGAAATAAATTGCACTCCCTAAGTGCTCGCGGAAGTAATTTCTGCGACGGAGATACCGCCGCTATCGTTTTTCCTCGGAATGAGCGCGGGGAAAAAAAATTCATACCAACACGTAGCACAAATTTATTAATCTTTCCAACTAAGAAAAGAAAAAAAAAATAGTCACATTTCCTGTTCTTCCACAAAAATACCCTTTAAACCTTCACCCCCAGATGTATATAGAAAGAAAGAAATTCAATCCCCTTCTATCTCTTACCGAACTCACAGGGGTAGTTAGCCTCCATTTACTTCCACCCCGAATCCTTAAGAATCTTCGAATTTCCTCCCTTCTGAAATAAAACTGGAAGGTCCATTTTCCTCTTCCTTCTCATTCACCCCCAAGAATCTCTAAATTCTCACCCCTTTCTCAGCTCCACTAGAATCCTCCTATTTTTTTCCCCTACTTTTCCCTCCGTGCTTCTTTTTCCCTTCTAAATTCACCCCGGTACACCCTCAGGGGCCGTTCCCACCTTGCAGCTCCGGGGTTTTACAGCGCGTCGCAAGGCCAGCTGGTCGGCCGTGGACGCCGGCAGCGGGATGTACCGCGAACGCAATTAAAGAGGGTTGTAACGGGAGGGGCGGGTCGCTTAAAATTCGTCAGCGCGCGTGAAAAGGATACAGCCGAGTCGCGAGGAGCTGATAGCACCTAAATGAATTCTGCTTCGTTAGAGGTTCGAGTGCGCTCCATCGTTTGTCCCGGAGGTAGAGGAGAGAGAGGGCCTCGAATTAATTCTGTTTTGCTGGCAGGAGAGCGCTGCAGTGCGGCCAATTGCATCTTGGAGTGTCTCGAGCCCTGTTTCCGCCTTGTCCCGCGCCCTCCTTCCGCCCCCTAATTAACATAAATACCAAACAACGCGCCCGCGAACGGTGAAAATTCTGTTCAGCCGGGGAACCCCCAAAATTCATTTTTAAAGTTTCTTGAAACCCACCCTCCACTTGAGGTACGAGCATCTGATTAAATTTTGGTGTTGAAATAGGAAATGATCTTGTCGAAGAGTGTGAAGATATCGTGGCATCCCTATATTTTTATTGAAACCCCCGAAATTAATTTTTAAAATTCCTTGAAACCCACCCCTCAATTGAGGTACGAGTATTTGATTAACTTTTGGTGCTAAAATAGGAAATGATCTTGTCGAAGAGTGTGAAGATATCGTGGCATCCCTATATTTTTATTGAAACCCCCGAAATTAATTTTTAAAATTCCTTGAAACCCACCCCTCAATTGAGGTACGAGTATTTGATTAACTTTTGGTGCTAAAATAGGAAATGATCTTGTCGAAGAGTGTGAAGATATCGTGGCATCCCTATATTTTTATTGAAACCCCCGAAATTAATTTTTAAAATTCCTTGAAACCCACCCCTCAATTGAGGTACGAGTATTTGATTAACTTTTGGTGCTAAAATAGGAAATGATCTTGTCGAAGAGTGTGAAGATATCGTGGCACCCCTATATTTTTATTGAAACCCCCGAAATTAATTTTAAAATTCCTTGAAACCCACCCCTCAATTGAGGTACGAGTATTTGATTAACTTTTGGTGCTAAAATAGGAAATGATCTTGTCGAAGAGTGTGAAGATATCGTGGCACCCCTATATTTTTATTGAAACCCCCGAAATTAATTTTTAAAATTCCTTGAAACCCACCCCTCAATTGAGGTACGAGCATCTGATTAAATTTTGGTGTTGAAATAGGAAATGATCTTGTCGAAGAGTGTGAAGATATCGTGGCATCCCTATATTTTTATTGAAACCCCCGAAATTAATTTTTAAAATTCCTTGAAACCCACCCCTCAATTGAGGTACGAGTATTTGATTAACTTTTGGTGCTAAAATAGGAAATGATCTTGTCGAAGAGTGTGAAGATATCGTGGCATCCCTATATTTTTATTGAAACCCCCGAAATTAATTTTTAAAATTCCTTGAAACCCACCCCTCAATTGAGGTACGAGTATTTGATTAACTTTTGGTGCTAAAATAGGAAATGATCTTGTCGAAGAGTGTGAAGATATCGTGGCACCCCTATATTTTTATTGAAACCCCCGAAATTCATTTTTAAAATTCCTTGAAACCCACCCCTCAATTGAGGTACGAGTATTTGATTAACTTTTGGTGCTAAAATAGGAAATTAATTTGTCGAAGAGTGTATAAATATTGTGGCACCCCTATATTTTTATTGAAACCATCGAAATTAATTTTTAAAATTCCTTGAAACCCACCCCTCAATTGAGGTACGAGTATTTGATTAACTTTTGGTGCTAAAATAGGAAATGAATTTGTCGAAGAGTGTATATATATCGTAGCACCCCTATATTTTTATTGAAACCCCCAAAATTAATTTTTAAAATTCCTTGAAACCCACCCCTCAATTGAGGTACGAGTATTTGATTAACTTTTGGTGCTAAAATAGGAAATGAATTTGTCGAAGAGTGTATATATATCGTAGCACCCCTATATTTTTATTGAAACCCCCAAAATTAATTTTTAAAATTCCTTGAAACCCACCCCCAGTTGAGGTACAAGCATCCATAATTCTGGCATCAGTGAATTTAGAGTTTCCTCAATTTTTATTATCCTTCAAATAAAAAATCGACTTGCCACTCTTTGAGCTGTCCGAAGTTAATTTCTGAAGGTCACAGAATCCACCCCCCCAGTGGGGATATAAGCGTCCAATGTTTTTCAGCTCAGTGAACGTGGCATTGCATCAGTTTTTGGTGATCGGACAGGAAATTACCGGCTTGCAGGTGCAGCGAGGCATCGCGGCATCGTTCGATAGAGGGGCGACGATTAAAAATGAACAGCAGCCTTTAAGAACGGGGGAAAAGAATGCCGCGGCAGGCACGGTAAAAGCAGTAGAGACCGACCGGTCTATTGTGCGAAATCTGTGTCACAGGGGCTCGGCGTGCGCTCGCTAAGAGCCGCGAGGAGGGCTCTCGCCCCGTCCATTTTTCCATCTCCAAATGATTTCTGCGTCGTGTCGTTGTGCACGGAACACTTGCGCGCCCGGTGGCAAGGATCCACCCTTTGACGGCTGCGGTCCCGATCTCCGCGGCCGCGCACGATTTTTGCGGCCTCCCAAGGGGAACCGCAACCCCTGGGAGTCCCGCCCCTATTAATCCAAGAGGGCACGTCAAAGCTTCAATTCGATTTTCATAATTTAACAATTAGTTCGATGGTTCGAAAAATACCTCGCGAGCGGAGAAACACAGAGCATCGGGCGTGCGACGTAAATATAGCCAGCAGATGTTTCGACGAGGAAAAAGTCTAGTCGAGGGCGGGGCCCTTTAATTTCGTCTTTAATCATCGGCCTTTCCGCGACTCCGTCCGCTTTATTTTCGGTCCCTTCGGCCGAGGGAAGCGACGGGGATCGAGAATCGCTTGGGAAGCTTGCCAAACGCCTCCACGTGTGAGAAAAATGTCTTCGAGCGGCGAGGGGTTTGTGGGGAAACGATTCAGGATCGAAACGGAGCTGTGGGTATAGGGGAGGATTTGGAGGACCGCTGGCTGTATTACCTAGTTGCTCGGCATTCGACTTTCCCCAGCAATAAATGGCCCCTACGGACGGGCAGCTCGGAATTTTCACGGCGGGTATCGAGAGCATCGGAGCTTTGGGCGCTCATAATGCGCGGTTCCCGAGTCAATGAACCGTTAATTGGTTTCGTGAGCAACCGAAGAACCGAACGACGCTAATTGCGCCGGCCAGCTATCTTTTACCCTCGATGCCACCGAAACTGCGACCAAATGTAGGAAGCTTTTAATAGGACAGTATGTGACACAAAATAATAATAATTTTATTAACGAAGGGCCTTTGATACATAAGTGAGAAAAGGGACAAAATAAGCAGAACGAAGAGAGACACGAGTTGGAGGAATTTATTAATTAATAGCTATTAAGGGGTCGTTCCTGTAATCACGCCGCAAAATTCGGCAACATTCAGGTTTTTTTTTCCTAGTGAATACAGTGAATAACAATGTCAAACATACTTCGAATATTGCTGCCTATGTTTTAACAGTACATTCCTAAAGGTTCGTGCTTTCGAAAAATACAAAAAAGGAAAAATCGATTTTTTGAAGCCCGATTACCAGAATGATCCCTTAACGATGTTAAAGATAGATCGTTTAAACGATAAAACGAGTAGTCAAAAGGGTCCATTTTACTGGAATAATTATTAACACGAGTAGCTTAGTGAGTAGATTAATGACACTGAATTTATCCAGCACTGTATAATACTCTGTATTAAATAATAATTAACCTGGCAGAGAACACTGTAAGTGGCAAAAATAAAAAATTCTTTTTATCAGAAAATGTTCTGCGTGCCACTGGTAATACTGCAGTATAGAATTTGATTTTTAACCGACTTCAAATAGAAAGAGGTTCTCAGTTCGATGTGTATGTATTATGTTTGTCCGGGAATTTCTCCGTAACTACTGGACCGATTTTCGTGAAACTTATTGCATTTGGTTTAGCTTCAATCAACTTAGGTCACGGAGAAGGAATGATCAAAATCGGTTCAGCAGTTTTGAAGTTACGCCGAAAACAAGTAATCTGATTCATTAACCGACTTCATTGTTATTATTACCAGTAGCTCTTTTTTAGGCCTACCCAATTTTTTTTTAAAATTAACGTAGTTATTTAACTTAAATAACTAAAAAGTAAGAAATAAAAAAATTAAAACCGACTTAAAAAAAATGCACCAAAAAGTGAAAAATAATTTTATCTTTATTTAATCTACCACTCTCGATATTTTTAAGTCGGCGCCAGATTTACACAGTGCAAATTATGAGTCGTAGATTAAATAAAGGGGGGAAAAAAAAGTACACTTTACTCTTTGGTGCATTTTTATTTTTTCGAAGTCGGCTTGAAATTTTTTTGGCACTTAGTGTTTTCTCCAAGGACTGTATCCACTTTTTCTAAAGCGCGACCAATCAGTATTAACCCCTCGCGACCCTTCTATTTCCACAAAACGTTACACCAACATTGCAAATTGCAGAGATGCTTTTATTAAAAATCTCAAATAAACAACTTAATAAAATACGCAAACTCAGACTTCCCAGAGCCGCCGCCGCCGCCCCCCCCCCCCCCCCCACTCAGGCTCGCAGCCCGACAGGCCTCATCCTCCGAACCCCCACACCCCCGGGTCGGTTCTCCAGCGTGGCACGGAGCTTCGATCGTGCTCCATTTTTCCCTCCGTTCACGCTCGAGTCTGCATCAAAAACGTGTACCGATAATGCGAAAAAAAACGCCGTCCGCGTGTATTTATAGGCCCGTGCGGTCGGTTCGATCGCGGGGGCACGCCGGCGCCCGTGTGTGCCGGGGGATCTCTCCCCACGAGAGTCCGTCGAATCCCCGACGTTTCAATTCTCGCGGGTGGAGCCACGGGGAAATTCGGCCGGGGTGAAGGCGAGGAAGGGTGGCGCGCCGAGAGCTGCCCCCGCGCTATAACTGGGTCAACCCGCCGAACCTTCTCTACCCTCTGCGGACGTATGCGGATACCGATATATTTCCCCTCCCCTCCCCCCCCCCCCCTCCACCCTGCCCCGCGGGCCTGGGGAAAAGTTTTTTTGGACGCCGGCCAAGCCCCGGGGGCCTTCGATCCGGGCCACCCCGAGAGACCGTCGTACTTGTTGCTGGCGCACACGAGAGAGACCCCCCCCCCTCCCCCTGCCGATCTAATTAGCCCCCGATTGATTCCGACGACGAAACCACCCTCCGGCGACTCCCCTTCCCCGGGGGCACGTCAAGCGCGCCTGTTTTTTTTACAGCTCGAATCGCGGATTTTTGTTTAGGAGGGGGTGGGGGATTAAAATCGGAGGAGAAGTAGGTCAGACGAAGATGGATGCTTTTATAAGGAGATTAATTGGAATTAGGGGCGGGTCGAAGTGGCCGGGGGCGAATTAGCCTGCACTGTATTTTCGTGGGGGTGAAAGGGGCGCAAGGTCGCGGCTTTTGTCGCCCCAAATTCAGCGACACGCAGAAGCGCGAAGAAGTGAATTTTTTAGTAGAAACCCCCGGGGCGCTTCGCCCCTATTTTTTTTTTTTTTTTTTTAAGATGGAAACACGCGGCTGCGGAGCAGCAGCAGGGGCGATTTAAAAATAGGGTTCACGTGGCAGCAACGCTCGGAGTAGGTCTTTGTTCGGACGGTTAGAGACTTTTTCAGACGATCTCCTCGAGACACTTGATGTATCGATTTTTCGCTTTACATAATATGAGATTCCACGGGGATCCCTGTCGTTTGAACTGGTTCGATGTAGCACTGGTCTGTTTCGACGATTCTTTTTTTAGATCGGCTACTCGAGAATTCAGCAAAATCTGGAACTCTGCAGAAATGTAGCTCAAGTGATGCTAATGACGTCGCTATTTTTTTTTGATTCAGCAGTAAAATTGTCCTAAGGGTGGAAACACACTCTCAAAGAAATTGTGAGTTTTCATATTTTTTTTTTAATATCTCCGCAACCATAAAAGATATCGAAAAGAAATAGTTCAAGTCAAACTTTTATGGCTTTCGATATTTTACAATATGGGGATAAATGAATTGTCGAAGAAAAAGGGAGGTGGGGATAAATTTGGAAAAAATCACGTTTTTTTTCGAAAATTCTTTATCACCGATTTATAGTACATAAAAAACTATAGAACTTTGAATTTAACTTTATTTTTATATCTTCCACGGCTTCGCAGATATTTACAATAATACGAAAACTCGCAATTTCTTTGAGGGGGTGTTTTCACGCTCAGGACCGTTTTATTGCAGCATCAAAAAATAGTCACGTTATTAGCACCGCCTCGGCTACATTTCTGCAAAGTTTCAGATTTTTTTTTAATTCTCTAGTTGCCGAACCTCCCTTGCGAGTCTCCAACACTTGCGCCTAGTTGTGACTTTAGGGAATTTGGGGGAAAGGAGATCCATCCTTTTCCCTCGCTTTTATTTATCGCTCAAGCTTCATACTTTTATATATCCTCGTAAAGAATATTACATACCGTGTTGGCGTTGCCGGTACTATTCTCGGCGATCCCCTCCCTTATATCCCATAGATCGTGGGATAAACTACCCTCCTCTTAAACTATGAGATTTCCCTCACCCCTTGTGTCTTGAACTTTCTTCCCCCCCCCCCCCATCCCTGGAATCTCAAACCTCCCCTTTAAGAACCCAACTCTCTTCTCCCTTTACAAAACAAAATAAACACCTCGATTTAAAGTGGTTAGCCTCGCTTCAATTCATCCCTTAAAGCATCGAGCATAAAATTCTCGACGTACAAAACATAAAATCATTTCCATCAAGAGTTTGCAGTTCGATGTAACTTCCCCCTCCCCCCCCCCCAGATCCTCCCCTCTGCTCTTCACTATTATCACCCTCCCCTCGATTCTCGTCAACCCTTCGATACAGTCTCGACTCCCCCGTGCAAATGGAATCGTTGAACTCGTAGACGGTCCTCCTGGAGCAGTCTCCTCGATTTTCAACCCCCTCTAGAAATTCGAGTTTAACCTCGATTATTGGATTCAGGGGTTGGCGAGATAAAGAAGTCACCCTAAGCTGCGCATTATACAGTAAGAGCGGTTGACTAATTTCGCCCGCACAAATAGGGGTTGGAAAGTTTTTTTTAATTAGGTATCTAAGTTCGATATTTTGCCGAAGCTCGATGATTTCTTATTAGGTATTGAATCTTGCTATAATACTCGTTACTTCATACATGTATCGATGTTAGGATTCCGTTTCTAGTGTCAATATGATTTATTGAGTCGTTGATTTTCGTAAATGTTATTAGAGGAATATTATTATTATTTTATCTATTTGTTTTCTATGTTTCTTTTCTCTCTAAATTTTTTTACGCGAATCTTTCGAAAAAGTTTCACAAAAATCTCAGAAAGCACCGAACCAATTATTACAAAATTTTAAGTACAGTATCCTTGAACAACAAGAACGGATATAAGCTATGTCCTTTTTTTTTTTATGGGAATCTCGGAATTTGTCTCTGGTGCCGTAAGATCCTCTTCCCTTTAAGCGGATCCTTTCTCCTGCGCTCGTAGTATCTTGAAAGAGACACGGTAGCGTAAGCTAGTCCCATTCATAAACCTAAAATCAATGACGAATTGGTGGAAAGAAATCCGTGGCCTGGGATTGGTCGCGCCTCGTCGCCATGATGGCCTCGTTGGCCAATCGGAGTGCGCCCCTTGTTTTCCCTTGTGCCCGCGTACTCGTGGCTCGCTCCCCCCACCCCTCCCCTGTCTCTGAATTTTTTCCCGTTTTTTTTTTCGCGAAGGGATGTGGGCCATTCAGCTTCAATTTTTAATTCAATTTTAATCAGTGGTCACCCTTGAATCGCGCCAAAGCCGATCGTCCACGTTAATTGGCATTCGTGAACGTTGTAGAATGGAGTTCTTGAAATTTTTTTACTGAAATATCCTCGAGCGAACCTTCGAAACTCTGTTCCACTAATATTCTTAATACTATTTTATCTATTAATCCCCCATTTTCGAATTTCAATATTTTCAATTTTTCTTTAATATTTTCATTTTAATTTTCACTCGAATTCCACTTCCACGCTTCGATCCCACCTTCCAGCGATCGAGCATCGCCGATGGCAGCGCCGCACACTCAGGAATAGCGCGCCTTATGAATGGTAATTAATCCCGACGATAATTAGCCGATCAACGGACAGCTTTAATCTCGAACAACCACTCCGTTAATTAATGTAATTAATTCCCCGACCGAGTGGGATCAGCCGGGATCCACGGAGGATCTAGGGGAATCCGGGGACGCCCCGTGCCTTCCCAACGGCGCCATCTTGGAATTCCCCGGAAATTCGCTACGCTGAAATCTATAGCAAATTCAATGTTTCGATTCGTCGTTACCAGCGCACTGCGCCTGTGCTTGGTGCACGCAATGCGCCATTTGTCTTCGAAAAAAAACTAGACAGTCTTGCTGGGATTGCGGTAAAAGTGTCCTCACCCCTCGGCGAGATATCTCGGATCGTACAGGACGTTTCATTATCGGTGCGCGTGCCGCCTCGGGGGACGAAATCAGCCCGCAACGTTCGAGAATTTAAAAATCTTCGCCGGAATGTAGCTTCTATTAAATGGTTTTCTCTATTTTTCCTAGGGGAAGTTGATTATCCAGAGGGTTTTCAAGACAAAAGCTGGCAAGTAGTCTCGATTAGCGACCCCTTTATTAACTAGTTGCTTTGATTTACTATTAAAACGGAGGAACAAGTGGACCCAGTTAATGCAGAAAGCTACCAAAATGCCAGAAAATTAATTAACCGGTTAACTGGCAATGTATCATGTATGATCAAAAAAAAAAAAATCTGGCCAATTCTGCTTATGTATCATATATGATCAAATGGAATAACTTTTTTGATTTTCAAATGATTTGAATGAAACTTGGTATGTGATGGTTTTTGGGGTCGCTGAACCTGAATTTGGCATTGGAATTGTAAAATTCAATATGGCAGACTCAAAATGGCCGACCCAAAATGGCTGCCAAATATTAAAATATTATCGGGATCTAGATAAATTGTATATAGGGGTTTTTGGGGTCGCTGAATCTAAATTTGGCATTGGAATTTTAAATTTTCAGTGGAATTTATGGATAAAATTTAGGTATGAAATTATTCGAAACTGTATCGTAGAAAATGAAAAAAAATAAAAAATTAACCCCCTAAACCCTTATTTTTCAGGGGTTGGGGGTGGCATTGAAAAAACTGCTGCAATCGAATTATAGACAAGAAAACTTCACAAATAAAAAATTTTTAAATAAAAAAAGAGGTTTAGTAAAGAATTAAAAAAACTCACCTCTAAATCCTATTTTTAGGGGTTGGGGGTGTCAGAGGAAGAAAATAACCTCCGGAATCGATTCAGCGACTCAAAAAACCCCTGTATACCAAATTTTGTGTGATTCATTTAATTTTTCGATGTTGCCAGTTTGGGCACGAATAGTAAAAAAAGAAAGCCGTGCCAATTAACCGGTTAAACGCAGTATGGATCTCATAATTCTGTGATTTTTATTTTGTAAAAAAACTGAACAAATCATAGAGCAACTATTACAATACACAATTATTAAAACTTCCAAGCCATAGTTCAATTTCAGGTTTAAAAAGTAAAAGCTACAGAAATTTTAAAATAATATTAGTTACACTCGCTATTAAAAAAACTCATTAAAAAGCATTGCGACTGTATAAGAAGAAATAAAATATACCCAATAGAAATGAAGCTACTTCTTAAACAATTAAAATCTTCCAACTAAATTTACAGCTGTCTGCATACCCCAGAAAAATGGACGGAGACTCAGATTTAAAAATCGACATTCACAGTGGGCAAACAGAAGAAAGTTAACTAAAGGAACAGTGTCCGATGATTTACGATAATTATTACTACACGTCCATTTCGAAAAGGGGAGACAGAAACGCGCCGCTATATTGTTCCTCGGTTTCTGGGGTGGGGTGGGGGGTGGGGGTGGGGGAAGTGGGTGAACCCCCCACCCCGCGGCGGCCATCTTTCATTCACAGACAAAGCTTCTGGGGGATGGGGGAGTTTCTCGTGACGAAGACAATGGGGGTGGAAAAGAATTACGTAGAAATTCACGAACACAGCCCCTCCTTTTTTTTTTTTATCATCCATCACGGATGAATTTTTTTTAACGTCCCGATCCGTTGCCGTGGGTCAGGGACGGGGCTTCTTTGTCCCCGATACCCTCCCGCTTCGCTGTATTAAGTGTCGATTAAAATCGAAGTCCGACGATTGATATTGGAATTAAATGGGGCTCGAGTAATTCCACGCGTTACTTAATCATCCCTTGAGCTGGACGATCGGCGAGGTTCCTGGTGATTAAGCTCTGGGTGTTTTTTTTTTTTGCTCGGCCTTCAGGTCCGTCGGGCAGGAAGCAAAGGGGAGCAAAACGTGGCGGATTCGGTGACCCCTCGGCTGTGACCACAGGCGCACAGGGAATTAGGGCAAGGAGATGCGCGAATATAAAATAGTGGTGCTGGGCAGCGGAGGCGTAGGCAAGTCCGCCCTCACTGTCCAGTTCGTGCAGGGGATCTTCGTGGAGAAGTACGATCCGACGATCGAGGACAGCTACCGCAAGCAGGTCGAGGTCGACGGTCAACAATGTATGTTAGAAATCCTAGACACAGCCGGAACGGTGAGTTCTTTACACGTCTGCTAACAGTTGCCTCCCATCTTGCCACGCTCCCATCGGAATATTTCAGCCGCTCTCGTTAGTCCCGCACCCGTCTCACGCTTATCCATTCACTTGCACACTTCTTAGGAACGCGCGGTTGTTATTAATTTTCATTGCCTTGCCGCTAGTCTCCGAGATACACTTGCTGATTACGATATAATAAATACAGGGCGTTTCACTGCACGCGGTCAATACTCCAGGTGGTCGGCACTCCAGGGGATGATTCTAGAGACCAAAATAAGACGAAAATGTAGAATACAATTTTTCAATATCGCGCTTCGCTGAACGGAAAATTGGCTTCGAATTTCAGGCAAATGCGCGTGCGCTGAAGTACGTTTGGCTTCGATAAGCGAGGCGCGATATTAAAAAATTGTATTCTGAATTTTCGTCTTATTTTGGTCTCTAGAATCATCCCCTAGAGTATCGACCAGAGATGGGCGAAAGATTATTTGAAGTAAAAATTTCGTACACAAATTTTTATTGAATAGAAAATTATTTGAAATCAAAATTTCGTACACAAATTTTTATTGAATAGAAAATTATTTGAAATCAAAATTTCGTACACAAATTTTTATTGAATAGAAAATTATTTGAAATCAAAATTTCGTACACAAATTTTTATTGAATAGAAAATTATTTGAAATCAAAATTTCGTGCACAAATTTTTATTGAATAGAAAATTATTTGAAATCAAAATTTCGTACACAAAGGTTTATTAAATAGAAAATTATTTGAAATCAAAATTTCGTACACAAATTTTTATTGAATAGAAAATTATTTGAAATCAAAATTTCGTACACAAAGGTTTATTAAATAGAAAATTATTTGAAATCAAAATTTCGTACACAAATGTTTATTAAATAGAAAATTATTTGAAATCAAAATTTCGTACACAAATGTTTATTGAATAGAAAATTATTTGAAATCAAAATTTCGTACACAAATGTTTATTAAATAGAAAATTATTTGAAATCAAAATTTCGTACACAAATTTTTATTGAATAGAAAATTATTTGAAATCAAAATTTCGTACACAAATTTTTATTGAATAGAAAATTATTTGAAATCAAAATTTCGTACACAAATTTTTATTGAATAGAAAATTATTTGAACATCAAAATTTCGTACACAAATTTTGATTTCCAATCATTTTTTGCCCATCTCTGGTATCGACCACCTGTAACGAAATGGCCTGTATATTGAGCAAATACTTTTGTCTCTATTCGCAAATTTCCTTGGGAGTTTTATTAATCATCCTTCAAGGTTACTTAAGTTCACCAGAGTGACCTTAAAACGGCACCCTATTGACCCCTTATTTCAAGGTCCCCCGTTGCATAGTTGCCCCGCTGAGTGGCCTTGAGATCTCCCTCCTGGAGCTGCTCCACCCTAAAAGCAATTGCATGGTCCTCGCACGTCCCTCCAGTCTTGATTCCCAGAATTTAGTGACACACGTTATGGGTGAACGGAAGGGGCAATGGTGTATTAAGGGGTTCTTCTCAATTGCAGGAACAATTCACAGCCATGAGGGACCTTTACATGAAGAACGGCCAGGGCTTCGTGTTGGTCTACTCGATAACGGCGCAGTCAACGTTCAACGACCTGCAGGACCTCAGGGAGCAGATCCTGCGGGTAAAGGACACAGATGACGTCCCCATGGTGCTGGTGGGCAACAAGTGCGACCTGGAGGACGAGAGGGTGGTGGGGAAAGAGCACGGCGTCAACCTTGCCCGGCAATTTAACTGCGCGTTCATGGAGACCTCTGCCAAAGCCAAAATTAATGTTATCGATGTGAGTACAGGCGAAACCTTCCCCCCTTTACCATTCTATCTCCCTACAATGGTGGTCAGAAGAAAGTTCGAAGCTCATAGCTTGTCCTCATTAGGGTGTGTATGGTTCCATTTCATAAAAAAATAATCCCTGAAAAGGATTATTGTAATCGGATAGCAGGAAGGGGTGCCAGAAGAGTGCCTGAAGTTTAGAATTCATCAGTGGTTGGAATTTGAAGAATTTCTAAAAAATGGTAAGCCCTATCGAAATTTTGTTCAAATAATATTAAAAGAGCATTTAATTTTCTACAATTACTGTGCTTATAATTTTTTTCCTGCTTGCAACCATTTTTTAGATAATAGATATTATCTATATTAATACCATTTTTTATTTTATTTAGATAATGGGTATTATCTATATTAATATCTATTTAATAAATGGTTGGAAGCACGAACAAATTATATATACAGAAATTGTAGAAAATCGAATTCTCTTTTAATATTATTTGAAGAAAATTTCGATAGGGCCTGTCATTTTTTAGAAATTCTTTAAATTCTAAACTTTAAGGCCTGCTCGGCACCTCTTTCCTGTCGTCCCATCGCAATAAACGTTTTCAGGGATTATTTTCTTACGAAATGAGAGCAAAGAAATAGGAGTAAAAAAATTCGAGACGAATAAAGAAGCGCCCACCCTAGTCCTCGTAGCAAACTGAATGCTAGGGCGATCCCTCACTACCCGAGAAATAAAATTGAAAACTTTCCTTTCACCACCACTGTATTCTTTGAATATCGGTTCGAAGGACCATCTATGAGAGCACGTCGAACAAGCCTCCACCTTCTGGAAGATCTCTTTCCTTCCGCTGGAAACACGAGGGAGTCGCCTGCAAATGCAAGCTGAAAGTTTAGCGCAGAATAAAGTAGAATTGATCGAGGTGGAGTACAGTAAACCAGAATAGAATGATCTATTGTTCCCGAGCTTCTGTTACCGCGGGCATCGCAAGACTGCTGACTCCCCGGTGGCGTGCGGAGCACAAACATCGGGCCGTGCAATTTTCTGAAAACGGTTTGCAGGCTGCTGCAAAATAACAGTAGTCCGCTGAACGGGCCATTGTTGCTTTGTAATTAGCCTAACGTGTGGGAGTTCAAGACCGTTACGAAGGCCGAGATATTCTAATTGAATGTGGGAATGCGAGTGCCGCGCGTGTGGGAGTGCAGCCCTGCACTCGTCGCTGCTCGCCACTTACCGGCTTCACATACCAACAACTGCTGACCCGTAGATTGCGGCTCATAAGTCGTCATTTACGATCCACGGCATTGCTTATAAAAGAGGAGAAGGATAAAGAATAATGCGTTCCCTTCCAGCCAGGGCTGGCATCTCCATTCGCCGCGCGCAGCGCTCCCTTTGCAACTGTTTCTGAATAGCAATTTCCATTTCAGGAATCCAGTTTCAAGCGCCATTGCACCGATTCCTCCACTTGCGGCCCTACGCGCTTTATCTTGAAGCCTGAAAGGATCCCCCCCCCCCCCCCCCCCGCGGCAAGGGTTGGGGGTTGGGGGGCACGTTCAACTTTCCACGGAGATCCTGCATGAAATTTTGGCCCTGAAGTTGCCGCGGGATTGTCCTTTCCAGGCTGTCTCGTCTTGCAGCGGCTTTGTGCGAACGCCCGCCGACTGCAATGATTGTTTTCCTCCGTGTTTCCGTTTCCCTACCCCCTGTGGAAAGAGGCCTGTCTCTGTCGCGACGTTTCTAAAGATACCTGAACCGTACTCCGGCACTGAATAAGTTCCCTTCTCTTGAGGACTCATCTGCCGTGCCTGCGTTTGATTACTTTTGTTATTCCGCTCGTGCCGAACTGCGATTCAGTTGCGCAATTGGAGCACGGTTTTCTTGGCGGCTTCGGCTTTGGTTGGGAGCGCGACGCGGTAATTATTCGGCTAAAATAAAGGGGGAATTGAATGTTGCACGGGAGTGCAATTAAACCTCCACTTGGCGACGTTTGCTCGGGACAATTGGAGTCGCGAGGATCCATTGAATGGGACTGAAAATTAAAGGGTAAAGGGAGCAAGAGGCTGGAGAAGCATTATTTTAAATAAAGTTTATTTGCACCCGTGTATCAACATTTCGCACAGGGACCGGTCTAAAGAATCCTCAGCTCTACCTCTCTGCACTCTCTCCAATTTTACACGGGCCTTTCCAATTCGTAACTTCTAAACAAACTCCTTTATTGCCGGGGGTTTCCCTACTAGGGCTGGGACTATTTGTCGAATTTTTCGGTATTCGAACGCTTCAGTTGCTCAATTATTTCGCGAATATAATTCGAATATTTAAGTATTCGAATAGTTAAGTATTCGAATATTTAAGTATTCGAATACTGATGTATTCAAATATTTAAGTATTCGAATACTGATGTATTCAAATATTTAAGTATTCGAATACTGATGTATTCAAATATTTAAGTATTCGAATGTTTAAGTATTCGAATATTTAAGTATTCGAATATTTAAGTATTCAAATATTGAAGTATTCGAATACTATTCGAATATTTAAGTATTCGAATACTGAAATATTCGAGTAGTATTCAAATACTTTAATATTCAGTATTCGAATACTTAAATATTCCAATAATAACATTCGAATACTCAGATATTCGAAGTTTATTCGTAGCACTGGAATACTTGTAAAACATTCGAATATTAAATTATTCGAACAGTCCCTATCCCTATTCCCTACTAAGCGGAGACGCGACAGATTCTACTTCATTACCTTGCAGCATGTTACAAGAAGCTCTGGTTCGCTCGCAGTTTAAACGCAAACAGACGTTAAAGGAAGCTTAACCAGTAGAATGAGTTCGGAAGCCAAAACTGTCCACGGTGCTCCGGGGAGTAACCGTTTCGACTAACCGTCGACTTTCCTCAGAATCGAAGCCACCGTGGGCCGCGTTCCCGCCTTCTTCTCGCACCTCGAATCCACCTCTTCGGGAGCACGATCGCTGACCACTGGGTACCTGTATGTTTCAGATCTTCTACGACCTGGTGCGGCAAATCAACAAAAAGTCGCCCGAGAAGAAGATGAAGCAGAAAAAGAAATCGCTGTGCCTACTTCTGTAAGGCAGAGATCTGTAGCAGAAGCCCACACTCTCCTGCAGCGAGGACGAGGAAGATGAGAGAGGAAAGATCCGGGGATACACCAGCGGAGGGGCATAGGGGGGGGGGGAGGGGTTCGGGCGAACGCCTAGCGACGCGGTGGGGAGGGGGGGGGGGAGGTGGCGAACGGTATCACGAGTTAAACAAGGGCAACGCAGTGGAATACGTATGGTCGCGGAGCACCGAGAGATGGGTGGCGATGCGACACTGGACGGGGATGCCGAGGGAAGAGGAAGGGAAGACGGGAATGGAAGAGAAGATAGGTGGGAGAGACACAGCGAGGGAAACCTAATAATGTTGTATATACGTTGGTCCCGGGGTGGCTCGTGTGCACGCGCAACACACAGGCGCACAAAGAGAGTTTTTAGTGTTAACGAGACCCCGTGGCGTCGGTTATCATTGTAGGAGTTTTGCATTAAAGAAGAAAACGGGGAAGTGGAGGGAGAAAAAAAATATGATTAATGATAGTATATAAATATATATATATATATATAAATATATAAATATATTTAAGAGAAAAGGACGACGAGGAGAAAAGCAGAAAGAAAAGAAAAATGTTTGGGCGTGCGCGTGCGCATATCACCTGGCCCCATGCATCATCGCCCGCTGCGCACCTCTCTCTCTCTCGCTCTCTCTCTCTCTCTTTCTCTCTCTCTCTCTTTTATCTATATATATGTGTATATATATACATATATATATATATAAATATATATAATATAATAATTATACATAGACGGTACACGCCACACACAGACACACGACACACACACACGATGATTATTATTACTATTATTATTAATTATTAATTATTAATTATTATCGAAACATCAAAATATTCATAAGTTATATCAACCGTTTGTTTCTCGAACAATATATGTTTTTTCTATATCTCTCCGTATTAAAGCAAATAATAAAAAATCTCTCAGTGAATGTTAAAAGAAAAAAAGAAGAAAAAAAAGACGAACGAACGAAAAGCCCAGGCCGTGTGGTTCTCCTCCTTGGCTCGCCGAGGCGTCCTTTCTTCCCTCCGAGCGGACTGCTCGAACCGCAGCCTCTTAAGCTAAGCCCGCCTTTCTGTTTAATGCACCGAGCTGTTTCACGCTTTGCTAGGCTAAACTCATTCGTTCCCTCTTCTTTTTGAGAGAGATGTGTGAACCAACGCGTGGCGCGTCCACGCTTCTCTTTATGTATTTAGGAATCTTCCCGTGCACGGAGCAAGAGATCCATGGATCCGCGGCTCCAGCACGCATGTCAAGAAAAATATCAAGGCGGTTGAAACGGATCAGAATGTGTCTTATTGGATGATGAACCTCGGATACATTTCAAGAATTTCTAGTACATACCACGCAAAAGGACACGCCGCACTCCTCCGAAGTACCAAAATATCACGATCTATCGTACGTTCGACAGTGTTAAGCAAAGAAAGGCCTCGTTGAGCAGAACCACGAACGACAATCCTCCCCCCCTCCATCGACTACAATCGGAGACGCTGTATCGCCGCGAGAAGACCGGCCAGAACGACGCCCCGAGAAGCATCCTTCCACGTCGCTAGGCTGGTCTGGTTGCAGCAGTTATTCACCGATTGCTCGAGGACGAAGGGATAGTACTCGTTCCAGAACGCGAGTGCCTTGTAATCGACGGCGTTCCCGTCGTCCATGTCGATGTTCCTGTCGATGATCAGGATCCCGGGCTTCTCCTCGGTGTACGGCTCCCACTTGACGTTGGCCAGGGAGGGGTTGCCCACCCTGGCGAAGCTGGCCAGCATCGTCATCATCACCTCGGACATCTTCTTGTCGGCGAAGTTCCACTGGGCCGGGCTGCCGGCGGCTAGGGGAAGACCCCAGACGAAGGGGAGGTCGAACATGTGCGGGACCCCGGCCCACTCGGGCACGTCTTTGGTGACGGACGGCGTCTTGGGCCTGTAGTCGAACCTGTACACGAAGGCGGGCTTCTCCTTGGACAGTTTGCCGGCCAGCATAGTCAAGCCAGCGGCGAAGTTCCTCTCCGTCTGCAGGTCCAGGTACCTGTCCCGGTAGACGCTTTGATTGCTGCTCGGCGGACGTGGCCTGTAGTAGAACAGCACCGCCTCCGTGACCACCTCCGGCCTCGCGTCGCAGGTGCTGTTCTCGCCGGGCCTCTGGACCAGGGACTCGAAGTCGGCGGTGATCAGCCTGTCGAATCTATCAGGCGACAGGTTGCCGTCCACGTCCCCGTTGTCCAGGGAGTCCATGTAGGCCAGCGCCTGCTCGTTGCTCGTGTAGCCCACCAGCAGAGGGACGCTGTTCAGTCCACCGCTCTCCAGTGCGTCCCTCGGGTGCGCCGTCAGGAACTGCTCCGTGGAGTTCTCGATCTCGTAGTCGACTATCGGGCCCCAGGTCTCTATCTTCGAGGTCT
This sequence comes from Andrena camellia, assembly GCA_029448645.1. Taxonomy (NCBI): domain Eukaryota; kingdom Metazoa; phylum Arthropoda; class Insecta; order Hymenoptera; family Andrenidae; genus Andrena; species Andrena camellia. The sequence goes on along the minus strand of CM055678.1, from coordinate 26,205,611 downwards.
CCCGCACGAGGACGTTGATGTCGACGCGGCGCAAGCACTCCATCAGGGCCGACGTCGGGCGCCGGTAGCAACCGAACCTCTCGGCGACGAAGTCCACCACCGGTAGCTCCGCCTTCGGCGAGCCCACAGAGATCACCGCGTCACCGCTCATGGCGATCGCCTTGGAGAACTTGCCACGGCTGAGGGGGCTGGTCAGGTGCAGGCCGACGCTGATCGCCCCGGAACTGTGGCCGTAGATCACAACGTTCGACGGGGTACCGTTGAAGTGGTGGATCTTCCTCTGCACCCAGTCCAGGGCTGCGATCTGATCGAACATCCCGTAGTTACCTGGCGCCTCCGCGTCCGTCGTTGTGAAGAAGCCGAGGATGTTCAGGCGATAGGCTACTGTGACCACTAGCACCTAGGCGGAACGAATTAAGTTAGACATTAGCTACTGTATTAAAGCCGAATAGAGTTTTGTAAATGATTCCGGTGTTCTTTGGGGCGACAGGCCAGTGATGGGAAGATAGCTTCGGCAATTATGGCAAGGAACTGTACGCGCGACACTGCTGATTTACACGTTCAAAGCTCCTCGAGGAGCTTCAGTGCGTTCCTTTCGATAGATAGCCAGGGGTTCCTTCGACGAGGACGAATTCGTGGCAGTTGCTTTGCTAATGCCAAATTTCGAGCACCCAATGGTCAGTAGGAGCTCATAAAGACTCCGTAAATTAGCATTTACAGCGGTGCCCGAGGCATGCATCATAGATGGACTTTCGGCCAGTGCAGTTCCAAAGGTTGAATTCGCCTTGGAAGAAATGGCACGCGAGAAACACCCTAATTTCCTTCGATTTTCTGTCTGACTTTTAATGTCCGCCTCATCGATTCTGAATGAAGAATTCCCTCTGGGAAATGTGTGCTAAGGTCAGGACTCCGATCACTTAAGGGGGTATACCCGTTTGAACCCTCGGAAAATTGTGCACATTTTGTGGATTTTTTTACAAGTCAACGGTTTGATGCAGATTTCCCGTTTTCTCACTATCTTTACATAGTATTATGAACTACTTAAAAAAAAAGTTTCAGTTAAAAAACTATTGTTTTTCGGAAGTTATGCATACATATCCGAAAGGCTAAACGGTGGGACTAAAAACTCGCGCTACGTTCAACCAATTCACTTCCAATTTTCCGTGCAGGATCGTAATAAGATTCCACATCGTCCAACGAGGGCTTTTTTTTTATTCCGATTCCCAGTTTATTATTTATAAAGAAAAAGTTGGCCTTTTCTCTTAGAAAAATGTAACTTTACCTTTGATCTCTCACCATTTCTTTATTTTTCAAAATTTTCAAAATCGGCCCCGTTGGACGATAGCTATTGACATACTTTATAAGAAGATTTTATTGTTTTTGATTTCAGACACGACATACCAGCTGTTTTCAGGCCCACCATCTGAAATCGAGAAACTTTCGGATATGTATCCATAACTTCCGAAAAACAATAGTTTTTTAACTGAAACTTTTTTTTTAAGTAGTTCATAATACTATGTAAAAATAGTAAAAAAAAACGGGAAATCTGCATCAAACCGTTAACTTGTAAAAAAATCCACAAAATGTACACATTTTCCGAGGGTTCAAACAGGTATACCCCCTTAAGGGGTCATGCCTAGTTGGCAGGCGAAAAAGAACGTGATTTTCGGGAATTTTTTGTGGATAATCTAATGTATATTTTTTACAACTATTTGCTTATTTTAAAAGTACATATATCCAGCAACTCTCAGTAATTTTCTTATAGGAAAATATTAAAAAATGAACGAATCACAGCCACTCTCCCGGAAGATATGTTTTTAGCGGTGAGCACGATTCCTCCGAGCCGGATCCTCTGCTAAAAAAAATAGCTTCCGGGAGAGTGGCTGTAATTCATTCATTCTTTAATATTTTTCTATAACAAAATTACTGAGAGTTGCTGAATATATGTACTATTGAAATAAGCAAACAGTTGTAAAGAATATACATTAGATTTTCCACAAAAAATTCCTGAAAATCACGTTTGTTTTTTCGCCTGCCAACTAGGCATGAACCCCTTAAGTTCACAGTCTTCGAAGTCACATTTTGTGCAATCGATGTTAAGCGACTTTACCTTCTGTTTGTTCACCAAAATTGACGCATCCCAGATCGCGGGCGTTCCGGTATTAAAATCTCCTCCGTGGAACCACACCATCACTGGCCATCCATCGTCTGGCCGATTACCTGGACATATTTTTACCAATAAAATAGAGTATGTTCAGTGTTCGCGTTGCAATGCGCAGTGGTGGCCAAAAGAAAGTCCAAAGCTGACACTTTCATGCACGCGTAGACTTAATCTGATCCCGGGAATAGATCTCGATATAATACTTCTCCCATCCAATCTTCAAGCTTTCTCTCGGCCGCCACTGCCAGTCTAGGTTTAAGTGCGTTTACATTTGTATTTCGACTCTTAGGACCTTCGACCACTTTATATCTATAGAAGTTAGACTATGTCCGTTGAACTACTTAACGCTACCATACAAAGTAACTGTTTTATCATTTGTTATCCTAGAAGAATGGTTGAGAAATAGAAGAATGAAGAAAGCAATTTGCCACGTTTGAATTTCGGCTATCCGCTATAACCGACCGCCTCTGCACCGAAGAGTTCAGCCGCCCCACAGTGGTACATAATGACACTTTTTGTTCGAATCACCCTACAGGCCGTAATTTTTCAGAAAACTTGACGATTCTTTTTTTAAATTCTTCGCAATTAAATTCTCCATCGATCTGTCCGGCCGAAATTCTCAATTTCGTTGCTAATTTTTTTTATATTTAGCTAATTGTGCAGCACTTTTTAGAGATCAGTATCTGTGGGCTCTTTTGGCCGCCGGTTCCGAATTTAAAGTAAGATTTCCGAAATTGAAGATGACGATCCAATATGTTGAAGCGAAATTTCAGAAAACGGGCTTATTCGGAAGAAACATAGTGGGTCTAGATTTTCCGGGACGATGATTACGAATATGAGGTAATTATTATAAAGATCAAATTTTTTTATTTGTACCATAATTCTAATACTGTAGGTCAAATTGTAAAATTTAAAATGCCGGATGGACATTCGTATTTTTACAAATTTTTAGGCATCTCGTAAATGTGTACGTGATTTTGCATATTTAAGCGTCTTCGTTTGTGTTTGATATTCTTATCCCAGTTACCTTTAGATCTTCGAAAAGTGCCGTATAATTCGCTAAATATAAAAAAAAATCAGCAACGAAATTCGAAATTTCGGCCGGACAGATCGCTGGAGAATTTAATTGCGAAGAATTTAAAAAAAAAGAATCGTCAAGTTTTCTGAAAAATTACGACCTGTAGGGTGATCTGAACAAAAAAATGTCATTATGTACCGCTGTGCGCCCGCCTAAGGGACACTTAGAATTCACGGAATTAACCGACTCGCGTACAGCCTAAATGAGACTGCGTGCTCGTGAGTATGCCATCCCCGGTTCCGGTTGAACCGGTGAATCGATCGTGACGGAATTTGCATGGCGCTATCCCTCGATGAGAGCTCTAGACCCCTGGCGGCAGTCGCTCTAAACGTCGCTCCCACCCGGAGGTCCCCGGAGGCACCCAGAAACCCTTCCACCCACCTAACCTGAAAACTGCAGGCACTAGTAAGCACCAACAACCGAATAAATCGTTCGAATTACTCGGCGATGAAATTGCCATGCATTTGAAATTGCAGAAGTTTACGGAATACAGTCGATTATTCGGAGCTGGATTACACAAGGCACCTCAGCCCCAAATAATTGCCTGTTATCTGTTACCGAACCACTGCGCCCCGATTTCAGCCGCAGATGGCTTGCGGCGCTTCCTCCGCTTCTATAAAAAGCTGCAGACTTCTACGAGCAGAGGGAACCTCAACATTGCCCCTGGTTAGCGCAGCGGTAAATTAATTTCGGTGGCTTCTTTATCCGTGGGGGGGGTTCGAAGCGTGCCAAGGTCGAGAGGAATTCAGGCCATTGCACGGTGGGATATGCTTTAGATGGCGCGATAGCAAAAACACGGTAGACCGGTGAGCTAACAGGAAATTCGGGCTGGTCTTCGTTATCGGCCACGGCGGCGTCTGGAAACGTCCAGGAATAGCTTCCTGGGGATGCACCCCCGCCACGACAATTCATTAGGCGGTTTATCGCGATTCCACCCGGCACGAATCTTCCCGAGTACGCTACTCGCCGCTGACAAATAGTTTCGGGCCATTACTTTCGGCTGTCGAGCTTGCTACCGGCGGCTGCTCCTAGTTGGGTGATCGGTGATCTTAATTATCAAATTGCTTGGCAGTGGAATTTATTCTTATGCTGGGAGAAACGTGGCTCTGGGATTAAATTGAAGAGGCCTTGCAAAAAACACTGAGTGCCAAAATTAAAAAAAAAAAAATACCGGAAAATTTTCCAAAGGTATTACTATAGTATGGAATTTGATCTTTGGCACTTGCAGTGTTTTTTACAATTATCCTCCTGAGACTTAAGTAATATCTCTTGAAGAAAAGGAGCTTCGAATTTTCAATTTAACCACCCTGTATTATTTTATATGTAGCCCCCTCTCCTCCTAGCAGACCCAAGTGCATTCTATTTATTCCCAGGGGAAGTAGACCTCTGGCAGGCTTTCTTCGATTCGCAGAGAATCGCTGGAATATTGTGTCGTATGACCGAGTCCAGCAGATTCGGTGAAAGAAACAAAGGGGTGCCACTGGGCTGCGAAAGAGAGGGTGGTTTCGTGACCGGCCTCACCAGTATCTTAACATCTCCACCGACCCTAAAAGATCGCGTGCCACGGCGTGCGCCAGTTACTGTTACTCCTTACTCCTTGCTGTTTCTATATCGACCGTGGCTGGGCTGTGGGATCGGCACGATTTCCCGATTCACGTGTCCCCTTTCCCATTTTCTCCACTGCCATTGAGTCACACCTACCACACACCTATTTTCATCGCACCCCCGACGTTCCTCTATTTACAGGGGCATCTTGCGAAAATGTTCTTCGGACTCTCCTCACATCTGGCTTTCTTTTATCTGACGCACTTTTGGGTATAGCTAATAGTTTCTTAAAATTCACTCAAGTCCGCTTGAAATTAGGGCTGGGACTATTTGTCGAATTTTTCGGTATTCGAATATTCGAATACTTCAGTTGCTCAATTATTTGGCGAATATAATTCGAATATCCAAGTATTCGAATACTATTCGAATATCCAAGTATTCGAATACTATTCGAATATTTAAGTATTCGAATGCAATTCGAATATTTAAGTATTCGAATACTATTCAATACTTCAGTATTCGAATACTGAAATATTCGAGTAGTATTCGAATACTTAAATATTCGAATACTGAAATATTCGAGTAGTATTCGAATACTGAAATATTCGAGTAGTATTCGAATACTGAAATATTCGAGTAGTATTCGAATACTGAAATATTCGAGTAGTATTCGAATACTGAAATATTCGAGTAGTATTCGAATACTGAAATATTCGAGTAGTATTCGAATACTGAAATATTCGAGTAGTATTCGAATACTGAAATATTCGAGTAGTATTCGAATACTATTCAATACTTCAGTATTCGAATACTGAAATATTCGAGTAGTATTCGAATACTATTCAATACTTCAGTATTCGAATACTATTCAATACTTAAGTATTCGAATACTGAAATATTCGAGTAGTATTCGAATACTTAAATATTCGAATACTGAAATATTCGAGTAGTATTCGAATACTGAAATATTCGAGTAGTATTCGAATACTGAAATATTCGAGTAGTATTCGAATACTGAAATATTCGAGTAGTATTCGAATACTGAAATATTCGAGTAGTATTCGAATACTGAAATATTCGAGTAGTATTCGAATACTGAAATATTCGAGTAGTATTCGAATACTGAAATATTCGAGTAGTATTCGAATACTATTCAATACTTAAGTATTCGAATACTGAAATATTCGAGTAGTATTCGAATACTTAAATATTCGAATACTGAAATATTCGAGTAGTATTCGAATACTTAAATATTCGAATACTGAAATATTCGAGTAGTATTCGAATACTTAAATATTCGAATACTGAAATATTCGAGTAGTATTCGAATACTTAAATATTCGAATACTGAAATATTCGAGTAGTATTCGAATACTTAAATATTCGAATAATACCATTCGAATACTCAAATATTCGAAGTTTATTCGTAGCATTCGAATACTTATCAAATATTCGAATATTAAATTATTCGAATAGCCCCAGCCCTACTTGAAATAGGGTGCTCCATTGCATTAGTTACTTTGGGGCGTATGGATATGAAACTTCATCCCCCTTTTATAATATCACTTGTATTTAGTACGAGTGACTTGTGAGTGCATGATGTTTGCTGAAGCTGTGTGAAATGTTTGTGATCAGGTTTAAGAAGAGAGTACGTTGGAGGGAAGAATATATCAACGTTTAGTTGCGAAGTTTGGCAGAAGGCTACCGGAAGTGGAGGGTCCAAATACAGCAGAGGCTAAAAATTGAAGAGAACAAGTAAGAATTCAAGCTCTCCTAAATTTCGCATAAATCAAATATCTGTCCCTCACAAGGGAAGATCCCGAACCCGAAAATTCCAAAAATTCTAAAACTTCGTGAATATGCAGGGGATTTCCTCCTAATTACAATTCAATTTTTGTTTGCTGCCCAAATTCACTGGAAGGGGGTGAAATTTAATCCCTGAAAATTCGGCTATTTTCCGATTTTCTGTTATAACTGTAAGAGGTAGAAAATAAGTTTCAAGACAAAAGTCACTTCTTTCAATTAGATCTCTCATTTGGCAAAAAATTATTTTACAGTTCACGAGTTATAACACAAAGTCGGAAAAGAACCGGTTTTTCAGGGGTCAATTACACCCCATTAGAGTGCATTTGAGCGGCAAACAAAAATTGCGTTTTAATCAGGAGGAAATTCCCCATATATTCGCAAAGTTTCAGAATTTTTTTAATTGAATTTGAATTTCCGGGTTCGGGCTGTTCCCTTGTTAGTATTACACTTACTGTAAAGTAACACTTGCACCCTCCTTTACCTTCATCGGCATACTCCCAGCGAAAGGGGAAAGTATTACTAACAAGTAACCAGCATTAGCCCATAATTATCAACGCCCCCAACCCCCAACACAGATTTCTAAAAATTACAAGTTGATAATCGCGGCGCTGAAGGTCATCAGGGACTTCCTTTAAGCTACCCTAAAATTATGACGTTAAGCTTTCTGCCCTGATAGTAGTCGTTTACGTTGCCGTCACTGTAGCGTTAATCTTGATAATCGTTTTATACCGCGAACGCGGTGAATCAGAGTGGCAGCAATAGTTTTATGATCTCGGCGAATTAATACGTAAAGATTGCAGAGCCGCGGGCAACAAAGAAGCGGCGGGCTTTATTTTCTCCGCAATCGCCGCAATAATTCCTGGCGTATCGATTCTCAATGCAGTCGACTTTCGCGTTTCTTTCGCGGATTTACGAGCCCAGCTGCATGAGACATCCAAAATTAGTTGGAAACGAACCCCCTTAATGCCCCTATTAGCCTAGTCCTTAACCGACATCCTTAAACAGCCAGATTTACGTAGCGGCGGCACGCAGAGCTCGCCTTTATTGTCAATCGAGAAATTGGAACGGGAAATTATCGCAAGTATCTGGCTATTTTTAACGCCCCTGCGACCGGAGAAACTAATTAGCCATTGTCGATGGCAAAGTGTCACGTATTTGGTCGATACCAGGTGGAAACTTTAATGCCTCAAAAGGGACACCTCCAAACCGAGGTTCACGAGACTATTTCACCGAAGCCTGCAACGTAAACTTGAAACGAGCTAGCCTATCCTATTCGTCGGTCAAAAATACGTAAAATTTGTGGAATACATTTTTCCCTCAGGTCGCTTCGTTTTTTGAGAAAATCGACTTCGAGTTGCAGCAGGCATTTGAAAATGGCATCCCGAGATTTTTTTCACCCGCAAATTTGCTGCTTTAATCAAATTCATATTAAACTGTGTTTGGCTAAAAAAATTAATTATAATTTCCAGCCAGGAAATAATTTCTAGGTAAATCTTGCAAAAATGGCCCCATCCAAATTCAGCCGTTATTTTCTCAAAGACTAGGGGTTCCACGAGAAAACTTCACCCCACCTTTTCGCTTCATTTTGTAACGCTGAATCATCGCCGGTATTCAGATTCGCTTTTCATGCTTCCTTGGCTGAGTTATCGTGCGATACATGTTCGCGGAGCCACGGTTATTAGTTCCCCTGTCGAGGCTTTGATCCGATAAAGAAAAGTAGCGGTTTTCTCGAACCGACGACGTCGTAATCGCGGCCTATGCGACGAGATCGTGTCGCGCCACGCAGCCCCGTGGAATATTTGGTGGAAAAACGGGAAATGGAGGAAAGGAGGGTCGGTCGCGATCATCGCTGCTGGGCGTTCGCGTGCTGCTGGGAGGTAAATGTCGCGCTGGAGGAAAGCTGGTCGCGACGAGTATCGAGGATTTCCATCGGGGCGAGGCGAAAATCACGACAGCCCGCGCCGATCTTTGTATCAAGCGGGCACCTTTCGGCGGCGAACACGGTTACCTAGCGCTGGCTAATGACGCGGACAAGCTAAGTGGATGATGAAAGGCGCGAGAGCCACGACTCAATAAAGGGAGGAACCTGGAATTTACAGATTCTGACCACTGTTCTTCATTTTGGTTCCTTTAAGATTTAAGGGGTTACGGCTCAGTCAGGAGGCCGGAAATGGTGTGATTTTTGGGAATTTTTTTCTCAGGAACTATAAAACTTTATTCAAAGAACATTTTTTTGTTTGAAAGGTAGTGGATTTAGCTATGTCTCCGAATTTTGGTGTTAAAAAATATTTATTAATAACAAAGTTATTTACTCGGAAGTGGATAATCTAAAATCGATTGTGGTCGAAAATCGAGATTCTACGTTTGAATATTTGCTATTTTGTCCTAAATCAATATTTCGAAAAACCCTTCGCCCAAGGACTAGATAATTTAATACAGTAACTAAATTTTTCTGAATTTTCGATTTTAGATAATCCACCTCCGAGTAATCGTGGTCACCACAAACCCCTCTTTCGAACAGGACATCTAGGAGATTCTAAATAACTTTGTTATTAATACATATTTTTTAACGCCAAAATTCAAGAACATAGCTAAATGTACTACCTTTCAAACAAAAAAAAGTTCTTTGAATAAAGTCTTGTAGTTTCTGAGAAAAAAATTCCCAAAATTCACACCTTTTTCGGCCTCCTGACTGAGCGTAACCCCTTAAAAACAATCGGTAGAATCACTCTGAAAGGGGTGGGATTGATGGCAATGTTAGTCCTGGAGTTCCTCTATAAATAGCTAGGGTTGCCAGCCGTACTATAATATATAGTATTGTATGTACTATATTTTTTCTAGTGTACTATATACTGTTAGAAAAAGAAATGGTACCTAAAAATACTATATTTCCGATATATCGATAAAATTCTAGAATTTTTACTTATTCCTTTATTCTATAGCAACATCAAACCCTTAATTTGCGTATTTAAACTCCCGAACGCGACTTAAAAAAAGTGTTGCCTATCATTTGTTTGTCAAAAATTGTACAAAATAATTTCATACTTTCCCTCTATTCCCGCCACTTCAGCTTTTACAGAGAGGATTCTTTCTGTAATGAATATAAAATGCGGGAAGAGAGAAACAGAGCCAGGCCGTCTCTCATGACTTTCAGTGCAATCAAACCTTTGACATATTTGTTAAAGACAATAAAATACAAAATGCACCGAAGAGATATACATTTAAAAAAAAATAAGTGTCGGTATCTTAATGTAATTTTACTTTTTACCACTTTCCTCTGAAAAGTACTAATATTTTTTCACAATGTACCATATTTCTTATCACCTCTGGCCGCAAAGTGCTATCTTCTCCTTAAAACAAGTTGGCAGCCCAATCTATATAGCACCCTTCACAACCAAGAATTACTTCGAAGTAATTGATTTCTATCGACACGTCGACAGCCACACCCCCCCCCCCCCCAACTCGTCCAATTTCTTTAGCCATTTCACGTGCTCAGAAATGAATGCCACCTTTGGTCGATATTAATTTAATGGATCAGAGCTGTGTAGGGGTAGCTGTTAAGTTGACTGTATCAAGTCAGAGAACTGTATTGCAAATCTCGGACGAATTAATTTTCGAAGTACCGTTTTAGGGGTTTGCGACAGGGTTGATAGTGTTTGATAAGTACTGACTCACCGTCTGGCAAGAAGATGTTCAAGTAGAGACAGTCCTCGCTGACTCCAGGGTCAGGCTGATCCGGTGGCAGCAATTTCTTGAAATGCTTCTCGTGCAGCTTTAGGAGGTTGGTCATTTGCTGGCAGGAGGGTGCAAACTGCGTTGCATTTCGTATTCCGTTCCAGGAGGGAAGGTTGTCGGTGACTGGGGCAGAGAAACGTAGCTTGCCTGTGGGTGGCTGGGCGTAGGGAATCCCCAGGTACTGTATCACTTTTTGAGTTGGGCTCAGGAACACCTGCAGTGGAATGGACGAGATAAATATTTGAAAATCCCGAGGGATAGCTGAAGTAGGCGATGAGAGAAAAAAAAAAGAAGGGAGATGATGGAAATTTTCCACCTGCAATGTCCAGAAAAAAAGAGCGCGAAAATTAACCGCGGAAAAAAAGTTAAACCCTCGGGAAAGCTTTCCCTCCCCGAAACGTGAAATTATGGCTAATAAATAGCTGCCGAGCATGATTACGGATAATCGCCCGAAGTGGCCTGCAATCACAGTTCCAAGATACTTGGACTTAAACTTGGCTGTTGAACACCTCGTAACAATCGCTGGCTCGCCTGCTTCTTCCAGACGCAATTAAAATAGCATTACTCATGTCCCACAGTTCCTCGCGATTATTATCTAAATTACATGCCCGCTCCTCGTCGCGGTGCCAAACGAGAGGGGAACATTTTCAATGCCCGGCGAGCTTGCCATTTTCGAGTTCCCGATGGGTAAATTTCTCTCGCGAATATAAGGGCACGCAAAGAGCAAGATTATACTTTGAAATGAAGCGCGAGGGTATATCGGTGCTGGGGGGGATTTTTTCGCCACGGTTCTCGGCCCGCAAATTCGCTGTGACTTTAGCATTAGAGGCGCGGAAGAAGCAAAAATAATCTTTTAGTATTAAAATTCATAAACGCCCCCGCCGTCGCCCCGATTATGCATTCGTTTTGCATGCTATCTGCATGCACTTAATCCAAACAATTGAAACTTACGGTGCTCGCATGTTTTTGCTCCCCCGCGCGTAACAAATGTCGCGTACTTTATTCAACTCGCATAAACATTCTTACCGTTTCCCAAAGGAAGCTTTCCGAACCCTAAATCCTCCCCCAAATCTCCGCCCAAACCATACAAAAAAAAAAAAAAAAAAAGACCACCGCTAAATCTCGAGAGCCACAAGCAAGAACTCGAAAAATCATCCCACCTACGAACTCGGCCCCCCGTGTGGTAGGCAACCCGCGCCTGGGAATGCAGCCACCGTAACGCGTTTCAACGGTTTGCTCGCGTAGCAACCGGCGCCACGCGGGTGGAGAGAGAGAGAGAGAGAGAGGGAGTGAGCGTGCAGGGGCAAGGTTTCGGGTAGCGCGGACGAAATTCTCGCACCTCCTTGCCAGCCACCGAACCCTGGTCCTGGATCTTGACGACGGGCTGCTCGCGGCCGAGGCCCTGCCTCGCGTGGGTCCTCTGGGACCGGAGGCCGCCGAACAGACGCAGCAGCAGAGCGAAAACGAGCCACGTCGGACACCTCATTCTGCAGACTGACTGATTTGCTTCGGAAACAATCGGCGGTGCCCCGAAGGCGGCCTCAGCCGGTGCACTCGGTTCTCGCCGGTTGCGTGACTCGGCCAGGTTCACCTCCTCGGCTTCGAAACGACGCGGCGGAGGTCGAGGCCTGCGCTCTTTCGCCCTGTGCTTTCTTCGCCCGCTCCCCCCCCCCCCTCCTCCACCCCCCAGACACCCCGCTCCTCCTGGACGGCGCCTTGGCAAACTCGCCCTTAGAGCGGGGCATCAGGGGTAGATGGGCTGGGTCCTGGGTCTTGGGGATGGTGGCTCTAGGCGTCAAAACCGGCTTCCCTTCGGAAATTTGGCAACGTTGCCCATCACTAGGTATAACCCAGTGCTTCTAGTGACATGCAACGTTGCCAAATTTCCGACGGGAAGCCGGGTTGACGGCTAGTATTGGGAAACCAAGAATTTCGATGCGCCAACTAGTGACAGAAAGTTGAACTACTGAGAGTAGGCCGAAATCCGTCCAAGCCCATACGATCATCAGTGTTTATATAGACATGCTGTGAAAAACGAGTGTTTTTAAATTTTTTTTGAACACTAAATTTTTACTTATTCGATTAATAAATACTTATTCGAAATGTTTGGTGGGATCCGAGCCTACTTTCAATAGTTTGCCAACTTACCACCACAGCGCTGAAATCTAAGCCACGTCTCCACTTGGCTTCCCAATACGTGTGCTGGGAGTGTTTGAATTGTTTTGGCGGTTGTTTTCAACCCTTCGTTGCGTAACTTCTTCGATTTTTGGAATAAAATACATTTTTTGACTCGCACAAGTGATAATAATAAGAGAAAAATAATTAAAAAAAATTGTGCTTTTTTTATTTTTCCACTTTGTCCGACGTTACGATTGTGGTTACTTAAAAACCGCGGAGTTACAACGTTCAGCGCGATGTTTGTAAATGTTTAGAAACTGGGATATGTATCTTTCATGATAAAGTAGTTACATCATACTACAGGCTAGTTGAAACGAAAAAATTAAAAAGAAAATATATGTTGCATATTTGCAACAGTATGCAACGAAGGGTTAATACAGGGAAGATGAACTAGGTTTCTTTGTGAAAAATTGCTAGGCGGAGTTGGACATTAGTTAAATAAAAAATTATTTAACCCTTCGTTGGCACACCTCTTTTTTCCATAAACATTGACATACCTGGGTGGCTCACACCCAGATCAATTATTGAACGATTGCCATTCTCATCTAAAGAATTCAATCGTTATGAAAAAAATCAGGGGTCATTTTCGAGGTCTCTAGAATGTATTCCAATAGTTTTTTTTTTTTTTTTTTTTTTTTTTTGAAATTTTATCACAGTTTTTGTGGAAAATTTCTAGATTACCATATGTCGAGAAAAGACGAAGAAAATCATCTAAAAATTGTAACTTATAAATTTCAATATTAGAAGTTATGAATCTACAGAGTTGTTGTTGAAATATAATATTTTGAGAAAAAAAGAAATAATTTATAAGTCGGCTTTGGAGAAAAGGTATTTATTTTGCATATAGATGGTACAGAGCGTCAAAATCAGCTTATGGGTGACTCACACCCAGAGTGTCAACGAAGGGTTAAATAACGGCTCAAGTAAAAGTTACTTTAACTTTAGATTATTTGACGAATAGAGTTAAACTTGGAAAATTAATTTTTTTTTTAATTTCTATTCGTTATTCGAAATTTTGTATTTAAATAACACTTTTGGCCATCTCTGCTTGGGAGAAGGGAACGCTCGGGACCTTCGAGGAGGGGCTGGATTGAAGAAAAACTCGGAGGGATGAGTGATTGAAAAGAGTGGCGGGTAGCGTGACCGCAAAAATCGAAGGAACGCGGAGATAACGAGCGAGAGGCATTAAGTAATATGCGCGACGGCGTAGGTGAAAGGTGGTGGTGTAGTCTGCGGAACGATTGAAGCCAATTAGGGCGATGAATTCCGAAGCGGAGGTGGCCGAAGGCACGGCACATATTGGGGTTCCCCGCAACTATGGTTTAAAGTTGTAGGGAAATTGAAATAAAAGTTCTAGGCAATTTGCGGCTGGCGTTGCTATAGTAGGCCTGTCAGAAGCGGAAGCCGGCAATCTCTCCGGCTGGCCTACTGGCTTGTATGAATAAAACTGTCGATATATCCGGAACAGCGGTCTCGTAGGTTAGGCTGTTCAGCGTTGTCCTTGAAAATCGATATCAAGGGTCTTTCGCCCCCCGGTTGACGTGGCAGCACGCTATCATTAAGATGCGATCTTCATGCGACCGTCCCCAGCCAGCACGACCTTGAAGACGCCGCCGTGGCGCTGAAGAATATAAAGCGAACAAAAATAATTGGCCCCTCGCGTACGGCAACTTTACGACGCCCGCTCGCGATAAAAACCGCGGACGCGGCTCAAAAGGAGCCACGGGACAGAGATTTATACGCGGTTATCGCGCAGTAGTAATCGGGGGTTGCAGCGGGGTGTTGCTTCTCGATCGCAGAGTCGATAGCGAGCCCGGGGGATTTCCCTTGTATGCACGCTCGCGTAAGTCATTTCGAACGGTATCGCGCGAAAGTCAACAATAGAGGCACTGATTCTTTCCATGCCAGCGATAAAAAGTATCTGGTAATAGAATCTGCAGAGTTGCACGGGGGTTGAATTGTAGGGGTTCGTACTGAACTGCACAGTTCTTTGCACAGAATTCTATCGCGTTGGTAAAAAATTCGTTGTAATTTATTCCGCATTGAATGTAAGTCACGGAGTAACTGTATTTGAGAAGGGCACTACTGTCGGGGGTAATAAAAGTTATTCACTGAAATCGGTACGAGTTGCGCAACGCGCCCTACGTTACCTTTCGAAACCCTTGGACTCGCTGCTGGTAAATAGATCTCTGTACACTATCGGTAACGACGCTATGGGTAGTCGGAAATATTTTTAAATAAATATAAAGCTATGGGGCCAGAGTGCTTTTTCAGGAGAAAATATCGTGTCACTCGTGGTGAATTTATTGCAATTTTTAATATGCAGCACGGGGGTATACAAATGTCACATTTGTCCGGAATTTTAAGCTACTTTTTAGGTTTCGAATTTGGCGCTGAGTGCAGTTTCTTGTATTCCTGTTGCATACGCGCGTTTGCATCTCATTGGCTGGTAATAGCGGAAGGAGGGGGGCAGGGTTATAAATCTGCTTGGTGGGGGAAGACTACTGTTAGTTCATCTGTGATTCTTATTCGAACCTCACGTCCCGTGCTTGAGCCTCATTTTTTACAATGCAGTACAATTGTTCATTTAAATACTAGGGATGCGAACAATAGGTAACAAGCCCTGCATAAAATATAGTAGTTATCCTAGAACATTTAGTTTAAAACGACTATATAGGAAAATATTTATGATTTCCATTGCCATAATTCAGAAACAAAACAGAATACAAGCGTTCCAGTCTGTTTCTAAAATCTAGTAGCATGCAATACCAAGTAACATTTATTCCATCATCTTTAATAAAACATTCAAATAACATCTAAGTTAGGTTAGGTTAGGTTTATTCTTTCTTTGGCATAGTTACACAATATAAACTCAATACCAACAGTGGCATTTCAAGAAAACTTCTTATATAGCCCCACGAACTTTAGTCTCCCACAAATAACATCTAAATACACTAAAATTGCAAAATTGCCTTTTGGTCGGCCATATTGTGACGTCACCGCCCAAACGGCGGTGGCATTCATCTCATTCCAAACAATACACCCCTCTCAGCCACCCTCGACCCAACAGAACCCCCAAACCATCCTCCCCCACCAAACTCCAGTCCTCCAACTCTCCACCAAAGTCAAACAACCCCTTAAAACGCGACGGATGGGCCCGATTAACCCGGATATCCATGCCCAAGCCAAGAACGCTCCCGCTTACCAAAAGTGCCCCATTCACCAGGCGGATATCCCGAAAACGTTCGGCGCGCGCAATCCCGGCAAAAAAAAACGCGACGTGTAAAGGTTGGCGCGCAACAGGGCGGCGAACGGTTAAAAATACGTATCCCCGATGGTCCTAATTCAATGACCAGGCGGGCCCAGCGCGTACGGCGATTTACTTGAACGGTGCACGGGCGACGGCGACCGGGGAGGGGAGTTAAACGATGAAAGAGGGAGGCGAGGAGAGACAGTCGGTGCATTGAGCGAAGGAACGCGGGCACGAGTAGTGGTGGAGGGCAGGCGTTCGCCGATTCGTTGACTCGGCCGTGCCGGGGGCTCTCGCTCTCTCAGTCCGTTTCGCGACCGCGTGCCAAAGGGATGGATGGCTAGCGTTTCCCGTCTTCCTTCCGTGATCTCGATCGGGGTATTCACCGGGGCCCGACAATAATCGCGACGGCGCAGCCGAATCGGCGGCGCGCACGATGTGACACGTGTTGTGGCCCACGCCACGACCGCCCGAGACCCTCGCCGCGTGCTCCCGTGTTTTCGCAGTGACGACGGCAGATAAAAAGGAATTCTGTGCTCCTGATACCCGCAGGGAAAACACCGAGCGTGGGCCTTTTCATGCGACGAGATGGGCAGCGAGGCGGACGCGGAGACCACGGGTACCAACGTGGATTCGGACGAGTCTGATAGCTGGGAGAAGTTTTTCGGTGAGTCGTCACTGTTGTTTGTTTTGTCGGAGGATATATGATCGGTATTGCTCGCTAGAATCTGTGTCCCAGCGGCGACACTCTCGTGGCGTGGACACGGATTTTGTCTCTTTCTAGTGTTTCACAAGTATCTCTGTTTGTGCTGAGTGAACTTGCCCCGGGCACCGAGTCTCTCGCCTGAACTTGGCCTTTGCGATGTTTAGAAGTGTTTTGTTTTCGTCGCGAAATGTTGGTATCGTCTCTTAAGGTTGCAGACACCGGTTTTGAGGCTTCCGTGGCTGTGGCGTGTGCATACGCGCCTTCTTGTTGCGAATATAAGCGTATTACGTGTATTTTGATACGTAGTTATGAATTCTTCGAGAAGTATTGGTAGGGAATGAGACGTAGACTTTAGATCACGTGGTATTTCAAGTCATATTACCATAATGTAGTATGTCCATAGAATAATGCCAATCTTGTCGACGAATATTGCGATTGAGATTAATTACAACGGATTATGGCCTTCCTTTATCAAAATTTCGAAGTATTTACACAAGCCACGTCCTCGTTCTTCTTAACTGTAATGAAAGTAGGAACTTCTACGCGATTTCCTTGCATTAGTATTAAACAAAAACCGGATATATACCGGGTATTTCTGTTTTGACATCCTTTTCGGCTCAACTATCACCTTTTTTTTTATTTCAATAATTCAGGTTTGCACATTGCTGTTATCCAATCTGGATTTAGGGGGAAGATGTAATCGATATGCTTATTATCGTTTTGAGTCGGCGATAATTTACAAACAGTAACGAAAAGTACCAATCATAACGTCCGTCGCGTGTTCATTGTTCGTAATGCATTCGCGCGTCTTACCTTGAGTGGATAATTCGTTTCGTTCTGCTTGAGACGAGGGTTGTTTGAGAATAAATGTGTGTCATAAGAAGCAGGGAAATTACAAGGCATTCGATGTGGTAAATAATTGTAATGTGCGAGGAAATCGGGGAAATTATCACGGTACTTAAGTCCTTAGTGGAGATATCAGGATATTTTTTTTAAATTAGTGAATATTACTTTGGAGACTTGTAATCCCAAGAACAGTTATAAAATTTCTGTTCAGGGAATTGCAAATTAATTACTGTAGGAGATTTAAAAGTGATGATAGTCTGAAAGTAGAATCTAGTGTAATAATAGTGAAATCACTAGGAATAGGCTTTATCATTTATCACGATTTAACATGGCCGATAAATTATCTTTATGATTACTGCATTATCTGCAATTAAGCACCATATCCTTGTTACTATGTCAAGAGACACTTCGTGGAAGTTAGTATCCTTTTATAATGGGATAAAGAATGGCGCAACTTGGAGTTTACGACTTCGAAAATCTGCGTCAGCAGAATTGATATAAGTAGATATAACATTCTTCCATTTATATTTGCAATATTTCTTACGTTCGTAAAAGTAGGTCTTTCAAATAGCTGGATTAACAGAAATCTGTGCAAAAGATCGATAATATTTATTGTGGATATCAATATTACGAACAAGACCGATTACACTGACAAATATTGACATATTTAGCAGTGGTTCTCAACCTCCTGTGCACCAGAGTACATCACATCTTTTTCTTTTGCCATTAATAATC
Organism: Andrena camellia; assembly: GCA_029448645.1. Taxonomy (NCBI): domain Eukaryota; kingdom Metazoa; phylum Arthropoda; class Insecta; order Hymenoptera; family Andrenidae; genus Andrena; species Andrena camellia. The sequence goes on along the minus strand of CM055678.1, from coordinate 26,187,571 downwards.
TTGAGAATTTGAGAAACTAAAAATTTTAAATTTTAAAAATTTCAAAAATTGAAAGTAAGATTTCAGGTTTAAAATTCCCAAATTTTAGTATTCCGAGACACAGTTATAGAAAATTGGAACCCTCGAATATCAAAAGTATGGATAGAAATTTCAAGTGTGTGTACTTTCAAGAGAATTGGTTCGCGCGTTTCGAGAGCAAGGCACGTATAAATCTGTGTCGTATGAAAAGGAACTCGCGGTGCACGTGAGGGGCTAGAATGAAGATAAGTGAGAGATACACGAGGCAGAGTAACAGTACTATATTTCACGGAATTTCACGTGGAAGAGAAAACGTGAACTTCTTGCGATTCGATTTGTTCGCTACGCGCGCGTACGCACGTGAAAGTGACACTATGTCCTGGCCGCCCTTATCTCCGCCATTATCTCGTACAATTTTTTTTTAATGCTTCATTTATCGCGTAAAATTTACGACTCTTCAGCTCCGTAGATACACGGAAAAGTTATCTGACAATTTTTCATCGCGCTGCACTTAGTGCGACCGTTACGATCTTTTAAACTAGCGCACATATCACAAACACAGATTAAGCCTCATCCACACGCCCCACTACTATAAACAGAAATCTTAATTTCTACATTTCAAAATTGTATTCGCTACACCAATAATTATAAAAAAAAACCGTTGCAAGTTTAATTTCATTTGTTATTTGAAATTGAAAGCAGTGCAAATTATTCGCATTTTCTGCAAACACACTGGGTGCCCTGCTACTTCCTAACGTCGCCGCGCGTAATAACAGTGCGCCCTTCAATAATCAACTTTTCAAGGCAAAAGGACAGCAGAAAAATGGTAAAATATTCCACACGTAAGAAACTCGTGGTCGAACGGGGATCCTCGAGCCCCGCACTTTTTCTCAAGGGGGTAGGTCTAAATATAGAGCGTGGTCGCGATTATTCCAGCTCTCGGCGCGGTGGATGAGCCTCTCGTGACTAGCCCTAGCGATCTATCGCCGTGCCGTGGAAATTTCTGATTTTCATTTGCATGCCGCGGCGCAGGCGTACGTGTACGATCCGTGGCCACGATAGCCGCGAGAGGGAAGACGACCGCTCGGCCGCTGAGACAAGTGGCGAACTTAAGGATGCGATACGACGCGCAAAAAACACTCGCTCTGCCGGATGCAGCTTAGAGAAGGCTGCGTTTTCCTCTCGGGCCCGTCGCGACGAGGGCGATGCCTCCGCGGACGGGCGTGTGTGTCGGTGTCACGTGTATTCCCGTCCCTGCGCACGCCCAAAAATCGAGCAACCGGCTCTCCCATGCCGTCTGGATTTTTATAGGCCCGACCACCGCCACGGCAGAGCCACGAAAATTCGGGGAACGGCTAGGCAACTGCCGCCGCACAGCGGTAGTGCGGGAACTGGAATTATCGAGGCTTTAATTTTGGGGGGGAATTTTTTAGACTTGGTAAAATAGCAGCTAGGAGGCACTGCGATTTTGGAATTGCCTATAGAGGCGTAATTACTCGTCGGGTACTATTTTAACGAGGAGCTTTAATAGGTTAGGTAACACAGTAGCGTACAGGTGAAACAGCAAAGAATCTCTGCTTAGAAAAAACAGGAATGTCACAAAACAGCTTTACCGAGAAAATTAACTTTTAGTATCTACTTTAGTATACCAGTGAAGAAACAAGTCTCGGTGAATTTAATTATCTTATATAATTTTCTTCTTAAATTATTTGTTGTGTTAATTATTTCTCGAGTGGGGACATTCCGTATTTTGTTCCAGTGCGGAATCGATATTCCTGTTTTTTTTTTCACGAATATTTATACCAAATCTTTAACGTTATCTTGCGGGGGTATTTGAAGTTTATATCCCTTTCTGATTCGACATTTCTGTAGTCCCAGTTGCCACCAACAAAATATGCTTTGGATCGCAAAATCACGAAAAATGGACATTCCCAATTTTTTCCTCTTACCCTTCATATATTGTGCTGTGACTCGTATCCGTTTGAACCTGAAATTTTGTGCGACGGTCTTAAATATATTAAGTCAATACGAAACTCCTGCTTCGCAATTCGGAGGCGCAGAGGTCAGAAAATATGCCCCCAAAAATTCAACGGGACTCCCGGGATTCCCCGGGCCTGAGTCCCCAGTGCAAGCATCTGCGTGATGCCCTAAACGGAGTCTCTAGCGGGCCACGGTTTATTGCAGGTTCATGACTGCGGGCCATTTTCCTACGCGCTGTAAAGTAATTGAAAACATCTGGGCTAATAACTAGCAGGATTGCAGGAAAGCTTTTAGACTTAATCCCCCAATTGCTGCAAGCTAATCTATTTACGTTCGGATGCTTTCGGCTGTTGTGGAGTTAGGAAGTTAAAAATCGAGGAGGGGGGATTATGGTGGTCCATTTCTCTTTCCTGTTTTCCTATTTCATTTTATGATGGCAACATTCCACGATGGGACACCTGGGTCTCAATGCCTACGGCCCTGCTCGCGTGGGCTTAGTAAAGCGTGGGCGTACAGCGCTTCTCCGGCTGCATTTGTAACGCCAAGTGCCTGCGCGGGGAATGTGCTCGTAGGTGCATGTACAGGCGGATTCATATTCGCTATGACGTCTCCACTCTCCCTGTTTGAAAGCAAATTGAAGACACACTAGTGAAGGGAAGTGGTAGTAAAAAGTACTGTGGGGCACTGAGACTACTGGGCCCACTAGTGCAGTGATTCCCAACCTGTGGGTCGCAAAGTGTTTTCTGGGGGTCGCCACGGTTATTTTTAGTCGCAGATTTTTAATACTTATTTATCTTAAAGTGGCTTTTAATATTTTAATATGTATATTGTATAAATTTATTTATGTTTTATTTTTAATATTTTAATATTGCCATATTCTATTAATAACGTAACACTGATTTTTCACAATTGAAAGGAAGGGAATATTTACCTCACCTTACATGGATCGCGACTTAAAAAAAGTTGGGAAACACTGGACTAGTGTCTCCCTTACAACCGTATAATTCTTTCAAACCTGAAATTCTTAGGCTTCCAAAATCAAATTCCAAGTGATCCCTTTCACCACCTAGGATCACCCCTTTCCCACCATCTTTCTTCCCCTGAAACGAGCCTCCATTTTATTTTCAAGCAAGAGAGGTTCCCCTCTTTGCCGATAATCGATCTTTTCAATTGTTCTGCGCAAACGCCTTGCGATCTAGGAAGATCGCACGCGAAAGGGGCAGCCTGTATCGCGCGACGCGGTCCGGAACAAGTGGGCGAGATAGATGCGCGCAATCTCTCTGTTTGCTGGGGCCCTCTCGTAGCCCAGATGCCAGTGCGCGCGAGCGGTGTGTAATAGCGCGTTGTCAGGCGACCAGTCGGTTGTCGGCACCGATAGTCAACGCCTGATATTGTCAGCGACGGAGATGCTTCGCGGGGCGGGGGGTGGGTGGGGGGTTGGAGTTTTCCTCGTCGGTTAAACGATCATCGATGTCAGCATCCGCTGGCTGCGACAGTCGTCGATCAATCTAATCCTCTCCGAGCCTGCAGGCCGAATTATTGCGTCCGATGTGGCGTTTGTTGGAGGAGATACGGGGATTCCAGGTGGTTCGGGGGTGGAATCAAGGGTCTGGTTTCTGGAGGAAGGGGTGGGGGGTTGATTTGGAACTTGGGGAGTTCAGGATTTTTTAGATTAGTTTGGTAGATAGTGGACTTAGGAAATCTGATTTTTGTGGAGACAGGGGGCGACTGGATTTGGAGTTTGGGGACTTGGGGGATGAAGGTTGGTGGTGATGGAATAGACGTGGGAATTAGGTTTGGTTTCTGCAGTCATTTGATGGGTTCGATTTAGAAGGGGATGAATGTGGTCGTCTAAGGAGTTGATTATTTCGAGTAGTTTGTACCAGAGATTGAATTACAATTGAGTATTTTACTTGGGAATTTATTACACTCTGTATTCTGCAAATGGGTCTCGTTACACCCAGAGGAATACACCGTGAAATAACGGCGCTAATGCTTGGAAGCCCTACGGTGAATATTTGCCGAGGAATAGGTGGTTGAGGTAAGGTTTACCCTCTATCAACAAGGGTTACTTGAACCCCTTAACCAGGCACGCGTATTAAGTTAGTTAGGGATGCTTCCATATACAGGGTGTCTCCTACCACTGTTCTTCTGTAGACCACAAAAACGTGCCTTACATAAGCACCACTTAACCTCGGATAAAACATCTCACCTCGTAAAACTGAATGTCAAGTTACCGAAGTTCCAACACAGCCACCTCTACCTCCATCTTGAACCCTCCGCCGCGGAAACCAAGCAGATCCACTCACACAACATTTTTGCTTCGTTCCCCTTTGTCCGTCGACATCCCAGGCTACAAAAATAACTCCCCGCGTGGATCGCACGGCTCCACGCCCAAAATGGGCGAAATTACCTCGACTCCTCACGAAACACAAAAGCAGGAGGGGACGTCGTTCATCGGGCACACACGAGGACCGCTTACTCCCCTGGTCGTTGCTTTTTTTAAATTCTGCAAATTATACGATGCGGAACCGTTACATGAGTCAGCCTGTACCCACGAAAGGTCTCGGTCGTCGCGTGTACGAAAACCGTGCTTCGATCTTCTGCAGACGCCATTGAACTTGATTTCCCGGCACCGTGGATCCTGTTGGCGATTGCACGTGCAGAAACTTTAAAGGAGAACGACGGTGCCCTTGCTCCTCCTTGTTCCTCGCGTTCCCTGAACCCTGGAGGAGCGCACTTGGATTTTGTGGGAAGGTTGTGCTGGGGATTTCGAATTTCTAAGTATATTCTCCCATTTCTGCGTATTTGAGTTATTATTTATTTGGCGGTGAATAATGAACTGGTATGTATACGTTCCCTGGTAGAAATTATTTGGGGATATTTGAGGAACTTGGTTAGTGATTTTCATGGAAATTTGATTTTTGGTTAATGGATTGGAAGATGATTAGTGGAGGTGAAATTAATAATCATAGTCATAATAATAATACTAAATACCAAAAATACTAAATACCAAAAATACTAAATACTAAAAATACTAAGTACTAAAAATACTAAATACCAAAAATACTAAATACTAAAAATACTAAGTACTAAAAATACTAAGTACTAAAAATACTAAGTACTAAAATACTAAGTACTAAAAATACTAAGTACTAAACATACTAAGTACTAAAAATACTAAGTACTAAAAATATTAAGTACTAAAAATACTAAATACTAAAAATATCAAATACGAAATACTAAAAATACAAAATACTAAATACTGAAAATACTAATATGAAATGCTAAAAATAACAATAATACGTCTTTATTGCATTCCCACAAAGTTGTGTAGTGATTGGAGGTTGTTTGATCTTGAACTTAAGTTTTACTCAGATATTCAATCTTAGTTCTCAATTTTAGTCTCTCAGACCTAACATAAATATCAATTTTAGTTTCCTAGTATTGGCCTAGGTATCTCAAACCAAAGAACGAGAACAAAATTGAGAGATAATAAATTAATTAACCCCATCAAGTAGCAACACGTAAATACTCCCCAGTAGAGGATCCCAAAATCCCTAGGCAACTCTGTCAGAGTTCCCTACGGGAATTTCTAGGGTTCAAGCTACCAATCAAGGCGTCCGTATTTGTCGCGCAAGGAATATAAATTGATATTGAGATTGTCGTTCGCGTAATAAAGTTAAAAGGGCAGTATCCCCAGTAATCGAAGCTCCGATGCCGAAGATACAATGGGCGAGGGTTATTAATTGCGTGGAAAGTTTCTTCGCGAGGCTCTTCGTTGCTCGTATTGTCCTGCGGTCACTTATATCTCGCGTGTTCATTATTTTACGTAACCGAGTTTCTATACTGAAACTTAATACGTTGATTATAGTAGATCGAATCTCTGGCTCCAGTGCGTCTACGGTTCTACAGGTCGATTCAAATCTCCCCAATCCGTCCAATTCAAACTCATCAATAGACCAGCCAACTATTGCGTTCGAGATTAAAAAAACAAATGTTTGGATGGAAATGGTGGAGATGTTGGTCACGCCAGGACTTTGCTCTTCTACCAACAAAGCTTTTCAGAAAAATGCTGCCTCGATAACGGCTATCTGAATAGATTGGGGGGGCACATCCTTTTCCTTTTCACTGATACAAGTCTAGTACACTACACGGAGGATGTTTACGGGCTTTGTTTCTCCTACGACACGTATCTGCCGCGGGTTTTTCTCCCTTCGTTCGCCCACATGTTGAATCATGCCGAGTGATAGCGTTCCTATGTGAAAAATCATCGTTCGCTTCACGTCTTCTGTCGGACTCTATGAATCAGTGCTCGCTGAGTGGTCGCGTGGATTGAGTCTGGGCTCGGTTAGGAGGCCTGTGAAGTGAATGGTTTGGAGCAATTGGAGTTGTATAGATTTGTGCTTGATAATTGGCGGTATAGAGAATGGATTTGAAGAACACCCTCGTGGGAGGTGTAGTGGAGGCCGCGGATATCGGTATGTACCCCTTTGTGCTTGGGTCTTTGCAGTTGGGGATTCGCGATTTTCCAGTTTTATGCTTCAAACTTTGGGATATCAAGGATTTTGAGGTTTAATGGATTTGTGCTTCGACCTTCGGAGTTGGGCCCGACGGATCTTTACTTCTCCTGCTTGAACCTTTAGAGTTGGACCTCTTGAACCTTCAGAGTTGGATCCCTTGAACCTACAGAGTTGGATCACTTGAACCTTCAGAGTTGGATCCCTTGAACCTTCAGAGTTGGATCCCTTGAACTTTCAGAGTTGGATCCCTTGAACCTTCTGAGTTGGGCCCCTTGAACCTTGAGAGGTGGACCACTTGAACCTTCAGAGTTGGACCACTTGAACCTTCAGAGTTGGATCCCTTGAACTTTCAGAGTTGGACCCCTTGAACCTCCAGAGTTGGATCCCTTGAACCTTCAATGTTGGACCCCTTGAACCTTCAGAGTTGGATCCCTTGAACCTACAGAGTTGGATCCCTTGAACATTCAGAGTTGGATCCCTTGAACTTTCAGAGTTGGATCCCTTGAACCTTCTGAGTTGGGCCCCTTGAACCTTGAGAGGTGGACCACTTGAACCTTCAGAGTTGGATCCCTTGAACCTTCAGAGTTGGACCCCTTGAACCTCCAGAGTTGGATCCCTTGAACCTTCAATGTTGGACCCCTTGAACCTTCTGAGTTGGATCCCTTGAACATTCAGAGTTGGATCCCTTGAACCTTCAGATTTGGATCCCTTGAGTCCCCTGAGTTGAACCTCTTAAACCTTCAGAGTTGGACGCTTTGAACTTTCAGAATTGGACCCCTTGAACCCTTACTTCTTCAAACCCTCATAACTCAAACTTTCAAACCAAATCCTCCCGCTTGGATCTTCCAAGTCCCACCACCAAACTCCCAATTCTCATCTTTAACTCTTCAAAACCACCCCATCTGACTAGCCCTCCCCCTAACACTCCCCCAAAGTCAAAATAACTTCTAGACTCCCCCAAATTTTAACTCCCACACTGTCCATCGCATCCCAAAGTTCAAACACTCCCCAATCAATCCCAGGCCTTCACACAACTCCAAATTAAGTCCCCCTCGTGAATTTTCTCCGCGTTTAATCGGGGTCCAGTAGCCAGCTCCCGCTGGTAAACACCGCGACCCCCTCGTCGGCGACCATCCAGCACTACAGTTAGCCAATAGCACTGGAGGCGAAGGGTGGCACTGGGGTGAACTGTAAGAAAAAGCAGTCGCTCGCGTCCCGATCCGGCGACCCACGCTTCTTAAGCCCGCAATTGACTCCGGTGCATCCAGTATGGCTGATAAAACCGGATCCCGGCGCGGCGAGGGGTTAAGCTGACTGCTGCCATGTACGCGATACCGACCGATGCCTAATGTCGTTACTCGTTACGATTCCCTTATATGTAACGGGGGGGGGGGGGCCGTTCGCGGATTGAGATAAAGGTTCGTTTACACTGGCCCCGTGGCTGGTTTCGAGGCCCTACTTGGGCCTCATCCCTGATCGGCCGAGGATGATGCCGTTAATGAGGGAAAAATGGACGGGTGTCGTGGGGCCAGGTCACCGCCGGCGAGGCCAGGGCGATCCTGCTTGCCCACTTGTTGGTTTCGGAGGCGTCCTTCCTGTTTCCCAGCCGACGGTGGGGGAGGGGGGGGGGGCGGTAACTTTAACCCTTTCGGTATACGGAACGCCTGTGCGGGAACCGCCTATGGGCGTCCATGCGCTATGCATAAGGGGTAGGCCTGGAGGATTTCCGCACGCGGTTGTATGGTTACCGTTTTATCCTCGGCGTCCTTTCTGTGTAATTTTCTCATTGATTCGACGAGAAGCACTATTATCAGTGAGACACGTTTGATGACTGCATCGAGAGGGATTTGCCATCCCCACCTTCGCCTCTCTTATCTTTCTAGGTCCCCGTTCGTGTACGACACGGGACACAAAGGTGTGACTAACGCGGCAAATATGTGGCACGGCTTGTTATACAATGTATATACACGCGTTACGCTTTTGCAATTCGTTATCGGCGTCACGTCTTTCTGCGCGCTGCAAAAATACCGTCTTCGCAAACTTTGCGTGACGCTGCTCGAAATAACTAGAAGGCTGCGGTTGCATTAGCACCCACACGCGATTCTCGAGCCACTCGCTGGGGAACCAAAAGCCCAGATCAAGCGTGTACTTCGAGAATTTAGGAATATGTTTCGAAGGATGTACTAGGAGAAGTCCGAAACATGTTCTTCAGGCGGAGGCGCAGAGTCGCGTGTCTCTGGGCATGACTTATCGCGCTTGGAGATTGAAGTCTGATTGTTAAAACGAGAAGCTCCATTGCATCTTAAGAGCAGAACGCGCTGCGAGGAAACTGCGTGGCTCGGCGTGCCTAATGTGAAACGCGAGTGTGAATGAACTCGTAAATCGTCAGCTGAGGGACAGTTTGTCCCGGGCGCGCGTTGTGGGGCCGCGCGGATCGCTTGAACCACTTTATTCAGGCTTTATTAGCATTTTCCCCGCTTGGCAGAAGAAAACTTGAAGTCTGAGACACCATCGTGGACAGAAGTAAAGAGCATTAGACCTTTTGCAATCGACTATCAAAGCAAGTTTACTCAAGTTCACTAAAGTTTACTCAATTTTACTCAAGATTACTTAAAACTGCTCAAGTTGACCAAAGATTTCTCAAGTTTACTCAAGTTGACCAAAGATTTCTCAAGTTTACTCAAGTTGACCAAAGATTTCTCAAGTTTACTCAAGTTGACCAAAGATTTCTCAACTTTGCTCAAGTTTACTCAAGAATACTCGAGTTTTCTCAAGTTTTCTCAAGATTACTCAAGTTTTCCCAAGATTGCTTAAGTTTTTTCAAAATTACTCAAGTTTACTCACGTTTACTCAAGATTACTAAAGTTTATTAAAGATTTATTAAGCTTACTCAAGTTTACTCAATATCACTCCTCAAGATTACTAAAGTTTTCTCAAGATTACTCAAGTTTTCCCAAGATTACTCAAGTTTTCTCAAGATTATTCAAGATTACTCAAGTTCACACAGGTTTACTCAAGACTACTCAAGTTTATTAAAGATTTCTTAAGCTTACTTAAGTTCACTAAAGATTTCTCAAGTTTACTGAATATCATTACTCAGGACTACTCAAGTTTTCCCAAGATTACTCAAGTTTTCTCAAAATTATTCAAGATTACTCAAGTTTACACAGGTTTACTCAAGACTACTCAAGTTTATTAAAGATTTCTTAAGCTTACTCAAGTTCACTAAAGATTTCTCAAGTTTACTCAATATCATTACTCAGGATTACTCAAGTTTTCCCAAGATTACTCAAGTTTTCTCAAGATTATTCAAGATTACTCAAGTTTACACAGGTTTTCCCAAGATTACTCAAGTTTTCTCAAGATTATTCAAGATTACTCAAGTTTACACAGGTTTACTCAAGACTACTCAAGTTTATTAAAGATTTCTTAAGCTTACTCAAGTTCACTAAAGATTTCTCAAGTTTACTCAATATCATTACTCAGGATTACTCAAGTTTTCCCAAGATTACTCAAGTTTTCTCAAGATTATTCAAGTTTTTCTGAAGTTTCGTCAAGATTTCTCAAGATTACTCAAGTTTTCGAAACATTTCTCAAGTTTACGCAAAATGACTCAAGCTCAGTCAAAATTACTTCTCAAGATTACTCAAGTTCACTGAAGTTTACTAAAGTCGCAAACAGAAGGGTGGTCCCTCTTCTCCCTCAACGTTCACCTTCAGTCTTCCAGATTTCCTACGATCCCCTGCAACTCATATACCCCCGCTTCGATCGGTAAATTCGCCAGGGGCCTTAACAAGCGGCCCTAAATCAAGATCGTGCGTGCAAGGGAGTGCTCGATTTCCGTCCGGATCGCGTTCGATTTATTCCCCCGTCGCTGGGTATTCAATTATCGTGCTGCCGTGCAATTACCCGGCCAGAGATGAGCGCGTGGTATTATTTCCGAGCGTAACTGGTTAATTGTTCGCGGCCCCGCGTGGATTTCTCCGCGTGCCGCAATTACCGGCCCACGTGGTCCGTTTTTCATTCTTCATCGGGCCCCTCGTGCCCCGGCGCGAAGCCTGAAAACGCGGTGTTGTCGTTTCCCGACTGGCCCAGCGACTTGTCGAAAAATAAACGAGCTTTCTCTCGTCGGGGCGTGATACGTTGGTAACTATTCCCCGCAATACCGTTTGAATACGAGACCGTTCGGATGCATAGATGGGAAACGACTGGTAGAATCCCGTTTCCTCGGTTTTCTGAAAGAAACCCATCGCGTCGCTTTCTAAATCACCGCGCGAACGAGACGGCTGGGCAGCGTGACTCAGGCCGCGGAATAAATCGTACGTTTAGCCGCCCGTAATCCAAATAATGTCGCCGCGGCTGGATCTGGGGGCGCGAGGGCGATATTTAAAATGCAAATGAAGCGGTTCGAATGTTTCACGGTGCCTCGGAGGAAAAGCGTTAAGCCGCTTACGCGCCAGCGCGCCTTAGTTACGACGCTACCTACGCGCCCAGCGTGTTCCGCCGCTCTGGATCGTGATAATTAGCGGCGACGCCGATAACACGGCTCACTCGAAACAAAGAATGTCTTATTGAAATGCAACTTACAAGTGCCCCAAGTACTCTGCAGCCCTTATTTCAACGCGGATTTTCTCGGGAGGCACGGGAATCGATTCCCCGTTCAAAAATACATCAAAAACGTAGAAAGAATTTTTTCCGCACGAGCCCCCGTTTACGAGATATCCCACGTCGAAGATGGTGCGCGCGACGCGGCGCCCTTTTTTTCAAACTCGATTATCTCGGGAACCAAGGGTCGTAGGAAAAAAATTCTGTCTACCTTTTCGATGTATTTTATCACGGGGAACAACATACTCGAGTTGGAAAATTATATTCTGAATTGCCGCAACATTCTGCTTAATTATTTCGGCTGTACGTGGTTTAATTGAAGAGGGATTTCGTCGAAAACGTAATGGCAGTGAAATTTCCTTTGCCCAGGCTCGCTCTCCGCTTCACGGATCTTAACGCGGACCTCCCAGGGGCATCCACAGTCACAAGAAACGAGATCCCGCCTTTGACGCGATTTCACGGTCATTTTGAGAGCCTACAAACGTCATATTTTTCTAAATCTGAATTTCTCACCCTCCAAACGAATTATATGGCATCCCCCCCCCCTCCCGTATACCTGACCCGCGCCCAACCTGATCCTATTAGCAGGCGCGTGTCTGGCCGAGCGCGTGCTTCCAGGAACGGGTCGACTTACTCAAAGCGGTCTGCCAAGGAGACCGCGTCGAAACGTAGTGAAACGATTTCGCGGCGGTCTTTTGTGCCGTTTCGCGTGTCTTTTGTGCCCCGTCTGGGATCGTTTCGAATGCATACGCGTGGGCGTCGTCGCGCGCGTCACGACTGCGTTCCCGCCTTTGTGAGCGTTCCAGTTCGCCACGGCGGGCATTTCGCGCCCGATCGGTGGCGCGGCCGATCCTTTGCTCGTCTATCGCTTCCTCGGACAGGCCAACGGACCTCGCTGACACAGAACTTTTTCCGACTCCTGCGCGTTGTTGGTGACGGGCATGTTTCTTCCTTTGAATTACGCGCGGCGAGGTATCCGCTACCAATGGCGCGGGGATGCGTGGACACCCCGATGGACAACGCGCGTCAGCCGCGGCTATAACCTAACGAATATTGTGGGAACCCATTGTTGCCTCTTATTTGCAATTTGTCCTCCTCCCACGCGACAAAGGGCACGGCTTCCGTTTGCTCCTATTACCTTCCCACACGAGTATCCGCGCCTTGGCGTACTCGCTGCGTTTCCTCGAAGGCAGATGTGTTTTCTTTTTTTTTTTTTTTCACTACGTATCGACGATGTCGATTCAGATCTCGATTCTGGAGGAATTTTTCAAAATTACGTCGTTAACCCTTTGTGGTCACACGGGGTGTGTCGCACCACTGGATATGTGTTTGCTAATTTGCTGTACATTTTTAGACCTTAAAAGTACAATAATTTGGGGATTTAAAAAAAATAAATAAAATTGAATAAAAGCGATTTTTTTTAAATGTAAATTTTGATATGTTGAAATTTGTGTTTGAAAACATAATTGTAGATAAATAAAATAAGTGGGGATTTTTTTTAACAAAAAATTGTGGATAAAAGCAATTTTTTTTAAGAATCCTATTTATTTTATTTATCTACAATTATGTTTTCAAATACAAATTTCAACAGATCAAAATTTACATTTTTTGAAAAAGACCATTCAGAAATACCAAAATGGTAACTCAGAAATGACGCTGGGGTGCGGGGAACCCCGTGTGACCATTTTGTGATTATGAAAAAGTGTGACCATGGAGTTAATTATCTGTGATGACGAAAGGGACACTGTTTCGGTTCAATATCGCGTCTCAGGCTGCACCTAAATAGGTGCCATTTGTTCTAAGTCCTTGAACTTTGAATTCTGACAGTTGGGAATATTTTATTTTACCATTTTTCTCTGCGCGTTTGTTGCCTAAGTAGTTTCTGTCGCATAATTAACGTAGAATGAAGTGGCTGGTGAATGCCAGCGCCGGAATGGTGGATTGTTTTCGTAATGGCGTTACAGTTGGTTTCATAAGTGGAAATGATCGAGACGCGGATGCTGGGTGCAGGTTCGGGGAGGAAAAAAAACGTAATTTAATGCCGCGTGGGCACGGCGTTGCGTTTATCTCGCGGGGATTAGATGGGTGGAAAGTGGGCACAACGAGAAAAAGTGTCATTTGACGGGCGGTCGATGGGCTTGGCTGTATTTACAAACTTGATGAGGTAAGATCAAATGGAACGGCTTCGTTCCTTATTATGCCAGGATTTATCGCAATGCCACCATATATCATTAACCCCTTTTCAACGTACCCAGGTCAATCACAAAGGAACCAAAAATGTTCAGAGTGTCGATTTTTGTATCGAAAGTTCGTATTAAAGTGATCCGTGGAACCAGGGAACTCGATAATGTCTAGTTTTCAGCGAAGATCTGGGGACCCAGTGGCCAACTATTAATAGATCGAAATATGTGTCGAGCTAGAGCGACCCAGTTAATTTGGACATCGCCTCCTAGCAGCAACAACGGAATATTTTATTACGAGTGTCCAGCTGTCGACTCCTTCCTTTGTTTCGCTGCAGGGACGAAGTCGACGTCGGGCCGCGACGAGACGCAATTAGCGTTCTATTGGCGAAAATTCCTGCTTCCTTGCGATCCTCCCCTTGCTCTGCGTCCCTATTTCTTTCCATTTCATTTACATTAATCCAAATCTAGATACCCCTCTCACGAGCGTCCGCAAAGTAACTCAATTAGTACTCCAGAAACTCAAAGCCTTCATCTTTTCTCAGTTACCCCTTCGCGCTTCAAATTCCAAGATGGCGGCCTTCCACCTGAAGCTTTGCTAACCTAACCTAGAAATGTCAGTGGAGATTTCATAAATCTCCAAGCCTTATTTTTTTCCCAGCAACCCCTTCGCGCTTCAAATTCCAAGATGGCGGCCTTCCACCTGAAGCTTTGCTAACCTAAATAGAAATGTCAGTGGAGCCTTCCACCTGAAGTTTTCCTAACCTAAATAGAAATATCAGTGGAGCCTTCCACCTGAAGTTTTCCTAACCTAAATAGAAATATCAGTGGAGCCTTCCACCTGAAGCTTTTCTAATCTAACCTAGAAATGTCAGTGGAGATTTCACAAAACTCCAAGCCTCCATCTTTTCCCAGCAACCCCTTCGCGCTTCAAATTCCAAGATGGCGGTCTTCCACCTGAAGCTTTGCTAACCTAAATAGAAATGTTAGTGGAGCCTTCCACCTGAAGCTTTGCTAACCTAAATAGAAATAACAGTGGAGATTTCGCAAAACTCCAAGCCTCCATCTTTTCCCAGCAACCCCTTCGCGATTCAAATCCCAAGATGGCGTCCACCTGAAGCTTTCCTAACCTAGAAATATCATTGGAGATTTCACAAAACTCCAGCAAAATACCCCAATACGCAGAGATATGCTACTCATCCAGGGATATCTTCCAAATAATGAATAGATAAGTGGATGTCGAGGGAAAGAGCTTTACGTAACCTCGGTTTCCTGCGCGTGCAAGGGCCCAGTCGGTACCCGTAGTTACTTTTCGCCGCGCGACGGGTAGAAATCAATCCTCGGTGCATGCGCCAGCATTTTTCGCGGCTGTCCCGAGAAAACCGCAGCGAGCCCGCACGATTTCCTGCGATAACGTGCCTCGACGATTCGATGAGCAAAAGGTGAGAAGAAGCGCCTCTTCTCGCCGCGCGAGATTTAGTAGCCGCCGTCTAACGGTGCAACCGGGGGCCCGTCTCCGCGGGTTTTGCCGACGCGGTGCAACACAATCGGCCGCTGCCAACGTCCACTACACGAGGCCTCTGCTTTCCATTCCTCTCTGCCTCTGCACTCGGTCGCTCCTCTCGGTTCTTCAGGGATAGCCGGCATCCTCCTCGACGCTGACGGTCAAGTTGCGCTGGGTCAGTCGCCGGTGACCCACCGGGGGGGGGGGGGATACGTCAGCCGGATATTTAGAGTGTCGGAGGCTTAGGTCCCGTGGAGTTAGTCGTGTTGGTGTTAGGAGATGGGTGTTCGGTGATTATGGGCGTTAGTATTTAAGGAACTGGGAATGGGAGGTGTAGTGGCCCTGGGTCACATTAGCGATCCAACGAGGGGGTCCCTGGGC
Organism: Andrena camellia; assembly: GCA_029448645.1. NCBI lineage: Eukaryota > Metazoa > Arthropoda > Insecta > Hymenoptera > Andrenidae > Andrena > Andrena camellia. Next base: position 26,172,380 of record CM055678.1, on the reverse strand, counting down.
TTTGGTAATTAGGAACTTGAGGGCGTGGGTCATTAGTGACCCCCTGAAAGAAATCCATGGCTTTTAATCACCATAGGAATTGGGGATGTCAAGTGTACTTGTAGAAGAGAGAAGAGTTACTAGGGAGAACTACAATGTGGCATATAGCACTAGTGTTTATAGGCCGTGTTTCTGACTCTATTTTCTCTGACTCGCGCTCGACCGCTTTCAAGGCAAACGGCTCGAATAAGACCGATACGAATCCGCGAATAATCCATTGAATTTCTACCGGATACGAAATGGGTTAACAGTATTCCGCCGCTGTCGGTAGAGGTTTGCGGCTTCTCGTGTCGGCTGCTTCACCCATAAACATACTTCCTGTACCTGCCTCTCGCGCTCTTCGTCGCAGCACGTGATCCGTAACCCCGCGCCTTCGCCATAAATCATCGAGAAATGGTAAAAGCCTTCGAAGCCGTAATAAATTCATCCAAAACCGTCGTTCATTTTCAATCACCGCCCTCGCACTCCCGAATCGTCCGACTTTAACGGCTCTCGTAAGTAATCAGCCTACTGTAACTTGCACTGGGGTTTTCATTATGGCCAGCAATTGCGTGAGCAGGATTTTTAAGATTGTTTTCAGGAAACAGCGGTGCCGTGTCGGCGCCGCGCGAACCAAACCGATTATGTAAAGATACATGCCAGGAAGTGCAGGAAAAGAACAGTTAGTTTCTAATTCGCGCTAACGAGTCCGATCGACCGTTTGTTCTACTATATTACTTCCCAGATCGCGACGCACCTGCTGCCGATTCCTGCGCACCTAATTAGCCCTCTTTCGCTTGGGCTTTCAAAACTGGTTCTGATTTTCACTAAACAGTGGAACTCTTGAGTCCCCTCCGAGCAGGGCACGCAAATAGTGTGCCCACACAGTTCCCCTGTGCAGCCAGTACTTTCTGTTTATAATTCGAATATTTTCGAATAACTCGAATAGTCCAGCTATACGAATAATTTATTCGAATAATTCCAACATTCGAATAATTCGATGTTTTCGAATTTCGGATTGTACCGAATACGAATCTAAACATTTGAAAAACAAATCATTGTAAAGGCCACTATGAAAAGAATTTCACAATAAAGTGTGAAAAATATTTCGTATTCATATTTCTATTCGGAACAATCAGAAATTCTTTCACTTCGAATATTCAAATACTCCTAATTATTCGAATAATATTTGAATACTCGAATACTCCTATTCATTAGAATAATATTCGAATATTCGAATACTCCTAATTATTTGAATACTATTCGAATATTCGAATACTCTTAATTATTAGAATAATATTCGAATACTCCTAATTATTTGAATACTATTCTAATATTCGAATACTATTAATTATTAGAATAATATTCGAATACTCTTAATTATTTTAATAATATTCGAATACTCCTAATTATTAGAACAATATTCGTATATTTGAATACTCCTAATTGTTAGAATAATATTCGAATACTCTTAATTGTTAGAATAGTATTTGAATATTCGAATACTCTTAATTATTAGAATAATATTCGAATACTTTTAGTTATTAGAATAATATTTGAATACTCCTAATTATTAGAATAATATTCGAATATTCGAATACTCTTAATTATCAGAATAATATTCGAATATTCGAATACTCTTAATTATTAGAATAATATTCGAATACTCCTAATTATTTGAATACTATTCGAATACTCGTAATTATTAGAATAATATTTGAATACTCCTAATTATTAGAATAATGTTCGAATATTCGAATACTCCTAATTATTTGAATACTATTCGAATATTCGAATACTCTTAATTATTAGAATAATATTCGAATACTCCTAATTATTTGAATACTATTCGAATATTCGAATACTCTTAATTATTAGAATAATATTCGAATACTCCTAATTATTTGAATACTATTCTAATATTCGAATACTTTTAGTTATTAGAATAATATTTGAATACTCCTAATTATTAGAATAATATTCGAATATTCGAATACTCTTAATTATCAGAATAATATTCGAATACTCCTAATTATTTGAATACTATTCGAATATTCGAATACTCGTAATTATTAGAATAATATTTGAATACTCCTAATTATTAGAATAATGTTCGAAAATACTCCTAATTATTTGAATAATATTCGAATATTCGAATACTCTCAATTATTAGAATAATATTCGAATACTCCTGATTATTCGATTAATATTCGAATACTCCTAATTATTCGATTAGTATTCGAATACTCCATATTATTCGATTAGTATTCGAATACTCCATATTATTCGATTAATATTCGAATACTCCATATATCCGAATAATATTCGAATTTCAAATTCGTATTCTACCGGTATTCGAATACTCGAATACTTAGCATATTCGGCCCTAGTCCCAGCGTCCCTAGCATCACAGAATCGATGGCTATCGAAGCAGCAGGCGCGAATGGCGGTCACGCCCCGCGTCGATATGTCAAGGGGAGTTTCCTTAATTTTTTTCCCGCGTCGACAACGGGATCGATTTGTCATGGAATCGGCACGTGGGGACCGTCCACCCTACAGAATAATTTCCGTCCGACCACGGACCCTAGTTACGTCCCAAGAGGGCAGCACTGCGGCGCGCACGTGGGTGTCGCCGGGAAACGCCGCGGACACGCAATGGCGTAACCAGTAAACAAACTCGGGAAAGAAGGACACCCTACGAATAAACCTGTTCAGCTGACTTGTTATCGGCGAAACGCGAAACGGGTTATTAAAAGCGATCGCTTTATGCGTCGCTCGAGTGGTCGGAGGGGGGGGGGGCGTGGTGTCGGAGGGGGTTGGAGAGGAAGCAGTGGCTTGTTTCAGCGTGCACGCGAGCTGTGTCGTTCTTTCGTTTCGTTCCATTGATGATCCAGCAATAATGGAACCCGTTTCCCGTTTTAAATATGTTGCTCCACGATCGTCGTCGTCGCGAAAAGAAAACGGAGCGGCCAGATGTTTATCGCGGCTAAACACCGGGTAATTCCGTGGGGGCGTTTTGAAACATTGTAGGGGTCGTTGCAAGTCTGAGAATTGAGAAAAAGGTCATAACGACCGGTGCCATTCGACACATTTGCTTCCGAGGTATATGGAGGCTTTAAGTTATAGCGCTGGGTAATGGAGTCGAGGCGTGAGCAGCTGGCTACTAGAAGCTGCCCCCTCGGGGGCTTACCGATTTACGTTTATTGAACGATTTTTATCAATTCTGAAGTGCAAAGCATGCCTGCAAATTTTGTAATAGGTACTAGTATCGAATTACACTGTAGCGGTAGTCGAAGTATATCGGAGTAAGTCTGTATTTTACGCTTGTACTTTGAGAGATAATAGCATCTCGAGGAAATATTTCTGAAATCAGTAGGGTTCCTCTGAGGGTCGACGATTTTAAAAAAAAGAATTTAAATTGGACGCGCAGGACTTCTACGTTTCGTAACACGCTTCATTCAGGCAGTGAGGAAAAATCGAAAGCCAACGAATCACGCGTGCCGATCGCTCGATGATAGTACCTACTTTAATAAATTACGAGTCACGAACGGTGATAGGTGCCCGGAGCGACGCTATTGTTCCTCGATGCGTAAAAGCGTGAACGCGCCGCCGAGCAACATTCATAAGGCATTCGCTGCTCGTTGCATTATTGGTCGTTCGGCCATCAGCGATCCATTCTTTCCAAACCGGTTCCCATTTGTAACAAATTCACCGAGGATAATTACCTTGCACGCGTCGGGTCGCGATTAACGCGCACGCTTGTCCCCCTTCTGTCGTCCGTCGAGCAACGGGCACAGGATTTCAAAAGCGGCCACTTTGGGGTGTATGGGTATCCTTCCGTTTCTAATAAAAATATGAAATGGGGGTGCATAATTTCTTTTCTTTTTTGGGGACAGTATTAAAAGAAGCAGCTTCAAATTTTTTTTAAAGCCGCTGGTAGCAAATAAAGGATTAACAAAAATCAAGTGAAACTATCAGGAACTAGGTCCAGCCCCCAACTAGGCAACTAAAATGGAGATCCATAGATCGGAGACACAGTGAAGATTCTTCAAATTCTCCCCATTGGTATCCCTAGTTGTCAGTAATGGATTAACACAAATCACCCTCCGCCAAAGATCACACAAAACAATGGCCAACTAGGTTCAGCCTCGAACCTAGTAGCCAAGCAACTGAAATGGAGGTCCATGGATCAAAGACACAGGGGAGATTTTTCAAATTCTCCCGATTAGTGTCCCTAGTTGTCACAAATAAAACCACCAGCAACTAGGTGCAGTCCCCCAACTAGGCAGCTAAAATGAAGACCTATGGCACAGAGGCACGGAAAAGATTCTTTCACTAGTGTCCCTAGTAGTCATCAATGGATTAACCCTCTATAAATCATCAACTAGTTACTAACCCACCAACCACTCCACCCCAAAGGTTCCACGAAACTTTCCAAAAGGGTCCAAGAAAGGTCCCTCCGAGCGGGGGTATTAAAAGTGGCCCCCATTTGTCTCGCTGACGCAATCGATCGTGGTTGCAGTGGCGGAGCAGCTGATCCATCATTCTCTCGAGGGCTGTCGATCTACGTAGCCTGTTGCCGGAGAGTGACCCGTCGCTCCGCGGACTCGTTGGCTCATTCGGACCGGTTCTGCTCCTAGTTGTGAGACAGAAAAGTCTCCGCGGCGAAACGAGACCGCACCCCGTGTCTCCGCGGTGGTATTCCTGTCCCACGTGAACCTTACGCGACCAGAAGTGCACCAGCTAGAACTCTCCCGCACCGGTGCATCATCCAGCAGTGTTTACCCCGCCGTCTTACCAGCAGGGCCCGCTTCTCGTCGCTTCTTATCCCGAGTATCGACTTCTCGCGCGTTTCATCGGAGGCTACAGGCCCCTTCATCTTCGAGGGACAGAAGATTCGTGGATTGCGAGTTCACCTGCACTGGGCAGCCAGAAGTGCGTGCGGCGGTGGGGGAGCGCGAGCGGTCAGTACGTACTGCCCAGAGCGTTGGGCCAGCCTTAAGCCGCGTTCCCACGGGCGAAACTCGTGGCGCGGTATATAGTTGAAATTCTGAGAGAATGCTCATTTTGCGAGGCGGAATTCATCGAGAATATTTTTCAACAGATTTTTGTGCTGCATTTTTGTGAGTTTGTGCTTGTGGTATCGGGGCTTAATGATCTGGGAAGCTGTCTCTGAAAGTTCAGTGCTGTAGGAAAGTTATGCCTCCGAGGTACAATGTTCCGTGACGAATTAAGTATTTCGAAAATCTAGTATCGTCGTTCCGCGAAACCTTTCAGCAGGCATACGTAATTAGAAAGCATGCTCGCGCTTTTGCAAAGTTCGCGTTGCAATTAGCTCGGTCGTTTATCCCGAACAATTGAATTGCGGCGTGCATGTGCCTGTTCCCAGCAAAATCCCCCCGTGATTTTCTCGCGACGCGATATTTCATGCCTAAGGACGAGGCACAATGAGCTTTGTCGAGGAAGGATAATTATCAGGCTTGTGTTCGATCGGCTTCGATTCACTTTCATTGTTTCTGCGCCTCGATAGTCGCTCTTGCGCTCGCGGCATTCGTTCCGAAACGGGGTGCTCCTGCGCCTTGCGTAATGTCGGGATAGTTGGCGGTTCCGTTGGGATATCTCGTGGCACGGAGGGTCGCGAGCTATGCTGGAAGGATGATTCGAATATCGGATTAGTTCTCGTTTCTGCTAGTAATAGTCGACCTTAATTTCACGTGCAGTTCGAAAGCGTCTATAAGAGCTCCATGGGGACCAGTTTCCAAGTAGCCAGAGGGCACATTCGCGTTAATCATCCTCTCCCCGTCTTACGTACGTGCCTAAGAACAATGACGGCCAATTGTCCGTAATTAGAACGCCGAGTGTACCGTACCGAATCAAACGCAGCTGTTCGCCCGTGCATGCACACCCTCCGCGCTTCCACTGTGTACACTGGCAGAAATTTTCGTGGGGAACGCGGTTTGCTAATCAACCACTTCGTTGGAAGCATGTCTCGTCACTTGGGGCGCAAGTGCCATGGCCTTCGGTCGACTACTGTCCATGTCTGTTGACTACTAGGGTCTGGGAAGTTGACTAATTCGGGCTTCCAACTTGGGGTACTAGTGCTATCGCCTTCAGTCGAGGTCTAAAATCTATCAGCTGAGAATTATTCACATCTAGTGGACTACTAGGGTTTTGAAAGTTGACTGATTTGAGCTCCCAACTTGGGGGACTAGTACTATTGCCTTCAGTTGAGGTCCAAAGCTATCAGCTGGGACCTACCAATATCTGGGAGACTACCAGGGCCTGGGAAGTTGACTACTTCGGGCTTCCAACTTGGGGTACTAGTATCATTGCCTTGAGTTGAGATTCAAAGCTATCAGCTGAGAGATACCCATATCTGGGAGACTACTAGGGTCTTGAAAGTTGACTAATTTGAGCTCCCGACTTTGAGTACTAGTATCATTGCCTTGAGTTGAGATTCAAAGCTATCAGCTGAGAGATACCCATATCTGGGAGACTACTAGGGTCTTGAAAGTTGACTAATTTGAGCTCCCGACTTTGAGCACTAGTATCATTGCCTTGAGTTGAGATTCAAAGCTATCAGCTGAGAGCTACCCATATTTGGGAGACTACTAGGGTCTTGGAAGTTGACTAATTTGAGCTCCCGACTTTGAGTACTAGTATCATTGCCTTGAGTTGAGATTCAAAGCTATCAGCTGAGAGATACCCATATCTGGGAGACTACTAGGGTCTTGAAAGTTGACTAATTTGAGCTCCCGACTTTGAGTACTAGTATCATTGCCTTGAGTTGAGATTCAAAGCTATCAGCTGAGAGATACCCATATCTGGGAGACTACTAGGGTCTTGAAAGTTGACTAATTTGAGCTCCCGACTTTGAGCACTAGTATCATTGCCTTGAGTTGGGATTCAAAGCTATCAGCTGAGAGCTACCCATATCTGGGAGACTACTAGGGTCTTGAAAGTTGACTAATTTGAGCTCCCAGCTCGGAGTACTAGTACCACTGCCTACTAGAACCTAACCTCTCGTCTACCAGCTTCGAGCACACTCCCCGCCAAAGAGTAATGCGTTTCGAAAGAAGGATGAACCGAGTGGATCACTCGAATTCCAGATTCTGGCCCGAGATTTTGCCACGTGGTGTCCGCGTCTCGTGTCTCTGGTTGCAGCATCGATTGCGAAACCCGCGTTGTGTATACAACACGGCTTTCGGGGCCGGCGTGTAATGTATGCGCGCGTGAAAGTCGTCGTGTCTGAAGGGAAAAAGTCGCACGCGTTTAGTAATGACCTAATACTGGCGTCGACTGTGGCATTAAATTTGAACGACACCCATACGAGACCGTTGAACTGATATCCAACACCATCAGCCATTCGATACGCATGCTAACTGGCAATGACGAGTACACTCGCATTCGATACGCTAATGACATAAATATTCGAGCCACAGGATATATATTAAGCCCCCAGAAACATTATAGATTCTATTCTCTTTGCCAACGTGACACGACTTTACCGTCACCCATATTCATTTGACTTTATGACTTACCTTTTGATCCCTATAGTCTGGACAGAATCCACTGGCCCGGACCCCCCACTACTCCACCAAGAAGTCCCGCCCACTCATCCGCGGGGGGCGTGGTCACGAGACTAAACATCGTTTCTCGAGTGGTGGGGATCGGAAAAATTCCACCACCATAAACTTGGCACCGCGCAAGCATTTATTTTAACCCGCAAACAATCACGTCCCCGCGAGAATTCCCACCACCTCGCAACCGCACTTTCTCCTTGCCGCACCGTTCGGTGCCTCGCCCTTTTAATTTTCGACCGTAGAACGAGTTCCGCCGTTTCACGAAATTCATCGCCCATGTCGCTCCTTTTTTTTTTTTTGTGAAAGCGGGAATATCGTGTTTCACGGTGCCGCGACATTAGAAGCGCGTGTTTGCTCTTTGTATCGAGTTTCGTTTCGCCGGCGTGTTACGTCGACCCGCGTTCCCATATTTTTCTCCGCGCTCGATGTAAGTTTCAAATCTCGCGCCATAAATTCAGCGACTTTATCGAACGAGGAACAGAGTCGTTCTCGTGCCCCATTGCGGAGCACAGCGATAGAGCATGCATGAAACATAAAGCAGCGTCGATTAGCATCGTCGATGAAGTTCAGCTGGGTTATGAATATTCACCGAGGACGCATGTGTCGATAATAATAATATCGACGCGTCTGAATAGAGTCATGGAAAAAGCGGAATAAGTGCGGACAATCGGGAAACGCCACCTTGAGCAGCCACCCACGACTTCTGTGATCGTTGGGCGACGATACTTCGCGATTTATGCTAATCGATCAGCATGATTCCATCGTCAGACAGTCGCGAAATTAATCCCTCGCTGTTGTGCATATTAAACCAGCCGCGCGTACTTGGGGGAGGGAGAATATAAGGCATCTTTGAAGGCAGGAGACAGTTTATGAGGCGCGGTGAGTTTGACAAGTGGGAACGCGGCTTTATGCTTCCTCCGCCTTTATATTATCTTCGATGGATCCTAACGGCATCGTCTGTTTCTTCGTTTTTAATTCAAGTAAGAGATGGAGGCAACTTTTGAGGGTCTGTCGAAGGGAATTTTTCAAATCCAATTTCAAACTACTAGGGAGGGTATAATACTACTAGGAAATGAAAGCGAAATTTAATTAGAAGTTCTTATAACAGTGGAAGCAAGTTTTGTGGGTCTGTCGGATAGAATTGTTCAAACTGAATTATTTCAAACTACTAGGCAGGATATAATACTACCAGAAAGGATATAATACTACTAGGAAGTGGAAGCGAAAATTATTTAGAAGTTCTTATAACAGTGGAAGCAGATTTTGTGGGCCTGTGTCGAATAGAATTTTTCAAACTCTATTTCACACTACTACTAGGTAGGACATACTACTACTAGGAAATGGAAGCGAAAATTAATTCGAAGTTCTTGTACCAATAGAAGCCAGTTTTGTGGGTTTGTCAAACAGAATTTTTCGAACTCAATTTCAAACTACTAGGTAGGATATACTACTACTAGGAAATGAAAGCGAAATTTAATTAGAAGTTCTTATAACAGTGGAAGCAAGTTTTGTGGGTCTGTCGAATAGAATTGTTCAAACTCAATTATTTCAAACTACTAGGCAGGATATAATACTACCAGGAAATGGAAGCGAAAATTATTTAGAAGTTCTTATAACAGTGGAAGCAGATTTTGTGGGCCTGTGTCGAATAGAATTTTTCAAACTCTATTTCAAACTACTAGGTAGGACATACTACTACTAGGAAATGGAAGCGAAAATTAATTCGAAGTTCTTGTACCAATAGAAGCCAGTTTTGTGGGTTTGTCAAACAGAATTTTTCGAACTCAATTTCAAACTACTAGGTAGGATATACTACTACTAGGAAATGAAAGCGAAATTTAATTAGAAGTTCTTATAACAGTGGAAGCAAGTTTTGTGGGTCTGTCGAATAGAATTGTTTAAACTCAATTATTTCAAACTACTAGGCAGGATATAATACTACCAGGAAATGGAAGCGAAAATTATTTAGAAGTTCTTATAACAGTGGAAGCAGATTTTGTGGGCCTGTGTCGAATAGAATTTTTCAAATTCTATTTCAAACTACTAGGTAGGACATACTACTACTAGGAAATGGAAGCGAAAATTAATTCGAAGTTCTTGTACCAATAGAAGCCAGTTTTGTGGGTTTGTCAAACAGAATTTTTCGAACTCAATTTCAAACTACTAGGTAGGATATAATACTACTAGGAAATGGAAGCGAAAATTAATTAGAAGTTCTTATACCAGTGGGTTGCGAAGTGTTTTCTGGGGGGTCGCCACAGTTATTTTTAATTGACGATTTTTAGCATTTATTTATTTACATATGGTTACATTGTCATATTCTATTCACTGATTTTTCATAAATAAAAGGAAGGAAATATTTACCTTACCTTAATCTTATAAAAGGGGATCGCGACTTAAAAAAGGTTGAGGAGCACTGTCTTATACGATTGGATTTGGTTTCATTGAGCTCTCAAATACCTAGATTTAAATTTATGCTTTCTCGACCCTAATAATACAAACTACTTAGCCGCATCCAACTGTCAATTAATATATCAAATCTAACAAATGTGTAACTTGCTCAAATTTTATAGCACACTCTTGCTCATGTAGCCGGAATTACCTCGCTTTCCCCTACTCTTTTCCTAGTTGCAACTAAAGGACCCTGTATTATGTAACTCGGTTCCTTTTTTTGTTAGCGGAGGCAGTGCTGCACGTCGAGCGATCTTTCCCACAGGCGGCGATATGCAAAATTCGACATTAGCCGAAGCGTGATCTATCGGCGTCCTTAATTAGTGGCTGGTCACATTTATCTCGGGTATTTAGCAATCCTAATCGTTGCTCTTCCGGTGGCCGGGTGATCTCGAACGATGGATCGATCCTATCTGCGAAAACGACCTCTGTGCTGGCCGAGCTGTACGGGGTGGGGCTTCTCAAATTGGAGCATTTCCTAGTTATCACTAATCGAAGCAATTCTTCCGAATCAGAGTTCAAAAGGTAGCTTCCTTCATTTCACAAACTAGCCACCACTTTTTACGAAACCGTAATTTTATCAATTTTCAATTTTATACACTCCAAAGTGATTAGCTCGTTGCTTATTTGCTCTCTTTTTTAAATTTGAAAATATTTTTGGGGACGAGTAGAATCTGGTTGAATTTATCAATGCAAACCACCCACCCGTTATGTTGTAGGGGCCACGGCGAAAAGCCGTGGCCCTGGGTTCACGGTGCAAGCTCGGCAAAGCCCAACGTGAGAAATCACTTTCATCGCTCCTCCGTGGCAAGGAATTAAAAAGCAAACACAGAAAGAGAGAGTGTCCTCGCGTAACAAGCCGATCGAATTACTAGGAGTCGGAACTTAGGCTAATTTCATCCGATCGACCAGTTCCCCGTCGTCTCTTCTTACGGCGGTGCGTTGAACCAGCCCCATTGGTCGTTTCAGCAAATTCTGCCGTTGATTGTTTAAAGGAAGTGGCGAAAATTTATCACCGTCACTGCGACGGCTTCCGAGTATTTATTAAATATTCTGGCTGAAGGTTCGCCCCATTGCGCGGGCCTTGGAAATTTGGTTGAAATGGATGCGTCGTTTCTAATTGTCGGATTTATTGGACGGCCGAGCTGGGAGCGCCAAAAGGGCCAATGAAAATGCAGGCGCCGCGTCCAGTGAAAAGGAAAGGAAAGGAGTTTCTAATTGCCGTGCAAACATCGACAAAGCCATTATTCCTTCTTCTTTTTGCAAATTGCCAGACTTGCTTATGGAACGCGCTGAATAACTGCAGTCGAAGCGAAAGTTGCGTTCACTACATCCGTCGCTTTGCATTTCTTTGAGAGGATGCGGGAGTAATTGGTATAAAGGTTGTTGGAATGAATGCACTGGTTTGCAGGCTTTAACTTAGGCTTCGTAGGGCCCAGGTTACCTAATTTTAGGGCCTTGGACCCCGAGTTTTTAAGGGCCCCAGACCTTGAACCTTTATGGTCCCCACTTCTTGCAATTTTATGGCTTCCATATTTCAGCCCCTAGTCTTGTATAGTTCAGGGGCCTTATTTTCAAATTCCTGCGAATCGTGGGACCCCTAGATAGCAGAATCGAAGGCCCCAGGGTCTCTTCAGAGGTGTAGTGCCCTATAACTCAGAGAAGTTGGGCCCTAGATCTCAAAATAGAGGGCCCCGGATCTCAGAATAGAGGGCCCCTAAATCTCATAATAGAGCGGGGCCCAAAGTCCTCAGAAATCTAGATCCCCCAGACCTCAGAATAGGATGCCCCAGAATCCTCAGACTTCAGATTCTACATTTTATCTCGTATCCAAAAATCCAGGCCCCATAAGTCCCAAAATTTTAACCCCTTCCCCCTTTATCTCGGAGTCCCTAGGTCCCATGATCCGAGATTCTACAAGACCCACGTTCAATTCTTCCTCTATTTCGTACCTTGAACTTCCCATCGAATCAGCCCCCTTTCTGCCCGCGAATTCCACCGATTCCAAGGATGGACATATCCCCCTCGAAACTGCGATGCCCCCCAGTCGCCTTAGCCGACTGCACCTGCAGGCGGAGGACGGTCTTACTTGCTGGACGGGTATTCAGGTGGAAAGAGGTGACCGGCTTTTAAAATTCTGGGTTAACGACACGCGGCACCGTCGGTCGGCTTTGTGCCCTTTTTTGGAGGCCGTCGAAAAATCGATTCGGCGCTATTTTCAGGGAGACGCGTCGCCGGCGTCGAGCCCCAGGGGGGGCCCCCTCTCCGCTCGCGCGATGAATTACTCCCGGCCCAGTAGAGAAAGTGACAGCAGGGAAGTCCCTCTCCAATCTGTCCTTCCCTTTGACGAATTTCACTTTGCGGAGCACTACTGCCGGTAATCAATACCGTTTGATAGCCTGCCTCAAATAGGGGCGGAAGGGGGGGGGGTAAAGGAAATGGTTACTAAAAGAACTACAAAGGGGGACCCATTAACACTTCGACTGTCAGCGTGTTTACATTCCGTGAAAGACATCGAAACTATTATCGACAAGCATTTCATAGAATACAAAGGGGGCCTTTTTTTGGGACCACGCGCCGCTTAAAATGTTCACTCGCGGGCTGTCTATCATCCAGTGAACTTGACTTTGATTGGGCAAGGCTGTTCCCCGAACGATTTCGATATCGTCGCCGCGGAGGTCCGCCGGGGATTTATCTTATCTCGGCCGTTGCCATTTAATTCCGCCGTGAATATCGCTATTGAGTAAAATGGGCCCCTTCCGCCGCGACTCTCTCGCTTCTTTGTCCATCTCGGGCGACTTCTTTCCCGCTTCGATCTCTCCTCCGCCCGCCCCTCCCGCGCCGGCAGCGTTCGCCGCGACGCGGCGTCGCGCTGCTACCAAAGAGGGGGAGGGGGGGCCAGAGGGGCAAGGGGACCGCCTGGCGCTGGCGCCGTCCTGCTGCACGCATTTTTCCGCGTCGATCTGTGCCGCGACTTAGCCCCCTTTCTGGGAGAAGCTAACGCGCCGGCACGTGACCGTATCCTCGATAGAATTCCGTTTGATCGAACTTGCGGTGGGGGGGGAGAGCAACGGGGGCCTGGATGGTTTGGATAACAGGTTGCGCCTCGAACCACGAAGGCTTGCTGACCATCAGCGATTTTATTCGGGTCATATAATAATAATAGTAACGCGATAAAATATTTGGGGCCAGCGATCTGAGGCTTATTTAGTGGAATTTTTGGAGATTGATGCATTAAGTGCCTGGGCACAACTAGGTGGGTGTTTTAGGTTTGTAACGCCCCCCAGGGATTAACGAATCATTTAGTTTAAAGGTAGTAGGGACAGGGGGCAGCACTGGTCGCCATAACCTAAATAATCTGCATTGTAAGTAACGCGGCGAGTCTTTTTCGCTCAAGTAAATCGTGCACGCCTACTCGCGCGATCGCCGCGATTAAACGACGCGAAATTATAGTTTCGCCCTCCCCCCCCCCCCTCTTCTCCCGCCGCGGTGTTAAATAATGCCCCGTGGATAGCAGCGTGCCAACGGGATGCTTTACGAGGTCCACGAAGCTACTCAAGAATGTATTTAAGGGGCGGAGTGTATCGCTACGGGGCATTTTTCTTTGGGGAATCGAACCTCGAGGGACTGTTAACGTTGGTGATCGAACTCGCGGTGGATAGTAAAACTAACGCGATCCCTAGTTGTCCTGGTGGATTACTGCAGATATTAGTTGACAACTAGCCCTTCGTGGACGAAAGTTATTACTTCTAAAAAGAAAAAGAAATAGTCCAATCCTTTGGCGCTTCCTTCGTCCCTACAATTAAAATCAAAACGTCCCCAGAAGCTGTGCAGTAATAATTGGACACCCTCTGTCTCCCCATATTTTGAGTTACAGTGGAATTGGGAAGGGGTACGACGAATTGTTGACGGGAATTTGGTTATCAGAGACACATCTTAAGTGGGGGGATAATTTGATGCCCCTGAATGTCAGAAATATGGGATTTCAAGGGTCACCGGGTATCGAGCGCACCTTGGACGTCGTCTAGTTTCTTTTTTTAACGAACGCTCTCTCTGGCTGGCATACCGTGCCAATTATTCCCCGCACGGAAGTTGCACGGCCTGGCGTGAGAGATTGATGCAAGTCGATGCACTCTGCGCGCATGTTTTATTCATACCTTTCACCGGGGCCCGATAAGAAAATTATATTTAAAGCCGGCGCCCCGGCGATGTCGCGGGAAAAGAGAAAACCGGGACCGATTCGATTTGTCTTCATCGGCTGGAAAGTGATGGCGCTCGGTCGTATTGCTTTCGATGATATTGCCTCGCTGTTCTGCGCTCGAAGTAGCAACGACAGTTCTTTTGAAAGAGAGACTATAGTGTCCACTCATGTTTGTTAAAATTGAGGGGCTCAGTGGAAAACAAGCACATGCCACATATGCATAAATTCTCGTTTCTTAAGGTTCAATAATTTTTTTTCAAGAAGAATTATACATATTTTTGAGAACTTTTTATTTCATACAAATCTATGAACATTAAACTGTGATATTTTGAATAATATATGAAAACAACAAATACGAAAATTTTGGGGTAAAAAAATCATAAAAAAAAATCATGAAACGATGTGCCTGTTTTCCACTGGGCCCCTCAATTGTTGGCTTGGAGTAATACAGTAAGTAAACTCCAATTTATTTAGTTATGGAGGTGTGAGGAATACCTAGTTACCAGTTTTTTGGGGCCAGAGGTTAGACTTTTTGGGACTTATAAGTGACTTGGATTTTGGGACTTATAAGCGACTTGGATTTTGGGACTTATAAGCGACTTGGATTTAGGGACTTATAAGTGACTTGGATTTTGGGACTTATAAGTGACTTGGATTTTGGGACTTAGCCCCCTTCTAACTTGAACCTGGGAAGTTATCCTATTATCCACGCAACAATCACCTCCTATCTTCATAGATCCCAATATGGGAGTAGTCCGAAATTATTCGGACTATAGATTATTTCACAATATGCTTCTTAATCTGAAACTTGCTATCAGAGGCCAATATTCAATGAGCACACTGTATCAGAGGTGTCTTTGACCTCCACAAGATTCAACTATGGCGCAACCTTAGCTACTAAGTGCACCATAAGTCCCACCACCTCGAACTTCCCACTACTCAATGAAATTCAGTCCATCAGGCCCTTATCTCCGCAACGTCCAGGTCTCATCTCCATAACATCGAACCATGGAGCTGTTCCAAGGCATTAGGAGCACTAGGAATCCCGTTATCTCGAGTTCCAGAGCCTGCCGCGAATGAAAGTACCTAGTAGCGGGCCCAGGTGATTCATGGGCCCCGAGCGCGCTCGTTGCTCCCCCAGGAGACGCATGCATTTCTTCGGAGACGGACCGGGGCCTTGTCCCTCCTCCCCCGAATTCCTTCCCCGTGAGAGGAAAAAGGCGACGGGAGGGAAAAAGAGTGCCCTGGGCTGCGGCAGCTAGAGCAGTCGTAGTGAGTCACTCTCGGTGACTGGCTCGTTGTAATTCATTGCGATGATTGAACCCCCACCAGGCCCACTCTGGAGTACGGCTTCATTCACATTGCAAGAACGCTGACCCTTGGACGGTTGCCACTAGCCTAGCTTTTGGAGGTGGAATTCTTCTTAGAAAAGTAGAAATTGGGGCATAATTTTTGGGACTTACTGTAATACCCCACATCCTGCTTGAATATTTCCAGACAACAAATTTGTGAAATTTCTAGGAGCGACCGGGGGAAAAATCGGGACGTTAAGGATAAAATCTCATAACTTTGACGTTATTAAGGTAAAAAGAAATTGCAACTGGGATTTATTAGAATAAACTCTTTATTAAATAATAGTATATATCCATTTTTTTTTAGTGGAAGAAAAAATACAAAAAAATAATGATTTAAAATCCACCGACCCTCGGGGGATTTTATTGAAGCTAGCTAATGTTTTTTCGAGTTTCTAGAGTCCCAAAATGGAGGCCCCAATAGGAGACTGTGTTACACTGCGATTAAGATCGATTATCTTTACTATTTCTCTCCCCCCCCCCCCTGAACTCGGCTGAGTTACACAATTTCTGAATGAGAGATAACGCTGTCAGCGACAGATTACGCGTAATTGGTAACCGGAGTCGACCCGATAGATGACATCCTCGGTCACAATTTGTTAACCGTCTCGTTACACGCAATCGCGCGCGATACGTTCTTTCCATTTTATGCAACTACGCGTTACGCTCGTTGAATGATTAATAAGGCCGATAAGGAGCGAGCGGGCGAGATAAGTTCCCTCTGGGTTTCGTAAATGTATCACGGCGGGCCCGGGAGTCCTCGGTTTCTTTTCACAGAGGCGTCTCTGTCGTAAGCATTAAAAAACTATATTTAAAAAAATAAGGCATCGTTGGGAAACTTCTCTCAACTAAGAAATAGACAAACTTCTACACCTAGAAAAGAAAGCTGGAGTATAAATTCTTCATCTAATCCATTCTACAAAAATAAAGAAACTTGCAACTTCTAATAGCCTACTTATAAGAGTTCACCTTTTTTTAACTTTCTATTGCTCTAAAAAACATTCTCAGCTGAGTGTCACGTTTGCTATTTCCACCCCTTAAATTCAATCCACCCCCTGCCCCAAAACCCACCCCTCTACTCCTCACCCTTTAAGTGCAATTAATTTCATAAAAATCGACAAGGTCAGTGTTTCCCAACCTTTTTTGAGTCGCGATCCCCTTTTATAATATTCAAATAACCTCCCCCCCCCCCCCATATAAGATAAAATAAATTGAATAAGGTAAAGAAAACACATTAAAAATAGGTATTTCAGAATATAATTCTAACTTAATAATATTTAAAAAAAAAAAACATCACGACCCCCCAGGAAACACTTAGCGACCTACAGGTTGAGAATCACTGGCCAAAGTGTTTCAGAAGCTGCAGAAGGTCACTTCATCTTCTCCCCCGTGGCGTTGTGGATGCCTCTTTAAGCTCAGTCCCGCTCGTCGACACTCGGATCCGTCTATCCGAGTGGCACACTCGCTCCATTCCCATCTTCGCCTCTCTCCACAGTGTCTACCTGTTGCTCGAGCAGCGAAGGCTGCGCTCTACCTGCTCCACGTTCCCTGTCCCCTGGATATCTGACGTCCGCGCGCGCCTGACTGGCTCTCCTCTTCGTCGCTATCGCCCGATTCTCGAGTCCTAGGCGACGGGAGCCGCGTGCCCCGGCCCTCCATTTCCCAGCTAGCCGAGCCGCGGGCAAGCTAGTGGCCACCTTGGCGGGCAAGTGTCTTATTGGCTTTCCGTGAAACGTTGATCAGCGGATGCAGTGATCGTGACGGACGTGATCGTGCCTAGTTGCTCGAATCAAGTGCTTCCTCTGCGGGGCAGTGGCGGTG
This sequence comes from Andrena camellia, assembly GCA_029448645.1. NCBI lineage: Eukaryota > Metazoa > Arthropoda > Insecta > Hymenoptera > Andrenidae > Andrena > Andrena camellia. Next base: position 26,154,954 of record CM055678.1, on the reverse strand, counting down.
TGGAGATCGATCGGAATGGCTGCGCGTGAGCACGGTGTGTTCTGAAGTGTTGGAGGATCCCTTGGACGCCTTCGGTGAGTAGCTTCTGAGGAAACTGGAGAGGTTGTGGGCGGTGGAGCGTGGTGGCTCTGGGGGAGGCTAGGTTTGGAGGAGCCAGGTTTTTTGGTGGAGTGTTGAGGGTTTGGAGACATGATGGATGGGAGAGGTAGCTTCGGGAGGTTCTCTGATGGTATTGGAGTTGAGGGTTTGGAGAGATAGTGGGTGGAAAGACTAAGGTTCTTCACCCTTTAAAGCTTTGTAGCACCTGGTATCAATTTCAGAGCAAATACAGACTGTTGAAGTTGGAATGGAGTGTAGGAAGAGCTCTATAAAACTTTGCGCAAGCGCGTTTGTCTACGAGCTTCCATAAAATAGCATCGAGAAAAATTCTTATCTGATACCTCTGCGTCTGCTTTGCGCCCCCTTCCGCAACAGTGATTCATTGAACCAGTCATAGACAAATGATTGCTTTTGTGCGTGGTCTGCGATTGCCTCCTACTAACGGAATTATTAGTATCCTCGCGGAACGACGGTCTAGAAGCGGAGCAAGGTGCCGATAAATGAATATGAATGAAAAGACGTAGGTAACAATGCCGCAATGGCTGAAACCACTGAGCGGGGATGTGGAAGAGACTCTTTCCTGAAAACAACGACCATCATTGTCGAAGATAGCGCTTATCAAATCGCTGATCTATTATTTGATCGCGGAGACATCGATGGAACCGGGTTATCGCAGTTCAAACATCGGCTGCGAGTCGCGCAACTCCTATCGGCGCAGAGCTCGCGTGCGAATCGCGAAATACAATCGCCTTGGTGACGTTGCAAGTCCACAAAAAATTGCAGTCCTAGCATCCGCGGTGTGCACAAGTGCGCTGTCATGCTTTTAAGGAAACGCCGAGACACACTGGCGTCTGGTGTGAACTGTCAGAGGTTTGCATATCCCCGTTTGGTTTAGGCTCCAGTTCGTCTCGAAGCCTCCACCGAGTTTTCAATAAAGTGAGTCACTGTGATCGATTCTATTCGCGCCGCTCGGCGTTTCGATACCGTTCGATTGTTTGAACATGTCAGGTGTCCGATAAGACACTCGGAGGCTCGCGGTTCGATGCAAAGTTTCCGCGTTTAACAGTTTCTAAAAAATACTGCCCGGGTACCGTAACTAAGGTCGCAACTAGGGCAGAAGGTCTCCATAAACTCGGGGCTACCCGTCGAAAGAGGCGGCTGTTGGATGCCGTCGGCCGAATTCCGCGGATACAGTCCTCGGCTAACGTAATATCGTCACCTCTAGACGGCCGGATTATTCGGGCAATCAAGATTAATCCTGGAGATACCGCTCGGCCATAATTGACTGCACTGTGGCTCGTGGAGCGCGCAATTAGAGGGAGCATTGCCGACTTTCCATAGAAAACGAGCCAATTGCCCGGAAATCGCATTCCTTGCGCTGTTGGGTGGATTTAAGGATGATCCATAGATCGCAATTTAAGGTAGGATCAGGGCAGATTATCGTGGACGTCTAAACGAATTCAGATATTGAATCTGAGAACATCATCTCTTTATTAATATTCTTGAAAACCACCCTGTATAATACAGTGCAGAGCAGCCAATTACGTATCGATAAGTTGGTACACATTCATTCTAAATATACACATCAAGACGCCCTCCCAAAATGCCCCATAGAAAGCTTCCACGCCACCCCGATTGCGCCTATTACATTATCGCCCATTATCGCCCTCGGGGCACCTTTTATCTTCATCCACTGTTACCTGTGCGATCCTTTCAGCTACACCTTTACCCCCGCCATCCTCTGCACCCATATACCCACCAGTAGCAGGCGTAATCAATATTTTTGGATTATTTACACATATTTGTCACTCTACCCCCCGTTAAAGTCACCGTTACTACGCGCCAGTGGTGGCTGCGGCTCGGACAGCCAACAGGTAGCCCCGCCGAGGGGAGCAGACACTGGTACACGGCATGTGGCTCTTTACCCCTCGGAATGCATACGTCGGAATGCGCCTCGGTGGCGAGCGTTTCCGGGTGCATCTCCAGGAACAGATAAGAGAGGAGAAACACAAAAGGCAGGCTGGAATCCCGGGGCAGAGGAGTCTCACGTTGGAGCAACGTGATCCCCGTACTTGTCGCCGCGGCTACGTGAGTCGAATGCGAGCCGCCCTTTTTCTGGTCCGTCGCCGGTTTTCTGCTTTTCCGGCATTCCCTGCCGCGAACCCCGGCGCGCGAGACGGCCGTACGTGAGGTGGTTCGCCACCGGCGGATTTTGCAACGGCCATTAGCCCTCCGCTGCTCGGGAAATTTGGAGCCCGGCCAACGTGGAACACTATTTCGTGGCGCGCGAAAGGATTTACGAACGAGGATCTCGTAAGAGGAATTGGTGAACAATTGCAAGGCCCTCGAAGTTGGGTGCAACGGTCTGGGGGGGGGGGGGGAGGGATTGGAATTCGCTTGTAGGAAGATTCCTTTTAGAATCTTAGAATAAATTCGGTGCACAATGGCCTGCCACCTTTAGCCGGAGGTAGACGTGCAGCTGGGATACACAGGACGACTACGTGAAAGAAGAATCCAAAGGAATTCGAATGACTCATGCGGAAAGATCGAACGTGTTAGAGGAAGCTGCACGGTGAACGCTGACGCGACGCAGTAGCGTGTCGGTGGTCTGTAAATAAGAAGGTGAAGAAAGTCGCCCGTGAAAATGGGATTTGTCGTGACAATAGCCCTCCGTACATAATTTTCCAGTTGATTCGCCTTAAGAAGCCATTAATCCCCCCCACCCCCAGTCCCCAAATTGGAATCACCAGTCTAAAGGTGCATGCCCCTTGCCCGCCTAAAAAAATCCCCAGATTATCGACACGCCTGGCCCCTGGCGTCGCGATCCGGCGACTCGAGCGCCTTCCCATCGACGCCGGCATAAATTTCGAAATAATCTCTCGGCTCTGAAATAGTCGAGAGAGCAAGAAATGGACGCGGGTTTCCGGGTACATCGCGGCCGAGATAAGAGACAGGGACGCCGGATCGAGCAAGGGAAAGTCACGGATCGGCTCGTGTTTCCTCCAGGGGCGAAATAATCGGGCGAATCGCTGGCGAGCGCAATAGGCGCACGACCGATACTGGCGCGACGATAACGAGACAGTTTATGGCCGTTTAAGTCACGACTAGGCTGTTCGGTGGTCGACGGACGTGCGTGAGGCACGGGCATTAGTCGGCCGTGGAGACTGGCACGTTAACCCATTTGCATTCGAATCGAGCAATTAGCGCCAGCGATCCCCGAATTCCTTGGGCTCGCTACTTTTCTCCTTCGCTCGTCTATTAGCACGCTTCCGTGGCCGTCTGCTAGACGCCTGGCGGGACAATGCCCGTTTCTGGCGCTGTTCCATGGGTTCGCGATCTATAGAGAAGATCGACGTGTTCGACGAGCTTGGATAGTTCGCCTCGTTAAGGCAGAGGGGGCGAGATGTCTCTGCCGCACGATTGCTCTGTTTATTAGGTTATGCAGGCCATAGGTGCTCCCTCTCTAGTCGAATGGACCGTATCCTGGTACATTCGGTACGTTGTAAGGGATTGATTCAGCCGTGATGCAAGCAATGGTTCCCAGGTTTCCGTGACTGTGCCCTCGCACCTGGCCACCGTAAAACAAACTCTGCACGTGTTCGTCATCGCGCCATTTACTTGGTCAACAGACGGGAGTAGAAGTACAGTCTCTCCGACACACTGTGCCAACCATTTCGTAACAGTCTTCTGTCCAAACACCCTTCGCGTACTGCCGTTTCATTCCGCTTGTCGATCTCTGGAAGCTAAAGCGTTCCTCCAGGTGCAGATTAGATTTGGGCTGGATCTGGGTCAACATCCCATTCAGGAAACACTTGTGCGAGTCTGGATTGGGCCCCAGGCGGGCTCTAGCTCGTTTAGAGTTAATTAGAAGAGGTGCACGCGCCTCTCTGTCGAAAGTGCGAGTTTCTCGACGGCCGAGCGTCTCCGTTGGCCTTTCTGGCCAGCAGTCGAGCGCGAGATTGTTAGTCATCGTCCCTTGTCCGCGACGTGCCGCTGCATTCCCGTGAGTCAGAGCAACGTGGCGGGCATACAGACGTCGCGTCACGTCGAAGCAGCAACGGCCACTTGAGACTTTTCAGCTCGCCGCCCCGTTGCTTTTCGTCAATGAACGGACGTTTCCCTTTCTTTCAGGGGGCCCCGTGGACGCTATTTTTGCCATCCGCCGGTCGGCGAGACCTCCTCGTGGCGCCAGCCTTTGCTCCCCCCCCCCCTCCCCCGCCTTTCCTCCCCCCCCCTCCCCCGCCTTTCCTCCCAGCAGTGAATCGAACCTAAGTAACGATCGAAAAATGGATATTTCCGAGCGAATTTTTAAAAAGTCACATATTCTCCTCAAAAATCAACTATCGAATTTCAGGTGCTTTTTAACAGAATTGATGAAGGAATTAGAGAATTTGTAATCACAACTAGGGATACCCAATTTAAAACTTTATATACAGGGCGATTCGCATAACCTGTCCACCCCGAATAAATCGTTTTACTGTCTAAACTAATTAAATCATCGCGTATTTTTGTTAAATCGACACTGTAGGCCGGGTAGTTGGTAAAAAGACCTCGATTGCAGCCAGTTGCAAGCCTCCACCGCATATCCAGGCAATACCCACGAGCGACGGTACCTCCCATCTCTCATTCATCGCTCGAAATCAATTTTCACACACCCGAGGCGGCCTAATCCAGTGAAGAGGCTCGGAAAGCCGTTCCATTCAGCCGCCCGCAGCCTGAGAACCTCGATCAACCGAAAATCACAGCCCGGGTACGGCGGTCGAGAGAGTTAAGCGCCCGTGAAAGCGTGCTACCGATAAACGATCCACTGGCCCGCGTTTTTTCGCCTCTTTTCGAGCTCGTGCCCGGGATAATCGTTTCGTAACTACCGTGTAACGTTGTAAATTGCCGTGATAAACGGCGCTCGATCGCCCTTCGCGGTATATGCATAGACGTCTGCTCGGCCCTTTTATACAGCGTTCACTGGAGATCGGTCCTCCGCGAGGAATGCGGTTACGGGGGCGAGGTTTCATGGGAAATGGACCATCGTGGGTTAATTACCAGACGGGCGTGCGTGACGGGGCATCAAGTGGCGCTGTAATCGCATGCTCGATGATGGGATCTCGTTCTGGCTGGATGGATCGGAAGGTATCGCGGGTCACGAGTCGCGAGAGGATGGGTGGGTTCTCAATAAAAGTGTATAAAATTAGTATTCAAAATGCAGATATTGAATTATAACGCAACGGTACAATTGTGCTGTCTTAATACTACGTTAAGTTTTATGGTGGCTTTTCTTGGTCCAAGCAGCCTGCACTGCTAGTAGTGGCAACTTTTGTTATTGGAATGAAAATTTGAATGAAAATTTCCAGCTTCCACTCCGACGTCGAGGATAATTGCGTTGGGCCAGTTTCATAGTTCTAGTATTTTTTCATTCATGAATATTGGAATTTTGGAACTTTTCATACATGGTTAGATCGTTTGCTTCCCATGAAATACAGTTTCTAGAATGACCAGAAAGGTTTCTCGAAAATATGACGCGAGCACTTTGGTGGCCAGGCTATGGAGCCGCTGAAGATTGGGTCCGTGGACGATAAAAAAAAGAGTGTGTAAACGTCAACGTGGCCGTTGCTCACCGTGACAGTGAAGTTCAATGCACTTGGCTGGGCGAGCTGATTTCCAGCCTTTCCCACGACACGGATGATCACATTTCGGTTCAAATTTCCCGCTAAATCCACAAGTACGGTAGTCGAAATGGCTCCACCCCTTTTTATCGAATACAATAATCGAAAACGACCTTTTACCTCGAATCCCCCAATGAAGATAAACCCTCATTTTCACCCCATTAAACGTTTCAGTGTTCCCGAAAATGGCACCCCCGAGTGTCTCCACATTTTTTCCAACCTCTATAATCTCACCCTCTTACTACATTTTATCGCCAAATGGATGTTGTACACGTGTGGAAGTGGTTTTCGGCGCGTTTCCCCTGAATTGCCTAATGGGAGCAGTGGTCCGGAATCGTGTCATCGGTCCTCGGCGTGACAAGTCTGCGAGGAAGCTGGTGCACGCACGCGAGGCTGGGACGAAAGTTGGTCCCGGTTCTATTATTAGCCGAGTTCCAGCCAAGTGCAGCACCGCGATCGGCAGAGGAACGCATATGGCCTGCAACGGGCGAAGCGGGGTGCAGCCGAAAGGGGCAGGGGAGAGAGAGAGATGGTCCTTGGTTCTTCCAGTGGAAGCTGGACCAACTGTTTCTGCCTCGCTGCTCTCCTCATTATTCGACTCCGGTAGGGTCTGTGTGGGAAGATACATGGCAGATCCATTTTTGGAATTAATGTGGAGGTCCTTTGTTTCTTTATTAGGGGGGCCAAAAATTGATTGAACTTTGCGAGTGCTCGGAGGGTGTATTTCAGGACGTTTACTGGACGCACGCATAAATAACCGAGGGCCGATCTGCTTCGTGCAAAAATATACGTTGCTTTCTTTGCGCGTTCTTTATGAGAGGTGTTTGCATCCATATCCGACAGCTGCGTATCTTGGAGGAATAACTTCCTCCGAAGCACAGTTTTCCTCCTTATTATACATGGTGTTTAATTATAACCCTGGAACGGTGGGGATGAGAAATACCCGCGCAGTTGTATAGGAAATTGACTTTGCTTAGTCATTCCAAGTGTTTCAATTCGAAGTCTCAGTTTTGTTCAGTCGAATGTTAGTGGGGCAGGTTTCTTGGATCACCCTGTACACAGTTCAACCGCCCGAAATGCAAAAACGTGTGGGCTTTAGCTCGAGCAAGTTCATTGCACGTCGATCCGTCCGCCTGGGGGAATTGGTAACCATCAACCCGCCCGTTTGTTTATACAATATTGTTGTGCTTCACGGGGGTGGGCATGTAAAAGCCTGCACTGTTTTCTAGCCAGCCCAGCATGCGCGCCTGAAACCCGATATTGGCAATAAACAAAATTCTGGCGATCCATAATTGTCTTCTGACACTGCAGGCAGCTTTTCGTTCAGAAATTCCCCTCAATTCTGCCCTCTTAAAGTTCACATATCCTCATAGTTTCAATCAACCATCCCCTCTAATCATCTACTAAAATCCTCGAGAATTTTCACTGAATCAGTGAGAAATCTAATTAGTGCAATTTACTGAGGGCTCTTCCACGAAGAAGACCGTATATTCCTCCACCTCCAATCCTGAAGATCTTCAGCTCAAGCAGACACACTTCCAAGCCCATATGCCATCTTCAATTTAACCAGCGGCGGTAGCCGTGATGGAAACACCGTTGCTCGTTAGATCACCGAAGTTAGCATCACGAGGCGGCGTTCTGAGGAGGGATGGGTGACCGCTCGACCGTTGCTCCTTCTCCTGGAGAGCGCCGCCCGCTGCTTGCTGCTCTGGGACTCTATAAAAATAATATATAGGGGGGGAGGAGGGTGTTGCTACCCCCCAACCCTCTAAATAAATAGTTATTAAAAGGGTGAGGAAAATAAAAGGATTTAAGGAAGATAATATATATATATATATATTATTATTATTATTATGGGTTTCTGAAAAAAAAAAACCGAAAATTGGAGAGAAAAAGAGAAAAATTGACTATAATAATATTTATAGTTCGCGTTGAGCAGTATAATAAAAGCAGCAATTGCTTTGAGACCACGCCATCCTGTATAATCACGAGTAGTGTGGCAGTGTGTACACAGAAAAAACAAACAATAACCATCTTCAATTTACATCAACCACCTGATGTTTCGTTTCAGGGTCCAGCACAGACCTGGTGCCCCAGGTGCTGGGGATGTTCGACGAGCTAGCACGTCGGGGTAACGGCTACACCGACCATGTAGTCCTGCCAACGGTGCTGCAAAAGCGACTGAGCCTGGTGTCTCACCGGGGTTCAATATTCGGCCAATTCTGTCCCGAGGTGGCTAAGACCCAGCAGGAGGAGGAGGAGGAGGAGGCGATGGCCGACCAGCAGCAGCAGCAGCAGCCACCGGTGGAAACCACCGTGGAGGTGGTCGTGGCCGCGGAATCGCCGCAGGAGAAACACGGAAACATCTACGGGACGCTGGGCAACGGCCAGCAAGAGGACAGAACCGATTGCGGCGCGGTCATGCTCCACAGGGAGAGCAACGGGCTGTCGCCACTAAGGTACCACAGACGGTGCAGGAACGCTGGCAGGCCGCTTTCTGGCAGCTCGGTGGCGTCCAGCACCTCCTCCAGCGGCTGCAGCAACCAGGGGAACACTTGCAACGTTAACCCGTATTTAGCGTCCGTCGAGTCTCTGGCTGATACCTGCGCCAGTTCCCAGGGTGAGTGTGGCTCTTCTTTAAGTTTCTAGTAAGAGGACTCTGAGGGTGTATGAGACTTTTCAGAAGCCCCACACTGAATATCGACAAGCTGAGCAGGGAACCTTCACGGTTAAAAGTAATCAAACTGAGACACTTGTGAAAAGTGGAATTAGTCAGTTTGGTGATTATGCCTCTACCATCAGGCTACCCCTTTGCACTTGAGATTCTCAGGGCCACAGCTCACCGGAGCTGACGTTAAATGCAATCTTTGCGAGAAGAATACTAGAAAATCTGTGGAATATAAAAAGGGAAAGTTTGTTTTTTTTCATCACAAAGACAGAAACGCGAAGCCTGCCCATGCGTTTCATCACCCTGCGACGAAAGGGAAGCTAAGTAGTATCCTCGAAGTCCGATTGCCGGCCATCGAAATGCACGCATTTTCTAGTGCGGTAGCAATTCAGGCCTCGGCAAACAGTCGTTTTCCTTCGACGATGTCGGAACTCCACGGGAGAACTTTACTGCCGCCGCTATCATTACTGTCATTGCTGGTTATTACGCTACAGCGGAGAGAAAGTCCTCGGGGTCCTTGGAATCTGCTTCGACCGATACGTTGGGAAACGGATTTCTAAAATGTGTTCAAGCTTTGGAGCGCGAAGGTCCCCTTACAGAAGCAGAAACGACACTAGTTCGTTCAGAAATAAACTAGCCCAGTAGCCGTGGCTTTCTCCATTTTAAAAATACGTGGCAAAACTGTGCAAGCTCTGCTCCCGGTGAACGCAGGAGGGTTGAAGGAGACAAGTCAGCGTCCCTGATTCTTCATCGATGATGATTAATTTGTTTGTTAACGGTGGAACAGGTTCTGCGGACAGCGGAGTGGTGACCGTTTCGGAGACGAATTGTCGAATCGGAAGCGACGGCAGTGGCCAGAGGAGAAATTGCGCCGAGGAGGACCCTTTGTCGTCCTACAAGGCGCGTTACTCCGACCCCCATCGGAATCCCATGGAAAGGGTGCTCCTCGAGATCGTCGACACCGAGGCGATATACGTGGAGCACCTGCGACAAATTATCCAAGTAATTACTCCACTTCCTTGACACTTCGCTGACCTAGGATCGCGGGATTTTAATTTGTCGATCTTCCAGGGTTACCTTATATTGTGGAGGAACGATCCGGCATCGTTTGCCCATCAAATGCAACTGAGTGACTTATTTAGTAATATCGAGGATATTTTTGAATTCAACAGGTAAGAAGAGGTCTGTTAATTTCTCACCTCTCAGTCTCTCCTTGTTTATATTTATAAACCTGCGTGTTTGATTCCAGAGAGTTCCTTAAAGAAATAGAGAAATGTGGCTTGGACCCTGTTTGCATGGCAAACACATTTATAAAGCACAACTCAGGATTCAAAGTGTACACAGAGTACTGCACCAATTATCCCAGGTAAGTGGCTAAATGTTCGCCGAGTGTATCCGGCTGCCAGAGTATTTTACAATGTATTCCGCACGCGCCCGTGCTCCTCAGTTTCGCCTTCATATTAACGCAGCTGATTTCAGGACAGTGTCCGTGTTGACGGACCTGATGGGCCAAGAAGAAACGGCGAACGCGTTTCGAGAGAGGCAGGCAGCCTTGAGGCACGCGCTGCCCCTTGGATCGTTTCTTCTGAAACCAGTCCAAAGGATCCTCAAGTACCATCTACTGTTAGAGGCAAGTCCTTGGGTTTAGTTTTGCTCGGTAATCTGCGCGAACGGAATTGACAACGGAGGATGCTGAACAAAATTCTGCAGAACTTGTCCAAGGAGTACGGAGGGGACTGCGAGCTGAGGGAGGACCAGGCTGAGGGGAGGAAAGCGATAGAGGCGGCTCTAGCTGCGATGACTGGCATCGCGAAGCACATTAACGCGATGAAGAGGAGGCACGAGCACGCCGTGCGTGTTCAAGAGATCCAGTCCCTTCTTTACGGCTGGTCTGGTCCGGATTTAACTACCAGCGGCGAATTGGTGGCAGAAGGACGATTCAGAATGCGGGGAGCGAAGGCTCCTAGGCACGCTTTCTTGTTCGACCGTATGCTTCTTCTTACTAAGAAGAAAGAGGATGGGCTTCTAGTCTACAAAGCTCACATAATGGTACGCAGCTCCTTCACTTTATCTACAACTCTGCAGGCCTTCAGTCTTATTATTAATTTTCCACCCACAGTGTTCAAACTTAATGCTCATCGAGAGCATCCCCGGGGAACCGCTAAGCTTTCACGTGATTCCTTTCGACAATCCTCGACTGCAGTATACATTGCAGGTAAAGCCTCAGATAAGTTTTCAGTTTTTATTAGAATCTCTAGCTTGACGCTGATTTATGCTTGCTTTTATTAGGCGAGGAACTTGGAACAGAAGAGGGAGTGGACTCTGCAGATTAAGAGGGTGATCCTCGAGAATTACAATGCAGTTATACCTTCCCATGCGAGACAATTAGTTCTGCAACTCGGACAGACGCAGCCAGAAGGTATATCGCAGAGTCGATTGAGAAATCTTGTTTAATTAACGTTAATCACACGGGGGGGAATCGTTGCAGACGACGCTTTGGCGGACAAAGGGTCGGCGAAGAAGCAGTATTCCGCGCCACCGGAGTACTTAGAGAAGCGGAAACAGGAGAGGGAGAGACGAAGGTCTGAGACTGGGCTGAGGCAGAAGTTCAAGAAGGGTGGCAGAAAGTCTGAGACTACAACTGAGGTAGGAATCTCGCGCTTATTGCAGCTCTTTCTTCAAATTGATTCCATGCTGTTCCTTCAGGATTCTCCAGCATCGCCAAGGAAAAGTCAGAACGAGGATTCCAGTGTCAATGACTCCAGAGATCAAGGTCTCAGAGCTTCGGATGGACGCGGGTCAAAAGTCAAGGTAATCAGTGATTTTAGTGGGGTAATTGCGAACACCTAAGCAAAAAAGCAAACGAAACGAAAACTATGGGAGAGATGAATTTGTTTATTATTTACGAACATACTTGAACCATTCGTCTATAAAGTACTGTGATGAATTTTTGAAAAATTATAATAAAAATCAACTTTATAGTGAAAAAGCAAAACCCTTGGTGTTCGTGGTTACTAGACTGCCGTGGGGAAAGAAAGTTTACACCTTTTAAAAATCTCATAGGGTAACTATACTCGTAGTTGGCAGTGTACCAACAGTTGACACTTTTATTTTCGGTCACGAATAATAAGCTTTCTATTAAAAAAATGTTTTTGACTAATACTTTTTCAAACAGCGTATTAGCCAAAAACATTTTTTTAATAGAAAGCTTATTATTCGTGACCGAAAATAAAAGTGTCAACTATTGGTACACTGTCAACTACGAGTACAGTTACCCTATGAGATTTTTAAAAGGTGTAAACTTTCTTTCGTCCGCCACAGTATCTGTGGTACCTAGGTAATACGTTGTTTTCGTTTTTTCGTTCGTAATTTCGCGGCATCTAAAACGATTTGTTCGTCAATACCCCACGACATCAAAAAATAAAAAAGAATTTATTTCAGAGGTTAGAATCATGATTCAAGCAACGCGCCTTGGTCACAAAATGTTGGTAGAAAAGTGCTTTATTTCAACTTAAAAAAATCCCAGTTGTATCATTAATTCAACAGTAATTACATGCAATTGAAAACGGACAAAATATTACTTGAAACATGATGAAAATAATAAATTCTTTTTATCTTGAATATCAAGAGCGTTCTACTTGCTGCCTGGCGTTGGATACGACCTAAACTATTAGCTAGTGGAGAGGGAACGTCGTTTTTAATTATTAAAACGCGATTACCCCGCGTTCAAGTTTACCCCACTCTCCCCTACACACTTAAAGCGAACAGTGCATTGCATTCTGCGTTGTTGTTCTCTTCAGGATCGCTTCACCGGATGGAGGAGGAAATCCGAGCCAGGCTTCCAGTCCTACGTGTGTCTGAATCAGTCGGACGAGGAGCAGAAGGAAGACACCGGCGACACTGGGTCGGCCACTGTGGAGACTGAGTGCGCTTTGATCGAGAGCGACAAGCACCCATCGAATTCCCCGCCGCCCGACACCAAAGAGAACACCGAGCAGCAGTCTCCGGCGCAGACGGTGGAGGAGATAGTCGGCCACATCCTCATGCAGAACCAGGAGTTCCAGAAGCTTCTTGAGAAGCAGCGAACTAACAGCATCCTGAACGTGAGGCAGCAGCAGCGCTTCAACAAACGTATCTCCGCCGACACCTCCGACGACAGCGACTCCGAGAACCCCAGCTTCGTCGACAGCTCGAACAACAACAGGATGGCGCGTGTCCGCGCGGCGCAGCGGGACCGATTGGTGAGAACGAACAACACCTGGAACTCGTTGTCCTCCGCCAGGGACCACCAGCCCGCGTTGCAGCTGCTCTACGACAACCTGGGCAAGACGGAGAGCAACAAGCTGGCCGAGAGTAGCCTGAAGAACAAGATGAACCGCGTGCAGGAGAAGAAGGCGTTGTTCGAGACGTTCAAGAGGCAGAGCATTGTCACGGAGAGCAAGGTGATCAAGACCGCGCTTAGGATAAGGGAGAACTCGACGTCCAGGAGCGAGGAGCCGTCTCCGACGCTAGCTTCCAAGGAGCCAGAGGTTCGGATCGCAGAGAAAGAGAAGGCACCAGTTGGCAGCGCGCACCTGGAAGACAGCCAGGAGGTGACGGAGTCTGGCAAAGGATTCGGGAACTACGACAACCTGCAGCACGTCTGGGAAGGCTTGCAGGAGGAGAAGGACGTGGACGGGAACGACAGCCCGACTCGACCGGCTGTCTGGCTGACGAAACGCTGCGAGGGGCTGCCTACCTCCCCTCAAAAGTGCGGCTCCCTTCCGCGCAGTTTCCAAATCAATCCGAGCCCGTCTCAGAGCGTAACCAAGTCGCGGTTCTTGCAGAGGGATGGGAAGCCGATGAGCGAGAGGCCTTTCACGATAGCCTCGGACAAGCCGCCGGCTGAGATCAACCTGGAGGACATGGAGAGGTACGCGTCCAGCTGCCAGCCCCAAGGTAGGATCGCCAAGTTCCCAACATCGGTGTCCACCTCCACATCCACGTTCTTCTGCTCCCTGGACGACACTTTAACGGACGCCGACTCCGAGATCCACGTGCCCTCCGCCACCGCCAACATCCACCCGGATCACAAGATTTACAGGGCGAACGCAGGTGGCAACACTATATTCAAGAACGTCCTCTCGAAGGCCGGGAACCGTCTGCAGGGACTGAGGAACACGATGAGCACGGAGACCCTGGAATGCAGCGAGGAACTCGAGCGAACCAAGTACTTCCGCTCCCTAAGCGCCGGCAAGTTGAAGAAGAGGGGCAAGCTGAAGCACTCCAGGGAATCCTCGTCGGACGTCGAAGAGCTCGTGGGTTGCGCCGCCAGGGGGATCACAGACCAGAGGATCCCCTCGCTGTATTATAAACAGGGGAGCTCCGGCCTGGGCGCGCGCATCGCTCAGTCCGACTACGCCGATCCTCTGCTGCTGTTCTCCGAGAGCAAGCGGCTCGGCCAGCTGGTGGCCAGCGGCTCGCTCGGGGCCAAGGAGAAGAGGGAGGACGAGGAGAGCGCGGAGAACAGGGAGAGCGAGACCGACAGCTTCTACGAGAAGTCGTTCGAGACCATCGAGAACTACGCGGACGGGGACGTCGACGAGGCGTTCCGGGACAGTGCGATATTCAGCGACATAGACGAGGTCCTGGTGGCCAGGCCGCTCTCCAATCAGACCGCCGAGGAGTGCCCGCTTCTGAGAAGCAAGATCGCGCCGCCGGTGCCCGCTAAGAAAAGGGTAGAGGTGACTTTAGTGAATTCTCAGGCGTACAGCGGCACGGTAAAGTGCAAGCCTTGCGTTGCTCAGAAGCCCGGCTACCTGAGGGCGAAGTCGGCGTTCCTGAGGCAAGAGTCGGATTACAGGATTACAGGGAAGTCACCTGTCCATCGCGGTGCTGCTGCGTGTCAGCGCCCGAGGAACAGTGAGCAGGACAATTGTGCGGAGAACGGCGGAGAGGAGAGGGACGATGTGTCGGCTGGACAGAGCCAGGCCGGCTGGGTGAGGAAAATTGTGGGACAGCTGCAAGGTCACGTCGAGACGTAATTTATGCCAATGATTCTGTACAAATCTAATTGGGATTTAGTGCTTTGTAACTGGCACCTCTGGAACGCCTGAATTTCACGTTTTGTCAGTATTCTTAACCCTTTCGAGTCTGATGGATCAAGCTAACAGTCGTCACGCAGTCGCCGGTACGGGATGATTCCAAAATGGTACAAGATCTTCGGATACAAGCCAGACCTTCTGTACTTCCTGTCATTTCAGAAGGAACCCGTTTCGCGCATGTAGCACGAGCTCATTGGCTCCGAGGGAGCGTTGGTGGGGGTTATAGCCAATAGTAGCTTGTTTCGGCACCAATGAGCGCCAACATGCGCAGAACAGGTCTGAACTTGTCTGTCGGTGGGTTCCTTCTTAAATGACAGGGAGTGTAGGCTCTTTATGGGAACATTCATCTGGAAAGGGTTAAGCGATCAATATCCAGATCAATAATACTCGCTAGAGATATAATTCGGAGCCATTGAGTGATCCTTAAAGTACAATCTTTGAGATTATATTTTATTAGTACAATGGAAGGTAAACCGAAGGATTGGAGATAATAACGTGTCAGTTTTCATTGGAGGAGCGCGCAGAATGAGCCAGACAGGACACGCAAGGAGTAACATTGATCTAGATAAAACACAAATATTGTAATGGAAAGCGTAATGTCTGCACGATCAACTTCTTCGTGAATTCTTTTTCTTTTCCACGCGTTGGACACCCAATCCTTGGGGCATTATTTTTTGTTCTTCATTTTAATCCGAATAATAATCGCCGAATAGCACCGATACTAAAACGATTTCGAGGACAGTATCGACCAATTATAAACACATTATGTTTCCCTTTACACTATTCGTGCCTTAGACTATTCTCCGTGCAGACATTAAAATTTCAATATCAAAATGTATACGCGCACGTCGAAACAAATACTGCCGGTACGAATTGTCATATCGTGTAAACTAGTGATAAATAGGGAAACGCCGTAAGTGATAATTTCAACCTAACGCATGCCGCATTTAATCCGTGTCGCGCGCGAATTGTATGCCAATAATACAGGGTAATTGGACGGAGCTTTGCCCAGGGAGAAGAGTCGAGCATTTAATTACCCGGGGCTTTCGCACGAGGCGGGAGATAATGTTAGAAGGACTTTGGTATTAGAAATCATAATCACCCTGTATTGTTACAAAGGTTTTATAAAGAGAAGTGTCTCTTATTTCAACGTTGTTGGTCAAACTATTGTTCAGAGTATGCATATCGACTGAATATTTCTAAGCGTCGATGTACCGACGTTAGCCCGCTAGGATTCGTGACCATTTAATTTTATTTCCGCGCGGCAAGCCAGACACATTTAAATAAGAAGGAAAGCAGACTTTTATTTTTTATTTATTCGCAGAACCTAACGGGCTAACTGTTGCCTAGTTATCTACGAAAAAAAAAAAAAAAAAAAACAACACAGTATATTTAAACGTTACGTAGACAATAATCGGCTCGCGAGAGCGAGTGTACGATTTAATTGCAATTGCGCTACACGGAGGAGTTTAGTTTCTTTGCAATAAATCGATCTAATTACTGTCGGTACATCATTTCTGTCTTTGTAGCTCCCGCACGCCTTCCGACGATTCTAATAGAAGAGTTAGAAAGGAGCAAAGGTGAGAGGCACGACGAAGGGTAGAGAATAGGATTTTCGAATAGTACTTCAGGTAAGGTTTTATTACAGAGAGTGTCTATTTACAGAAGTTTGGCTAGTCGTGTGCTTGCGGATACAAGTAAACGACACATAACGTTCATAAATTAGCTTCGCAATACTGTATTTATATATAAAAAGAAAGAGGAGAATGACTAAAAGTGTGGGGAAGAGAAGCTCGGTGAACCGAAAGAACGATCAGCGATTATACACAATTATATACAACCGTAGCGGCTATTATACAGTTAACGATATTATTTCGGGAAGAATCTACACCCCGCCCCTATTCTTAGAAGAATCCTTCAATCTTTTATTGATCCTGGTTACTGATATAAATACAAGGAATAAATTAGTAACCCCTTTCGACACAAAGAATGATGGTCCATTTGAGTGCGGAGCATTTAACATATTCATTCCCTTCAGTCGTACCTCGTTATAAGTTCTAATTACAAGGCTATCGCACGTCTAGTCTCTTAATCTCACAACAGCAACTGATCATCACACAGTCTCACCGCGTCGAAAGGGCGAAAACCAGCGGTTCCCCAACCGCGAAGAAGACGAAAGTCAGAAAAATACTGGCTCGAATCGGATAAAATGGGACGAGATCGTCGGCTCGTTTTCATTTTCTTCTTCTTCTTTTTTTTTTTATACATCTCCTTAATCCTAGGATTCAGTTATGCGATAACGGCGCGCCCCTCTCTACGATCCCACGTTGTAAGAATAATTTCGTTAATTGTCGCTTCTATTCGCAGCTAAAGCTTTGGTTAATAACGCGCTATCGACATATTGACAATTTCCCATAGTTCTCCCCCTCGACTCGCCGCGGAAACTAACGAAATTCACGCTAATTTTTTATACTTCTTTGAACTTACATTTCTTCATCGAAGAATTTTTATTAAATATATATTTATATTTATATTCATAAATTTATATCTCTCTCTTTCTCTCTCTCCCTCTCTCTCTCTCTCTCTCTCCTCTGCGTATCTCTTTTTTTATTCCGCTCTTCTCTAAATCTCATCGCCCTTACGTTACGAGCTTGCCTCTTAAAATATTCTTTCTGTTACGTGCCTCCACTTCCATGAGAAACATAATACATAGCTGACGAATATCGAACGGTTGACAATTGTAACTTAATCATAACGAAACGGCCAGCACCTGCGTGAATACACGGCTGGTCGGGGCCCTAAGAGCGACAGTATTTTCTTCACGGATCTCAAGAGAATTACAACCCTCTTTTATTACGTGGAAGAATTCTATTTCGTGGCGAAGTGGAAGTTAAGAACCGTGTCAGTAAAATAAGTACAATATTTCTCATTACTGTCGCTCCCAGGGTCGATTAAAAGTACAGAAATTTTTATGTTCTTTGCACGTGGAAAGTGAGAGTACTCAGGTGGAATTTATAATTAGAGGCAAAGACACTGATCTGGTCAATACGGACAGGTACATTTTATCGCTGTACTATTTGCCCTACTGCTACGGAAATCTACGCTGCGCGTATGAGTTGACCAAGGACACGCAGAGTGATCGATCCCTTTGCGGAACCGCCGGCTTCACCCGCAGCGTGTTCGTGCTCAATTCAAGCGCACAAGTCTTAGGATCTGACGGAAATGAAATACTTCAGCTACGCACTGTGTATTCAACGAAACTCTATCGAGGGTTTGTATTTAAAAATTTTGTGGTCATATAGTCGAACACGGATATGTAAAATCTGCATGTAAGAATGTCTCCTGTGTTTCCTCCCTAATACTTCACGCTCTCTAATCGTTGGTCTGCCAAGAAATATGTATAATTATCCTTTCCTTCTTTCTAGTTCCTTCGTTAGCAGCGCGCGCGCGCGCGCGCCTTTTACACTCGGCCGATACACACTTCTCGGGATGCATAATTCGACGCTGCGAATGAAATTATTGTCTTTGCGATGATACAAAAATTTGCCAGGTAACGTTGCGACGTAACTAATTTTTTATGGCATTGTCGGAATAGATTTTTCGATACCGGTGCACCAATGGTTCACGGAACAGTGCTCTGTACATTAAAGAAATTAAAAGAATTATAGGTATTCACTATCGTGGCTCCAAAAGCGTACATAGAATTTTTACGTCTCTCGTTCTAGTAATCTATATATCACACCGTTGCGCGCTTCTCCTGATGAATTATCCTTAAAGTTCATAAAGCGTAAGCTTCTACAACCTCGACCCAATACTTATCCCCGCGATCACTCTAATAATTATTACACGAACGCAGGAAACAATTAAAGCGCGTGTGGTTACAAAACTCTTTGTAAACGAAGAAACGCTTCTCGAATACTTCTGAGCCTTCGCAGAGGCATTCATAACAAAGCTGGCGGATCACGAACGCCAGTAACCGAAATTAAGCAATGCGAGGATATCCTACTGACCAATAATTCGTCGCTAAATGAGTCGCTGCGAGTACACAGCATCGTCTAATGCTCTACGCTTATACTGCGAATACAGGGAAGACATTGCTTTATACACTTTCCTCTCACAAGACCTACTGGCTCGTATAAATAACGCTCTAGACACTTTAACCAAATTGTTGTACGATTCGATTAACCATTTCGTTCGGTATTTGATTGCTTAAGCACCGATTGTAATTGCATACGAAATTCTCGACACAAACGTGTGTAAATGGTACTGCGACGTGGACCTGCTTAAAACTGTATTCCCTGAAACATCTCTCTTGTCTTTAAATTGAACATCTGGTCGGGCACGAAAATACAGCAAATTATAATCGAATGCGATTGAATATTCGATGAAACAGGAACGAAGAAGACAAGAGCGATATTTAAGATGGTAAAAGTGAGCTATCTCGGGCATATCTTGAACACAATCAATTTCAATTCGTTTTTTTTTCATACAGAAAACCGTCGGCACAGAATAATTCCTTCGTCGGACACAATTTTGCTGCGCTTCAAAGTAACAAATTGTATTAAATCGCGTCGCGACATAAGTGGCCGTACAAGCTTTATCTACGATAGCTAGAAAGAGGCAGTATGTGTCGATCGTAATGTTAAACTTCTTCAACGGTCCATCCGAAAATGCTAGGATATTAAACTTCTTTGATTTCTTAAATGCCACAGCGCTTTATGAGTCTACTTAGCCAATTAACATTCTGGAATGTAGGAGAACTTAACTCTCAGTTGGAATTATAATTTAACGCGTTAAAACTTCCTGTCACAGCACTTATGCCTCGACAACAGATAAACAGCGGTTAGTGCGGAGTAATTATTTACCGTAATAAACAGTCGGATGTGATACTATCGGAGTAAATATTTAATAGCGTTAATACTTTCTTTAGTAACCTACTTCCTATTTACAGAGCAAATCTTCATATAAAATACCAAAATATGTTAACATTTCCAAGATAATCTTACTCTGTCGATCCTCCCCTTAGTTCAATTTACATTCTCATTCTTGCCCGCTGCAAATCAATTGCCTTGCAATACATCAACTGTGCTGGATGGATGGAAAAGTGCCAGATACCAGTGCTCGTAAAGCCTGCCGATTCGCGTATTTAAAGAATACTACTAACTTCGAATTTAATTCATTAAATATAATTAGTACAAAATAATTGTCCATCATAGCGAATAATAGACGTCTTAACATCCCCGACTAATTATTCATTGGTTGCCTAATATTTATCTCTGAAAAGGCCCGATAAGGAGTTTACATCGAATACAAAGGTCCTTACAATTTAACGCTAACACTAAAATATAAATTTCCATTAGTCTAACGTAATTTAAGCTACCTGAAATATCACTTCTAATTTCCTTCTCGTTTCATTAACTCCTCAAAATTTCCACACCAAATACCCCCCCTTTAGATACAAGTAAAATGTGGTTTTAAATCGATTCGATCGCTTTAGTGTCGTGGTAAATCGAGCGTACTAAAAGGATTAAAGGCTAAACGTTCTTATTAAGAAGTAGCGGTCACTGTTTCTAATCGGATTCTTTGCAGACTCGTCGCGCTTATTTAAATTATAAACTAAAGCGAATGTTTAAGTGCCAACTTGTCTTTTATTTTATGCTACTCACTGAGTCGAGTAATACTAATCGCAACCAAATTGCCAATAGACCAGCAAGAGTTGTGAAATACCTGCGACGTTCGTTCGGGGCGAAACGAAGTATCGTGACTATTAAAAAAGAATTAACTTCGATCTAAAGTAGCTATCTTATCCAGCACTCTTCCCCCCGAATACACTGTTCCAGTGTTAAGAAAGTCTATCGCAAACGAGAAATCCTCTTTCTCAACAGTCTTAATAACCAATCGTTACATAAAATGCACTTAATTTCATTATTTTACAGAAGTAAGATCGGTTATAGAAAGAAACATGTTCGAATTCACGCGCAATGTAAAATGAAATTTTCGCAACGCGCATCCGCCAAAGGTATATATGTGTGTGTGTGTGTATATATATATATATATATATATATATATATATATATATATATATATTCGCAGAAGAAAGGTACCTAAACTAAACCGAAGAGTATTGTTCTTTGAAGATTGATTATCAATGCCGAACTTGATAATTAATCCGTACAATGTAAAATCTTTTGCAACTTACATAGTCGAAACAGTTTGTGTGCCCGGTAAAACGATCGTTTTGGATCTGCTCGAATGAATTAACTGCTAAGCCATTTTCGTATATACTTCTTAAAATAAATAATTTATGATTGCCATCATAAACTACTCTGCAATTTATACTGTCATCTTTCGTAGTACAATCGTCGAAAATTAGAGACACCGATGAACTTGCAATGTCTTATTAAAATAACTTTGATGTAACAGCCCAATGCCTACCAAAGCAAAACTTATACGAAATCAATAGAATTGCACCGGTACCGAACATTCTATTTTCTCCTCGCAAGAAAAATATGCTCGTCGAGTATTATATATTCGGATGACTAATTTGTAGTTGAGTCGTTGCCTTCGTTGCTGTTCAATGCTCCAATCTAACGATCTATATAAGCTACGCAATGTATTATGCACGACTCGCGCGAAGTTTTAACGAGAAGCTTGCAACAAGGATTCATCGTATTACGATACAATCTAAAAATCATTCTAAAAATATAAGTGTCCGTGTATCTACAAGGAAATGTCGCACACATTAAAAGTCGCCGATGCGTTAAGGTGAATTTAAAAGCAGAGAGGTTTTAAAATCAAGATTCGAGTCTACGATTTGCCATGTCTATAGCCTTGCGATAAAATGATAAGGTACAAATCTTGCACTAGCGCGGTACAATTTTTAGGAGAAGGTCCGATCGGTATAAGCTTTATTTTGTCAGGCATAAGGGCGAATTCACACATCACTTTAAATATATTCGTGCTTCCTCTTAATATTCTGCTCCGCCGTGATCATTCCTTTAGGTCTCGATCACTAACTCTAAATCCGTTCTCGTTAAAAAGTCTCTCTTGGTAAATAACCAAGTCTATGTAGCATTAACTATACTGTAGAACTGCGACGTATGTGTGTGTCGTGTGTGTACGAGTGGTAGGTCGTTAATCAATTTCATTCGTGTGCACTTTAAAACAGACTAATTAACAATTTCTCTTACCAACGTCAACCACCGCTCCTCTCGGTACAGTCATATTACTTAATACACGCAGTCGCTGCGATTCATCACAATTCACTTGCGACACGTTACAAGTCCCCCAGGCATTTTACATTCGAAAGATGATATTTAATAACTGGCTTCGTGCCCAGCTAGTATGTACAAGTCTGCTCCTTCAGATTCAGTTAATGTGCCCGATTGAACCAAGTGACTCTCCAGCATCACGACTCTGTGGAAGAATGCAAGATAATTATTCGAGGCCTGCGATCGCGAAGAGTATCGTTCGAAGAACAATGAGCGCATACTTATCCGATCCAAGTAATCTGTACGTTCTACTTGGGTCACTAATTTCTTGCGTAACTTCCCCATTTTTAAAGCTCCTGCCTTGCATCCCGTGCTTGTGGAATGCCAGTACGCTATCCGGTAGACAGACTAAAGGCGAAGAAATGTATTAATAGTAATATTGAATCGAAGAGTTTCTGACCCAGGGCCGGTGTGAAGCGGGTTCAGCCCGTTAAAAGGGCCACGGAAACCTCATCGTAAATTTCGCGGGGCCCTATGCATAGATATTTATTATACAAATTTCTTTAAAAGGCCCCGCCGTTCGAGTGAAGCTCATCGTAAATTTTTCGGGGCCCTATGCATTGATATTTGATATTATAAATTTCTTTAAAAGGCCCCGCGGTCCGAGTGAAGCTCATTGTAAATTTCGCGGGGCCCTATGCATAGATATTTATTATACAAATTTCTTTAGAAGGCCCCGCGGTCCACGGAAACCTCATCGTAAATTTCGCGGGGCCCTATGCATAGATATTTATTATACAAATTTCTTTAAAAGGCCCCGCGGTCCGAGTGAAGCTCATCGTAAATTTTTTGGGGCCCTATGCATGGATATTTATTATAAAATTTCTTTAAAAGGCCCCGCGGACCACGAAAAGCTCATAAATTTCGCGGGACCCTATGCATAGATATTTATTATACAAATTTCTTTAAAAGGCCCCGCGGTCCGAGTGAAGCTCATCGTAAATTTTTTGGGGCCCTATGCATCGATATTTATTATACAAATTTCTTTAGAAGGCCCCGCGGTTCACGGAAACCTCATCGTAAATTTCGCGGGGCCCTATGCATGGATATTTAATATTATAAATTTCTTTAAAAGGCCCCGCGGTCCGAGTGAAGCTCATCGTAAATTTTTTGGGGCCCTATGCATGGATATTTATTATAAAATTTCTTTAAAAGGCCCCGCGGACCACGAAAAGCTCATAAATTTCGCGGGACCCTATGCATAGATATTTATTATACAAATTTCTTTAAAAGGCCCCGCGGTCCGAGTGAAGCTCATCGTAAATTTCACGGGGCCCTATGCATAGATATTTAATATTATAAATTTCTTTAAAAGACCCCGCGGTCCATGCGAAGCTCATCGTAAATTTTTTGGGGCCCTATGCATTGATATTTAATATTATAAATTTCTTTAAAAGCCCCGCGGTCCACGAAAAGTTAATCGCAAATTTTTCGGGGCCCTATGCCTAGATATTTATCATTATAAACTTGAAAAGCACCAATAAATGCTTCTTCTTTGGCCCCGCACAATTTTGGAACCCGGCCCCGCAAAAGTTCACGCCGACCCTGTTCCGAGCAATGGAACTTACTGATAGACTCAATTTGAAAGTTGAAATGTAACTCTGACATGTGCTTCCTGCTTGATTTAGGTTTCCCCTGCAGCGTCACCACTTTAACTACATCTACAAGGAACGAGCGTAAATGGATTATAAGTTCGAGCAATTACTTTCGCGATGTACTTACGGTCGTAACACACTAGTATTGCATTCTTTTCTAATTGCGTGACATTGATCACGTGAAGGTTCTCCCTTCTCGGTATCACGGTGGCTGTAAAAGTAATTGCCGATTACGTTTCTAAAGCACGAGCTCGAGGCTGGATGCGGCGACTTACAGAACGTTAAAGTACCTGAACCGTCTATGTCCTCCAACTCGTCGCTGTGAAACCAGCTCGCCCCCGAATTCATGTTAATCAAGTCCAGCTTCAATCTGTTCTGCTGGTACGGCTGTTTCACAGACACGCACACCATCGGGTATTCCATCTCGGGCGTGATAATAATCTCAAATACATTCAACGGCGATGGCAATGTGCAATCGAAATGCTTCAAAAGCATAAATTTATTAAGGGGGTCGTACCATTGCATTAGAAATATACCCGTTGGCATTGCACCGCAGAGATATTTATACCTGCATCAGGTATCTTATTATTATTCCATGTTCCACGTGAGAATTATAACTTGCATTTACCCACCCGTTGTACGAGTTCCTTCCGACGCAACATTTGGTGCAGCCCTTCGTGTCCGGCACTTTGGTCGTCAGCGCGAACTTCCTGGGTACTAATCTCTCGGGTATTTTGTTCATGTGCAGGGAGAACCTGTGGCTCTGTTTGCTCTGCATCGCCAACAAGTCGTGTCTGTATAATTGGGGAGTTTTCCCTGAAAAATTTCACCAGTTTTACATGGGCCACGATGGAGAATCATGAATAATTCCATACCTGACAAGGACATGAGAACATCCTTGATGACGTACATCCAAATTGTACGTCTCGGATACAATTGATCTATCGCAGTCTCGTGGAGTTCGTTCAGATTCAAGTTATAAATCCCTTCCTCCGCTGCGATCAGTAAGTGTTGATCCCTCGTGTCTGGATGAATCCAGCTGGCGGTGCAATGTATTCTCAGCGGACAGCCGTTGAATACCTAAATGAAAATATACTTCGTTCCAGAAATGTTGCGGTCAAGCTCTGTCCTAGAATTGCAATTACGTCAGATAAATTGTACCGACTTTTGAGAAACACGCTCCCATGTGAACCTTGGGCGTAGGGGGCAGTCCATTGCTGATAGGCCTGGGAGGTGTGTGGCGTTTCCTGTCCCTTCGTCTCGGAGGGACAGGTGGAGTGTCACTTAACAAGTCTGGACTCATGCTTCCCCCATCTCCGTCGCCTGCCACCTCGCTCTGACCTAAAATAACACTTTCCCATTGCATCGTCTTCTATTGTCAACGGTGTACAGCTGTCCGCGCGACAAAGCTTAATGGCACTTCCATACACGATCATTCGGTTCAAGGGACCAGCGAACAGAAGTCGAAGGGAGTAAAAAGAATTAAGGGAGAACCTATCAATGCATTATGCGTGTTATATTTTATGATCGACGATGCCTGTTTCAGTCTGTACGTGTTAAGTATGCGTCGGATGAGGCAAGTGGTTAGAATTTAAGAGTAGAAGAGCATGCTTTAGATTAGGGCTAGGACTATTCGAATAATTTAATATTCGAATATTTTACAAGTATTCGAATGCTACGAATAAACTTCGGATATTTGAGGATTCGAATGCTATTATTCGAATATTTGAGTATTTGAATGCTATTATTCGAATATTTGAGTATTCGGATGCTATTATACGAATATTTCAGTATTCGAATACTACTCGAATATTTAAGTATTCAAATACTACTCAAATATTTAAGTATTCGAATACTACTCGAATATTTCAGTATTCGAATACTACTCGAATATTTAAGTATTTAAATACTACTCGAATATTTAAGTATTCGAATATTCAAGTAATTCGAATACTACTCAAATATTTAAGTATTCGAATACTACTCGAATAATTAATTATTCGAATATTTAAGTATTCGAATACTACTCGAATATTTAAGTATTCGAATACTACTCGAATATTTAAGTATTCGAATACTACTCGAATATTTAAGTATTCAAATACTACTCAAATATTTAATTAATACAACCTAAAGAACTTGATTTATAATTCACACCATACTATTCGAATACTTAAATATTCGAATAGTATTCGAATACTTGGATATTCGAATTATATTCGCCAAATAATTGAGCAACTGAAGTATTCGAATACTGAAAAATTCGATAAATAGTCCCAGCCCTATTTTAGATTAGTGCCGCACAATCGTTGACCTGGCGTTCTTCCCAGACGAGGCAAGGATTGTGCGATACAAGTTTAACTCTATGATTAGCGTGCTCCTACCATTGGATTGAGGGGACTCGTCTCTGGGACCACTGTCCGAGAGAGATCGCTGACGTTGTCCATTGACAGCGCCTAAAGACTCGGCATTGCCCACCAGCCCGTACAACTCGTCCACAAAGCTGTGACGTCTGGGACGCGCTTGAGATCCTAAGCACCGAACCTACTTTTTATACTACAGCCTCGAGTTACGGTCAAACCTTTCAGAACCTCCACATCATTTATGTCGTTAAGCTACTGTTGCAGTCAATGCACAGTGGCGGACAAAACTATTGGGACACCGTTTAAGGGGGGATTCTCGTCTAATAGCCCCAGAAGTAACTAGTATTTAAGATTTTTTAAAGTTATTCTGTTTTAAATCGTGTCCCTAATACTTTCGTGACCCACTGTACGTGTTCCAGTATATTTTAACAGTTTCATTGGGTATTAATGTACGTAATGCTCTAGATTCTAGACTGATATGGAAGTCTTGAAGTAAATGTGTTATCCGTACAGGTTTTAATGTAGCGAATATAAATGTCGGCACAAGGGTGTACAACTTCTTACCTGGCATATTATAATACGGACAGTGCACTTCGCAGTCGTTCGACGATTCCCCAAGAGGAAGCGTAGCTCTGGAAAAAGAAACGTACGAGCAAGCGTTAGAACACGATACATCGCCAGGGAACAAATTACTGGTATTTCAAAACATAGGTGCCACTACAGTTAGTAAATTATAAATAATGGATTAAACAATATAAATTGGAAGCTTAAGTATAATATTATTCTGCACGAAATGTTGGAAAACAATGTTATTGCGTAAAAAGAATGTAATTTTTCATGAAACTGGTGTATACACATCCATTGTAATTTTTATTTGTGGAAATCAACTGTAAGGCATTGTTTGTTAAGCGTAGAAAGGTGTTAAAACACACGGCGTTTTATAAGAGGTGCTGCAATGGATAAATGAAATTTCTAAGCGAGTAATAATACGAGATGGAAAGTAATTTAAATGTACAGGATATTTACTAGTAAGCACACTTCGTGGGGGAACTTTGAAAACATTATCTATGTTAATTTATATATACTGCGCTACACAATTGTTAACATCCAATTGTATCGATGGGAATTATAAGCCAGACTCGAATGTATATTAGGGCTGGGACTATTTTAATAAT
Organism: Andrena camellia; assembly: GCA_029448645.1. Classification (NCBI taxonomy): domain Eukaryota; kingdom Metazoa; phylum Arthropoda; class Insecta; order Hymenoptera; family Andrenidae; genus Andrena; species Andrena camellia. The sequence continues at coordinate 26,128,040 of CM055678.1, read as the reverse complement.
TCAATACTCGAATATTTTACAAGTATTTGAATGCTACGAATAAACTTCGAATATTTGAGTATTCGAATGCTATTATTCGAATATTTAAGTATTCGAATACTATTCGAATATTTAAGTATTTGAATACTACTCGAATACTTCAGTATTCGAATACTTGGATATTCGAATAGTATTCGAATACTTGGATATTCGAATAGTATTCGAATACTTGGATATTCGAATTATATTCGCCAAATAATTGAGCAACTGAAGTATTCGAATATTCGAATGCCGAAAAATTCGACAAATAGTCCCAGCCCTAATGTATATTATGGAAAACTTGTTTAACATAAAAGCCCACTGTTACTTTTAAACGAAAGTAACAGAAACATCTGAATCGTATCTACAACCATAAGTAAAACAGACTACTATTACAGTTTTATCGTTTACTTACTGCAGGGAATATAGCTGGTCGCAATGCCCACCAACCATCGACATTGCATTCTCCCTGCACACATGAAACTATAATCATATACTACAAAATGATTGATCTATCTCTTTATTATTAATCCTGTTGAGCGTCTTGCTGGTTTGTTTCGCACGTAAACTCCTGTACACTTATACGCACAAAATCGTCCACTTACAAAAGGATTTACTTCAGCGACCACATTATTACAAGAGTAACGGGCAAGTGTATCGGTTACTGCTATTGTCTCACTTACATCAGTAACGCCCGATTTTCTATTACCACTAATCGGATAATGGGGAAATGCAATTGCGGCACTCAGAATTGTAACGTCTGCAATAGAAACATGAACTTCCACCACCAACATGGTCAGCAGGTTCGAAACGAAACTTCTACCGAGGACATGGCATGCAAACGAGCAACCTTAAGAATATTTATCAAGAACGAAACACACTGCGATTACGAGTTCTTAAGTAACGCTTATCTACGCATGTACGCTTCAACTATTAATATTTATCGTGGGCATATTAAGGCGTAATAAAATGATTAATGGGAAGGATTAAATATAGACGCGTGATGCAAAGACAGTCTAATTAATTCAAATTGGGTTTAGTGTAATGCGAAGGGGAGGGTGTTAGGGGAAGTCGGGAGGTCAAGCGAGAAATTAACGTGAAGCTGCGGTAGAAGAAAGTAAGTAGTTTAATGCGTAGCGTTAGGAAATATAAGTGCGAGGTGCAAGGTGCAAGGGAGAAGGGTTACCTGCCAATACCTTAGCAACAACTCCTCATCAATGTACTGCAATAGACTCCTGTTGGGAGAAATTATTAAAATTACAAACTGATCAGAGAAATTAAAGCTACGAAGAATTAACACGGAAACGAGACGTGAAATTATATTCGGATCGGGGGGGTGAAAATGTAATTATTAAGGATCGAGTCGTAACTATTTTCAAGGTACTGTGCCGTATCGAGATTAGTATTTAATAATACACATAAATTGTGTCCGAACTTGTTTTCAAATTTAAGTAGAATATATCCCGTAACATGTGGCACATCCGGTACACACAGTATTTCTAAACTCGAAGTAACTTCTCTAGCAACTCGAGTATTCTCTCTTGTTCAAGAATTTTTTATTTACCAGATGTGCAACATGTCGGTTACGGACACTTTGGTAAAAAGAACGTAGTCGAATGAATCAAAAAGATCTTTATGTGAGAAGTATATCGAACGTATGAAATCTTCTAAATATAATAACTATACTTACAGAACAGAAGTAGCGAGAACACATCAAGACCTTTTTGAACTCTTATTCTGTGCGTGCACATTCATGGTAACTTACGCTAATCGTTATCATGCAAGAATTGCTCCAATATTTACGAAAATATACACTTTAACAAAAGAGGCAACGCGATATCACACCGAAGAAACATTTACTAAACGTATTTTTATATCGTCCATTGTTAAAGTGTCTATGAACTAGGGCTGGGGCTATTCGAATAATTTAATATTCAAATATTTTACAAGTATTCGAATATTTAAGTGTTCGAATACTATTCGAATATTTAAGTGTTCGAATACTATTCGAATATTTAAGTATTCGAATACTACTCAAATATCTCAGTATTTGAATACTATTCGAATATTTAAGTATTCGAATACTACTCAAATATCTCAGTATTCGAATAGTATTCGAATAGTATTCGAATACTTGGATATTCGAATTATATTCGCCAAATAATTGAGCAACTGAAGTATTCGAATACCGAAAAATTCGAAAAATAGTCCCAGACCTACTATAAACGTGAAATTAATATAAAAAGAGAAATCATAATTCATGCATCGAACTAATGGTGCGTCATGGCGTTTAGTCACGTTCTATGTGAATAATTAGAACAGCATGCAATCGTGTAAAAGACACTCCTGTCCTGTCTGTGCTTTTACAAGAACGCGTGCGAATGTTAATTGTTCCGCGGAAAGTTTGAAAGCACGTAAAATCTTCACAGCAAACTAGCCGCATCGTGTGCATTACCTTAAACTCATATGAAATATTTCTGTGCCTGTTTTGCTTCGACGTGATTCTCTACTATCTGTTGCAACGTTCGCGCCAACAGTACTGGCGGAGAAAATAAAAACCGTATCATGTCTAGGAAACGGCAGAATTTGTAAAGCTAAGTTAATCTTGGATTAATTATTCCGAAATGTTGCGCAGAATTTCTTTTCCGTAGGAATCGAAGTCACGTCTCCGAGAGAAATGGGAGATTTCCCTATTAGTAGCTGGTGTAACGTATGCAAAGCGGAAGCGGACGTGCTGTATGCAATGTAACGATAGTTAGCGTTCGAATTGCTGTTTCACTTTACGCTAGAAACATCTTAGTTATCCGTATTCAACTTCCTCGACTGTGCTTATTTAGGGAAAAGGGCCTCGGAGAAAAACAGCAATTACCATATTAGTGGAAGGACCTAGAAGCGTCAATCCTCCTCCACAATTTTTAAGAGTACGTAAGAGGGAAATATCCCTCGGTGCTACTTACTTTTCTTGCACGTCTTCGAACGCGGTGCCGATACCACAGTCCGGATGCACATCACAGTTATGAACAGCCTAAACGCATAGATCGAAAGGTGCATGAGATTTTTATTCGCATCCCATTTACCCCGGAGAAATGTAAAGTACCTTGACGTTATTCATGATATCCATAATATCCCATGCGGCGTTAGTATCCACTGACGGCGATATCGATTCCCTTTGCAATGTTCCGTCGAGATTAATTTGATCTACAATGCGTATGTAACTTGTATCCTCTCGAAGAGTATCGTGATTTTTTATAACACACATTTCTCCTTACCATCGCTATCTAATTGCGGTATGGGGCTTTTTGGTCTAGGTTTTGCGGTATGGCGAGACGCAATCCTTTGCGGAACATTGGGTACGGCTCCATCTTCGTCTGCTTCTAAATCGGTAAACATATGACTAGGATTCGATACCTTTTGCAACAATTCCAAAGCTAAACGTTTACTCATTTCGCCTTGAAAAAATGCGTGCTGGAATAATGGTTTTTAATAAAATTCTTGTTCACAGGATCGCCGATAGTACACTCAGGAATTATAAAAGGGAAGAGCTACCTGCAGTAGCTTCTCGGCTGTCGGTCGTTTCTTAGGATTCTTGGTGAGCGCGACTTTAACGAAATTATGGAACGTCGGGCTCCACTTGTCGCGATCTTTCAATGTGGGTGGCTTGAAGCCAGACTTGGACATGAGGAAAAGAGCTCGCATTGGATGCAAGTCGAACATAGGTGGTTGCAGCTCTGCTAATTCTATCGCAGTGATCCCGCATGCCCAAATATCGCAGAGCTGATTGTAGCCGCCTTTCCTTTCCACAGCCGCGACCTGCGAGAGGACAGAGTGTAGAGTTCCCGCGGGCTTTCGAAGGGAACGATCGAGAACGGGGCCAGCCAATACCTCAGGGGCCATCCAATAAGGAGTGCCGATAAAGCTTTTCCGTTTGTTAATAGTCGCTGTGATCTGCGCGGACACTCCGAAGTCTGCTAGCTTGACGTCGCCAGCTTCGGTGAGCAGTATGTTGGCACCCTTGATATCGCGATGCATCTTTCCCATGCCGTGTAAGTAAGCCAGCCCGAGAAGCGTCTCTCGGCACATATATGATATTTGTATCTCCGACAGTGGTCCGGTAACTGCAACGTTAAAGATTCTGTAGCGGATAAGCTGATCGAGAGCGTTACGAGCTTCGCAATGGTGGGACCCGTACTGTGATATATATCTTGCAGAGAACCACCTCCGCAATACTCCATACAAATCCATAACTTATCCCTTCTTAAGTAGCTTCCGTAATAAGCTATTATATTCGAGTGTTTGCAGTCCTTCATCATTAAAATCTCTTGCTGGATAATCGCGAAGTCGTCCCCTGGAACAATTCGACAAGACACACCCTTGGTTACAGTTTTCGTTCCCGCGAAAGCTACAGTCGGTGGAGGAGTTAAGGGTCCGTGCGAGGAGGTAGGGAATGGTAGGGCTCACCTGCTTCCAGCTTGATAACCTTAATAGCGGCGAGGTCGTTCATGGAAAGTCTTTTGGCCTGCGGAAATAAATGGAACGCCATGTGTGTAGAACGACAAGACACTGCGGGTGTAGAGGGGCGAGTTGGGTGGCTTACGAACCTTGTAAACATCTCCGTACGTTCCACTGCCTATCCTCTGGATCAGCTCGTACTCATCCTGCGGATTCCTTCGGCTTATGTCACTGGACAGCGCGTTCGCGTTTAAAGCCATCGTAGAACGCGGACTCGCCCGTGCTAACGCCTAACGGGAGCGATTAACATCTACGAAAGGGATTAACGTTGGAGCGTAAAAACACATTTGTTCGTTAAAATGTCACTTTCGTTGGGACGTCGCCATTGTGAACAACAGCTCTGATGTTAGCCGCGACTTAACTCTTTTTAACTACTACGCGCTAGGGATTTTTAGCGCTGTTTTAGTAGTCATTTACACGCTTGCCAATGGCGGGGAAACTATTGTCCGTGGTATAGTAATTATTTCGATTATACGGTAATTTACATTTTTTGAATATTACCGCGCTTTGAATGTGATTTTGTAAACGCGATAGTGGCTGGGTTAGGTGAATGTGAAGGCTTTTAAAAGCAGCTCGGTGTGGAAGGATTATTTAATACCAGCGTTCAGGATACTAGCGGAGACGCCGAGCACTTTTCCCTTTCGATTCGGACATTAGGGTGGTAGGAACTGCGCCATGCAATACTCGTTTTATGCTCACCCGTAGTCTTTCCTTCTTTGCTGAATTTATTTTAATCGAGTGATTGCTTGGCAGTTCTCTAGATTCTATATCTAAACCGAAGGGATCGATGGAACTTTGTTTCCATCCATCTCTTTGGTTTAGTAGGCTAAGGGTTTCATGTACAGGGAGATCGATGGAACTTTGATTCCATCTATCTCTCTACGGGTCTCGAAAGGCAGCAACCTCCTCGTGGTGAGACCTGGTAATCGGTGAGAACCGAGCCGATAGCTGCGATTGTCAAATATTCTAGTCGGTTATAAGAATTTCTCTAACTTACGATACTATGGTAGAATGTAAGAATAAACTATGTAACGTGAACGTATACGTTACACTTCACACGCCACACTTCATGAATCACACTTCACACACTACACATCACATATCACACACCACCCAAATACACTTCACACATCACACTCTCCATACATCTTAGGAAAGTCGTCTCACGATATGGGCACAATGTGGTAAGTATTCAGGTAAGTTATTCAGCTTCCCGCGAAAACGCAACAAAGTTGCAAAGGACAAATTTCTTTCAACAATGTTGCAAATGAAATCGGGGTGTTCGAGGCATAAAATTCCGGTTTGCAACTTTGTGCATTTTTCGCAGAAAGCAAAATTTCGGTTTGCCACTTTGTTGAGGCTCGCGAAAACGCAACAAAGTTGCAAAGGACAAAATTTTTTCAACAATGTTGCAAATGAAATTGGGGTGTTCGAGGCATAAAATTCCGGTTTGCCACGTTGTTGCAGCTGCAAGAGAAGCGAAATTTCGGTTTGCAACTTTGTTGAGGCTCGCGAAAACGCAACAAAGTTGCAAAGGGCAAATTTTTTTCAACAATGTTGCAAATGAAATCGGGGTGTTCGAGGCATAAAATTCCGGTTTGCAACTTTGTGTATTTTTCGCAGAAAGCAAAATTTTGGTTTGCAACTTTGTGCATTTTTCGCAGAAAGCAAAATTTTGGTTTGCAACTTTGTTGCGGCTCGCGAAAATGCAACAAAGTTGCAAAGGACAAGTTTTTTTCAACAATGTTGCAAATGAAATTGAGGTGTTCGAGGCATAAAATTCAGGTTTGCAACTTTGTGCATTTTTCGCAGCAAGCAAAATTTCGGTTTGCCACTTTGTTGCAGCTGCAAGAGAAGCGAAATTTCGGTTTGCCACTTTGTTGCAGCTGCAAGAGAAGCGAAATTTCGGTTTGCCACTTTGTTGCAGCTGCAAGAGAAGCGAAATTTCGGTTTGCAACTTTGTTGAGGCTCGCGGGAAGGCAACAATGTTGCAAAGCGGGCCTTTGATTCGTGAACAGCCAAATTTTATTTGCAACATTGTTGAAAAAAATTTGCCCTTGCAACTTTGTTGGGTTTCGCGGCAAGCTTAAAACCAGTATGCAAACTTATCAACTATTATGTGTTCTGTGTGTTGTGTGTGGTGTGTTGTGTGTTGTGTGTTGTGTGCTGTGTGTTGTGTGTTGTGTGTTGTGTGTTGTGTGTTGTGTGTTGTGTGTTGTGTGTTGTGTGTTGTGTGTTGTGTGTTGTGTGTTGTGTGTTGTGTGTTGTGTGTTGTGTGTTGTGTGTTGTGTGTTGTGTGTTGTGTGTTGTGTGTTGTGTGTTGTGTGTTGTGTGGGTAGTATAAATATTGTCACATACCTCGTCTGTGTTACATGCAATTCTTTTTTGTAGGCCTACCTATATATTTTTTTAAATAAATGTAGTTATATAACTTAAATTACTAAACAGTAAAAAATACAAAATTTAAGAAAAAATGACATCGACTTCACAAAAATAAAAATGCACCAAAAAATGGAAAATAATTTTTTTACTTATTTAATCAACGACTCTCAATAATTTTTAAGTCGACGCCAGATTTACACAGTGCAAATGAAATGTATTGAGATATCCTTGTTCTTTTCAGTGCCAAAGATTTTCTTAAATGCAACATAATTTTTAGGATCCAGATATTTGGAAAGGAACATTTTTTGTTTTTTAAACAATGTTTAATCTATGAGAAATACACTTATTGTAGCGAAAAACACAGAAAATATCTAGGATTATTCTAAAAAAGCAGCAAGCTAAAGTCGCAGTAATTTATTAGTCAAGGCAATTTGATATCTAAAAACATTTATTCCGACACTTTCAATGCTTACGAGCGCGGCACTCGTGCGTACAATAAGTCTTAGCGCCTAACCTATTAATGACTCTTCAGTCCTTATCTCGTACCTTAATTACAGTACGATTCATCGGCCACTTAAGGGGCCATTTATATAATTTTCTATCTACGAACCATTTCCGCGAAACGAAAATTCCATTGCTGACTAGGTAGTCATATTCCCTAAATAGAAATCAAGTGAAGCGATTACAAAGTAATCACGTGCCCCTTGGTCGATAAGTAACTCGACCTTACTTACCGACTCTAATAAGATTTTTTAAGTCCCTGATGATCATTCTTCATAAGTTATCCTTTAGAATACCAATAAGATGAAAGCGAGCTTGAAAAATGTAAACAGATGGCCGCGATAAATGATCGGGAAGGGTGTGCTTCCCGCTCATAAGCTTATCGGGAGCATCTGCTAGTAGTTACGTGCATTTAATGTCGGGCGCGTCTGCCTAATGGGCCCCTAAGTAGCTGCTTTCTCCCGATATCCACTGCTGCAAGTCGGCGGGGGATTAGCGGCTAAGGGGGCCGGGGGGGGGGGGGGGGCGACGCGGTGTTCCCGCTGACTAAACGCGAAATAAAGAGTATATAGAACGAATGGGCGGCTAAACTCGCCGTAGCATGGCATAATGATAACACGCTCGAATAATAAGGATAGCAGCAGAGGAGACAGGGTTGGATACGCACGCGTGGTCCCGCGTTTGGGGCCCGTCTTCCGCTTCCACTCCGGTGAACGTTCTGGTATTAAACTCTCCCGGCTCAGTTCCACTACGTGCCTCCAGTATTGTGCATCGACCGTCCTAGATACATACTTCGTTTACCCTCGCCGTTTAGTTTTTATTCCCCTCAATCTTTTAATACACTTCTTCTCCCGCGTTTCGTTCATTATATCCAAGTTCAATCGGGGATATAGGACTGCCATCATTTAAGGCCCATGGTGAATTGAAAAACGTGTCGTGGGACGAAAATAAACCTGCTTATTCGAAGCAAATGATTTTGTTGAGCACCTCGTTGTTGGTTTAAAATTTAAATAGTGGCTGGTGTTGCGTGATGTGTTTATGTTTATACGTAACAGAGTGACAATAAAAAGTGTTAAAGGAGAATTGTATTTTGTTATCGAAGAGTACACCTAATATGAAATACACAATAATTCTTTATTTTATTTAAGAGGCTTCAAAAGTTGTAACTCAGTGTCCAAATTTTAAACGAAAGTGTACTCCGAAAATTTGAAATTTGTAATCGACGCGAGTGTTTCGACGAGCCGCCGCTGGTAGCGCTGCAAGTCTCGCCCCGCCGGGGACTTTCTTTTGAACTTCACAACGACTCACTTAGTCTTATGTTCTCCAAACGTGAAGGTACCCTGGTGTTCTACTAATTAGCAAACCACAGTGACCACGGATTTTAAACAACTACAGAACTGCCTCAAACATTTTACTTAAATTCTAATCAGCTGATTTAAACCGCGTGCGCAGTGTTCACAGTAAAAGTAAAGTTAAAGAAATTTCAAAGACACCCTGCTTGGCGCCAAATTCTTACGATCTATAAAAATCATTATTTTTCCAAATATGGAAAAAGTACGCGTAAACACATAAATTATATTAAATTCTAAGCGAGGAGTGACTGAAATGGAACGAATGTATAAATTCTAAAAAGTCGAGTGCGACGTCTCCCCTTCGATAACAATCATTACGCAATTATCGACCATGTCGAAGTTCACTTATCTTCGGGGCGCGATCCTGACTCTGGTGGTAATTAGTGTCGTCACTGCCGAGCAAAGGTTCGTGGAAACCCCCGCGCTTTATCAGGAAGTCTCCTCCGGGGACGACGCGCAGCTACGCTGCAGGGTGCAGGACAAAAGGGGCCAGTGCATCTGGCAGAAAGACCGGAAGCCAGTGGGCATGCATCCGGACAAGTACGAGTGGGCCAGTGGACGCGGCAGCGACTGCACCCTCCTTATCAGGCGGGCCTCCCTCGACTTCGACGACGGCCACTGGGAGTGTCAGGTCACTTCTGGCGATTTCACGCGGCAGGATGCGCTTACCTCGCTGCCGTCCCGGCTGCTAGTTAGGGGTAAGAGTTTCTATATTAATACCCGAGAGCTTTGGAGTCTTACAGTATTACAATTTTAATCTTTATGAAGTAGATTAAGGGATCCCCTACCTTCACGGACGAAAAATGATGCGAACTTTGGGAATTTTTTAAAACAAAACCATTAAATATATTTACTTCCAGCTTTGTGGCTTTATTTGTAAATCTTTAGAGAATATGAAAAAAAAATTGTATGCAAAATAGTGGTTATTAATTGTTTATTTAAACTGTTGCCTAAATATGTGCAAATATAGGAATAAACTTTTCAATTAATATAATTTTAGGGTTTCTCTTAAAAAAATCCCAAATATCGCGCTTCTTTTCAGGCTGTCAATGTAGGGAGACCTCTTAATTGGGATTAATATTTAATCGCGCGTTGAAAATTTTATGGGGATCCCAGCTGGTCGCGTGGGAACATCCTTAGAGCACAGTAGTGGGTTTGTAAGATTAAGATATAATTAGTATCACTGATCTACCTCTTTTTGGAGTAACAAAACACTTTACCTTCTATTGAAGCAAGGTTTCTTTACCATTTTTTTTTGTAATACCCCGAAAGCCGGCAACAAGTCCTTCAGGGAATCCCACGATCGGGAGGACACTTTCCAGACACAGTACCGTCGCCCGAAAAAATACCAGTCGCATAAAAAAAAAGGAGCTCCCGATCAAAGTCGATGCTGCGATATCGCCGTACGCGCAGCTGCCTAGATTTCTTAGGCCTCCATGGGAACGTGTTCTTTTTTTCAGCCACTCGAGAGCGATCCTCCGCTGCGCCTGCTTTGATCTTAAGCCTCCCCTCTCGAGTGCTCCGTCTCCACGAATCGTGAAATATGAATCCTCAGACCCAAAGCTTCGCTGGCCCGTTTTCCTCGAGGCTGCTGACTACCCCATGCAACTAGCGAATTTGCAATTGAGATGCCAACGGTGCGCGCGTAACAGGTTCCATAACGTTCCGTGAAACGATAGAGCGTTAAGCGCTGCGCCGAGTTTTAACGGGACGTTGAGCTTTCGCGTCAGCGGAGCACAGATTCACTTTCCTCGAAAAGGATCCTCGCCTATCGGGCATAATCAGATCCTGATGCCTCCTCAATGGAACAACGCGGATCCTCCCCGGGTGGGGGTAACTTGAAATTCGCTAAATGCGGGCGTGATGGTGTTGCAACGATCGCGAGGATCGCCGGTTCCGTTCTACTTTTCCTCTCACGGAAGGGTTTCTGCAATAACGATACCCTGCGCGAATATTTTCTGCCGAATTAACGCCCGAAGCCCGCAACCAGGTTCAATTAGCCGAATGAAAGAAACAAGGGGCGCTGACTTTTTTTTAAAATAAATTGTATATTTTATGCAAGGCTATTATTGATTATTGAGCTTCCTGTTTTATTGTGGCCCTAGTGAAACCCCGGAAGCCGCGACTGGAATACGGGGGGACGATTTTGAACAGCGCCCTGACTTTAAGGGAGGGCCAGGAAGTGACGATTTCCTGCGTATCGAGATATGGAAATCCCCCGGCGCTGATAAAGTGGTAAGTCTGGCTAATTAATCAATTTCCACCCCAATACAGCTGGGTTTGCCTTGCCGATTCCGCGTCGCATTTATCCCCCGCTTCCGATTGCACATTGTGGCAAAACGTTTGTGCAACTGGCCACGTTTTCATTGTTTCTTTTTGCAGCGACTTTCGTTCAGAGGAATGCTGCAGTTGAAATCGCATTATTCCATTCCGCTGACTATCGAACGTTAACAATCGTTTCGACACGACTGCTTAAGAGATCGGCAGGATTTCTTCTTCCGAGCAGTGCATGACACGGCAAAATGAAACTTTCTACATTTGTTCATTTCCTTGCAAACCCGCTACGTGAATCTGTACCATTGTATTAAAATGTTTGAAAGCGCGAAACTCAAAAACTACTGCACCGATTTCGACGAACCATATACCAGATGAGTCTTTGTTTCAACGGGACTGCTATATAGATCGAATTCCACTTACGCCCAAATCGCCCGTGATTTTCATTAAGGTAGGTTTTCCTACACGCAACTGGACGCAACGTCAAGAACTTCAAAGTCGATTTTCTCGAAAATTAAGCGCGATATCAAAAAAGGTTACTCTTTCTTTTCTACTTATAACGAGTAAATAAGTCGAGAAAAAGGAATAATGTTTTTTGATATTGCGCTTCGTTTTCGAGAAAATCGACTTTGAAGTCGTCGACGATGCGTCCAGTCGCGTATACGCGACTTTTTCCTACAGGAAAACCTACCCTAATGAAAGTCACGGTCGATTTGGGCGTAAGTGGAATTCGCCCATAATAGTTCCAAAATCCACTTGCGTATTTTGCAAGTCTTTTTTTATATAATCCATCCCGATTGCACTGGCTGTACCTTTGATTAAAATTACAACTGCTGGCGAACCCGCGCGGCTCAGCCGCAAGAAGGATATTTCCCACGGGCGCTCCTGCCTTCGTAGATTCCCTAGCCTTATCGAAACGCAGTGAAAAAAACTGGCGGTTTACAAGAGGCCGGCCGAGGCAAGAACCCATAACGCCGTGTTTATGCAGCCGTAGAGTCGGCGAGCAGCGTCTTTTTCGTTTCCATGGTCTGGTGACCAGCGCTAGCCACACCTCATAAAAATTCTCCTAACGTAGAGCTGGCTCTGCTCCGATCGCCGCCTTCGCTTGAACGGTGTTACAATTTTCCCTGGACACTAGTAGCCGCGTGGCCGTGAACGCGGGCGTTACGCCGCGCGAACACGGCCCCCTGCACCCTAATCGGATTTTCAAATTCCAGATTATAAATTCACTGCGTTGCCCCTAGCCCGTTCCCTTTAAATCGCGCGATTTTCTACTTTCTACAGACTCTATTACAAGCTGGCACGCATTCGCGTAGCTTCAGTCCTCCCCTGAACTGCTGGGAACTCCAGGCGCCTACTCGAGGACGTTTTCGAATCTCGAGAGACACCTGCGCCGTGGAACTCCACTTCCCTGATTTCGTGGAATAGATTTTTTCCCTAGGAAGCGAGTCAGATGTGGAGCGCGGAAGAAAGTACTTCCTAATTTCACACTTTGCCTCACATTTGCAGAGATTATGGCGGAGGTTCTAACTCCTCTTTTTACGGCCTTTAATAGGCACGTTGTTTAAATAGTTCGTCGTTTATGCTTCCTTGCCCATTCTGCCTCTCTCCCCCCCCCTCCCCACCCTCCTTCGTCGCATCCGAAGATGCAATGCCGAGCATAATTATGCAGATTGCGGTTGTAGAGGCGGAGAAACTGACCGCGGGCATAGCCGCCCCGTGAATCACTCTAGAATGGGTACGGAGCTTCAGCGTACAGGGTGGTCCAATTACTCTGCCCACCTCGAGCGTCTCTGATACTTTGAATAACAGGTGGAACTGTTGCTTCTTTGTTTCATTGAGCCCCCATGAGAAGGAATACCACATAGTTTAAATATATGACTACTTATCTCCACTGCTACAATTAAATCTGCCTCAGTGGCGCACCCAGAGGGGAGGCCGAGGGGCCCTGGCAGCCCCCAATGAAGGGGCTTTGTAAAAAGAAAAGAAAACTGGGTTTTATTCTTTAAATAAATTTTTATAATCACCTAATGAATTTTATTGAATTTGCTCGACTACCCCAAATAGGGTTTATACAAAAACTGACTTTTGACAAAAACGGTTTTCGAATTGCACTATTTCTAAAAACCGGTTTCCGAATTTTCAAAAAAAAAATAATTAAAATAGTAAATAAATATTGTATATATTTTAAAAATTTTCAGTTTCCTAAATATTATGGAATTACAAAAATATAACAAAATAAAATGTACTCTATATATACAAAACCAAATAAAAAATAAAAAATAAAATACCTAAACTCCGTACAAAAACGTACAATTTTTTAGTTCATTTAATATTTATGAATCTACAAATATATAACAGAATAAAATAGACTGCATACAAAATCAAATAAAAAAAATAAAATAACTAAAATTCATGCAAAATATAAATGTTGTAAGAGGCGGTACCAAATTATAAATCTTTATTCCATTTAGTATTTTTTTTTTCTGAAAATATGAACTCATGAAGATTAGTTTTACAGTAAACTCGGTTTTTAAACCCGGTTTTTAAAAACCGACAAACCCTACCCCCAAGATTAAATTCTGAGCGCGCCACTGATCAGCCTACAGGTTTAAGTTTGAAAAAAAATAGAAGAGGTGTCTTCTAACGAAGAACCCTTTGATTCTCAAACAGGTATATAGGAGGGGACGAAGTGGAGTCTCTAAGGGAGCAAACGAACGCAACAGAAGTGGATAGCCCTAAAACGTGGGCAGCCCACAGCCTCCTGCGAGTCCGCGGACAAAGGGAGAAGCATGGTCTGCCGATTCGGTGCATCACGATTCATCCGTCCAGCGTTGCTCCAGCATCTGCGGAAACACGGCTGGATGTGCATTGTATGTATATTTCATGGGCCTTCTTTACGGCGCGATAAAGGAGTCTGAAGCGGAGGGAAAATATACCTACTCAGTCCGAAGGGGAATCCTATTCATCTCCACCGGCTCGATCGGAATCAAAATCCGCTGTTAGCTAGTCCAACCGCTGAGGAACACTCTATTTCTCCCGATTTCTACTGACTCTATTAAACAGAATATTCCGCATCGCGGTCTACATAGCCGGCCGCGATTAACGTTACCCGCCCAACCTCGAGACCTCCCCGTCTTTACGATGCGCAATTACCGCTTGGAAACGGTCTTCCGTAAAATGCCAGAGCCCATTCGTAACCGTGCGCCACGCGAGCTAGGGAAAGGCAGGGAAACGTTTTGACGATGGTCCCCAATTTCAGATTCCCCGGAGGCGAGACTCGAGACGAAGCCCAGGCTGCTGGTGTCGGCCCTCGAGGACTCCGCCAGCTTTGTCAGCCTGAAATGCTCGGCGGACGGGAATCCCAGCGGAACGATCAAGTGGTTCAGGGATTCCGCTCCCGTCGCTGTGACGAGCAACGTGATAACGCTGATGTTAAACAGAACGCAGCCGAACGGTACTGCGACGGGCTCCGAGCTGAGATTTGAGCCGGTCAAGAGAAACGACGCCGGTCTCTATTCTTGCAAGGCGGTCAACATTATCGGTGAAAGCGCCCCCGCCAACTACAGGCTGGACGTGCAATGTTCGTAGCGAATCGCCACTCGGCTTTTACCTACTTTTTCTGCGGAGAACAATTGGAGAGCAAGCGGTAACAGTTGGTCATTGACAGAGACATCAATTTGTACTTAGGATGGCACGGTGTGGGATAATTTACTTTCTCTCTGGAAAGTAGCTCTGGGTTAAGTGGCGTTCACGGTCTGGATGTATGACAGAAATTGGGCTGCGAGGCGAAGTAATTCTGACCTTCTGGAACTGATGTAGACTGTCTCGATCAACTCTACTGGCTCCTCCACTGTGTCCCCCAGCTGTAAAATGTATATCGTCTCCTTTCAGATGGGCCCAGGCTGAAGCCAGAAGACTCCGCCAATGACACAACCCATAGATTCGAAGAGACCACTCTCCTGGGCTCGAACTTGGAGCCCTTTGAATGCGTAGATTTTGAGGGAAACCCACCAGCTCAGTATAGATGGGTGCACCTCCGTGGCGGAGCGAGGGAGACCATTGAGAATCCCCTTCGGAATAAGGATGGTGGTAAACGTTTGCGTCTGGAGAACGTAATGTGGTCAGACGAGGGTGAATATCGATGCGTGGCGTTTAACGTGATCAATGGAGTGCGGAGGGAGATGTCAAGCGAGGCTCTTTACGTGCTCCATGTGACAGGACCACCTGAAATACAGGCAAGGCCATCGTCAGGGGAGAAAGGTTTCTATGAGTCACTGGGTTGGACCGGAGAAGCTGAACATACTCTCAAGTCTCGCTTCTGCTCAAGACCGCCACCAAAGCTGGTTGCTTGGCAGTGGGGAAGTTCGCACATCAGAGCTGGTAAGTACTGATCATTAAATGAGGTTTAAATGAGGCAGCACTGTTCCTCGGGAACAGAATATTAACGCAGTTAAGCCTGTGGCTTTCAGTTTCACGAGGAGTTAATGTAGCGATTCTATGCGCAGGTGAGCGTCTCCAGTCGAAGTACGAAGCTTTAGCCTTGGAGCACATCAAGGAAAACGAAATGGTAACAAACTGCTACTGGGCCAAGCTAGTGATCAGAGACCTCCAGAAAGATGACGCGCGGGTGTACACTCTGCTGGTAGAAAGTGAGAAAGGTAGAGACTCGACCAATGTCAAGTTACTCATTCGTGACCCAACAGAAATGACAGTGATCGTGGCAGCGGCTGCCGTGGGTCTGCTGTTCATCTTACTACTGATATCGCTGGCTGTGTACTCGATACTGAGGCTGAAGAACCGACGGTACCGTCGGGAGGAAGAGGAGGGCAGCATCGCGGCAGACGCGTTTTACAGTAACACAACGACGACCGACAGACAGAAGAATGTGAACTCGTCCTCCCAAGGCAAAGGCTTCGTCAGGAAGACAAGCTCGGAGGGCGGGCTGGCGGTCACATATGACTATGATCAGATCACCAAGCAGGTGCGCGCTATGAGCCCAGAAGCTTTGAAAGTCAGACGCGCGCCAGCTGTTCTTCAACCGCCGACCATTGTCTGACTGTTAACGTGTTCAGTGCCATGACTGTCATCTGGGAACGACACTGAACTACCCATTTACGTCGTGTACGATGCCACTTTTCAAACTGGACTGGTTACTCCGTAAAGGCTACAATCTTCAGAACGGGACCACAATGCCTGAGCGATGGACTTGCTTCGAAGAAGAAGTCCGGGCGAATATTTTATCCCTTGGCAACATTTGTACATTACCATTCTTAACAATCCAGATTCGACTTTATCGAAGAACTTCTTCTTTAGAGAACTGAAGTATGTGATACATCTACAAGTACCAGAGAATAGTTAAACATCGGTACTCGCGGATTTTGTTTCAATTTTATGCGAAAGTTGAATTATTTGTTGTTACTTTTACCTTGCATTTAAGTATTACTTTAAGCCTTGTTATGATAATTTATTAGATGTTAATGGTTTAGAGTAATAGAGAGAAAAAAATAGCAAATCAGCTGTAATCATGCTTTTGGATATAAATATTATTATTATAGAAATTGTATTATGTGTATAATGAGAGAATGAACAGATTTCTAGATGCCTTGTAACATTTGACTGCTGATCTCGTGTAATTATGCTTTCGTCTGTAAAATATGTATTTACTCCACTGAGCTTTGTACCAATGTCTCCCACCTTGTTAATATTAAAGTTAGTGCAATATTGTAGAAATGCACCATGTGGGAATTGTATTGCAGACTTGCTACTAAATAAGTACTTGCGTTATTTTGTATGAAACACGAACGATGGTATTGAGAAATAAAAGTATTATCACTCCACGATTTGTTATTTCTTTTGAATTTATTTAAACTTTCTGTATAGCTTTGAATCGTCGATTCCTTGGCGCACAAAGGAATCGCTCTATATAACTACATAATAGCACTGATAGACTACATAATAATTATACGTTATGTAGTATTAAATACACTTTACACATCGTAATATTATTTTATTATAAAAAGAAAGAAATAAGAATGCTCGTTAGTCACGAAGAATATATAACTTTCGTTTTCCTGCAAAAAAATAATGACATGCTTACAAATTTTCTGGTACTTTAATACATTAAAATCATTGGTCCCAGACAGGAGTTTTCAAATATATAACATTTGCAACATATATTATGACATCTTCTACTTAAACCTTACATGACACGCGCGCTTGCATGTTCTTCATACATTTCAACGTTCCTCTTAAAGTCAGGTACACTTTAAATAAATTCAGTAACGATCTTCGCGTGTAAGGTGTAATTCTTCTAACGTATGATATATTTATGATGCATCCAAACAGATTTGTGAGACGATTTAACAATCGCAGTAACCACTAAATTAACGACTTCTTAATGTGTAACTTTTGACATTACGAAGTCCATATGTTGCATAATAAATCCTTTCGAGCCGAAGAATCAAACTTTACATAACAAATGATTCTCTGAAAATTGTCTGTTAAACTTTCCTACGATATCTCTCGATCCTTATAAGGTATACTGTAGATAGATCTGCAACTAACTTTCAATGTTTTGCGATTCTACGTCCAGTGTAATTATTTACTCGAGGTGGGCATATTATAAAACTTCTTAGAAGTTAACATTACGTAGCGAAAGCGTTTCTCGATATCAAAGATTTATTAGAACGAGAGATATGAATTCAAGTTGCATAGGGCAGAACTGGAAAAGTGGGTCGAGCTGTATTCACTTATTAGTTCTCGTATTGGGGCTTCTTAATTTATTAGAGCCAAGCACTCTTTCTGTTAAAGTTATTCATATCGTTCATAGTCCTCTTATACGCGAGCATCAACTCAACGCGTTTCATGCTATCAAATAACGTAAATGATAAAATAAATTTATACTTTGAGAAAAGCTTGTATGGTACATGGAAATAATTTACAGGGGATGTCAATGTACCATGTAGCAAAGATAACATATACACATGTTCCTTCTAACGTTTCCAAAGGAACCATTTATCATTTGCCACATTGTTTCATGGGAATTCCTATGCCTCTTACACATCTATTTTCTGTGAGCGAGCATGTTGCTGCGAGCAAGGTTACGACTGAGGTTTCTTACGCCTACCGAAGAGGTTGCTCAAAACCGAACTCCTCTTGTAATCACGATCCTTGCGACTACTACCGATGCTCTGTTCGCTCTCCGATCCACTCTCACTGGCCCTCCTGCCACCATCTACGACTGTGACGCTCTGAGTGTTCTGTGGAACAGCTGGAGGAGCCACGTACGGTGGCAAAGAGACTGGTCTACCTGTAAAGGAGTTATTTTGCTGCTGCATACCCTGGAACAAATATATACGACGATGTAGAACTCGGCTAACTTTCATACTTCTGTGTTGTATGCTCAATTTATGTTAACATCTTGAACTTTCTTCTTCGCTCAAATATATTTCCTTAACAATTGTATTAACTATTGGAAGGGAAAGGTATATAATTACCTGTCTAGTATTTATGGGAATATTTCCGTAAGCTGTAACAGAAAAGATTGCTTATTTTCCTCTAGATCACGATCTCTGAAACTCTCATATGTTAGTTCGAACCAGCAGGAAGATATATCTAATCGGACTCTTAGCAATTAGGAATACCAGCCGGGGTGAACAGAAAGAACAAAGATGAACACATGTTGGAAGGTGAAATGCAGCGTGCAAGAGTATCTGGCGTGTTTTTACAAGACTTCACAAAACAATTGACTAACCAGGATCATGAGGAGCACTCCACTGAGCCATTCTGGTTGGTGGAGGGGCGCTCGATGGCAAGGGAGGTGCTAATTCTACAAAATAATAATCAACTTCTTTTATACTCAAACGCAATGGAGAAAGGATTCACTCCACACACCCACACATGTGTTCAAAGCAGTTTCCTAAGAGTGTCTTAAATACCTTGATGTTGCGAGGTCAGGTCTCCGCTGCTTTGCCTGTGCCAGGTTGTATTTGACGGGTACTGACTGGACCCATTATGGTTTAACGTCGCGCTACGTTGTTGATAGAAGCCAGGCTTCCCTTGTACATACTCTGCGTCTGCGAAAGCATGTACAATTTGTCTGAACATCACACTCACAAACCACAACCTCAAATTACTTTGTATACTTCATCCGAAGAAATAAGCTTACCGTCACGTTTGTATTGTGATATAGCGTCTGAACTCGGCGACCGCATTGGAATGGGCGGTGGTGCTCCCCTTGGCGGAATAGGTGGCTTCTCTCCTGAATTCTGCTGATACTGTTCTCGTTGACTTGCCAACTGCTCCTGTTGTATCAATTGTTGCTGCTGCTGCGCTAATAATTGCTGCTGTCTATGCATTTGTAGAAACTCTGTTTGCGTCTGAGGTAGCTCTGTCCTCTGAGAACCTAAGAACTCAGCATTGTTCTGCGGGTCGCGTCTCTGCTGGTTCTGTCTATGCATCTGAAGAAACTCGATCTGGACGCTACTCGGGGAATGTTGATCCGACATGTCACGCCTGATGACAGAGTTCTTTCGCTCCAGTTCAGGAGTCGAAGCATGACTGCTGCCAGTTGACATGTTGTCATCCGCATGCTCCACTGCCACATTCTGTAATCTTTCCAAGCCTTCCTTCTGCGACTCATCGTAGCTTAGAAGCTGTAGGCTGGGAGGCAGTTTGGCATGGAATGATATTTTGTTCACCCAGTCTTCCATCTCCTGTTGACTCGGAGCGAGAAAGAGGAACTCGGATCCGTCTGTGCACTTCAATCGGAACACGTTCTTCTTCTTTGTGTAGTCATCAGCCTTCTCGCATATGGCGTTGAAGATGGTAATGGGAGCGGTGGCTGCTTTGCTCAGGGAGAAGTCTTCCATGTCCTTAAAGAAGCACAACAGTTGTCCGCAGAGTACTGTATAGTACTGTTTCCAAGAGCGCACAGCTGCCTTCTTGCCAGCGCTTTGCAGCTCGTGCTTCCTTTCAAGCAAACCCTGAATCTCTACTGGAGGCAATGCATCCATATTCTCCATCCTCTGAAGCTTCCTGAAGCTCTGAGTCCTCCGTCTGGTCGTGAAGCTGGGCGTCCTCTTCGGTTTCTTCGTATCCACTTTCATACTTTCCGCTCTCTTAATATCAGGAGTAGTTCTCCTTAGTTTCTCACCAAACACATGGGATATGCCGTGTGGTTTCTGGTTCGGGGTTACGTCCAAACCTTCGGACGCGGTCGAAGCTTTCAGAGGCGACAATTTATTCATCGACTCGTGTTCATCGGATGTGCCATTAACTTCGTCGTGCACGGTGCGATGAGGACTGTCCAACAGTCTTCTTCGCTCTTCCTCACGTTTCCTCTCTTCAGTTATCCTCTGCACCTCCTTCCGTTTCCTTTCTTCAATCCGAGCACGTTCTACCCTTTCCTTCTCCGCCTGCCTGGCAGCCATCTCTGCCTGCTGTTGTTTCTGGAACGCCTCTTCCAACATAGTTATCCGTTGCAGCGCGTTGAATCTTTCCTCCTGTGCTTCGATAGTCTTCTCGAAGTCCTCGTGCTTCCTTATCAACTCCTCCACCTGCGGGATACTCTCGCCCAACTTTCCATCATGCAGCATAGGCTCCCTACTCACGATCCAGTTCTCCAGCGTCTCAGCTTCTCGCTTGAACAGCTGCGTGTCCAGGTTTTGCTCGTATATGTGCATTCTCTGCTCCCAAGTGTCCTTCAGGAACTGTTGCCTGTGTTGTAAAACGGATATCTTGTCCTCAATCTCCTTCCCCAGGAAGTGTCCCTGCTCTATCAGCTCCTGGCCAGTTTTGTAGAACTTATCGAACGCCTCGTTGCGCGTATCGATCTCAGCTTTGTACTCAGTGTGCCTAGATATCAGTGCCTCAGCACCAGGCACATCGCGAGCCAAATCCGGGGCAGTCACTTTGGCTACCATCTCGTTTATCCAGGACAACAGGTCTCTGTACTCACCCATGTACGACTGCAGCTGCTCTGCCTGGGCTAGCTTACTTCGCCTCTGAGCAGCCTTCTCTAACAAGTCATTCCAAGTTGCTTCAGCCTCCTGGTGCTTCACGTCTATGTGTATACGAGCGTCTGGGAACAATTCAATTAATCTGGAGGCTTCTTCCATCAGCAGCTCCACTTGTTCCTTCACAGCACCCAAGTCAGTTTCAAATCCCTGGTGCTTCCTCGCTAGAGCTTGAATGGTCTCCAAGTCTTGCCCATAGCCATCGGAACTGAGGGCGGTCTCTTTCTCTTGAATCCACGAAATAGTCTCGTCCGCGGTTCTGTCAAACATGTGCACCTGCTTAGCACCTGCCAATGCATCTTGCCGCGCGTGCGCCAATTCCTTCAGATCCTCCCACTGCTGCTTCGTTTCTTCAATCTTCATCAGTATCTTGTTCTTCTCTGGGTTATTCTCTTCCATCAGCTTCTGTCCCTCGTCGAGTACAGCGGACACACGGCTCTCACTGGTGGTCAAGCCAGCCAAGAAGTTGTCGAATATCTGAATCAGAAGCTCCACGTGCTCCACGTCACGGCCATAGTCTTCTGAAGCAGCCACAGTCGTCTGATCTCCAATCCATTCGATGACTTCATCGGCTTGCCTGATGAACTTGAAGAACTTCTCGCTCTCTCGCAAGCGTTGGAACCGGTAGTCCTTCAGCTTCTGCAATTCCATGAACTTCTGCTCGATTTCAGCCTGCTTCTGGGTGATGTTCTTGCTGTCAAAGTGGTGCCTCTCTATCAGCCCGTGGGAGAGTTTCCTCAGGTTCCCAATGGTGTTCTCGAAGCCAAGCAGGTCCCGTTCAATCTCCTCTAACTTCTTCATCAGAGACTGAACGGAATCTTCGTCCTTTCCATAGTCAGTGGAATTCAATTGCGGATGCTTCTCCTTTATCCACTGTTCAGCCTCTGTAGCCTCGGCATAGAACATCTGCGACTCAACGGCATCAAGCAAACGCAGTTTCCGCACGCTAGCCAAGTCCCTGAGATGGGAAAGCTTCTCCTGCAGTTCCTGGGATAATTTCTCGATCTTCTCTGACGCGAAATGGCCGCTTCTTACCATCACCGTGGCTCTGCCGACCAAAGAGGCCACCACCGGCTCCCTTGATATCAGTTCTGCCTCTAGAGCCTGATGTTTCTTCTGCAACCGCTGTACAGTGGTCAATGAGCTGCCCAGATCGTTGCTAGCTGCCAAGGGCTCCTTCTCTGACAGCCAGTGGAGCTCATCCTCAACATCTCTCGCAAATTGATGCAGCAGCTTTGCATCCTCTAGATTGTCTCTTCGTATCTGCATCGGTTCTTGCAAGCTGTGGTACCTGTTGATCGTCACCATCGCTCTTTCTTGTATCTCGTCGCACATGAAGTGATTCGATCTCTGGAAACTAGTTGCTGTCTCTTTAATCGACTCGCAGGCTTCGTTGTGACCTAAAACATCGTTTTCCAGATTGGTATGCCTCTTCAGCAAATGGGCTACGCTGGATAAATCTTTCCCGTGGTCCTCCGATTGCAATTGGGTTTCCACTTCGTCCATCCATGTCTCGAATTCGTCTAGAGTACGCCCGAAGAGCAGAGCCTGGTAGGCATCGTTCAATCTGTTCTTCTTCAGCTCACTGGTTTCTTGAAGCATACGCCACTCCGCCTCCAGCTCGTCCAGGCGTTCTTGTATGCTGCCCGAAGCGTAGTGGTTCTCTTCAATTAGTGCTTCTCCTAATTAAAGAAAGGAACAGAATGAAATAGCTCAAATGCCTCATGTTCGATTTGGAAAGACAGAAGGATAGGCAAGATCTTACCTTCATTGACAACTGCAGCTACTCTTCCCTTGTTCGCCATTAATTCACTCTCAAAGGCAGTGTGCTTCTGAATCTTGCTCTGCAGGTTTGAAGAATCCCTATAATTCTCATCGCTAGCCACCTGCTGTTTCTGATGCAGCCAACCTTCAACTTCATATATGTTTCGAAGGAACTGGTGCAGATGATGACTCTCTAAGAGCTTCTTTCTTCTTGCTCTCGCGCTGTTTTGCAATTTATCTCTTCGAGTACAAACAGATACCAGCCTCTGCTTTATTATGCTCGCGTCTGAATGCTTCTCAGACAAGATATCGTTGGCGAATTTCTCTAACTCCTCGATACGACCTAGTTGCGCCACCAGCATTTTTTCAAACTCCTCGTGCTTGCGCAACAGAGCTTCAACGCCAGATAAGGATTCTCCAAGATCGTCATTATTGAGGAAAGCTTCCTTAGTTGCTAGCCAGCTGTCAGCGTGGTCAGCCTGGAATATATAAAGAAGAAACAAACATCAGCCCATTCATAATGTTTCCAAAGTCTCTTTATTTGAGAATTAACACTTACCTGTTCTTTAAACAGCTGCAACTGATGTGCCTGAGTCAACTTTTGCCTTCGACTCTCCCAAGCATTAACTAAGCCCTGTCGAAGGTCCTCCAGATGCTCCAGACTGCCCCTCACGTCTTCATTAATAGAAAGAAGCTTCTGCCCATGTTCTTTCAAGGCTTTAAACGTGTCCTGTCTGCCATCAATCTCTGCCTTCCGTTCCTGATGGAGTTCCAGCAGAGCTTCCGCCTCAGATATTGTTGTTGGGGGTTCAGATTCATCCATGCGTTTGATTGTATCCGCCACCCAGAGCTCCAGTTCGTGCAGATCAGCTTGGAACTTGTGCAACGTGTAGGCTTGATTCAATGCTTCGCGACGATGCTGAGTGAGGCGCTGCAGATCATCCCAGTTGGACTGCAGTTCTGACAATATACCATTGATCTGAGGTGCCTTGTCTGGGTACTTCTGTGAAAATCCCCTTGCTTCTGCCCTGTGCTCCTTCAGCTTGCCTTCAATGGCAGTCATATCTCGCTCCATCGCCTCCTGCTTCCTCTGCAAGTGCTCCACAGCAGGTAGATCCTTACCCACGTCTGCTGTATTCATAGCCACAGACTTTTCAATCACCCTCTGGCTCGTGTCATCTATGTCCCTGTTAAACAAGTGGATCTCCAGAGCGCCTGCTAATGTCTCCCTATACGCGCTCAATGCTCCTTGCAGACCCTTCCACTTGTTATTGAAGTTGTCGCGACGCTGCTGAATGGCTTTCCACTCGTTGTCCCTACCCTGTTTTATAAGTTTATCCGCCAGAGCGTTAATTGTCTTTATCCTTGAGTCGTCCACCCTCATGTCGCTGTCCACATCATCAAGCTTCCTCTGCAGACTTAAACAGTGCTCGTAATCTTTCCCAGTATCGCCGGCTTGGACCATCATCTCCTTATCTCGTATCCACGCCTCGATTTTCTCTACTTGGTTGTTGAATTCAAGGATGTCCTGCGCCTCTTCCAGACCTCTGCCACGGTTTCCAGATTCCAGTAGCAGTTTCCTCCAAGACGCATGCAGGTGCTCCAACTGCTGCCGAATCTCTGCACTTGCTGGATGCTTCTGGGCCAATAGCGTTTCCCCTTTCGCTTTAATTTCTTCGATTCTGCTCTGATTCGCCGCCAACTCTGCCTGGAACGCCTGGTGCTTCTGCAACTTCTTGATCTTGTCCTCCAAACTGGACACTTCACCTTTAGACGCTTCTGCTTCCAGCTTCTTCTGCTTCTCGCCGATCCAGGACTCTGCCTCGCCGACATCTCTAACGAACTGCGCGTGCAGCAAGCTTGCTTCCAACCTTCTTCGCCGCACTTCACAGAGATCTCGGATCCTAGCTCGTCTCTGGACCACTTCGCTCAATCTTCTCGCTATCGTAGGCGAATCGAAGTGGTTCTGGGCTAATAGTTTGTTACCGTGCTCTTGCAGGGCTGTTAGCTTCTCCTCCTGCGTCACCAGCAGCTTCTCAAACTCGTTGTGCTTCTTAACTTGTGCATCCACCTCTTCGACGGAATCCCCGAAGTTGTCGCCGCTCAGAGCAGCTTCCTGGGTTGTCGACAAATTGTCCAGCTGCTTGGCATCTCGCAGGAAGAAATGTAGATCTATCAGCTGATCCAGGTGAACCTTCTTCTGCTGCCAGGCAGTGTGCAGCTTCTGTCTCTCATCGAGCAGCTGATTACACTTCTCCTCCACCTCCTGCGAAGAGTAATTACCCTAATCTCTTCTCCCTAGTATCCGCGTACAAAGCAGAAACAGATATCATCGCACTTACCGAGGCAGCGTAGTGGCCAGTTTGTACCATGGCTTCGCCAAGATCAAGAACCGAACTAAAACTATCTTCTCTGGCTTCGATCTCTCCCTTCAGAGCTTCGTGCTCAGCTTTCAAGATCTGCGCACTCGCAGCATCTCTCACTTTGTCCTCCGTTGACATTGCGGCACGCAGCCCCGCTGCCCAGTTCATTAAGTCCCTTACCTACAGATTTATTTGCCAATAAGTTATATTTCTGGGGTTATTTGCCCATCGACGTGCCACAGAAACAGTAAATACCTGAGTTAAGAAACGTTGTAGGTCACAACTTGCTTGCAGCTGATCTCTTCTGTGAGCAGATCTCTCCTTTAGCTCATCCCAATTGTAAAGAACAACTTGCTGCTGCTGGTCAATGTACATAGCATTTTCTCCCGGATAGTGGACCTTTAAACGTGATGCATCCTCCACCAGGACTTGGAGTTGCGCCTCCAAGGCGACTAAATCATTCTCGAAACCTTCGTGGCGCCTGATCAACGCCAGAACGGAATTTAGATCTCGGCCCAGGTCTTCTGGCAGAGCCCGTTCCTTTTCCTGAATACGCGACGAAGCTTCAGCAACATCACGATGGAATCTGTGAATCTGCCCCGCTGCTTGCAATCTTTGCTCCCGATGTCGTATTAGACCAAGGAGGTGCTGCCAAGACTCCCTAACGGACAATGAAAAGCGTGTACAATTTTACTGTGCGGCCCACTGATTAGCCGTTCTTCTCAGAAGTCTCGTGAACTGTACAATAAACGTGTATAACACAACTACATATAATACATAAAGAAGTACACAGAAATGTTAAAGGCTACTTAAAATTCTCCAATGTGTACTCACTCCATTGCAGCATGCTGTTTCTGCACTTGTGTTACAGGGTCATCATCCTCATGTCTGCGTTAAATATATGTGCAAAAAAGTTAGTTAGTAACCCGACACCAAGGTAGATTATCATTATACCGAAAACTTTCATGACTAAGTCACATTATCTATTCTTCATGAACCTCTATCACCCATTTAAAATTATATTAATTGCTCGAGTAGCCACGTACTACCAAACAGAAAGTACCAATACCACAACTATATCAAAACCAAGTTCAAAGACTTGGACATGCATTCAGAGACGTCGAAGTTTTAAAGTTCTAAACGAAGTTTCTAGATTTACAATATGTACACGATTAAACCTGATTACTAAACTTCAATTGAATCTTACCCCAATTGCTCCTGCCGCTTCTCAATATCCTGGATGTAAGGGCTCTCGTTGGCAATCAACTTTCTGGCCAGCTCCTCGCACTGATTGAATCGCTCTGAACCAGCCTCTATTCTATGCTTAAAATCGTTAAACTTAGCTTGCAGTATTAGCAAGTGTTCGTAGTCTTGGCCATAGTCTTCAGAGCCGGCTGCCTGCTCCTGTTCTTTGATCCACTGCTCTAGTTCTCTACTCTCTAAGAAGTATTCATGCCGGTACATACTCTCCATTAAACGTTGCTGCCTTACTGTGGCCAGTCTTTGCAGCGCTCGAATTTGTTGAGCGATTGCTTGCTGCTTGCTCGCTATTGCTTTGCTGTCAGGGTGTTTCGCATTGATCATGGTGGCAGCTGTGTGTCCCATTTCTGTTACGATGCCATTGTACGTGTCTAATTCTAATTCAACGGCCTAAAACAACAAGCAGCTTTAGCTGAAGTATTGCCGAGGAAGAAGTAATTATCGTGTAACTGGATATGTTCGGTATACCTTGTGCTTTGTCAAGAGTTTCGTGGCAGCATCTCGATCTCGACCATAATCAGTGGAGCTAAGAACGTCGTTCTTTTCGTTCAGCCAGCTTTCAACTTCTCCTGCTTCAAAGAAGAACTCTTGAGCTTTCAGTGATAGGTCCAAAGCTTTGCTTCGCTCGCCTGCTTTCTCTTGTAAATCCCTCCATGCATCGTCGAGCACATCGCATAGTTCCCGTATCTATACAGAAACAGAGCTTCATAACTAGATTGCATTGAAACAAGCCAAAATATTCGAAACGTTTAGTGCAAACTTATAACACCTATAGTTAAAGAAATAAAAACACATTGATATCTCTGGAACAAATTGTGTAAGACAAGCACGTGCATGCGTTAAAATATTTCATAGTCTTTGTTTAATCTGATTATTAAAAGATTCTTCGTTATTTGGAAGAACTTTCGAACTTCATTAATCATCCTTACGAACACTTCCTATTTCGTCAAATAAAAGAACTCTATTCATGCACCTGTGCTAACCTTACCTCCACAGACCCAATACTCTTCTAACAGTCCCAACTGTGCAAAAATGACAACATTACCAAGGAAGATATGTACGTATCTCGTATTTTCTGAAAGTACTTGCATAGAAAATATTCATGGTACGTATTACTACCTTCTTCTTTTCCGGATGGGCCTGATCGATCAACGTCTGTCCAGAAGCTAAAGTTTTGTCTATCATGGGCTGATGCCCAGCAATCTCTGCCTCCAGTTTCTTGTGCTTCTTGTGCAGGGTCTGAGCTTGGTGGAGATTTTGTCCAAGCGTCGTTGAAGATGCTTGAGGAAGATGGTCCTTTATCCACTGCAATTCAGCATCCAATTCGAAACCAAACTTGTGGAAACGCAGGCTTTCTTCCAACGCTTCTCGCCTTCTCTTAGCTGGTTCCTTCAAGCTACGGAATCTATTGAACAGTCACATTAGAATATTAATGTCAGAGATTAATAAAAGTAAAGTATAATATTAGTTTTAATATCGTTAAGAAAGTATCACGTACTTTCTTTGAGTAGCTTGGCTAGATTTTAATATATTCGCAGCATCGAAGTGTCCCTCATGGGCCATTTCTTCTCCCATCGCAACAAGGTCATCCACCTTCTGCTCCCATTGGCACATGTCGCTTTCGAGGGCCTGATGTTTCTTCAGCAACTCCTTGCAGCTTCTCAGATCCACTCCCACTTGTTTGCTCTGCAAGCAATTCTCTATTTCTTCCAACTTCAGCCTAGCGTCCTCCATGGTACGGTTGTAGCCGTGCTGACTGGCAGCTTGCCTCAGCCTGCGCCCCTTTTCCAGAGACAAAGCTACCAGCCTCTCCCACTGATCGTTCAACTCCTTCAAAGTTTGGCCCACGTCATCTGATCTGTAGTTCTCTTCGGATATTAAAGCTTTCCCAGCCTTGTTCACTGCTCTCAGCTGTCCTTCGTTGGCCCTCAGCTCCCTTTCGAAAGCTTCGTGCTTCTGAAGCTTCCGTTCAAGGTTGTTCAAGTCACGGTAGCTCTCGTCGGAGGCAGTTTTCATTTTGTCACCCAGCCAGTCTCTCAGATCGTCCACCTCGGCTGAGAATTGTTGGTAATGCTCTGACGCATTCAGAGCTGCTCGACGCCGTTGCGCGGCATCCTTAACGGCCATCCGTCGCGCTAACACCTGGTTCCTCCTATCGTTAATGTAGTCTTTGTCATAATGATTCTGAGCGATCAGTTTGTCTGCAGTGTCGCTGAATGCTTTCAGACGATCGTCCTGCGCGTGAAGAGTGTTCTCAAATTTCTCGTGCTGCTTCAGCAATGCTTCGACGTCGTCCAAAGATTCCCCTAAGTCAGTGAACTCCAAGAACGCTTCATGAGAGCTAGTAGTGGCTTCGATTTGGTCAGCCTCGCGATTAAACTGTTGCAGCTCTAGGCACTGCTGAAGCCAGGCTTCCTTTGCTACCCAATCTGATGTCACAGCTTGATATAAGCCACGCAGCTTATCTAACCGCTCGCTGACATCCAGCAGAGTCGGGTTACGATGCAGCAGCTGGCTACCAAGTTCCTCGACCTCCCTGAACCTGAAGGGAAACAGAAAATGGTTATTAACTATGATGAACTCGGCCTAAAGGAAGTTATACGAACGTTCCAATGCTTACTCGTCTTCTCTAGTTCTTATTTCTTCGCCCAATTCCATGTGCTGCTTCCTAAGCTGCTCAGCGGTAACAACGTCCCTCACGGGCTCCTCAACTTTCATTGTGTCCTGCACATCCGCAGCCCAGTTGATCAGGTTCTTCGAGCTGTTTATGAAAATCTGCTGACCCACTGCATCCTCCAACCTAGACCTGCGCTCCTTAGCCTTCGTTTGAACTTGGTTCCAGAGCTCTTTGATTTCGTTTTGCCTGACGTTCACATTGTCCAGCTCGTTAGGATATGAGCTCTTCACGCTGTTCGCTAACAGGTTCACTTTCCTCACTTTCTCTTCGACTGGCGCCAATTCTCTTTCCAAGTGCTGATGCCGTCTCTGCAGAGCCTGCACTGTTTTCAGATCAGGTCCCAGCTCTGCGGTGTCCAGCTGAGTGATCTTCTCCAGCATCCAATCGTGAGCTTCGTCGCAAGTCCTGTTGAACAGCTCCACGCTGGAAGCTCCTTCGAGGCTCTTCTCCTTCTGCGACTTCAGCCAATTCAAGTGGTCCCAAAGCTGATGGATATGCCTCTGCCTGGCTTTCACTTTGTCCAGCTGACTGTGGCCTTGCCTGACGAACTCGTCCACAGCAGCATCTATGGCCTCCACGCGTTTCCCAGACGCTGAGAGGTCCGTGAGGAACTTCTCGTACTTCCTCTTCGCAGTTTCAACGTTGTCACGAGGATCGTCCGCCCTCAGCATCTTCTCCTTGTCCTTGATCCATTTCTCGAAGTCGTCACACTCGCGGTAGAACCCATAGAGCCGTATGGCGTCCTCTAACAAGGCATGCCGCTTCACAGCCAACTCCTGAAGCTCGCCGTAAGTGTCATTGATCTTCTTCTGCCGCTTCTCAACGCTGTCCCCATCGCTGGCTGTCTTTCGTTTAATCGGCTTCACTGTAGACTTTATGGACTTCACTCTCCTAACCGGGACCATCTGCTTCACCATCTTCGTCTTCTTTACTCTCTGAGTCACCCTCACCTTCTCAGGCTTCCTCATCTGGACCTGTATCACTTTGGGCTCGACTTCGCGCACATAGTTAGCCGGCACGAAACCATCGCTGCCATCTGCCTTTCTGACGCTCCACCAGTCGTTATTCGGTTTGCTCAGCAGGAACATTACTTCGCCCTTCACCATGTGCATACCCTGACCGCTGAAGGGATACAGACTCTTCACCTGAGGCACCAGTCGGTCCTCCAGAACAGTCCTGGGCTCCATTCGCTCTACGACTTCATCCACCCATTCGTCCTGAGGAACTAGTCTGATCTCCTTGCTCCATTCCTCTTGTTCCAGCTCTGCGACAGGTTCCGGGTCAGCAGACAGCTCGAGCGTGGATATCCCTGACTTAATAAGCTTCTCAGCCTGCATGTTCAGTGACTGCACGTCACCGTTGTAGGCATTAAGCTCCCCCTCGAGGTCTTTGTGTCTCTGTAGAAGCGCCTGGGCGCTAGGCTCGTCCACCCCATAGTCTTCAGAGGCCACGAGCGCCATCTTCTCGTTCATCCAGGAGTCCGCTTCGTTGGCGTCCGCGTAAAACTGGAAAGCTTCAGCAGCGTCGTCCAGCTGCTTCTTCCTCAAGGCCGCCAGCTCTTCCAGGACCTTCCAGTGTTCTTGCAGCGAGTCGATACGGTTCTGAATCTCCAAGGAAGACGGGTGATTGTCGGCGATCAGTTTCCTCCCAGCATCACAGAGCTGTTCGGACTTTGGCCTCCGCACCTTCATCTCGTCCTGCAGGGCTTTGTGCTTCTGCTGCAAAGAGATCACCGCACGTAAATCCTTTGCTGATATCCCAGCCTTGCAGATTCGCTGCTTCTCTATGAGCCACGACTCCTCGTCCTCGTGGTCCTGGAGGAAATGGAAGAAGTTCCTGGCGTCCTCCAGGCGAGCTTTCCGCTCCTTACTGTACTCCACCAGCTCGTCATACGCACGGTTCAGCATCTCTAGCTTCTGCTGCAGTAGAGGCACTTCCTTGCTCTGTGGCTGTGCCAAGTGCTGAGCCGCTTGCCTGCCAAGTCTCCTCTGGGTCTCTCCTAAAGCTGTGACCTGCAGCTCCTGCAAGCTGTGCTTCTGCAGCAGATCCTCCACTCCCAACAGATGTGGGCCAACGTCTGTGCTTTGGAAGTTCAGCTGAAGCTCCTGAATCGAGGCCAGAGTCGTTTCAATCTCTCTCATCAGACTCATGAGCGAGCTCAGAGCAACCAAGTTGGACTTATGGTGGTCGAGGAGAGCTAGAAGCTCCTTCCACCTTTGCAGCACTTCCTGTTCCCGAACCTGAACCCTTTCCAAACCGTGATAGTTCTCTCTAACGAGTTCTTCAGACATATTCGTCAAATCGTGGAAGCGCTCCTCTCTCGCCAAGATATCCGCACTAATGGCTTCGTGTTTCTTCACTGTAGCATCAACTTGAGCCAAATTGCTACCGTACCTTGGGTCTGTCAAGACTTGGATCATCTCCTTCAAGTAGCCTTCTCTTAGGACACTCTTCCTCTCGAATTTGTAGTTCAACTGCTCGAGTCTCTCCTGGCGCAGAAGCTCAGTCCTAAGGGCTACTTCTCTACGATGCTCAGCCCGTTCCAGTTCCACCCAGTTCCTTTCAATATCGTGTACCAATTGGCCCTCCTGGGGCGTGAACGCAGGCTGATTCAAAGATTTCAATTGGGTATTTATATGGAAGTATAAAGCTTCTATTTCTGATCGCTCTTTATACTTAGGTGGCTTCTCTACTGTTCTGTACTGCTTGAAAGCCAACAGCTCGCGTTGAATGCCCTCCAGGGAGTTGGGGAAGTTCCTGTTCTCCAACACTTCTATCTTCATCTTGATCCACTCCAGCAGGTCAGTAGTCAGCTTTTCGTAGTGGATCTTCATCTTGTCAGCATCCATCATTTGCCCCACAATATTCGCAATTCTTTTACCGCTCTTGATCTCGTTCTTCATCCTGGCGAAGGTATGATAATAGGAGGCAACGTAGGTGATGATGGACTTCTCGTCAGGTCGAGCAGTGTCCACATCCTCCGCGTCCAACAATCTGGGTATCCCAAGTTCAGAGTTTGCCACGTCGAAGGCATAATTGAGGTTGTCGATGTTCTTGTTCTGCTGCAGCTCTGGCCAGGTGACCAGGTCTGGTCTGTGGGCATGGATGAGGGCATTGAAACCAAGACCACTCCTCCAGGATCCTAATAAACAAGATTTACATGAAACAGCTAGTTGGAAGAGTACACGATCAAGCAGATAATCTGCCAGCTTATTGGATGTAATAATTCATCAATTGCATAGCTACCAGTGAAGTCTTGAATGTTAACTCCGGGATATCCGTTAGTCTTCCTCTGGCACCAGAGCAACAGGGCATCTTTGGCAGACTTCTTCTCGCTGCTGTCGTTCTCCTCGTCCACGTCGATCTCAATTTCCTGGATCTGGAATCTTAGGATGATTGTCCAGATTAAACCCAGTATCAGTCTTGGATTCCCATCGACGATATCCTCTGCTCCAATACTCTCCAAGCGAACCTGCAAACAACAAGAAGATAATCAGAGGTTATAGCCACTGATGTTGGGACTCTGGAAAAGAATGGTGCATTTAATATGTGGACACTGTGCGATGGCACAATAAGCGAGAGTAGACTGTAATTCCCAGTGAAATATTCATTGATCCCCTGTACGTTTCATTAAACTTTCCCATCCATGGTATGCAGGATCTCCCTGTAGTTGGGATTGGGTGAATGCAACCGCTTAATGCACTTGCAGGATTTATGTGAAGGGATCGGTGGACTTCTGGTACAATGATATTCGCATTCCCGTCGGTGTGCACGTGTGCGCACGCGGGGAATAAGTAAAAGCGTGGAATGCGCGGCTGGGGCTATTGGGTATCGTTGCGTAAATAGCGGGTTCTAATAGGCGTCTGTGCACGGGGGTACGGCGGATGGGTATCCCGCCTGTGATAAAGCCGACCTGCGCTGCCGCGTTGCGTCACTGGAAAAGTAAGAAGCGCGAGTCGGCCTTGGGTGCAACGCGTTATAATAATGTGGTTATTGGAAATGGGAAACCAGATGCGTTTTGCCAGGCCATTCCAATGGAGGAAGGGCAGAGCAAGATATGGAGATAGTAGTCGATGCATCCTGTCAGGACTCAGGACACCAGTTGTACCTGATCGTTATACGCAGAAGTATAAGGAACTGGATAAACTGCATTAGGTCACCAGCCTATATTGAAGAATGAAATGAATTGTGTTATATGACCAGTGTAACATCTGTACATACTGATAGTAACACAGTTGTACTGTTATCTAAGATGAGACTCGTTTCATACACTGATTACAGTAAACTGGATGCACAGTTGGACCACAAGTCACACCTGATTATACAGGAGTCGAAGAACATATTCTTGAAGCTATCAACTAGTACATCATATTGTGGTAAAGTAAGTAGTGTTAGTAAAAGTAAGACACCATAGTATATATGATAGGAATGGAGGAAGAAATTGATCTAAGTTTATTATTTTTTATTCAACAATTGAGTATTTCTCAATTTTACATGATGGGGGGATTCCCTGTAGAGTAGCTGTAACATTAAGTAATTTCATTGATTTCTACGACGTTCGATCAAGATCAGAGAAAATGTTTGTAAGCCAACAAACATGTTCGCGGTCTTGACTACGTTAGTAAATCGAATTGCATGCCTGAAACGCGACGTTCTCGCGACTTCTGGAATGCCGTCCGATTACTTGTGCCGATCAAGGCCGTCGCGAAATGAAAATTATTGTTCCCCCCGGGGATGCCTGACATCTCGTGGAATGCAAAAGAAGCATCATCGGCAATCGGTAAACACGAGTGCATCCTGAAAATCATAACTGACCTACACTCGACGAAGCAGAGAATAAAATAATTCATGAAGAAGCAATACAGCAAAACTGGCACAGTAAAGCACTCGATACTTAGATTAAATACCACAATCGCCAGTCCGTAAAAGTCTGAATTTTAATTAATGTTGATCAATTGGGGATTCATCTTAGTGTCCGTCGATAATTTATCTACAATGAGTAATTTTAAAATTTGCGGTAAATTCAAACTAGCTAATTTTCTCTTTTAGAAAATGAAGGATTCCATAGAGGAAATGGTAAAAAACTTAAAAAATCGTGAAATTGGGAGAGATCAAGCAGCTAGGACACGACAAAGCTGAAAAATGAAAAATGTAACTTTTTTCTTAAAAATAGTCGCACTTTGGATAAATGCAAATATAGCTGCAATAAACTTAAATAAACCTTCATATACCACTTTTTGCAAAACTCAACCAGAAAAATGGAAGGATGTTCCGCGAAGTGATTTTCTTTCAAGAAGCCACTGTGCTCTATCCAATTATCACCCTGACAGGTACCCGTCCACCTGCAAACCATGCGTTAGAATCAATGATCGCGTTCCCAACCGGGCGATTAGCCCGCGGTGAGCAAACAAATGCCTGCACCACGCATATTACGGAAAGACAAATATGTTCTTCCTGCCGTGCGTAATTTGTAGCCGCGGTACACGTCGTACGTGTAACTGCGCTCTGCAGGAACACATCAGAGGTGATCACTCGATAATAACAGATTTCCGATCTGCATAATGGGCCTCGGAGCAGGCGTTAGCTGGGCGATCGCTCCATTTATCATTTTTGCCCCCCTAATGTATCATTAAAACACGAAGAGCAACCGTCGTTAACGTTTATCACGTAGAGGATTGATGGAAGGATAACTGAATGTTGCTCCGGGAGCAGGGATAGTTATGATTCTGTCACGCGAACCGCCAGCAATCCCGGGCAGACAGATGTAGGCAGACCTAGCCTTTAAGATGCGCTGCTCCACGCTACTAGTTCAGGTTCTCGGGCAGGATTGAAGAATGAACGCCTAACTCGCTACTGGCAGGCAATCCTGTCGAACTTCCCCTTAAATGGGTCACACTCACCTGGCAGTCTAACCACATGCACGCTGCAACTCACTCCTTCAAAGACCACACCTACGTACCCACTAGCCGGGCTAGGACATGCAACTAGGGATACGCTCAAGGTTAAGGGCTCGCGAGTCGGTTTACTCCCATACGAGGATACACTTAAAAACATTCCCAAGCCAGTGCCTTAGACCAGTTCCCCACACGAGTTGCTCCTGTGAGCATACTAACCCTCCCACTTTATCGCCGCTAGTGTAGTACTAATAGTAGGGCAATAAACTCAAGAAAGTCCATCGAAGGAGCCAACCCGAGGAGTCGTTTAAAAAGTCATTTAGGCAGTGACGCCGGATTATCTTTATGGCCAGCGAGCCTACACTGAGCCGTGTCGGTATACACACCTCGCAATCCGCTAACCCGTGAAAGGATCAACCTCCGAATTTTCGTCCGACCGAACTGCATACGTACACGTTATATGCCGAGCATCAGCGGCGTATGAATAATGAATGAGCCACGGGGCTGCATAGTAAGACGGGAATACGGTACTGTTACATCGGCTGAAAGGTGGGGTACAGTTAAAACTCGTGCAACCAGACGGCCGGCCAATAAGTGGCATAAAAGCAACGGCGTTAAATAACCGGTACCCGTTCCTCGCCAATTGCTTTTTGTTGTAGGCCACGGAGCATCGGCTCGAGTGCCTCTCAGCGAACACCAGAGGGCGAGCCTTTTTTGCTCTTGATCGAATTAACGAGAAGGCTTGATGGACATTTCTGGTGACGAGGGATTCAATTACATTAAGAGATCTCTGATGAGATGCTTGAGGTATCATTGGTAGGGCGGACTTTGGGTAGGCTATGGAGGTGTACGTTTGGACATCAGGGAGTAGCCTTAGTGGACTATCCTCAGAGTACAAAGGGGTTCTCTTTGGGGGCTATCTATGGGGTACAGGGGACCAGCTTTAGAGGAGTAATTTTAAAGATCCTTGGCACCACAGGCGGCGCGATGAGACCAGAAACGCCCACGCCCACAAATCTCGCGTATCACGGTTTTACTTGGCTCATCAGAAAGATAATTAATTGCTCCCCATCTGCCGCATTAGTTTCTAAAGAAGCCTAGTTAAGCTGCGCCTACTTACTCCCTAATAGGGGAAAATATATCCCGCCATTAAATTTTGTTTCATCTACATTGTAAGTGCCTATCGCGCTCCCGTATCACACCGCGCCTGAAAAAGCTCTACCCCGGGCTCTGTAAATTAATTAACGAGATTAGTATCAGCGCTATTTCGCCCAGATTGTATCCGCGAAATAAGAAGCCTGGCGCGCTGCGAAACTAGAGGCAAACGGCGTCGATCAATTAATCTGTCCAAGGATCTTCCCGACAGCCTCGCGCGCCATTTTCTCGTTAAACAGGTTGTTCCCGGTATCCTGGCTTAAGTAAGCCGATGTCATTAAAGATATCGTCGCGTAATACCTATACGGATCATCCATTCAGTCATTTCGCTTAATTGCGTGCACCGTTACCGTTGCGCCTCGGATGCGTCTTATTTCACGTCCCCCAGGAAACGGACCGCGTGGCGTCCGTAGTACGCAACCGCTCCGGCTCAGTAATGGAAACGCTGGTAGGAATTAATTTCATCGGGGTTGCAATGACGTCAGGGGCCCATGGCGAAGCCAATGGAATGTGGTATAGCGTTCTTAATGCATTTAGCATGGAATGCGACTCCTACGTTCACTAGATACACACTGCAACCTCCGCTGGCCCGTCAGCCTTCATTCCCCCCAGCATTAATGACCACGTGCAGCAACAATGTAGCCCCCCTTCGCGCAAAAAAAACGGATGGTCCAGCCAACTGCGCGGTCGTTTGGCTAACAACTCGCAACCGGGTGGTCGTTTACAAGACGCGGCATCTACATCGAGCTGCACAGTGTGCCTGATCCTAGCACCTCCACTGACTCAGAGCTCCCACTGGTCCCTCAGAAACGTGGTGTTACTACAGGGAAGTTCTGCAACCCTGCGAAGCTACTTCCTCTGCCATTTCGTTTGTACAGGGATGCATGATTTCCAAAAGGTAGGACCAACGAATTGACTCTGCCCCATGGAGCCTAATCGCGGATCTCCAGGGACACGAGGCGTCCAGCTGCTCGAGCGGCACCAGGCTTAACGGTAAAGCGGGTAAGGTGAGAATCGCAGAAACTGGCGGCTCGTATGATTCCTTAAACGATGACGAAACACCAGGGAATCTTGGTGGCCAGTCTATCCTCCTCCCTGCCCCGCCTGTGCAACGCGCGCACGGTCACGATCAGCAGTGTCCTTTTTGGAGTTGTCATTGGCGTGACTGCGATCCACATTCCTCAGTTCTGCCAAGAATGCCCCCGTCGCCGGTTGTAAACGACGCCGTAGGGAAACCGCTACGCGGCCTCTGCTCAAGAGTGACCGCAAAGTAGGGATGGAGGAGGCGAAGGCTGCGTATGAGGATTGCCTGTAGTTTGCGGATTTTGTGCCTCCCGGGAGACCTGCGGGTCGATCCCCAACGATCCAACTTGTTTTCGATCGCGGGATTTGCCCGGGTTGCCGTGGTCCAGGGGCCTGGACGCAGCAGTGTGAACATGGCGGACGGTGGCCAGCGCGGTGGTGGGCTGATCAGGGGTCGTGTCAGTCGACTCGTTGGGTAAAGATATTCAGTTTCTGCCGCGAGGCGCGACGAA
The DNA here is from genome assembly GCA_029448645.1 of Andrena camellia. Taxonomy (NCBI): domain Eukaryota; kingdom Metazoa; phylum Arthropoda; class Insecta; order Hymenoptera; family Andrenidae; genus Andrena; species Andrena camellia. The sequence continues at coordinate 26,090,337 of CM055678.1, read as the reverse complement.
AGGCGAAAATGTATATACCTTTTATCAGGTTTGAGATTGCCGGGAATAAACCGGGGACTCGGGTACGTGACTGAATATAGCGGCACCGTTCATAAAGAGACTTTATTGCACGGGACACTTAAGATATGAGAGATTCGGGGCCATGAAAGTTAGCGGGCTACCGAACGTCGAATTCACCTTGGGCATGTAATTGAATTACGTCGAGTTATTTCTTCATCTCGCTCGCCCTGCTGGGGTCAGCCTTTTAGAAGCTTTATGCGGACTAAGGTGACTGCGAAATCGTGTTGTTGGAAATTTAGTGGTGAGATTAACAACTCTTAGAGTTACCTAACTATGAAGCTCAAAGACTCGAGCCTTTGTAAACGAGCCGTCGATATCCTGCCGTTTTCTTTGGCGCGCGACTCGTTCCAGTTCAAACAACTCGGGACAATCCCGTGGAACGTAACAATGAGACGTTTTAACAAGCCAGACCGTGTATGGTTATAGAGCACAAGGTTGATCGAGAAGCCTTCCACAATAGCCCAGGGGATACGCGGCGATGAAACGAATAAATCAGCTTTTGTAGTTGAACGAGTCCGGGAATGTTGTTCCAGTCTCTTAACCAGAAATCCACAGCGTTTCGTTCCTGCAGTGCAACAATCGAGGTATTACAAAATACGATTGCACATCTGATATGCAATTTATCTTCTCGAGGAGGATCTGAATTAAAATCAAACAAAAGGAATTGGTGCAACAAGTATAAGCTGCGCTTACGGCGGCAAGACAACGTGGGACATATGCCGCAAATTACGAGACCTCGCGAAAAACTGGCGTATGCAAGGGTAACGAAAGTTTCCGTGTTGCAGCGGCGACGTGACCAATGAAAAACGACAGGAATTCATTTATATCGTTCCCCTATGCGAAGCCAGGCCTTGGGATTAAACAAAAAGTTTCGGAGAAAGTGCAGGCTGGAACGTGTGACTTGCATTTCTTAGCAATTATCGTGAAAGGAGCCCGGGAGCGCGGAATTGGAGCGACTGTGCAGATTATTTGGCCAGAATAAGAAGCGAGGCTGCTGATAACCCTTGGATCATCGTTATCACCCTGGCACGATGGTAAAAAATACTTGTGCAAAGGAATAATTGGGACAGACGTAAGCCTCTTATCAGTCTGCAAATTAATGTCGCGCTAGAACCGCGGGTCATCGAGGCGAGAAGGTGGCGCTAGCGTCGCGGCGAACTGCTCAGTGGGGTTATGATCTTCGCGAAGTTTTATTCCGCATTTTTATGGGCATGTGGGCAAAGATTATTCACGATCGCATAAAGCCACGCTTGCACGTGTGCGACGCGCGCCTCGCGCAGTTAAAAGGCGGTCGATTTTCAGGGGCAGTCGGCATGGACTCGGACTGTCGTATACATTCGCGGGGATCGATAAATATTCGGTTTTTACGTTAGCTCCGATTTTATATACCGGTGACCTCGTATGCATTTCCCAGATTTCTCTTTTTAGCATCGGCCAGAGAAAGCCATACAAGACGTTTCAGAATTGGATGTCCCATTTTCTGGCATTTAGGAATCGTAGGTCCTTAATCAGAATTCTACAGGGCGTTTCAAAGCTACAGGGTGTTCCAAAATACGCGCTACAGTGCGAAGGAAGACTTTAATGCTTGAAGAAATTTTCATCTCATCTAATCCTTGTTGCAGTGGATTATTATTTTATGAAAGGAGATAGTGTTTCCTTTCCTCCCAAGTAAGAAGCGTCGAAGGCGTGGATTGGACTGGTGGAGAGGTTCCTTGGGCAAGATCGGCCGAAGAACGGCGTCTAACATGAAATGATCTGCACACGGGCAACGTATGTGCCGTCTGGTTTCATTTCACATCTGCGGGGCTCACGGTCTAGCAAGTTTCGCCTCGGTCGCTGACCTTTCTCTCCCTGGCAAACCTTCTTGCTCCCCCTATATTTCTTTCCTTTGATCCTCTACCACCGTTCTGTCCTTCCTGGCGAGATTTATCTTGCCGTTGACTCCTTTCTGGAACCCTTCACGGTCGCAGTCTTCGATCCTCCTCACTTGCCCGCTCTAGCCACCGTTCATTTCATCCTTCACCGTCCTTTGAGAGCATATTGGTCCCCTTCTTCCATTATTACATGTGGGTCGGTGAGAATCTTTGTTGTTGTTGGAGCAGATGCTTTCTTTCTTCGATAACCCAGCGAGAATCGCTCCACTGTCTCAACTTCTTTCGATCCTTTCACAGATTCCTCCATCGATCTTCTTGTACTTCCTTTTTCACCGTCTCCCATCTCCCTTTCTCCTACTTTTGTTGCACATTCCCCTGGCCCGGCTACCTCTTCCTTTTCTTCTATTTGATCCTGCGTCCTTCGCCTTGCTTCCCATCATTTTTATTTCGTCCCGCGTCTGTCTTTGTTCCATCCTTTTCCCTTTCTTCGACCTTCGACGCCCCCCCCCCCGCCTCACTCCCCCCCCCCCACAATCCTCTATCTTCCCGTTTCTTCTTCATCGACTGGTTTCCAATCTCGAGACCATCGGATCTTTAAAATACCCATCTTCAAAGGCTGAATAATCTCGAGACGAAGTATCGAGAACGTTCATCGGAGCCCTCGCGATCTTCGGAATCATTTTCTTCGCCGAGCGCAGAAAAGGTATGCAGCTCCCCCGGACGTGTGGCTTCCCGAACTTCTAACGGATTATGGTTTCGCGGAACCCCGTCGAATGCCTCCCAAATTACACTGGAGTGGGGCTCTTTCGGGCATGGGAACCGCCCTTGGCTAGATGCAACTGTGCTCAACCCTTCTGCTGGGGCAGAGATCAATCATCGAGGCTGGTACTTTGTGAAGCACCGCGTCCTACGCGACCGGAGTGGTTCTTTGAAACTTTCTGATGTAAGATCGTGATCACCGGTCGTTTTCGATGACTGGTGCGCGTCACGCCTCCCACCTGGATCGCTCGAAAGGACACGAGTTATTTCTGGAAGGTGATTCTCCGCGTCGTGCAAACACATTCCGCGAGCGCTCCGTCGATTTTTCGCGCGCTCCTCCACGTCCGCCTTAGAAAGTCCGGGGAAAATCTCGCGACGAAATAGCGGGTCGCGAAAGTACTCGAGCGCACGAAAGTATTTCCCGCTCGGCTGAAATTCAAATAAAAGCGCGCACGCGTCCCTCCTACGTGGTTTTCTCCTCGAGCGTTGCCGTCTTTCTATCTCGGGGCGCGTCGGGAGCCTAAACAGCGCTGCGCAAATATTTGCCGGCTACTTTTAACCTACCACTTCTTATGGAGTGTCCTTTTTTCCCTGAGAGTGCGACAGGAAAGTGTTTTTGCAGTTTCGTCATCGATAATTCTCGGAAAGGATCGCGGAATGCGAATACCTCGATGGGAAATCCAATCTGGGACAACACGTGAGACCGTGAGAGAGAAAACGCGATGTGCGACGCGTCGGTGTCGCTTCCGGTAACAAGAGAATCCAACGACGATGATCTCTCTCGGCTGAATCGAACGCAGAAGGGAGAAGCCGTTGGTGCGCCGTCGCAGCCGGCTGGTCAACGCTCTACCTACTTGCCTTACGTTCCGCTGGCAACTTTATACACTGCCATTCAAAAGTATCGACTCGCTATCTTGTAGCGCGGGAAGAACTGCGTCGAAAATGTAGAAAGCCGTTTTTTCCTACGACGCACCGTTTTCGAGAGAATCATGTCTGAATGCGCGGTGTCTCAGGCGCGCTCGCGCCGGGCCGTGCTTTCAGACATGATTTCCTCGGAAACGAAGCGTCGTATGAAAAAATGTTACTCTACACTATCGATTCGATTTTTCACGCAGTATCATATCCCGTCATTGTTTCTTGAGATATCTAAAGGGATACGCCGTAAACGGGAGAACGAATTACGGTTGTTACCCATGGCTTTTCATAGGTAATGTATTCCCTCTGTCTGGTTTCAGGCCCGCCCTCGCACACGACCGCGTAAGGGTATTATAGCGCTCGTCTGCATCGTATATAAAACTATTATGTCATAAGCTACGAGGCACAGAGGCCATTCACGAGGACTTTACGCTTGCGGGGTTTCGTCGCGAGTTCCGTGTTCACGTAGGACGTCTCGAAACTCTATGGTTGTATTCAATCCTATGAAACGATATAGGCAGGCACATGGAAATCGTATATCCTCTGAAATTATACCAGAACTACTGAAATAATCCTTCCCCAATTCGATCCACTGCAGGGACCAATATTTATTGCTTCAGGGAAATGTCTCGCCGTTAGAAATTTTCATTTCTTTTTTTCTTGTGCAACTCGTTCCTTATGTAACGTCATAGACCAGGGGGACCGCTGTCGCGAAACGGTAAAGACAATCGTGAAAGCGTGAGAATTATCCTCCATGGTGTCCTCCTCGAACAATCAGGTCTATCGACATTAATGAACGAGGCTGTATCTACGGAGAGGTTTTCTAATCCCCGATCCGTTGTACCAAAAGAAGACAAGCGCCCACCACCGCCGACTCTCTTTCCAGAGATTAATTAAGCGATCTTACCTTCGTGTGAAGGAACGCCAGCGACTTGTTCACGTTCTCGATTTTGTGCACCCGCATGCGACCGTTGTTGGGCTTGGCCAACCGCTCGCCGGAAATGATCTCCAGCAGCTTCAGCAGCTTCTTGCCGTCCGCCAAATCCGTGAACAGGTCGTCCACTTCCATGCGCGCCTGCCGAGTGAAAGTAATTGATTCAACAGGTTGCTGGATATCCGTTTTATTCCCACGTGTGGACGGTTATTGGAGTAACAGATCATTTTCGCGAAGGCTTTCACAGATACTCTATTCAGAACTTTATATTACGGGTGGATTGGAAATTTCATATATGGAGGGGTTGTGTACTACTATAAATGAGAAAATTCTGAGTGGAAAAAAAAGGGGGAATATTTATTGACAGGGGAACCACACGAACTATCCCCGCCGTTCGCTCCGCCCACCGCCACGCCCAACGAGGTTAAAGAGTGGGGGCAGGACCACCTGATTTTGCTCCGACTCTGTAGCAGTATGCTTTCTCAATCAAATAGTACGGAATAGTACCTTCAATAAGAATGAGTTGATCCATTTCGTGAACGTCTTCTTCTGTATATGCAGACGTTCTTCCTGCAGGGCCTTTATGCGGCCCTGCTCGAACTTGAGAACGTCCTCCCTCTGAGTCATTCTCTTCTGGATGTCAGGGCCACCCTTGAATCTGTCGGCTCTGCTCGGCGTATAGCTCGTTGCGTAATCGAGGTCGAAGGTCCTGTTTTGGGGTGCGGCGCCAAGCCCAGCGCCGGGCACATACTGCGCCCCTGAAATCAAGCATTTCCGGTTGAAGTTAGTACAGGCTCCCTTCAGCGTGCCCGGGGGATCTCCCCGCGCGTAAACATCCTCAAAGGAAACGGAAATCTCTGGATTCACGTGCGTACACAAAGGGTGGCTCGGTGGAAGCTGCGAGATTTATGGATGGACTGTGTACCCCCCAAAAGTGGGACTTAAAGCCGCGTTCACACGAGCGCGAACTTGTAACGCAGGACACATTTTTTTTTTTTTTATTAATACGATAAGTAAAATGAATGTCGTTGAATTTTTAAACTGGTCGACTATTTGACGTTCGCTTCTACTAAAACTCCTCTCTCTATTCCGAAAAAACATTGAATATTCTTCTCGACGACGTCCCCATCTTCCCAGCCGATTTACGTTCGCGTTCACGTTTATTCGGCCGGTTCTCTTCTGGCCTTACATGGCAGGATGAAATTTATGACAGAGGCCTCTATGTGCCGGCAATAGCGACAATAAACCGAGGACAATGATCTTGCCGAGTCATCGGCGCTGGCAAGAAGCGACCGGTCGACTACTCGAGAGCGAACGACGTTTGCACTTGTTTCTTGTTTACTTGTTGCTGCATTCTTACGAGGCATTGCTGATGGATGACGATTATATTTGGCGAATATCGACTTGCAGGGAGCCACAGGGGAAAATGGCATCGATACCCAACATCGGGATAAGACAAAGAATTTTGAAGATTAATTTTAAGAGTAGCAATGTCTATATGACTTCATTTCTGTGAACGTTAAATCCCAGAGAATTATAAATTAAACGAGGGGTAGGATCAAGAAACACATTTACGTAACGTTTCTATCGGTATCTTGGAATTATTTACGTTTGCTGGTATTTCATGGTGATCGATCACTGGATCAACACCGGGCAAGTTCTTGTTTGTACTGATACGATTGGAATCGTTGGGAAGTGGGCGTTTTATGTACAGAGAAGGGGTCGATGAAAGCAGAGTTCTTTGTGCTAATAAAATGGTCAAGAGTCGTGCGAATAATTTATGAATAAAGGGAAGCTATGAAGTCGAAGGGAAATCGTGCTATATCGTGCACGATGCCCGATTACCGTGACTATTTCGAGCTTCCACTATCGCGACACTGCGACAAGGTATCTAAAGAGAGAACGTCACTTCCACGCCGTAGAAATGGAAATAATGATCAACACCGTGAACATGCATTTTCTTGATCAGTATTATTAAACGACTTATTCAGCATTTTTGTCCCACCTGGCGAACAATACTATTATATCTTTCCGTGAAGGATTTCTCAGCATTGATAAGGCTCTGATAAGTACCGCGATCACGAAATGTAGAAAGACGATAAGGCACGAGTTCGAGTCGAACGTGTCGAGTCGATAAGGAACGATTTGGACCTTGTAGAAAGTTTTCATTTTAACTTAAACATCACCAAAGCACTGCAACCCTTCGTACACTTCCAATTTATTCCATACTTGTCGATTTAGAAAAGGGAGGTACATTCTAAATTTCGTTTAGCTTCCCTTGAATAGAAAAGGGAGTGACTAATTTTGAGCCAACTAGTAGCTCGGGTAATCGCGACCAATTGAGAATCGTCTCGCATTAATCGACGCGGTGGCCGATTTAAATCGATCGGTTCAGAGACCTGGGGCACTGTTAGAGTAAGTGTTTTAAAAATTCCGATTAACCCTTCGTGGCCACACGGGGTGCATCGCACCCCAGGATATGTATTTGCCAATATTTCTGTAAATTTTTAGACCATAATAATAAAAGTTAAAAATTTGGTGAATTTTAACAAAAAAAATCTTTTTTATTCACAACTATTTTTTCAAGTAATTTCAATTCAAAAGTTGAAAGATTCAAAAATACGAAAATGGTAACTCAAAAATGACAGGACGCTGGGGTGCAGGGAACCCCATGTGACCAATTTGCGATTATCAGAAGGTGCGACCATGGAGGGTTAATATTATTTATTGATCGACAAGTAGGAGATTCCTCTGCTTTAAAGTGAACACAAGCTTTCGTTGGGAATGTTCCTGTACATTAAGTAAAAATGTTTTACAAACAGTCATGAGAATATCTGTAGCTTCTTTAATTGATAAATTAATAACACGCGACCGCTGGATTACGTTTCACACTAGTGGAATATCCGCTCCGGAACTGGGTTGAGCTTGTTATACATTCAATGTCAAGTGTGCATGTGTATTTTGCACATGTCACGCCTCTAGCTTTATCCAATGTTGCAAATTGAATCGTATTTTATATAAGAAAAACCCCAGGACGAAACTTTCATCGTACTATTTATTAAAGAATCTCCAATAGCCTTCTTAACGAGATTCGTGTGCTACTATGGAAATAATGTGTTTAACATTTTTTTAAAAATATTTACTTTTCTATTGGCAGTAAATAGTAAACGAATTAATTGAGGCTTCAGTGTTGCAGTGAGGCTCTGCAGCAACTAAATATTTAGCACCATGCTAATCTTGATATCCATTATTCAAGGGAACTTGGGCCCGGAATACTTAAACGGTAATTAATATTAATCTTTAATCAGTGGTTTGCATTATTCATGGTAATTTAAAGATTTAAAAAAAACAAATTTATCTTTTTGTTGTAAACAATGGTTGAACGGCCGTTGCAGATTTATCAAGTGTGGCATCGGAGGAACCAGAACACCACTAGTTGGGACTTTAATAAGCTGGGTCCCTGCGAATGAACGAGTGAATTGTAAATGAGAATGGGAGCTGAAACGAAAACGAAATTCGTATAATTAATTTACAGAAGCAGTTTCGCCGTCATTTTCGTTTCTACTTAATTTCTTTTTCGTTCTTATACCCGCAGTCCGTCTTATATCGTCCTGAATACAAATCGCCGCAAGTCCATGCTGCGATTTTAACCATGAGCAATCGATCCGAATGTTTAACAGTTGCAACGTATACACTGCGATTCGTTTAATTACGAGCTAATTGAGCTCATAGTTAAATACTATCGTGCAGTCATCACGTGATGTCATTTAAAACGCATTCAACAAGTGTGCTCGTTATGTTAATGTAGCGCCATCTTGAAACTCGATGACTATTGGAGGCTGGCACTCGTATCGTTGCAAAGCAGCTTTGAAAAACACGAGACGGTATTGGATTTCTATCGTTTAAAAGAATTTGCTAGGAATAAATATTGGTTTTCTGGATAAACAGTTATAATCATCGAAAAGAAGGAACAAGAAACTACACTTCCTAAGTGAAACATCTATGCTACTAGAGAATTCAGAAAATACGGGAAGGAAACTTATTGGATGCCAATAAATTGTGTCAACAATCGTAGAAGATAATTATGAATAAACGCGAACGCAATAAAAAAAGATTTTCAGTGACAGATAATAAATGTTTCGGATTGATCGCCGCGGATTTAACGAGCCCGGCGTGTCTACGCCAATGGGGCAAAGCCAACATGGACGGGTAGCCTGGCGTTCGCGTCGAAAAGCGTGCCAATAAGCGTCTGCGTAGAAGCCGAGAGGGCAATGACAAGCAGGTAACATCGCAGATTTGATTAGAGTGCTTAAGTACAGTGGGGCCTGGTCGTTTCTAAGCTGTTGGAAACCACGTAAACGCGATTGTAACGCGCGCGTCTACGTGCACGTAGGATTCCTCGAGCGTGACGCCTTCGGGCACACATGCGTCTAGCCTTTTCCCGTGAATTGTGGTTGGAAGCCGGATAGAAACGTGGAAACGCATGAAATGGCTTTTCTCTCGAGGTATCGGGGATATGCGAGGCCTCCCAGGGATCAGAAAAGGGATCAGGAATACTGAGAATCAGGGGTATTGGAGACCAGGAGTAGGAGAACGTAGTATTATCAGAAATTGGGAATAAGATAGTGGTAAGGGCAAATGGAGGTGAAGAGTAGCAGAGATTAGGGGCATGAGGATCTAGGGGTATTAGAGATTGGGGGTATGCGGATCTAGGGGTATTAGAGATTGGGTGTATGCGGATCTAGGGGTATTAGAGATTGGGGTTATCAGGATCTAGGAGTAATGGAGATTGGGGGAATAAGAATCTAGAGGTATTGGAAATGAGGGGAATCCCGATCTAGGGGTATTAGAGATGGGTTATCAGGATCTAGAGGAATTGGAGATTGGGGGTATCAGGATCTAGGAGTATTGGAGATTGGGGGAATAAGGATCTAGAGGTATTGGAGATGAGGGGAATCCCGATCTAGGGGTATTAGAGATGGGTTATCAGGATCTAGAGGAATTGGAGATTGGGGGTATTGGGATCTAGGAGTATTGGAAATTGGAGGTATCAGGATCTAAGAATATTGGAGATTGGGGGAATAAGGATCTAGAGGTATTAGAGATGAGGGGAATCCCGATCTAGGGGTATTAGAGATGGGGTATCAGGATCTGGGGCTATTAAAGATTGGGAGTATCAGGATATAGGTGTGCCAGAGACTTAGGGATACCAGGAACTACCAGAATTTCCACCCACACCAAAGAATTTTAAATATGGACGTCCCAAAGAACACCACAGATTGCAGCTAAGCACACGTCAAACCAACGACACCCGGTGTACCGAGCTCTAATTACAAGGAATGCGCGACGACACACCAGTAGATAATCTGTTATCTACTCGGACCTAGCGCTAAACAGGTGTGTTTGCTTGGAGATTAGGCTTTGTCTCTGATACCAAAGCGCCATAAAACGCATACCTGGCTTAAATCACATTTCCTGCGATAAACCAGAGACGTTCATAGAGCCTCCTAATTCGCACTCTGCAATCTCTAATCTGCCTTTATCCAGTCGTGACAGAGCGTACCGTAGTAATTCCGCGACATTGTTCCTTTGGTCCCTTCACTGGTCACTGGTCTCCACTGTCATGATTAGATCCACCGCAAAACCGTAACTCCGTGCTCGTCGAATAGTCACCGTCAGAAACGGACGTTTGCACGCCCGCAAATGGCAACACCGAACTGATTCAGCTGTTAACAAAAGACCACTGGCACACAGCACTCTTATCGCGTATCGCGAGTGTGTTATGCCCACCGTTCTTTTATGTATCTGTCGCTAAGTACAAGCGAACTCCTCCCACCTAAACGCGCCAGCAAAACTGGCCACTGAACGCCCGGGGACTGGGGAGCATCTAATTTCTGACAGATTCGCGTTTTGCGACGCTAAGCGACACGCGATATGCCCATAAAACGATCGGGCAGCGATCCTACCTCGTTTTAGAGCTGATTGGTCGACTGTTTGTATACAAATTGTGTCTAATCACGCGTCGCTACTATGCGGCTTCACAAGAGGCAGCGATTCTACCGTATTCAACGTTAGAATAAGATTCGCATACGTTAACAGAGATCCCGCATAGGCGTAGGAGTACGAGTCTTCTTGATACTCAGGTTCGGAGGATGAAGTGTCGGAGGGGAGGTGCGGGAGGCTCCCCCAGACTCTTGTCACTGTGTAAATGGACCAATTTGCGTCAAGATAAATGCAAATTTGTTCACGGCGCTGACTTGTCGCGCGGTGATGTGACTAGTGGATACTAGGAATTATTGAAGCACGCTGGGTCGAGATGCAGCAGGAAGCGGGACATCACTCCGGAAACACGGTGGTTGCGCTTAAGGGAACGACTCATTCGATGATTCGATTCCAATGATCCGCGATTGCGACACCTTTAAAATATTGGTATTAAATGTTCCAAGTTTGCTGGATTTTCATGATACCCAGCTGATATTGTTCTTATCAGAAGTAAACATTGCGTTCGATTACATCAAACCTTTCTGTGTGACTTATCCAGTCGATTATCTGGTAAAAGTAGCGATGACGCTACTATTTATGAATTCATCCCAGTGCTACCAACACCTTGGTGCCATACACGATAAAAGCTCAGGTGCTCCAACAGCTTTTGATAAAACGCCCCTATGCAAACTTCCTCGTGGGATGATTCATATAATGTTTAGGGAAAAATTGTCGAAGTTCTCGAAGAGTTGTGGCTAAGTAGCGTTGAGTAGAAAGTGAGCACGAAGCCCGAGGCAAGTCTATCGAACTCGTTTAATTCATAGAAACGAAATAAAAATGGAAGATCCTCGAGCCGATCTGGCAAGTGACTAATCACTTCCTTCGCAATGTTTACGAGCGCAACGTCCATTTTCACTGCGTTAACTTTCATCGTTCAGGTTCGACTGCATAGGGTACCGTATGAACTCATTTATTCAGCCGCGGGAATAGGAAGTGTCGAGGATCCGACCGGAAGCACGGTGGATGCGCCACGCTAGAAACAGAGAAACCTCGAAGGGTTTCAGCAATATCTAGATGAAGGTGCAGAATTCTTTCGCAATCGCTAACCTATCAAAATTTATGTTCAGCCCGTCGATAAAGAAGGCATCGATCACTCTACCGGTAATTCCCAAAATACTGTATGCGACTGGAAGAAATTTTTATACACTTTTCACAGAACTGTCATGCAACAAACGCATGAGAATCTAATTTCATTTTTTTTTAATTTAATTTTAAGTGCACCAATATTCGTTTACATTTTTTATCCGTAATATTTTATAAGAATATCGTGACCAGGGAGAATAATTATTCGAATCATTCTGAGCATCAAAGAATTAAATAATTGAAGCCCGACCGGACGACTAATTACGATATTAAACGGGGGAGTCGAGGGACGACTTGCTGGGCGTGCGCGTAACATAATTAAACGCGATAATTTCGATCACGTCCCGTCCCGTGGCGTTTTACGATACGTCACCGGAGAATTTGCATACCCGTGGAACGTGCACGCGCACACGGTTGTCGAAATCAACGGAGAAAGTGCACGTTCACGGCTGCCTAAGGATCCACGATCGATCTGCGGGCCGTTTATTTTTGGCACACCCGAAGGATACGTTTATACCGCTTGCTTGTAATTCCCCGTGCTAAATATACGGCCACACCGTTTCCTCGTAATTAATTCAGTCGCCTGTCCCTGAGAAAACCTGTGCTAGAAGCCGAGTTTCGTAAGTCTATTCGACAGGAAGTTGTGTCGATGGGAAGATGCGTAAATAATTAAACGAAAGTGCGACGTGGGGGTGTTGCAATACGTTGCAAACGGGATTGGAAAACTGTAGAGAAGTTGCAGGTAACCCCATCTCTTCTATAATCCCATCGTTCACGATCAAACATGGGGCAGGCCCTTCAAATTATTATAGGTTAGGAAGTCGTAAATAATGGTGAATGCTTCAAAAGCGCACGAGAAATGGCAGAAGGTCTGGGACTGAGTGAAATCTGAACCGTATCTTGATCGAGGCTCGACCAGAGTCGACTCGAGGGGGGTATCACCTTGTACCATTGACACTGATAACGCGAGCTCCTCATGCGAACTGGCGAAACACAAAATAAAAAAGAAAAGAGGATGAGACAAGGTCTAGCAAGTTCAAACGATATGACGACACGCCTATATTTGGTTGGTTGATGAAGGTCCCGATCGATGACAAACGTGTACGACATTACGACTATCTGTTCAGCTCGCCTTCTTTTCTATTCTGCGTTTGATTCTTTGTCCACCATGCTACACTTTCGTAGTTGATTCTCTTGAGAACGAAGGGTCGTATGACAAAATTGTGTTCTATGTTTTTTATTCATTTTTTAGAGACGAACCGCCTACCATACGGTTGCACCGTGTATTTTGTACAGGGTGCTTCAAAAATGGCAAAAAGGCACAGAAATCTATGATTGTCTAAGATTTTTTAAGGTTATGTAGATTTTGGTTACTTTGTTCGTATTTTACGATGTACAAAGGAATGGGAATTACTGTAACTAACGCTTCGCGTGTGAGTAGTTATTGACGAACGAAATTCAGCAACTTAGAGCTCGCAGGAATACGTAATCTTTTCACGATAGCAAGCTGCGAGCCCTTTGCTCATCTGGCATAACAGTTCCTGGCCGGAAGCGTTTCTTCGTTGTGGGAAGTGGAACAGTATAGCCGCTGTGCGAATGAATGAACACGGGAAGATGCCAAAATATATACCGTGTGCTCGCAAATTACAGAGTAACTGGGAAAGGCGTTGCTTCCCAGGAAAAGAAGGAGTAAAAAATATAATAAACCTACGAAATGGCTCCGCTAATCGAAATTTAATGAAGGAAAATTTGAGCACGGAGGGAACAGAAAGGCGAGATCTATAATTCTGCAAGGTCGAATTAAAAATTGATAATTCCTTTGGTAATTTAGGCAGGACATATCCGTTTATGTGCCATTTTAATAATAGACTCGGTGATCGATGAGTCTCGCAGTCGCGACCTTATTAGCTATTAACCGAACTGAGTCATAGGCTACTGATAAGCAAATTCGCGACAAACAGCGTCGATAAAAATGTACGCCGATCGATTGTTTACGCAACTGCTGGGAAACTAGGCAATTATTCAAGCACCAAATCAATAACTACAACGTTAGCCTCGCTACGGCGTCACCTGTTCGATAAAGACTCAATTCAAACTTTCCCGCCACAGAGACACCTTAAATAAAGCAACCACCCCGAAACAGGAACTGTTTTCCCGTTTCGACTAAAAAGACCCACAGCCAACTTTCCATTTAAGCGCGAAACCAAGGCACTTGGGTATTTACATAACTGTGAAACAAGAACGCTCGCGACGTCCAGTAATCGGTTTAACCGGACGTCGGTTCGTTAATCCGGATGACATCACCGGTTTCTCGGAAGTTTGCGCACGTCGTCCACACTTAATTTCAATTTCTGAGCGCGACAAAAAAGGCCTACTGTTTTCACCTTCCACCTGTTCAACGTATTCCCGTCCGATGGTTCCTTCGGACGAAAAAGATGTCGCCCCTGGTAGATGATTTCCGGGCCGAGGCATCTTGGTTGCAGCCAACGTCTCGCGACTAATTAATCGTTTCGGGCACTCATTCTCTGCCATTTTCTAGCGTTCCATGACCGGGAATGGAATCTAAGGAATGTAGCAGTGCATGGAAAGGCCAAGTACCTCGTGGTTTATGGGCTCTTTTAAGCGAGACGCCGATAAAACTGGAAAGCCGTCGGGGGACGTTCGTTTGCACAAGGATCACCCTTCGATCACGAGGCGCAAGTGAGTCATTCGGTTTCCTGCGGACGTTAATTGTAAAATTATAACTTTCGCGGAACGGATTGGGCAACGGAGTCGCATTATGCAATTATCGGCGTCCATGGTCTCGCGGAGGAACGAGATAAACGAATCTTCGTACGAACCCTCTCATTAAGCTAGTTTTTTTTTTTTTATCAGGGTCGAAGGAACCGTTTATAGTGTCACGAAAATTTCGAGTAACGATCGCGGGTAATGACCACTTTGCCTCGGGGCCAGGAAACCTCACGCGTGCCAAAAGGAGACAAAGGTTCGCGAGGACCTCTGAAAGATTCTCTTGCGAAAGTTGCAAGGGAATGAAGAAGTAAAAAAAAAAAATGATAGACGTGGGACGCAGATTCTGAAGGTCTAGGTCATTTAGATTTGAAATCGAGTAACATGGAGTCACTGGGTCGCTGAAGACACCTTCCACATTATCCACCAGTGGATGTTTACAACCTGGCTATCTGCTATCTGGTTGCCCGCATTCTGATCTAAGCGAGAGCGCGTAGCTTGCGGTGTCTCTTGTAAGACGTCCTCGTTAATAGCCCCAGCTACTCCCACGCGCCACATTAGACCCTCTTCTCCATCCTCGAGCTCGAATTCGCGAGGGAATTTACAAGCGCGATATGAATACAATGGGCTGGGACCATCTGTACGCGGTGGGAGCGGATAATTTGAATGTCGATGAATAGGAGGCTGTCCCACCGTACAGAAGTTGTCGATACGTCTATAGCAAGTGACATACACGGTGTCCTTTCCATTTACGTGGCTGAATTTAAGCGAGGCATTCAGGCATTGAATAAAAATCTTCCAGTGCTTTGTGACAATATTCCTCCTGAAGCAAAACCAACATATTTACACAGAAATATTTCCTTATACCTAAAACATTCAGACGTTCCAGTAATCAGATTATTTATCTACAGGTAGAAAAGCTCCAGAGTTCTAATTAAATTGGAATTCATGAGAGTACAAACGACAGTTTCTACCTTCGCGTGTCGCAGAAGTGCGACAGAGCGCCTGTCCACTATGCGACTGTATGTTGCACCCTGCGTGCGCTCTGCGACGCAGAGCGTTGCGCGCGCATCTGGGCCACGTGACATAAATGGCGCGCGCAGTTAGGTCACGTGACACTAGCCGTGGCCACATGTGGCGCACGGCAGCGTGCCGTTTGACGCTCCCCATGTGTCATTCGTGGTGCATGAGAGCGTGTTAGATAAAATTAAATTTGCGCCGCTGCATGTGGAACGCGCAGGCGTGCCACGTGACACACAAGTCGAATACCAGAAGGCGCCATGATCGCTTTCATTTTTTTTAGTGTGTGACTGCATAGTTGACAGTTGGAATGTGAGGTGAAACGTGACGGTTTTGTAAAGACAATCGAACCCTACTCAAGGTGAGTTCGAGTTTCTCATTCACTAAATTCTAATTTTTAAATAGTCATAAATCGTGAATAAGAGGACACGATGACATAACCTAGAAAACGAAAGATTTGTTTATC
The DNA here is from genome assembly GCA_029448645.1 of Andrena camellia. Taxonomy (NCBI): domain Eukaryota; kingdom Metazoa; phylum Arthropoda; class Insecta; order Hymenoptera; family Andrenidae; genus Andrena; species Andrena camellia. Next base: position 26,074,457 of record CM055678.1, on the reverse strand, counting down.
AATGAAGTAATATAATTTTGGTGTTTATTAGAAACTTAAAGGGTTCGAAAAGGAATTGATGTGTATAATCGCCTACAATTTTTTTAATAATAAACTGATGATAGACTGCTGTCCATCATACTGTTTGTGTACATTTTTTTGATACTGTATCGTAAACAGAAATCTTCTTAATCTGAGACAGTTCATTTGAAAACTATGTTGTCCACTTTAGATAATTCTTTTGGTAGTTGAATGAAACAAGAATTAGTTGAAGACACTGCTTCATTAAATAAAAAGCTGCGAAGCTTAAATTTCACGTAATTCTGAATTTTTTTATACTCTCAATTAGGAAATCTGCGATTTAATGGGATGAAGCATTATTTATGTCGATTTCTAAAAAGTTTCCAATTTCGGGGGACGTATGGAAGAGTATTGAAACGCAGTAGGAACTCGCTTCTCTACATTCCGACTAGCTGTATTCACGGTCCGCTGGAACTGATAAATTAAAGGCGCTTGTTTCTTGAGAAATTGTGTCTTTGTTCGCTTCAAGAGAATGACTCCCCGTCGTGTCAATGCGATTAATTGCTATGTCATAAGTAGAAATATCGCAAGTAGGTCATGACTATCTAAATATAGTGCTCGGCTCATGTTCATCGCTGAGTCGTAACAATCGTCTGTTACAGGGGTACAGTGTTTTCTACGTTTGAAGTTTCTAGGCATGTCAGGGAAGAGGAAAAAAGTTACAGTGACCATGGAGAAGAAGCTCGAGGCTCTGTTTCGAATCGATAAAGGTGAGCAGTTGAAATGCGTTGCTAGTGACTTGGGGGTGGGTGCGTCGACTGTGTCCGACTGGAAAAAGAATAGGAAGGAAATCGAGGAGTTCTGTGCTAAGATGGTTTCCAGGGACTGTTTAGGGAATAGGGGTACGATTAAGAAAGCAAAGAACGTGACACTCGATGACGCTCTGTACGTGTGGTATATTCAGGAGCGTGAAAACAGTGTTCCTGTGTCGGGGCCAATCCTGAGGGAAAAGGCTCTTAGTCTCAACAAGAAATTAGGTGGCGATCCAACGTTCACTGCTAGTGTAGGGTGGTTAGGGCGATGGAAGGCACGTCATGGAATAAGATTGACTCCTTCCAGGGAGACTCTGTTAGAGGACTCTAGAGTTAACGATAATTCAGATTCGTTGGAAGGTGAATTAGTGACAGTGTGGTTGCCAACGCAAGTGAAAGAAGAAAGGCAAGACTCTCCGGATAACAGGTGTCATCAAGAATCAACGAGTTTGAATCACGCAGAAGCCACAGAAATGCTGGAGAACTTACTAACGTACTTCGAACAGCAAAGTGATACATTAGAGGATGAGCTATTAACTCTGAAGCATCTGCGTGATCGTGCGTTAAACAAGTCTCTACTGACTGTGAAAGAGAAAAGGACTGGCGACATTGTTAAATAACATTTACTAATGTACAGTTATAAATTCTACGATCCCCTTAGCATCCTACTTGCCAGTGTAAATAAATCATGTAAATATAGAATATTTTTCTACACTTATGTTGAAATTCTATCACCCGCACCAAAGAATTTTCGGTACGAGACAAAAGCAGATGTTTTCGTTAAAAAGCTATTTGCGGATGCGCTTGACCCAACTTGCCGCGACCTCTCGATTACATTACAAATCGTTAAACGTAATTATCTTATCGCGGTTCATCCTTACATGCTTGCGTTTCATCAAAATCCTCTTTCAGCTCGTACTAATTTGCATTTTACACGCAGCAAAAACGGGGGGTACCCATCGTCTACCCCACTTTTCCCCCTATTACTTCAATAACTTTAATAACCCGCAATTTGATGGAAACTACACGTAGTATCCTGCGTTCAACCGTTTAATCCATTTTGCGTAATCAAGCTGTTTTCAATGAGCCGGTGATTCATTTGATGATCGCCATCCAATTACCGTACCGATAGCTCTCTAATTTAATAGAACGTCTCAGGGGTGAATACCCTTTCCACTACGCGCATCCAAGACCCTCTCGGGGATGCGCGGACCTCTGGAATCGCTGCAATTCCAATTTCCGCTCTGCTGCTCTGATTCGCTTGGCGAGTCTTAAAAAACGCCCGCCTCTATAACGGACCATTGAATTTCAGCGACGTTCTGCACGCCCAGGAGGCGAGGAGAACCCATCATCCATGGAATCGACCGTTAGAATCTCATGGATAAAGGCGTTTCGCGGCTTTTTCAAGCGTAAAGTCGATCATTGCATCATTGTAGTACGACTTTTTTCCGCGTAATAGTGACCGCGCTTGGTGACGCATAGGTAACCCGCTTTGCAAGGTGTTTGGTGGGTCATTAGGGGGCGCAGGTCACCTACTAAAGGAGAGATCCATAGCTGGTTTGGAACATGGAGTACATAAAGTGGAATCTGTGCAATTGCAATGGTCCAAGCCACTAAACTAATAGAAGTAGACCGTGGTAGAGAGGTTAAACGGCAGAACATAACCCTAGTTGCAAGTTTCGTAAAGAGTGGAATGGATCGAAAGTGATTTAGTGGAGAAGCTTGGAACTCCTGTGAGGTGAAATGAATAGTGGAAAGTGAAACGAAACCCGAGCATGCAATTTTTCTGTTCGATCACAGACGAGATACATCGAATGATAATGAAACGTTTCACCTTGCAAAATGGTGAAATTCGTGAGGGGTCGACGACCGATATAATACGCCTCTTGCGTGTCCATTTAATGACACATAACGAAATCTCGGAAAGAGTTGGAGAACTGAAGGAAATACTTTAGTGGAATACAAGAAAAGGGAAGATAAACAGACTTTTTATAGCCTCCTGGAATGTTGAACCTAACAGAACTATTCGGAGCTGAATGCATTTCCAGTATTTTACTTATCATTCGAGTTGTATATCTCAAAGCAGGCATTGAATAATGGCTTCACGCTACCAAGATAGGAGTGCTACACCGAGCCAATTGGAAACTATTTATTCCTTCATCTAATCGCCATTCCTGCATTAATTACACGCAATCTTGAACTATGCAGCGCCTATTCACTTATTCAGACTTCTGTCTTATCTACATGGTAATAGTGTTTTAAGTTCTTAGACACTCTGAACACTGTTCAAAGTAATTGGTTGATAACCTACTTAACTACGAGTAAGGTATGAAACACTACCCGGATTGGTTCCAGCAACCAAGTACCTCTTCCATGTTTGCTGTCTGACCCATCTCTCAGAACGGTCCAGTGATCTGGCCCAATTCTTACCTACCGAACTTATAACGCGATTCAGGTCCCTATCTCCGGATCGAAAGCACATCCACCTCGACGTTCACACGCCGGCGGCGTGTGCTCAACAAATTCGTAACTCTCTTTTCGAAACGCGCACCGTACTGCATTCGACAATGATTTCTGCCGTGACGTCAGAAGCTTGTAGAAAGTTGACAAGAAAAATCTACATTCCTGCATGCGTTCTGGCAGTTTTACATTCACCGTCGTCGCGCCGCCGACGGTCGTCCAACTAGGAGAGACCAACACACCGTGCGCCAGATAAAACTCTGCCCCTTCATATCGTATTCCGTCGACGCGTCCCAAGGGGTCACGTGCGGGGGACTTACAACTAATTACGGCGGTGCGATGTCGTTTCAGATGTACGACCGAAAACCCAACCCCGTAACTCGTGCCCCTAATGCCCCCTCCCCTTTCTTTTTTGAAGCCACACCGCCAGGTGTTTGCGTTCCAAATGTGGCAGAAAAAAGGGCCTGACTTGAAGATTTTTTAATGAATTTGGTATCTTCTATTCTTTTACATGTGCTCCAATTTGGCTTCAGTATTATGAGAATACATTGAGCAATCTTCGAATAAGCTAGGTTATCGGGCAGCAAAGAGTTATAGGTCCATGCCCCTAAAGAATGTCCTATTACTACTCTATAATTGCCATGCGAGGTGAAGGTTGAGAACCCGTCATTCTCCTCTAAAAACGTGAAGATTACTAGTGCCCTAAATAATGCCACCCACCTACCACTAATAACTCTCCCTAACCAGCTCAGAGAAACGCATCAGAGAGCTCTCCTCGCGATCGAGCGAAACAGGTTAACCGACAATGTCGGTACTAACCGACGCGACGACATATCGCACGCGGTGTATTTTTCTCGTCCGTAAATCCACGATTGACGGAACGCGGGAGAATACGCGTTAAGCCTTGAGGTTTGAAACCGGAGTCGCCCGTCTTGCTTGGCTTCCAGGACTCGCCAAGGAGTCTCTGTCTCTCCCTCTTTCTCTGTCCCCCTTGCTGAACGGGAGAAGGGGCGGCCCCCAGAGCGGTCCAGCAACTACTCCCCAGAAAACATGAACGCGCGCACGCACGAGAGGACGCGCGTTTCCTTGGTAGTACTCCAACTAACGTTGCCTAGCGATGGGACTGACAGTTCGATTGTTCGGCAGTTGCATCGACTGTGACGTCGAAATGGGAATGCCAGCGATGGAATTGGTGACTGGGGGCCGTTTTTTCGAAGTGCGTTAGAGTCGGTGCGCTAGTTTATGGCGTTAGCGAGGTATGTTCAAGGATCGATCCCATCGCTAGATGCCGCTTCACGCACACACGACTTTCGCCTGTGAGACGCGTATCGAAAGGCGGCGCGAATGGTGGGAGGCAGTCAGGGGAAGCGATGGTGGGGGTAAGAAAAACGGCGCGAGAAAGGGCGAGAGGGCTAGAGGGAGGGGAGGGGAAGGAGAGAGAGAGAGAGAGAAAACGACGTCCATTGAGAATTACGGTATTCGGCGAGTAAAGGAGCGGGCCAGCCAGGTCTGGAGGGGCTCATTAGAAACTCGAGGCAGCGGCGTGAGCGCGCGCGCGTAATATTATTTCCTCATGGAACGCGGGGGCTAAGGCCGATCAAATGCCGGGTACCGTTCGGGAAAGGATCGAAGTCCGCTCCAATTTCACGTGCAACGAACGCCAGCGCCCCGTTATAATCGCCACTCGCCAGGGGAACTTGCTTGGATCGTTGGAAAAGGGGGGAGGGAAAACTATCAACCGATACGCTCCCTTTTGCACGATTTTCCGGCCGTCGCGAGCGACCTTTACGGACGATCGGCTCTCCTCGCAAATTCCTCGCAATTCTGACCCCGTTACGGAGTGACCGTATGGAGGAGTCACGCGATGATGGCACAGAGAAAATTGTTGGGGAACATTGATATCGATTTAGGTGGAATCAGCTACCCCGAATTCGTCCTTTTGTATACGCTCACTTCTGAATTATAACGCGTTTGAATGTTGGCGGGAAATTTTGACAAATAGTAAGTCCTTTCGAAATTGATGAAATGGTAGTTTGATGGAAGGGGGGGGGGGGGCTTTCGTTTGAAATGATCAATGTAGGAATTGAGAATTCATGGTGGTCTGAAAAATATAGTAATACGTGAACCAAGTAAACTGTGGAACTCCCTTTCCTCAAAGTGAAACTGTTTGTGTCCACATTCAGCCATAATGACCCCGTGACTGGAATGCGTAATATGGTAAACAATTGCTGGAGCCCTGATAGTCCATTGCGTCACAGTGCACAATTAATATTCAAATTCTCATGTCGGAATTTAACTTGAGGGGATATATAATATGTAAATTAAATATCCTTGAAAGATGAGACTCGACGAGGGAGAATTCATGACCAACAGAAATTCATACAGTATCTACGACGACACATCCCATTTGTTCTCAAGCAGTTACTTTATTTTGAATTAACAGAAGAAATTTTACGTTTCCGAAAACACTATTAGCCCTCAAATTCCAAATAAAATGGAACAGAGTAAAAGAGCTGTTGAATTTCCACAACATCCGACGCAGAAGGCAAAAACCAGCAACTACGCCGCGAAAAATGTATGTATACAATACGCATACGCGTCCTCGGAAACAAGAATTCGGCATAATACACTAGGTTTCGCTAAATCTCGCAAAGATCAAGGATAAGCTTATGGCGAGCTCGCGAAGAATTCTTCCGTCGTGACGAAAGAGAGGCTGAAAGGAGCAAAGACTTTCGTACGGCGGTTACTTTTTTCTGGCGTCGAAACGGGCCACTGGAGCCCTCGTACGAAATGTCCCACGTGACCCGTCGACCTTTGCGCGCGTAAACTTTCTGTTTGCTGACTGTTCGAGGACGACAAACAAATCTAGGGTCTAATCTCTTCAATTATCCCGCGTCTGTACGGTATTTTTCCATGTTTCATTGAGTATCGCACGAAATACTAACGATACATCCCGAATGGAGCAGACGCTGGAGCTCAAACCACGGTTGAACGAGTCGGCTACGCGATAGATTCGTGGAACTGCGACAAATTCCAAGTGCTCACCTTTTCCCCGTGTGTACGAAGCTTATCCAAAAAGCGAGGGCACCGTCGGGATCCCTTGGGCACAACTGGCTGGAGAACACTTTTCGAGCACACAAGAATCCACCAAAATGTACACACCGTTTGCGGGGATCCGATAAACACACGCGGCACTACAATGAGCACGGAGAGACGCACGCGTTATTCAAATTCGTTTTGGAGCGGCAGAGCGTCGTGCGGAACCGTACCGACGTCCGCGCCTATGCTTATGCGGCTTTGAACTGCGAAGCGGTTCTCCGTCTAGCCAGTCTCTCTCTATGCGCGTCGTTCCTTCGCGTGCGCCCCACTCCCTTCTATCCCCACCTGTGATCGCATGATGGTACTGCAGGGTCAAACTCTGCAGTTTCTTTAGTTGGTAAAAAAGATTTCATGTTACCATCGGATATCCATGCTGCTCAATAGATAAAAAGTAAATGTATCGATTAATGGTACAGTTGATCACTGTATTACCGACAGTAGTTGATGTGCTCGGTTCGTGGTAATTACTCTAGGGGTCGTAACTGGTTATCTACGAAACATAACCTAAAAATAAAAACATTTGTTAAGCATTTGATACAAATGTAAATACACGATGTCCGAAATGGAAATACTTAGCAGTGTTATATCTGCGATTGATAATAATACTAGGAAGCCAGAACAGTTTCTAAGGTGAGCATATTCTCCTCAATGTTTTTGGTATCTCTGCTATTGGTACTCAGGTTTCCCATATTTGTTGTGGTTTATTGATGCCATAGTGTGCAGCATCAAGCTGCTTCGGACTTCAAGAAATCCATTAAACGTTTGTACGATTTTACGCAAGAAGAATCGCGGAGGAACACTAATGCTCTGCCAGAGCTTGTAACGGAAGGCTTCGACGAAGAACAGATTTGGCAGCAGCTCGAGCTGCAAAATGAAAGCGAGCTCGATCATTTTTTAAGAGGCATCTCTAAAGCTTTGTCTGAAAGTAAGAGACGGAGGATACCAGTTAGTACAACAAAACCTGAAATCGCACAAAGCGACGAGGAAATTTCGTTGGAGGATGAAAATGCGTCGCAGGACTCCTTGGAAGATGAAATAGAGATAAAAAATAGTTTGAAGAAGAAGAGGGAAGATGCCAAAGCATATAAAAAACCATCCATAGTGGATGATAAATTCTTCAAGTTACAAGAATTGAACGAATATCTGATGAAGGAAGAAACAAAAGAGAAACAAAGCGAGAAGAATGAAGAAGGATCTGATGATGAATCTGTCGATCTGTTTAATGACTTTTCTGAGGAGGATGACAATACTGAAGAAACAAAACTCGTGAAGTATGCCGACTTTTTTGATAATCCGCACAGTGAGGATGAAGAAGCTAGCGAATCCATGCGCCATAAAAAGGCTGATAGAGAAACAGATAACGACCAGTCGCTGCACGATAGCGATTCCGATAATGCGATGGGCATGGATGACGAAGAGGAAGATCGAAAATCTTCCAAGAAAAAAGTCACGTTCAATCTTACGAACGATTCCGACGAGACGGACAGCTTAGATTATAAAGCTACTGGCGCGAAAGACGATAGGGAAGTGAAGTCTTCCCTTGAAACTCGCCAAGAGCGATTAAGGAAAAGGATTGGCGAGTTAGAAACCGAAGCGCTCGGGGAGAAACCGTGGCAGCTTAAGGGCGAAGTAAGCGCGGCGAGCAGACCGCAAAATTCTTTATTAGAAGAGTTTGTTGAGTTTGACATTACAACGAGACCTGCTCCAGTTATCACTGAACAAACGACACTGAAACTGGAGGATATAATTAAGCAAAGGATAAAGGATAAAGCTTGGGACGATGTTGAAAAGAAATTCAAGCCAGTGGAGACTCCATTGGAGTACAAAAAGAAGCTGGTGTTGGATCAGGAGAAGAGTAAAGAAAGCTTGTCTCAGATTTACGAGAACGAGTATCTTAAACAGAAGCAAGCACTAAATCCCGATAACGAGAGGGAGGAAGAGGAACCAAAATTGCACATAGAAATTCGGGAAATGATGCATTCCTTGTTCTCCAAATTGGACGCCTTATCCAACTACCACTACACTCCAAAACTAGTAAGACAATTGGGAGAAAGTATTTTTATATCGCAGTATGTTAGATCTTTTATTATTTTTCTGTACTTTTCAGGCGAAACCGGAGATTAAAGTTATCAGTAATATTGCTGCGATTAATATGGAAGAAGTGGCCCCAGTTGCGACTAGTGATGCCGCATTGTTAGCGCCAGAAGAAATCAGAGGTAAATATATTGCGAGGAGATGCTCGAACGAAGAGTTGTAGTGCTTCGAATATGAATTTGTATTATTCTGTTCTTTCGCAGCTAAACCACGAGGCGACGTGATTGGCAAAGCGGAGAGGACCAAAACGGACATGAAACGCGATCGAAGGCATAAGAAGCTGAGGCAACACGCGCGGCAGGAAGCCATGGAGAAGAAGGAGAAACTGAACGCGCTGAAACCAAGTGTACAGAAGAAGTACAAGAAGAACAAAGCCGCGGAATTGGTGAAGAAGCTGAGCCAAAATCGGAACATAATAAAAATGGACGAGACGGGTCAGAAAGTTGCGAAGTCGTCTACCGCGTTCTTCAACCAACTACAGGACCAAGTGAAGAGTCACATTAAATCGAAGACTGGCGCAGACACTAAGAAGAAACAAAAGACTGCCGTATCGGCGGTAAAACTGAAGTTGTAATTTTTGTACAAAATTATTTAAATACAAACGAGCATGCCGTACAGCTCCGCGTTCAATATTACAAAGCCTATACCCCATTGCATTCCGCGGTTAAATAAAAATCAGACTTAAAATGCACGAAACATCCATTAAACTAGACGAATAAAATGCAAAGGGTTGAATAAGTATTCCAATCCTGCAACGCAAGTGTGGATTTTTATATTACCAATTGTTCCGCAATTCGTACAACTTGTATATTTATTTTATATAAGCGCATTGCAGAGAAACCTATGAACATGAGTTTCATTGTTCTTTTCTCTAAGTAATTGTATTGCAATGCAAGTTTCAGGTAACTATCTCTTTGCATAAAAGAAATTAAGTTTTTCTGTGATTACGTTACTTTTGTAGGGGCAAAAGAAAAAAAAATGAACGAAAGTAAGTGCAAATGATAGAGGACAAAGGATCTTAAAATGCTTTCGAGATATGTTTTGAAATTTAATCGATTATTTGCGTATACATATTGACGCCATTAACGACCTCAATATGTTAATTATTGTCAGAGCAATACGGTAGTGAGACTACTTTCGACAGAGGATGATTAAAAAGAATCGTACGCGTAATGTATTATTTTATATATTAGTGAAAAATGTTCCCAATTCATTATGATATGCTGAGATTTTCTTCTTTTTTTTAAATCTTGCTTATAAGAATTTGCTAGACATGTACAAATGCACTAAATCACACGTGGTTACTTATAAATGCAATTATTTCGTATGTGTAACATTATCTATATTTTTTTTCTTTAGGAATATCTAAAATTGGTGTTCTTGCACAGAGAAGCAAAAAGTGGATTTAAATAATTTTGTACATCGTTGGGTTCAAACAATTCTTCCGTATTTCCTTTTCTTCGTCCAAGTAGTGTCGATTTTACGATTGCACTGTTTATAATTACAAGGATCTCAATTAAAATAATTAAGCTAACCTTAGAAGTCTAACGATAAGCTGGTATTAAAATTACCGTGATTTGTGTAGAATTTGATTGAGAAGTTTTAAAAATACTTTTCTCCCCTTATTGTTTAGAATGCACCCCCATTTTAGTACTTATCGAAGTGCTCGGTCCTTCTCTTCCCAAATAAAATCGCCGGCGCGAAATTATAACCTATTTACTTATCAATAAGCACAGATGAGGCGTTTAAAGTCCTACGACCATGCGGAACGTGATAATAATCGTACATGACACGCGCAGCCTGATATAATATTCATTTTGGACATCTCAACGAAGCGTCGCCTTCTCAACAATTACAAACCTCACACGCATTTCTTTTTTCTTTATCCAAAATTTTATTCATATACTTACATCCATCAACAACAGCTCAATGAAATTCTAGGCCTCTCTACATCGTCGTTCTTGAACTTCATGTACAATTTAAATATACCTTACCTCTACAATTGCCTTCCTTTTATGCCAAAATAACGAGGAAAGTTCAAAATTTAATCTCCAATTTACACTGCCCCTCTAAAACGCATTTCCCGTACACACTAAAGTCAGATCAACAGAAAAGATTAATAGGAAATGGTACTCTATACTTACTCATCTCACCCGTTCTTACGTTAAGGAATTACAAAAATAAACGAATAAACGCTAAAAAAAAGTATGAACCGCGGTTCACAATTTGAACAATCCTCGTACATTGTTCATCACATCAAACTCTAGAATTCGTTAAAAGCTTGCTAAAGCCTTATCGGTCCATCTGTGCATATTATAAGTGACCATTTTCCATTTACCTCCGAGTGATATTTAATGGCACTTTCACAAAAATGGTATCCACGAATTTCCACAATTTGTCAGAACAGCCGTGTACGATCGTTAGAATCGTACCGCGAGGCGATAAGAAATGAAACTTCTCGCGAAGGAAATGGTGAGCCGATGAATCGAAGTTAGGTTATCCTAACCGCAAATTGTTTATACGTGAGGTGCTAATTGCGAGCTTTTCGTATCAGATTGAATGCTGAAGTAAACGTGCTGATTATGATGATCCGGGGACGATGTCCCTGGCCAGTACCGATGATTCAGAACCTTAAGTCTCCCTTAAGATCAACAATCTTTCAGCGATGCTATTTCCTTATTGCTACTCGAAATTAGTATTAAACATATTTAATTCCTCGAAGCCGGATGCTCCCCCTTGATCCTGCAGCATCTGCAGCATGTCTGAGAGCTCTTGGGGCTGCGTGCCAGGTCCACCCTGAGCAGGATGCGGTGGCTGCGCTTGCCCGGCCACTTGAGGATTCGGCTGGCCGCCATCTTGCTGCGGCGTTTGGTGCTGCTGGCTCTGCCACCCCCACATACCTGTAAAACACATTCGTACACCCTTAACGCTCTGTTCTATTCGCTCGCGAAGTGTTTGTTGCGTGTGAATGGCAAGCTCACCAGGATTATTAGGCACTGTTGTGACTGCATGGTACTGCGCCGCTGGAGTCCTAGCCCCGCTACTTAACTGAGTGTAAGTTGGCCCGCTTGGTGACCTCGACGGACTTAATTGACCGTACTGATACCCTTCTGTCACTGGTTGCTGGAGGAAAACGACAATGCTTCAACATCTTTTATATGTTAAACCTGAGATGTTGATCGTTTAATATGTACTGACTTGTCTTCCAATTGCCCACGCTTGCTGGACGGGAGTAGGGGATGTGTTGGCTGGTTTCTGGATTCTATTTAAAACCGAAGAAGACGCACTCTGCTGCCCCGGCGAGCCATAAGCGATCGGCGACTGCGTTGTCTCGTATCCCTGATATACATTTTGTGTACTGGACGGCCTAGGCTGCTGAGGACCTACCGAACGTGGAACCACATTAACGACGCAATCCAAGAATATTTCGCTGAGAATCAAACACAGCTTAATATATTACCAGCTGTAGCTACAGTCGCTGGATGCTGCATCATGTGATGCCCTGAGTACAAAGGATCCCTGGCAGGATGTCTCTGAAGGGAATAATCTATGCCAGGTTGCCCATAAGCAGGTACAGCTTCGTTCTCTGTTTGGCCATCGCTTCCAGGATGGAATGACCTTAAATAATAAATGGGAACCTCTTAATTCTCCATCCCCCGCTAAATCAGGCTTCAAGAGTGCAACTAGATCGAACAAACTGGATGAAATAAAGCGCAACGTACTTTGCATGAGTGTTTGTGCAGACGATGTATTCAACTTCGTCATTGAATGGGTTTAAAAATGCAAATGCAGATGTCCTTAACCACACCCAGTCACGATTTTTGGCTCGAAATCTGTACATCACAGACACCACTTGTCCCTTCAGCTTCAGCACTGGGTAGAAAGGTGTTTATTAATGGCAATGCACGGAGGGATTATTTCTGGGTAAGTTTAAAGACAGTTCACCTTGCTCGAAGCTTTCTCGCATGTGCGTTAAATCCTCTGGGTGAAAGAATTCGTAGCACGGATGACCCAAGAGCTCTGAGGGTGTGTACCCTAGAATTCCACCGACTCTTTGGTCCACGAAGGTAAATTTACCTTCTGCAGAATGACGTGAAATAAATTCTGCAACATCAGAACCGTCTGATAGATACTTTACTCCACTGTCCACGCTGTGGGTTCCGCGTGCGCGGAGGCTGTGCTTTGCAAGCTCGGCACGCTCATGGAACTTACCATTATTGCTATTGGAACCTGCTAAATCGCTACTATTTGGTGTGCTAGTGACCTGTAGTCGTCCAATGGCGACCAAGCAGCAATTGTTGCTGGCATTCTGATTCCCGCCTACACCGTCGGCTCTACCTTGGCCACCTGCCCCCCTGTCACCTAGATCCACATCTGGTATATATGGGGGAACAAATTCACCTACAGCGTAAAACTATGAATCAGTCAAGAACGCCTGATAATCGTGAACTGATTATGACTGATAAATAGCGTGTCGACGATTCTTAGAACGTGCCCCAGATTTATTCTACTTAGGGTTGGATAGAACTTCTTAATATGTTATGCAAATTATTGGTTGATTTCTATCAATAAAGGTAATTAGCTTGAAAATTCTTGATCATTCCAATCATTTCCGACCCGAGCTAATACAAATACTAATACAAATCTGAGCAAATTCAAGTCGCTGCTGTTATTCGAACAAGGCGGGGCCAGTAGCCCAAAGGTTCTTTCCCTAATTTCCGCACAGAACCGAGTGAAAAGGCTAATTAGTTTTGCCCACGAGTAGTGAAATCCCATCGGGGGTTCAAATCCCCGCAATTCCACTGGTCAGCGACTGATTATGCATCGGGGGCCCGCGATAGGGCATAAAAATTCCGCGTCAGCCCGCCTCGGCATAGTTTATCGGTATGCCGCCTCGTCTGTCGGCTGTTAGGTCAACGCGATTCCATTCATTCTTCTAAACCAATGGGAGACACTGTCCTGCCCTGTTCGGCTCTCTAGCCGGCCCTCTTAATTTATAGTACAAACGTCGCTATCCTCGTATTTCTACGAAGCCACGAGGTTCGTTCATATTCCTGCAGCGCAGCGTCTCCCTCGCTTTAAAATAGAAAGTTGGCGCTACGTCGCTGTCGACCGTTATATGTCGGTGGGCAGACGACGAGGACAACGACGGCCGGAACATTGGGAGCCCGAACGAAACTCACCGGTGGGGGGCCAGTTCTTGATGTACCCTGTACAGTGAACCACCGCGTAATTCTGGCCATCCCTGGCTGGGGGGCCGAGCGAGTTCCTCTGCTTCATGCGATGCAGGCCATGGGCAGCAGCCATGTCCCCGGTCGCCTGAAGGTTGCCAACCTTCATGCGACAGATGAACCCCCGTCTCGAGCCCATGCACATCCTCATGGACGCTGCGGAGCAGATACATTACCGATTCATCCCTCACGATTCCATAATCTACCATTGCGCTGATAAATCTTCCTTGGGAGGGAGTATCTTAGTTGGTCTGAGGATTTAGACTCAGGGAGCAGGGTTAAGTATTCTTCCAACAGGAGTTGAGGTTTTGGTAGCTCAAAGAGTCCCCAGGGTTGGTTAGATTTCGGAGGGGAAACTGTTCAGTTCTGTAGGGATGAGTTTGCAATTGAAGGATGGAGTAAGTTAGGAGGAATCTGGTTAGTAGGAGCGTCGGAAGTCCTCCCAGCAAGGAAACAGATAACGAACCGTAGTCCACTTACACTGACCCTCCTTTTTCACAGTCCCAGTCTTGAGGTCCAGGACCCTGCCTCCATGCTCTGGTTCCTCCGCGCTCAATTGCTCCTTCACCTTCTCAGTGTCGTCAGGATGAACCTGGGAGTAGAGGCTGGTGCCGTACCAGTCGCTCTGCGTGTAATTGAGGACTGGTGCGACCGAGTCAGAGACGTAGATGATCCTTCCAGTGCCGCAGCTCACGACGAACAGGAATCCGTCGGCTGCCTCCAGGATCAGGTGCTTCAGCTCCTGGTCGGTGAGGAACGACGGCTTGTACGCGTTGTCCGTGCCCGTGTTCCCTGTACCTAGCACACGAAATCATACAGTTCCATCTGCGAACCTTCGCTCCCAAACTATTCCTTAACTAAACCAAGATAGGCACATTCTTGGCTCCTTCGACCACGGGTCAAGATCGAATTTCAGGGATTATTCCCAAGAAGCTGGGCTCGTAATTGAATCACGGGGGAAAGCAGTAGCCACGTCCAAGCCGGACAGACAGTGCAAGTCTCGCATCGATCTCTAAATAAAGAGGATTCGCTCTTTCCTTAATGAAGGCGTCCCAATGCCCCCGCAGAGCGCACCCTTTTTATATCACGTTTGATGTAAATGGCCCCTATTGATCGAGGGATCCCATCGGTTCCTGGAGCGCGCGTGTAACGAGCAACACTTTTGGACCAGGAGAATGTCCACCCACAGGAAACGTGCGAGTACCTTACGTACGCGTAGACAGAAGTCCCTTTAGAATAAAATTTACTCCATGCCCGTGCAACCGTAATGTCCCCTTTCTTTCATTAAAAACTCAGTTATTGTCGCTGATATTCGTTCCCAACATTGCTAAAATGTTGCCAACTCGAGGTACATCAGACAGAAGAGTGCAAAGTGATGGGGGCGAGAGAGTAAGAGATAGGTACCGAACCACGGTACCAAAAATGAGGACGGGGCAGCTCGGCAGCGTAGGTAACTATCGAGGTGCAAGATCGGAATTGCAAAGCGGACAGGATCCCGCGAGGCGAAGGAGAGAGAGAGAGAAGGAGAGAGAGTGGGGCCGCGATGCGATCTTTACCCCGATATACGGAGAAATTCCGGGAAGAGGTACTTTAACGACTTCCAAACAAGATCTATGGAAGACCCCGGGTGACCTTCGTTACCATTACCTTCCACGTAGAGAACGTCTTCGATGGACATTAATGCCGCGCGATTCGGTCGGCTCGCCTTCATTTGATGGAGGAGGAGGAGGAGGACGTGCCTCTATCTAAAGATACCCACCAGCAATCTTAGCACGCTTTTAATCTGGATCTGTATAGACACTATTACTTTTAGCATCGGCCGTAAATCATAGTTCCTAGATGCCTGTAGCCGGAGGAGATCCTGGAGATACAGGGATGCGCCTTTAGGTTGGGACATCTGTTGCTCCTCCTGAGAGGGGACTGTTCCAGGGCATATTAATATCAGAAGCTTATTCATCCCTCTACCGTACACTCTGAGTGGTTCGTCGACCTCCATTTCTTTAAACGTTTGCTCCAAAATGGGTGGTTTTCCGTAGCGGTGCTAGAGGTTCATTGAAGTCCCCCGGGCATTCAACTTTGAATTTCAAGTAGCTACTTTCAATACCGCTTGGTTGATACATCAAGCAGTGGATGTGGCTACGGAATCAGCCCCCCCCCCCCCCGTCGGCGAATCAATTATCCATCCTGTATCGAATTTTATCTCCTGGCTGATCCACATCCTCGTCCAGAGCTGGCCAAACGACATGGCGAAAGGAAAAGGGAAGTCTGAAAGACGAACACGGCTGGAATCACTGGGTCTGACGCGTCCCACGGGTGCAACGAGGACGAGGGGGTGGTGCGTGTACGCGCGAACGAGCGTCGACGTATCCCCTTGGAGGCGATAGCCTCTTCTTCTCCCGGTCAGGTAAAAGAGAGAGGCCCCTCTGGTCCGAGCAATTTGTATTCAACGGCCCTCTTGTCGGGAAAGAGGAGAAGTGGCTATAAACAATGCGACGCACCACCAATACTTAGGTGGAATCACGGCACGCACACCAGAGGGCGACCGGGGGCCCCCGTAGAACGCGCGCGTGTGCACACGCACCGGCCAGGGGCTAAAGGGACAGCCGACCACGAGGCAACTCCACCCATCCTTGCACCGGAAGCATATATCGCGCTTTCTGCATTCGATATGACCACCGTACGACGAAACCTTCGGTGAATTACGACCGTTCCGGTCCGCCACCGGCTGGATGAATTCTCGTCAGAGACAACTGACAAGAAGCGGCTGGGGGACGATCCATCGCCCGGGGTTGGACTACCCAGATGCTAGATAAATATGGCCCAAAGTGCATTTCATCGCGGGTCCAGGTCATTCTCTGGATGTTACATCATATCGATTGAGAATTATTAATGTGCAGCCTTGGGTTTAGGCGTTTTTTAGTACTCAGATGGGATAGGGGTACATACAGGTTGAAGCGCATAGAGAGTTTAGAGATAAATTTAGGTGTAGTTTTTGGTTAGGATGGGCTAGGTTGCTTTTTCTATGTTTCTGATTTGTAAGTGGGCCCAACTGGGACTTAGAGCAGTACCTATATACCTATGTATGTTCGGCATATGTTGTAGGTTAAATAGAACACAGAGAAGTTGTTCTTTTTAGCTTCTTAGACCGACTGGTCGGTACATTATAGATTCTTTAAGTTTTCTAAATTATCGAGCCTGGTGGAGTACACTTCCACACCGTGGCTGCCCGATAAGGCACAAAGTAGCTGAACGCGAGACGTGACGATTAAGTCCCGTCGATGTTTAACTTATCCGGCACGAGCAGCAACATAACTTTGGCTACGCGATCTTTCAGCTTCGAGGCTGGGAGCGATTGTATTACGCATCGAGCAGCTTGCTCGATTCCTTATACTATCGGTGTATAACTTTGGAAATAATCGGGGACCATAAGGTGCCATTCATGAATCACTTTGCTCGCACAGTGAAATTTCCGATAGAAATAAATCACAGTGGAAGCTTAAAATTTAAATACTACGAAGGCACCTCCGGCTCCTAAAGTTCCTCTCTTCAGCCCCTAAATCTCGGGGGGCCATTTTTCTACTATTCAAGAACTATCGAAGGGACTCACCTCTGAGGGCCTTCATATGGGCGACTGCCATTCTGAGTATGGTCAATTTGTCCGGCTTCCTCGCCAGTGCTGAACACGTGGGCACCATGTCCGACAGTTCGGTGATGTAGGCGGTCATCTTGTTCCGTCGTCGTCGCTCAATTTCGCAATGATTCTCCCTACTGTAAGTCGCAAGACAAAACCAAGGTAATTGCACAGTTCGCGGCACGGTTTTCACCGGCCGACGGCGGAAATACAATGGGCAACGCGCCTCGAAAGCGAGGATGACGAACGTGAACGAGAAATCGGTATGTCCCAGCGTTTGGAGGAAAATGCGTCACAGATGACTTGGTTAATTGAGAAATAAAATTCCTCTGGGGCGTGTACTTTGACTCCAGCGCGATCTCCGATCCCGTTTCGAGGTCCGCTCAGAAATGGTCAGGAATTAAATGCCATTAAATTTACGATTGCACGCCGACAATTACCATCCGAGGCGAGGAGACGCGCGCCCGTTACTCGCGGCGGTTACCCTTTGGTAGCGTAATAACAGGGAGGCCCTTGAGATTGTGGTTTCACCCGATATCCCTTTGCCCGATGAGCCATCGTTCCGGGATTTATTGGCCGCATCGATCACGAACACCCCTTATCAATGACCATGGAAATCCCCTTCGCGCCTTCCCTGCCAGTAGGTCCCCTTGGAACGGACATTCCTCTTCATAGGCGCAGAAAATTGATATCAGGGCAATATCAGCTTTGCTATTTAATGGCCAAGTTCTGATTCCTTTCACTTGCACATTTTGCAGTAATCCCGTAATTCCATAATTCCACAATAATAGCCCAGATTTCGGTTAAACTTAGCGAGTTAAGAATACAGGGGCACAGGATGGAAATTCATCCGAGGATGGCTCGATCCAGCGGATCCGTCGCGTTTGCAAATGAGCCTGAACGCGTGTTCGCGGGTCTTCAATTACCGGGGCAAGATGGCGCGCACTTAAGGCCCCGTGTCTAGACATCGGCCGCGGATTACCCTTGCATTTCAGGGTATAAAATCGTAATGTGGTCTGTCTGCTTGCAAACTCTCACGTTCCCTCATGCTTATGCATCCTTCGGCCCTGACTTTTATATATTCGAAATGTTGAATGGGACTGTGGGCCCAGAAAGCTGAGAAGCAAGCGGAGAGGCATCCTCGGTGTATGTTCCATCGTCGAGGAGCTTCCATTTCGTTGGGGAATCCAGGAGGATCGGTAACGCTGCTCGACGACGTAGGGCCCCTATTTAAAAGAGGCCAGGGCGCTTAAAGCGCAAGTATAAAGCAGGGTATACTGTGCGGTATACCGTGCAGGACGGTAGAAGGAGCACGAAGGAGAAAGGGCCAAGAAAAGAAGGAACGAAGGCGATCCGCGGAGCAGGACGGAGAGAACTCCTGGGTCAAGGGTCAGACGGTCCCAAGTTGCCCGCTCGCTCCGTGGGTCCAGCGGGCGCTATACAGGGTGGTCGCGTTCCACTTGGCTCCTATTTTCTCCCGAGCGGTCCTGATGCTTGGAAGTTCCATCATGGTCAATTGTATCTTAATAAAAAAATTAACTACATGCACGTTGGCTATTTTTTTTCACACAACTTCCCTTTATCTGCCAATCTATTGAGGCCCCATTCGTGGAAATTATAAACACTTGTGGAGTAATTAAGTGTCCCTCAGTTATGGGCCATTTCGGTGACTTTTTGTAGCATCATCTAATTTGAAGTAATGTACAATGATTCTGGGCCTTAAGCGCAGTATTATGAACCGTGGCTGAAGTTGTAAGGCGCATATTAAGGGGTCTCCCTACTTTGCCCGCCTGAAAAGGAGCGCGATATTTGGGATTTTTTTCAAGAGAAACCGTCAAATTATATTAATTGAAAACTTTATGCCTATATTTATACATATTTAGGCAACATTTAAAAAAAAATTAATAAAAAAAAGGGGTACCTAAAATTTTAAACGCGTTTTTCTCAAAACTATGTTTCTCGAATTGGTTAGCATACAATATTTTTTTCATATTCTCTAAAGATTGACAAATGAAGCCACAAAGCTAGAAGTAAATATATTTAATGGTTTTGTTTTAAAAAATTCCCAAAGTTCGCATCATTTTTCGTCCGTCAAGGTAGGGAGACCCCTTAAGCTGATGCTAATGCAAGACACCTACGATGATACAGTAGGTAAGAACTGCTATTTCATTCGAGCAATTCTGTGATCAGAATCCAAGAAATGTCCAGGTGCATTCGCTCGGTGCATCCACCCTGTATATCGAGCATTACGATGATACAAAGTCGGCATCAGGATACACGTACTATGCGCACACATAAAATCGCCGCGGAGGAAAAACAGAGGGTAAAAAGAAAGGAATAAGAGGGTCCCTGGACAGGCTGAAGGAAAAGGAGATCGCGAGGCGATCGTTCGAGTCATCATCGTCGTCATCGCCGACGGTGCCCGGCCAACTGTACTGCGATCCTATAAATGACCACGATCGCGCACCATGAATTATAGATTCGTCTAACGATCGACACGAACCGACGAGCTACTCCGTCGATAGAAGAGTTCGCGATAGACCACACTCCCCCCCCCCCTCCTCACCACCTCGGCGGAACAATGAAATGAATTATGAATCGACGAAGGAGGACCGTTTAATGCGATCGTATTCGTTATCGAATGATATTCCAAGCGCGCAACATAGAGGCGGACGTATGCTAACGAGCGTATTCCAGCCATCGTCGAGTGATTTATGCCAAATCTTAATATTCTGCATGCTAATAGGCAGACAGATGTTCAAGTTTCCCGCTTCGAGAGACTACGATGGCCCCCTGGCGACGGACTTCCGGGTGCGCGTGCGCGGCGGTCGCGTTTTCGGGCCTGGAGTCCGTTTTGGGTCACCTTTAACTCCGTCGGTAATGTAGAACATTGACGTTGTCTAAACCTTTCGGTATTTACTAGGGTGACAAGCATCCGGTGATTTATTTTGTCAGTAATTTGAGACGGTGTCTAGCTCTAGACGAGTCCCAGATTTCAGTGGCAAAAACCTATAAGTGGACGGCCCTACTTGTGTCTCGCATAAATACTCCAAATTCCTGAGGATGGCACCCAAGAGTGTAACTCTTACTATGTTCAGAATAACCCCATAAGCAACACTCTAAAGCAACTACCACCCTGGTAATTAGCTACGCCCCAAAAGTCGCGCAAGCAGCGGAAAGGAATTGATGCCCAAATGCAAGTAACGTCACCGCAGAAGGTTCCCCACTTCAGGACAAAGCCGCGAATGAAGATTACAATGTCCACGGCGCATTTCCGAGGGAAAGGAAGGGGTGTTCCAAGGCGACGGGATAAAAACCACCGTCCCCGGCTCGGCGGAGCGACAAAAGCGCGGATGGAGAAGCGATTCCGCGGTTTATCGCGCTGCCAAAAACGCCTCGGCTTCTCTGTTAACCGCGACTCTGCCGGCAGCGAGGCGGAGGAGGCGAGGATGAAGTAGGACGGGCCCGAAGAAGCGGACGAAGGAGGATGAGAGGGTTGCGCGCCTTGCGGCAGGAGGCAGTAATTGCGTTATTAACTTAAAAGTGAGGTTCCTGGGCGCTCGCGACATCGGGGTTGCCGGCTTTTCCATGAAACCTGCACATACAGTGGCCGATTTCGCTTGGATGTCAGGGGATGCCACTGGAGGGTCAATTTGAGAGGTGTGCCGGAAGATTTCATGCGGATTCAAGGAGTTATTATTTAAAAATCAATATGGCGGACGAGGATCGAGGTATATAGAGAACTTGAACGATAAAAATTCAATTCTTTTCTGTCCCTGCATGTTCTCCGCAAGAGATTTTAGTGGAAATTATCAGGTGTGGTCAGCATGACTCCAGCGAAGCGACACCGTGTAATCGAAGCTGAAGTGGCTGGTATTAGAATCAGACAAAAGGCGCGGTAATTACAAGTCACGTTTCTTCGACATATACGGAACACCCTGCAGACGTAACCTTAATGAAAACGTAACCGACTGCATGCAGCGAAAGATCTGACTCATGCTCGATCTGCATTAAATTCCATCCTCCCGTGGCTGTCACAATATTCTCGGTTATAGCCCGAACGAAATTGATCTCCCTCCCACCGCTTCGTTCCTAGCTCCGCCCACAGTCGCCGCCAGCGCGAGTCAGAGCGGAGGGGGCGTGGCCTGGCGCGTCCACCTGATTTTCTTCCGACTGTACCACCTTCCAGAATTGACAAAGTGGCTGGAGGGAAATCGATCGGGGCACGATATTCGTCAAAAATACACCTGCTGCTGCCTGCGATCCCTTGTAACTCCAACAGAACTCGCCCGTGTCTGATCTATCCAGCAATCAGTTGGCCGTGGTCTCGCAGATAGCTGCGCGGCAATAGAAACCTGGCATTGTTCGACATAATACGCGTCGCTCGTCGTATTTCATTTGGCAGATCGCGGCGTGTCAACACGGGTAGGCCGCGATAGAGGATCAAAGATACGGTGTCTTCGAAAGGACGGTGGTGCGCGTATAAGTACCTTATGGTTCCCACGCTGGAGCAGCCTGGAGGGCTTCCCATTCCGCTATCGACTCACATTGCCGGGTATCATGTAGGTATGTATGTATCTTCGTACTTGAGCGGCCCATGTACAGGGTGTACCGGTGGAACATATTTGGCCACGATTCCGTGAGACGAATTAACAATGCCGTCTCCCCGCGTCAGCCACGATTCCTCGGGATTCAGGCGACCAACTGTCCTGGTCTAGGGACACGAGACTTGGGACTGATTTTTCAGAGGCGACACGAGCTACCGTCCGATTCTTTCAAGCATACCATTGGGTACAAAGTGTCCTCAAAGTGAATTCTGATTTTGGGGCTCGAATTGAAGGGGTGTGGTTGTATCGGGGAGTTAGAAACATTATTTTCATCTCGGAATTGATTTTCAGAAGTCTATATACGTCGTTGATTTTTTTTTTACAGAGCATATTTCCTCCAAAAAAAGGGACGCTTAACCCGTTCACTGACCTCCCCCGTTTATCGCATGCATTAACTGGAGTCTGACACTCACCTGGCAAATTTCTCTTTGTCCTGTACGTTCTCGTCCTCCAGCCTTCTGTATTTACACACACTGGGGTCGTCTTCGTCGGATCTGGAAAGAAATAGCCATTGATGACCAGTTCGCCATGAAAGATAAATAGAGCATCGATTAATATGTCCCTGGAATATCATTTTAGTGAACTAAAAGTGATTTAAAAAGAAGAAATCCGATCGATACGCCTAGAGCGGCTCATCTGACTGGCCGAGCCGATAGAAATTCTACAAACGTCACGAGTAATTCTCGCGTCGCCGACGGGCGAGGTGTGATCACTTCCGGATTACCAAACGCGAGCAGGCGGCTGTACGAAGTTGGCGATCGCCAATCCAACTTCCCCAAATCTGGAGCGTCGTGTAACAGTTAAAGAGCGACAAAAGTCCCTCATGCAATATTCAGGCGCGACCGTGCTCTGTTATGTCGAATCGATGCCAAGGCGGGCGAAACAGTGCGTCCCCAACCGCGTTAAAATTCCACCTAACGAACCAATATTTGCATAGATTAATCCTCTGGCTGCTTCACGCGCGGCCAGTGCAACTAACCGTGGCGGAAAGCGCGAATGTTTCAGCCCAAGTACAAAAACACGCCATTAGAAACATCGGGCATCCGAGTCCACTTCGGTACCACATACCGAAGTATTAAGATAATAGATTCCAAATAAGAAATCCACGTCTACAAATAAATCTCGTAGTGAAGTACACCCAAATTACTATGCAATCAGGCCTTGCACCGTATTCGTGTTAATGACAAGAAACTGTGTCGTCTGGAATAGTTACATATTCCTCACCGACCACCAATTGTCGAAGAGCTGGATTATATTTCGCACTGATCGAATGTTGAATGGTAAAGATGGTGGAAACAGGAGTGATGCCACTTTGCATCCCCACTGGATAGAAAACAAATCTGATCGACTGCGCTCGAAAAACGTCACGTCCGAACGAAACAGTGACGGTCCGTCACCGAGCCGAATCCCCTTTCGATCTTCGTTACGACCGGCGGCCGTCACAACTCAATTTCCACGGCGACCAGGAGTTCCTCGGGCACAGAGGCCGACAAAAAGGAAGGGAAGCTCCGTAGCGAACGAGCAAGGGGGTCGATCGAAGCAGGGGGAATGAGGGGCGGGGAGGGGGAGAGACTCGGAGGAGGAAGAGGATCGTAAATCCGTCCATTGGCATCTCGTTACCGGCTTGAGCCGTGTTCTCTCCACCAGGCCAGGCGTATTAAGCACGATAGAAAATTATGCTCTCATTGGGGGCCGGCGCGCGGCGCACATAGAAATCCGGCCTGATCGTCAGTCTATTACACCGCGAGGAGCGTGGGTGATGTACGCCTCTGACCCTGAGCGAAAAAGTGGGATTCTCCCCCCACCCCCCTCTGGCTTTCCAGCCCCCCCCCCCGGCCATCCCCGTGGCCGGGCAACGAGTGTCTTTTTCTCCTTCTTCGCTCTGGTGAACGCCACACGGCGAGCTACAGCCAGCATCTGACCCCCACCAAGGCCCCCGCGGGCCCTGGAGGAGGCGGAGGGTGGGGGTGGTGTAGGGCCCGCAGCGAGTGTATCCGGGTACACCGAGAAGGCCCCGTATACCTTCTGCCCCCCCCCCCCCCACCACCGCCACCCTTCGCGCTGTGCCCCTTTTTCTTTTCCCCTTTTTTTGCCGGCAGGGGCCCGAGCGGAACGAGGAGGAAAAGGGGAGAGAGAAAGAGGGAGAAAGCGCGGGTAGACCCGGAGACTTATGGAGTACATAATGACGCAGACCAGCGGTATTATGTCGACTTAACAGATATACGTATAGGCAGGGTCAGCGATGTTGGGAACACGGTGTCCCCTGGCCCTGGACCGATTTTGGGACCGATCGAGACACCGCAGGGGCCGTCGCGAAGGTTGCTCCGGATTTCTGGGAGGTAACGAAGAATGGAGGTGGAGGTTCGTGGGTAAAGCTGGAAAGAAAGCAAGGGTGGCTATTGGGACTTACGTCTTGAGAAGAAGAAGGGCCTTGTTGTGATGGCAGCTGGAGAATCTTAAGGCGAATCTGAAACGTAGAGATGGGGTCCAATTGGGTCTTTGGTATAATTGTGCAGGATTCTTCGCCTGTGAAGGTTAGTGGAGACTTTTGGGGCAGAGGGCCCAATATCCATTTTGGGGACCGATGAGAGTTCCACTTGTACAGAAATTGCGCCCGGAGATCACTAATCTCGGTGCTTCTCGTATCCTGGAAACACTCGATAATTTGTAGCCACGAAAACCGTGGGAAGACAGAGCCGACGCGGATTTCTTTATCGGGAATAATCGTAAATCATCGAAGCACCGGCGCTAGATCTTCCAGCGCTACCGAGAATGAGTTACGGCGACGCAGCGGCCGCTGTGTTCGCGGTTTCGGCTCATTTCTATTTACGGTGTTCGCATCGCGCGACGTTAAACGATGATCGGGACAATCTAATTACGTGTCGAATCGCGTTTCGTTCAATCGCGACACGAAATTGTATGCAAATGGCTGCTTCGTCGTGACTGGGTTGCTTGATAGAAATTTTGCGCGAACATCGGCGTTTGAGACGCAATTGCTTCTCAAGATCCACTCCATATACATACATCCTCGCGACCCGAGGGGCCCCCTTCCGCGGGGATTTAAATATCCCACTTCTTTGGCCATTTTACCACCTTGTAACTTCGATCGTGCACGGTTATTCATCGAATGGCTTCGTTAATCCGGCAACAGCACGTTCCCCGGTCGACCATCATCTCCCGTGCGCGAGGATCCCCATAATGTCTTGATAACCCCCCCTTGAACGGCGTATCGCCGTTTTCTTCTATTACCATGGCCATTAATGAGATGCGGTGTTACATACGCTGTAATCAATCTTGACACGCCGCGAATGGCGGCCGGCTACATTGTCCGTTCGGCCGACGATTTCGCGTCTTGGGATCGGTCGTTGAATTATTCACCCTCGGACCTGGAGTCCATGCGATCGATTAGTCAAACGGACGTCTCGCATCGAAATTAAGACGTCCACGTAGCGGCGCTGAGAACGATGAGTAATATCGGGGGAATTGGACGAATGAAGTAGGGGACGGTTGCGTTCGAATGGTTTGCGCCAAAACTGGTAGCTGCCTCTGTTTTGTGGGCTGCTCCTTGTTATCCCATAGAGCACATAGATTGTGGAGATTAATTCAAAGAAATGTGGTGGTTCCTTGGACTGCTCCGAGTGAACTCATATTGGGAGGGTAGTGGAATTCCAAGAGCAAAGCTCAATCAACCCAGCGGACTGAAGGCGCAGAGGTGTAAAAGCTGGGGCAAAGAGTATCCGCGCGATGTGGAGCGGTGGTCCAGGTTACGGTGGCGCCTTTTTGCATTTTTCCACCTCGACTCCTGGAGTCACGACTTCGACCCCCCTTTCTGCTCGTTGTCTGCGATCGTCCTCGTACATTTACGTTCGCCATTCCTCTACGTCCACGTGTACATCCACCCTAGTCTTCCTGTAGTCGGACACTCGCGCCTATCTGAGGCCTCAGCCGTGTACTGCTTTGAACGGCGCTGATCTATCTAGTGTACAGGGCTACGCAGACCTGGTGCCCTGCTCAGATGGTTCTGCACACCATCTTTAGGACTTTCCCTACTATGTGACAGAATGACCTTTTCGCTTTTCACGATTGGAACATCAGAAGACACCTTTGGAAGAGGTTAGAAGTTAGACCTCTAGATATCCTAGGGGATTCGCATAAAAATCCCTAGAAAATCTGATGAAATCCTGACTCTACCATCACGAAACGTCCAGAAAATTGCACTCCACTATCATCAGAGGACTCCTGCCTCTCCCAATCCTCCCCCGCACTCTCTATTTTGCTACTTTGTATGTAGGACTTAAAGTAGCCATAGCCCGAAGGGAATCTTTACCAAGAAGCCGCGGCAGAAGCCAGAATCCGTCGAAGGGGCAACCAAGGCAAGGCTCGCAACGAAGTCCGCGGCGCTGACTGGAGGATCTAAACGCCTAAGCGAGGCAGTGTGACTCTTTTTTTCATTAGCAGAGCGTTAATGTCGGCGGTGAGTGTTCGCATATTAAAAGGAAAGAGCGTGGCTATTGGCTGATCCAAGGAACGGGCCCCGCGACAGGAGGCGGTCCATCCTTCTGCGGGTCTTATCCGTTCTCCTCCGACCTTATTGGTCACCGCCTCCTCCTCGATCGCTCCTACCCCCTTTGCCCGCTTGCACAGAATTTTCCTCACCTCGCAAGCGCGCCGTGATTCGACAGCGGCTAACCTCTCAACAACTCCTGTGAAACTGATCCATGTTGTAAAAATTAAAATGGGGTCTTGATTTGTGAAATCTCAAAGCGGGCTGATCGTTTGCGGAGGTAGCTGGATCTAACAGCGTCTCCTCGCGGATCGGTCGTTTCACGGTAGAATGGAACGAACGAGGGACTCGAACATTCTCACGGCTGAGGAAATCCCTTATTGTTTGGGGCGTGCGGACGCGCCTCGAGCGGAAAGTCACGCGACCAAAACCGTGTAGGGAACAGGAAATAAGAAATCTGGTTAATTGCCAGCGGCCCGTTCGGTACTCCTGCTCGCGCACCGTGTAACTGCCTTTTTCGTTCGCGACCACTTCCACTCACCCTCGATGATTGGTGATCGAGGGCGTGGAAGCGTGCCAAGCACCCTTCTGCTCGCTCCACCGAGGATATCCTCAACGGTGCATAGTTACATTTATAAAATCGCACGAACGGAAACTTGTTTCCAGCACAACATCTTCATAATGGAAGGAGTTCCATCCTACTGACTCTGTGGGACGTTTTTACAAGTTCCTAAAGAGAACAATGGCCAAAGAAAATGTAAAATCTACAGCGGTAATGAAAAGTATAAGTTAGAGTTTTAAGAATATTTTCTAAAGAAAATTGGCAAGAAGATTTAATACATATTAATGGAGCAACTCAAAGGAAAATGGGTTTGAAGCCTTCCTTGCTTCCTATTTAAATTATTCATTTATGAATGCAGGTGGTTGAAAAAAAAAGCGTGCAATTATATTAAAGCAAGGACTGCGTGTAAGGAAATTTCTAAACGCGTGGATGCAATTGGTATAATTAAATGAAATAACTCGCGCGCCTTTCGTGACCGTTTCGGAGACTTCAACGCGTGAGACGTGCATGAGACATGCGCTCCTCCGAGCCCGAGGAGCACGACTTCCAATTTCCATTGAACGAACAGTAATCGGTGGATCAATGGACATTATGTTCCTCCACCTGTGCTCGAAGGGACATTTTTAACGAGGCCTCAGTTTAGGAACAAACCCGATACATTAGATCTTCGATGCGTTATTTTGTGTAACGAGCTGGCCGGTGTGAAGATGCATGTCGATATTGTATGACATAAATATGCATTATGTGATGCGTGTAGCGAGCGTTACTAATAAGGTCTTAATTACGAAGGAATATAATATGCGTTGCCGCGCACGCTCCACAATCTCGAAACACACTTTCCTCTCGTCGTCATCCGGTTCAACGACTTCTCGCGTGAAAAAAAAAACCTTCTTTAAACTCTGTTACATGTATGTACTCAAAAATCGATGATTATTGAATGAAAATTTTAAAATCTATAAAATGTACTTTTTTTTTTAGTAGAAATTTAGAAAGATTCCAGAGACTTCACGTTTCAGACGAGCTTGAGATACTCGAAATTTAAGGACACCTCGAACAATTTATAATGGCACCCTAAGATGGAGATTTGCTTTTTAAAATTTGCCATTTCAGGGGCCCTGGCTTGAAATTGTGACTTTTTAATGCTAGGTGTTCCTCGGGATGAATTGTTGATCTCTCAATGAAGATTCTTCAGATTATCGAGGAGCTTGCAGTCGCGAGGAGAAATATGGGAACTCGTCCGTCAATGGGCCGAAGAATTAAGCGTGCTCGGTACATTACGCAAGATAATGATCCGGTAACCGGCCCCGTGAATCCGCGAACAGCCGCAAATCTCTGGTACGTGACGAATTCCACGACGAGTGGGTTTTGTTTGGTACCTAGCACGTTCGATGCACGTGGTCGAGCGTAGCCATGTTAAGCCAGCATCAGACACCTCCTGGCTACGATCCCTTGTATTTCTCATACCTCTCGTCGACACTTTGTGCTTTATTATTTCCAGTATTCGAGATCCACTGAACTACAAAGTTTTGAAATTTAATAAAAAAAAAAAGCCTTCCATCAAATAGAATTTATTTGGGACCCCAAAATATTGTGTCACTTTGCAACATGGAGTCAATGTTCAGAATCAACTTCACATGATCCTCGAATTTCGAGAAAAATTATACAAAAACTATCCCTCCTTCTCCCCGAATTCCAACGCCACGATTGGTGCCATTTCTTCTATGCCTAGGGATAATTGAAACGCTTGTTAAACAAGGGGAGGGAAGAAGCGATCCAGCGTGGAAATCGAATCAGTCTCGTTATCCTTCGGTCGAAAGAGTCTATCCCGTAAAAACAACGAGCTGCTCCAGCTGTTAATCCGAAGGCTGAAGAGATTCGAGGCGGCAAGAATGTCCCGCGCCGAAGTTGACGAAGAAGAGGAGGAGGAGGAGGAGGAAGGAGCCGATGAAGCGTGACTCGGTCCCGATTCGACGAAAGTGAGAATATACACCGTCGCGGATAATGGGCTTGACAAAAGAACGGGGTTGGTGGCAGGGAAGAAAAACTACCGTTCACGGCTTCACGGTTGCCCTTTCGACAGATCGAGTTTTTACGGCGATCGTGGAAATGCCAGGCCGCTCGGCCGGCCGTTTTCGCCAACAAAGAATTTTTACGGCCGTCTGTTCCTCGTGTCACGCGAAATCAAAGAATTAACGCGGCCGTTTCGCTTTTTTATCGCGAGACATTAGCCTTTCCAACGAAATCAATGTGGCATTCGATGGCAACCTCAATGGGGGTTATTGTTTGCCTCTGCACGAGGAATTTCGTGGTGACTTTTTGCTGGGCGGGAATTGGAATCGGTCCAGAAAATCGAGGTGCAGTGTTTGGGCGGAGTAAACGAGGAATTTCGAGTGGATAATCTTGTACTTTTGAATATTGAATCCGGATAATTTTAGGTTAGTTTAAATTCAAAGTGTGGACTTTAGGGAAATCCTCTCAAAAGTCCCTAGGCACGGATTAATCTTCCACTATATGAATATTAAAAGTGTATAACGAAGAAGAATCAGATATTAACTCGGATGAAATCGATTCAGCGCGATGACAGCGGACGTGTGGATTGAAAAACAGTCACGCAATAAACATTACACCACTCCCCCTAGCCCCACGAAGTATGAGGAAGTCGTACACACGTTCGTTTTTTTTTCAGTCCTTTTGTATATATAATGAAGTCGACGTTTTGATACGCAACACCGTCGTACAATAATGAAGCAATTTACTTCCGCCCAAAACGTGACATTATTTATAAAACTTGCGTCGTATGTGATAATACTTTCGGGGAAGTCGCCGATTCTTGCAAATATTTCTTTGTTCATATTCGTTGTTTCGCTACTATAAACCAAGCGTGATACCTTGGCTCTAAAAAAGACGAAAATTTCAATTCAATATTCTTCGATTAACTCAAACCATTCCTGTATTTTCTGTCTATTCTATATTAAAAAAAAATAAATAAATAAGCGACATGTTACATCGAAAACAGTGTCTCCAAATGTACTATGAGTCAACAAATTTTTGTTCTGTTGCACGTGAGTAGCGGTAAAGCGGTTTTACGATGGCTCCCGTGTACTGTTTTCACGCGAGTTTCGCCCGATAATCGAGCTATCTCGATTCAAAGGTAGCCCCGTCGCTTCGTTACGTTCCCTTCCTCCTGCTATTTCCCCGCGACCGGTTGTGTATTAAGCGTGTTCGACCACGAATTATTGGCGATAGGACGGAATGTTTTGTCGCTGATAAAACGGTACGTGATAGATTTCATGGAAAACTCGAGACGCGACTCGTTGTCGGGGACACGTTCGCGTGGCCGAGCGATATCAAAGTTCGTTTTCGCCGATTAAGGTCTCTGAAAACTCCTATTACGAGGCTCCGCGACGATCTTATCTTCCTTACGTCACACACCGACTCAAAGGAGGACCGATACTTATGCAATACCTAATCGAACTCGATGAAAACCGATTCTGATTTCGAAGACAAACACTGATACGGTCTGAAAAGTAATTCGATAATGTAAATGATCTGGGTAATCGATGAAACTTGAAAGTAGTGGCTGAATAGAATGGATTATTCTGATAGTCTCACATGAACCTGCGTAGGACAGTTGCTAGTAGCAGGAAATGCAGCAGAGCCTTCCAAACAGAACCTAACCTTTTCGATGCGTGTGGCAGGTTAGTTCCCTATAACGCCGCGGACCCCCCCCCCCCGCCGCCCCACGCAAAATCTAGTAACTTTGTCGCGTGCTACCTTTGAAAATCGACCTTTCGGAATCACTTGGAGAGGGTCCCGCGTCCCTCGTCGCACACGTGGGAACGTGGCTTAACGATCCAGCGGCGAATCGAAGCCAAAGTGATCCGGGTTCGAAAGCCAGGATTGCTTGTCATGATAATCCGCGAATCGGCGCACCGCAGCCACGTATTGTCCAATTGGGCCGCGTAAATCGCGACATAATGGGCCGATAGAAGAAATTTCCATGGCGAACCGCAGAGGTTTTCCCCCCTCCCCGTCGCCCCCTGTGCACGCTATTGATTTAAGGGAATCGCGGATCCACGACCGCTACACGCTCGCCTCTCTCAATTTCAATAAGCGATTGTAAGGAACAACGGTCACGATTCCACGAGCTGAACTAGACCGAACACGGCCTCACTTCGTACTGACGCTGGTCTTTCCTCCATTATGGTTTTTTTCCCCTCCTTCATTAACCATGCACGACGGTCATTTACAATTTAGAGATCGTGTCGCCCGTAGACGGGAACCACGCGTTCCAATCGGGGAACAATGGTGGTCGATCTGTGGTGGAAAGGAATATGGTGGTTCCACGGCGACTATCTGCGATTCGTTCGAACGACGGGCACGGGTGGGCTTCTACGTCACAAATTCCAACGACGTTTTGTAGTCTAATGACGCGCTTAGAGATAGCTTCATCTCACGAATCAAAGCTTCTTATTTGGAGAATAAAAATAGCGATAAGGTTAGTGAATCATGAGTGCAGGAAGGTTGAAAGTCCGCGGTGTGCCTTGGTTTACTATGCGCGTGATTCACGACGATCAGTGACACGTTTATGGGTCACACATTCACCCCAATTGGATCCCTCTAGAAACCACCCTCCCAATGCTACCCTCCAGGATCTCACAAATCAAGGATTCGCCTATCAACCACTTTGCTACAAGTACCCCTAGCACCTCTACCAGCTATACTCCTGAAAAAAAAAACTCCATTTTCGCACCACTGAATCGCCTTCAGGGGCCTGCCTCGGACCCCAACAGGTCGAGAGTCCCCCGCACATTGTCCTACCAAAGGAACTCTACCCGGACAGCCCGGAGATGCCGATCTCCAGGAACAAGGAGCAGGGAACAGCGGCGGCGGGAGAAAAGGACTTTCGTGGATGATTTACCTCCGTCTCTTGGACTGCTGCGCGTCCGTGTGGGCCTGCTGCATATGATGGGGCGATAGGTTGGCCCCGTAAGACAGAAGCTGACTTCCGGCGGTGGAGCAGGCTGGAGGGGGCGGCGGGGGCGGTGGGCCCAATTGGTAGCCCACCGAGGAAGCGGAGGGTATGTAATGCGAGGGGCCAGCTCCGGGGCCCAAACCGAGCCCGTAGCCCCCTCCCCCCGCCGGGCCGCCCCCGTACATACCGCTGCCACCGGGGTACTCTATTTTGCCGACCTTTCTACCCTTCTTCTGGACCTGGACACCTCTCGCCCCGACGTTCCCTCGCTCGCTACGACGATTATCCCCTCATCTTGCTCACACGCGTCCGGGCGACGAACGAATAACTTGTATAATCCTCAACGAAACGATCTTATCACTGTCACTCGCCGACCGAGCACTGTCCTTGTTCCGGGGTTGTTTCACGCCGACTAGTCCATGTTCCGAGCAGGGCGAGCAAGTGTCCCGATCCTTGGGATGGTTATCGTGAAATCTTGTGGGACCCCAGATGGCTGGAGATTGCGATGTGGGTGGATTTGCTTGATCCTCTGTGGTTCCTACGGATCCTTATGATTTTGCTTGAGTTTTGGCACCTTGGCGAGGTCGAGTGGAGGCTCTGGGTACTTTTTGGAGTATGCAGGGTGGAAGGATATAGCTTGTCTGGAGTGTTGGAGAGATTCTAGGCCCGCGGTGAATCCTCACTATCCTGAATACATTTGCGGATGCAGATTGAAACGTAGTAGCTCTGTGTTATAGTGATTCACGTAGCAGTATCCATGTCCAGGAGTTGACCCGCAGGACAAGTGTCCTCGTGGCTACTTATCGCGGAATCTCCAGACTGGAGATGGCCCACAGATTGCACAGGGATAGCCCCGAAGGAAGTTTAGAGGTTCAGTGTTAGAATCTCCGCTTTTCTACAGCCTCGTGATTTTCTTAGAAACTTCCACTTGTACCTGAAGTTCTGTGCCCAAATTTCCTCCACTTTTGCTGACTTCCTACACATCCACCAAGAACCATCTTCACACCACCCTGTTTTCCAACTTATTGCCACACTAAATCCAAATTGCTCCTCCTGTTTCACTGTCCCCAACCTTTCACCGCCAGCCTTTCTGGAAACTGACGATCAGGAGTGGCTGCTTTGCATTGAATTCAAGATCCCCCATCGGAATCCCGAAACCGTTCGTTCACCTCCGCGTGCTATCTCGTCATGTCGTTACCGCGGTTCACGAAAAACTGATCTATGCCCGATGAATCCCTGATACTTTACGCCCCGTTCTTGGCGCGGTCCCGCCGGATATTCAGGACCTGTTGGCCGTGGTTATCCGCGGCGATTTTTCCCCAGCGGATCCGAGCGTATTTATGGGTGACGCCGCGTGGAATTATCCGTGTCTCGCGGGCTTTATTTCCTCTTTTCCAGCGTGACGTTCCAGTATGTGAAACAAAGAAGACACGATCTTCGCTCAGCCCGCAGGCCACCGATTCTTGGGTCACTTAATAACACAAAATCCAACCGAGGCTCGTGAAAATCCATTCCATCAGCGACCTACTACCACTATCCTCTTCTTCCCCACTTAAACTACGAACACACAGCGGAGGTCCAAACTACCAACTCCTTACACTTATAGAATCACATTTCCGATCTCTGCAGGCGTCACCGTTCAGGGGCTCATGTCCCCAAGAGTCCGACGCGTCGGTCCCGCCGCGGGGAAACGCTCAGAGTCCCATTCAAGCCAGGCGAGAGTCTTCTTCTACCGCGCGAAGATGCGCTCGTCGACGGGACACCGGGGAAGCCGGTCCGCTCGCGCACGCATTGTCCGGCGCTTTCAAATATTAGCAGTTTCGGTGCCGTTTTGGAAAGTAACCGCGATGGATCGCTTTCACGTTGGCCAACCGCGCGCCCAGGCCTAATAAGACGCGACTAATCTAAGCGATCGACATTATTTCGCCCGTAGTTTCACCACCAGGCCCCCCTTCCTCGATTCATTACGAGAGCCACACTCCGCCGTCCAATTTCTCCCTCCTCGATCGCTTTTCGTCGATCCTGCCCGGTTCAAGTTCCTGCCGGTTCGCTGCACATGTATTCCTCATCGAACGCACGCGCGAACCGGAGATCGGGCTCGAATACAGGCACTTTTCGATCGAGGAGACTGCCGGGCTCGGTGTTGCAAGGGGATATCGGTGTGTTCCGTGGCTATTCGGTGGACGCCACCGCACGTGCGTGATCCGAGCGGGCGAAATTCGTGAGCGGGGGGCCGCGGGCGGAGGGACGGGGCCCACGATCGCGATCGAATGAACCAGGGGAAACGGGGAGGGGGATTCACGGTAAATACGAACGCGGAAGCACGGCCAGCTCGGACGGATGGGTCGCCGACTAGTCACCACCCACAACTCGCCAGTGACTGATTCCACCATAGCCGCATAATGTGCCGCTGTGCTATACCCCGCTAAGGACTATCACTTCTCCCACCCAGACCCGCAGAGGAACACAGCCACCGGTGTAAAGCATGACTTTTAAACCGGCCAGAGGATGCATCGCGTCCTCGTTGTGCACGATACGCGCCCGTGAGGACGACGGCGACGACTTCTTAGGAAACTCAGCGGGTTCTCCCTTATCGGGGGCCGCGAAAGGAGGGCGGGCATTTGGAAAACGTTTGAATATTGGCCTGCTTGGAGAGTGGAGGGAGCCACAGAGAAGTGCCTCTCGAAGAAATTCTTTTTGGAGTTTTGAGAGGAAATTTTTATACGATTCTTGAGGAGGTTTTAAAACTTCTTTTTGGAGACTGTTTGGAAATTGGAAATGTTTTAGATTGGGAGAGGTTTTGCGACGATTTTTTATTTGCAACTTGAGGGAAACCTCTTTTTCCTGTGAATTTTCCTCAAATAGAACAAAATACAGGAAACTAACCAGTATAACTGGAGGAAGCAAGTTATTACAGTGAATTGTTCTTATATACTTACTGTTTCAGATAATTTGTATTTTATGTAATAGATATTCACATAATTTCTGTCTTTTTTTATATGTAACTGAAACATTGTGCTTCGCGTGGTAAATAATTCCAGTCTTGCGGTTTCTAATTGCTTTTACAATTCCCGACCGATGTATAATCCCGATAAGGTAGCAGTAGCACTGACTAATAAACAATTACACACCGGGAATGTAATTGACTATAATTTATGATTATGTCATTCACGAAGCTGATCGGAAGCCGTTAGTTTCATTGAAAATCTCAGTAACAAACATATAACGGTTACCACTTAACATTACAGTTAACAGCAATTTAATTTGAACTCTTATCGAAACTCCAAATCATATAGCATATATCGTACTTTTTCCAGTATCATAAACAAAATTCTTTAAACACGTGACTATCTAATTATTTTCAGCGGCATACTCGGATGTATAAATCCTCGCATAATTCCATCGCGCCAGGCGCAAAGGTTCGCACCGGCAGTAAAAGTATGCGCCGCTTACGATAACCAAATATTTCTTGCCACGATGTCGCAATGGCTTAGGTTTGTGTAAAGAAATATTAACAGGCACCGACTGCCCAGAAATTGCCTACCGTTGTGCCAAACATCGTGACCGATCTTATTGCAGGTAATATGGCCGTTCTTGGAACCATATTAATCAACAGTAACTAAAACCTGCCAGCGTGCAGCACACGCTGACAAAATTTACAGCAAGACGTTTGAATTTACATGAATTTACCGCGCAAAATTGTGCCGAAAATCAGCACTCGTAACATAGCCTCACCCTATTTTTATAAACTAATGGGTGTAGATTCCGATTTAGCTTATTAATAATTTTATACCGATGGAAAGCTAAGCTAGAATAGCTACAGTAAAATTCGCGGAATGAAAAATTCTACGCAACTTGCGTAATTTATTCTTTATGTTGAATTGAAAGTATTACGAGTATAATGTTAAAGCATAGAAAGTCTTCAGACATTGCGACGCACGTGTAAATAATATTACATACAACAAACATGGAACCATAAGAGCGTGTACAAGGACTCACCCGATATGCGCCATGCCAGCACTGCGCTTCTGGGTCATTCTGCTCGGATCGCTCCCTGTAACAATCGTAAATCATGAAATATATGCCCCGCATTACGAACATCACAAAATCCCGCCAAAATTTCCAACATTACTCGCACAGCTCTCTGCAATGAATTCACGTATCAGATTCGCCATAAACGATGCTTGCGGATAGCTATATTTCCATTTACGTTCATCTATATTCCCCAAAATTTGCGTCGATACATTCTACGCTCATGAATCCCTCCAATCGGAGCAAGAAATTCTCAACGCCCAAGTCAAACCGCAAACTTCAGGGCGATAAACTGCGACTCCAACGAGGCAACACGCTTTAGGATCGACGAGTAATGCAGAAAATGATTTACGTTTCACGATAGAAAAGTGTCCCACTTAAGAGAACCACTGGCGTTGAATAATCGCACGAAAGTCGCTCGAGCCCCTCGAATTCGTGAAAGAACGATCGTGCCGCGGTGTTTTTTCGGGGAAATTTCGAGGGAAATGCCCTCGTGCACGTTAAATCGCTCCGATTGGGAAACGCTTTCAATGTCAAACAGGTTCGATATTTACCTGGTATAGAATGGGCGATCGTCGATACAGTGAACATTCAGGTAAAATTTTGTCGTCACACGGTTAAACACAAGAAAAGCGTAAAAGCCAGTGGAACTTTCACGCGACCAGCTCGCGGCCAATGCACCTTACTAACATCAAAACTGGGTGTTTACACTCGGCAGTCGCGCCATTTTGGAGTTTTTACACTGGATTTTATTTTTTCCTCGAGCCTTCGGAGCACGAGAGTCGAGGTTGGCCAGAGCGCGGCGCGCTCTGGCGGGTGACCGGATAAACGCTTCGAATGGTAATACAAGGTGTGCCGAGAATACCGTACTGGCTTCGTGATGTGGAATCCATTTTGGATAATTGTCTTTATGACACGAGTACATGTATATTAATATATTAAACAGAAGTATTTGCGTCGAATTTCGATTACTTCGCGATTTCTTATTCATTTCTTTCCTGATTCATGTTACGAATGCATGAGTTGAGGTGGAAGAAATATATTAAAACGTAGATGATTTAATTTCTGCAGTTACTGGCTATGAAGAAGACCGAAATTTTTAGTTGATAGAGGGTTTAAGAAGTTAAGCATGCCCCGAATTTAAAATTTGTGTGAAATTGTAGTTTACTGGAACAGGTGGGGATTTCTGGGACACCCTGTATTCGTGGTTACAGGAATGTTCGGCGTTGTGATTGTGTTTGTAGAATACGTCGGAATTTGGAAATATTCCAGATTTTGTAGAGTGATAATTCACGAATTCCAAAGCAAAATGATTTTAACCCCCGTTGCATTAAAACAGCAAGTCATCCTTTGCGCGTTATTTTTTCGCACTCGAGCGTGGAACTCGAAGGCAACTAATTAAGATCAATGATGCTTATTGACATTAACTGAGCTGATTATGGCGGTGATCAATTGGAAAATATCTTTGTAAACGTTAATTAGCTAAAGTTTACGCGATGAAAATGTGAGGAATTGGCGTTCACGAAACAGCTCGAAGGAGTGCGTTTTGCGCGCCAATTTTTAATCGAGCGATTTCATGCTGTACCGCAAAGACACCCGTTCCTTGAAACACAAATTTACCTATATTCTACAGCCAATAGTACCAGTATTACACTTCTTGACACTGAATGAACCCGATTATTAACAACAGTTTACTCTATTGTTCACATAAACAATTACCGATGTATTAAGAAGACGCCACAAAAACTGTACTAGTGGCGCTATCTGTGGGCCACTTCCGTGTACCATAGAGCACGCGAGTTAGCATAAAACTGAAACTCTACCTCGAATATTAGTCCCCAGGACAACCAACTGTTTTTAATAATACCTGCTACAAAATAACAAATTCTAATTGACAAATGTCATTGCTTTCACACGTATATTTCATTCCCGAAACGATCACAATAACTCCGGTGCAACGAAGCGAGACTAAATGAACGTCCACCATCGTCATTTAGTTTTCTCCCTGAAACAGAATGTAGGAACTATTTTCACCGAGCGGTGATTACTGATCGACGAGAGGAATGATTGAAATATCAATTATACAGCGGGATAGATAACCGAATAATAGAGATTCCGGGAGGGCAATACCGTATTCGCGTGCAAGCCATCGCTCTCATGCGAACTGTCCCGCGAGTAATTTGAAATGCGACGCCGTAGCGCCGGTATACCTGTATCTGGCCTCTGTGTCTACTACGCAACTTCCGCTAACTCGCTCCTGAGCAAAATGGACGCCTTTGTGTCTGTTTTCTTCGTATTCACACTATAAATACTGTTTTGCCCGCGACCCACCACCTTTGACATGGCGATGTTTACGCGGTGCCGCGAGATACGCGAGTGAAGATCGCACGGTGCCGCCGAGTTAACCGCGCTCGTTGGCGATCGACGTGGAAACGTGTCCAACCAAATAGGCCAGAACCACGGATGACAATTGAGGGAATATCTTCGCCGCCGAGAAGTTTGGCGAACAGGCTCGTCACGGACGGGGACCGTTGTTTTGCTGGACGTTGGCGCGTCGACGGCTCCTGCGCGTCCAGCCGCTCGGGGTTCTTGGATATCGTTACGCCTCCCGCCAAAATCCCATTCACTGATCGCATTCCCCAGTATAAATAATCGTCCCGCGTACCTGGGGTAAGGAAATTGGCGGATACTTTCCATAGAGGCTCGCCCCCTCTCGCCGATTCACGTGCAACCGTTCCCGCCAGCATTGCTGACCCTGGCAAATTCTATTATTTAACAGAATCCCCCATCGGCTGCGGCAGGTATCCAGTACGTAGCATCATCTTGGGGCCATGCTATCGCGCGTATGATGTTGGATGGTAGTCATCCGGCGACCGCAGGTAATAACATCACCGCTGCACGGATGTAATGGGCCGCTGAATGTTGTGCGAAAGCTTCTGTAGAATTGTGCGAGTCGATGGCATAAGTAGGCTCATCGAGGGGAATCTGGCTCGCGGGAAAAAAATGACACTTGCTTTGACATCTTGTACGCGAAGCGCTGCCTTCTTCAGCTGTACACTTTCTATTATGTTCAATAAACATTCACCGGGGAGCGTTATGTTTGTTACATTCGCTGGGCCGAGAGGATTATTTGCAAGGAACAATCGCAGCGATTTTGGAAATATTTACATTGATTCAATGACATGATATATATATATATATATATATATGTGTTTGTATATATATATATATGTGTATATAAAATAGTGACTATATATATATAAATATATATATATATATATATATATATATATAGTCACTATAATGAATGATTATTTTTATAATCTGTATGAATGAAATAATACTATATTTGACGCATAATTGGCAGATACTACAATATTTCTAACTGTAGGGTAGTATTTTTTGCTATTTTGGGGGATTTTAGGCGCATCGGCTGAAAAAAAAGTTGCATGAATGACTCTAACCTTCATGAATGGACCAAGATTTTTTTAATATCTGTTACGTGTAATTTTATCATGAAATATTGATGTTTTACTTTGTATTTGAAAGTTTCTTTGACATTTTCGTGTGATTGTATGAATAATATAATAATTTTATGCGAAAGTCATATTACTTATTCGCCAACACCTTGGGAATTGTATCAGTGATTTGACACTGCATGTATGTGTGTGTGAAGTGTTTGTGCGAACCAGTTTCGCCGAGGAACTTGGAATTTATGTAGTAAATATTAAAGTGCGCAAGTATTTAATATATTTTGCATTAATTTTGTGTATTTAGGAAGATATTTCCATTTATTTAATTTCTATTCTTAGAGTGTTAATGTTTCTAATGGATTTTGTATTTTTAAGTGTTCGATAGACTAGTGGATTAGTTAAATTGATAATTTGATAATGTGTGTTACAGGACAAACAATTGCGACTAACAATGGACCGTTTGTTGGAGGATCCACGAGCTTCGTCAAAATTTGGTTGATACTTTCTTGTGCATCATGGGAACTTAAAAGAGACTTTGTTAAGTTCCCAGTATAAGCCTTAGTGCTAGTGCCCTTTAACAAGCGGTAAATACAATTCTGTTTGGCGGTGATATAATTCTGACATGGGAATGCCTTGAGAATGCGAGTGAAGAGATTTTAACAATGATTTGCCCGAACGTTTGTGAGAACAGTGCATTTAGATATGTTCTGTTGATTTATATTTATCGTATACTGTGAACGGAGCCCCTTTTTTTGTAATATGTCAGTGCCGTGTTTGTTACGTCGGATGATTCTATGAACCCCGGACTATATGTATGGACGCTGGACCTAATTTCAATAATATTCTTTGTCCAGGCTGTAATGCCAGAACAAATCAAATTCAAGATGAACGGGGTTATACCGAGTGTGCCAATCACAACTCTCGCTGGTATCGCGAGTCTCACCGACTTGTTACCTGAAATGCCCCTCCCGACGCCGTTGCCACAGACATTAACGAACAAGTCCCTTCTATTTCATCCGAGAGTGGCGGAAGAGGCACAAATACTGCTGAGTGTTCGCAACGAGAGCTTAGTGCCGCAGTTGATACTATCTTTGTCACAAACATCGTCCGATCACATCGAGCTGAAGGACAATTATGCGAGTACCGAGCAGCCTATGGAAACTGAACAAAATACTCCGGAATTACTTAAGGCGATTCTGCAAATAAACCCGAACGTGTTTAAGGGGCCTCAGTACAATTCGCCGCGAAATTGGACCCAAGGTACGCCTATGATGCACGCCAATCAGACATCCGCGAATTATGGGCGATTCTCTCCGTCGTACTCGAGCTCCTCGGGATCGAGACAGACGCCGCAAGGTAGTCCGGCCCATCCTGCTGCTGCCAGGACAGTACTTCCCCCGCCTACTGGTATGAACCCCCTGCCCAACATGACGCCGCAGCCAAATATGTATTCCCCGGCACATATGAGTTCCCCTGGTACACCGTTAACAACTCTTGGCAACGTAACACCTCAGCACCACAATATGGCTGGTATGACACCGCAGCACAATATGCACATGGCATCCCCTATGCGCGCTAGCATGCCCCTGCAACAACACCAGGCTATTAACATGCAGCAAAACATGTACGATCCTCTGATGAATCAGCAAGTGCATCATTCGTTAGGATCCCATCAGCCGATGGACATTGATAATACAGTGCAAGAGAACCAGCAGTTCCTGCTGGATCCAGTCACAGGTCTTCCGGACATTGACTTACCAATTGAGAATATCGAAGCGAAACAAGGCATGGACAATGCGACGCAGCATTTACTGTCTACAACACAAACTACGTCTTACACAAACATGGACACCGACGACATGGTGGATACATTGAACGTCCCTGCAACGCCGATGATGCAGCACCAGCAGAACAACAACTCGGAGAAAGGGTTAAAGATGCCTGGCCCGTTACCAGAGAAATTGAAGGAGCCGGTGGTCATGTTGGACAGACTGTCTTTGGCGGACCAAGCTCTGATGCAGAAGAGTTTAGCCGCGTTCGCCGAGAAGTCGCCGAGTCGGGCCGCGAAGATGGGGATCTCGAATCGGGAGGAGGTGAAGTCAGAGTCGGAGAGCGAAGAGGAAATCGGTAAGAATAACAAATATTTTAAAGCGCGCGCGAAAGAGCGGCAAGTCCAACGGGAGAAGGAGAAAGCGGAGAGGAAGAAGAGCGAAGACAAGACGCGTAGGCGAAGGAGGGTACTGGACGACGACGAAGAGGACGACAAGAGGGATTCGCTTTCGCCCACTAAACCAAAAATAAGGAAGATCGAGAAAAAGCTTGTGCCGGTGCTGGCTAAGCTCAGCGTGGAGGAGCTGATGGAAACTAATACGTATCAACGTTTCAACACCACCATCGAAACGATATTCGAGAATACAGAAGATATCACGACCAATGCCGAATTGGACGATGACGGTGACGTGCCTCCGGAATTGTTAATTCCTAAATACCAGCTGCACGATTTATGTACCGAAGCGGCCAAGTTGAAGGCGCTGGGCGCGATGGAATCCATTCCTCCGGACAGATTGGTCAGACTATTGAACATTTTGGAGAAGAATATTCGAGACGGGGCTAAGGTCTCGCCACTCGCAGATCCAGACGACGATGTTGACGAAAGCCGGCTATGGACGCAGTTAGCCATGGAAAGAGTGCAACGCGCCGTAGACGCGTCCCTAATCGCGCTACACATTATGACGTCTAGTAACATGCCAAAAATGGTCTACTTAGAGGACGTAATTGACAGAATAGTTCTCTTTATGAAGTTTCAGTTGCAAAACACTATTTATCCCTCTTTCGATCCCGTTTACAAAATAGATACTAAAAGCAAGACTGACAATTATAATTCTAG
This sequence comes from Andrena camellia, assembly GCA_029448645.1. NCBI lineage: Eukaryota > Metazoa > Arthropoda > Insecta > Hymenoptera > Andrenidae > Andrena > Andrena camellia. The sequence goes on along the minus strand of CM055678.1, from coordinate 26,032,090 downwards.
TGGTCGTAAAAAGAGGGGTCACATGAAAGAGGTCCGCGAGAAAAGTATTCTCCAGGTTTACAATAAAATGCACGAATTAGTTGGCCTGCTTGCCGAATTATTGAATATACAGGTCCTCACGGACACGAGCGTTTTGCACGCATCTACGCTAGGCGTTGCACCATTCTTCGTCGAGTCTGTCAGCGATCTTCAATTGAGCGCTTTGAAACTTGTCACCGTTATATTCACGAAGTACGAGAAGCACAGGAGATTACTGCTGGACGATATTTTAGCATCAATAGCACGACTTCCGAGCAGCAAGAGAAGTTTGAGAACGTACAGGCTAAATTCTGAGGATCACATTCAGATGCTGACGGCGTTGGTCCTGCAGCTTATCCAATGCGTCGTCGTGTTGTCGGACAATATCATTCCACAGCAAAAGAAGTCGCCGGAGGATGACGAGAAGAAGGAGGAGAAGAAGCTGAGTTTCGTGGACGCTGATGTTCTGATCATCAACAAATACGAAACCGCTACTCGAATAGCAGGCAATTTTTTAACCGTGTTTCTCAACAAATGCGGCAGTAAAGGGGAAGAAATTGATTACAGACCGCTGTTCGAGAATTTTGTTCAGGATCTGCTGGCTACCGTGAACAAGCCAGAATGGCCGGCAGCTGAGCTGCTGTTGAGCTTGCTTGGGAATCTGCTTGTCGGCCATTTTTCCAACAAAAGCTCCGACATGGCCCTCAGAGTGGCATCCATTGATTATCTTGGCGTAGTTGCGGCCAGATTACGGAAGGACGCTGTCAGCTCCCAATGTAAATTATCCACCATAGATCAGATTATAAAGGACATAAAGATTGAGCAACAAAAGGATTCCGACTATGATCAGGTGAAGGATAAGGAGATCATGGGTTTGAACGAAGACGAAGAGAGGACAGTTTTTTTACAGAAGGTACTTTTGGACTATTTGGCTGTAAATGGGACAAAGGACTCTGCGCTGGCCTACGCGCGTCACTTTTACTTGGCACAATGGTACAGGGACTGCGCTGTGGAGAAGTCTAGAGTTGCACAGACGAAGAACAGCCCGAGTAAAAAGATGCACAAGAAGAGAGTGAAAAAGAAAAATAAGCACCACTCGAGCGACCAGGATTCGGAGTCGGAGCTTGACGAGCAAGACGCAGATGAGAATGACAATAACGAGCAGAAGAATTCGGAGGCTTACAAGATCATAGAGGAGAAGAAAAAGTACATTGTCAGTAGAATAAGGCCGTGCAGCACAGGGACGAAGCCAGATATCCTCCAGACGTACATCGACTACAATTCGGCAGAACTTATATCGCAATATCTCGCCTCGAAGAGGCCATTCTCGCAGAGCTTCGACAGATACCTCAAACAGATCCTTCACGTTCTAACCGAATCGTCGATAGCAATCAGAACTAAGGCAATGAAATGTCTCACGATGATCGTCGAGGCTGATCCAAGCGTGCTAGCGAGAGTAGATATGCAATTGGGCGTGAAGCATTCGTTTCTGGATCACGCAACATCCGTGAGGGAGGCAGCCGTCGACTTAGTAGGCAAATTTGTACTAAGTAGGCCAGAATTAATAGATAAGTACTACGACATGCTGTCAGCCAGGATTCTAGATACCGGCGTCAGCGTTCGCAAACGCGTGATCAAAATTTTAAAGGATATCTGCATGGAGTGTCCAGATTTCCCCAAGATACCGGAGATCTGCGTGAAGATGATCAGGAGAGTGAACGACGAGGAAGGGATTAGGAAATTAGTCATGGAGGTGTTTCAAAATATGTGGTTCACTCCCGTCAGAGAACGTCCCACCCTCGACTCCGAGTCGTTGTTGAGGAAGGTGATGAACATCACGGACGTCGTGGCAGCTAGCAAAGATATGGGTCTCGAATGGTTTGAACAACTGCTGGTTAGTTTGTTCAAGCCCAAAGAGGATAAAGACGATAGTACAAAGATGCAAACCGAGCCCCCGAAGGCGTTGCTGACGGCGTGCAAGCAGATAGTAGATTGCTTGATCGAGAACGTTCTCCGATTGGAGGAGACCAATTTGGAGGAGTCGGAGAAGTCGGAGAAGAAGGGTTCCTCACAGCGGTTGGTCGCCTGCTTGACCACCCTGTATCTGTTCGCAAAAATACGGCCACAGTTGCTGGTGAATCACGCGATCACGTTGCAGCCTTATCTGAGTCTCAAGTGTCAGACCCAAGGGGATTACCAAATCATCAGCAGCGTCGCTCACACCTTGGAGCTGGTTGTCCCGTTGATGGAGCATCCTAGCGAAACTTTTTTAGCCCAATTGGAGGAGGATTCCGTGAAATTGATACTGCAGCACGACAGATCCGTAGTGGCCAGCTGCTTGTCGTGCCTGGGCTCCATAGTTAACAACGTGACGAGAAATTTTAAATTAATACGGGACTGCTTTAAGAAATATTACGGACATCTGACCGAGTACAAATCGTTTTACGAGAAGGACCCCACGAACCCTATGCTCCTAAAGTATAGACCGTTCGTTAGGAGGGCTCTGTTCACCGTCGGCTTACTGTTGCGGCACTTCAATTTCACCGATCCCGAGGTGATCGAGGGGCTGGCGGAGAACATAAAGGATCAGGTGTTCGAGACGTTGAACTATTTCGTGCATCTTGACAACGACGACATCCGGCATTTCACTTTGTCGGCCATTGGCTCCCTGTGCATACGCCACTACGACTTCATGCTGCTGCCAGAATTGAAGGAGCTCTACCATCATCTGCTGACGTCGGAGAACGCGCTGGTTCACATGAGGATCCAGGTGTTGAACAACATCGAGGTGTATCTGCAGGAGGAAGATAAAAGGATGATCAAGCAGGACATGGAATGGGCAAAGATGTCGAAGCAGGAGAACTTGAAGGAGATGGGGGACGTGTCCTCGGGGATGGCGAGCACCGTGATCCAGTTGTACGTGAAGGAGATTCTCGAGTCTTTTTTACACGCGAACGTAAGCGTTCGACACGCAGCGTTGAAGGTGATCCAGCTGATCCTGGCGCAAGGCTTGGTGCATCCTGTCCAGATCGTACCTTACCTGATCTGCATGAGCACCGACTGCGAGAAGGCAGTGAGCCACAGCGCGGACAAGCAGCTGCAGGACATCGAGAAGAAGTATCCCGGATTCATCCACATGAAGTCTCAGCTGGGCATCAAGCTGAGCTACCGGCTACAGAAGATCCTGCAGAACGACATGACGGTGAGGGGCATGCGGACGAAGGACGGCGAGTTTCCGGGTGCGTTGAACGGTTTCCTCTACACGATCCTGAGGAACACGAAGCAGCAGAGGCGGGCCATCGTGCTGTCCTTCCTGAAGCAGTTCGACGAGTCAGCAAAGACGAGTTTATCGCAGATGCTGTACCTGGCCGACAATCTCGCTTACTTTACATATCAAGTGCAAGACGAGCCGCTGTTCATCATCCACCACATCGACATCATCATCTCCATGTCCGGCACGAACCTGCTGCAGTCGTTCAAGGAGGCGTTACTACCGAAGGAAGGCAGCAATCAGCATCAGCAGATGCAGTCGCACGGGTCGACGGGGCCCGACGGTCAGCCGCGGCCTGAACAGCTGCTGACGGTCCTGGAAGACGAAGAGGACGACGAGGAGGATGAGGACTTCCTACTGACGAGGCTACCTGGCGACACGACGTTGCTCAGGGAGTACATCACCGCCAGCCAGGGTTTCCTGCTCCTCCTAAATCTGAGGCAACACCTGAAGGACCTCTACGGCTTCTCCGACCAGAAGATCGGCCAGTATTCCCCGACGGAAGCTGCGAAGGTGTACGAGAAGGCGGTGAACCGCAAGAACAATCTGATGTTTAAACCAAAGGCGACGTTGCAGAGACTGGAGGAGGGGGAGCGCAGCGCGGAACTGGACGCGGACGGGAGGAAGAAGCTGGTGAAGGAGTATCTGGACTTTAAGCAGCTGATGCTCAAGTTCGACCTGGAGGAGGGCGAGGAGGACGGTAACGAGGGTGACACGAGCGGCAGCAAGCATACGGCCGAGAGCATGCCGTCTAAAACACCCCACCCCAACATGGACGGCAAACTGCCGGTCGGCGGTGTCCCGAACCAGTACCAGGGCCCGCTGAACTCGACGATCGAGCATCCGAACAACTCGGTGGCGGGCTCTGGCCATGTCCCAGTACCCATGGGCCACGTGCACGGCCACCAGCCGCCGCTGAACCCGCCGCAGACGCAAATGGCGGCGCCGCGCGTGCCCAAGCTGACGATACACGCGCATACGGAGTCGAAGGAGCATCGCAAGCACCGGGCGCACAAAACGGAGAAGGTGAAGCGGCACAAGAAGAAGAAGAGGAGAAGAATCTCCGACAGCAGCGAGAGTGGCGAGGACTACAGTGACCCGGACTTTCTGGTGTGAGTGCGGTGGTATCCGCGCGCGCTCTGTACATATATTATACTGACGATACGCAAACGCTGCGTGTGGGTGTGCTGCGCGTGAGAGCTGCTCGGGCTTCTCATTTATTCGCGGGAATCGTTCGTGCCGGGACTGGGGGGGGGGGGGCAGGAGGGGACTAAAGAAAGAAACAGAAGGGAGAAAGTAGACGTTGGCTCGCGTACCAGTGCCGGACACTATCGAATTATCGCGACCGTTAGACACACGCCGTACGAATCCCGCCCCTGGCGGGGATGAGGAAACGATGGACGCGAAACGCCAGGAACCATGGAGCAACGGGAACTGTGTACAGAGGACGGTGGTGCTCTGCGATAAGAATGCATGGGAGATGTCTGCTGGGTGTGACTAGAGAGAGAGAATGATAAGAGAGAATTTTAAATACCGATTTTAGGATTATAATCTTGTTGGCTAGGATACACACACACACACACACACACACGCGCGCGCGCGCGCGCGCGCGCGCGCATACAGATACAGATACACGGTGGATGCGCGTCTAAGATTTTTCTCGGTCCATTCGTACGTTCGAATCGCCGCGTGACTGGAGGAAGGAACTTGGTTCAGTCACGATCTGTCCTTGCTGTCAATATTACTTATCTTTTTAGTATCCTTTCCTCTTTTCTATTTGTCCTTTCTCGTTCTCGATCGATGAAAAAGCTCATGATTCGCAAGCAGTCTCTTTGTTCCCCGAACTACCCCGATATCGCAATGGAATTGAGTGACAAATTCATTCGTAATTAGAGGAAAGCCAGAGTAGAGCCGTTCCGGCGCGCGACGCCCAGAAACGTCCGTTTAACTTAAGCTCCGAACCAAGTTCCCGCTCGAGAGAGACGGCCAGAGTACAACAGAGCTCGTGGAAGTATGCGTTACGTTCGAACAAAGTTGTCTGTGTAAATAATATTTGAATAATATAACAGCAACATTGATACGAAACAAAAAATAAATGTTAGTTTTCTTTTTTACGGGGTTGAGAACCGGCGAGGTACGCTCGGAGGACAGGTGGAGAAATTCGACGTTCGTTTGTGTACATTCGTTTATATTCCGTTTCGAAATTGATCTGCTAAAGAAACACAGAGAAAAAGGAGCAAGGAAAGAGTTCAAGAGATAGGGTCAACCAAAAAAAAAAATGAAGCTTGGACAGGCGAAAAAGAGAAAAAAATAACGAAAATGGTAGAGGGCGGATCCGTTTAGACTTGTTCCGCAGCATGTATAATAGAAAGTGTCGTGTAGTTAAATGGGGAAGGAGGAGAGGTTAGAAAAAAAGAGGGGAAAAAAACACATTGCCTATGCATTACGAAGGAAACGTTGTTTGTAATATCTGTACATACAAATTTCAAGTAAAGTAATCTTATTTTCTTACAAACTATATAGCGGTGACATTTACGGGAAGAATACTTAAGATTTTGTTGTAATATTAAGTATTTATTCAGAATTCATGTTGTCCCAATATAGTTTGCTTTACGCACTGGTCTTTGGTGTATCGAAGGAACGTAAAAACAAGGAAGAAGTATCGTTTTTATACAAGCTTAGAAGTAAAAACAAAAAATAAGAAAGAAAAGAAAGAAGTAATTATAGCGAACTTTGCTCTCGACCGGGGAGGGGGTGGGGGGGGGGAGAAACGAACGGGGCAGACCTGCGAAAGGACACAGGCAACAGTGGACAAAAAAGGGTTGAAGAAGGGGCACTGAAAGGGTGATTTTAGGGTGGACCATGCAGTTTCCAATCGTCTCGATTCCTCCGTTTTCACGTCACATCGGGGACAGTACCGGATTCAGCCGTTAAGGACCAAGTTGGAAGCTGAAGTTCGTGTAAAAAGCTTTTATCCTGTCCGAGGATCAAAGGAACAACCTGTGATCCGTACCGATCGCTCTTTCCACCGTGGTAATTCGTCTTTTTTATACGTTTATAGAGCCTGCTGGCTGCCATCCAGTGTTCCTTCCCTTAACAGCCGAATCGACACTGCGAAGCGCATTGTCGACCACGATCCAAGGTCCGGCAAAATCAGATCGATGCATTTCACTTGGAAGTGCACATGGGATTCGTCGTATTCCGGGCCGCCGATTTCATCGAGGCCGATTTGTATACGGAGGAAACGACTTCGCTCGTCCAATGGCGACTGCGTGGTCCAAGCCGGGAGTCCTCTCCGCTCCTCGAGGACGAAGAGCGTGGACGATGCCGATCCCTTCGTCCTCGGGGGGATGGCCGTCGGCATCGGTGCCGCGATTTGCATTTACTAAAAGCTCGCCTCTGATACGCTAAACCGGAAGTGAATCGTCTTCACTGGATCTAGAGGTCAGTCCGCGCGACTTTGTTAACGAACGCAAGCAAGAGGTCTAGGTGATATACGCTTCTTTTCGTCTTGCGATTTAAAGAACAAAAAAAAAAGTAGCACTTTATTGGGGCCCAGATGTACATTCATCTATATCACGTCAATAAATCTGACAGCAAATGGAGTCCATGGGTTCATTCGATTAGCTTTTAAGTGCACGACACGCGAGAAATGTCCTTAGGGGCGGCCCCATCACCCCCCAAAGGGCGATCACGGCGCCCGACTTTCCACTAGACCCTCCGCTGTCCCCTATATTTTTCGTTTGTTAATTTTTAATACTCATGTTCGGCGAACCGAAAGCTAAGTGTTCATTCTGCAATGGTATTTAAGCCCCGCAATCGTTCCATGGACATTTCTTGCTCTTAGATTAATCGATGCTCGATTCGTTTAACTCGAGTCCAGCTTAGAACCCTCGTTCGAGGTGATTCCCACGAATCTCCTAGTCCCATTCACCCGCCAAAGTAATCCAGCGCGCTGATTAATCCCTTCGTGAAAGAGGGAGATGGACGTTAATTCGGTGGTACCGATCGGTTGTGGAGGAAAAGAGCTCGCGATATAGGATCTCAAGTCTTTAACCGTCCCCAGAATGTGCAATGCTAGAAGTTAGAGGTACCTTCCGGTTCGCGAGGGAAGCATCGGAGTCTCCGGAGTGTCGGGACATCGGCGATCGTCCTTTTCGACTCCCTTAAAACACGTTCGCCCTTTCAAGGTCCACTGCGTTCGTTGCGAAGGCTCGGCGGGCTCTTCCGTGGATCCTGCTTGGCTCGAGGGGGAGAAAGAAAGGGAGAGCGGAGGGGAAAGGTCGATGGGCACCTGTTGAGCCTCGAGTTTCACGATGGGAGGGGAGCCAGGGGGGGGGGAGAGTGAATTGCCGCGTCGGGGGGTTAGCGATACGACAAAGCAGCAAATATATTAAAGGGGGTTGAAGCGTCTAAAAAGGGGCAAAGATCTTTAACTTGTACAAAATGTTCGCATGTACATATTTATTATAAATCTGAATCGTCTGGCGGCCCCCTAGTTGCAGCTAGGAGGGCGCGATGCGTCGCGAGAATGAGAGAAAGAATGTTGTACGTGTAAAGTTGTGAGACTGTGGGGGAGAGAATGCGGCCGTGTGAACGAGGGAGGAAGAACGTTGGTGCGTTTCATTAAACACTTTATTGTTCGTTGTAATAAACTAGGAAGGTATGCATTATAAAAAGATTCTAAACGGTTACGTTTCTGTGTGCATATATACATATATAGGCCGGTATATATGTATGTATACATAGGCGAAGAGGGGAAACACACGATCTAAGGGGGTGTACTCGTAAGCTCGTGCCTGAGGGGAAGAAGCGAGGGTGGTAGAAGTGGCGATATGAAAATTATAATAATAAAAAAAAAATGAATGGAAAGAAATGGAAAAACAGACATTCGTCGACCCCGATCGATCGTACTCAGCACAGTACGAGGCACATTTGTATTATAACATTATATATATATACATATATATATATATATATATTGTATCACCTATGTTTTTGTATTTGGTAATCTAACGAGAAACGAAACAAAAAAGAAGAAGAGGAATAAGAAGAAGGATATCGAATTAACGAACAGAAGGTTAAATAGAAAGTATATTATATATTTGAGTAAATCTGCCGAGAATTGGTGTTATCCACGACTGGACGGGGGAACAATAATACTACTACTAATAGTAAATAATCGTCTTTTTATCGAGTAACGCGCGCGTGATTCTCTTTCGTTTCTCTTATTCTTTTCGGCGTTCCATTTCGGGTCGGGTGATGACTTCCAGGGGATTGCAAGCGCTCAGGAACAAACCGAGGGAGGGAATCAATTAGAGGGGAAGACAACGACTGTCCTGGATAAGGCTAACGCTCCTTTACTCATAACTTATTATGTACATCGTCTGAGAAAACCGGTACGTTCGTAATGAAAAAAAAAAGAATAAAGATAAGTATGTATCAATCGGTTTCGTTCATTTCCTCTCGCCCTTCCAAATCGTTCTGCGCTTCTCTTCCCCCTAGTGACTTCGTGTCGCTTCATTTTACCCAATTCTTTGCTATTCCCACGCTTAAAAACTCCTGTCAAAGATGTACAAAGCCTCAAAGCTGCGTCGTGTTGTGCTGAGCTCGAATTTTACAATTGTTACTACACTTCGCGAGGGTAAAATCGTTTTTTGAGGTTAACTTCCGGCGAGGTTCGTTCGAATTCCCTAAAAAGGCAGGGGTGGTCTGCTAGTTATACTTTGAAAGCATAGAAATTATGAAAGCATTAAGGTAATTCGAGGGTTGTAATTAAAAATCTTTTTGAGTGGACCTCGTTTTTTAATGATAGCTTTGCTTTGTTAATATAGTATTTTAGAAATGGGATAGAAAAGATTCTCGAAAATAAATTGCTATTCCGTTGATAGCTGTGAAGTGAACTCAGAGAACATGGCGAACGATGTAAGTACAATTACTGTAAATATTTAAAAGGATATAATAAAAACATGCTAAAGATTTACTATTCTGTATTGTAAAATTAGAAAAGTAATAAGAGACATATCATTTTTTTTAAATTGTACATTTTAAATAAAGTTTGTAACTTTAATAGTTCCAAGTATGCTTATGAGTAAAATAAAATGTACAATGGATCGAAGTATTACGATATCTCTTAATTTATGGTTCCCCAAGATGTCGGTTTCCTCAAGCCAGCATCAAAGAAGTTTTCAGATCCCCTGAAACTTCGTTTCTCCACCGAACGCATCTGTAACATACCTGGCAGTGTAAAAAAACGGATATTTCGATAATTCATAACCTACTTACATTTTAGGAATATCTTTGACAAACTGCAGCTCACTCGACTGCTTCGCAGCGTTCTCAAGTTTACATTTCTCCCTCCAAACCTTCGTGCTATTCAACAACGTAGAAAAGCTTCTACTTTTTAACATCTCCGGCCTCTTCACTTCTTCCAATTCATTCTTACTTAACCTATGCGAACGTTGAATCAAGTCTTTCCTTCTTCTCGTATATTCTTCATCCTGCTTCCTGCAATCACGATTTTTTTTAACTTTCCTCACCCATTATATTGCCAATCGAACATTATCCCGCATAAATTACCTAAAGGCCTTAATTAATGCGGAATCGTATTTGCACTTCCCTTTCGAGTGTGCGCTCGATTCCCTAGACGCGTTTTCTAGGGACTTCCTTTTTTTGTATTCTTCCAAGGCCTCCTGATTCCTCTCCCGTCGCCGCCTTCTCTCATTTTCTTCCATTTCCCGTTTCAGTTTCACCTGCATCTTCAGCTGCTCCTCGTCCATCGAACGTTTGCTCTCCCTTTCGAACTGCCATTTCCTAATCAACTCTTTCTTCTTGCTTTTACCCGAATCGGCGCTGCTGCTCGATCGCGTTGATTCAATTCGCGATGACCTTGTCTTGTTTGCGACTGCTTCCTTTACTGCATCAATTTCATTTTGGACATCTACTGGCTCGAGACTGTTTTCGGTATCCCTATGTGTTTCTTCCATGCTTCTAGTTTTTTCTAGGTCTCTCTGCAGACGCCACTCCTTCACCACTGATCTCTGCTTTTCACGCAGATCTTCGTAATGCTTGTACCATGCTTCGTGATTCACTATAGTCTCTGTCGACAGGTCCGGACACCTCTTTTGAACGGCAGCTACCAGCGCAGGGATATTCTCGCCTTTCTTCCGCATTTTCAGGAAAAGCAGGTGATCCTCCATGCTCCAGTTTTCCGTGTGCCCTGTATTTCACTCGCTTTTATTAATAAAAGACATCGGAATATTTTAGATTCGAGTGGCAATCAATTTTTCGTACCTGTTCGTGCGACCAGGTCGTGGAAATCTTGCACTTCCTTAAAATCCTGCTTCTCTTTCCTATTTTCGGTTCTATTCTGGCACAGCGACATTGCTCTTTTCTGAACACTTTCGTACTTTTGCAATTGCGGCTGAAATTCGCGTAATTCGGTGTCGAGCGCGAACTGCTCGTCCACCAAAGTCTGAATCGAGCAAGATTTCTTGAAATCCTGCATTTTTTGCGAAAGTTTGATCAATTTTAATTTGTACGTGTTTACATCTAAACATGAACGTAGGTAAATGTATTTTTTTTTTAAGTGAAGTGTTTTAAATATGTCTTGGTAACATTCGAGATAAATAGTTGTGTGTCTGTATTCACCCAAATTTTTCATCTCTTCAGGGTTGTTGACCATGTACTTGGCAGACTCCAGTTCAGAAGCGATGTCCTCCATATTTTTGTACAATGCGTTTACGAAACATTGCCTACGAAAAAAGAAATGGTATTTTATGCGTTAAGACTATTTTCAAGTGTTAGTTAATTAAGGGGTACCTTTTTGAGGATAGTTCCCTGTGCTCGTGTACGATATCTTGCAACAGATTCGCGTCTATCTTCATATTATTAATAGCAGCAGTTAGTCCTCTTTCGATAATGTCCTCCTGCTGCTTCAACTTCAGCAATGGCTTCACATAAAGGTCCCTTTTAACGGAACACCCTGTCCTCCTGTGTGCATCGTCCCTTTCCTCAACTTTATCCTCCGTTTTGCTGACCATCGGAGCGATGAATTATTTATGAATGGACCTTGGTAAAATGAGAAGATCGGTACCAGTAGCCTTCTTTGGGAAAAATGACATTTAGCGTCAGACTTGGCTCGATTTATGCCATCGATTGTATGCTATGGGTTTCCATAGCGATTTACCATTAATGCACTCTATTGCACCTGCCTCAATCAAACGAGAAAGTAGCGTGTAATGGAGTATGGGGTGGCCTTGGGGTTCATGTTTTCGGATATTCTGCCAAACACGCTGTTAATTGGACGATTGAAATGTTAACTGCATAAGGAATATGTGAATTGGGCGAGTTTTTGTTCTGGGACATTTGGTTGCATTGAAATTTTTAGTGTTTTCGTCGTACGAGTAATTGGGCTGTCTAAAATCTGTTTCCGTAGCGTGAGAACATATGTAAGATCGAGTATTTAATGATTTCTACATAGTATTCGATATTACCATTGCATTATAATTGCTGTTGAAAGTCAGGCAAAGTAGTACTTGAAAAATACAGCAGATGGTATGTGCTTTTTAAGACTGTAACCAACCATTGATGAAGCAAAGTGGATGTTTAGATACCTGCATTACCCATGTGCAATAAAACAGACGCAGCTAAGTATAGACGCAGACAAAAATTCCCACAAGATGTCGGCTGCATCCAATACCTTGCGAGTGGTTACATGGAAATGGTTATTAGCCAAATAGGCACGCAGCGCTCCCAGCGTACTGCAGAGTGGAGGCGCCTGGCGGTGGACCGTTTAGTTAACCTTCCCTTTCTATTCCCTAGCGAGGATACGAATGCTCTTGCGTTGCGCGATAGCATTTATACGGGGTGGACTGCGGACTAGATGCGTTAGTCTCTGTTTGGGACGCGACGCGTGAGCATGGGGTACGAGCGGAGCTCGCCAGGCGTGAACTGGTAACGAGACATCAGAACAGACCCGTCGCAAATCGACGCGCAAAAAGCTGCATGACACTCGCCGTGTGAGCAAAGGGACGGGACCTTCCGTGTCGGGCTGCTCCCCTGGACGTGTCTCGATTCGAAAGAAGCTGTTCGCTCGCGAATGTACGGTTGAATCGATCGTGTGACACGACAGTCGAACGCTGCATGCACTCCGTTCGATGCGAAGGGGGGAGGGCGGTTTCATGCGGCACAGATCGACACGATTTCGCGAATTAAATCGTCCGTCGATGTGAGACTCGCCGCGTGTGCCTGTCAGGGATAAGTGAAGAAGGATTCCTGGAGCGGACTACTGGACTGAAAAAGGGGTGAGTGGCTGCGTATAGATACACATCTCAATGGATATTGCCTGTTTTTGCCGCGTTTTTCACTGCGCGTTTTGAAACTACTGCGAGCGTCGATCGTTCGGCTCGCCTCACTGGCGAAGTCGATATTCAAATTAAAAAATTTCATTGTTTAATTAAACCAATGTTTGTCACTTGGTAGAGTTTCTTTTTGGTAATCCTGTGATATTTAAAAATTTGAATTGTTTCACAAAAGACAGCTCGACTGACGTAGATTACCGTTTTGGTAAACAATTAAACTGACTCTATTGAGTCAGAGACAATTAACTCGGTGATATGGTTTGACGTCGATTAACGCGAAGAAGATAAGCTTATGATAATGACTTAATACTTCGGGACCTAATGAGTGTCGAGAAATGAAACAGTCTTTTCCAAAATTTCTATTAGCTTAACCGAGTAAATGGTCCCTCGTTAATTACTGGCCACGAAGCCATTAGTGGCCGTTTGTGTTTTCAGGTAATAAGGGATGAATAGTTTACCTTCCCTTTCTCCTTTCATTTTTAAATTGCTAATAAATTTTTGTCAACTATTTGGAAGTCCATTGTAATTCTTAGCTACCTTCTTTTTCGAGTGGCAGCCGAAAGCAAAATTCTGTCACAACTCATCCAATTGATGGTTTGAAATTGTGTTGATATTAGTAATGTCAATACATATTCCTCAATTGTTCTATCTTATCAGTCGATATCTAAATTTTTCATAGGCGACACAAAGCATGCTATCTTCTGCGTATAACTCATTTCTAAGTGCAATTATAAGAAACTATAATCCCACTGATAATCCCTTCCAGGCTTATGCATCACTGAAATCAGTTAACAGCCATGTGTCACATTTCTGAATAATGGCTTATTCATCCTCTAAGTTATTGAGCAAACAACCAATCCGTCGTTGAGGAATTTCAATTATTCTCGAGGAATGTTGTAGTTTAGCAAAAAGCAACTGTGCCTCATCTAACCAGGGGCCAGAACTTTCCCCACCCTATACAAATATTCTTGCTGGTATTGTTTAAGCGTAGTTACTTGCCTACTAGTTTTCTTAACCGCCTCATTTGCATTCCCGGAACCTGTGTATCAAGACATAATATGCAAATGCCCCCTCTCCGCCTCTCTCTCTATCCATCTCCGTGACTATCTACCCATCTGGCGCCTCCTTTCTTCTTATTATCGCTATTTATTATAATTCCCACTCTCCGTTTCCATTAATCTCTTCCGCTTTCTCTATTGTCGGCCGGCAATCCGACGAGAAAATTCTCAGTTATTATGTTATTGTTCGTCAGTATCCTTCTTATCAGCAGATCCCGAATAAATCACCTCTATTATCCTCTAGCACCCTTATAAAAAGTAGCTCGATCTTTCATTCGCACGATACTCATCAGTACCCATGTTTTTGAATTTTCGCGACAACTATCATTCTCAGAATTGCAATGCCGCTCCAGAGAGGAGTTCCTCCATTTCCCTGAAAATTGCCACAAAAATTACAAGCACCATCCCCCAGATATCAGACAGACCCCAAGCGCACCAGATTCTAGCAAAAATTGTGGACAAATCGTTAGCCGAGTGCGGTAACCGGCCGTTCCAATACGGGAGGGCGAGCGTTCCGCGCGCGCGAGGATGCCCAGCTTTCGAAATCGCGGATTATCGCAAAAGTGCATCGGCCAAAGTGTATCTGAGCGCATCGAACGTATCCGTTGAGTATCTAGCCGCCGGTTTCGCGTTTCCAGGCACGCTCGAATCTCGCCGCGATCGCGCGATGCCTCCTCCTCCTTTGTCTTTGTCCCGTCTAATCTTGATCGTCCTCGCGCCGGCGCGGAGTAACTTTGCATTGGCAATTCAATCGTTCCTGGATTATCAGCGCCGATGGATCGACGCGCGTGGGCCTCGCAAGCAATCGGGCACGTACAGTAGTGGTCGAAGGAGAGTTCAAAATAATATACCACTAATACTAGCCTTTCCCGATCGCTCCTTGATCCTTCGCGACGCAAAAGGGACCTATTCCAATGGGAGGTCGAGGCGGCGCTGCGTGAAATATCAAATTTCAACGTGGATCTAAATCTACGGGAAGGGGAAGGTTTGTCGCGTGGAGCGCGAAGGACGGGTGTCGCGGAGCAGCGCGCTAACGTCCCAGGGAGCACGCTCCGGTTAAAAGTGAATGGAGAACCAGCTCATTCACAAGATTTTCTCTCGGGGAGCTGGCCGACCGGACGCCGTGCACGCGCGCACCTGGACGGATTGGTGCGCACGCACGCGCGGCTGCGCAACCGCGACAAATCGGCACGGGACGAGCGGGCGCTCGCGCGCGCGCGCGCGCGAGGGTACGTGGCCACTTTGGAAATTCCTCGCGTGCCGGAGCCGTCTGGCCCTCTGCTCCCCTCGCGGCGACTATTTTCGGCGCGACTCTGTTGCCGCCGCTGTTATTTGTCAGAGGAGGATTCTTTCCCCCTTTTTACTTTATTCTTCGAGGGCAGAGGAAGCCTCGGGATCGAGATTTCTACGTGGGACGTTGGCGGGTCAGGAATTTCAGTTCGGGGTCGTTTCGAGGGGACTAAAGGGAAGGGGATGCTGGGACGCAATTGTTGCGGGGGATATTTAATGCTATCAAAGGTTATCTCTTGTCATATGGAATGGTAGTTGTTTCCTTTGAAATTAGCGTTAAGAATTCTTTGAAGTGTTGACACCGGAGAGGTATGATAGCTTAAGCTGGGTAGAAAGGAGTTCGACAGCTTTAAATCGCTGATAAAAATTGAGGCGAAATGTTAAAATATTCAAACACAAGATAAGCGCGCGCGTACGGCGAAGTGGATGATTGATCGGCTGCGAGTCGTAAACAAATATAAATTTAGAAGTTACCCGAAAGGAATTCGCGCGTTATTAATATGCGCGCGACATTATTTTTGCGGTGACGGGACTACTGGAAACTTTACGGCTATAAATAATTCAAGATATCTACGATAAGTATTAAGGAATGAATGAAGTAAAAGTCACTCGTATCTGGATCAACTACCCAGCGCTGTAATCTACCATTTTCTCACGTACAGTAGTCGCGGATATTCAGGAAACAGTGCAGCGTCTTTTATTCGCGAGAAACACCGAAAAAAATGAATTCTAGAATCGCAGTGTTCCGAGAAAAACAATCCAAGCCATGTAGAAACCCGCGCAAACCTGAAATCAGACACTTAATCGAATTAAGCGCCATTCCCAGACGTGTTTGCGGCTTCGTACCACTAACAGAGCCATTAAGATTGAAATTACGATTCGAAACGTCCGACCGCGGAGGCTTGTCGTGTTCCTCCCGCCCTCCCTTCCCCTGGTCGCCTTGAATTTACGCGGTTCTCTCAATGAAAATAGAGTCTCCGAGTTACCGACTCAATCGATAAGGATCTGCCTGCCCGGTTGTTAAGAATAAGGACAACTTTGCATAATCCGATGCACGTGATCGTGCTCGGGAATTCGCGTTCCGCCGTTTAGCGCACCTACACGCATGCGCACGCGCCGGCGCATGCGCGGACGCGCGGTCACCGCTGAGCTTCACGATGTTCGGAAGCCACTGACGATTGCTCGACGGAAACAGTCCGTTCCTAATGGAAAAGAGCTTGACAATTGAAAACATGGACAGGGAAGAGTGTAGTGTTCCCAAACCTACTGAATTCCATCCTATTTTCACTTTAAATTCGAGTCTCATGCCCACGCAGAGGTTATCTTTCGCGGTACCCTGACCACCTGCCATCCACAAAAAGAGTCTCAAAGGCTCGCAAGCGCCGCTTTAGCGCACGAACCGAGGCGGATAAGGCAGCACTCACACAACCCCAATTAATTTTCCTCTCGATGGGAAACACTGTGCCCGCCCTGTGACAAACGAGGCCACAAATGTTCCGGGCGTTATCACTGTCGCTCGATGCAGACCGTAGATATCTCGCGTTCTCGCTTATGGCATTATAATGCTGGCATTTCGAGCGCACCCATGGGCCGGCATGTGTGCGTGCGGCCCGGCGCATTTGCATTCGCGGCGCATGCCAGCGACGTACGGTCGAAACAGGTTCATTTTCTCTGTTCGTCTCGAATGAATGAAATCGTTAAGCGTTACGACACACAACGAGGGGTAGGAGGCTTTATTGGGCCCTGTATCCGTGCTCGGGCATAATTATATGCGTGCCTCTCCTCTTCGGGGCTCTCCCCCTCGGCCAGCCTAGGTGGGAGCGGGTTTTATAGATAAGCCGCACGAAGTATCGAATTTCTTGGGAAATCGCGAGTACCGGCCACTCGTTCCTCGTGCATAAATCCACGGTATTATCGCGAATTCCGAGGGGAGGGGACTTTAATGCGACAACGGTGCAAGGGGAGGCATGGGTTGATAAGTGGGAGATCGTTGCAGCTGGAGGGTTGGTGCTTTCAAACGAATCCGCGAAATGGGGGATACTGCTATTTTCGACTTCTCGCAGAGTGCGGATGAAAGGGATGGGGTTGTTCTGCGTTTGATGCAGGTGGTCTCACATTGTCATGCAGCGGGATCGATTTCCATTAAACGCGCAGGATACTCGATCGTGTCTTCGCGGGACTTGTTCCTTTTTTCGTTTTTGAGACTTTCGTGACTACTTAGGGAGCCTTCCTGCCCGAGGGGTATCGCGATTTGTCCCCTCGATTTTCTTGCACCTCCCCTCACTCTCCGTTTCAATTGCTATCCGCGCCACACGCTCCAGCTGCTCTTTCGCCCTCTTCCTCGCGTGTACATCGCACTGTACCGTTACAACGAGCAAAGCGCGCCTTTAAAGTACGCTCACGTAGGTAAACTTACGAACTGGCTTTCATAAGGAGGACCCTGGACGATCTATAGACGCACCTTTTGATATTCACGTCCCTTTCGCGGCGTTCAATGGAATAATAAAAACCCTCCGGGCTCGAACCCTTCCCCCCGCTTCCGCGTCTAGGAACTTGCCCGCGCGATGACCGGGGAAAAATGACCTTAAGCCGCGCTCCCACGGGTGAAAAGTGTAGCACAAAGAAACACACCAGATTCAGTTCTTATATATAAAATCTGTTCCCGCGATGCTTGAGTCTCAAGAAAATTAATTTTGATGACCCCCCCCCCCCACATATACGTGCACACGATTACGAGTCGCAGATGGGAACAGCAAGAGTACCAACGTGAACGTCCCCTTAATCAGTTTATGGATCCGATAACAACATAAATTGCCGCGATTATTAATAAAACGATGACTTAGCGTGTGCAAATACGAGGGACGAGTTTAGCAGACGTGTATCGCGCGTGTCTGATGCGCTTGCAAGCGAGACGCGCAATTAATGGTCATTTGCTTCTTTACAGCCCATTAAATGCCAGCTGCGACTTTTTCCTACCGTCACGGATCCCTCGGCCAGAGTATCAGTGTAATTAGCGCCGGCTACACGTTTGCACAGTTTCCACACTCGACACGTTGTAACAATCAGGCCTCCCCGTCGAAAGTAACACTCGCGAAAGTGGAAATTGAGTTATCCGCGGATCAGAAGCGAATTCTAGCGGCGTTTCCATCGCGCCCGTCCATAATTCAATCGTGGGAATTGAAAATTAGAAGCGGCCACCTCGTAAACAGCGGACTGCACGTGGTCGATACGTTTCCTCGCGTCCCACGTCGCGCATACACGCGTCTTTGCGTGCCTCTGGCGAACGTGCGCGTATTACATCAATAACTCTGCTCGATTTCGTTCTGACCGCGTTCCATTCCAGTCCCCGCTTGGAAACTGGAGATCGGGGAGGGGGGAAATGGCCCCGCAATAGAGGCGGCGGATTAAACATTCGCGAAGGAATGCGTGAAAAGCGAGGTTAGTCACAGCTTGGACCGGTTTTTTTAGTTCCTTCGGCTGTTGCTTGCGCGGGGAAGTCGGCCATTGTCTGTCCCCAGAGATTCGAGGCTCGTGGAACTGGTAACGAGGGTAATTGGGAATGAATGGGTGAACGCGGCGAGTGGAGGGCAAGGTGAAGAGATTAATTAGCACCTTGCCGCTTTGATCGCTGCTCCTCCAGCAGGCTGGATTCCAAAGTTTTTTTTCCTAGCTGTGGCCATTTCGCACTTTGCGCGGGCTCGTTGAATTGTAATTTACAGAAAGGATTGAAGCAGTATTGCGACACACGCGCTCCTTTTCACTCGCTATCCATGGAAAATCCAAGTCCATCAATCATTCGCGGCTCATTCAGAAATGCCGCCTCGAGAGCCATGTATAATCGGGTTATCGCGCTCTTGCCCGCTGAAACGAGGCCGATAAGGCCCCGCGGACCAAAAGCGTGCGCGATTTACGTCGCCTAGCGCGCGGGTCGCCAAATAAAGACCGAAGGAAATATGCCGCAAATGCGAACTATCGGCATCTTAATGGGGCGAGATCGGCGACACCAGGCTCGGTA
Organism: Andrena camellia; assembly: GCA_029448645.1. Lineage (NCBI taxonomy): Eukaryota > Metazoa > Arthropoda > Insecta > Hymenoptera > Andrenidae > Andrena > Andrena camellia. Next base: position 26,013,076 of record CM055678.1, on the reverse strand, counting down.
CTTGCTCGTTAAAATGCCGACAGTTTGCATTAGCCGGCCGCTTCGCGAAAAAATACCACCGTGTAATTCATCGGGGCGGGTTTAATCGCGTCGAGTGGCCGTCTTAAACCAGCTTTCTCACAAGAGACACACAAACAAAGCCGACTTTGCTCTCTATTTTACTCGAAGCAAGATTATCTACATTTTCACAAAAGGTAGTCAGGTTTGCTTTACCGCTTTGAAGATTTAACGAACGATTCTGATTCTTCAGAACAAAATAAAGCGAAACTGTGGAACGGAGTTTTTTTCTAGGAGCCTTCGTTTTTTAGATAGACAGGTTTAAAAATTCGGTAGGCTTGCGCGCTCGCCACGGTGGCGCCACCACGCGAACTGTAACTAACTTCACGCTGTTGGCTCATCTTTGAGTGCAATTTTCTCGCAAACGAAGCTTCGTAGGGAAATTATTCTTCTCACAGTTTCGATTTATTTTTGAGTGAAGAATCATTTTATCCGCTGAAATTATGATTTTTTTTTATATTTAAGGCTGTGTCATATATGAGTTAAGATTTAGAATTCCTAAGTCTGGGATTTATGATTATTAGACGATGTTGTAGGATTAAAAGAGAAACTCTGTCGCTTCATAGTTTATTCTAAATCAATTTTCACTTTCTACAGACGCCTAGCGCTACTTTATAGACGATAAACATGTTTTGCACACGTCGGAGCGTCAACCGCGAGTATCCGCGGCGCGTAATCGGTTGCTTCGACGTGTGGAAGTCTTCGCGGACGTTTTATGGATCGTAAAACGGCCTCTCGAAAACTCCTATAAAAGACTGCGTGAGTAAATCGCGCGGAGTTGCAAAATTCAATCGAACCCCTATCCGCGGACATCGAGGCAGGAAGTACTGTGAAACAAAACACGCTCGTTTGCGTACACCTACCCGTTTACATGCCGCGCAACACTTTCACGAACGTAGATCCCAATCGCGCCGTAATTTCTCGGGTCGTGCGCATCGCCGTGATTTTTCAACCTCGACACCTTCCTACTAAACAAATCGATTTATTCCACTTGGATTTTCCTTTTTCCTTCATTCACGCGCAACAGAAGGGCACTAGCTTTTCATTCAGAGGCGATTTACAATTATTGGCGAGCTTTGGAAGGACAGTTTGATAAAAATAGAGACTCTCTGTGGCATCTTGGAGGAAACGGAGCAAGGCAGAGTTGCACTTTGCCATTTACGATCGAGACACCTGTACCACGCACACAGTGGGCATTATACCGGGCAAGAAACTTAGACGGCACCGGTGTAAACGAGGAGTAAATCATGCGCGTTGCATCCTCTGGAAACACGAGACGGTGACATTTTACAGTCACCTTTTGTGAATCGTAAGCCAGGAACGGCGATGTCGGCGCGCGAACCTTCGACCTCCCCTTTACGATTTCCTCCAATTGTCCCGTTGCGTTTCCTTCTCCTTCGCGGCCTCTTCCCTTGCCCCGTTGTGGCCATCACCTTTCTGCCAGCGAATAGTGCGGGGGATGTCTTCTCTTCAATTTGCAAATTGGGCCATAAAACTTTTAAACCACACTGAAACTGAAAGAACTACTAGAAGCTGCTAGCAAGGATTCCCCTTTCACAGAGAAATGAGAACTGCGAAAGCAATCGACTTCCAATGATCGTGTCCCACCCATCTCAGCTGGACCACCCAGTTGCAAAGGGGCAAACTGGTGTGCTCACTCCACTAGGAATCATTGCTGGTTTACGAGAGCAATGTAGATTTATAAGGGTTGCCAGGGGGGTAGGAAACAACGGACACGATAGGGCACGGTTTCGGTTACATTATGGGACCAGGCAACGTCCCATAGGGTGGTTTAACCGGTGTGGTAACTAGGGGAGGTACTGCCGGACGATCGACGTTACGAGCCGTGGCCATTGTCAAGCAAATCCCCCAAAATTTTATTGCTAGTCAGCATTCACAGCCCCAAGGTTCGTTGAATTTTAATTGATAATGGCGGTTGGGGGATGAACGGGTGTACTGGGACTTTTTCACCGTCCCAGTTAATGTACGTTACAAATCTTGGACAGAATAAGCCTGAGGATATTACTTAACCGAAACAGGATGAATAGTAGAATGTCATTCGTCGATATTTATGAAGTATCGTCTGTTTAAATGAGATCGTTTGATGATGTTCTCAGGTAATCCAGATCCAAGATGTCGGTGCTGCTGGAAGCAAGGTCTTATAGGCCTTTCAAGTCCTCGGAGGAGTACCTTGTGGCGATGAAAGAGGACCTGGCAGAATGGTTGAACGCTCTCTATCCAGAGCTGAGAATCAACGTTGACAATTTTATGGACAGGCTGGACACCGGCGTCGCTCTTTGCAAAGTAAGTGGCTGTAGAACGATTCACATGTTCCCAGAACCGTAAACTAGCCCTTTAGCGGCGCCATCTGGCGTTAAAATAGTGCGCCACTGCAGCTTCACGTTCCATGAAGCTTTTTATTTTCAATTGTTTGGGGGTTTAAGTGCTCGTAGTTGCTTCAAATTAGCTACAAGCAGGTTGAAGTTTGACAGATATTCCTCTCCATTCCTATTTCGCTTGTTTCGAGTGTCAGTAATGGTAGCTACTAGGTTATGGTGGCGTTTTAGTTCCTTCGGAATAAATTCTAGGTTGAAGTTTCCTCGAGACACAGTTAAATTGATAATCGCAGAAAGTAACTAGTTATTTGGACGAAGTTCTCGGAAATTTATTCAAAATTCTACGCGTGAGTAGTAGTCAAAGCAGACGCACACATCGGAGCGTTAAATAGAAACGCGTAAAAGCATGGAGCACGTACTTTGGCCGCGGGTCGTGAAACGGAGGAAGGAGGATGCGTGTGACGTCCACCGGAAGCTCTCGCCTCGACGCCAGCTGAATTACGAATTAACTTAACTCGACTGCGTGTAGGAAACAGCTCAGCGCGAGGATAGAAACGAAAGAAAGCACGAGAAAGACGTTAGAAAGTCCGCCATCTTTCTTCTTCTCAGAGTACTAATTATTTTGGCGCGCAATTTGAACTGCAAATGCGAAAAGGGAGCTTAAATTCAAATAGATGTTAAGTAAAATGGGGAAAATTAATTAATTGGAACACGATCATTCTTTTAATTAAATAAGGCAGATCGCGCAACGATCGATGCCTCAGTTCAGAGTAGTAACGAGGCAAAAGGCACTTAATTCTAATTTTATTAAGACGTGAAACACCAAAAAAGTTGTTAACAGACACAACAAGCGATATGGCAGCTCGAGCCGGACAGAGCGGCCGTGTAATTCGGTTTTTCGAAGCGGACAATCCGGTTAAATTAATTCCCCGTCGGAAATTATCGATGCCCGTATCACGCAAACAAGTTCTCTGTGTGGCCGTGCGCGCGTGTGTGAGCGCCTAACCAACAGCGGGACTTGAGAATGTCGTTGCAAAAATAAATGGACAAAGTGGACGCGGTCATTAGCGCGTTAATGATTTTCGCTGCGTGGGATAGGTAACGAAAATGGCGCCCCCTCCAGGCAAGTGGAATGGCGATTGTTGTTAACGGCGCACCGGGAGCGATTATTGCGATACCTGCTAGGCGGAACAGTGAATAAAGTAGACGAGTGTTATGTAGAAAGTCCTCGAATCAGAGTTCGCGATAAATTTCGTGGAATTTACTGGCCAGATAGACAGGGGGATTTGCATCGGGTGAAAATAACTGCCGTCGTATCTGTAATGGCGTGCCGTTGAACGGCGGCATAAGTTCGCTTGTTTTATAGTTCGGCGTGTGGTGTACGTTGAAGTCGAAGTAGGACTAGTTTAACGATACACAGACTTACTGGTCAGCCGACACCCCCCAGGGCTTGGGCCATGCTACGTGGGTGATTATTCCCCAGGAGCATGTCTCCATGACGGGCATCACCGAACCCGGGGTACCCCGGCTGGCACGCTAGCGCTGAGATCGCGTAAAAGGAACACGTGTTGGCTTCAATAGACCAACTGATATTTGGCATCAGTATCCCCAAACATTGCCCGATCCAGTCATCTTACCAAGACTTCAGTTCACCCGACTACCCACTTCAAACTATATCCTCAACACCTAATCGCCTCAAGCAATAGACTCCGCTAGCTACTAATCAAAGTAGACACTCCAAGCGTCCAACCGAGATCCTGCGTCGCAAATTTTAAACATTGCCCAATCCAAGCAGACATCCCACCAATATTCCAATTCACCCAGCCAGCCTACTGTGGGCGAAATCCTCGACGGCTAATTAGCACGAGCAATGGACCAGCAGGCGGCCGTCTAATCGGAGCAGACAATCAAAGTGTCCGACCGGTGTTCAAACATGATCCCAGGCCCCCGGGACTGTCAAACTGAATTCTGAAACCCGAACCATCGGCTCTGGACCGGTGTGACGAAAGAGCGCGCGCGTAGCCGGGCCTGTATCTCGCGTGCACGATCGTCTGTGCCATTCAACGGCGGCGATAGAGTAGTCTCGCGTGTCGGATTGGCTGTCGCCAGAGCAAACGGAGCAACGGGTAGCCGCTCGGACTTTCACTGATCTACGAGCAACTCGATTCCCCGCGACCGTCGGAGCCGCGCCGCCGTAAAATCGGTCCCCGGTGTCTGCGCATCGGGCCCCCATCCATCGCCATAGGCGGACACGGACATTGCTTAATGGGAACTTTTGCGCGGACACCTCTGCGGACATGGGACGGACTCGTTCCCTGAGTCGGGGTGGGACATGTGGTTGGGATCTCTAGGAATGTGACAGAGTTGGGCATTAACTAAATAAAAAATTATTTAAATAGCGGATCAAATAAAAGTTCATTTTTTTTATATGCGACACATGACGAATAATTTTTTGTAACCTTTATTCGTTATTCGACATTTACTTAAATAAAAATTTTGCCTATTTCTGGAATGCGAGTAATAAGTGAAAATCGAAGGATAATGGCTACTGGTATTTAAGATATTTGAATTTGATTTTAAATGAAAAATAGATGTTCCAAATATTCGTCATAATTCCGCAGAGCAATCTCATAAGAATACCTCTATTCACCACTTGGCAGAACCCTCTCTGGAATTCTTTTCTAACATTTCTAGCGCCGTTTCGAGTAATTTCGAGTACCACTGCACCGCGGTGTTCAGCGCCATCTTGGTCGCCCGACTCGAGTGCCATCTTCGGTGCCATTTCGAGTACCATTTTCAGCGGCGCATCACCCGGCTCGCTCCCACGAGTATCCCCCGTCCACGCGGCGCAAGAGCCCGCGGATATCTGCGCTCGTTATTAGCGTCTGCGCGCCGTCGTTATAAATTCACGCCAGAGAAACATTCGGAGTAGGCAGGACGATAAAAGCGAAACTGGTCGGCGGCAGGAGGGAGGGGAAAATCGAGCTGGTACATCGACTACGCGCCCCCCATTGCACCAGCAAAAGGATTACGGGGCTCTCCCACAAACGGATCCCCCTCGTCGGCCCCGGTGTGCCGTGGAATTTCCAATCCCGGGGCCTGTTCGCGAGCCACCTTTTGCGACCGCGTCGACTTTACGAGCCGTGACGAGAGCCAGTGCGGCGTGGAAGGGCGCGGTGCACGTAATAAGGTACGAGCCGTGACGCGATAAGGACCCCCGTTGCTCTCGATACGAGCCCCCCTCGGCTGGCTGACACGTTTTTTCCTCGGCTGAATAAGGACGAGCCACCGGACACCTTCGGACACCATTCCACGCTTTCCTTTATCACGCTGTCGCGATGCAAACACTCGGCGAGCGCGTATCAAGCCATAGCGGAATTGAAAAGTGGAGTTCGCTGGGCGATGACTTGGTCTCCTGCACTTATCTTCGTTTTTGTAGGTGGTAGGTTTTTGGGATAGTAAACTCACAATTAGCCTGATTTCTAAATAATCATAGCTAGAAATGGTCCCGCCTCTCCCACTAATTGTAAGTCCATCGAGGCTTCGGGTGACCTTTGGCTTTCTCATGATCGTAGTATCATTTTTTTTTTATTGCTCGTTTGTAGATAATGAACTCTTCTGCGGTCGTGTCGAAATTTCACCATACCCAAGCGACCTATCCGCGTAGGTGTCGGGGAGAACTGTCGCCCGATTCGTTTCCATAGCTCGCCGATGAATTGGCGAGTGGAAGACGGATTATAAATCAGGTGATTTTTATCGACTGTTCAAAGATTGACCGGCGGTGTATATCAATCGGTATCGCGCGCGCGATCTTGAGGCGAAAGGGGCTTAGGAACGCCGTGGAACGGCCTTTCCTGTCGGAAATGACAAATACCAGGCGCCTCGATGCGGGCCTTATATGGGGATCGATCTTCGACCGTGTCAACTAAACGCTTTTAGGCATTCCAGACTATCGTTCTGTGTGGTAGAATAGAAATACTTCGGCCGTGTGCTGGTTGTTCGAATAATATGCGTCGCTACGATCCGTAATAGGACATTTTCTTTATTTCTGATGGGAGAGGATTGAATTTTGAGGATGTAAAGAGGCTGTGGAACAGGGGATGCCCGTTTTCACCCGCAAATTGGATGGAATTTGCTCAGACGGAGTCATGAATTGGTGATTAGATTTTTTTCGAGTCTTACGCATCCGTGCATGGAGGGGGTTTCGTGGAATTCCAGCGATCCAGAACGGACGAAGTCGGCCCAGCACGGTGGATTAATTAAGCACAATTGTCGACATCTGCTTTCCTTGTCCCTTCTCGCGGTGAATTAGAATTTACGGCGGCTCCATCGAGGCCTCGACTTGCCTAACGTCTGTCCCCCTTTTTCTGCTTCCAAGAATCGCTTTCCTGTACGACGATTATTCTTTTTTCTTGCCAATTAACCGTGGAGGAAACTCGATTGGCCATAATTGGGACTAAATATCCGTTGCCCTTCCTTAATAGGGAAAAGAAAGGGACTAGAGGAATGAAAATGCTGGCCATTCAGTACTCCAACGCATTTGGGGCCCATTGTCTCAATTCCATGACTGTCTCTCGTTAGAAATTAATTATACTTTTTATTAATCCATCTTATAGCCCGCCGTAATGGACCTTTTAGACTTAGACAAGTTTGTCCCAGGAAAAGAAAACAGAAACAAATGAATAGAACTATGTTTAAACGTTCCACAGTCGAAGACCAGCCGGCCTCGAAAACGTTTCCGGTTGCTCGACTTCCTTCCTCCAGCCCGTTTCCTCCCCGTCCAAGTTCCTTTGCAGAGCTTCAATGGACACGCCTGGCGGGGACGATTTGTTAGTTCGTCTAGACCAGGGATAAAGAGAAGTTTTTAAAAATAAATCCGGGTGCGTCCTTCCATCCGGCCTTTTTCGTGGTCCTAGTCTAAATATACCGATCTTCCCCGAAATTCGGGTGCTGCGCGATGCAGGGATGTGATAGAAAAACAACAGACGGAAATAGATCGCGGGGGTTGGGTTTGGCGCCAGCAGAGTTGTCGAGGATTTTTGGGGATTTACATATTTTTTATGGGAGTTTTAAGTTTTGTTTTCAAAGGGCTACTGGGTGGTCTGTAGGGGTTGAAATGTCTGTGTTTGAAATGATAAAATCGTCGATGTCGTAGAGACCAGTTGCCTTCACTAGTAATACACTGGACTTATTTTACACGCGAATCTCGACGATGGGATCTACGAAGAGGAATTTTAATTAATACTGGGAGCGATTTACTTCGAGACATATTGCCGCGTTTGATCTTTCAGTCCTTGTTTATTATCAATCTTCGTTATGCTTCGATAATTAAGATTAATCACCGCGATCAACGGCGAACATATTGGCGTGCGACTTTTTGCGTACGCTCGGCCCTCGGTTTAACGTAATAATATGGTAGTGGAACCGATACCGAATCTATCAGCTCTACTAAATAGGTTTTTTGATGCTGCATTTATTTTCTCTTATCTGTTTTTAATGTGGCTTAAGTAGCCGGCGAATTACTGGCGGTTTCTGTCGTTTCGGGAAAGAGTTGTCGCTTTTCTAACTTTCCCCGCCTTCGAAATGTCTCGGCTTTTTGGCTTGAGGAATTTTCTGGCTCTCAGTTTTCAATTTTCCTTATTTCCCAGCACTCAATGCCCATGAGTTCCAATTTTCCATTCCCTCAGTTTTCTTTTCATAAGTTTCCAATTTTCCAAATTTCCATTTTCCCAATTTTCCAGATTTTCATTTTCCCAAATTTCCACATTTCTAAATTTTCATTTCCCCAAGTTTTCGATTTCCCACGTTTCCAATCTTCCAGATTTTCATTTTCCAAAGTTTCCAATTTCCCGAGTTTCCCAAGTTTCCCAAGTTTCCATTTCCCAATTTTTGAAATTTCCAATTTCCCCATGATTCCAATTCCCTAAATTTCCGATTTCCTAAGTTCACTAATTCCCCAAGTCTCCAAGTTTTCTTATTTCCCTCATTTCCCAAGTTTCCTAAACTTTTCATTGATGGACCCTTTCACTACCCAAAATCAGCAAACGCAATCACAGTGCAATCCTTCGTTACCTGTAGATTAAACTAACACCATCGGTCTCACGGAGCGCCGATTGTCACCAAAACGGCGACAAACGTTGCGTCACGGTCCTTTGTAACGCTTTTGAATCATTGAAACGAGACGAGGGACTAGCTTCAAACAGCCGACGAGACGGATTAGCCGATGAAAGTGCACTTCGTTCACCGTAAAAGTGCTCGTTGCAGTTGCATGAAAGCGAAACGAGGTACACTTGCCTACATGAATTTCGCGCAAATACAACTCTTCCATGCAAATTCACACGCTTATTACCCCTCGTCATAAAACTCCAATTTCGCCACAATTCAAAATTAAGGGCCATAAGACTGTTCTAATTTCCCTTCAAAAGAAACCACATATCTTCCATTTTCATTAAACTGGCGATCGAACACAGATCCCCATTCCCCTCGTAAATATCCATTCGCCTCAATATTACTTTCCCCGTGATATATCGCCGCGTTTATCCATACGAAGTCTGTTTTCCCACCGTATCGGCTGTCACAGTAATCGACATCGGCTGGCTATTAAGTAATTGAGAACACAATTGCTGGACAAAGTAATCCGTGCCGTAATTAATGACTAACTCGTTGGAGATACGGCTTATAACTTAGTCCTGGCTGGATCGGCGTGTCGAGATAACGGAGCAAGGAAACCGTAACAGGCCGTAGAAAATGCAATAATTGCTCGCCGATAAATGTACCTTTACATCGAACAATCGCAGTTAAACTGAAATCGCTGTTAATTGCAATTATTTAAAGAAGTACAAGGCTACGCGCTCCTCTATCACTTCAGAGGAAGGCAGGCCACGGAAGAAAGGAGAAATTTTTATCAAGACAAGAGGAGCATGGTACAAGGTGAAACCAGCAGACCGAACGTTTTCTATTCACACGGGACCAGGATTTTCCATGGGATTCCGAGAAACTCCGCTTTTCCGACTCTCCCTTTCCCACCGGGCAACAGACCCCCCCCTCCCTCGCCATTGTGCCGTCGGTAATTGCGCGCGCACCTCGCGCGCCTCGTTTGTCGTACGGCGAGAAAAACGGGATAGGTTCTCCCCGCGGCGTCTTATGCATATCATACCTCCGCTGGCATTCTTCCGTGGCACGTTCTTGGTGTTCGACACCGTCACGCGCCTCACGCGTGCAATGCTTCAAACGGGAATCACTGCGCTGTCGTGAAACGAAGATGACTCAGAATTGCTTCTGCCACGCATGCCAGCTCGTTGCTGGTGCTGCAGAGGTGAAGACTGATTGTTCTTGGTTGGGACAGGTACACTGGAAAATTCATCACCGACGAATAGCTAACAGTGTACACTCTGAAATTAGAGCTGTAATTATTCGAATAATTCGAATAAATTGAATAAGTCGAATGATTTCGTATAATTTCTTCAAATATTTGAATATTCGAATTCTCCTGATTATTTAAATATTTGAATATTCGAATTCTCCTGATTATTCAAATATTCGAATTCTCCTGATTATTCCAATATTCGAATACTCGAATCTAAAATTCGAATTCTCTGGTACTCGAATATTCGAATCTAAAATTCGAATTCTCTGGTACTCGAATATTCGAATCTAAAATTCGAATTCTCTGGTATTCGAATATTCGAATTCTCCTGATTATTTAAATATTCGAATTCTCCTGATTATTCAAATATTCGAATATTCGAATCTCAAATTCGAATTCTCTGGTATTCGAATATTCGAATTCTCCTGATTATTCAAATAAATATTCGAATTCTCCTGATTATTCGAATATTCGAATTCTCCTGATTATTTAAATATTCGAATTCTCCTGATTATTCAAATATTCGAATATTCGAATCTCAAATTCGAATTCTCTGGTATTCGAATATTCGAATTCTCCTGATTATTCAAATATTCGAATTCTCCTGATTATTCAAATATTCGAATTCTCCTGATTATTCAAATATTCGAATATGCGAATCTCAAATTCGAATTCTCTGGTATTCGAATATTCGAATCTCAAATTCGAATTCTCTGGTATTTGAATATTCGAATCTCAAATTCGAATTCTCTGGTATTCGAATACTCGAATCTCTGGTATTCGAGTATTTGAATACTTAGGTTATTCGAATATTCGTTGCAGCCGTATTCTGCATCAGGTATCGATCTACAGTTGATCACATTTACCCCGAAATCTGCCGATCCCAGTTCTCCGAGGATACATGTAAAGATCCCGCAACACCATCGCCCCAAAGCGATGCGCTGCGCGCGCTCCCACGACTCGAATTGATGGGAGCAGCACTGTGGGAGGGCAACTAAAACAAACCGAGCCGCGTTACGCTTTTCTACGCGGCGTTACGGTTAACGACACGATGTCCCCGACAACTGTGCCCTGGCGAAGAGAGCCGGCTCTAATTTACGATGTTGAGTGTGCAACAGCCATTTTCATTAAGCGCATTTGCCCACGGTAGTCGCGGAGACGGCACGAGGGGGTCAGAGGCCACGCGATGTGACATCCTGCCGTCAAACTCTCGTCTGCCGAGCATATTACCATATGCGGCTGCTCCTCGGCTCTTCTGCACGGCTCTCTTCCTCTATCTCCCCAGTGGCTCTCAATCCTAGCCCGCCTCTCCTCCCGTCCCCCATCGACGGCCCCTTTATAGAGCAGCCCTCGGTAATTTTGCGGCAAGACTACCCTTTTGCGGTAGGACTCCTTAATCCGTAGACACTAGAAGACTTCAGTCGCGTAGCAGTGGCTACTTGGAGGTACTTTCGTTTCGAGCAGTCCTTTTTCGGACTCTTGAAAGAGGTTTTTTTTTTACTTTTGAGGCAGGTGGTTCTTTGACGATTCAGGTGATAAATGTGGAAAGGATGGCTCGGAATACTTGTGTTAATGGATGGGTTAACGAGTCGCCACGGTTTCGAATCATCCGATTTGCAGAATCCACCAGAGAGCACGTGTAAACAGCGCGGAGAAAGCTAATTTCAGGAACAGTTATATCCCATTCCAGCTAGGCCATTATCGATGTGTCTCTCTCGTTTCCAATTTCGTGTACACGCCGTCGAATTGCCGTTCGTTATGACGTTATGCACGAGCACGCTCTCGACATTAGGAATGAATTTGAAAGCGATTTCGAATTTTCTATGTGGTCCCTTCACGTGACGTTTTGAGATTCAACTGGTGGGCAGAATACTCCTTTAATTTTATTGCCAGCTTGAGGACGTTCGAATTAAAATTTCAAGATGGCGAAGTCAACATTCTGCGCCCAATAACGAATCTCTGCAGTCGATGAAACCGACGATGTAAAATTGAAACAAATGGCAAGTCTGCAAGGGCTTCATTCTTGACCCCGGGCCGATTAATTTCTTCTCGAAAGCCCTCGAGCGTGTCGCGGCCGTTTGAATTTCATCCCCGCGAGATAATCGCGGCGTCGAGTGCCTTATTAACCCGCTACACAATCGGAATCGACCGTGGCGAACGATTGTATCGCGTCGCCGACCAGTGGCCCCTTTAATTGCATGCGCAAATGGGTCATCGATCGATTTTGTCAGCGCCCGTCGCGCTGGATTTCGGAAATTCTCTCGGTCCGACGGCGAATACGTGACTGGAGCGGAAATTAATTCCAGGAACAGTTATGCCCCATTCCAATTTAGCTTCGTCGTTTTCTCATGCAATTTCTAGTTTGCTGCTTAACGATCCTCGGGAATTCCCCTCGACTTTGCTGGAGGACAATTTTTTACAGGTAGAAAACTCAAATTTCTCCAACATCTGTGCTACGTGGATCGTAAAACGGATTTAGTGGGCTGAGGGACCATTTCGTGTGAATTCTGAATATTTAATTACGGGAGAATATTATTCAAAACGAGTGACTTTTGCTACATCGGAAATCGGTTTCTGGGTCAATTGTGGCTTGTGTATTTTTATTTGTAGTCGTTGGTCGTTATTCAAATGGGACTTTTTTCCAAAACTGGCGCATCACTGGTGCTTAAAATTCAACTTTTAAAATACTACTGAGGCACCATAACATTTTGTTCTCTACGTGTTTAAAAAAAAAAACAATACGTCGAAAAGAAAATTGCATGTTTATTTTTAAAAGGGGCAAAATTCAATGTCTGATATGTAACAGAAAAAAATAAAATTAATACCACATTACTTATTCATAAAGGCGAATACATTGACAAGGTGTCCCGTGAAAAAATACAAAAATAATTTTTTGGGGCCAAACAGGCACCACCCTAGTGTCTATGCTGAACTCGATCCCACTGCTAGCAAGGGCCTGTCGACGGGCGTATCTCGGTTTCACTGGTGTTGGCTGCACGTGGTGCCCATAAGGCGATGGTATGCGGTTCAAGCCGTCTCGTGCACTCGTAAAAATTCTATCTAACAGCATCCGGCCGGCCGTCCCGGTCTCCTCGATACCTCCCCGGGGGATAATATAGAGATTAGGCGAATGTGTCAACGGCCTTCTGCAACAAGGCAACCGTTTCGCTTCGCCCTCGCAGCTGGAAATCCTGCTATCGAATCAGGAATCGAGTAGGCGACCCGTTGTCTCTACGGCCGGCCACCATTCGACGTCTTTTCGCCGTTCACGAATCGTCGAATCCGCTGGAACTTGGGCGATTTACGTAGGAGCGTTTTAGCATTCGGTAACCGAGCGGTTCGGTTCGATAAAGGTTTTCCAATTCTTCGGCTCACATCTCTGTTCTTTTCTCGAAGGCGTGGAGCATGGAGTGCTTTAAATTTTAAAGTCTGGGAATATTATATTAATCATTTTGTGTGGGAATATTTAATGGAGCATTTGGCAACCGAAAATATCGGTTCGGTTAGCCTTCGAGGCATTCGAAGTTTTCTTTCGTTTATTCGTAGCGTTTTAGTATGGCAACGTTGTTGCTCTGAATATGAATTAGGAGGATTAAAAAATTGTGTAAGGAGGAAAGAATTTTTCCTTGTCATTGTTATCGTGTAACAGTTATGAGGCCTGTCGCCCGGCGTCTTCCCATCGGCGGGTGTTGAAATTCAAGGCAGCGTATCGGGACAGGAAATGAAAAATTACGGAACAATCGATCAGCGTCTGCGAGTTGACCTCTTTAACTGCTTTATCAAGTCGTACGGTCGGTTTAACAGTGGCGGTAGTAGATACGTGTCATAATGATACGGGAAGTTTGCTCGGTACAGATAAATGGCTTCCAGCAACGGACCAAGCAAAATATAGTTTTTTCCACAATATTTCTATTGGAACAACAGTTAACAATTTTGTTTAATTACGCTGTTGCAATTGAAGATTTGTTAAAATAAAGGACGAGGAACAAAAAAGTCGAAAACACCAAACTGATCTCGTGATGATGGGTCAAACACGAGGCTTCGAATATGGGTTACAGTGAAAGTGAGATGAGGAGGCATTAATCTACGTAACATTGACCTCGTCAGCGCCTGAATTAGCTGAAGAGAATGAATATTAATATTTCGCAAGGCGCCAGTAATTAAACCGCTATTATACAACGTACCTTTGATCTCTACACTTCTTTTTTTCTCTATCCTCAATTTGGAGTCGGTTACTCGCGACGAAGTGAGTACTATTTCAGAAGGAACGGCACTTTTGAGTATACTTCTGGAGTCAATGAAAATCACGAGTGCCTTCTGCCGCTGTCGGAACCACATCTGTCGATAGTTCCGTTGTGGGCCGAGTATAGAGTTACCCATAGTGCGCTCGAAGCACACAGTAGCGATGGAAATCTGGCAATATTGGACACTTTACAATAACCATTGTTGACCGTTCTCATCAATCTTTTTCGCCGCTATAAGCGGGTCAATGTTTCGCAAATAAACCGGGATGTTTGTCCGGGATGGAGTTATTGAGTAACTCTGGATGGACTCCATTCGCAGGAGGCCCGCAGATGTTCCCATAGAACCCACAGGACGCGAGAATCGCCCCATTGATCAAATTCCCGTGTAAATATCGCGTGTACACTACTCGTCGAGATAGGGTTGGAAGTGTAAGTCGGTTGAAACGGTCTCCCGTTGAGTAATAAATCAAAAGTAGATAAATAAAGTGGCAAGCAAAGTGATTCGTGGCTGAATCTTCTAAAGTTTCTCCTACTTTGCGGTGTAGTCTGAGAACTTTCATCTGTTCGAAATTCTCGAGCAACGGTACCATCTTCTAGATTGGAAAGTATTAAAAAAAAGTTCAATTTTAATAAGGAAAGTTGCGCTTTAGGGGTTCACACGCCTTTAATCAGGGACTACCGCTCTCCCATTCGTCTATGGCGCCCCATAGGGGTTCACACACCTCCCACCAGGGACACCTAACCTCTCCAGACTCTACCCGTCATAAATAAACTTAGAAAATCGATTCTTTTACAATAGAATCAGATACGAAAGTCAAATAACTTCAAAATAGCAGGTTCCTATCAGATTCGTCAGCGGGCACCGTTTATTAAGAAACAATAGACGCCCCTATTCCCACCTACGAACAAAAACGAGCAGACTTCTCGTTAGAGAGTACCTAACCTAGGTAAACGCGTAGATTCGATCAGTTTCGCGGCGATATCTACCCGTTTCTAATTAATCGCGCTGATAAAAATCGTCGGAGCGCCGTTACCCGTCGGAAAATAGCAAGTCCTCCCGCGCCACGACGGTATTAAACGATAGACACCGCGTCAAAACCTGTTATTAGGCGCAGCGCCTGCTGCACGCTCATTTACATCATCCCGATATCCAATTATCAGGCGGGTTACTTAAGCCGGCCGGCAGCGCCGATAATAAAAGTGCTGCAGCATCTATGCCCGGGCCTGCCGGGAATATTTATCGCCCGTGCAAATGTTAAGCGCATTAAGCGCGCGCGTACCGCGTTATTATTAATGGAACAATTAGCTTGGCGGGTGTTAAGATGCTATCGGTGTCTGTTTGACTCTTTAATCAGCGGGAGCGAGCCACGATCGCCGGATGCACGAGGCACGCTTGCAACTAGTGAATGTCAGCTGTGCGGCGAAGGTTAGAGATGCAGGAGTATCTTGGGTATTCGAGGTGTACACAGTTCGCTTCACGTTTATTGTAGGGAGTTAGAGGGCGTTAGGTCTATAGTTCTGACAAGAATTGGTGCTTTGCTATCGGTCACGTGGACCACTATGCCGCCGGGGGCTAGTTGGTCAGCAACTTTGAGCAGACACGATCTTTTGCTATTATCCTAATCCTCTGATACATCTGTTCACTTGTGCCGCCATTAATTTGCTTTCTCTGTTGTTTGCAGCACTCGAACAACGTACGGAAGGCAGCGACGGAGTATGTGGCGCGACGTCAGGCGCGTAAGATCTCGATGACACGCTCGATAACCTCGTCTCTGGCTGTGCCGATGAGCCAGCTGAGCGACGTGGCCTTCCTGCCGAACGCGAAGGCCGGCACGTTCTTCGCCCGCGACAACGTGTCGAATTTCATCGGCTGGTGCCGCAACAGCCTCGGTATCATCGAGTGCCTGCTGTTCGAGACCGACGACCTGATAATGCGCAAGAACGAGCGCCATGTGATCCTCTGTTTACTGGAGGTGGCGCGCAGGGGCGCGAAATTCGGTATGCTCGCGCCGATGCTCGTGCAGATGGAGAGGCAGATCGACAGAGAGATCGCGGCGGAAAACAAGGCGGCTAATGGCGCCCATACCAACGGGGGGAACGAGGAGAGCGACGACGAGTACGCAGACATGCAGCAGGAGGAGCCGTGCCTCATCTACGGGCCGCAGCCGCAGATCGTCACCAACGACCTGAAGAGCCTCGACGAAATGGTGAGTCCGAGATCTGTTCCCTAGCAATCCTAGTTATCCTCGGAGCAGGACGCCCTAGGGAATCGAGGAAGGTGTCGGGTAGGATATCCCTGTGCTTAGCGAGGCCACTGAGCAAGGCGTTAACACTTGGTAGGGGGGGATTACGTCTAGCCCTGTTACGTTATAAATGCAGTAGTCCTATCAACAGCAACGTGGAAGCCCGCAGAGCGGGAAGACAAAGCCACCTCTGTTCTCCAATTCTTGGGGTTCCACGCTCCAGCGTCGAAAGCAGCGTGGTATTTTTACGACCAGCGGCTAGAACGTATCCCCACTACGAGAATAACTCGCGCCCTTAGTGCGCATAGAAGTGTATTTATGGCGCCACCGCCTGCTGACCGTGAATATCGCGAGATCGGGAATGAGACAGTAGCGACACGTACTCTAGCTGCGAAAGGCCGAAGAAGCGCCCTCTGATAAACACACTCCCTTCCCTGGCGCTAGTGACTCACGCTACATAATTCATGCTCATCGGCGGCCACGCACATGCTGCGTCCAGCACGCTGGTGTTCTTCGTTTATTAATCTGCGGCGTGTAAACGTGTTTATCCGAACGGGAGATGAAGTCGAACGTGAGCATATCTCGATGTCCGTGCGCAGGAATTAATTTCCTACCAGAGTGGACGACTTAATCCCAGCGGCACGCTAGTAGTCATCGCTGAACAGCGTAAAATAGAACGTGAGCGGCGATTGTACGTTGTCACCGAGCGGTCTCGTCGCAGGTGGCCCCCGAGGACATCGAAAAACTTCAGTATATAGCCGCGGTACACGTGAAATGACAGTTTAAACGTCGCCGTGATAACTTTCTTCCGGAGCGGCCAGTAGTTTCGCGTGCGACTCGTAAATCGTATTAGCATGGCGAACGGTAAAAAAAAAAACTGTTCGCGCCAGTTTCGAGTCCGAAGCGTGTTTCTACCTCTAAATGGATAATGAGCACTAAATCACTAGCTAAATGTGACGCATTGGCGTCGGTATACCGCGCTCCGTGGGCAGTACGGGCGTAATTGCTCATTCTGTTTCGCCGACCGAGTCGATCGCGATTTCAGTTCACCACGAACGATCGTAAATACGTCGTTACGCGTGGGAATGCTTCCAGCTTCCATTTTCTTAGACAATTTTCACGCAATGTATGCCTTTAAGTAGATTTGTGCTACACTCTGACCGACTTGAAGTACATTCTCCCATTGTGGCGTTTTTATTTCCATAAATCGAGGCTCTAAGAAGCATTATCTCTTCTAAATTGACGTTTCCACCAAACGACCTAACCTCCACTTTTTACTCCCAGTGTAATTGCATACATGCGCAGCCGCAGTGTGCAGATTTATCTGCTCAAGGGTCGCGTGTCCCCGCGTCGTTCCCCACGTTCGGAATCTCGCCTAGGGAAAAGGTGCTGGAATTCTTGAATACATTGAGGAGAATGATAACGTCGGGAAACCACCGCAGCCCCGCAAGAATAGAATTTCTGCTTCGCGAAAACGCCGCGCTCGCCCGTAGATCGTCGTTCTGCACGCGTCGGGGATTCTGTCACGTGGACATGTCAGCGTTCTCGCGCACCGCGCTTCTCCAGAGTGTTTTTCAGCGTGAAACCAATGCCGTCTGGCCGCTTTGACGCGGCTAAAAGGCCCGGGCTGCTTTCAGAACGCTCGTTAACTCGCAGCAGACGTCAGTTTCTCGATATCACCATCCTGCCGGAGTACTTTTCTCGGTTCTTGGATCAAAAGATTCAGAATTCAGGTCAGGAATAACCCCTGGTCAAGAACATCCACCGTTGCCCCGTTACAAGCGTCAGGCAGCTCGCCTGCAGTATTTCATCCGCTTGAATTCCTGCGAGAGTGTATCAGCGAATTGCTCTTCCCATTCAGCAGCGACTGCTGAGGGGTTGTCTCTGTTCTCCGCGGCGAGTGGGTAAATCCCCCGGATGCCTGGGCGTGTGCTAAACAGCATACCGTGGATGGCTGCAGAAAGGACGCGGGAAAACGGGACGGCTTCGTTATTTTAATCCCCCGCCTGATTGCGGTCGTTTCACTAAAAGTAGTCGACCACTTGCCCAGATTAATGCCTGACTCCTCTTCACACTCACGTGGTCCCGGGAAGTCATCCTTCCGCTAGCTTCTGCTTAGCTCCCAACAGCTTTTCTTAAACTCTGAACAGGTAGAGATGCCTTGTGACCCGACCCGCGGCTCCCCCGAGCTCTGCACCTCGAACTGCCGCCATGACACTTGACCGGTCCAAGCGGGGTGGTTGTCCAACTGGGCGCGCGCGTCGGGCGGATTTGCATGCGGTAGAATGCCGCGGGAAACGGTTTCTCGGTGACACGGGAGAGGATCGTATACGGAATCGCAGCTGCATTGGCTCGGCCGCTCGTGTCGCCCGACCAGCGGTTGCGTACGAGCAGCGGGACGATGTCAACCGCGTTCCATAAAGGGCACGACGAAAGGGAAATCTGCGCGGTTCGATCGACACCGGCGGCGAACTTCCAACGGTCCACGTGTCCCTGTCCCGCCGTGGGAGTCGTGTATCGTTTGCGGGGTAATTAAATTCAGCGCTGTGGGTCATAGACGCGCAGCGAGCTTTTCTGCCGCGCGGATACGTGCTTCTTGCGAAAGCGATCGTCCATTGTGCCGAGTGTCGCCGGAGAGAGAGAGAGAGAGACAGTGGATAGACGTGGTTGTTGGCTACAAAAGGAATGGAATTTTTAGGGAAAGGTTCCTGAGGTATATCTGGGCGCAATGAATGGATGGAGGATTTAGAAGTAACGAGGAGTTCGTATGGGTAGATGAGGGAGCGGAGGTGTGTAAGGTCGTGGAGTTAAAGAAGCCTGCTGGTATAGTCTGGAGGAAAGTAGTTGGCTGCCTGAGGCCACTGAACGATCCCCACACCAAATAGGAGTTTTTTAAATGCAAGCAACGTGAAACTGGATTGGAATCGCGATGATTTGGAAGAAGAGTAGGGGCAGCTGGACTCGGTGTGATTTTGCTCAAGGATATCTTCCTGCTGCGATGATATTCAGCGTGAAAAGGAAAATGATTATACTGTCACACGGTTGTCCGAGTATTGTGAATATTAATTGGCAAATCGTCAGTAGATAATTGGCAATGCCAGCAGCATTACCATATCTGAGTAAACCAGGGACTTATGTAACTCATAAATACGCAGAATGTGTATCGCTTTTGCAATTGAATTTTATTATTTCGTCGACGTTGACGGCCGGCTGTAATTGAGAACTAATTGCCTCATTGATTTGTTAATGGATGGAGTGAGAGACACGTGTAGAAGGAAAAGGTCTCCTGGGGATATTTAAGGATTCCTTTGATCGAACATCTCTTATCTAACTGCTAAGTCGCTAGTCACTCTGAAGGAACTGAATCACGAGAAACATTCACTATCGATTGGAAAGAAGTCTAACATGCGGTTCCCTTATCTTATCCTAACAGCATGGTAAACGACGATGCGTTGGCTGGAGTTACCCCGTGAATCACTCTAATCGCTTAACTTAGAACTATTAGACAGTAAAATCCGCGAACTTGAAGTCTTCGACTCTGACTTTTAAATACACTCTAATCTTTAGTTTTAATCTTCTAAATTCAATATCCCGACCCCAATACCCATGGTCCAATTACTTCGACTCCAATTTTTGAAGAATAATTTCTCAGCATCACCTTCAATTCACAGATAAATTTGTATCGCCCTCCATCGAGGAAAAGCGAACGTTCTCCCCCTCAACAGTGGTTTAACGAGCAAATCTATCAACAGGGACAACTTTTTCCAATAACCCCTAACGAGAATTGAGGTTATGTGTTACTTCCGATTCAGCGCGTGGCTTGAAGAGTTGCAAGGAAAAAAAATCAATCCGTCTAGACGCATTTCTGTTGTAGCTACGTGTCTATGGAGATTCCCATGATGATAACAAGCGTGGTTGCTTCTCCTGCGGAGCTTCCAGGGTGGTCTCGGCCAGGCCATGCCTCGCAAGCGCCGAAAGCTCTCGTATTGATCGCCGTTAGCCCATTTCGTATCAAGTTCAAGCGCAAAGTCCTCAAACTTTCCACGAAGGACGCGGTACCTCCTTTCTCCTCGTGGATATCGACAGTTCTCGATTGGCCTAGGGTTGCCCTCTAAAAGGAAAAAAGGAAAGGGGTCTAAGAAAATTCGTTCTTAGCTCCTTCTTGAGAAACTAGTAACGAAGGAAATTTATTTATTGCATAACTCATGATCAGAAAAATGAAATGAATTTTAGGTATGGAGGAAGTTTGAAAAGTTTAAGAATTCAAAATTGATTCATCCATGAGATTCGAATTTCGCCAATTGCCTTCAAGATTTCATTATTTTTATCTGGAAATCAGAGTTCAGATAAACCGTAATCTTCGTTCCTGGTTTATTTATTACGTATTCATACTTTCGACAGCGACAAGACTCCTCGAAGCTTCCCTTATCAGAAAGCGCCTCATTATCAGTGAAAAAATATTGGTCCAACTTCTTCGCGATTGCTTTTCTGCGGATGTTTGGTCGACGCTTCATTTCCGGCGATAAGTATGCATGTGTACTCGCGCACTGACTGTCAGACGGACAGATATTCTGGGAGACATCCTTCTGAGTGTAGATCTTACGGTAAATTTTTTTACGAATATTTATTTTCCGCGAAAGATCTGTCGAGAGATCATCAAATTCACCGTTCTGCGTACACCACTGACGAATCCACAAGATTAATTTATATTTCACCACTCGATTACAAGAAATTATCCCGTATCAGTGAGATATCAGTCCCCGAATCAAACCGCACCGCTCTTGCCACATTTATTTTGCAAACAGCAGACTCCCCATCGCCGTTTTCTAAATATAATCGAGAAGCACGACGGTTTTCCAAGTATCGTTGTTAACAGCCACGTATCCTGTGTTCTGCAAAGACGCATGATTCATTTCAGCCTATCTCCCATACCGTCTAAACTTAGACGACTCGCTCTATATTCGTGGATTACGAAGTTATCGCTAACAAGAATCTCATTAGGCACTTAGCTATCTCTCCTATCCATCTTCCCTTTCAATTCTCTCTCCCGGAGTGAAGAAAGTAAACGCGATCTTACGTAACAGCAGCATTCCTCTCGCCGTCTAAAAAATCCCCGTCTTTACCCACTTGTGTTCACGTTAGACGCAAATCTGGGTCGCGCAGGACGAGTGCACACGTCATTACTCGCCGTTAATTGCTCGCGGTGCTGTGGGGACGATGTCGATCAAGAAATTCCTCGCCCGAGAAGCCAGCGCTGCCTCCCAGGACCTCGTGAATTAAAAAGAACCTCCGCACCGAGACGAAGGAACTTTTTATCATTACATTGAAACGAGCTGAACTCGATTCCTAAAGCAGGTCTTCAGAAATTGCAGTTCCTTAATTGTCACCTACGATGCACCTTTATTAAACCCTCCTGAATTCTCCGAATGATTCATGGAATGACCTGTTGACCTACTGAGGCGATGAATCACGAAGATAGCGAAGGAAAATTCCACGATAATTAATAAATAATAAGAAGCATCGACATAAAAGAAATATTTTCTGCAAGTTCAAAGATGCCTCCTTATATCCCAAAAGAGTTTAATCAAATATTGACAACAGTTTTTTAAAAAAAAAAATCATAAATGTCAATTACTTTTGGGGCTGTTGTGCGAGAATGACCCCTTAGGATCGAGGTGTCCGCCGACAGAAGCCCCCCTTTCTCCGGCTCGCTGGCAGATGGCGAAAAAATCGCACCATGATAGAGCGAAGCTCGCGCGCTCGCGATACTTCCATAAATGGCGCCCGAGTCCCGACGGTCGCGTTAGTTATTACGTGCAATTAGCCCGAGATAGCGAGAGGAGAGAAGGCTACCGATCCGTGCAAGGTCTGGCTGCGGTCTGGCTCTTAGCTAATCACTGTTTATCGGCAGGCGCACGGCGACTTTCAGAGGGACAGAGACACTCCGGCTATGCGGAGGGTTGAGTCATATCTCGGTTTTGGTTGGGACTTGCGCATGCATCGCCGCGTTTGCCTGAAAAATGTACACTCATAGAGAGCTAGACCGTCAAGGAACACAATCCACCAATCTTGGCGCAAAAACGGCGCGATTTGTCACAGGCGTGATTCATGATTGAGTTAGTTGAGAGTGGAGCAACGGTTCTTGCTTCGTTGTATACCGATAATTGCGGCAAAGTGGGCATTTTGCGGACATATCCTGGCATTTTAACGCGATCCTTTGTCCCGGTCTTCGGCTATTAATATACCAACGTGGATTTTGGGAAACTATTGCGGTATATTGGTTCTTCACTTGATTTGCTTCTTCGGGGTCAAACGTCAACGAGTGGAAGTGGTGGAGTGTCAGCCGTAGCAATCACCGCGAGGCTAAATTCAATTTGCCCACGAAAGCTCGACAATCGGTTCATGCACGGAGGGGTGATCAAAGAAAAATTGAGGCGGGCGGCCCAGTAACCCCCATGCCCGTGGCCCTCGAGCACTCTCCGGAGGGTCCTGAAGCGGAATTGACGCCGTTGGCACCTTTCGCGCTGTTCGATCGCGGCATCTAGGTTATTCCAATAAAGTGCACTCGAGGTGCTTCTAAACGGCTTTGATATTGCCTGAACCGTGGACAGCATGGTCGGAGGGTGCGGTGACCAGAAATTTGATTTGTCCTGGTCGATCGGTGAACGGAAACGTGGTTACCTCTTTCGAATTTGTCACGATTAGACTCGATGGGAGCTGCCAGTTGCGAGCAAAGGATCCAGTAAGGGGGCGCGGTAATCCGCGTATCATTTACGACATTCTCGTCCACGTCCGGCGGAGGTGCCCGAGGAGGAGCTGCCGGATGAACGTTTGAGAATAGTTTGGCGTCTTGTAGACGCAGAATCGGTAATAAGACAGTCTGCATGGGTGGACAGGAACGAACAGCTGAGGGTCGGACGTTACGGCCGCGACGTATTGATTGCGGAGACGCCGGCGCCGCGACGCTGCTCCGCCATAAAACCTGCGTCGCGTTTGCGGGAATTCACCTGTCCACGCGTCGATACCGCTTGGACGTCGGCTCTGGGCGTATCTGTGTATTCAAATTTCATAAATCTTATGAGAAAAAAGAGACACTGGTTCCTTGGAACAGGAACAGTGCCTTATACTCTTCTAGGCTCATCAAGGAATTTCGACTTCTTTGTGGGACCTTTAGGATTTGTTACAAAGTATTCCTGAATCTTCGTTTCGATGAAAGAACCTCTTTTAATGAAGATTCGGATTTAAAAAGCCTAATTCCACCGGGGAAGAGTAAACCTGGCATCTGAACTAGCAGAGCCAAGTTCCCAGCTAGCTCGTTAAGAATTCATTGCTGTGTTAATTCCGAGCGAAAACGACCACTGAGGCGCCGTTTTACGATCGAATCGTAAGCAACTCCACCTTATAACCGCATTACAGATCGATGCTCATTCCGTTGGTAAGCCATTCGAAGTCGTCGGGTGTAATTGCGTACCGACGGCCACGGTAAAAGAGTGGCGCTTTTAAAATCGTTCTGTTATGCGAGTGCCTATCGCTGGGGGCATTTTCCCGCGATATTTGCATCGCTATCACGGGTGCCATTAACATTATGCATATTTTATGTAGCGCTAGATACGTGTGCATAGATTACAGGTGGAGTCTAGTTGACGTGTAGGGTGTTTCTTTGTCGGTGGGAGGTGTTGGTGTAGTAGAGGCGCTAACAAAGCCACAATTAAGTCAGACTTACCCTAAACCTGATGCAAACCTGTTAAACACTCTATCAAACTGACCCCAGACCTGACCCACATCCAAAGCAGATGTGACCTAGATCTAACTCAGGCCTACCCTATCTGGCACTGGAGGTAGGGGCCATTTAGTGCAGGAGGGGTTTGATTCCGATTGACTATAATTAGAAGGGTGTATAGCCGCCGCTTTTTGCCTCAGTGTGAGCCTGCAGACGTTGGACTGACCACCTCTAGATCTTTATCCAGCTAGATCCTCATACCTACCCCTAGTTACGAACACTTCAGTGGTATTCCTATATGAGAATTCTAGAAAGAAATGAGTTGAATGGATTAATAAATCCTTTTTTCACTTATTACGCAAGTTATTCACCGCTAGACAGTCGTCCGACTTCCTTTGTGCGCATTGGATCGATCGCCAATCAACGAGAGGAATGCACGGACAAGTATTCAGTGGTGTTTTTTTTTCCATTGCAATCCCGTTGACACGTTCTTCCACGCGGAGATGACTTGAATTGGACCTATTCACTAATCCCACTGATCGACCATCGATTTTTTTCATCTACAGACATTTTCCATCACTTTTATGCACAGCTCTATCTCAACAACAAAGCTTTAATTAAAAATACTGGGTATGCCATGTTCAGCTTTTTTGTGTGGCTCTTGCAAACACATGGATCAGGGACTTCAGTCGCGGGTGACAAACAGGGGTGAATTTATGCAAAAAGGCCCAGGTGGCAAACATTCTGGGGGCCCATTTTTCGGAAAAATGAAGAGGTAGTTTACTAAAAGCGGGCTAAGTGTACAGAAAAGTAATGAAAATCATAATTTTTTATGATGGGGCCCTAGTGGGCCCTTCTAAGCAGGAACCCAGGCGGCAACTGCGCATCGGCCACCCGTTAAATCCGCCACTGGTGACAAAGGATTATTTCATCCTTCTCTCTACTTACCCGCAGCATCGATACTTGAGAGACCTCGAGTGCGGATGGCAAGCTCGAAATCGATCGCTCGAGGTGCCCGGAGGGACGCTGCTCTTTGATTTAAAAGCACTAATTCCCGTCGAAGGAGCGGGCCGCTGCTCCTTCACGCCGCCCCTTTTTCGTATCGCGCGCTTTTTTCCCCCGGTGGCGGGCGCAAAATGGCCGTCGCGGCCGCCGCGGACAATGCGCACGCTGAAAGGATCGCGGCTGCTTACTAATTAGGGCCGGTGCATTGATAAATCGGGGCCGATTATTAAAAGTCTAACGGACAGGAAGGCGTGGCACGCCTACGCCGACCCTTTTCTTCTTTCCCGTCTCGCCGACGTCCTTCGTTTCGTTATCCCGCGCTGCGGTTTTGCGGCCTGGCAAAAATCGGGCATGCGGAACGACTGGGACGGCCGTGCTTCTTTATCCCTCGGCGAATCAACTGCTGGAAATTAGGTTGCCTCGTTCCGCGACCCTTCGAGCCCAGCGCCAAACTCTTCATGGTGACGTTGAATTTTGTTGCACGGAATTTGGTTATGTTCGATTTCTAAAGGAGTTGATGGAAATCAGAGACTGGCAAACAATTATTTTAAATATAAAATTTTATACGACATTTTTTTTAAAAATAATTTTTCGCCCATCTCTGATGGAAAGTTGCTGCGGATAGCCGAAGTGTTTGACCACGATAGGAAATTAGATTTGTGGCCACTTAAGTAGATATGTGATCGAAAAATCTGAGGTCAGGGGACTGAGTAAACGCAATCTGCGGGCAATAATCGCCGGCTGAAGATCTCCTCTGGTCTCTCGGTCTCGTAGTGGTTTGTACAGGCACGAGAGCCGTGTAAACTTACCGATAGGGCCAGACATCTATCGAAAACACTCGGGAGCGCTTAAGATAAGGCTTTTAGGATGGAAGAAACTGGGGCTGCCAGCTGTAGAAACGGCTATCTGTGCGACAGACGGATTTTTCTCGTTATCCTCGGTGGCAATGCACGGGAATCGGGTCGTTGGAGGAAAGCAGCCTTTACTCTGCCGCGGTTTTCTTATCTAAAAAGTTCTCTGCATCGCGTGGGATAAGGGGCGAACTGGAACAAAGATTTTTGCCGGATGCCTTTTGTGTTCGATCGCCTCTTTTGGCCTCTGATGCAGCGTCTCCGCGGAGGAACGATGAAATGGAAGAATATAGGCCGCTGCTGCTGGGAAATATGGATCATAAAGTAACTTACAAAGTTGAGGGATTAGGTTTCCTTGACAGGTCGGAAAATAGGGCCAATTTTATGATTCTTTTTTCATATGAAGAAACGTGATATTCATAAATCAAAATATACACCTTGTTGTGTATAAATTAAGCTGTATTCTCTCCAAAAAGAAATTTGATATCTTAAGAAATGGTGCCATAGCAGCTCCTTCTCCCAAGGTCTTTTCATAGTTACGGCATTTGTGGTACCGAATATATCTCAGAGATTAGTGGACAGATTTGAATAAAAATTTGCACGAATATTCTTAAGACTATAATGTAGTACCTGTCAGCACTGATTTTGGAAAAATTAATTTTTTGAAAAATGGCAGCTACTCAAATTCAAGTATGTGATTTTCGACCTAAGTTTCCATCTTCTTTTGTTAATAAAAAACAAAACAGCGCACCAATCGCAAAATCGTTTCGATCAGTACTAGATTATAGTCTTAAGAATATTCGTGCAAAATTTTATCCAAATCGGTCCACTAATCTCTGAAATATTTTCGTTACCGCAAATTCTGTAACTATGAAGAGAAGGGGTCTTGGGAGAAGGGGATGCTATGGTACCATTTCTTCAGCTATCAAATTTCTTTTTGAAGAGAATACACCATAATTTACACACAACAAGGTGTATATCTTGATTTTTAAATACAACGTTCCTTTATATAAACAAAAATTATAAAACTGACTCTATTTTATAACCCATTAATTGGAGATATTGAGTTAACAAGTTTGTGATTCCCTTGGAAGGCTTTTCGGAACACTGAGCTTGCGAAAGTGAATGTAATTACAAACATCGTCCAACACAGGCAAACTGATGCTGACCGACTCAATATTTATAGCCCACGATATTTCCCAAGCATCTAATAGCACGGTCGAGTAATTGTCACCATTTTGTCGAGCGGCTACTGCATCGTAGCCAATAAGCGCCTCCATCGATTAGGCGAGCGCGATAAATATTTCAACTCGACATAGTATATCGAAGCAGCCAGCTAGAGTCTGGCTTTCAATTACGGCAGAGTCTCCCAACCGATTCTTCCAGCCATTTTAGGTATTCGAGAGGCATCCAACAGGAATGGCGGAGGGGGTCGTTCCGTTTTGAATTAATCTCCCGATTGAATGCGAGCTGTGGAATGATATTTCATAGTCCGTGCGTCGAGGCCTGCCTCTGGTAAATTGAACTCTGCATCTCTGAAGTCTCTTCCTTCTCTTTGGGGAGAAGCAAGTTGGCATTGGACTCGTGAGAAATCATTCCCAGCCTCGAATTCCATCCTGTTTTATCCGAGCGAAGACATTCATCCACCGGGGGGTGGAAGTTGAAAGTCACTGGCCAAAGAAATCCGCAAACCACTGTAATTGCATATCCACGTCTAAACGATGACGTTAATCGCCCAATAAATACAACGTCACCGGGAAGCCGCAATTAATTTCATTACAGAGGGCCGGGTATTGACTTTGATCCGCGCGGAAGGATAACGGCCGTCGATAAATCGAAGGTGAAAGCGAAAGGGGCCGTAAATAACACGTTTATCATTGCCGTTTATGCAAATGGAGGAATACCACCGACGAGTGGCGTCTAAACAAGGCGATTTAGCAGGAATGCTTCTTGCGCGAAGTAGAAACTGCGCGAAGTAGGATGAGAAACGTACTAGAAACCGATCTCATCTGACCTTCCACTAGAAAAAGGAAATTCCTCGCGTAAAAATACCATCAGAACCACAGAATAAATTCCTCGCTCTATTTGAAGCTCATTCTTCTTTCCTCTTCTGCTGTCTGATTAAAGTTTCTGGGTAGATCGTGAAGATTGTCAAAAGGGCTCGCAAGAGTCATCGGTCTAAAACGCTTCCCCGGGGACTTTCATTTCCCCGCGGAAAAGACGCGGCCGGATCGTGCGCCGCGACTCATTTTCATGATCAAGATTCCATGGTGAATCGCAATCACGGAACCATGGATCGTTCTCTCCTCTTCCCACGAGCGCGTGGATCATCCTGGGAAGATCGGCTGCCGGCGATACCGGCTAGATAGCGATCAGGATGTCTCGGCTCCTAGAGGTTCCATCACTTTCTCTGCCGTTTATACGTCGTGTTAATAAATGTCGTCGACAATTTTTCGCCGCTCGATGTCACGGGTTCCATCTGTGACGTAACAGGGACTCTATTGCGCAGATTGTCAGGAGTGATTGAAATAGAGCTATCAAGTGTTCGACAGCTTTGGAAAGCTATTCCTAATTCAGGAGGAGGAGAAGTGCTCGAGAAGCTAGCGTACAAATTCTGTACGACAGGGTCTGCCTTAATGAAGGGGCCCGAGAGTTGCGGCAGGACTTCGTGCACCGTGCGCCGTCGCTCGGACGCGCGAAAAGGACAGCTCGTGCAGGAAACACGCGGCGGGGGTCACGTGACGACCCTGCGGAGGGAAGGAAAGTCCTGCTGAACCCGGCGGGATTAGTTTCCTTCGCGTTCTTATGTTAATAGACACGTCGACACGCGGAAGTACAGGCCGCGACACGAGTACGAAAGCTTGTTGAACAAACGAGAACTGTCCTGCTAGTTTATTGCCTGTCACCGATGATATCTTCCCTACTTCGCCAATGGCTACCTCGCGATGGAACGGGGGGGGGGGGGAGGGGGAAGGACGTGTCTGCGGACGTGCTTTTGCATTTCAGCGGCGCAAAAGTAGGAATAAGTAATTCTGTTGCACTTTGGAATAGTGTACTTAGAGGTTAGTTCCCTAACTGCCCGCCATTTTGGAGCCAGAGGGCGCCAAATTCAAAGTGGAGCGTTGCATTCTGCGCTCAGAGCGTCACTCAAGTATTTTGTCTTCTTGGAAATTTTTGATAGCTCTTTGTAATTAAATAAATTAGTGGATTCTTAGGTTAGGTCACCCGTGGAACGTGGTCTGTAATTACGAACGAAAATCGTCGCGATTCTACGGATTTCCCAGTTGCGTCAGGTCGAGGGAAAGTCGGTTTAACGTAACGCAGATGCAAAAAGTGGAGTAAAAAAATTTGACGAGGAAAATGAAAGGGGGACTGACGGTGACCGAGGTAATGGGCAGTGGATAATTCCTCGTATCGCGGGTAATTACTGTCTGCGCGGTCGCGAGCATGGTCGTTTGGAACGAAGACGACGACGATAAGAGGGACACGCTCGGGTTTCATCCTTTTTCCGTCGCTTTGATCGCGCTGATCGGTGCTCATTGTCGTTTTGATCGCGCTCCCGTCGGCTTGTCAATGTCAGTGATCTTGAGTCGCGAGCATTAAATGGAGGATGCAAATCAGCCACATGGAAATTGAAACGCTAACGTCTTCCGTCTTCGGGTATCCGCTGCGATTCAGCGAAAACCAAGAACCTTCGCCGCTCTGAATAGTTTCTCCGATTTCTTCAGTTCCTCAGTAGAAAGAAAGAAAACTTTCATAGCGAATCGGAAAGAACTTTGGAATTTAGGGGATCTCTTCTGTGTACTCAAGAAAATTGCTTCTATTCATCTTCCTTTCTGTAATTCCTCTGCAATCTGAAAGCACCAAATTTTTCACGAATTGTTTGCTACTTAAAATAGCCGACAGTTCCCTAAATTCGATCCAACAAAGGGGACAGCATGTAGAGTGCGAGTCGCGCGCTCTGTACCGAAAGCCACAGGCAGGGAATCTGAAATAATTCCACAAGTAAGGTGAAACTGTCGGCAGAAAACTGCAGGAATTAATTCGATGTTTCTGTGTGCGTGGGTGGTGGACGAGACGGTGCACCTCTCTCCATCTCCTAGTTTCTGTTCTCCCTTTCTATCCTTCCTCTCCTTTGTCTTCCTCGATCTCCATTCACCCGAGTTTTCCTGGATAATCAACGCTCCCATCCCTGTGGTGTTGCTTCCCAGGTGTCTTCGCTTTTTCGATCCCGATCCCCCGGTTTTCATCTTCCTCCAGGTTTCAATTATTCCTCTGCTTCCCGCCCTTCCCTTCTTCAATTTTTAATTATTCCCCTCGCCTCATCTGCATCTTCCTCCGGTACTGCAGGCATCTCCCGCTTCCTCTTCGTCTCTCCTGCTGCTTAAACGATCCTTGCTCCTCCGGTCTGCCATAAATTAAATGTCCGTCCATTGTACCTTCATCCTAATGCCCTCTTATAGCTTCTAAAAGCTCCTAATGCCTTCAGCGGACGCTGTCACGTGATCAACTCCGTGACAGCCATCTTGGGACCTCTTGGATCCTAAGCTTCTAAGCATATTAGGCGAATAAATTTCAAATTTCGATGGTTCTAGGAACACGTATACTGCGGAGGGTCTCGCTCAAAGGGTGAACAAACTTGCTGGCTGGGTGAGACTCCTATTTCGGAACGATAGCAACGATCGCGAATCGTATTCCGTATCGCTAGGTTAGGTTAGGTTACGTAAGCCGCGGCGGCCTTGCATTATAGCATCATAACCATTCATCCTGTCCGCTCACCTGCAATGCGCCACGCCGCTTATCCCGAGTGATATTCGCTCGTGCACACTGGCGACAAAATTCTGGAAACTCGTACGGTGGGCAGAATAATTATTCCCAGCGGAATTGGACTCTAATTGGTTTCAGGAATTTTCCTAATATTCGCGGAAAGAATCAAAAGTTCTTGGGGTGTCCGTCTGATAGATGTGACTGCTTAAAATGAAATTTTATACGATGTTTGTTTTATTATCTGTAATTAGGTGTTTGATTGAACAGTGTAGCTACTTGGAACAGTGTGCTTCTTACGTAGCAGTGGGAACTTGGAGCCACACGAATCGTTGCTCCTAAGCAGGAAATATGCAGCCTACAAAGCTAGCGAGTCGTAGACAATTGGTGTGTCGCAAAGCTGACGATAGAAAAGATCGACAGCCGAGATTGCTGTTATTGAAATTGATGTCGACAGATGAAGTCTAAAGTCTCGCGCACGGGGAGCCTTTCTTTCTGCATTTCCTTACATCCGCAAGGGTGGTAATGAATGATTTTTTTAAGTAGATACGAAGATGCTTTTGGACACTAATTGGAAGGAACAATTACGTCTAATATCAAGTGACTCCGATGGCATTACGATTACTCGAATTGCGACACACTTGTCTCTCACGAATCTGCATAATTCAGTAGTCAAACTGTACCTCGTCAACGCCATCTTTCGCGTGAATTAAATATTTCGAGCAAGAGGTGACATGACGCAAACCAACGACGTCAACAGGAACAGCGTTGCACGTTTCTAGAATCCCAACCGATCGCCAGCGATCGATGATTTATCGTCCGTCGTTTCCTTTCCTTAAGCCTGTTAGAAGCCTCAGTAATAGAAAATACACTCCCCGGCACGCAAGTCAAGCGTCACTTCACCTTACTTATTCAAGATTCTCCCGCAATATTAATTCATCATAGTGAGGGACAGGTAATCCATGGTACAAGGCCTACCAGAGACCATTCGCCACAGCTTTCATCAGTATTTCTACTATTCCCCATAAAACATTTCCAACCTCAAACATCAACGCACTCACCATCCAAAAATCATTTTTACTTGAACCCCAATGCACGCCCATTAAGTCTAACAAAGATCCTAACCTAAAATAAAACATCAATCTCCAACTTAACCTCGAAAATTAATATCCTACCTAGTATACAATATCTTAAAAGTACCTACTTACTACAAGAAATTAAAACACTCAACGCATAGTAATTCCACAACCACTCGAGGATCGCACCGAGCGCGGACCCCGTCGCGTGCCTCCACCTAGCGGCGCTAATGGCAACCCGCCGCCGTAAGGTAAACGGGCGCGGTAGGACGAAAAATGGTGCGCGGCAAGAAGAATGCCGCGAGATTCAGCCAATTATCGGGACGTTAGCGAAACAAGCAGCAGCCCCGTTATCTAAGGGAACTTTCTTCCCGGGCGTATTAAGCCGGCCGCGTTATTGATTACGCTCCGTTATCGCCGCGGCGAATCTGGCCGGGATAAATATATATCATTTATGTGCGAACACCCACAGGCAGGCTTTTGACAGCGGAACGGTGAAAATTATTTATCGCTGGATCACGCACACGGGCGCTCGCGTTGTGTCCACAGGGCGGGATTCTTGGTCACGGGCTGCTGGGGAATGAACGCGCGGAAACGCCACCGCCCCCCCCCCCCACCCACCTCCCGCCCGACCCCCTTACCCGCCCTGTCGATGACATTATTCCCGGGGCATGATTTACGCCGGGTTGCGTAAAAGCTCGCGCGGACGGTTTCCTGAAATTTCCGACGATTTCCTCGCGGTGCAGCCTACTGCTGGGGGCTCTGCTGCCTGGCAGGACATCGAGGCGATGATGTTTAATGGGGAGAGGGTCGCGGGGTGGACAAAGTAGCTGTTAAGTTTGAAGTATTATGGAGGACAATGCAAATATTGATCGGAGCTGTCGATTACTGACGCGCAAACGGGATGTTATCCTGGACTTAGGAGGTTAACTTGGGGGGACGTTATTGTTTGCGGTGTTGGGGTGGTGCTGGGGGTCGAGGATAAAGGAATTTATGGATGATGGGACCACTCTTGGAGTAAGTTTGAAGTATTAGGCTGAAAATGGAATGATCCCTTGAGGATAATTCAAAATTATTTGAATTTCCGCGTTGGGGATCTTCCCTTTAGGCCTATAGGGCAAACTCGGGTAAGTCCGTGATAGTTTCAGCATTTGTCTATTACCTGCTAATAGTCCCATGTTTTGAAAGTGAGTCTAGGATATAATGATAGGCCACACATGCTACAAACAAATAACAGGTTAACAGAAATTTACTAAGTATATTCAATTAAAAATATACAAAATTAAATTTTCAAGACATACGTACTCTGGTTACTCCGTGATAGCTTTGGTAACTCTGTGATAGTTCTCGCTGGCCCGATATATGTTCACCAGCTACTTGTTTATATTATTTTACATTATTTTAAATTATTTTATATTATTTTATATTTCATATTAATTTATATTATTGTTATTTTGTCTATAATCAATCGTTTCATGATCGTTAGATGTCTGAGACGTAAGGAACCATTGTTTCTGGTATTGACCATCATAATTTCTCAAACAGCGCAATCAGAAACGCAGTTTCAGGCACACGAGAAATAAGAATGTAGTTATTTTCATAAGCAAAATAGTACTGATGCCTTACAGTATTGTTAAAGTGTCACTTTACCATAATTTACTTGCCGTTTTAATTTTCTACTTATCTTCTAAAGCACATATAATACAGAAACAAGCAACCGTCCAAAATTAGCTCGAAGAATTTCCCAAATAATACGCTGCTAGAACAAAAACGCTTTCAATCTATCACACTAACTTCAATTGACTGATTCTTTTACCGCATCATAAACTAGAAGATCAACGCTGTCTACTAGTTGTTTTTTTTTTTTAAACTAAATTGGGTCTGGCAACTTCGAGTTACAGACGAATGAAAAAGTATCACGGAGTAACCACTATCACGGACTAATCCGAGTTTACCCTACCCCAATTCGGGGACCCCCACTGCGTGGGCTGTTGAGGTAGCGCCAGCGCTGAAAATAGAGGGTTTCTCTTCGGCAGAAGTGATGTATTGAAAACTATGGAATCGCAAGCAAGCTTTCAGCGCCTCCTTGAAAATCTCTCCTAATCGATCCACCACGAAATCCAGCGATACTTTCACTTCCGTTTCCACGGAGCGCACGCCCGCCGCTTAAAGAGCGAAGCGTGCTTCCGGCCGATGGTCGAGGCGGGAATTCAATCGGACGAAATTAGTGAACAATTTCTATTTCATAAGGCTAACAGTTGTTGAGGCCGGATCGGTGATCAGCGTCAAAACACGGGACACGATAAACCCACGTAGCTGTTCGTAATCGATCGATCATTCGCCATTATCGTCGGCGTTAAATCGTTCACCGATACACACGCGTTGCTGCGTGCCCTTTAGCTGGATGCTTTCACTGCCAGGCTTCCGGCAACGATGATAAAATCATTTATCAAGGAACGCGGCAGCATTAGACGGCGGAGGTAGACGATATGGAGCTTTGAAGACACGGCTATTAAAAAAGGATGTAATCGAGTTAGAGCCGTTTGACAGACGGTTTCTGCTTTCACTCCGCTGCGAACCAACGGAGAAAAAGAATGAACGCAGACACGTCCGAAGGCGAAAAAGCATTAAAACGCGATCGCCGTCAAACAGCCAGCTCCTTATTCGATTTATTTCATGTTTCCTCCCAGTTGCATTGCATTATCCAATCGTGTCGACATCAGAGGCGATCGCTGGATTCACAGGCCCGTGGGCACAGCCGCGATTCCTTGATCTTCGGAGATCTTTTCACGGATGAGGAGGATTTCGGTGGCGGCGTCTCGTTCAGATGCTTCTTCGAGAAATCGCCGGAAGATAAGCGCACGGTTGATAGCTTCCTTGACATTTCGTCCTGAAGAACACACATAACTACAACCACGTAACAGCGTTACAGCCTTTCTAATCAATGCCAGCTGCACAGTTACATGCACCATAAATCCCCGTGCAACAAATACGGGTCAGGCTGGGTGTTGTCGACACGTCGGAAAAATCTCGTACTCATTCGAACGCGTCGCTCCGCGGACAGCCACTTTAATTAACAGTACAATGCGCCCTAACAAGTGGAACGGATTGAATTCTGTCGCTCTTGGCGGACATTTCGTTCGAATGCATTCAGAAATATTGGACAAAGGGATTGGTTCGGAGGGGAAGCTAAAAATAGCAATCTTGGGTCACGATCTTGTCAAGCTTTATTTCATTAATGACGATATTTTCCGTTGCGTAATGAAACAAGGTGTTATTAATGAATATCTGTCTGGCTCGATTGTTACAGGTTCGCGACTTGGTCGAACGGTGCACGTGCCCGACGCAGTTCCCGATGATCCGAGTTTCCGAAGGGAAATACCGAATCGGCGACACCAAAG
Organism: Andrena camellia; assembly: GCA_029448645.1. Lineage (NCBI taxonomy): Eukaryota > Metazoa > Arthropoda > Insecta > Hymenoptera > Andrenidae > Andrena > Andrena camellia. The sequence goes on along the minus strand of CM055678.1, from coordinate 25,978,013 downwards.
TGCTGATCTTCGTGAGAATCCTGCGAAGCCACGTCATGGTGCGCGTCGGTGGAGGCTGGGACACCCTCAGTCACTACCTGGACAAGCACGATCCTTGTCGATGCAGAACCTGTAAGTGAGCATTGGGTACTTAAGATCGCTACTAGGTAGTTCTCCTAGCGATCAAAGAGACGGGATGTCGATTTAAATGAGGATGATGTCAGTGTCGTTGGAAATAGAGATGACTCGGGGTGTTTCGATAAAAAGCTCCTTTCCAAAGCGGTACTTTTGCGAATGGTAATTTTCTGTATGGAATTTGGACATTAATAGTACGTCCATAGATTTCATTTATGGTCCATCATCTTTTGAGCGTGAAAAAACGTGACTTGGGTTTATGTAAAGACTTGCTAATTTGAAATGAGTATTCAATTAGTGTTCAATCAGTGGTTATCCTTCTGGTGAATCCTGTTCGCGCATAGCAGACGTGATTGTTCAATCCCGCGGGTAACACCTCTCTTTTTGTGTCTTTTTCCTCACAGCGCATCGCTCGATGATCTCGGCGAAGCTGATTCAAAAGGCTGGAGGGTCCTTCGACCTTGGCAGCGCGCAGGTGCATTACGAAAGGTGAGCAATTTTCTGCCGCTAAGGTGTCATTTGTCCGACCGCGATCATTCCGTCGAGGTTATCCGCGACCTACCCGGCCCAAGCCCGCGTAATTGCCCGCCCTTGGCGCGACACGTGAACTAGCTGCTCATCCGCAGATCACCTCCTAGAACTCGGAGGAGTTCGGCGTCGAGCGTCGGCTCCTGCGCCGGGACGCCTCCCCAGCAGTCCACGCAGCTGTACGCGGCCAGGAGCATATCCAGCAATCGATCGCGATCGCCCACGCCTCACCAGCCGAGCGGGAAGCAGCTGAGCGACGAGCAGAGGAAGACCAATCGCTCGAGGAGTCCCACGCCGCAGAGGAAGTACCTCGGCAGCCCCAGCCACCAGCAGGCGGATTTTGGGAAACAACGATCGAGATCGCCCACCCCCAAGCCCCAGCTCAGATCCAGCAGCCCGACGATCAAACCTGAACGCTCGCCCACCCACCACGCGAAGCACCAAGAACCTAAGGTCAGTGGTAGAAGGCTTCTTCGGGTGTCTTAGGTCTAGACCACATCATTTCTTCCAAAAACCCCTCGATAGTTTCCATCGCTATCACCCTGGGTCGCAAACCCCCAGAGGTCTGAATCCCAGTTCCCTCAAAACGCCCGTGTATTGACTGTGTAGGACGCAAAGAAGGAGTTCCACCAAGAAACCCGGACGAAGGCGCCCGTGTCCGAGGAGTTCGCGAAGAGATACGTGGTGGAGGGTGGCGTGGCGCGCAGGGCGGTCGAGAAGGACGACACTCCCAAGTACGAGCCGAGCATCTACAATTACAAGTGCCGCGAGGACTCGAACAGCCGCAGCCCAACGCCCAGTCCTCCGGCGATCAAGGAGGAACCCGTGCTGGAGAGCTTCGGCAAGGACGTGACCGGGACCGTCCATTACACCAAGTCCCCCCACGGCGACGGCGAGCACTCCGACAATTGCAGCGAGGTCTCCGACGAAGGGTACCGAAGTTTGGGCGCCGTGCAGCCACCCACCAGCAACGGGAACCCTGGGACGGGCACGCAGGGATCGCCCACGGTTGCCGATTGTCAAAGTGAGTTCCATTTCTCCTTTCTTTGCCAGCCGCGGACCGGGCACGATCTCGTTCGTTTCTCCGGGGCCACAGAGGGCTTTTGATTTATGTGCCATCGGCGTCGCGTGGGACGGCTGTTGTAAGGGGCCTGTAATGTTTGGTTAAGGTGGTGTAATTCTGTTTCATTGAGCGGTCTCTGGCGACTGTTTCTGGAGATTATGGCAGTTGGTGATCGGTTGACATCGATTGTCACTTATAGGTTATCTTAGGATCTTAGAGGCTTCAGCGATTTTAGTAACACACGAGTTTAATATCCCTTTCGACTATCGGTTCGGTCGTAATGTTGTAGCGCAGCTGAAACTGAACTTCTTTCTTCGATGTGTGGTTTCGTAACGTACGAAAGATGCATATTAACTACGACGCGAGTGAAATCGTCCCGAGAGCGTGATAATCGCGCGCCCCGCTGCGGAGAAAACGCACGACACTCGCGCGCGCGCGCGTTGCTTGATGAAAGCCAGTCATTGAATTTAATACGAGCGCGGTGCAGGGGTGAATCGACGAACAAACGCCAGTATTGTGTAGTTCCTCTGCTGTTTTAACTTTACAATGGATCGATGGGCTCGATCTCTCTTTCTCTCTCGCCGAAGGTTTTTCTTATTCGCTTTCTAACCCGATCGGACCGCGGCCCACTTCGTCGAGCGCTCTTATGAGTGACGTTGACTTTGCTTGCGCGTGAAGTTGACTTTTGTACGATTTCACGAGCAACTGTTCCGCGGGCGTGAGGGTCCGTTTGACGATGTGGGTGCCATCCCTTTCGTCGTTTTTGGGATCCAAATGGTGAATTCTGCATGCAGACGGACGTGAACCGCTCGAGAATTTCTTCAGGTAAAAGGAGCAACGGATCGCTGGCAGAATTCAGGTCTTAATACCTCGGAGCGGGTATTTATCTTCGGCCGTCTATCTGGGATTGTCAGATCCGACAACGGGGGATTTAATTCGTGTCTGAACTCGATGGATCCGCGCGATACCTCGTCATCCTTTCAACTCTTTTGTCCTTAACGGCGCCCGCAATCGCCTCCGTGTGTATTTTAAGCATCGTATCGCGTGGAACGTACCGCAGCGTTTTATTTTTAGCAGTTGTCTGCATTTCTGTGGCATCGTTGAACTTAAGAACATAATCGAGCCGCAGGAAGCTCGGTATTCTCTGACTCTGCTTCACAAAAGGATCACAAGAAATCAACAGTAGCGACAGTAAGTTCACACTGACGTCACTAGAGGGCTAGGAACAGAACTACTTAGCTTCCAAAAATTCTCAACTAGCGCTCAAAATTTTTATAGTAAAGGCTTCTAATACCAAATATTGGAAGCTAGACGTAAAGCCGAAAAGGGAATATAGGGATTAGACTTAGTCAGAATCAGATATTAGGGGTTAGGGTTAGGGAGTAACAGAATTTAGAATTAGAGATATTAAAAGAGGGACAAGCAGCCCTCTATGACCTACATATTTCAGTGGATAAACCAGATACCTGCCAAATATGATACTAGCTTATTATCGAAAAAAGAACTAGAAAGCGCGCAAGCATTGAGGGAAGACTTCTGACGATTCTTCGAAGACCGCCAGGACGTCATGTGCGTCAAGTAAGTCAAACACTCGGAGGAGCACCAGGGCGCAATCTCAGATACACGTATTCGATGCAAGTGTGTAAACGTTATCGAGGATCGACCGATGGCGATTGTTCCGAGGACAGGTTGTTGTTGGAGATCGCCCACGCTCCCCAGCAGACAGATACCTGCCCGTATAATCCGTTGGGGCCCAGTTAAATGTCAGGCGAGCCTATGCGCGCGCGCACCGTAACGTGTGTTCGTGTACTTTGAATATTAATGAGCTACAGGGTGGTCCAAAATGTTGGGTAACCGGCCGAAAGCGAAACCCCCGATGACACTGGGGTCAGGTAAAGCTTCCAGTCTATATTATGCGTGTTTGTCTATGCGAGGCATGATCGTGAGGCTACCGAACCGGATGGAGTCGCTTGGATCAGTTTCCTTTTTGTTTCGGATCAACTGACTTACGTAACCACATGTACCTACTCGATTTTGGGCCCTACAAATTTTCTAACGGTTCAATTAGACACACGTCAGAATTATAAATGTAGAGCTAGTTCTGAATAGATATGTTGTGAGGGTAAACTGCTGCGCAGAATGCGAGTTTTTGAACATAAGGGTCATCAGACGAGGTCAATTAACATGGACGCTCGCGAAACATGGCAGGTGCGTCATTCCTGTCTACCGAAGGCGCAATAAAAAGGCCCCAGGTTGATTATCTCAGACCGTTCCGTTTCTTCACTTTGCCCACGCAGCCGGCTAAAACGGGAGATGGCTTCGTTTCAAGATCTTCGAATCCTAAATCGCGTCCCCGCGAGAGCCGTCTGAATAAACAAGGGGGACCAGTGACAGTGACTCTCTCCCGCTGACATTCGCGTTATGCGAATCAGTGTTACGTAATGGTAGTGACTCGATTGGCTGGCAGTCTTTTTTTGGATGGAAAATATCTTTAAGACATCTGAACGTTGAATTATACTAGTTGAGCAACTGTTAGAGAGCACTTAACAATGCTCCCCTGTTAACCTAACAACGCAAATGCCCAATTCTCTGTTGCAGAGCAACCCACGAAGCCCGAGCAAGAAGAGAGGTCCTGCGTAGAGACGGAAAGCATCGAAACGGGCCTAAGAAAGACGCGAATAGGCCCAGCCAGCCCCCTTAGGGCCTCACCATCGCGAAGCGTGGCCTCATCTTCGGGTGACCGCACTCCGCGCGCTGGTTCCATTGTTCGCGAGAACAGCAACGTGTCCAGAGCCTCATCGGGTAGTAGGACACCAAGGGAGAGCAACTCCAGCCCAGAAGGAAGTCCCTTGAAGCGAGGAGCCGTCAGGAACAGTCTCAGAAAACCGCCAACTGGTAGCCTGAGCAAAGCGTCTGCTGTGCCGAAGTCCTGCCAAGCTCCCATCAGTGGCAGCAACACGTGGAACGGCAGACAGGCCAGGCAGAGGCCTAGTATCCAATCGGACACCTTCCTGAATCCCCAGGGATCGGCTACCTGCGCGACGACACCCAGTTTCTCCAGGAAGAGCCCAGCCAGGCAGAGCCTGCCCAGACAGAGTTCGAATGTTAGTGTCCAGTACGACAGAAATGGGAGGAGGATCAAGCCGTCCACCACTGGGTCTCTTCAGTCATCCCCTACCAAGGTGGCCAATCCTCTTTTGGAGCAGATCCTGCAAAAGGTGGGCCATCTGCAGGACGATCGCGAGGTGATGCAAAAGCTCCAGGACCTGCTGAAGGACTACCAGGCTCACGGTACAGGGGATGGTATCGCCAATTTGGAGTTTACCAGGGCGTGGATCGATGGTAACGGAATCGTAGCCCTGCCCCAGGACAATCAGATGGCGGCCAGTCCAAGAAAGGATCCTAAACCTTCCTCGGAGAGGGCAGGCTTCTCGAGGATACCCGCACCAGTTTATAAGAGGCCCATGTCCGTCGCGTCCGACAGCGTGTGAGGAAGGCTCTCGGTGTCGAGGAACAGGGCGAGTACGTCTCGATAAAGGCCCCCGGTGTCTTCCGAGGTCATCGGGGTCCTCGATCGGGCGGATATCTATCGCGTGCCGGACTCTGAAGGTGTTAACGCGCGGTCGGAGCTTCGCGAGTGATAGTTGCCCTGTCGTGGCGCCTTCGGCATTCAAGGATCTTTAAGACTGTGTGGTCTGCAGTGTCTGCGATGACGTGGAAGAGTTGGTGGTGCTGAAGAATTAAAGGGAAATTCGTTAAGGTGGACGTATCACGTACTGGAAGGATCTTGGTCAATAGGACTGGGTGGAGGTGTCTAGCAGAGGTAGTCCAATGGTGGTACACGATAAATATTAACTCTTATCGTGAGAAGAACATGATGAGATACCCGTAGACACGTATAATCCCTATTCCTGATGATGCGGACCTCAAGAATCCTTTTAAACCCTTGTACCCGCAAATTGGGGCATCCTCCCTAGCATCCCACTACTATTCCTGTGTTCCAGTTCGTTCTACCATTGGGAAAACCCACTGAAACACCTCGCACCTTACGGTACGAGCTAGAAGAAGGCACAGTCTAGGGTATAATAATGCGATTGGAGCCTAACAGAGTAATTGAACGCTGCGAATCTCGGTTGTTTCGTCGCGAAGGGAATTGATTAAGCGTGGCGGGGACCGCGGTCGATAAAGCGTTCGCAGGCGTTCTGCATGTCGCTTCTGGCTTTCGTGTCATCGCAGATCGAAGGCGTCCGATTAGAGGAAAACTTAACGGGCCTTAACGGTACGGGGTCAATCAGTTAGCAGCTCGTAGGAGTCACGTATATGTATATCGGGGTGGTGCTCGGAGATGGTGCTGGACGGGACGACGTTTCGCGATGCAAAAATAAGATAAAACACGTGGAAGAGGATGGGGGGGGGGGGGAGAAAAAAAGGTAGGCACGAAGGAAACTCGTCTCGTCGACTATTGGACGACGCGCGATTTCAATTGGTTAACAGGCGGAATTCAAGCGGGCAATTAGCTGGTGTGCGGGTCTTGCGTTAATGGCTTCCCAATCGATTTGCTTCCAGTCAGTTAATTGCACCCCGGCTGACAGCTCGTCGATTGATCCGAGACGGGAGATTACACCTTGCGCGCACCGTGGACACGCGATACTCGATCTCACTCTCTCTCTCTCTCTACCTCGTGACTGCGACTTTTTCGTAGCGGCGTTCCGCGTGATCGATAGCCGTTTCTTTTTTCTCGCGGGGAACATTCTATAGAAGCGAATTACAGGGGAAAATTGATCGATAAATTAGACGTTACGAGTGTAATTGACAGGCTGCAAAAGTGAGGGCCCAGAAAAATCCACGCCGCTTCACTATTGTTTATTACCAGCTTGATGATGATGCAGTTTGAACTTTAGCAACCGCGGCACAGTCGGTCGGAGTGAAAGAAGGTTCATTCTTTCACCATTCAGTGCTGTTGCAGTCAACCACTGGTAAATACCGGGCGTGAAACGCCGATGGGCGTTCGGAGGCCGTGTATAAGAGATACAATAATGGGACATCAGCACGCGGTTTGTGGTTGAGTGTGTAAGTAGGGGCCAAATGTCCTTGAAAACGCTCTACCGGTAAGGGATACCTTCAGAAACCATACGTAAGAAGAGAAATAGGTTACCAGGAATGCCGCAAAACGTCGATAGTCGCAGCACTACTAGAAAGGTAGGGAAGTATCGCGTGATCGCGATTTCTTAGCGATGGCAACGGGTTCTTCCGGTCGTAGGATCGTCGAAGGATAAGCAATGGGATATCCGGTCGGTCTCGGGCATGCGCAGTCAGAATTTCGATACGTTCGACCGTTCGTTCACGGATCAAATTTATTTATTTATATAGTCTATCGGTTGTATTTATTGAAGACGATTTATTTACGCGTTGTGAGTTCGCTTGAGAGGTGGGGAATGGGAAAGGAGGAGGGTGGACGCGGCGGATCAGGTGGGTCCTCGCCAGGGGAGAAGAACCTCCGTGGGAGAAATCAAATTACCCCAAAACACAGACTGCATTATTGTAGATAGTGACGTGTCGTCGGACAAAATGCCATTCCAATGTTTCACTGTTTTTTATACCAAACGCGAGCGTAGCGCCATTTTGTATCAAGTGTCTTGCGGGGAGCTGACGTTCCGGAGGGACGTTTTTGTTTTCGCGTGTCGGCTTCTAGAAAAATTTCTGTAGAGATGGTAGATCGAGGTCCAACAGATCCATGGGACTCGACTGACAATTAAAATGTTACTTGTAGCTAATTGAGAACGAAATAAAATGACTACGTTTACGAATATTCCAAAAGCGGCAGAACGTCACAGTTGAACCGTCCTTTGAACGAAACGGAGCTGTTAGAATCGCAAGTAGGGTCTTTCTTTTTGCAAGGATCTGGGAAAAATGAACCAGAGATCAACCTGGGCAGAGTCTGAGCGCATATTTTTTCATACTGTAGATTACGAAAATAGGGACAAATTGAATTGGGGTAACTTCAACGCTCCAATTCGCGGAGCTTTTCATCTAAGATGGTGACGTTTTAGATGTCTGCGTCCAGAATGGTCTGAAAGCAGGGACCGGCACGCGCGAATGAAGCTTAGTAGGCTCACGAACGAAAGAAGCTCAATGTATTGAACAAGTATTTTTTATAACTAACTCGAGTAGAGGATCGTGTCCCTGAATCCCGGCCTAGAAGTTTTACAGAGCCTTTCGCTTTCCTCCGAGATTCTGGAAGACGCCAGCCGGAACCCCGCTCCCCGCTGGTATTACGAGTTAAGAGGTACACTTCCGGAGCAAGGAAGCGGCAGAGGTGAAAGTTTATTTTGTTGACCAGAGAAGTTCGGGTAGAAATCGTAGCCGCGAAACGTGCATGAAAAAAAAAAATACAAAGCACGGTGGCGAGATTTATTTTTTAGGAAGGCGTGTTTAGGTGGTCCTCCGCGGATGACGCTGTGGCTTTTACGGTGTTCGAACGAAGCGCGGATATAAATAATTTTAAGAATTTTTTACTTGTTCTGAGATTCTTTTAAGAATTTTCTTACTTCACGTTTTCATGATAATTCTAAGCAGCGAGATGTTTAGAAAACAGTGGAGAGACATTCATACTTTGTGTGGTGAAACAACTACTCACAATTTTAATCACTGAAAATTCGTAGAAGAATTCGTGATTGCATTTTAATATTTGGGTGATGGTGTAATACAGCAAGAGGGATATATAAATGAAGCAGAAATTTAAGGCAACGTGTTTGGAAGGTTTTCATTGATATTTGTAGAAAAACTGATCATTACGGTTTCACAGGAAATTCAGAATTCATTTTATAACAGAATGGAATTCTTTTAAACACTTCTTTTAAATTTACAGTAATGTATACCAAAGATATTTTTTGTACTGCTCAAGTTACCTCGTTTGAAATTTACACGTACTTAATTCTCTTAGGTATACATTAAACTAAGCATCTGCTATAATGTAGTTCGAAAAGAATATATTTAAAAAAAAAAATTATATTCGCCCCTTCAAAGATTCCCAACCACCTTTTCCTAATTTTTATTGGACAAAGCGTATTTTCTCTCTCGTCGAGAGGCGTTCGAACATTGCAAAGGAGCAATGAAAATGATACGAAAACGGCCACAGTACATTCTGGAGGCCACGTTAAAAATTGCTCGTAGATTTCACGTTTGGAAAAAGGGGTTCGCACCCCCGTCTTTTTAAGCCTAAGCTTTGTAACCCCAAGCTGATATGCGGTTGTTCCACCGCAACGACGAATAATAATATCGATGATTACCAATATTCATATTATTATTGCAAGAATTGCAACTACTGCTATTATTACTATGAGTACGATTACAATGATTATTATTATTGCGATGATTATTATTATTATTATCATTATTATCAGGGAGATAATGATAATTGATTACAATGATTATTATATGCAACGTTGAGTATGTTATGTTATTATTTTATCTACGAGAAGTTGTAAATTGAGAAGAAAACTTGCATAAAAACAATAAAAAGCTTTAACAGAAGAGTGGAGACTGATTTAACGCCTTTGTATAATGGTATTTCTGCTGAGAAAGATCGAAAACTTATCGTAAAAAGTACCTTGAGGAAAGTGTTAAGAAATATTATTTAAACTTTTACATGATCATTAAATTCTATACCATTGACAAGTTGACGAATAGTTCCACCGGAAATGGTAAGTGAATCACCCAAAAGTTGTCTGTATTATTTTATTTTAGCGTATATGTATAAGTAGCAGCTAATGACGGCGCTGGGTGTTGCGTTTTGCGCGGGAGAGGTTCCTGCGCGCGCCGCTAGAGGGCTACGAGCGCTGCGCTCTCTCTCGCAAGACTCATGAGCGCAGACAGCTACATACTCCCTGTTCCCCGATGGACCACTATCTTTGTTTTTTTATGGGATGATCAGGCCTCGTGTGATTTTTTGTCCCTTTTGCTTTTTTGCCCCTTTTTCCTGTTTTCCCATTTTTGCCCCATTTGCCTCTTTTGACCCTTTTTGCTTCTTTAATTTCTTTGATACACCTTTTATCCCTGTATATACACTTAAAGACATTGCTTAGTGAAGTTTTCTTTAAATATTCCCTTATAAATTTATTTTTCTATATTTTTCTGAAATCTATTATTTTCCCCTTTATTTTCTATTTGTTATTTGTTATTTATATTCCGGAATCTTTTGAAACAGAAAATACAGTTTTGATAGTATTTTCACGTCTGGTTTAATGCAAACACTTTACAAACTATTTTGAGTTGAGTCCAGATCGAATTCTGAGAAGCTTAACGTATAAACATCGTTCTTTTGGCAGGTACACTGTTTGTGCAACTGAATTACACTGTTTGGTGCTTCTCGTTTATCGTGAATCGTGAAATCCATACTGTTCCGTAGACTTCGCCACTACTTTAGGGCCCTAATACAGCACCTCCTTCGAATATTTCGGTCGCTAAACGAGGGTAAGTACCCGTTTAAAGCTCGTTAAGCGGTCCGATACACAGTGATCGGCGTCCTTGCCACATATGGTGAGACGGCTCTCGTTCGCGGACACCAGCGACGACCAACAATGGTCCACGGCGTGCGCCTGCACGTGTACGTGAGTCAGCACGCGGGCCTCTGTGTGTTTCGCCTGCCGGCTTCGCGGTACGCACGGGAATCTCGGAAGGAAACCATTTTTTAAATGGCCAGGCTGCGGTCCGAGAGATTTATGATGGACCGTGGTAGCCTCGATAATAACAGCGACGATTCTGCCTGGGATCTCGTATGTGTTAGGGTGGAAACAATGGGAACGATTAAAGGGCATTTTGTGCAACGTCGGTGGTACTTTATAAATTAGCTTGCGTGGGAAGAGTATAAGAAGAGCATTAGACACTTAGGTTCTTGGAACATCAGTCCCGAGATATCGAGTCCTTGGGACTGTTGGGTCCGGGGCATATTGAATTTGGTGTTTCAGAGAATGTAGTATCGTTTTCCAACCGCAAATGAATATCCCGAAAACACGCTACACCTCCATTCACTGTGCAATTTGCCTCGGTCACACCTTGATGTCACCGCAATATAATTTAATTCACCGTTAACAGTTGCCCCAGCGAATCGTTCATAAGTGTTTCGCTGTCGTCGAAGTAAATTAATGGCCCGGAGTAATGCCGGCAATTAGAAAACCACTTAAATCGTCTTAATGATTCTCATTTAACACGTCCAGCGGTACGAACGCCCCTGTTCATTTCGCATTCTGCTCGCACTCCGCGTGGCCTCATGGATCTTCCATGGTACGTACACGAATCCCGCGATGCATACGAGCGTTTTCACGTTTCATTGCATTCCATGGTTTCGAGAACGGTCGCATATTTAATTCGTCCCTGCGCAATGTGAGTCACAACGATTTCGCGACTGCTAGCCAGCCTTTTTTAAACGAACAACATATCATTACTATTCGTTTAGCGCAAGCAGCTCCCCAAACCGCGCCATCAACTCCGGTGATCCCTGCTCCCATCGGAATTAGTAGCAATTACAATTATAATGCACACTGCCGGGGGATATTGGGAAGATCATCCCCTGCAAGAGAGCATCGTTTTCTCTACAAGCTGGTATAATGGACGTCGGAAGAATAAATTGGATAATTGTGATTAATGCAGATGCAACGTAAGGTGTATCGTTCGTGGTCCGCGAGCTAGCAGCCGCACGAGATAATTTGTCAACGTTTGGAATTTTAATGGCCCCTTCGGTAGAGGCCTGGCGCTTTCGGTATTATGTCTCGTGTTTTTCCCCCCTTAGCCGTAATAACGTTTATGTCGAGGTGAAAGTACTCCCACGCTCCCATGCTGATGACCTTAACTCCCGGCCGAATTTACGTCACAATTTTCATACACGGAGAGACGTGAAAATCCCTCAGAAATAGAATCCTGCGGGCGATGCCCGCCAAGGCGCCTCGGCCAGGTTTCACTTATCGAATATAAATTTCCAGGGAGTGTTGCGCAACGGCCGCGCCAGGTGTGCCTTTGTCCCGCGTTATTTTCAAATGTGTCAGTTTCGCTGGTAATGGGAAAGAATCCTGTATTTTTCAACCGACACCCCGTTGATCGCCGATGTTATCGCGCGCCCGGCTGGAATTTAAAGACAACGGCGCCGGTGAAATGTGCGCAGCGGAGGCAGTAAAGTTGCACGAATACATATTACACGATAGACGAAGTGACGTTCTCTTGCGACACCTTGGACATGTGTACCGAGCGAACTCTTAGGTGGTAGGGTGCAGACCAAATGTTTCAGACTCCTGCAGGATCGTGGTCAGTGGAACTTGGTGTCTTGGGCTTTTGGGTACTTGAGGAATTGGGGCATTGGGAACTGAGCTAATTGTGTTCTAGGCAGAGATGGGCAAAAAGTTACTTGAAATAAAAATTTCGTACACAAATTTTTATTTCAAATAATTTTTGTCCATCTCTAAAACATATCCAAAAATCAAAGCAATTATTTGAAACAAAAATTTCGTACACAAATTGTTGTTTTAAATAACTTTTGTCCATCTTTGGTTCTAGGTTCTTACAAGGAGAGTATCTCAGGTGTCCGCCTCCGATTGCTTTGATTTTTGGACATGTTTTAGAGGACCGAAAAATAGGATGTACGTGTTTTTTTTTCTAGCGGCCCGTTTTCATATTTAGGGGGTGAAACCACCCTTCAAAGTTATAAGATTCTCAGCTGTTCGTCTCCGATTGCTATTCACTCTCTTTTCTAAAATTGTTTCCTCACCTTGAAACCACTTGTAGTGACTAAAATACTATTTACAAGTGCCAGCCAAAGATTGCATTATTGCCTGCCGCCATCTGTCACTTAATTACTCGATGAAATACTTACGTAGATCCAATTCGCTACGCCCACAACATGACCGACTGCTCTTCAGAATAGCGTCGTATCTTTTTCACCGACATTACAACATGCAAATTTCTTAATAACTCCTCAGCCCCCTGTATCTTCGTTTTCTTCTCTCTTAATGCGCCGCGTATCTCAGCCGAAGAATTCGGTTGCGTTAATTGGCGAAATTCTCGGTAAATGTAATTGCCCGGTCCAGGGACATCTCTCAGGTTTTGACAGTGAGAAACATAAAAGAAGCGGTCTCGGACAACCGTTGAAAACATTATCTAAACCCTTAAAAAAATATACGAGATAATTGATGCTTTCAAAACGGCCACCGTCACTAATCAGCCACACGGGTTTACGATCCGGGACCGGGAATAAATTCAGACATCAATGGTTTCTTTCTTAACGATTCGATGGGATTCGTGATGGGCCACTTATCTAGTGTCACATATTTTAAGTCGATTTATTGTAAACGGATTTTACGAAGATCCCTGGCTGCTATGTAATCTTCTTTGAGTCCACCGAAGCACGCTGGGCGTACCGCGTGTGTCATGGAGAATTAATTCTGCCGAAGACACGATTGTTAATTTCGTATAGTTATAAGAAAAGGATGTTACTTATGGGGATCCCTGATAAAATTATTCCGGTAACGCCCCTGGCTGGCCCTAAGACGTCCACAAAAAGGCCAGGCGAAGTGGCGTAACGGATGTGATATATTGGCCAGTTAAGGGTTAAGATGTTCACCGTTTCTCGAGTAATATCGAACGACCGCCGGCGTCTGGAGATGCGCCCCTCAAGCATTTACCTCGTGGGCGGCGTACAGGTGCCTCTGGTTCCTCTTACAAATCGTCCCGAGTGCGTAACAGCTGCCTACGCCCTCCGCGGTAACCGCTGCACCTTCGGGAACAGCCGAACGGCCGGCCTTTATGATCGAACATCGTTCCTTCCCTCGCGTTTTATGCCCCTTTGTTTCGCACGTTCTGTGCACTGCTTGCTGGTGGCTGCAGAAAACGCCGCTCGGAGGAATGCGGTTTCCATTAAACAGAACTTTGACGCTGCGTCTTCAATGCGAGTGCTGGTGGGTTGGCTGAGGCGGGCAATGGAAGTAGTGTCACTGGTGGTGCAGTTTTGGAGAGTAGTTGGATGGTGAGGTATTGGAATGCTTGGAGGGATCTTGGGGTATTGAGGTATTAGCATTCTGAGGTTTTGGGATTTTGGGGTGTTAGGATTTTGGAGTACCCATACAGCACACTTCGTGGCGGCAACGTTGCAGGATCGTTGCAGTAACCTTGCAGTGTTGCATGGTTCTAGCGCAATGTCGATGTAACGTTGCCGCGACGTTGCCGCGCAACATTGCACGGGGCTGCCATAGAATTATTGCTGCATAGCTGCATCAATGTTGCGTTGCAATATTGCACGGCAACGTTCCTGCAATATTTCTACAATGTTACGGCAACGTTTGGCAACGTTCCCGCAACGTTGATGGGCTTTGTACTTCTATGATTCTGCACACATTCAGTATCGTCGCGTCCGTCACGGACGTTATTTATATTTTTGGCCCCACTGCCCGAAACGTTGCAGGAGGCGGACATAGCAGTATTGCTGCAACGTTGCGACAACGTTGCAGTGCAACATTTCAATCTTGCACCGCAACGATCTTGCAACTTTGCTGCAACGAGAGTGTGCTGTATGGGTTTTAGTATTCTGAGGTATTGGGATCTTGGGGTTTCGAGATCTTAGGGTATCGTGTTAGAATCTTAGTGCTTTGTGATCACCAGCTTTTGGTCTACATTTGGAAAATTATTCTTTTCCAAAGCATAGAGTTCCGCATGCATTTACCCGACCACCATCCGCGGGAGCTACTACCAGTAAAGAAGGAAGACATTCGCGTTCGTTTAGGAGTAACAGCATGTCCAGCTTTAAAGGGACTATCGTCTGTCGTAAGTCTTCAAGCCGTAGTCTTGCTTCTTCGAGTAATCGACTTTCTTCCACGCAAACCGAACTTTCTAGAGGAGGCAAGCGTGGCACGATTCCTCAGCCTATTATCATGTTAAGTCGATTAACACCGGGTCGTTGACATCGATTTGTCGTAGGTCCGGATACGAAAACTTATACTCCCAACACTTTGTAACATCCTGTACTGAATTAAGAATTCCGGGGATCCGTTCCCCGCTTGCCGATCAGTAAACAATGCCCAGCCTCCAAATTGGCACATGCAGCCTCTCGTAAACCCCCAGCCGGGCCCGCATCCAGCGATTTTCAGCTTGGATATCACACCTGGCCACGTTTCCACGGGGCGATTGTGATACTTGCCTCGAAACCGCAGATCGAAATGCGCGAGATATGCAAATAAATCAGTGAACAATGACTGTACGGTCCCCTTGGCGGGGACTTAGACAAGCGATATCGCGTGGCATGCCGGGATCGCTGGCGAACGTTTCGCGAGAACTTCTCCCACGACTCGCTTAAAAACACTGGTCGCGTCTGGCTGCTGTTTTATATCATAATATGTTATCGGTGTTTACTGCGGCTCGCGTGCACGGCCAGATAGTAAACTGTCTCGATTACCAGCCACCGATCTTTCTGGCTGTGCTTCTCCTCCGTTTCGCTCACATTTTTTACGCACGCTTGACGCGATAGGTGTCACTTCCGGGTGACGTGGGACGACCAGAAAGTATATCACGACGGAGGAAGAGGGTGTTTCAAATATGACGGTCGCCTGAATTATTACCCTTTCGAATTCCACAAAATCTGCCACTGCCAGTGGTCGCTAACCAAGTTGCTACAAGCAATAGTACTTGGCCTATTCCGCAAAGCCTGATATCCCAATCACACTTTATATCCCCCAACCATGCCAAACATTACATACTCTCGCAATTAGCATAACAGGCGTGTCTCCGGCTCACTCGCATCATTTGATCTACTTGGTCCACCTACGATTGAACTAAGAGATTCGAAGCAGATCCAGTCAAAATTCTGGCCATTTTCTGGGCAAACGAAAGGTCATAGTTCTCCGGAGAACAGAGGGACCGTCAGGGTCGCGGTTGACAGGTCGTAAAGGATGAGGCTCGGAGTAGGTTACGTGCTTGCCATATCAGTCGAAAGGACGGATAGCCTTGGAGGTCCTTGCTCGCTCGAAGGCCCACGAAATCGCAAACAGCCTGGCGATCGTGTTCCCTGACAGACCAGACTATTTCTCTTTCACGCTCACGAATTTAACTCCTCAATAGAACACCTCTAATGGAAAAGCGGCTCGGCCATAGGAGGTGCCTATTTTTTTTCAGCGAAACTGTAACGCGCGACTAATCGCCCCTTTGTCATTTAAAGCCTTTTGGGTAGAAGAAAGTAGCGCGTAAATTGTTCGACAACTGACTCAGACCACCGATTTGGGAAGCCTGATTGCTCGCGGCGCCGAAGACGCGAGTTTACGAGAAAGGTTTTACGTCGCGTTTTTAAGAATTTTATAAACGTGACCGAGGCGCCATGGAGGACGTAAGATATTCAATAGTGGCAATGATGACTCCAAGGAAGGCTCGCTATCGCGTTTAATAAACTGCACGAGCCAGACGTCGGGGGCCCGGGTTCACGACCTTCCAATTAAAATGTTGACCTTAGCTATCTCCTCGCGAAAATGCACCCCGTTGCAGGCTGAATGGTCGCGGTCTGGCTTTCGTGGAAAGCGTCGCCATCGTGGCTGCACCGCGACGCTAATGAGAAGTTAATGGCGCGGCTCGCGGCTCTGTCTGAACGGCAGAAGTGGCGTTAGTTCTTCAGACTAGGGGCAACGAGCTGCTAAAGAGATGCCTTCGGGACGAAACTCACCGAGAAAGTCATCGTGGGCAGACACAGAGGCCGGAGCCACCAATGGGCAATGTATCCGCAGTTTTATTCACCCGCGGGTCGATAAAGTGACGGAGGTTACTGAAAAATTAAATTAAGGAATCGACGCGCCACTCCTCGTGGCTACGAATAACAACACGCGCGGAGTAAATGGCTTTTATGCTTCCAGAAATGGAGACCAGTCCCTGGTAATGATTAATAGCCATTTCCACTTTCGTTTCGGTATCCCGAACGCAGGCGCGCTTAAAAAAAAATTGGGGCCATTTTAATTGCAAATGACAGGAGGCCAAGTGCGAATTAAAGTAGCGGAGGATCGCTGGTGGATCGTGATTAATAGTAATCATCATTACGCGTTGACACGTGTTTGTAAAGAACCTTTATGCGGTTTATTGATGACGAAGTAAATTGCGGTGCCGCGGAGGAAGCTTCGCGTGTCACGCGAACGAGGCTGCGCAAAAGTGACCGAAAAGAATCGCAGAATTTATTATGGGCACTTTGCATGAGTGTACACAATGTACAGCGTTTGCCTTCGTGCTTCTGATTCACTTACATTTAATTTACCATTGACGTATACAGAATTCTCCTGGCATGGGTACTAAAATGTAACCCTAATGTAGTTCTGCAAGATTGCGCTTCTAGTTCTAGACCCAACCCAAACCTAACCTGTGCCTAATCCCTACATAGCTTCCCGGTATCCACATTTTAATTTAAATGCGGCTAATATCCACACACCAGAAACTGAGTAGCACCGTGCTGGCTAACCCCGGCTACCGAAGCTGGCGGGTTACAAGCTAATAACGCAAGGGGGCGAACAAGAACATCGGGACGGCGCATGCGCGTAGACGCGGTGGGTCATCCACGGCGATATGCATCGAGTGGCTCGATGGTTCTCTTCGCCAGGTGTCTGAAAATGATTAATACACCTCGGCGTCTACCACGCGTTCCGACGCGAGCGGAGGCAGCGAGCGAGATTTCAATGAATATCGTTGGCGTCGGCTCGCGCAATTAGAATTGACAGACGGAACAATGGCGAGCGCCGTGTGCGCGCAGATTACGTTTTTGCCAGGGGGACGTTAACGCGGGGCATGCCCACGCGGGGATTTGAATTTTTTAGGCGACCAGTCGAAGTGTATCGACAGTCCAGTTACAGGAGGGGGGGAGGGGGGCGCGGGATGTTGACATCGAGCGTGTGGAAGAGCGGGACCCAGTTTCCTATGGACTTTGGCCTGCTAATAACAGGTTCCACGCTGATCGTAGGAAGCTGATTCGATTGATCCTTTGAGTTGACCCGGAACACCGTGCGATAATAAGTGGGGATAGGATTAAGAGCAAACGTAAATGGTATCGAAGGCCTGATAAGATACGGTCTGCAGTAGTAGTTTGAAAGAGAACATTAGTGTGCCTAGTTGGGGGTTAATCTGGCCCTAACTTTTGTGCGGCACGCTTGTGGTATCGTTTATCGGCGAGCTGAGCTACTGTTCAACGGGAGGGACATTAGAGTCCAGTCGAGGCCCCGTCTGAGACTTAATCTTGCGGGTGCAACTACTGGTTAATGCAAACGAAGCGCGAGCGCGGTGAAAAAATTGATTTTCACCACACGTCCCCGGTGACACGTCCACTCCGTATCGTGTTTGTTAATTACACGTCCGCGGTATCGGCGATTATTTGCATGCACTCGATCGGACTGCAGCTTTGATTGACGCCGATGATGTATGCGGCGAGGCGGGTGACGCGTAGATAGACACGCCTCGATTTCATTAAGCGATATATAGCCGTCGATATTCCGGATAATAAATAGAATCACGTGTCTAATAAATAGAAACGAGTAGCACCGACGTCGGCGGTGTTCCGTTCTGATCCGCGGACACCACTTTTCCCGTACGCAAATCCGTCGCGGGTAACCAGTTCACGTCTTACACCGACAAATGGGTCAGTTATGCTCGCCAGGGGGCAGATGTTGTACAGTTATCAAGTAATTTGTTTCTGGTATCTATGGAAAAAGAATTTGTATCCCGGGGGTACATCCAGTTGGAATGGTCCTTATTGGTATATTATAGTCCCTAAATGTAGTAGAACCAGCTGAGCAGTTACTAGGATTTTTTTGGTAACTATTGGGACCCAGTGATTAACTATTAGTACCAACTGGTCAACTATTATTACCACACTATTAGTTCCTTTCTAGTGGTAGCCCAGAACCATATTGGTTACCTGATTAAAGCCTAGTGGTATACTTCTCATTAACATAGAGCTTACCGAATGCACCTTCCGCGCTAATAGTATGCAACCATGGCCATCGATAGCTCAGATTGCAGCTCTCTGTATGCATCATTGAGATGCAAGCCTTGCCGTAAAGATACGTGTCCGTCAGCCGTTCGGGAAACAGGAGATTAAAGTTCGCCAGTCTATTTCTGCGCGCCGCCGACTTGGCATCGCTCGATTAAATCGAGCTTGATCGTCATCGCGACACACGATGACACGGAGAAGGTGTCTTCGTCGTGTTGGCGCCGGTAAACTCATATAAGGCAGCCGAAGGCCCCTTGTCCCGCGGAGCGGTCCGCGCGATGACGGGAGCGAAAACGCGAGAAACTCTGCGGAACAGGAGGATTAAGAGGAAGCTGGTGGGGAAAAAAGAAGGAAGGGACACACGGAAGTGAGGAGCCTTGGAATCGCCATTTCGGGACGTAGTCCTCGTGTCGCGCCGTATTAAGCCTCACCTGCCGCCATATTCTTGCCTAGAATTAGTTCTCCCGAGGGTCACCGATGATTTCCAGAAAAAGGAATTCAGCCGCGAACGGGGCGACCTTTACCGACACGCCAATTTCTCCGCAGTAAACTTTAAGCCCAGCTTCACTTTTCCATTCACGAAGGGATTCATAAACTGCGGCATTACAAAATTTGCGCTCCTTTTGCGCGAAAGCATAAATCTCTGGAACGATCGCCTTCCGAGCGTCCCGGTCCTCTTAGCGGAGGCGCAAGGCTCGCGCTATTCTTCATGCGAGTAATAAAATTTTTACGGTAACTCGCTCGTTAGCCAGATTTTTATGGTTTGCAGGAGCAGCACGCCTTAAAGGAGGTGCTCCTGACTGCCACGCCGTTGACAGAGGTTAAAGACAGTGATTTCTGGGATCACTATTGGACTGCAGACGCTAAGGTCGATTAGCAGATCATATTTCTATTGAGGCACCTAAGTAGTTGAGTCGTGTAGCTCGTGAGGGATCCAGTATTTCACAGGTATGTGACTCTGAAAGAGAGCGTACTTGATCATATGGCGAGACATTAGTAGAGGTTATTTTTTCGATAGGGGACAGTGCTTAGTGACACTTCCCGCTAGATGGCTGGCAGCGTGACATCTCTGTCGAGCGTGCGCTCTGTTTTACCCCGCAAAGATTGTGCTTAAATATTTAACCCTTCATTTTTCTCTTCTAAACAATTTACTTGCTAAGATTCGTTTAAAACACTCTGAATTTCAATATCCTTACAATTAGTGTATAATTATAGATTTCTTAACAGTTACTTGCATTTCGATTATTTTAAAATGCATAGACCCTAGACAAAATCATTTCCCTTTGGCTTTCTACATATCCCAAAAAGTTCACTTTATCTCAGGACACTTGCGTTCATCGAGGCCACTGTACGATAGAGGGGAAACCACGAAATCTACTTGGATCACTATTGCCCGTGGTGCAAGGCACGGAGACGTGGAAAAACTTGTTTGCAAACAGGATCACTCGGTCTGTTAGCCGCGAGATCGCAGCGGACCATTGACGTTTTTACTTCGTCGTTGATTTGTTACTCGCCACGACGACAAGTGGAAATGCAGGGACCGGTCCTTTAGCCTCCCGTGTCACCTGGACCACGGCTGAAAGAAGATATTAAATCGGTCTCGTTCGGGAGTATGTTAATTAGGCGGACCGTGTACCAGCGTGCCTGGTTGACTAGCTCCTTTTCGATCAGCCCCAGAGCTAACTTACTGCTTTACGGTTAAGAGGATACGTGGAATGATGAACGCCCTGTGGACAGTGCCGGGGAAACGAGGAACGCGTGGGAAATGGCACTCGAAGTCGCAGTAATGTTCAATTAACGTCCTGCACCGACCATTGTGAAATAATTGCGAAAGTGTTATTCCACCTGGTCGCAATTGTGGAACAGTGCGAAGTCGGCCTGGCACTCGCGGGGTGATCCAGCTAACGTTCATCTAGCCTAAGGAGCATGCACGCCCGCAGAAGCTATTTGGAGGATGGGCGTATTAAATCAGGAATGCAGCGAGAAAACGAGATCAGTTCTAATTTGCAGCTCCTAAATTGCCGTCGCCATTTTGCAATCTGTGGCGCTACTATTGCGCAGCAGCACACCTCCGCGCCTATTACTCCACGGAAATTGGGAGTGTGGATATAATGAACACTTTCAGCTCTATAAACCAAAATAACTGAATATTACGCATAGTTGCGCTCCATTTGATTCAACTGTGATGACAGCTAAACTGTATAGGCTATAGGCCTCCATATTGAAGGTGGCTCCGTAAACATTTGCCAGACAACCAGAGGACCACCGAAGCTCTTCCGGCACGCTTCGAAGCGGTCAGCTGGCATGCGAAGTCGTACTTTGCACTCCTTTTTGTCGTTCTCCTTTTGGTACAGCCGCATACGCCGCAGGTCGAAAGTTCGTGCGACCGAGCTCGATTATTTTCAACCCGGAAAGAGCGGGCCTTTAGAATACCATGACGCCTCGTCAGCCGCGGCTGGTATCTCTTGTGCATCTGCCTGCGTTCATAGAGGGGTATCTGCGAGGCTTATCGATGAGTATCGAGCTCGATGTGGACCCGTGGATCCGAATCGATTCGATTCTTATAAGGCACGAGGCGGTCTTAGGCAACAAATGCGGCTGTGCTCGGTATTTTTGGGAGTAAGAAGAAGTTGGGCTAAAATTTCCGCGTAGGAGTGTGGATCTGTGTTATACAATCGTCCTTACCAGTCGAATACTTAATTGCTACCCAGCTAACTGTTTCCTAAGCGATTTCTTTTCTACAAATTATTCAGACCACCTTCAACCGTCCCGTTGCGAATAGATTGCCAGAAGATTTTATATAAATCTTCCAAGCTGATATGCCTGATTTGCATGCCACCGCACATGGCGATTTCAGATTAGTCCACGGTGCGATATCCCGCCGTTCCTAATACGGCTTAGAAAAACACCGGGTATCGATATAAATAGTGTAACTACAAGATCTGTGGGTGCAGACACCCAACGAACTGTCAGTTACTGAGGCGGCAACACAGTCGGACAGATCTGCGGACACCTATGTAAGGGCAATGGGACGCTGTTAACGATTCCAACTAGTTCTCCATTAAAGATATCTCTGTCCGACGAGGGATAAAGAGATCTCATAGAATTTCATGAGCGTGGCGTTGAAATCTTAATTTTTATTGCACTCCAGGTGTCGAGATACCGAAGAACGCAGGCGGCGAACAATAATTTATTTGTATAACCTCCAAATATGTAAACCAACACCAGCTGGGCGTGACTACACCAGTTTAGTTCGGATGGTCAAGTTTGAAAAGGGAAGCTGCGAATAATCATGGCAAATATCTCGCCGTAGCCGAGTCTGACACGTTAAATTTCGCAAGCGGCGGATATTTCGGAAGTAGCCTTCGCCCGTTCAGCGCCAGCAACAGGCAACCAGCGAGTCTCGTAGCGACCGGTTGACCCGCGAGATACGCCTTAAGCCATATACGGTTGGACACGGTGGCGCTAATAGGAAGTGTATCCTTGCCGGGTGATCCGTTCTCGGCCTCCAGAGGTGATCCCGCAGAAAAAATCCCGCCATCTAGGGGAGTCCTAAGGACCGCGGCCGCCGGTCCCCCACCGTACCTGCGGCGGGGATCACAGTGTCCTCCACGCCGGCTGAAAGAAACGCGGGCGATTCTTAAAATTAGTCACGCGGTCAACACCGCGCGAAGGACGACTTCGATGACTCGTCCACCGAGCCGACGTCTGCCCGCGTCAAATCATGCACCCGGGAAGCTGACACGCTGCTCTTTTTATTTCTCGTCGCGTTGCCCGCTCGTGGCACGTTTACCGATGGCCTGTCGACAGTCGCACTGAAGGAATATGAGCTGGTGTTGCATTTCCCAAACCTCACCTAAACATAACCTAGTTTGGATGACAAACAGAGAATAAATTAGATGAAATTATAGTTATAAAATTATAATTATGCAGTTACCACTATATCTGCGACTATTGGTCTCCTTCGATTCCCAACACAGATGTCACGCAAGAACCATGTTTGTTACATTAAATCTCGCATCAGAGCCTCGAAAGCAAAGCAGGCAAGAAAGCCAGTACGCTCATTACGCGCTGCGCCAAATTGCATGCTCCTAGTGTACTTAAGTATCCCTTACAGGCGCGCAAAAACGCCGCGAATCCTCGAACACGGACACCAAGAGGATATCTCTGAGTGGCACGTTCAAATCAAGAGATCATTTGGAGCCACGCGCGAGCATCGCGCAAAAAATGCGCGCATCGTTCCATCAGATCTGGCGAAATCGTCTCAGGAACCCCTTCGCAGCTGCGGTATCCTACGTGGGATCTCCTTAGGAAGTGCCTGGCGGAGCGGCAGCGGGGGCATGGAGGGGGACCCTCGATGGTTTTTCCTTCGCCTAACGATCGCGATCGTCCGTGGAAAAAGGACGAGAAAAAACGGGGCTGGCACTGGTTTCTTGCGATCGGTGCCCTTCAATTACCCGAGTGTATTTTAAGAAACCGCCGCCTCCCGTTTCCCCAGAGCGTGACTTTTCGCATTCCCCGCTGGATTAATGGACACACGAGGCTACCTTCGCGGCTCGCACCGTTAAATCGAAATAAAAGGTGCAATCCGGGGAGGGAGAGGACGTTCGTCAGGACGGAGAAGCGATAATTGGCGGCCGCTTTAAGTCTCGTGGCGAGCCGAGTGCCATTATAGCAGCGAGCCCTCGTGCTCTGCGACAAATGAGGCGAAACGCGGTTAAGCTTGGCGGTGGGTTTGCCATTTTCGCGAGAGCTGTGCGAATTCGGATGCCTCCTCGGACGTAACTGGGCTGGGTCTGAGGAGACAGCTACATCGTACAGTGAAAATCAGTAGTCGTCACTTCATCGGAATCTAATGGTCGTTATCTACGTTGCCACTGGTCCTAACACCAAGGGATACGCCTGTGGCTATGCAAGACTGGCGACTCTCGCCACTCCATCTAAACGCAAATGAAATGATCATGAGCAGCAAGCTGCCGCTTTGTCTACTGCTCGTCAGAGCCTTGCAAACTCTAGCAACTCGTCTGCATTTAACGGTGCTCAGCTTTCGGAACGGGAAGCAATTTCCCGTAACCCTGATCACCCACGGCAACTCTGCCACCCAACTCTCACAGTATTTGCATCATGAGAACTCCCCTATCCCCGTCCATCTGCACCCAGCACCGAGGCGACATTCTATGGTGGAAGACAATTTCCTTTGATCCAATTCCGCCTGTGCCCGTGTTCCCTCCTCCCCCCGCCCTCCCCTGCCCCTCCAGATGGTCGGCCAGCTAGGTTTCATAATCGATCTAACTCGGAGGATCTACGGTGGTGCACGCCGCGCGGCACGATGTGTCTATAAACTATGTTAAACGTGTAAGCTCGGCAAGAACCGCTCTCACTTTTTCACCGGCGGCGGCTGGATCGGCCTCTATTTACCCGTCGTTCTTTCCAGAGCGTGGCTCCAGGTACGACGAGGCAGGAGGAAGGAAGGCAGAGAGCCAGCGAGGCAGGAGGCAGCCTAGGCGTGAGTCATCGTGAGACAAGATCTCGAGTAAGGAGGCGGCCTTGGTGCCGCGAAACTGTCCGTAATATCGGTACGGGCCCATGGATCGCTCGCTTCGATCGTCGTCATGCCGCTGCAATAACGCCGCCCTGCCTCCTCCGTCCCACCGCCACCTGGTGGGAGTCGCGAGAAAACCAACTGGCGAAATGAGCCATTTCGCTGGGGGACGGACGATCAACGGCGTGCTCGAAAAGTCGAGCGCGATGTGGCTGTTTGTTAGATTCTTTGAAATCTTTACGGAGTACTCGTACAATGAGATTAAAACCGTGGAAAGTATAAACAGGCAAGCATCTACCCATATGGGCGCACGTGTCTAGACTTACAATTAGTGTGTTGGGTATAGTTCCCCCATCGATGAAGATACCTGGTCTGTGGTTCCCCCTCCTACCATCCTTCATTGGGTAAAGAAGGGTTTAATGTATTCCATAGTATGTAGTTTTGTACTTTCCCACAGGGTACCACAGTGATCGGAACTAGGAGCATGCCTCGTTTAGGTTAGTCCGTATAGTTCTTGGCAAAGCTACGTAAAAGTGTGATAGGATGCCTTTGAGCGTTATGGGATATGTAATGCGGACAGTCACGAGTCGGGGAGAAAGGCAGTTTCAATTTTCTTGCTCGTCAAAGTGAGGAACAGGGCACGCGGATTGCGACAAAAAGGTGAGAATGTACGCGAGCAGCGTTGGTCCGCGAAATTTCGGCATGTGACAACGGACCAGGCATACCGAAACAGGGGGAGATAGAATTCTGTGCTACTGCGGACAAAACGTCCCGCCTACGTGCTCTGGCATACGAATGCCTGTTTGTTAGGAATCTTCCAGGGTGCAGTAACGCGGGAAGGCTCGCTTAATACATCATGATCGATGAAACTAACCTCAATTTTCAGTTTCTTTTATGGCAAATGTTGAATATCTGCGGAAGATAATCACACTGCCTTCGTTACTTAAACCGTACCATTGCCTCCTAAAGAAGAGTCCATTAAATGTCCCCAGGCACGGTTAAACCGTTCCCCTAAACCCATAATCCTTGGAACAGTCGAAGGGGTATTACAAATTGCATGGGCGCAACGAACAATTCATTTCGCTTCGGTTGGTAGCGTTCGCGATGGCTTCCGTCGTTGGAAACTCAGCGTGCCACCGTCTCCCTTGTCAGATGGGACAATCTTGAGCTATGGGACGTGTCGGGCCCATCAACGGTGTGCGCGTGCACGCATTCGAATTGTCACTTTCTAGTTAGACCGGTGTCTAACTCGGGAGAGACGGCCTTGCGAAAGGCAAATCGCACGCAGACAACCGGATACGCGTTCGTAGGTACCGTGGGCAGCCTTGTCGCGACGTTCATGTCGGAAAACACCTGCGTTTCAGCGGCCCAGAGCAGGAGACAATCCTTTACGTCGGCGACCTTCCGCGAAGCGTTGCGAAACTGAGCTGCCAGCAAGATGCATAAGATGCCTAGTCGATTCCATTTGCTCCCCAGCGAATGCTCTTTGTGCATTGTCGCGACAGATGATAGAAAACATTTGTTACCGGCAGCCAGAACGTTCACTATGCGGTAGTCGTCGGTGGAGGATATACGGCTTGGTGCAACAATGTGGTTGCGTGTTGCTGTACCACGGTGGGACGTTTACTCCTGATATTTTAATGAATAGGTTACGGATCTGCGTTCTGCATAGCCCGTTTAATATTGCGAGACTAGTCCACTGAGATATGCTTCCTGTCCAATACCTTGGTGGCGGTCCTTGGGTATTCTTAATACTAGAAATCGACTAGATGACAGAATGCACTCCTCGGATCCTTCTTTTACCCTGTGTGGGCGTATTCTTAGTGTTTCCTTCGAAAACCGCTAGAGGCTCACATTCTTAGTAAATACAAAAGTTTAATTAATGCGTGAAATGTAGCTGTCCCACGGTTTTCGATCAAGTAGAAATGGTCCGGCTTAGAAAAGTTTTCAAGGTATCCAGCGGTTTTCATCTTCTGTCGAGAGTTTATGGTGGATTCACATCAGGATGCATTCTATCACCTAGTGTTTCTTGCCTCGAAGTTCAACACCACCCGTTGCGCGCGGTGATCCTAAAGACACGACGCCGCGCGAGTAACGGGGGAAGAAGGGAGGCAGGAAAAAGTTGTCGTTGCCAAAAAAGACACAATGTCGTCGATACAATTTACCGAGCGGGGAAATGAGACGTTCTGGATGGGCTCATTATCGATTCGGCATCCAAATTGCTCAATTCGCAGATGTTGGCCCTGGGACCTACATAGGTTTTTGCAGACCGTAAAATTTAACAAGGTGACACAGTAAAGAAATGTCAGTTTCTGAATTGTGTAGAGCAGAATATGTTTTAAAATTAAGTAGAAAAATGCGATAAGAAGTTCAATCTACGGAATGGGTGAATTTGATTGTGCTCGCCATCTATTGGAATGTGACCAAAAGTAGCGCTCTGTTTTTGCTCACTTTCCGCTAGATGGGGGCCAACATCGTATCCCTGTGGCCTGTGCATTCTATATTACCCCACGATAAAATTTTCAAAAAGATATTCAAATATCGTTACTTTTGGTCACTTCCCGATAGATGGCGCGTGTGAAGTGTATAGTCTGTTTTACCCCACAGAAACCATTCATCGACGAATGGTCTGCGCCACAGACGAGGTAGAGGATAGACCTATCAACCAATGTATTTTTCTGTTACCGGTTTGGGGGGGTCCTAGGACCACCTTACCATTTTAATGTCGCATGCAACATTACCGATGAAGTCTCGAAACAGATTGTAACGCTACGTGTGGTAGGACTTACAATTCAGCACAGCTAAAAGTAGGTAATTTTTTAAGAGTCGGAGCCCGCGATTTACAAATGTTTCTGTTAGAGTAACAATTTAAAGATCGTCTTATGAACATATTCCGTTCAACGAAAGAGAAACGAGGATGAAAATAAAACGATATCACATTCGCCTTTTAACCTTTCTGTCCTATTCCGGTTTATTTATCTATACCTCGTCTGTGGCAATACTTGCACTACTCACACACTGCTTCAACACCGTTCTTACACTTCAGGCAACAAACAACAAACAACACACAACACATATAATAGTTGATAATTTTGCATACTGGTTTTAAGCTTGCCGCGAAAACCCAACAAAGTTGCAAGGGAAATTTTTTTCAACAATGTTGCAAATAAAATTGGCTGTTCGGGAATCAAAGGCCCGCTTTGCAACATTGTTGCATTCCCGCGAGCCTCAACAAAGTTGCAAACCGAAATTTCGTTTCTCTTGCAGCTGCAGCAAAGTGGCAAACCGGAATTTTATGCCCCGAACACCCCAATTTCATTTGCAACATTGTTGAAAAAAATTGTCATATGCAACTTTGTTGCGTTTTCACGGTAAGATGAATAACTTACCTGAATACTTACCACATTGTACCCATATCGTAAGACGACTACATAGTTCCTAAATTAAGAGCAGCGTATGACTATTGTGAAGCGTGAAGTGCAATGTATGGAGAGCGTGATGTGTGGAGTGTGTGAATTGTGTGGTGTGTGATATGTGATGTGTAGTGTGTGAAGTGTGATGTACGAAGTGTGTCGTGTGATATATGACGTATGGAGTGTAAAGTGTAACGTGTACGTTCACGTTACATATTTTATTCTTACATTCTACCATAGTATCGTCAGTTAGAGAAATTCTTATAACCGACTAGAATATTTGACAATCGCAGCTATGGGCTCGATTCTCACCGATTACCAGGTCTCACCACGAGGAGGTTGCTGCGTTTCGGGACCCGTAGAGAGATAGATGGAATCAAAGTTCAATCGATCTCCCTGTACATGAAACCCTTAGCCTACTAAACCAAAGAGATGGATGGAAACAAAGTTCCATCGATCCCTTCGGTTTACATGTCGAATCTAGGGAACTGCCAAGCAATCACTCGATTAAAATAATCTCAGCAAAGAAGGAAGGACTACGGGTGAGTATGAAAGGAGTATTGGATAGCGCAGTTCCTACCACCCTGCTGTTCGAGTCGAAAGGGAAAAGCGCTCGGCGTCTCCCAGACGATTCCTCTTGCTCTGATGCGACTCGTCAGGAGCAACACTATGTGTGACCTGACTCAAGCCGTCTAACACGGAGACTGGGAATCGGACCGGGTAACTTACGCAGGCAGTATACCAAAGGTACACCCCCTACGCCCGATACTTTTCCCTATCGACAAGAACACCAGGGGATGAAACTGATCCACCCATACCAATTCCATGCTCAGTCGCTTGCTTCCGGAAACGGAAGCAGCGGCGACCTCCTCATCAGAGATGAGGAGCCAACGAAAAAGCAACAAAGCTAATAAAATTCTGTGACTACCTGGAAATTTTACATGAGACCTTAGATACTTCATGCTATAATAAATTAACCTAGGCTTCATTAGATGTCCTCTTCCACTACCCACTTTTTCACTATCACTTTTCACTATCACTATTCACTCTTTTATTTTTATATATATATATATATTATTTTATTAACTCCGTTCCCCGCGAAACGGTGTACCTGAACAGCTGAAACAGTCAACTACGTTGTGTTACTAATGGTGTGGTCGGCCTGGAAGGAAATTAAGAAAACTTATTGAGTTGGTGCCTATCGAGATAATTTTGACCTATAGAAGAGCACGCACGAGCATGCGAAACCATCGTAGAGATACATGAAGTAGAGAGCTGAGAATGTAGACCCATCGATGAGATGCATGACAGAGTAGACACAAAATATACAACGCCATCGAACAAAACCATGAAATAAAATAAATCATGCAAACTCATCGACCAATCAGATGAAAAAAGAACAAATTACGCAAAACCATCGACGAAATGCATGAAATAGAATAAACCATGCAAATCCATCGTTGAGATACATAAAGGAGAGCTGGAAATGGAAACAGATCGATGAGATGCATGACAGGGGCGCCAAGTCATACAAAGCCATCGAAGAAATACCTACCTGAAACAGAATAAAATTCTGATTAGCTGCCGAGACCGAACCAAAGTCACTGAACGTAAGTTTGGCTCGATCTGGGCCCTTAACCTAGATCGTAGGCTTCGGTCTTTGATTCCGTTTCGCAAGTCGCAATGCTTGGGAAACGTTACCAATTGTCTGGGCACACCAACATGGAGGTACCTACGAAAGTGACCCATTTCTACGAAATATTTCTGGTCCATGTTCGACTAATGCTTTGTGCATTTTGAAAAATTTAGAAAAAGTCTTACAAGTAAAGTTCTTAAACTAAGACTTATTGCTCGGCTGATTGTAATATTGTAAGGAGAGAGAAAAGTAAATGTAGCGAGCATAGTGACCAAGTGGTACCAATATCAGCTGTCATTTTCAGTTATTATTATTTGTATTAGACAGAGCTTCAAGTTATATAGTTGAAAATCCTTAATAAATTAATTCTTTCCATTCTCGTTTTTTTAAGAGAATCTAATGACTCGAATGTAATTAAACTTGAGAAGTGTAACTCGTATTCAAAGCATCAAGCTTTGATTATAAAATTCAAAACAAAATAATTTGGAATATTTAAAACGCGCTATTAGAACATTGACCTCGAATTTGAAATTTATTTATTGCGTTTGTCTGTATTAAACATTTGGAAGCAAGCGCGTTAATGTTACAGTTCACGAGTAACAAGTATGTATTCGTGGTCACTGTGCTCGCTACAGAAATCATTTGTTCAATAGCATACAGAAAAATTGAAAAAATTAAAATTTACCACTCACCGATCGTTGAACACAGTCTCACTGCTATCCATGCAGACAGGCAGCCTCTTCGGCAGGTTCACAGACCAAGGTCAGTAGTACCGAATAGAATGTATCACACACACAAATATGTCACCTTAATTTCACGATCAAAAAGCAATTTGAGCACTGGTGCTTAGTTTTAAATAGTTCAACGTGCGTAAAAACACTGACTCTACACTCGCGTTGACACTACTAACACGCACGGCCATCTCATATTTTTACACACAAAGCACTGCACGTTTTTAAATGTCCCTAAGAAGTGAGGCCCCGTGATAGGACCCGAGAAAAGTGTTGCCTGAAGAAGTCTTCTAGGTACTGGGTCAATTGCAGTAGAATCTCGTTAAGCGACCTCCCACACGGTCCAGTAATCGACGAAATTAATCCACGAATCGAGATATCACGAAATAATATGCACACGCGTTCACTGAAATCCAATCACTGTCGCGAGTAAAGTTAAACTGACGTGTTACAATTACATCGTTCGAAGATGGTGCGACTTTGGTAGAGGTTGTTGACGTTGTGTCTCGCTCCAACGACTCCCAGCTAACTTGAAATTCGTCAAGGCCGGAAATAATTTTATCTAGCAACGCTGATTGCACGACTTGCACTTTTCGCAGCTGCAGCTATGCGAACTACACTTTCCGTATATCTACCAATACTGGGAACCTATGATAGAACCCGAGAAAAGTGTTAGAACCCGTGATAGGACCCGAGAAAAGTGTTGATCAAGAAGTCTTCTAGATACTGGATGAATTATAGTAGAATTCTGTTAAGCGACCTCCCACATGGTCCAGTAATCAACGAAATTAATCCACGAATCGAGATATCACGAAATAATGACATGCACACCCTTCACTGAACATTGAACCGTTGAATTTCTCAGGGCTAGACAACATTTTCTTTCGCAATGCGCCATAGTGACTTGATCCCCGAAATGGATTTTCGGAGAGAAATCCGCGTGAGTCGTTGACAAACCTAGCTAAAGCATAGCGTAGCAAAAGCCTGCCTTGGCCTGCCTTCTATGTCAAACTCTCTCACTCTAAACAAGTCACACGTATACAAGCACGCACGCACCTTTCAGCATTTCAACACATTTCAAAGTAGTTGCTGAGTTGGACGCTGTTCATGAGCAGATGCCACTACATTCAGTCCTCAAATTATGGGTCGGTAACACAGTTTGAGTGGCGGCACGAACATCCATAAGGTGATAGGTCTATCTTATACCTGGTCTGTGCCCATACTATTTTAATGTCAGATGCAACGTTACCGGGAAAGTCTCGAAATAGATTGCAACGCTACGCGTGGTAAGTATTAGAATTCAACGCGGATAAAATTAGATCATTCGAAACCCAAGGGAGAGAAAGAAGGATCACAGGCCACTTACGGCCTAATCTAGAGGTCCAGATCGAATCAAATTTACTTTGAATAACATTTTGGTATAGTCTGAACGAATTTCATATGAAGAATTTATTTAGATTTAAATAGATATTAGAATAAATGTAGCTCGAGCTTCTACGAGCGTGTGCATTCATCTACCAAGAGATACACGTGCATGCTGACAGTGTTTGCTTCCACGTGGGGTATCGCGTGTGAAACAAAACTGATTCCTCTTGCAAAAATAACTAGAAATAATAGAACAAAAATTTTCATACAAAGCTTAGCTTTCGAGATAACTCAGTTTGAAAATACTCCGAGTGCGCATGCCCCTCGCTAACAAAGCACTCACATTTCTACGATTCTGTTCTTGACCTCGAGAGTACAAACATTGGCACCGTGAAGAATACGGCAACACAGATAAATTCTCCCAAATTATTTATTTTAACGCAACCAGCGAAACCCTTAAATAGAAAGCTTCCCTTATAACACGTTTTAAGAAAACGCGGGCATGCTGACAATTGGGTTCTCCTATTTTTATTAATCGGTCAGCGGTTTACAGCTGCGAGTGTTGTTAGCCACCGAGTGGTGGCGTACATTTGTACATCCTAACCTAGCCTGCCCTTAAGATGCACCGTATTAACCATAAAACGGTTCTATAGAATAACTATAGCCTATGTTAGTACAACGAATGCTGACGAATGCACAGTGCATACAAAGTACAATGCTAGTTTACACTTGACGCGGTTTAATATACAGTGCATGTCAACTCAGGGTGTTTTTCCGTTGTAGATTACCTTTTCCCTCAACCTTGTCACAAAATTAAAGAAAAACGTATGTATGTAGTATTTCACGGTACTCGGTTTCGAATCATACATCCATCCAAATGAATTGATAATTTCCATATGGCATTTTATTGTGGCAAGATATTAAAATCAACAACGATTCATTACAATGCACTACAGTAGTTTCTGGCATTCAATGGAAAAACATTAGACCATCAGAAATGTTCATTGTTGCGCTCACTTTGTAATATCTTGCTTTATTGAATTTGTACCGGCAGAACACTGAAAGATGTTCGAGTGGGCGTACGATGGTGTTAACAGTTCTATACCACGTAACGTAGGCCCAGAGTGCGCCTATTACTTGAGCGCGAAGCGAAGGATAATAGAAACATCTTTAGTATCTATATTTATAGTAGGATGCCTTGTTTGGGGCTATAAACGAATTAGTTTGCCAACTCGAGTGTCGTATATGAACCATGATCGAGTTGGCAGAAGAGCATTGTTGATTATTATGTCCTTAGTATTGGGGATGGAGATGGGTTTTAAATTCACCAGTAGGACAGTTGTGTATTTATTAAATCCTTGTCATATAACAACGGCGATTCAGGTAAAATAGACGAAACTTGCTTAAAAGGAAGGTACACGCACTCGTGTTATCGTTACTTACAACCAGTGCTTTTTCTGTAACACAGCTGTACTTACTAGCAGCAAACCCTAGTCCGACAGTCACAGCTATTTTCAGGATACATTTAAACTTTTTGAACGGACCAGTTTTAGCATTCTTGTTCCCAGAGACGGAATCTCGAAAAGTAAATTCACATTTCTGACGAATAATGAACCGTCGCCATAGTTCGAATTCACATTCGCACGAATTCTTCCAGATATTTGCAGACAAAGCATTGTATTACATTCAGCATGGCTTGATGGTAGTAATACCGTATTACTTACTGAGAGTTGGGGGTAGTTATTTGCTATTTACCTTGCATAATGTTTAAATCACTTTGATTCATTAATACATTTGTAATCTTGACCTATAGGTGTATACAATGTCGAGCCTCTATCAGATATGAGTTGGTCCATTTTCAGTTATGGACTCAATTTAGTGTACCACTTTTGGATCTTACAAGCTATTGCTTTGGTACGTCGGTGGTTTAGCTTATATCTACACGTTTCGATTATCATTTAAATCTAACGTGACGATATTTTACTTTCTAGCCCGTACAAGTGAATCTTAGTCACATGTTATGTGCAGCTGTTCTCGATCCATTCGAAGGACCAAATTATCGACTATGGGTGCTACTTCACCAAGCTATATTATGCCCTCTACTGAGCAAGCTATTTTCCTATGCGTCCGATTTCTTTCTAACAAAATTCCCGCCGACCAGAGTGAAATCGTCGCTCGATTGTGTACTTCCGAAAAAAAAACAAGTACGAAAATAGTAAGAAAAATTCCACGGAGATACATGTACCTCAGGGAATGGACATATGTACACGTGTGAATTAGCCCAATACCTTATACCACATGCCAACGTTATCCCTATGATCACTGCTGCAATTAAGTGAGTACTGGAAAGTTAAAGAAAACAGACAAGTTTACATGCTAATAACTAAGTAAAAAACACAAGCCATTTTGTGTTTGTAAGTGCACCCCTAACTGAGCAGTTCTACTGCCTCTAAGAATTGTAGGCCCTTTATTCAGACGGATACGTTTGTTTTGCACTCTAGTGTGCCGATTGCAGTGTAGTTACATTTTCCCGCTTTCAGTTTTAACATTGCAAGATCCCGACAGTCTTGCAAAATTGATTCGTAACGAGTCTGTGCAGAAGTCGATATATACGGGTTAGTTTCCTACATGAAATCCGTATCTTCTAATGCAGCACGATAGCGACTTTTTTTGCATGATATTTCTCTGTTCTAATCATGACGGAACTACTACCTTGCTTGTCTCTCAAAAAAAAATATCATTTTACGCGTGCCCATAGCCCGGGTACCTGAAACGTACCGCACCGCGGTCTTTTAAATATCGTTTCAAAGTTGCGTCTTTAAAAATCTGAGACATGCCTGGATCGATTGAAGCTTCTTTTATCAAATAAAGGTCAATTTAAAAGTGACCACTTCGCAAGAAGTCTTATTTTATACAGAAGGCTTCGAACAATCCTGTCATATCTTTGCGGATTTTTGAAAACGGCACCTCGAAGTAATATTTGAAAAACAAAATCCCCACATCGGCCGGAAAACGCGATCAATTTGGCGTGAAATGATGCGCATCCATAATTGCAGTATCAATTACAGTAATCCCTCGTTATATGCAACCGTTTTTCCTCGTATGCATGCAAACCATCGGGCCCGAGGGGCCTCTTGTCCACGTGTAGGTGGCGCGCCAGTAGCAATTAGGCCGAGGGTTCTCATTTCACTCACTAAGTGTCAGTGAATCCCATTCACTGTCCTTATTCGAGTAAGTATCCAATGAAATGTAGAATAATTAGCAGGACCAGCGTGCATACATTCGGGACTTAATGGATTTGAATGCGTAAGAGCATTAAAGTATGGTAGACAGTCGTTTTTGAATATATCGTTACTCGCGTAGATTATTTATTACGAAAGTGGGGCGATGATATTTATTCTGATTTATTTAAGTGACAGTAAAGTCGCTCCGAGTCTTATTCCGCTGAGACTAAACTGTGGTAAACTCTGCCACGAAAATAGTGTGCAGACTCTGCAGTGCAGAGTACCCTCTGTAGTTAAGAGAGAAATACATTCAGTCAAATCAGGAACTTTGTGATTTCTTTCTCAGCTATGAAGAAGTAGCTTTATTGTGATATTTTAACCATATTCTTATTTTGCGTATTCTGAAATGATTTATTTATTACCATAATATTCCCGATGACGAGGTCTTTAAACTTAATTGTTGCCCAAAACAAAGGGCAGGGTTATAATTATACAGAGAATACATTGTACTCATCGAGATTACTGCTAAGGATGAATGAACAATTTACTTTAGACTTTTATCAAATCTCACGTGGAAATGATTGGGTTTTAATTGTGTGTACTTTTTACACACTTAACTTTTATATCCTTTCGTCTACAAAATGCAGAAATGCAGGCTATTATAAGCCAATAAAAATTACTCAAATTAGCGGAAAGTAGAGAAATAATTCAAAATAACGAACGCGCGAGAGGATATACGAACGATTTTTGCGTTCATGATCCGACGTCGTCGATGTCGAGTCTGTAATTATTGAAAAAAATCGTAAAAAACCGATTCCAAAACACCAATTCGATGTCATCGATATAATACGAAAACATGATCTTTCATTACACTGATTGTATTTCGTAGTACGTTTTGTATAACAGTGCTACAAGAACTTATTGATATGATACAGGGAGGCATAAATACTATTTGAAGGAATCTTGTCACGAATGTGCCATTATGTCATATAAGATGCTCAGACCCACTGTGCCCACGGTGGACTTAATTAATCAATATACTAACAGCAATGGGTCAAGTCTGATTTAACTTAACATTATGGAAATTATAATGTATTCAGAATCACATCAACATGTTCCTCTCAATCACTATTGAACAGTTACTATTATACAAAGAAAGTTACTTTGGGAACAGACTGATAAAGGTACACTAGGCGTCAAAACCGGCTTCCCTTCGGAAATTTGGCAACGTTGCCCATCACTAGGCATAACACAGTGCTTCTAGTGACATGCAACGTTGCCAAATTTCCGAAGGGAAGCCGGGTTGACGGCTAGTGTACCTATATAAATCGTGAAACCATTTCGTGCCCTTAGAACAAGTTGCACTGATGAAATTTTGAATTTTTAATATGTGTATCTAACTCAAACACTACTAGTGTACACATTAGTAATGAAGGATTGTGTCCTGTTTGTTTGAAAAGCTCTGTAACAAATTGCTACTATATTTTTGTAAGCTATCGTGATGTTAGCGACCATGTACAAATTTTTGAATATATTAATGGGATCTGCTTTGGGAGAAAGGGAATGTGATAGGGTAAAGGTGTGTACAGGATATTTACGTGCGAATGTCTGAAATAAGCGAGAAATTCTAGACATGCGATATGTCTCGACTCTCGCGAATTACTTTCTCTTGGACGGTATGCAACAATACAAACATTAAAGCATTAAAATAAAATAATTTATTTACAGAGCGTTGTACATTTCTTTCTTTAAAATTATCGTACTCCTGATATACGTGCGAGTATACCGGTGTTCCAAACTTAATTTAGTATCCCGACTAAGTCGCTGTACCTCTAAACATTTGTACAGAATAGTTTCACGGGGCATTACATGATTATCTGTATGCAACGTGATCGACGCGTATATTTACAAAATATTATGCATTCCGTTGGTGGGCTGAAATTCGTTACATCTACGTTTGCACGTGCAACGGGCCGACGTTGATTAATATTCGTAAATACTTAACGCTATCCTGTATCGTAGCCACATTGAGATTACATGGAAAGAACCGTGTATAAGGCACCACTATACTCCACGTGTGATCACGGTAGTTCGTACTCGAAATAAGTTACAGTACGCCATTTTGATTCTGTGAAAGTTTTCACAGAAAACTGACTCGCGTTTTATTTTTTCGTCGATCGAAAAAGGTATAAATTCTAAAATCAGTCCGCGACCTCTACTATTTTCTATTCGTACAGATGAAACCATTGGGCATATATGAAATAAGATTTATTTCGCCTTGTACAGTTTTATGATCATTATGTACACGATTCTGTACAAAAGTTTAGCCAAAGAAAAATACTAAACTCACGAACGCTACGCATAACGAACACAACGACGATAAATATTTACAATGCAACGTGACTCTGCTTATGCATATCCCTACATCGAATGTCGCCTGGTCACCGCGCAGACAATATTACTAAGTAGTTACAACTATAGACTTTACGGAGCACAATGTACAATAATTCTCATGCGTGACCAATAAAAGACTTTCTTACACTAGACGCGTAAGTGAACTAAAAATTCGTTCGCGATAAATATGATATATTGTGCATTTATCACAATAGTGGTCACCAAACTTCGCACAATGATACGGTTTTCAATACTTCGCTCTCCATATAAACGAAATCTCGCACGGACAGCTATATCACAAATTAGCACATCAACAAAATAAATAAAATAAAAAAAAGAACTAAGGTCCTTCTAGCATAAGAATAAACTTAGTACAAACGTGATATTGTGTAGATGAATTTCACAGGTACCAGTTTTATTCCTAGCACTATCTGCTGCAGGTACAATTAATTCTACTTAAAGGAACACGAATGACTGTAATAATTACTATAGAAATTGACTGGATTTCACCTTGGTATTTTACAATTTGAAAGATTGCTTTGTACATTCGGAAATAAGATAGCTATGACCACTGTAAATGGAACACCCTGTATACTATTTTGTGAAATATTCTCGATCTGTTCAATGATTCTGCTACTTGAGCCCTATTGTATGATATTAAGAAAATCTGTTCTTAACATTAGGGAATAGACATTAACTTGAAATGCGCATAAATAAATATAATAAATTCGAGGAAAAGGAATAATTAGCATTTATAAAAAAAATCGTCCACTTCCTTATAGAGGATCTAAATAAACATACAACTAATCGTAAGCAAACCTTCTACAGATATCCTAGAAAAAAAACTAACCAAATAGGATGAATCACAGTTACCCTCCCCCCCCCTCCTAGTTACCAAAAAATTATGCAAGAAGCATAAGAATATTACGAATAACGAGTTTAATATTAATGGCAGACTCGTTGATATTAAATAGTTCAAAAAGAAATTGGAATTGCCGACTCTTCGGCATATGAGAGGAAAATATATACAAAGCATTCGAACATCAATACTGTACGGACGAATAAATAATAAGGAAACCTTTGCTTCTAGTTACGTGCACATAAACTTAAAGGAACTCTATGTAACTTAGACAAGCATTTAAATAAAAGTAACCAAACACGCGTCCGTTTGAAGTACGCGCGATTACTTTGCGAAGGAACTCTCTTTTTTTTTTGCAAAACTATCTAACGTAAATTTTTTATATGATTATCATAGAACCACTAATGCATCGCTCAACCTTTTTATATGGAGGTATTTTCAATCGCGGGTTTGAAACGAAAAGTTTCACTATGTAATATATGGACCTTGTTGACACTGGCTATTAGCAGACATATAATTTCAAGTGAAATTTATTAATGTTGATTGTTACGTAATTTACTACCGTTAGCACGATAGAAAGCCCTATTATGGATTTGTCAGTTCAAATGGAATGCTAATACTATGTACAATATTATTGACTGAACGAACCGGCACAGATCTTTCGTAAAGAATATTAAACAGTTCATTAGTGTGCTAGTTCCACTTCAAAGTAGACGTTCGAATATGACACAAAGAATTCTGTATCAAGATCTCATCGTACAGCCTTAAATAAGCCTCGAAAGATATGTTCCTACTAGAAGTAATGTGTTAGCCATCTAGAGGTGGTCCTAAGTACACCATAGATACCTCGGTATTCCCATATACAGCAGAAACGGATGGATATAATCTTTTGTCTGGCAACCCTACATATTTAATTTCTTTCATTAACATTGCTAAAGTATTGGATCCCAAACACATACAATGTTTAACGTTTGGATAGAAGATAGGAAGATGAAGCTATGTTTTTTCGAGAAAGGTTACTGCTAGTTCTTAATAAAATATACTAAGTATTTGAAATACGATACCTCTAAATGCAACTCCCAAAAATTCGTAATTTTTTTCAAAAGATAACGTGTTATCATCACAATCTAATATTACTCTAATTCTTTCCCCAACCTGTTAATTATAAAATCACATGCCTTAGGGTATATTCGATAAGTGTCGAGGCATCTCGTCCGGCTATGTCGTAAATTATCATAAAACAGTACATCATACCTGGTATTTTGGGGCATTATTAAGTAGCGGGTAATTCCCTTGCACGTCTCCGTTGTGTAACAAATGATTGTCCACTAGATTCCATCCCCATGAATTCTCATCAGAACCCAGTAATGCTACATACCCGTGGCACAACAGAGGTGCTTCTTTCGTAGCTATGCCTATGATTGCCACCGTGCCCAGAGGACCTTCCCAAATCACCTCCCAGGCATGACGACCATGTCGAAAACCAATTTTCCCTCTACCAGCGTCTGTACTTTGCGCAACAGGGTTTCTGTAACACAGTCATTGGATACTGTACCACTTGTTTACTACTTTTACGTAAGTCCACTTACATTACTCAGTTCGAGACAGTAGTTAAAGCATATTGCGAATGGCGTGGGAGACTATTAGCAAATGTCATGTAGTATAATAGGATCGCGCGGTTTGTCCATGAAGGAATAGAGTGAATTTAATAGCGACTAAGCATTTAGAATGGAGCACAGGGGCACGCACAATGAATGACTGAATTCATGATTCTACCTGTGCAGGGTGAATCCGTTGGCTTTAATGTAAATGTTACGAGAGCAATCATTGGGGTTCCAGGCGTGATAAAATGCACGCAGCTTCGATTTATAAGTGGGAACCGACGACAATAAATCGGAGCTGAGTGCCTCTTGGGCCAACTTTCGGATGCAGTGCATCCTCCACGCATCATTATTTTCGTCATTTAGGAATCGGTTCCATCGTTTGCACACCAGCGAGCAATTTCTTAGCGTGTGCAGATCTAAATATGAGAAAATCACTTCTAGAACATGATCAGATGCTCGGAGTGCTATATCGTCCATTTTGCCGGCTCTGACCGACTAAACGAGCAAAACATGTACACGCAGAAATGCCGCGCGGAGGTGGCATGCGTGTCTTATATCGAGCGTTAATGCTGGTTTCTATGCAAGTGATGCAACCAAACCAACAACAAGAAAATCCACGTTTTACGATGCTTCGAAGACTGGCCACTAGAGAGCTTCGAATTGTAGGTTGATTCTCGCTTCAGTCATTTAACAGCTCTGCGCAGATAAATCGATCGTTTAAAATAGATGGTTCAGCGCGCGTGTAGTAGGTGGCGCGAGATTACTCTTCTTGAGACTAGCGGTTGAATCTTCTTCCTAATTCGTTTCAGAACTGTGGTGGCGCTGTATCTATCGGTCTGCGCGCGAAATAGGTGGCACGAGGTAAGCTTTTACAGATCAATTATTGTTCGGCAAACGTAGGAGGATTGCCTGTTCAATTCTCACGTGTACGTTAACTTTGCCGTCGCATTATTCTCTCACGAACGTATTGTTGTGTCATTTTTGACTTCAAATGGCGGAAACCGACGACACTGTCTCTTTTATAAGTACACCGGGCTTTTGCTCGGATTGTGGGTCGATTTTGCCCCTATTAGGCGACAGGGGAGATGTTACATGTTATGCCTGCAAACGAATTTGGGGTCCTGAAGGTATTTTTTGCGTTTACTTTCCTTCTTCTATTCTAACCTAAAGTCCCGTGATCCGTTTCGATTTTCATCACTGTGCAAAAGAAACAGGGAATTTTTGTTCCATTGAACGATCCCGAACTATTGCTTATACATTATTCATTGTATATTAGCGTTTGGAGATATGGCTATGTCCTATACCATTCGTTTCAACGAAGCAAATGTTTATGGCTCCGTCAAACAAAAAGACGATGACGAGGAGGAAACAGAAGGTCCAGTCGTTGAACGAAAATGTCCGCAATGTCAAAACGATAAAATGTCGTATGCCACATTGCAGTTGAGATCCGCTGACGAAGGACAGACTGTATTTTACACGTGCACTAAGTGCAAGTGCGTTTCTTTTAATGCTATTAAGATTTCTATACTTTGCGGCAATATCATTATTGCAATTTAAATAGAAATTTAATTGCAAACATTTCTTAGAGAGAGGAGTTGTTTACCAGCGTTTAATATTCTTTCAGATACAAAGAAACAGAGAATTCTTAACCTAGATTCGCATTCTATATTGGCTTTTATTAATTCAGGGTATTCATTAAAACATGAACACTCTGTGTTAATAAAACATAGAACTTTATTCATGATACACAACAAATTTCAATGAAGGGACAATAATAATTTCACGTTACCACTGGATTATCATACTTCTGCCCTAGTTACGTGCGGTTGATTACTATTAGTTATGTATTTGATTATATATTTTGTACAATACATTGGAATAAAAGTTAACAATCAGTTCGAGAAGTTTCTGTTGATCCGTCTTCAAAACCATTACAGTGGTCCTTTCATTACAGTGGTTATTTCGTTATAAAATCTTTGTATTTAAAGAGTTAGTACATTACTTATACTACGGATAGACTTAAATGCTACTATTAGTCACAATATTATACTTTTAATAACAAAGAGAAATAGATGTACTATGTTATGGAGGAATTTTTTAATAACCAGTCCAGCAAACTTAATTATATACATGATGAGGAAAGTCTTAAACTATGATAGTTGAAGGCTTTATCTTAACGTTATCTTAACATACATAAAAGCATTATCTTAACACTAGTAAACCCAACAAGAAAAATTTTATTTTTCATATTTAAATAATCTCTCGTTAT
Organism: Andrena camellia; assembly: GCA_029448645.1. Classification (NCBI taxonomy): domain Eukaryota; kingdom Metazoa; phylum Arthropoda; class Insecta; order Hymenoptera; family Andrenidae; genus Andrena; species Andrena camellia. The sequence continues at coordinate 25,936,284 of CM055678.1, read as the reverse complement.
CGAATTACATTTATCATGTAAAGCAACTTAGCATCTACAGTGCGAAATGTAATACTTCCCACCCTGTATCACAAAACGTATCGTAAGTAAACAAAAGCTCGGTTAATGATTACGTTAACTCGTGATAACAATACACGAGTTGAACACCGTCACCCAGAATTTATAAACAAAATAAAAATATTGAATATCGTCAACGATATCGCTACATATGTTTTTCGAACCTCTTCCAGAAAGAAGAATATCTTAGCCGGGTATTGTTTATAAGTACTCAGAGAGTTAATATCAATCATTTATTTCACATCCAAATCTCATTTGCCTCGCATAATTGTAAAGTAACGTTTGGAATCAAAGAGGAACGTGTCTCAGAATTCGTTAATGGGAGTGCGTTACATGTTAAACAACATTTAATAACATTTTTCCGTGAATGGCAATGTATTTGGCAACAACTTCTTTCTCTCAGAACTATCAAGTCCTTAGGGGAACACGTTCAACTTTTCATATGTTGATCGGAGAAACTTACATCTATAGAGGGTTTCATATAATGTACGGTTTCCCCGTTATTATCTTATTATTTATAAGGTCTAGAAATTCCTTGTCCGGGTCCTTTAGGCCTTCGATGAACAGGCGAACTGGTCTCCCCAAAAAAGTATATTAAAAAGATTCTACAGACCAGTTTTTGAACATCGTGTAGGTATAGTCGGCTCAAACAATCCGCGTGATCCTTGCAGTCCATTAGATTATATATATATATATAGGTACGATATTCGAAAATTTCCTTAAGATAATAACGATTTCACGTACAGAACGGGATACAGATGATGTTTTAATGTTTAAAGTCTGAATTATTCTCTCCTTCCCCCTCCTCACGAAGCGTATGAGGAGTGGGGACATCCTTGAAGCCTTCGACTGTTTGCGTCGAGTGTACCTATTTGTTTCAATTTCAATTATATACAATAAAGCTTTCATATTACATATTGTACATCGAGTATGTACAAGTGGCAAGGTATTTACAAATGGAATGTGAGGCAGATGACGTGGAGGACTTAGATTGTCGTTTCCCCTCGACGCCGCGATCATGAGACTTCGAAGCATTCATCCAAGAAGTTCTCCAGGGAGTGATAGAGATGAGCCCGTGATTGTGCGATTCCGTGATCCTCGTCCGTATAAGTCTGTGCAAGAAACAACGTATTCAGCCTTTCGTCAGAGTACAAGAGAATAATGATTAAATAAAACGTAAACACTTCGTGCATTCAAAAAAGTGGGTGGTAACAATTGCAGTAAAAATATACTGTTTTCGCACAGGTGATTATTGTTCAAATGAATGGACTCTGCATGAAATTTGTGCGCGCATGCGAAATTTGTTTACAAAGGGTAAACTGTGCCCCGCACGCTTTGTACATTTTAATCGCCAACGTCAAACATTGTGGTACAGGAAGAACGCGCGTAGTTGGTTATTAAACGGAATGCATTTGCGGGCTTTTTAAAACGACGGAGTAGAAACACTACAAAATATTGAAATAATTGAACTTTTGATTTAATAGGACAATGGAATAACGTTCTCAAGGCAATGTTCCTTGTTACCCATATTAGCTGGTTTGTTCTTTCATCAGAATATGAAGTTTGTCGTACCTGTTGCCGAAATAGGATATCCTTCTGCTCTAGAACCTTGGCAAGTAATAGAGATTGTTGATAATGCACGTTGTCGTCCAAAGTTCCGTGGATCAAGTAGTACATTTTGGTTTTAATATTGTCTACGTTGTTGAGCAGTTGGCCCTGCTCGTAGCCGCGAAGATTGTCATCAACTGTCGGTAAACCCATGAACCGCTCGGTATAAATGGAATCTGTAAATAGCGATAAGTGTAAGATTAAATAGCAGCTTCCTTTACCCCTAGATTCCTAAGTCCCTAATTTTTCAATTCCTCAGCTTTTCATCAGTTTCCCAATTTCGTTTATATTACTGTCACATTTTCCTTAATAAATGCAGCGCAGACACAACTACAACTGCCCTCTACCAACAAGGACAGTAGCCTCGACACAACTGAACTTACAATCAGACATCTTTCACCGCCTGCTGCGAATAGCGCTTAATTCAACTCAATCCACGCCATTCAACGCCGTCGTGAAAAGGATTTTATTGAATATCTGGCCAGTCGTTTCTTAGAATGGTTGTTTCGCCTAAGAAAAAGCAACAAATGAAATCCCACAGTGCACGTGTTAATGTGGCCGTAAATTACACCCAACGTGCTACTTAATTAATCCCCGAAGGCTGCAGGGGAATTGTTTTTGCGCCTATAATACGTCCGCGTTCGCCTTGAGTGCCGAGGATATTAAGTTTTACTCGGATGCAACAATAGAAGAGTAAAGAAGAAAAGGAAAGGCAAAGAAATTTCATCGTCTGGTGGAACCGGAAGCGTTCGAGGGAGGAGGTGAAAAATGATCGAATCATTTTACATCGCGCTGTGAATAAGCGCTTTTAATAAAATGTTTCTCTCGATGATTTATAGTGGCCAGGAACGGTGCCGCTGCTTCGTTCCGAGAGAACATTGCGGGAGAACTGTTCGTTTCCGGTTTAACGGCGCCCAGTGGCTGCAACAATTGCCGCGAATGTTCCACCTCGTTTCAAAGATGTGCGCGTACTTTAATCTGTACATGCGACTTTCCTCCCGCTCCCTTCCCCATTCAATTCAATTTCGTTAGTTGCCCTGTGTCTTCCCAGGGAAATAGGATTAATTATCTGGAATATGTTTGTCAGCATATTTCTATATTTACGCTAAAGCGTATTTACGAGTTCTCATTATGTTGACAATGAAAATAGTGGACCGGTGAAATTGCGGAAGGCTGATAAAAGAGTAAATTAATTGTACTCGGAAAATAATAGAGCCGTAGTACTGGAATTATTGGCAAAATCTTATTGTATACGATACCTGGGATGGATGGAACATATTCAGTAATGAAAAGACACATCGGGTGACAGGATTTAAAGCATTCAGAGAATGAAAATATTATCTCTCATAGACGTACCGTAAAGAGCCCAATCCGTTACAGGTGCCACGGACATGCCGCACTTGAAGACACCGTGATAATCCGTGGCGAGCGTCATGCCTGTCGCGTAACCGCCATAACTCCAGCCCCATATCGCTGTTCTAGTTCGGTCGATGAACGGACGTGTCTCTTGTAAATACCTGCAACGGATGAGAGAATCGTTGACGTGCGAAATTGATCGTTAATAAAACGTAGACACGAAGCGTCACGTGAACCGGGAAATCAAACATCTGTCTATAGGATTCTTTAAGGACCAGGCGTAATTCAACATGCGCAATGGTTTAACGAAATCTGGACTTAACGGAAGTGCGGTAGCGCTTGTTAGATTAAAAGAATGGCCGACATAATGGTACGTCCTACTTTTAAAAGTGGACTGTACTTCGTCACATAAGCTGGAAACTTCTCCAAACACTCTTCCCTGGTGCATTCGATTTCCTCCACTCCAGACAATACGTGATTTCCTATAGGAAAGGGTAAAAGAGAGCTCGTACTCCTTTCTTCCAATCTTTCTAGACTATTGTCTCTCGTATCTCGCGTGTTCAATAATAATGGTCCCACAGGGAATAGAGGCGGCAGCCACACGGTTGCCCATAGAAATAGTAGCAGCCCTCCCACTGGTGGTGGATTCCTTTTTTCACGAAATTTATTTAGCTCGTAAATCGGCTGGCCCGCCCGTTGAATTCTATTCCTTTACCAACGACGCAGTTTCCATTCGGCCATCGATTTTTAGATAAAATTTCATTTTTCAGACGAGATCCAGTTGAATGTGATTTATTGCCTTTGACTGGGACCGTTAACAGATCAGTCATAAAAGAGGTGATCGAATTTACAAGTCTGAACCCACGCATTTTATTTTCTTCGAATATTTCATTCCACGTTTTGACACCACTAGTTGACATGACTCCTGTGGTGTAAACACCCGATGATCACACTCGTCATTCATCCTCAGTGACGTCATCTGGGCTTTCGAATCACGAGTCGGGCCTCGTGGAAAAAAAATTTATCTTTCGGTCACGGGGTCGGGTATTCACCGATCAAGCGATTGTGGGAGCGGAATAGCAGCATTGCTGGCTCGATGACGGGTGAAAGACCCGCAAAAAAACGGGGGATAAACGAGCGGCGAGTGTACAAACCTGGGAGTGAGCAAGAGGAAGTGAAACGGACATAAGTAGAGATACTGGCGGCTATAGTTTACCAAATGGTCTAAAATTCTTAACGGACAGTTGGCAGTGTTAAGTGATAGCAGGAGATAGAAACGTGTTAAAAATCTCCCGTCAGGAACCGAACCCTGCCCGGTTTCTCTAACTACCAATCAAACATTGAACTCCTACCACTTATGAATATCGAACCACTGCTACGAGAGCCATCGACGCCATTCGCGATGATATCATCCCCATCGCTGGAGCGATAGATTGATAATGAACCGGTGGAGGGGGGATGGAGCAGGAAAAAGCTGGAGAAACGAAAGAAAGGATGACGGGAGTAGAGGACAGGGAAACTGGGGTGGATGAAAAGTGAACGGTGTGGGAGTGGAGGTGGAGAGGCGGGGAATGAAAAGCAGAGAAAGCAAAAAGGATAAGGGGCTGAAAGAAAAATCAGAGTGGGAGAGGGGGATAGGGAACGGAGAAACGACGGAGAGAAATGGGTGAGGAACGGTGACAGGGACGCAGGCCCGACAACACCACGCGCAATAGGCTAAAGGTTAAAGAGAGTTGGCCGATTCCGCAATCGCTTGGCCGGCTTCCAATTTCACGACTCGCTTTTTACAGGCCGGACGCGGTGCGACGCGCCAGCAAAACATTGCAACGTGGGTACGGGGGTGACCGGCAGCACAGGCCGCTTGGATGGGAGGAGGGTATCGGTTAAAATACACCACCTTCATCCGTGTCCTTCCATCCACAGTTTCGCCTCTGATCCTGCGTGAAGGTAGCCCGGTAGAATCGATAACCCGTGGCGAATAAGCGCTCGTCAGAGTGTCGCGCCGATAAAGGGCCGACGACTCGTAATTTGAGTGCACTCTTCTTTTCATTCTTTGGGTTAGCTGCACAGCTCCCTTCCGCTGTGCGGTTATATTTCATCTTCCTGTTATCCGTGGTATCCGTCACACGAGAATCAATCCACGCATCCTTACCCCTTTGAAGCTAGAAGCGTTGTATTTGTCTACGAAATTGAATTTGTAAATAAAGTGCTGATAAAGTGTAGTTTGCTTCAGGCTGTACGTTATTCGCCGTGGGAAAGGGTGTAGTTTATTTTGAATATATAATAACCACTCAAGGATCCATGTCGAAGGAGAAGATGATACGTTTTGAGACGTTCGTTTGATCTTGATCGCAGAAGGGAATAAATAGGTTGTCACAGAGAATTTGTTCAGTTTTACGGTCCTCTGCGTCAAAGAGGAGTCATCTCCTCTCTGTGGACGACGTTAAATCTCTCGGAGAGCGTTCAGTGAGCTAGTAGTGCTATGTGTGTGATGCCAGTTTCAAGGAAGCTCCTATCACACCGTTAAGCAACGAATGAATGATGTCGTTTAGTGCCATTTATTTGATAAAAATATGCCACTTTTCATTATGAGCAATGTTTCAACATACTTGGACCCTCTGACGCTGGGGAAACACTCGGACGTTTCCTTTTATCCTAGGGACCAAGAATCTGACGCGCTAAGCTTCACGTCGATTACTTATCCCATTCCAAGCTTTTTACCAGCAACATCAGAAGAAAATGCGAGGCGACGCGAAGGAGACCCCGTCCAGGGGGATCAGTCTATAAATTCAGACAGAGCCGAAAGTAATTCTACCACGGCTACCTGACCGATAACTGAGGAAAGAAGTTCATTTAAGGGGCAGGCATTCGTCCACCAGTGAAACAAGGGTTAGACGGCGCGAGTTTGTTAGCTGGATTAGTGGATTACCGCGTCGTCCCCAGATAAGTCAGCTCCTACTAGGGGGTGCCATGGCCACGGGGAGAGTTCTTCCCATAATTAGATTTGTCGTAAAGTTGGCCAGTGAATTACAAGAAACGTCGCCTTTGCTCCGCGACCCGGGAGCCGCGTGTTTCGTCGCAAATGTCCTAGAGTTTTCCACTTGCTCTTTGTTTCCAACTGACGGGAACGAAAAAAGAACGGAAAGGAAAAATAGGGACATTTGAATTTCGAGGCTCGAAAATGTGGAAAACGGGGACGCGACAAAAAACGAGACTGTCGTTTCTGCGTCGTTAATTTTGCACGCGTCGCGGTTTTGTTCCGCGCGACGGAAAAGCTTGAAAAGTTTTTGGCCCCCTTTGTCCTAACAGTCATTATCTATTGGAATTGCTTGAATTACGGTTATGTTACGGTGAAGTACTGCGAATCACAAGAGCGTGGACGACGGAAAAATTTTATTTTACCGATGATAAAATCTGGTTAGGTCTGTCAGTTCCGCAGTACAATACTTCAATGATTGTCAGACACTTTACTACTTTGATGTAGGAACCTACCGCTAGAGGGCAATAGTTGGACACATCTTGCAAACGCTTGGGTAGTTAGATTTAGAATCTATAGAGAAGGTTTCAGACAATCCGGACATATTTCTTTCAAATTTCTAAAAACGGCACCTTGCAGTGACATTTTTCTTTCATTGATAATGTAATTTATTTATCTCGTTCCAAATTCGAGGCTTTTGTGCACATTAAAGTATTAAATTATTTGATTCAATCGAAGTTTTATAATAATTCCGTGTTATTTTTTAAAACAGCTTTAAAAGTCCACGCATTGTTGAAACTTGTCAGATACGCAATACGCACACCGGCCGTCGAATAAATCAAACGAGTGGAAAAAAGGAAACGAGTTACAGGGACGTCATAAATTGACTTATCTCGACGTCAACCGCAATATCGGTACGGGGGTTGCAGATTCCAAAAAGCAGCCTGCATAAATATAAATCGCGCGGAACGTCGGGTCTTTTGTTGACGTACGAGCATTAAAAATGCATAGAATATCAAGAGCAATGCGTCTTTTTGCATTTTAAAGCAGCTCGGAGGACATTCGACAAATTGCACAGGGACATTTTACATGTAAATAAGGGGAAGGAAGGAATTAGGACTGCTTTCGCGATCGGCGCCCTGTAAAATTTCGATCTATTTGCATTTTAATCATCGAACTACCCAAACTGGGACAATTTTCTTCGAAAGGAATTCATAACTATGAAATTAGGATGGGATTCCCCCAGGGCTTGGGGCTTGTTTCATGGCTGATTATTCCCCAGAATCATGTCCCCAAGACGGGAAGTAGCGATCCCGGGGTACTCGAGCTGACTCACTGTCAGCAGCGCTGACACTGTGCAATACTCGCGGATGGGATGGCATAATTATAACTGTGTTCTACCATCGAAATGATCCGGTAGCTAATTCACGGCACGGAAAACGTGTCAAATTGGGACAAAATTTGCATCTTGTAGCCCGCTGAACAACACAATTAGAATTCCATTTGCGCTTAAGACCGGAGTGAAGAAGGGAACTGGGGCTCGACTCGGCAGTGGAATATGCAAACCAACGGAACGTTTATTTCGCTTTTGTTCGGGGCTCACCTGGTGACGTTAATCTGATCAGCGATTTCGACGGTCCCCAGCTTCCTATAGCCAGCGAACAGCATACTGTTGTCCATTAAACCGGAGCCTCTGCCATCGATGGTCGCATAGATGATGTTCTTCTTCGTCACAAGATAGGTGCCCCAATCAACGTTGAACTTCTCCGTCACCTGATAGGAGTCTGGCCCGCCATATCTACAGAACAGAGCGCGCATAGCTTGTACGTTTGCAAATTATTTATGATTATAAAATATCTTTTTAACGGGGACTGTAACCCATACAGAATTAATACAACAAAATCCCCTACCACTCGTGGATGCATAAATCTCTCTGAAAAAGTGGACACTTCGAAAGCTCCCCATACGTTTCAATAAATACGGCGTAATTCGCGACGATTTGATTCGTTAATTTTCATTTTCGAAGGGAATTAATCCCGGGATCGTTCCATAAAGATTCGGAGCGTTCATTTACATTGGAGAGAGGGCTGAATGAATTTCGCTGCGATATTTCCGACTTTTCGCGACACCTTTTAATAGAATAGAAGGTCGCAAAAAAGTTTTTGATAAATGATACGCTGCGCTTGACGCACGATCCCGCGGCGATTCTTTTTTTCCCCCGTGAATAATACGTATCCGCTCCGAAGACATTAAAGCGTATTCATACGGTTGGCTCGTATTTGCATATGGAAAATAACGCCTAACGAAACAAAAGGCTGCGGCTGAGAGAAATCAGGCTCGATTAAAATGCTTAATGCGCCTGAACAATCGTACTCATTGAGGAATACTGTGTACAAGCTTGAAAAATGAGGAATCAGAGGGGTTGAATTGATTTCTGTGCGAAGTCTCCACCAGGGGGCGTAAATATTTATAGCCCGCGGCAGATAGTGGACCGCATTATGGCTCTTTCTATAAATTCATGGCAGTGACGAAGATGGGAATATGAAATTTTGCGAGTCATTAGATACGAAGGGAGTTCTCCCTTCTTCTTGTCAGTATCTGACAAGAGACGATCGTTCATTTGCATTGAAATCGTTTAAATTATGATCCCCCGGCCGCACGGGAATAAATTTACATTATCTCTATATTTTCCGCGGCTACGTCAGAGAAATTTTGCACGCTTATTATAACGCGTCTGTCGCATTCCGTGGCTACTTTCATAACATCCACGTTAATTCCAGATTATGCGTGTAATATATAAATTTTCTTTTTTGGCACAGGGGCTGATCTTTGAGCCATTACTGCGTTAATGAATACTGCGCTGATTAAAAGCTGGTAGCTGCAACACATGTATATCTGAACACAATTTCAATTTGATTATTCATTGAACTCCCTTGCTATTAATACAAGATTAATTATAACCTGTGAATAATTTCTAAACGTTACGTTGGTGGGTAATAAAGCCAATGCATTTGTAGTTAATTAGGGATTATTGTATTATATAAATGACGTAATCCCGAACAGCAATTTATACTGGCTGCGCGCGTAAAGTACTCTAAGCTGGTTCTTCTTCATAAAGTACTTACACGAAAATTAGCATCGGGTACTTCGTTGCGCCACTTAAATCAGCGTTCGGCGGAATCAGTAGTTTAACTCGAGCATTGAACCCACCAGGGACTGCTACGTTGTAACGGTGCACCACTGGCTGCGCTCTTTCCGAAATGATCTCCGAGACGACCTCGTTGTTTTCCCACGTCAGTAGTTTCGTGGACTTCTATAAAGGGGGAACGAATCTGTGATTCAGTTGAAGTGCCTGTGTTAGGCTTGAGAAATCTGATTTCATTTGCTATGCGCATGGCACTGGTCTTAGCCAATTTTGAGTTGGATTTAGGTTAGCTCCGGGTTATATCTGCGTTAAGTTAGTAAGGTGTTAGTTTTACATTGTGGTTAGCAATTGGGTGTGCTCTGGAGACGATATACAGATCAAATATCCCACCCCGCCTTACACCTAGTCGCATCCCTCTTCGATGGAACCTTGTTACGTCATTGATACCCTCTTTCTTCCCCTCGATTTGTCGTGGCTGGGAGAAGAATGAAACCACCACCCACCCAGTCTCCTGATTCGCAATCGAAGGTTTCACACTTTGGGCGCGCGATCTTAGAAACAGATGGTCCAAGTTTTAAGCCACCATGCATCAATGTCGAACACCCAGCGCCACGTTTTCCACTCGACAAGAGACAGAGAGAGAGAGAGGGAGACACAGACAGAGAGAGAGATGCCTAGTCGAGTTTAATGTATTATTCTGCGCGTTTAATCTTCCACGCGGTCGACAGATTTAGTGAGTCTCCGCGGCTTCTTCCCAGAGGCTGGCAAAATTTATAAATCGTCATCGCGAGCGTTAATCCCCGGGAGATCAACCACTGGATCCAGCTCTGGTCTATCCTCCTGGCTGGGTTTCCTGCTCGATTAAGTGTCGACTCGAGGAAGGAAGTGCTGGTCTAAGGATCCTGATGGGACCATTATTGTTCTTTCCCCTGTCGAGGTAGACTTACAGCACACGTGAAATTTTGTAGAAGTATTGCGAAGATTCGTGCCTATTAAGTCATCGTTGCGCAAAATCATAGCCATGCTGGTTGGTTCCGCCAACACACTAAGACGCGAGAGCTATATGGGCGAAGATGTTAAAGTATGGAAGACCCGTAAAGATAACTGAAATCCCCTGGCAACTATGCGGAAGAACTATAACTCGAAGTGGAGTTCAATTTCCTGCAACAGTCCGTTTCCATCGATCGTTCCTTGTACCTCATTAAAGATCCGACATTCGGCATCAGCGAATCAAGTATTTCTACTTGGATATTATTTGCCGGCGATGGCGGTGTTCGCAGGGAGCGTCGATGACGCAAGAACAGAACGCTTTCCATTCATCGTTTCCCCCTTAAGAGAAGGAAATTAGTCCTTTCGACGTGGATCTGGACGGGGGAGGTTCTTGTCCGCGAGAAAATCCGATTACCGGCTGTAATCGTCCGGCACCGAATGGCTGATAAAGAAGCTGAACAGTCGAATCTTTGCCTTCGCCTCCACCTACTGCCCGGACTCTTCGTTTTCGTCAATCGCGATAGACAACGCCCTCGTGTCGCCTCGGTTCCTTTCAATTTCCCTTTCTTTCCGCGATAATCTAATTACGGCCAGGACAGGCGAAGCTTTCCTAACGAAAATGCCGACGTGCTAGTGCTTTCCCATCCACCGTGCTGTTTTATACCTTGCCTCTTTCGCAACCTGCTCCAAGCGCTCCAGATGAATTTGAATCGAGCATTAAATTGAGGCGGGGGGGGGGGGGGGATGAGGGGTTCCTTTAACGCGGTGTAGTACCACTTTTTGCTGAAATTGCAACGAGATACTTTGGAGATAAAGGTATCGAAAGCTGGTAGGATCTTACACGAGTACTTTTAGAGGGGATGCTACTGTGTAAATGCGAAAATAGAATTCTAACCTAGAAGTTTTGAGAAATATTGTCTAATTCTAAGGATATTTTTTTCCCTAAGATATTGCGGTTGTTGAATAGGTTAGGTTAGGTTTATTTTTTCTTTGGTTTACATTTACACAGGGTCGGCCTTTTTTATAAAGGGGCCCGGGTGCAAGAAATATTTTGGGGCCCTAAAGAATTTCTGAACGGTAAAAGAGCGTAACATCTTTTCATAGAACGAAATCACGAAAAAAAGGAAAATAATAACAATAATAAATAAAATAATAAGAGAAATAAACAAATAAACTTATGTAACTATATGACTTTTATTATCATATTATTAATAATATTAGATTATTATGTTACTGTATTAGAAATTATGTTCTAATTTATTTTTTTTACCACCCCCTGTGGCCGGCCATATAAGTGCCCAAAGATGGCGTATCAAGAAACTTCTTATATTGCCCAACGAACACAAGTGAACCCCGGTTGCTGAATAATTCGAAACGAATGCGAACATCAGCGAAACAATCGATTCGAATTCGAACGAGGCCGCGATTACGGCTGCGTTTTATCAACGCGTAATCGCTGTCAGACATCGAAAACTCGTATACATTATCGCGACTGCGGAACAAAATGGCCCGGCCGCGCGAATCATGTTTGTTTGTTTGTTAAGCGGCGGCGGAATTTATTTAATTCGACTGGCTGATAACAGTTGCAGGCCGTGCAGTTGTCCCGCGATAAACGTGATTTTACCGTGGCAAATTGTCCCCATTGCCCGTTACAATTTGTCAAATGATCGCGAACAGCATATCTCCGCTTTTTGATAGTCTAGTTGCTCGTGGTAGTGTTTGCGAAAAAATGCGACGGACCACGATTAACATACTAGTTGGCAATTCTGTTCTCATTTTTCCCCGGGAAATATATAAAAATGTAGTTTTAAAAAACGACGACGTTAATTTAAAATTTGATTGAAAAGATAAACTAATACTACGAGGAAAGGGGGAACTGTATGGAGGATAACTTCTAATTTAACGGAATATTTTCGAATGAAATGGATACTTAAATTAAATGGCGAAACTAATTTGGAGTGAAATATGATATTCAGTGAGATCTCGGATTTTCATTTCGATACTATCGAATAAATTTTCCACTTTTTCACAACACCACGGGCGGTGGCTGGGAGCAGGCTGACTGAACGAAACCAGCCGCGACGAATGCGGGAACTCTCGTGGGGGTTAAGAAAGGGGCGGGGGGGGGGGAGGGAAATCCGTGGGGCAGGGTAAGAAGTTCGAATATCGAGGATCCACCGTTCTAGTTCCTCTCCTTGCGGATTTGCTCGTGTGTCTAAATCTGTCCCGTCGATTTGTTACTCTTCCACCAACCGCGGACGTTTCTAACAATAAGCACCGGCATAAAACATAGATTCCGAGCGCGCGGCCGCGCGAGAGTGGCGCCACTCCCGGGACGCTGACAAATCACTGTGGTGCCAGTAGAAGAGATCAACGATTTATCGGGCGGCTTGCTTATATAGCGGCTTCGCGGTCGATCGAGTGGGATTTTTTACGTGCGTGTTTTCCAGAAGTTCAAGTGTGCCGATCGATCTTCGCATATATACGCCTCTCCCTTCAAGAGGGGAATCCTATTTTTCGGGGCTAAAAACATAACAAAAATTGGGAATTTTTTTAAGAAACTAGTGATCCGATTCATCTGAAATTTGGACTACTATCTGCTACTACATTTATTATTAAAAATTAATAAAAAAAACTTCTTCAAAGATGCATACAAACATGATCCAAATTTCAGATGAATCGAATCGGTAGTTTCTCAAAAAAAAATCCCAAATTTTGCTATGTTTTTAGTCCAAAAGATAGGATTCCCTCTTAACAGAATACGTTTTGGAAAACCTAACTTCCACCTCCAATTTCCACGGCTAGAAGACCACACGCAAAAGCAACCCTTAGTTTTTAAGCCGTCGGAGCAAATTACCCGGACATCAGTCGGAACAAGCGCCGATACTCCCCTATCGCGAGCCTCGTTAAACACGGCGTGCAACAACGCCCACTCACCCGGTCGTAAATGGCGATGTCAGGCACTCCGGGGCCGGCGCAAGTGAGCAGGTAGTGCGAATGATCGGTGGAAAACTTGGCAGTGTTGTACAGACACCGGTTCCTGTCCGTTTCGCGGACGATGCCGCAGGTCAAGCACTTCGGTCTGCGGTCCGTGCCCCGCACGGATACGCGGAACAGGTGCTGCACCGCGGAGTCCTCCTCCGTTGTAGCCAGATAATATCTGCGAAGAAAAATGTTAAACAATGATTTGCATAGTCCACTGCGCGCCATTTAATAGCTTTGTAATCGTGAGAAGAGTTTCGAATTTGCATTGCAACGAGCTCGCCCTTTGTTTACGGTATTAACTAACACGCGCTACCACTGATATATTCATTGCTTCGACGGGTTTAGCCACTTGTTTATCGAGTATAGTCACCGAAGTGTAAGTTTATAAATATTTTCCAATGCATCGTCTAAAATTGGAATATGGATATTATTTCCTACTAATTCGTCTGTTAATGGCGACTGGACGATTATCGGTGGCTTATCGATTGTACCGAGCGGTGAAAGCAGTACAAATTTAGCTCGGAAAGAAGCCCGTAATTCGGGTTAATCACGCATTGATTAACTGTCCGCCGATCGATCCGCATTAATGCAAATGGGCGCCAGAGGTCTGATCGCGTTACTGGCTCTACTACTCGCAGTGGTGGCGGGACGCATAAATCAGACTTAACTGCCTCGAATCGCAGCATCTGACATAAGGTCTGTCAAACTTGACCCTCACCTTGAAAACAGTTACCTGACCGCGCCTACATGCTGGTGGAGGGCTTCGCGACCTCTCCAGCGAATAACAAAAGCGCTTTCGCTTTAGATAGCAGGAATAATTAGTTCCCTTGAGGGAACTAGGCAGTCAAATCGCTTGAACATCAAGTATTCTTTGAGAATTAATTACAAGGAGATGAAAGCGAGCACAGACTTTTCCTTTTACACAATGTTTATTACTACCAGGTAGAGTGAAAAAATATTTTATCTGTCGAGATATCTATTTTACAAATGGCCCCACACGAGGTTGATTATACAATGGTTTAGGAAAAGTGTCTTTGGTTTTGCCCTGATATTCAGCTTAAGAATAAAGATACAACGGTTTCCTTGGAATATGTTTCTCTTAGAATCTGTAATTTGCGGTCTGAACCTCGGAAAAAAGAATTGAACCAAAATTATTAAAATAGCGACTAGGAGAAGGCGATTTGTACGATAAATGTCGATTTTTGGAGTGCCCAGATGGCTATTTTTTTTTTATCTTGGATATCAGAACTTTTACGCTTTATGCTGAGGTACACTCCAAAAAGGAGTATGTTTTGAACACGTAAAAATTTCAAGTCGATCCGAACCTCGATTTTTTCACAAACGGGGCAAAACCGCAGAAAAATGCCCACAAATTTGACGATATTTTTATATATTTATATATTATCAAAAAAAAATTCTTACAGTTTACAGTATTAATAAACATTACCCCAAAAAGGACTAGTCACAATTTGTATTCACCTCCTTGTAATTAATTCGCAAAAAAATACTTGACCTTCCAGCGATTTGACTGCCGAGTCCCTTAAAATTTGGGGCGTATCTTTTACCGCGAAGGAACTTTACGAAATGCGTTGTCTCAGGCTAAACTTATACGCTGACTCACTTCAGTTCCCCTTTCCAAAGTCTCCTACCCAGTAGAAAATTTCACGTCACGCAATTCTCTTTGTTTATATCTGACATTTGCATTGATTACCCTTCATTGTCTCCAAGTGGGGGCCGTTTCTGCCCTTTATCTCGCGCGAAGATCCCAGAGCGGCCGCTTGTCTTATTCTATCCATGGATGTGAGACATGCCTTCTACAATCCAATCTCTGGATCACTGTAGAGGGGAGTAGACGGACGTCTGAGTAATTTCCGTGACGCAGATTCGATGTATCCGCAGCCAGATAGCAGGCATCCATGCCGGAACCGGCGGGTCCCCTACGTAGCAGTCTTCCCCGGCTAATCCGTGTCTAATCTAAATCTGCGTCTGCCGACTTACTCCACCGCGGCGCACAGCTTACGCCGCAATTTCTATGCGCATAGATCAGATGTAGCGAGCCGGGTGGACAAACACGCTGGAATCCTGCTGGCTTCGGGCCGTCCTTCGATGTCTCTCCCCCCCCCCCCCATTCCTGCTACATCGGGCTTTGGGGATAACCTGTTTTTTTTTTATTAAAAAATAGCTGTCACATCGAGGCGTCCCAGTTAGACGCATACACAGGTCTTCGAGGTTCGTGGCGCAACACCAGAAACCGATTCACCGCGTGAAAAGAAGGTAGAAAGTTGGTGGGAGTGTTTATCTAACCTCGTTGCAGGGTTACAATCGTCCCCGTGGCCCAACAATTCTTGTTATCGACTTAGCCGAAGCTGGCAGGGCTATCTGAAAGTCAACCAACTGCGATACAACAATGGATAACGTTGACACAGTTCGCTGGTGCGTCGAAGCGGTTGTCAGCGGATCCGAATGACGCTCGGAACTTTCGAGCGGGTCGAAAAGTTAACGGCGAGACGTTTAGGGGCTCGAGCAGCTCCCGAGAAGACAAACGAACAAGAGGGTAGAGCGCCGCTATGGCTTTGGAACTTTGACTGCTCCAAGTTACGGTCTCGTTTTGCGGGACACTCGGTATACAGATTTCACTGGGGCGGGGGGGGGGGGGGGGGGTGAAAATGGACGCTGTTGTACGTTGGCTAGGGATCGATAACGATAGGGACGACCGCTTTGATCGCATTTAGATGCGTGCGGTGATATTTTATTGAGTGGCTGGCTTTTAGGACACCCGTTATATAGAATTTAAAGCGTTATCTAATACGTGCGCGTGTGAACCACGGGTAGACTATAATAGAAGCGAGCGTTATGATAAGCTGCATGTCCTTTGCCTTCCTGCGCGCCTATCAAACGTTGATAAGAAATCCAAAAATGAAAAAAGAAAACATGATACAAGGGAATATCGAGAATCGATTCCCCTAAATCTGGGTCTTATATTTTGGCGCCGTATGCAGCACTAAATTAAAGTACGACGATAATTTTGTGACGGACAATTTGATAATAATCGACTTTTACAGCTGTTTTTATCTTTTTGCGCTGCAAAGGATAGAAACATTTTTTAAAAAAAATTTCGATGTCGATTTTACTCGTTTATGACACTTTGACCCTCGATCGTTATTTTATTGAGGGTACCCACTTACCAAATCAATCTAGAAATGGGTCATTGTTAGGATTTGTTAAAAAAAAAAAAAAAAAAAAGGTAAACGTCGCAGGGTCAAAAAACGAAAAATATTTTTTTTTTAAATTTTATCTAAAACTGCTGACTGTTGGTAGGTGTATAATTTTACTACAAAAATATCAAAACAAAAAATCGAGTTTGTGGAAAATTTTAATGGGGGTGTACCCTTAATTACTTTATTAAAGTATTCTTTGGGAAAACGAAAATCGTTATTGTAAGTATCTGTTCCATTATACGCTGCAAAGCTTTATTGCGCAACCGTTGCAGTTGCAATTCATTACGTAAATTATTATGTCTCCATTGAAGGCGAACTGCATGGTCCTGTCGAGATAAAGCACGTTTCTACTTTGTTATACAAATCATCGCTTCAAAGTAGACGTATCTTTGACGGAAGACAGCAATGAATATTGCAGCCTTAGTAGGAATCTCGGGACACGCCAGGATACTGGCAATTAAGTGTCCTTATGTCAGACGCTTAGATCCGAAGCTGTTAGGTCTGATTTATAACGTTCCGCTACTACTGCGCGCGGTCTGGCCTGTAACGCGATCAAACTACTGCCTCCCATTTGCATTAATTCGGATCGATTGCGCGCAGTTAACGAACGCGCGATCAATCCAAATTATCGGGCTCTTTTCACGACGAATTTCGAGCATGGTCTGTCGATAATTCACGGTGCCAACGACGGCGATTACATAATCACATCAGATATCGATTTTCCAGATATCACTTTACAAATTTCCTCATCCTTTGGTGCGAAGCTTCCATCATTTTCGTACCGATCTTCTACGCAACTTTTACGCGAGGCCATTTAACTTTCCATTGCACTATCTGTTTTTATAATTAGTAACATCTTGATCGACAGTAGGTATTTGCAGAAGTTGTACATGTTTGTTCGTCGATCAAATTATGACCCAGCCTTAAAATTGTTTACACAATCGTTCACGTTCAATTCTCCGCTTTATCGATCGGAAGTTGGACCGTTCCGACGGCACTTTCAGTATCGCGTTTTACGCGTCCAAGTTTTATACCAATGCTTGGCCACGCGTCCCCTTAATGCCGAAGAAAAAACGTTCGGGCATTAACGGTGCTGACATAACTGCCGCCATCGACCGTGCAAATGACTGCACGAACTACCCTGTGAAACTCGGCAAATTAAAACTGCCAATACAAGGAATCGTCGAAGTCGGTTTCCACTTTTCCGTGGCTGAGGATAGTGTGACCCATTAGTACCAATGTGGTGGATCCTCAGAAAGATAGGGGAACCCCGGCTATCTAGTTCGAGTTCGATCGAAAATAGTCGAATACTCCTTCCTAGACCCAGCGAGAACCAATAGCATAAAGGAATAAACAGAATCCGGGCCAATATTGCAAAATTAATAACTACGGGTGTAGGGGTATCAAGGTCGGTGTTTGCTTCGTTATCCAGCAGCCATGACTTTGTTCGTCAACTCTAACAGGTAGAACAGGATAATTCAATATCTTACGAGGGTTAATGGCTTTAGGGTTTGACAGCCGTATCCCCAAGATGAGCGTAAACTCTCCGCCATTGGGGAAAATCGTGAGGGGAGTGTAGCAACCGGGCATACCCGGATGTCGAGGGGTATGCGAGAGGGGGCGGTAGTTTCGTTGGCAAGATGGATGAGCCTCGGGTCATTCAGAACGGATTAATTTCAATATCCTGTTAATTTGACCTCTCGCATCAACCTTAAACGAGCCCTGCTCTCCGGTGTGCTTCGACCCTTCGTGGTAAATTCGCCGGGGGTGGCGTTGATCTCCACCCGCAGCTCCGCAAATTACACATGATCGAATTTTAATCGGTGGAAAATAATGCTGCGTTAAAGGGATGACCGAGGGGGTGCTCTTTCTCTTCTTTCAAGGGGTTAGGCCAGCTTGGACGAAGTTATAGCCATTTTTGGGAATTATTTGCCCTCGGCATGACGTTGCGTCTCACAGCGCTACCGCCGCCATTTTTTACCCCCCAAAAATACGACTTTTTTCCGTCGAGAGTTGTACAATAACAGGCTCCGCATTGAATTTTCTATCTATTTCATTATCGTCCTCGAAACAATTGCCAAAAATGGTTACAACTTTGCTTCGTCCAAGCTGACCTAACCTCTAAAGTCCACGTAATGGCGGTTGCTATCCCACGTGAACAAAATGGCGGCGTGTTTCACGCAATCCTACATCGTTTCTGAACTGCAGAAAAAAAGGGAAGTCCGAATCGCGAGAAAAACGCATCAATCAGCGCCGCTGGCCCATTAAAGCCTGATGTTTGATCAATTAAATTATGCCCCGTTGTTACTGAATCCCCGTGCATCTGTGATACCTCGACACCATTGACTCGTCCATGAATTATTCCCCGCTTCATTATTACTTCACCGAACAAACGCTGACCGACGAACTTTTAACTGTTCGATCGGTTTACAGCGTACCTTTGATGGGGCGAATTTTTAAACTCGCCAAAAACTCGTCCACCCTCGAAATTCCCCGCCAGACAGACACTCCAACCAGTCGAATCCACGGAGGTACAATTACACTTTCAGAATAATCCCTGCGCGGTTGGCTCGCGAGCCCGCTAAACAAACTGAAACCTACGGGAACGATTCTTGCAGTAAGTGAGGAGCCATACCGCCGTGTTAGGCGGTAATTTCAGCGAGATGATCGTCAGCGGAGAGCACACATAAAGCTCGGCGCAAAGAGTACTTTCTAAGTTATGTATCTTATGAAAGCCGATGAGGGCTGGAGGGTAGCAATTTAAAGTTGGCCTGCCATATGAAGTTGGACCCGTGACACGGGAAATTCGACCAGCCTTCCTTACAGTAGAAGGGGTGCCTTTTGTTCTAGAGCTCAATGGCTATTGTAAAACGATCCGTTCCCGAGGAGCATGTAATGCAAAAGTGAGAGGCTGCCAGGCGTGCACGAGCGTGGCCCATCGATCGCTGGCCAATTATTTTGGACCAGTTTAATTGGTCACGAAAGTCAACATTGACTCTCGCCTCGCCCGCAACGTCCCAGCAGCCGTGCGGAGGATAGTGACGGGTTTAAAAGAATCAGACCGCGGCTCTGTTAGCTATGATTTCCACTTTAATCTTTCTCAATTGATATCGGGAGATCGAAGGAGAATAGAACGGACTCGATTTTTTGCTTCTGCTTTCGTGGCAATCAGAATTGATGAAACTTTCCTCCCTGCCCTGTGTGCAGCCATCCCGCCTGGAGGAGAGGCGCTCAGCGAATTCCAACGGGAGAATTCTGTTTCCCACGGCGTCAGCTAAGCACAATATCTCGCCCCGTGGATTACGCGAACCGGTTGAGAAAGTTTGTGTCGTTATCAGGGCGATTTGTTTCGCCGCGGCGCGGCCGGAAAATAATCCCCGCGGCGAGAAAAAGCCTTAAGCCGTGCGTGCTGGCTCGCGCGTGCAAACAAACCCGGGTCTTTCTAGAATTACGAGCACTCCGTGACAATTCCCGCGCATTTAACAGGCTAAAACGTGCACTAGCAAGCCCCGCTAAAGGCAGTTTTAAAGCCCGCCGCCATTGTTCCGTGAAGTAGGCGAGCAGAATGGATTCCCTCGCAAGCTTTCAGAATAATAGCGCCGAACGTCTCACTTGACAAAAATTCTGTGTCTTGAAGACTTGGGGCCCCGCTTAGGAAATGTCAAGGAACTGGTGATTTTGTCGGCGTGAAGGGCCACTTGAGCGTTTCAGAGCATTTGGGAAATCCTCGTCAAAATAGCGATGATTCAATCGCGCAGTTAAGAGAGTTTTACACATACCGGGCGCAAATGAGCCTGATGTAATGTTTTTGTATGGCCACTGACAGGAAGATTGATTCGAGACCTCGTTAAAAATAGGACGGTTAGTTTCTGCGACGTTTAGGGGAATTTTTTTAAAGTTTGATCATTTTTTTCCCCACTGAAAATATCTTTTACTTGAAAAATCGTTGTATGCATCTTGGAACGCATACTTCAATGTAACAATTGTGGAAATTTAATTCGGAAATATGTAATGGCGTTTTTCTCAAAATGCTATTTGAAAAATGGTAACCAATATTTATCGAAGAGTAGTGGACCGAATCAGCTGAAATTTGGAACAAAAGTTAATAATAGAATTATTTAGTTTTCCTGGTACGATTTTCTTTAAACGGTATAGTTCATTTTTTATCAATTAAAAACTCCTTAAAAAATTGATATCTTCAAAATCTGCTACGACAAAAACTAGATTCTCTTATGTATTTTAAGAGAATTTTTTTTCTGTTTCGGATAAAAACTCTCAAAGATAATTTGGTCACCGCGAAAGCTGTTCTGAAAACTCTGCCTCACGGAAATTGCTATTACGCATTCAATCTTCTCAGTTTTCGAATGAAATTTACACAACTGCTACATCAAAGTATGTATTTTAAACCGCACATAAAGATTTTTCAATTAAAAAATATTTTCAATAAAAAAAAATTGTCAAAGCTCGCCCTGATTTTTCTAGCCGTAGGTGTAAGCTGCCCTTTAAAGAACTTCTAATTCCAAGAGTGTCGCCCATAAGCGTGCCGGTGTATCGTTCCCATTACGCACAAATGACTCTGAGTGGGAAACGAAGATGAGTACGCGTTTATTGCGAGAGATTACGGTTTAGTGCATTGTTATAGGAAACAGTTGGCATTCGGTACGCAGCCGCGCAGAAATAGCGATGTTTGAGCCAGCCTGCGGAAACCGGTGAGAATAATCTCGAGGATCTGAGGACAGAATTTATAGTCTGGGGACGGAATTAATGCCGAATTTCCATGGAAGTTGTCTGCGATTGAAACATGAAAGTCTCGTTGCTACGGCTATGTACAACTAGATACG
Source organism: Andrena camellia (assembly GCA_029448645.1). Lineage (NCBI taxonomy): Eukaryota > Metazoa > Arthropoda > Insecta > Hymenoptera > Andrenidae > Andrena > Andrena camellia. Next base: position 25,915,107 of record CM055678.1, on the reverse strand, counting down.
TTTCTGTGGACTTATAACAGACTTATTAGGGGAAGTCGCTAGGTATTAATTATACCGGACCGTTTCGGAACTCCCGAAAGAGTGCCACACTAGCGCCATCTGCCGGATCCATTATTCATTTGTCGTCGAATTACAATGCCATCTAGGCGCTTAATTCTTTATCCCGCTAGATGGTGTTGGCCGACTAATTACCATTTTTTTTCGGAATATTCGGATCTGCTCTAAGGCCCGCGAGCGGAGACTTTATTAAGACCCACAATACCGCTGAGTTAGTAGACCAGAGGATCATTAAATATGATTTACGGGACTCCCAGTTTGTAGTTCAAAACAGATTGTTCGATGCAAATATATAGCAAAGCGATACTCCGAAGAATCAATAGCGCCGGGAAACAGGCAGATATTGGTCGCCGGAATTCACGTACCGGGTGTTTTTAAAAACTCCTGATCCGGGGCGAATCGGAAACACGTTTTTCGATCGGGGCAAAAGTTTTGTTGATTGAAACTACATAAAAAAAAAAAAGTAGTTTGTTTCGAAATACACTTTCCAGCCGTGAATATCGCATTTCTCGTTTGAAAAATAGGGGAAGATACGCGGATCAGAGATCATGTTCGTGATTCGAGCACGCACGCATACCTTTGCCGGAATTTCGCGGAAACTTTACCCCCCGAGAAATTGATTTTTCAATTCCCATCCACTGCTCCTCCCGCAAAATGAGCACGAAAATCCACGAGGGGTTGAGAAATAGCGCTGCGAATGGATTTTGCCCACGGAAAAGGGCAAAAAGTTGGTCCCAGGTTTTCTGCTAAAAAGTTTCCCTTCTAAACTGTGGGCACTGAGTGTTTCTACAAGACGTATAAAGGCATGCAGAATTATCAAACAGTGCCGCGTGTTCCGAGGAAGTGCATTTTGTACCTCTTCAAAAAAAAAAAAAAAAAAAAAAAAACGCCCCCGAGCAAAAAGACATATAACCTGGATTCGTTATTTCACGTCGAATAGATCTCGAAACATCACGATTTCCCCGAAAATTTTATGCCGCCCATAAACCTCGCCGTATACTGGAACCGGAGATCGCTGTTGGCGATAAGACAAATCAATCACGCCATTTTTTCCGTTCGTTTTAAACACCCTAAGCCTATCACGTTTCTCTGACGTGCCTCTGCACTTCGAACATCTGGTTTTCCATATCGTTCCTCGCGACCGCGGCACAAAATATCGACCGGACTTCGACGCATCCACTGTTCGGGAATACTCGAGACAGCTGGCTAAAAATTCCCGCATTTTTCTCTCGCACGATCTGGCTACATTGATTTTGCCATTGGAAGCAAGCTTTATATAATATCACAAGGCATAACGTTATAATGGAACATTCTGAAAGAAGTGGCACGATTCCCTCGAATATTGTTAGAATATCCGCGGGTCAGATCCCTTAATGAAAGAAATGCTACGAAAAGGACGCAGCGGGCGGGGTGGGGGGGGGGGCGCGGCGTTATTGATGCGTAGAAGGTTTCTCGCTTTTTGAGGGTATTCACTGTTTCATGCCGTGTCTACGTGACCGGAGTGAAGACTAGCACGATGAAATGCAGACTTCGTTGCCCTCGTATAGTTCCTTCCCGTGTCAGAACTGGACAACGGCGGACAGAAACTGGCCGGGCTATTGCCAACTTTATACAGTTAGAGAGAAAAAGGCAACCCCGGAATTCCGGCGTCGACTAGAACGGTGCTCTAGATATGCCACTTAAACGAAATTGTCAGTTTTATGCGACCCGACGATACCCCCAGTGACCCTTCCCACTTTCGTCAATTCCAAAAGCGGCAAAAAAGAAGTCCTCGAAAAAATAAAAAAAAAAAAATGGCTCGCAATAATCGGGACGCCGTTTAAATAATATAAAAAAGTATTCCTCGTGTACTTTATTATATTTCACCAAACAAACTCTCTTATGTACAATTTGAACAGTCAGGAAACTAATATTGGGGGATAAAGCACAAGGATGGAGTGCATATTTTACAAGAAACAGGTAACATCGCGGGATGCCTGACTATCCGTAGAGAAAACTACTTGCTGCATGTTGACCCAAACAGTTCATAAGACCCCGTGTCGCTCGTGTCTGCTATCGCAGCGAGCTGTTCCCGGAAACGCACTCTTCGAGGATGTGTCAGGGTCGTCGGTGGATATCCGCGTCACGTGCATCCGAGGTCTCCGAACGTATATCCATCGGGGACGTCCCACGAAGGCGGGGCGCGTCAACGTGCCGGATATATTCCCGTCACGTTTGCGCGGCATCTTTGAATATACATTCATTGTGGATGGCCGGCCGCACGCCGAGGATCGCACCGGCCGCCTCAAGACACGTATTATTGTGCGTGCGACGGCCGGCAGGTGAGCCACGGCGTCGCGGAAAACTTTGCAATTTCGATGGCAAGCTTCTCCGCATTTCTATCACGTTCAACTTTTACAATTAAATCACCGCCTAATTGGATTTTATGGCTGACAGACAAGCGCGAATTTTCGCCGGCCACGTTCGCGACCACACGTGGAACAGACGTCGAACATCCTCAAGTTTTTTAATAGATTTGTCACTTGCGCACCGGCACCGACCACCGAGAGAATTGGCTAGGTAGGTCAGGTAGGAGTTAGTTTTGCGCAAGGTTTAAGGCTAGCCGTTTTTGTCGAAAATGAAGCATTCCTTTTTCAATTAATTACGCAGAAATAAATTCAAGCGTAGATTTGTTCTTTGGCACAATGTTTATTAACATCATAAGGTTTAAAAAAATATGTTTGTTTAGTCAATAATATGCATTATATATGACGCTACGGAGGGGCATAAGTAAAGAGGCTTCTTAAAATAGTTTCTTTGGTTTTGCAGTGATAACTCGAAAACGGAGGTTCCAATCGATTCGAATCAAACTCGAGCGTGTTCAAAAAATGTGTAGTTTCGGCTTGAACCTAAATTGAAGTTGATAAAATTGTTTATTCTTTATCAAAAGAAACTAAAACCTCATCTTTGTCAACGAAAAAGGCCTTTTTTTAAAAAATCGCCATTTCTTAGCTCTCATTTTCATAATTTTCTTTTTTTTATAGGTTCAATGTAGAACCAGAGGTATTTCGAAGTAGAATTTACAAGCCAGTCGCTGAATTTCGTTTCGTTTTGTCAAAATCACTGTAAAACAAACGAAACTTTTTTAAAAAGCCCCCTTTAATGATCCATCACTAGCGTCATCTATAATGCATATTTTTGACTAAACAAACATGTTTTCTAAAGATTACGGTGTTAATAAACATTGTGTCAAGGATCAAGTCCCAGCTTCAATTTATTTATTTGTAATTAATTCAAAAAGAATTGCCCAGTACCCCTTAAGTTAGATCTTCATAGATCGAAGACACATTTTTTTATTCACCATTGCTCTAGTCATGCTTGAATTTTTTTACCGCGTCTGGAGGGAAAACTAGATGCGACTTAAAATTAACCGAATACCTTTAGACCGGCGGCAAAAAGTCTGTATACATGAGCGTTCCTTGGGAGGGCGCGCGGTAAGATGACGTTGATTAAGAGGATGACACGCGAATATTTTTTGGGGGCTAGTTTCTTGCGAGAGGTCCTTTTCGGGCGACTTTGCTTGGACGTTTTTATAAGCTTCATAGTTCCCTCTCATTACCTTAACGAAGTTCCTTTGCCCAATTAGAGTCTTAAACACTGTTATCGTTACGACGCTGGTCGCGCCATTTCGCCGCGGCTGGTTTTAATTAATTCTGCGCCCCGCAAACATGCTACAAAAATTATTGCGTTTCTTTAATTCCAATTGCCCGGCAACGGCTGCTTTTGTTGCAATTCTCCCGGCTGGTAATACCTTCACCGTCCGCCGGTTCACGAACTAATACCGTTTGGTCATTTAATATCCTTCGTTTTACGTTTCGCGGAACGCGCAATCAACCAGAATCGGTTAATTACAACCGGCCGGGAGGAATTTTGAGAGATGCTAGAAGGCAGCCAACGTCCATCTATTAACGTAACAGTTAACGAAGTTTCGATTACACCACATAAGCCGGCTGAATGGGAGCTCCGGTTAATGGCAAAGTAAAATACAGAATTGCAGCGAGAATAAAACTTTCCTTCCGGCGCAACGTAGCCGGCGCGAGAATTAAACGGATTATTTATAAAAGTGTATTTCCCGCTCGTTAACTGCGAGCAACTTAATGAAGCTGAAAATGTTACCAAACCGGTGCCGCCGACGACAGAAATGCGCAAAAAACCAGCAACGAATAAAGTGAGTTACGCAAGCCAACGTGTTACCTTCTTGTTCGAGGATCCTGTAAATGAACTCGACCAGCGAGATAAAATGTGAAATGTATTTTTAATAAAGGAAAATGGTAAACAAATTTTGGACCATAATCGTTTACCCTGGAGGCGACGGGAAAGTTGTAAAGCGAATATAAAGAACAAAAATTATTTCTTTCAATTTATTTATTATTATTTGCTACGATTTTCCTTTGGGCGTTGAGATAAATTTAGTCTGCCCAACAACGAACTTCTAGAGTCTGGAATATCAATTTCTGTAGTAATCATTCTGCTGGAGGCGATAGCGTGGCATCCACTTTTGCAACTGCGAGGTACAATATTATTAAATGCCGTTAAACGTTATCAAGCGCGGATGCGTTTCGATGGACTGGCTTCTATCGGAGGCATTTCTGCGACTGCATCGAAAAACGCTCGTGGCAACATCTCTCAGCCCCTGCGAGATGTTATTGCTGGAAGATGGTATTTCCTCCCTCGTCCCGGGGTGCTCCGTTTTCGTCGGAGCAGCCGCGCGAATTCAGTTTTTTAGTCGGTGTTTCTGCTGCATAGGAGTGGGCTATCTCTCTACAATGGTTCCGGTGATGAAAGTTCTACACAGACTCTTTCCAGGCCATTACTGGATGTTCCACCTCCCCCCCCCCCCCCCCCCGCTACCCCTCGCTACATCGGTTTGCAAGAAGCGCCGGTCTGCTCTCCGCTGGTCGGAAATTGCTGATCACCGTCTTCGACGAGTAATCAAGTCTTCTCACGGTAACGAAGAAATTTTTGACCATGGTGTGCTCGATTCGACCCCGGCCACGGTTACTTATCGCCGTGCAGGAAGTTTGGGACAGTTGCGAAGTAGTTATCGCTCTGTTTGCCTGCTTGAGTAGTTCTACGGCTACCACGGGCAGAATTCAACGAATGTACGGCTGAAATTTTATTACGATTCCCTACGCTGGTAGGGGCTTTTAAGTGGCAAGGACACGACGCCGAGCTTATTTGCAAAAATCACTGCCTGTCCAGCGGGAATTTCATTTAACTCCCGCAAGTAGTATGGGTCGGGGAATAGCCAGACGCTGGCGCGAAATACGTGCTTCCTAATTGCACGTCGTAGTTAAAGGATAAACAAGGGGACCTATTAATTATTGGCCCTCTGGGTGGGCGAAAGAAAGATTCGGGAGTAGAAATATTTGAGTGCGGTGTTAGTTTGGGAAGGGGGCTATTCGTGAGGAACACCTACGTAAACTTGAATCGTTGCTTCTATTCTTCTCAAGGTATAACCTCACCAGAGAATACAAATTTCGAACAAAATGAAGTTATTTCAGAAAAACGAATAATTTTTTATACGAATAAAATTAATTAAAATTTTCCTTTCATTTTCATTTCATTTTCATTTTCGTTAAAAGTTTATTTACCTTATTTATAAAATTTACTAATAAATTCATTGTATTGCAATTCTTATTCGAGATCATTCGAAGAAAAATTTATTCGAACAATGCCCACCTCTGCCTTGCACTAGCACAATTTCTATGACACCACAGCACATTTCTGGTGATAGTTTTCGCAGCATGACCACCAAACTCACTCAATTTCCCGGATATACAAAGTTGATCTAACCTAATAAATGTGCTACGCTTCCTGCAGTCAGTAAACTTTATCAAATCCATCATCTTAATCACATTCGCAGCATTTATGGGTTGGTCGAGCTAAGTTGGTCAAGCTCACTGCCTCCATCAAGCTGCTAACTAGGTAAAATTATTGAGTTTATCAAATGCAGTGCATTTGCTAAATGTGATCAGCCCTCGCAAATTACATTAATTTGTTGTATGTGCTAACCTCAGAAAATTTGCCTAATTCAACCCGTGGCTTGCTTACCAACGCCACGGAATCCCCTGCGCGCGCAAACCCGTTACTATTATAAAATTTACTTAAATCTTGCGTGCGCCCGAAATTCTCAAAGTTTACTAAATACGCACAGGTACATAAAGTTCATCAGTTTCCTTAAATACAAGAAGCTTCTACTAAAGCCTCAACCGAACCACACACGCTAACGGTAATACCTTAAATTCACCAGACGGTACTTAAATTCGTCAAGTGTGCCAAGCGCAGTAAGTTCGCTCAATCGGCGAAATTCGTTAACTACATAAACTCTCCAAGTTCACCAAATTCACTCCAAACCGCCAAGTGTACCAAAGTAACCGAGTCCATTAAATTCCCCAAATACCGGATCAAACTTACCAAATAACGTTCACAGTTCTTTCCCCGTCGAAACAGATTCCGCAAATCATCCTGAAAAGCCGCAGCTTCACTGCTGCGGACGTTACCCTTCTATTTGTTCTTCGCCTTCCGACCATTTCCACCTCCAGTTCCACCCTTTTTCCCTCCAATCACATCCAATTAACCGAGATAACCGTAGCTGAAAAATGTTCGGTTCCACAAGTCGTCCCCCTCGCGCTGGAACCTCCGCAAACGCGAACTTCTCGCAGGCTGAAACTTCATCAGACCCGACATCATCCTATTTGCTGGGATCCATGCACATCCGTTTTTCCCAATTCTCCTCATAGTTCAAAAAGCTTGAGTTCCACAATCTAGAGCCAGGAGATCTCGAAGGCCGGAGCGCCCCTGACGCGCGGGGCTACCCCTTCAGCTCACTCTACTTGCACTCCTCGCCACAGCTATTGCTCCTCTCCGCCAGTGGCACAACTTCCCCACTAGAGACCTCCGGTTTTATTTGCTCGTCCCTTTCCTCGCCACTACCTCCTCCCTATTTTTACCCCCGTGTTTGCCGAATCACAACAAATTAACCGAATCATCGGCGGCAGGCGAATCCTCAAGCTGGTTATGGCCCCTCTGGTGGCCGCGGAGCGTCGCGAATTATTGACGGGCCATTAGCACGCGCAGCAGCGGGATTTTCTTAATGGATGATGGCTTGGCCAGGGCGCATAGACGTTCGAGCAGCGTAAACACATCGCTAACTAGCTGCGTTTGAACCGGCTGCTCTGTTTACAACGTCCTAATGATTAATTCATGCAAGCGTTAGCGAGCCGGCTGTCTGCGCCACGCCGGTGCGGCCTTACTTCCTTCCCTCGCTTCCTCGGGCTTCTAGGATAGCGCGTAACGAGGTTACTTCGTTAAGTTCATTAACTATGTGCGAATAATGATAGGAAGCGGCGGTTGCGTCTGTCGTTGTTCGAGGGGAGTGACAAGGGGGGCTGCGCCACGACGTAAGGATCAACAAGACGTCGCGGGAAAACTCGGAATAGATCGAGGCGCTGTGTGACGAGAGCTCACGGGGCCTCGAGCTTCCGGCAGGCGCCGGGAGGTGGCGCTTTCTTTGATGCGACGGCTGGAGTGGGAACTCCGGGCCGAGACATTCGCGGATGCTAACGACGCATGAGATTTTCGCCTAGAGAAATTGTTCCCGCGTGGATACGTCGATATTTCTCTGCTGTTGTTTGGCATTCACTTTCGCGGCTCCCTTCCACAAGAATTTATTTCTGCTCGGCCATTCTATCATTGCTCCAATGCACTATGCATTTCTGCGGAGGAATGGAGTCTTTCTTTTCGATCTCGCGTGCCATTTGACGGGAAAGCAACTCGCAATTTCTCTCCGGGCTGCTCCTGCTCGAATCGGAATTGAGGACCTCGATATGAGGGGTGCAGCTGCATCTTTACCAACGTGGAGTAAATTAGAAAAAGGTGCTTGCGAAATTATTGCTTTGAGTTAACATTTAGAAGAGAACACTAATTGAAAGAATATATTTTCACAGAAGAAGTAGTAGTTATTGAGTGGATAAGTTTTTATTTCTATTTTTGCGAAAAATATTCTATAATAGAAATATTAATATTAATAAAATAGAAATATTAATATTATATAAACTGTCCGAAATAGAGTTGCATCCATCTTGCTGCAAGGTCCTCAATTCCTGCCCAAGCTGTTACACAGAAATGCCCAGTGGCGCACTTAGGATTTAATCTTGAGGAGAGCCGAGTTGAACGGATGAAAATATTTTCAACGTAAATTCCATAAAATTCATTAGGCGATTATAAAAATTTATTTCAAGAAAAAGATCCAGTTTTCTTTTTGCAAAGCCCCATTCTGGGGGGTGCCCCTCGCCCCCCCCCCCCCCTCCTGGGTGCGGCACTGAAAACACCAGATATACATATGCTGCATTAACATCTACAGAGGTGCGAATAATGTTGAGTAGAACATAGAAGCCAAATACGGAGGAAGATGTACACGTGCTTCGCCCGCCAGCGTGGTCTCGGAACATCGATTGCTCTGCAGGCCTGAATTATGCAGGAGACTTAGACACAACTGCCCTGGCCCCGATTTAATCAGTTTAATGAAGGTGTTCACCTAGAACGCGTACATCAGACGAGCAATATACTTGGTGCGCTCGAAGCGAGCCTCGTTCCTGTCTTATGTCACTCGCTAGATTAACGATCTTATACCAAAGCATATATGGCTGGGCCATAAATGGCACACTTATAAATAGTTGGCTTCTACCATAGTTTGTTCTTCGAAGGCAACACCCCAGGAAAACCGTGCTCGACTAATTTCATCAAGTGTTAACGGCGAAACATTCAGAAGCTGAGAATCTGCGAGGTCTGCGACAAGGATTGGATCCTCGGCGGACGTTGACTGGGAGCTTCCGGTTCCCAGCGGCTGAATTAACACCTTGGAAGGTGGTGGGGATGATGTGGGCGCGACGCGTCCGCGGAATTCGTAGCCAAGACCGTGTCTCGTCGAAGGTGGTGTAACTCGTCGCCTGTGAGGGTGAGCAGGAACTATGCGGAACGGGCGGCAAAGACGTCGCCGGAGCCCGTTGGAATGCAAACGGTGGTTTATCCCAATGATGTTCAGAAAGATAGTGGGCGCACGAAATGGCTCGGAAGTAATATGCAAAGTAAAAGCCGAACTCGCGCCACTTCGTCGGTTGGAAGTGGCTCCGGCCGAACCTCCTTTGGCAAGAAGTCCTGGACTTAATTGCGCGTTTATAAATTAGATTAAAAGCTGAGCTAGGCGGAACAGCTCTCCCACGATCCGATGATCCATCACGGATCTATCGAACCTGGTGCACAAGAGTGAAGTTGTGAAATGGCGGTAGGACAGCACCTACGTGGTAACTAATGTCCAGATAGGTTAGGTATCCCCACATTTCCTTCCTCATTCCCTTTCTACCATCTCTTATTGCCCCCGTGGGTTGTTCTAGTCTTTCCCTATCTTTTCTAGCATCTCTGTGTCTTTTTTGTCCATTATTGTAGCTTCCTTCTTCTCATAACCTCAATGTTCCTCTGTGGCGCCATCTATCTCTTCACGACCCACCTTTATGTCCATTTTATAGCAGGACAAGAGCGCTTTTCAGTGATCTCAGCAACGGAGTAGTAAATCATGGTCGTAGTATTAATTAAACGAGTAAAAAGTTCTACAATCATTAATATCACTAGATGTCGTTGCCATCAAAGTGTATAAAGCATCGACTGTTATTTAGAGCAACGAGTTCACGTCACGGTCGCTGCTTGACGTTGCGTATAACACAGCCCTGAATGGGCACGTTCAATCGTAATTAACGTAAGTGAAGTTCCACGTGCGCTTTCAGCAGTGATCAAGATTTTCAGAAACGTTAATCCGTAGCCGGAACGGTTAAGCATCGATCGAGGTAGACTCGGACAGAAGTCTTGCTTTGAAATATCTACTTTTAGATTGTTTAAGAAGCGAGCCACTCAGTTATTGATTAATTCTGTTTTCTCCCATAGTTGTAAACGAACCTTTTTGAATGTCTACATTAACAGAGGGCCGCTCCAATTAGCGTAATTATTAACACACCATGACAACGTGAGCGAACACCGACGCAAACGTCTGATGGAAATTGTATCCAAGCTTTGTTGAATAGTTCCCCGTTAGTCGCGTACGGCTCGCCCGTTATTTGCATCGCTGCTTATTAACTTTTCCCTTTGAAAACACCACGGGAACGATTTTTCCCCGTATTTTTCTTGCCCGCCTGCCACGGGAAAGGATCCCTGAGGCGATTTTCAGCGTTTCCGCGAACAGATATCGCGCATAAAGGTGGTAAGGGGAAAGGTCTTACGGAAAATCAACTCTCCATCGACAGACAAACGAAAATATTGGCTCGTTTAAGTAGAATTTTCGCTGGAATTATGGTCCAGCGCACCGTTAAATAAAAAGGAATTTAAACGATCGCGGTTCCTAGGTTGATAAATGCATCCTCATTACCATGTTATATGAGGAACGCCTCTATTGGACTAAGATTTCTTATGACAACGTTTTACTATTGGAGAACTTTTTCCAAATGGGTGGGAGCAACTTTGGCGATGACACCGACGAATCGCCCTGTTGTTTTTTAACCCATTTGGTAGTGCCAATTTAATTAACAGTTTAAAACCGAAATTTAAAAATATTCTCTTTTTTAGTATGAACTCAATAAAGGTAAGTTTTTAAAAATAAGCGATTTTTTCTCAAAAGCCAGGAGGGCAACTGCCTCCCCCCCCCCCTCCGAACGCACATGCTATATCTTTCTGTTATAGTTCGAACAAAGTGGACTAATAACTCAAGGACACTGAACAACCTACCCCCACCATGTTCAATTACACGAACCACGCAATTGCTTTATGTAAAATCGATATCACCTATGTTCCTTATACTTCTATAATGTGTCCCAACGCAATCAGACGATCGTTAAATTTAATGCATAATGCATTTCATAAAACCGCTCCACTGAGTGTAACTGAAATTCTTTTATTATGTAAACAGAAAAGACGAGAAGTAGTTCCAATATGAATCGCTTATGGAATTGTGAAGCGAAATTCAACAGAACCATCCCAAATACAGAGGGCCGATATATCATGTTAGGGAAATTCGTTTAATCGTTCGAAAACTGCTTCGGTTAATAATTGAAATTTCGCAATCTCGTGAACCGAAAGACCACAATGGAAGGTCGATTAAAGGCGGGTATGTACTTTAATAACGTAGTGAAATGAATTTTATAGCAAATGTTAGAATGAATCACCGTGATATAGGGGGCCGGGGATATTTCATCGAGCAATTTAATCGATGATGAATACCATTTTAACTTCTTCCACGGCGTGGAGATTGAATTAGGTGGGTCGAGCACAGTATCAATGCCTAACGGTGCGTTTACGTGATAAATGATAACGTTCTTTAGATGGGCGCTGCCACCCCAGACGACGGTTTGCGCGTGATTTTACGAGGACCTCCAATATCGTGTCCCCGCGGCGTAATATCGCCCCTTATGAGCCGTATTTTATCGAGAAATAATGGAAAGTACGTAGGTAAGTCGGTGTGCTTAATGTCGATATTTGAACGCCTCGGCTGCTCGATTGCCGTGAAGATTTAAGATCGCGCCTTCCACTCCGAGAAGTCCCCTTCGAACCTGTCGATACGAGCCTTTGTTCTATACGAAACAATTATTTTGTAGATCGGGACGAGAAGCTTCTTCAGCCTTCCAGAATGGCTCGGCCGATGCGGCAAGGCGGGCTCTACTGCAGCAACGACCAAGCGCGGTCTTTGTCCGAATGTCTGTTAATGGATTGTGTACGATTGTCACGCAATTGGGGGTGCTCTAAGGATGCTAAATCTGGGGCTGGATGCGAATGTTCTAAATCCCCTCAGAAACGCAAATTCACAGGGTATAACTAATGGTATGGCCAAGACGCTTTTGGTGAGCTGCCCATTGTTAGGTTATGGTCTACTATAGATGGCGGAGATTATATCATGGGGTGGCTAGTGAAGTTCCGTTTATCAAGCCCCCTTTAGTTGGTTCAATAAGTAAAACAGAACTGCGAACGGTGGAGTTGTAGGAGATGTAAGAATTGGCACCGAGATAAAGGCTTCGATAAGTGATCCCACCGCCATTGTTCTGCCTTAAAAATCGAAGAGATCAAGCTTTTTCCAGGTCCACCTAGTCAGGCGCTAATAAAATGGCTGATCGCCGACCACCTTAACAGCTCCCAGTCGCCCTAATTGAATGTTCCCATCCAGGGTCTCCACCCTTCTTATCGCAATGCTATTCCCACCCGTTCACGTTAGCTTAGGGTGAACTTACACGAGGCAATAGCCGGGCTCGTTGCAACAGAACAGAAGATTTTCGAATGTACTTACAGGTACGAATTCTCTTCGTCCCAAGAAACTATCTCTGTTACGACGAAGTGGCCGGAAGTTAGCGCAGTGCTGGCCGGCTTGCCTGAGGTTACGTTCGTAATGGCGACTACATGCCTCCAATCCCTGGTGTCGCTTTGCTTTTGCGGCAGAATAGTCAGGAACGTATTCCCATCCTTGCTGAACACCGGCGGCTCGAACTGCTCCACCCATCCGTGTTTCTCGAAGTATGACCACCCCTGGAGAGACGAATATTTCATTCCGTGCCCCCAGGGCGTTAGGTAATCGTTTCGCGACAGGGAACTGTACCGACTGGACCAATTGTGGGAGTCTTTCATCGATAGCTTAAACTCTCCCTAATTCCACGGCAACTGCATGCAATTTTAGTTTCATAAAAATCGTAAAAATCGACCGCAAAGATTGGTCAATTAGACGCGTAAAATGGCCCACCTCTCATACTTTGAGCAAACTGAACCCCTCGCGAGGAAGCAGAGTTTTCACCGACGGCACTCTCGAAACTTTAAATTAGTCGAATCGAAGAAAAACAAAATTTGAGAAGCTAGCATGCACAGAAATGCTTGAGGCACCAACATGATTCTCAAAGAGCGCGACTCGTGGGAAGGTGTCCTTTCACCATATTCGGCTAAACACTCTGAAAATTTTCCGGCAGACCTCGACTTTAATTAAAGAAGAGTCCCGGTCTTTTCTGGACGATAAAACGGCCCTTAAATTTTAATGAAAATTGCCGTATATCACCCCGATTCTCATTCTTCTTCGACGGGGGTGAATTAGCCGAGGAAAAAAAATCTGCTAAGCTCGCGGGCAACGGGACAAGAGTTATCGGGCTATCTTGTCAAAGCTAGAAATTAGCTGAGCGAAAAGGACTTGGAAGGGGCCGCCGGGGGTAGCGGATACGTACGGTCGTGCAATTTGGGACGAGATCGTCGACGTAACAGAAATGGAAGTATGTCCTGTTCTGCACTCTGTTCATCCAGGTCGCGTACACGAGATTGTCCGTAGGAAAAGCGACGGCAGATAAAATCCGCTCCGTGGAGGATAACTCGGTTGGATGTTCGATTTCAGTTAAGCTCACGTTACCTTGGACCACCTTCTTTAAGTCGACGTAAAACAGCTTCACCGTGGGATTGGTAGTGCCGCTCTGAAACAGAAAGCAGGAGGGAGGGTGGTTTGTACGATTGCCGCGTTCATCGATTAATAACGCTAGACGGTCGTTCGTGTTTCACTGCAGCAATTTCATTAAAACTTGTTTAAAGTGTTATATTGTTTTCACCGGAACGTAGCGAAAATTTTACTAATTAGTGAACAAACCGGGGATCGGATTAATACAATAAAGAGGAATGAAAAGAATCTCTTTGTCAGGGAACGAGATTAAGAACCGAGTGACATAAATTCTGCATGCCAGTATCCTTCTTCATTCAGCACACGCGGACGAGAATTTAATTAGAACGTCATATCAAAATTTAATTACTCCCCGCTGTAATTAGTTCCGGTCCCCGCCGGAAATCTATCTGCAATTCGAGTTTAAGAGGGGACACTATCCGTTCCCCCGAGGAGCAAGCGTCACTTTTTCTTCGCTTAACAGGTCGGCACGATTGTGCGGAAGACACTGGCCCGGCCCTGCGATCTTATTAAAGCGAAACACATCCGACGAGTCCCGAGCACAGAATTTGGCCAGAGATGTGACATGGAGCTATGGGATTGCAAAGCAACGTTCATGGTGAAAAGAAATTCGAGTTTGAGCTCTAAATTTGCATCTACAAATGGCGGGCTTTTCTCCTCCGGCGAACAAAAGAATTCGTTTTATAGAGGTTTAAGTGAGCAATATTTTCCTCGAGCAGGCCATATTGTGGTTTACCGCAAATCAACAGGAGCATGCAGTGGAGAGTTGAAAAATGTATAGGGAACGACGGCGAAATAAAAGCGGGAAGAAAAATGGTCCGGGGACTTTTTCGCAAAAAGAGGATACTTTACATCGGATGGCGCAAAAAAAAAGCTCAGCTCTCTGCAGGAAAAAAGATCGGGCATGCAAAAAATCGAAGCTACTGTGCAACGTTCGAGGTGAAACGACTCGATGCGTTCGGAATTTATTATGGGAGATTCCCCACCGAATTCAGATGTTTCTGAAATATTCAGAACGTGAAATAGTGGCGTCGTAATGCCTTTAAACGATACCTTTTCACCGAACCTGAAAATTATCTAACCCGATGATAAATGAAATGCGTGTTAAACTATTTCCAAAAGAAGTCCCTGAAAATCAGAGGACTCGTATTACTTCCACGATTGTTCTAGGTGAACCGAGTTTTCCTGTGGAGCTTCCGATGTTCGTGTATGGAAGCGTCTCGGAAATACTCGTGAAAAACTTCGTCTTCCTCGATTGTGTGGGAGAAGCCGGAAATTTCTAGCTTTTCTGATACCCTTCGGAGCTACAAATCGCTTCTTTGTCTTCGCAGTTGTCAAAATGCTCTTTCATACAGCCGTTTGGTTCTCTTTTTCCGACTCCTTTTCTGGAAAATCTCTGTGATCTTCAAATCGCACTCCCTGATCTTCAAGCTCGTGAAGAGTAAGAAAGGGAGTCACTGTGATAGCTGGAAAATTGGTTTAGGTCCACTTATATCAATGCTAGGTCAAACAGGTTACTTGTTAAGTCAAATAGGTCACTTGTTAAGTCAAACAGGCCACTTGTTAAGTCAAACAGGTCACTTGTTAAGCCAAACAGGGCACTTGTTAAGTCAAATAGGTCACTTGTTAGGTCAAATAGGTCACTTGTTAAGTCAAATAGGAGGTCACTTGTTAAGTCAAATAGGCCACTTGTTAGGCCAAATAGGTCACTTGTTAGGCCGAATAGGTCACTGGTTAGGTTAAACGTCCAATTTTCTTGCTTTCTAAATATATTCTCAGTCTACTAGTCTGGATCAAAGTTGGAATGCCAAAGAATTCTCAAATTCACGGTGTCCGCAGCTCTTCTGAATGGGAGTGGAAAATATTAACTGCGATCCATGGCACCACGTTAAAGGAGGCTATGTTATTCATCGCTTGGGTCAACATTCGTAGAGCAGTCTTTTCCCCCTTGGCAATATTTGCTTCTGGCCAGCGGCATCAATCGTGGCTCGTAAAAAGCCATTAAAAAATGCACAGGTGCCAGCTTCCACACCCTTCTGCATCCCCCCTTCCAGATTGTAAACCTTGGTCCAGGTTGCTTTTCATCTTTTCAGCGGCCCTACGCCAGTGAGATGAGGGTCGGCTGGCGTAGTATTTGGAAGCCAGTCGTTCAAAGACCGAAAGGTTTTCAGAGCTCAAATGATATTTATAACTCGGCCAGTGATAATGATAGGTAAATCGATAAATTGGTCGTGACTCTACGGTGAATTTTCTTTGCGACTCAATTTACTTAGTCCCGCCGCATTACGTTCCTCCCCGTGGCCATACTCGAACCCAATGTTCTTCCCATTTACCCCTCTGTCAGGCGGGCGTTAGCTCCGCAGCTAACCGTGTTCATTTCCTGTGCTGACTTGGCCTCCTTTGAAGTTTTTCATCCCACCTTTTTCCCCCTAACTTTGTCTCGCGTATTAAGAGACACGAAAGGAGCTTCAGCAGAACCGAGTTAACACAGAAGGTTTGGCGGGCTTGCAATTGGGAACGCGTGGCGGACGAGAGGCACAACTCCCTCCGAATGTAGGAAAACTACGCTGGTCATAAGATAGAGTAGTTG
Organism: Andrena camellia; assembly: GCA_029448645.1. Lineage (NCBI taxonomy): Eukaryota > Metazoa > Arthropoda > Insecta > Hymenoptera > Andrenidae > Andrena > Andrena camellia. The sequence continues at coordinate 25,898,962 of CM055678.1, read as the reverse complement.
TAAGATTACAGGTTTAGACAAAATTTAATAATAATTAAATGCTCACTTATGTAAACTTTAATCGTGCCCAATTTAATTTTCCGCGATCCAACAAGGGAACTTAAGGAAATGGGTTCGAATGAGGAGAAATACAAAAATGTGAGTGAATATTTAAAAATTCATGGAAAGTTCTTGAAAATGTTGCTAGCTTTCGACTGTGTTGCCCCTAAAACCAGTCAAATGGGTCAGTAAGTTTTAATGGCTGAACAAACGGGTTACAGGCGGTTGGACGGGCGTATAAGTTAAATTGTGCAAGTTAAACCGAGCTAGAAGGAAAATCGTTGAAGTTGTAATGAAAAGTCGCCACGAACGGGATTAAATAACTTCTAAGTGTGCCCTGGCGAGGATAATTTTTGTTCGAATAAGGGTGCGTGTCACGTATATCGTCGCGGGCCACTATTTAAATTACGTGTCCCCGGAATGGCTCGCGCGGAAGTTTGTTACGACAGTGGGCGGCCGAATTCAGCGCGTTAAATGGATACTGTTTTCAGTTAGCCCGCAGTTTCGCGAACAGGTGCGGGAAGGCAAAAATTCGTCCGCGTTCTCGATCGCGGGAAACAGCCGCGCAACTGGGAACACGAGTGGGTGATATTAATTTCGGTTCCCCCTAGCTCCGAAATAGTTTCGTGAAAAACGCAGTACATTTGCCGGCGATAAATGACTAGCGCAGGATTGTAACGAATTTGAAGTTTTCAGCTGCAATTTCGCGCCAGCCACGCGGTCGTATACAGATGGTATCAGTGTTCTTTCACTCCGATTGTCTCGCCAACTTTGTGGATATGATGATATTCACACTTTTCCTACCGCTTCCCTTACCACCTAAATCAGTCGCCTGAAAGTGTGAGGAGGACACGGTTCTCGAATTTCAAATGATCATCTTCGTCTTCTCGGACCATCGCGTTGAGACGGTGCCCCAAGTTCAGCCCGTCCCGGGTAGCGAGGCGCTGAATGAAAGATCAAACGGAATACAAAAATCGGCTGATCTCCGTGAACGCTTACCTTCGGATAATGGATCGAGATCGCAGAGGTGTACTGAAACGTCAGGCTGCCCGGGTAGCCATAAAACGGTATCGTTATGATCGGCGTGTGGGAATCGTCGAAGTAACCAAACGCCAGCTTAGTGCCGCTGGGCGAGAACCATATAGCCTTGTTTGAGCCGAACACCTCCTCTGAAATAAAATGGTAGAGACGTTACGCAGCTGTTAAAGAGGTTTTCATATAAGAGGCTCGATAGATTTAGATGCATTTCCCTAAGCGCTCGGATTTCGTGCCACCCAAACGCGAGATATCATCAGTCGTCGAAATACACGGGGACCAATTATGAGAAAATGTAATCCTAGGAACTTCTAAGAGAGCACGGCATAAGAAACGTAATCCCGTGGAGCAGTGAATCCCAACCTGCGGGTCGCTAAGTGTTTTCTGGCGGTTTGCCACGGTTTTCTTTTTGTTTTTAATATTATTAAGTTAGGAGTTATATTCATGAAACCCTTAAATTTAATTTATTTGAATATTATAAAAGGGGATCGTGAATCGAAAAGGGTTGAGAACCACTGCCGCGAGAGCGATCCAAGCAAACTATCTTCTTCCAGACAGCTTTCTCAAAGGGAAAGTGTTGGAACAGTATTTTTTTAAAAGAGAATATGCAACCGCTGCGAAATTACTTTTGAGAGAAATTACCGCTTCAAGAAGTTGTATTACAAAAAGTCATTATTTAGAGGAACAGTTTCAACAACACGTTTCTTTAAGAGCATAGCGTCCGAAACAATTATTTTTGCCTGGGAGATACATGCTCGTGCGTTAAGCTGTAAAGTAATGTATTAAAAGGGGAGGAGGGGAGGCGGAGGAAAAAGCGCATTCAGAGCGATGTATTCGCAAAGAATGCACTTCCTTGGGAAGGCCTTCCCTACTGTTACAATTGCCAGCCAGTGCTCAGGCCCTTTAACGCACGTACATAATTTCCCCCCTCCCGGTTAACCCGACGCCATTTTGTTTACTTTCCCTCCATTTTCGCCCGAAATGGTATGCTTGCTCTGCTGAAAACACACCCCCGCAAGTATTTACCCCGGCAACTGTAAATGTTGCTCAGAAATTGCCACTGCGTGTTCGCTCACTGCCGTGTTTGTGAGTCGCGGCTCTGTGAAAATCGTGGGAATGGAAGAGTCGCCGAAGCGGGAGAAACTTCAGGGATAGTATTACTAAGAAATAACTCGTGATATGTTCGAGCCTGAAGAAACTTTATTGGAAAAAGTTGTGGTATTAACGAACGTGCTAAAAGGGCCCATTCGTGCATTTCCAATAGTTCGGCTAAGGGGAGACGATGCTCCCTCTCCATCCGGAAGCGTGCCCAGAAAACTTTCTTCCCTCGGCAGCCCGCCACGGCGCATACTCTTATTCTAACCCGGACCAATATGACTGGGGGCGAGTAAGTGGTGAATACGTGATTTCTTTTAGCAAAACTAGCAAATGCTTTGTTAGAAGTTACACGGAAACGGAACCTGTTTAACGGCTGCGAAGTCAAAGTGAGAGTGCTCGACCTAGGAAAGGTCTTATTTCATAGAGGAAACTAGACCTTAAAGTGACATTTAAATATCTATAATTTTCGTGTTGAAAAAATTATTTTTTGGGACGAGAGCAAATTTACTCAGGAAGGCCAACCTCTCCTGATTAAAACGCAAGCTGACCCAACTTCGTATGACACATAGTTCCGGAGATAAAAATTCATTTATGAATCCCATCTGCGTGAAAATAGCCATCATCTTGAGGTGTTGGAAAATGTGAGTTGGACTTGCAGCGAGGTATCTTTGGAAGTTGAAATCGTGTCCCAGCAGCTCCTATGTCTTGAAAAGGAGCCTTTGAGAGCCACGAAGGAATGTTTGGGAGTTGAAAACGTGTCTTTGTAACTAGAAGTGCCTGGGAGGAGTGGCCAAGTGTCTAGGCTCTAGGTCCATGTACACGCGGACACTGTCCCCCGGGGTCTCATCTTATGCTTGTTCGCCTCCTGCAATCAGTTACCCCACACTTCAAGAGTGGGCCATTTATGCCACCACTAAATAGACGGTTATACGGCCTACGGTACTCGCGGACTCCTCGCCCATTCTACGACTGCTCCCTGCTAACAACCACAGCGGCCGGAATGGGCCTAACTTGCGGCATAAATGATTTCCGGATCAATCCCGATATAAATAATTAGTCGAACGTAAAGGGAGTACGTCGTAACCCGAGATTTTCGTTTCCTTTGCGATGTCACCCTGCTCACCTTTCGACCCCGCCATACCTCCGGCTGCCCCCACACTGAATTTCACCCTCGGGATATTTCTCTCCCTCGTCACGTCCAGCGAGCTGCGCAACGCAGTGTCGTGTCTTTGTGCACCGCCCCATCCCACCTCCACTCCCCTTTCCCCGTTCTTTTTCGTCCCTTTTCTTTTGTGTTTGCAGACCCCCAACTCGTTCTCGTCCTGTATCCTCTCTCCTCGTACCCTCTTCATCCCCATTTCTCTCCGACGACTTTTCCTCTTCCGGTTCTGCTCGCGGGGTTCCTGGGGTCGAAGGAAAATTTAGCCTCTACAAGGTTCGCCTAGGGCCTGACGTTCGCGAAATATGCCAGCCCCTACTACGCATCCCCCTCTCCAGCGACGCCCTCTTCGAACGCTCGGTATTTACGTCCTCCTGCGCCGCGGGTCATTCCTTCTCGAGGACAAGGAATGAGAGCACAGTCTCGTTTCTTCTCCGCGAACGGAGCACCGAGTGAAAATTAGTCGAAGCAAGAATAATTCCCAAAAGAAATCTAAGAGGTCTTCAGAGTTCCTCCGGGTTCTCACGAATTCCCGGCTTCAAATGCCATTCAGATCGGCGAGACGTTAGCTGCTGGAGAATTCGCGGGCGCAATACATGCAGCAGCCAATTTTCACCTTCATTGTGAGTAATTCTTACGGCTTCCACCAGTTTCAATGACTGGGCATGTTTCCGCGGCGTTGAAGCGTCGCACAGAAAGCCAGCCAGGCGCGAGGGAAATTGCTCTGCATTTACAGCCTATTTATCAGAGAGTAAATAAACCGCAGCCGCTTTGAATTTTCGTGGTACGAATTGCCCTGCTACGGGAAGCTTGTCGATGAAACGTCTTGAAGAAGAGCAGTCATAATTGGGGTCTCTCGCCCCGGCATCTACCTCCTCGATAACGCGGGCAAGAGGACCGAGTTCGAAGGGAGGAGCACGATTGCGAGGGTTAGAGGGTTTCAAGGCGGCAGATAATTGCTTCTTAAGGGTGTCTTCAACGCGGAATCTACGAACGTTAAATCGCGGAGGCGTATGGTGAGGATAGTCCTACGTATCTTCTAGATTCTAGAAAATATGTCAGTTGCAAATTGGAACAGAAAAATCGTATTAGGTCCTTTTAAGTATGTTAGGTCCGGCTAGGCCTGGGTTGGATGTGTTTTTATCCAACCTAGTGCACTTACCCAACTCTATGCGAGGCCGAATTAAGCATAAAATGGCTCCTCGCTCTAATTGCAGTAAGGGTAGGTCTTTAAAGGATGTAGGGAAGAATTTTCTTACTGGGTGGACGTACGGGAATCTGCGCCACGTCACTTCATCGACCTGGATGCGCACGGCTGTTGCGAGATTCTACAGTGGCTCGTGCGGGAATGCATGCGAATCAATCAGAAACTCCTCCGCCGTGGCCTGAATTCCTTCACCTTTTATAAGTTTGTTTAAACTGAATTACGGGGAAAACGGACCGTGTTACAAGGCAGCTTTTTCTCGATTCCGTTGCCCCCGCGAAGTGATCGCTTTTGTACGAGGAACTATTTCACTTCCCGTTCTGTTGCGCCGCCTCTTCTGTTGTTAACATCCCCGCTGCTGTTTGCGCATCCAGTACTTTCGTTCCACGGTCAGACTCCTTTTTCCAAGCTAACAAAGAACCCAGCCCGCTACGAAACCTTTGAAAAGCTGTATGATAATTTTAAGCGAACACTTTCTAATCTCCTTTTTTTTTTATGCTTCCAGCGTTTTGCTTCGAGAACTCTTTGGAGTTGCCGGCGCCGGGAAATCACGGACGAATGTCTGCTGGTAGTCAAGCAGTAACCCAATTTCTCGAGACACGAATACCCGGTCCAAGTGCGCGCCCGAAGGAAGAGCATCGCGGAACGTCGAATCATCAAACAGTGGGGGGGGGGGGGGGGGCATTAAAATGTAAAACGAAGTGGCACGACTGGCCCTCTTCATGCTAGTAAAAGAATACCAAATTACACGGAACTCTACGGGAACACGCGTTGGCAGGCGGGTAACCGATGCGGACAACCCTGCCAGGGACGGCTAAATCGCTTTAAGTTTAATAATGGCGGCGCCACCGTCGCGTCCGAGCGTAGAGTTTTTAATTAAGAATGGTGGGCGAATCCGCTGAAGACTTTCCAAGCCGTGACATCATAAAATACGCAAAAAGGGAGAGGAGGGGAAGGAGAGGGAACCACTGTCTCCAACAACGACCGCAAAACTTTTTCCTTTCGAGAAATTCCATAGTTAGCGCTGTGGGCGAACTGGGTCGAACAGTAATGGAGACGTAATGCCCGAGTAACACAGCTTTTACGTGGTCCCGCCGGATTTTCATTTGAACATCCTTTGTGGCGCCCGAGCAAATCGTCCTTGTTTAATAATCGCCCTTTGACACACGGATTTCTGCACCACTTTGATGGAGGAATAGGTCACGATCCCGCGATTCATGTCGATCAACACTCGAGGGTTAACGCTAAAGCATCCTACATGATTTTCATCGATCCTCTTTTCCAAGTAATAGTTTCATTCGTTATTACTAATTAGCTCTCAGTGTTTTCTATCTCCTTCAGACACGTTTTTTAAATGTTTGTAAATTTGCATATTTCCAAAGGGAAAATAGGTCAAGTCGAGATAATCATTTAAAATGCTGGAAAATCCCGTTAATTCGGATTTTCGTTTAAATCGGATACCCTCGCCTCGCTGGAATGCTACCAAACGCAATCCCACCTTGTCACTCTTCTTTAATGCGGCCGCTCGTAAATTTTCCAAAAATAACAGTCGTTGGTCCCGCTCGATTTAAATGCACGCGTGTTTGGAGCTCTGAAATAAATTTAAATCCGCTCCCTGATTCACGGTATACTGAATATTATCGCTATCGAACCAAACAGAACATTTAATTATTCGGGGGGCAATATTTTTTAACCAATTTAAAATTATTCCATGAATGATTTCAACGCAAAGAGTCAGTAAAGAAGAAATTTTGTTTGAATCCACGAATCAGCCAATTAATAATAATCAAACTGATTTGACGAGTGCCACGCTCGGTGCTTGAATGATCGATGGTCCTTGAATGATTATTAATCGTCTCGTAATTCGATTGTTAATACGTTGCCGGGGCCGCTGCGCGACAGAAATCCAATTACCTGATTTCCGTTTTTGCGTGTCGACAATTAATCGCCATCCTGATTGACCGACGGTTCTGCTACCCTGCATCGTAATCATGTCTCCGTGGAATGATTCGCGCCGTCATTGACGTGTAACATGTCGATATACTGCATAACAGTCGCCGCATAATTCGCTACCCATTAAATCTAAAACCCACCCGAGATTCACGACTCTTTATTGACTTACGTTCTCTTCACCCCGTTCTGAATGTTTCGGGTAGTTCGAGGCATTCTGCGACGGATCAGTAATAAAAAGTACTATGGCTCCTGGTTCACTCCGTCAGAGATGGCGCCACTGTCGATCGAAAGTTTCCAGCGCCAAGGACCGGGTCACGGATGGAGGGACTTAGGATCTGTAGGAGTCAGAATGGGAAACAGGTACACATCACGGAATATTCACGTTCCGAACTATCGCCAGGCTAAGGGTCGTCGCGAAGTTGAAACTATTGCACGCTGAATTAGACCGAGTTACAATGTTACAACTGCATCGGATGAACGAACTTGGACGAACAATGCGTCGTCGCGCTGCCGCTGAGACTGGCACAAAGCGGGACATGTTTGAGTGCTAATGGAGGCTATGCGGATAGAAGTCGCGAGATGATAAAAGTTCGAGACGCTTAAGGCAAAGAGAATTATAAATTAGAAGATGGTAAACTACGTTGAGATACTTGTCAGGACCGTGGCTGTTGGGTTTGATAGCCCCAGCTGGGTGAGCTTTTTCCTGAATCCCGTATGTGATAATACCCGATTTTGCGACGAAACTCGTCTCGTTAGGATACTACTTGACCGATTAAAGGGTGATCTATTTTCTAGGATGGCACCTGCCTTTAGGTTAAAACTCTGCTGATCATGTCCCAAAGATACTACGTGCTTCGACTCACCGACGACCTATTTACTAGAACTCAAACTCGCCTTCGCCAGATAACAACCTATTTGCTGAGATATGACTCGCCCCCGTTCGCTGGCGACCCTATTCGCTAAGATACGATTTGCTTCCGTTGGATGACGTCCTATTTGCTACATTGCGACTTGTATCCGTTGCGTAACGACCTGTTTGCTAAGATACGACTCGCTACCGCTGCGTGACGACCCATTTCCCAGCATACGACTTCGCTTACGTCCCATCACGATCTGTTTATTAATAATCGATCCTCTCACAGGAGATCGCTACCAACTCCCACCCAAGCCATCTCCATTGAATGAACACTCTAACTAGCTCCTATTGTGCGCAGTTCCCTAAGCCTCAACTTCTTTCCAATGTTTAACGCGTGCAGACTTAGAGGTAAAGACCACTTCTCTGCTTTCAACCCTTCAATATGCTGCCTGTGAATGCACCAATCGCGTATGACGTCAGCTTTGTTGAAGTAATCTATACACCCCAAATTAGAGGGTACATTACCTGCGAGATTGATCATTTGGACCCTTCCGGCTGTCCACTCAACCAATTTCGATTTATTTTCATTACAAGCCTCCATTGTTCCCCCCAGCAAAAGCTTCTCGGTTCTTTCCTTTGAAACCAATACCACCACCATAACAACGTATTCACTAACACCCCCCTCCCCCTGGTGGCCCATTCGTTGGTCGATCAGCCATTGGCTTGGTCTCCGCTATATGTATATCGGTGACGCTCGACACCGCGTCCATACGTCGCCGGTCTCGATAACGTTTCCGGCATACACTGCATGCAGGTTAAGTTTCGCGCAGGAAAAGTGGCCATTGTGCGGGTAGCCATTCAGTATGCATGCAACGTTTGCACTGGGCATCCAGTGGACGGCGAGGGCCGATATCAACTCTGGGCATTGCATAAATGTCCGGAAGATGTTATTGACTACGGGGATATTGCACGGCCATGGGCCGAACGTCGGAGATATGACGTCCGCGAATCAATGGTGAGTTCTTTGCTGGACGAATATATTTCGACGGGTGGGTTGGATGTTTAGGAAATTACCCGTTTACGCTTATTATTCTTAAATAGGTCCTTTGGGCTCGGTGGATGCTGGAAAAAAGACAAGTTCATTTGGATTTGGCCGATTCCTAAAAGCTGTCAAAGTGGCCTTTTTCTCAAGGGTGGCTTGGACGTGTAGAACAAAGCTGTGTCGGACCCAGAGCTAACATCAAACCTAAGTGGACCCAACATCGAACCTGGCTGGACCTAATATCGCACCTGGCTGGACCCAACATCGAACCTAGCCGAGCTTGCAGAACCATATCTCTCTACTAGAATTGTGGACTTCGTTTCCGACCGTCACAGTCAAGTTACCGTAATCAAAAGCAGTGGCCTGATCGATTTTTATACTCCGCTGGTTATCACCTAGCGTACAGCAGCTCTGTGCAACCATCTCAACGACAGGGAAGTACAAAGCTCCTCGATCATCGCTTCCCGCCCTACTCTCTTTTCACAAAATACATTTGCAGCAGAGGAAGACGCGTCATCGCTTACGACGTTTCCGCACGTGAACCTCGAGAAGTGATTCAAGAAATTGCTGCAAGTCCAGGCTGGCCTCTCTTTCTCGCCTTCTGCTCATGTGCCTCATCCTCGGTGCAAGATATGTATTTCGAGTGGCGGATCTCGGCTGATAAATATCTTTCTGAACGGAGTGTACTTTCACGTGCGGCTGGTGACAGGAGATGGGGAGAATACGTCGGAACCCGATCAGAAATCGGAATCCCGTGGAAAGGAGGTTCCATTAGCGAGAACGGATTTGGAGAAAAGGATTTCTCTGAATCCTCGTCGTTCTATTAATGTCACATCCATCGCTGTCGGGGACGGAAGAAAAAGAGAAAGAGAAAGGGGGAGGGGCAGCTGAAAGCATGGATTTTCGTCTTGCCTCGCTTGTATCGACGCCATGGAAACTCTTACCCCAATTACACCACCATCGGCCCCACGCGAGGCGGAGGCTTACCGGCAACTTCCACCAGTTGCCGAACTTCATAATCGAGATTTCAAAAGATTTAATTCCTTTCGCGAGGCTCTGTAGCCATTGCCGCTTCCACGAATAGATGAGATAATTAGCGTCCATTTTAGTGAATGGTGCCCTACTCGCCCCGAAGGCGACTAACTTTCCCTGAACGATGACCCACTTGCCAAGACGGAACGTTGCCCTGTTGAAGAACGACTTGTTTGTTAAGGTTAGACCAGCTTCTGTTGGGTAACGAGCCATTCACTAAAACACGGTCGGATCTCGTTACTGCTCGGCTTTCCATTTAGCTCCGTCCAAAGATAACTTAATTATTGCGCTTCTCCCTAAGCAGTTGTCATCTCGTTTGGGTCCTACTTGTTCCTCTTTAACCCGGATTAACCATTTATCGCTTCCCTTACACCAATCGAGTGGCACAACACTCGCTGAAGTGCCCAAAGTATGTTATACCCCTTAGGGTAGTCTCAACTCAACGAAAGAAGAGACAACTAAATAACCAGTCACTCCTTAACCCAGGCTCACTGGCCGGAATCACGAAAAACGGGGACAGCATACGCTTTAGAGGCGGCGCATTAAAACCCTGTCGCCGGCTACTGGCCTCGACGATAAAATCCAAAAAGAAAGGGCCACTTTCAGAGGGGTGCATTTCAGCGAAACGACTCTCTCGCGCGTGCAGACGCCGGGGAACTCTGCAAGAGCCTGGGAAATGTTGCAAGCTGGTAATAATTACCACGTCAGCTTGCGCCTGGTCGCTTTAAGCGACCGTGGAATTATTAAAAACGCACCTTGCCCCGTGTGAATATCTCGCGTGGCGGCCCCTCTATACGGCCTTGAGAACGAACGCAGGAGGGGAAACAGTGGCAAAGCTGGCGAAAAGCGTGGGATATAGTGGTGGTGGAGAAGAAACGAAACACGTCGGAGGGTGTAATTCATGAAACACGATTCCCTGGCTCGGGTAAACAAATATTGGCCCGTGGCACCCGTTATTTTTCATTTAATGCTTATCGGAATATCCGGCGGGGGAGGGAGAGCAGCAGCAAATATCCTGCCAATCGGTTCCGGCCAATTGCGGTCCGCCGCTTTAAACCGATAAAACTGATTCGATTAGAGGAGATGCGACCTGACGCTTTATCGATTACAAGCTAACACCTAGCAACCGGTTGCCGGTTATTTAACGGAATGCAAATGTCCTGGTTTACCGGTCCTGGCTGCGCACTGGGTAGATAGAATTACTCTCCAAGCGAAGGGCCAAAATTGAACCCTTACAAAGTGACATTTCTTTTTAGAAAAAAAAATCGATTTTCCTGAAAGGCATATCAGGTGAGGACATTCGATTTAGAAGAGCCACGTGGACATCGGATTTTTTAGTTACCTCAGGTCAAACTGGAAGAAATAAAATACCTCTTTTTTTTGGAGGAAAGGTTGATGTCCATAGAAAATAACTGCGGGGGCTGGAAATCGATATAAGTCTGCCTTTTCCAACGTAGAAAGTGCGATAATAAGGGGACCGAGAGCGCTTCGGGCGGTTGACGTGTTACACGTTAGCAAACATCGTTTCCCATCCCCGATATTCGTGACTGGAGGAATGAATTTCCGCGGGAGCCAGGATAAAAGCAGATATCCTGCGCGCATTATGCCGGGCGGACCGGTCCGACGTTTTCAAGGAGGAAGATATATTGAGTCGCATCGGGATCGCGATATTCCCTCCGCTCCCTCCGAAGAAAAACAATGAGGGATCGAAGTTGCAGCGCAGACGGGGAATTGTTATCGGGTCCCTGTATACTTCAACGGAGGCAGAAATTGCGTTGACGTTTATAACGCTCTACTCGATATCTCGCGAAACTGTACACGCTATCACTCCGTGTTGCCTCCTAGAATTTATTGCCAGAATTTGCGATAACGTCGTTCCTCCACGGTGTCCTGGCTGAAGAAAATCGTGCCCCGGCTTGAATCGACTGAAAATGGCCACGCGCGTCTTGAATATCCGGCGATTTGCATTAAAAGGGCCCCGCGTTCTAATCGAGCAAGAACGATAGTTTCTGTAACCCCGAGTGGAACAAGCCTGACGCTCTGCGGCCACCGGGAAGACTGCGTAAACCATCAGACTTACTTCTGCATCTGTTGCCTCTGATTAATTACCGCGCGAGGGTGATAGGACGCCGCGGCCTGAAATTTCCAAGGAACAAACGTGCCCAAGAGAATGTTTGCAGTTTGCATTTGAAAACAGCCGCCGTGGAATATTGTAACGTCGCCTGCGAGGGGTGGGTTCAGCTTTTAAAGTTATCCCGGTGCCCTTCGTGTTTGATTAATTAAAGTACAGGGATCGGGACGCAGCTAAGTCTGAGATTTTCATAGACAAACGTCCCCGGGATAGGTGTGCTCTGCCCATATTACTGGCGGAACGTTAATAAACAGTGGCTGGATCCGAACGCGAAAGTGGATACGAATGTTGTTTCATTTCAACAACGTGAGTTATTTGCGCAGTGCCGTTATAATTGCGGGAGCCACTCAGCATAATATTTCCATTCGGAACCGCGACGAGAGTAAATCTTGGCAAATGACAAAATGCTGATAACATCCTGGGTATGTTTGGTTAACAAACTCAATTCAACAGTCTCCTAGTGCCCCGCTAATTAACAAAGTTTTGTCCCTCCAGCTGGACATTTAGATACTCCGCGACTTTTTCGCTCTTCATTTCCTCGTTATCACAGCCAGGGTACACACAGTTGTAATCTGAAGTCGTCATGTCGCTATGTAGGCTGTGGGTAACCAAATCAACGCTAAATGTATGTGATATTCGGTCCATGGTTTGGATTTTCTTAACCTAAACATAACATAACCTCTAATTGGCAACTGCCAAATGGAAGAGGTTATGTTTCATAGAGGGAGCTTCAAACAATCTCCTCTTTTCTTTGGGGTTCTTACAAATGCAACCTTGAAGTAATATTTATGAAAGAAGAGCTTGTTTATAATTCTTGTAAAAATGACTTTTTGGGCATACAGAGGGTGGCCAAATTATTATGCTCAAAACATTTTCGTCAATTTTTGGCATCATTTTAAAATGGATTTAATACGATTAAGAAAAAAATCTTAAATTGGCAAGTAAAGGTACTGAAAGGAAACTTTCTTAGCTTTCCAAAACACTCACGAAAATTTTCTGAAAATTGAGTCTTTGATTAAAAAATTCAAACGTTAAAATGCGTTTTTTACATATGTTTTGCGACCATTTTTCGCAGAGATGCGGCCATTCCATCGCTTAAAATTGCAAAATCTCAAACCTTTTTGTTTGAGTATAATAATTTGGCCACCCACTGTACTTTCTGTGATGTATCAGCCAAATACCAACTACCAACGTCCAGCTGAATAATTACCGAATTTTCAGTCCGTCATATTATCAATTCAGGGAGCCATGTGAAGATGCCAAGAGATTGTGCAACACCCGGCACGGCACAATGTTATCACTGCTTCCAAATGACCGCGCTCATTTTCATATCCCTAATGCCACTAATGAAATACTGTTAACCCTTGTCAAAACTCGTGGCACTCGTGCCCCTTGTACATGCCGCGTTAGATAAATCCGCTTCGTACAAATTTAATACCGTCTGGGATTAGAGGGATGCGTGGACATAGTCGTGGGATCTCTGCACTAATGCCTCCACGCATACGTCACGTTTCTGCGTAAACAAAACGACGAATATTAACTGACCTTTTAAAATATTCCGCGAGCCCGGCAAAGAGTGGCGTAAAGGTAAGTGCCTTTTGCTCCTTTTTACACTGCACCCCTCTAAAAATTACTCTGAAAATTTCGCTGCGAACTCGGATCAGTCGAATGGAAGTTAATGTGCTCGCGTTTCCCTGTAATTAGCCAGATCCAAAGCAACATTTTCTAAAGTGGCTTGACGCGGCCCTCCGCGGTAATTAATCCCCACAAGCAACATATTTTCCCGAGCAAACAGCTACTCCTTTGCCCACGCGGAGGAAAAAAAAAATCGGTATCCGTCACAGGCAAACATTTGTCCGACGATGTATTGCCGATATTTACACTGGTGCGCGCACACGGCCGACGAACAGCCGGGGCCATTTTTTAGAACGGCAGCGATCGCGCCCGGCTGGAAAACAATATTTTACAGTCACTTTGCATATGCATTACTGGCGATGAATCCCGTCCGTCCGCTGGCAGATTGAGTTTATAGAGGCGCTCTAAAAACAGATACACGCGTTTCGCGCGGGCTTGGAAATCGATGGGCGCGGGGAGGGGGCGGGCTGGCGAGACACGGGGGGGGGGCGCCCGCAGCCTGTGTAAATCAGCCTTTATCCTAAATTCTTGCCGACGAAATCCTTGGAGCCGCGCTCCAGGGGAACTGGATAAAGTATGTCGTCAGCAGGAAAGTCCTCGGCTGACGGGGAACAAAATACAGGCTGTTGAAAAGTTCCTGGCACGCCTTCCGTCGACGCTTTGACACTTTATCGACGTCCCCCATCGGAACGCGGCGCAATATTCCCTCCTATAAAATCATTCGAGCATCCATACGCGCTCGAAACACTCGAGAACGGCTGTTTAAAGGGAAATGTCTCGTGGAACCCGCGCCACGTCTGGATATTGCGACTAGGCTGTGAAAATCAGAGAGCCGCCTGGCATAGCAAATGAACCGGCTCTTTGTGGCACCCTCCGGGAAAGCGCGTTAAGGTGAGACCATTCATACCGCGGAGGATAAGCGCCTTGGGTGATCTGCTTCAACTGTCCACTTGGGAGCCTCGATGGACACCCTATGGTGTTTGACAGTGTCCTCAGCTAGGAGTGTCCGTGCCAGCCGCCGCAGATAAAAGCCCACCCAAATCGTTTCATAAGTAAACAAGTCGCCGGGTTTACCCGCTCTTCCTCCGCTATCGATCGCCATTCAAAAGCCCGGAGCCGAAATCCTACACAATCCCCAACAATCGGCATGCAATTAATATCGAACGAGGCTCGCCCGGATCCTCCCGCCGTCTAATCGAGTACTGGCGGACCGGACCGGCTGAGAGGAATCGCTGAAAGGACTCCTGTCGACAGGACTCGTAGCAACATTAATACCGAAACACTTTCAAATATTTACAAAGCCGAGGAAATTCCATTGAACACGCCGCGACGAACCAGGCCAGCCCCCGAAAGGGGTGAAAAAGTCTCTACTGGCTCCTTTCACTGGCAGGGCTGTTCTGATGAATTTTTATGCCTCATCCGTTACCCCGTCGCTGCGCGCTCGCGCGCGCGCGATTTAGCGAAATACGAGGCGAAGGGTGACATAGGGGAAGAGAGACACGGCTGATGAAGGCTCAGAAATATGCAAACGCGTGCAACGTCCCCCCGAGCATCAGCTGTGTGAATTACGGCCGTGGTACATATTATTGTTCCAGGTTCCGGGGCGAAAACTCATCCGGGCACACGTACAAAGCGCGCCGACGTGTCACTAAAGGGCCGGCGAAAAAATATTGCTCCGCAGCGCGTCGACTCGTCAGAAGAATCGCGTTAGCCTGGCCGCGATAACGACGATTCGACCGGGGATTTCTTTTCCCTCTGCTCGCGGCCTGTTAATTGCTTCTGGGCTCGGCGCGTCGAGAGCTGTTGATGGAGACGAGAGGATGATTAGATTTGGGGGTAGCCGACTGTTCAGCCCTGGACGAGATACTGCCCGGGTAGAGATTTTTAAAATTGGGAGGCGCTTCCAAAGGCTGATGAATCGATTAAGTGGCAACGCAGACTGTTCATGAGCCGGGGACGCTTCTTCCTTTGGGCGGACTGGGCATAGCCCGTGCGGTAAGCTATAGTTTGCGGACGTATCCCCGTAATATCGGTGACGCTGGAAAAAAAAAAGATGAAACCTGTTTGGTGTAATACGTGTAATCTAGGTTGAAGCGAAACCAGACGCAACGAGCAGCTGGCGGAACGGGCAATTAAAAATTTCGAATAGCCGCAACCCCGTTAAAAATAATTACGCGGCAAATTGAACGTTGCCCGCGCGCAAAACTGCCAGCTCGCGGTTCGGAAATTGCGCCTACGCCCTTTCATTCGACTGGCTCGAACGTCCCGTTGCTACACGCGGTCCAGTTTATTTTGAAGTGCGCGCCACATAGCGGGCCGTGCATAACTACCCGCGTCGCGATAACGCCGCTTCCGCTACGAGCTTCGTGAATTCAACCGTATGATGCTTGTTTATTCCAGAAGAAGTGGTAGGCAGTGGGTTCGTTGTTATTAGAGATACTGCGCGGGCTGAATGCATGGTGTTCACGCTATTGTCTCGCTTGCTGACGTAAGACATAACCTCCAAAAAGTAGATGCAACGCTTGGCATGATCGTGCTATCGCTTTTCCAGGTCAAACGTAACGGGGGGGGGCTTGCCGTTCTGGCGTAGCATGTGCTTTACAGGAGCCTGATTACAAATCATGTTTCCCACTCGTTTAACCAAATTGATACCTTCTGTTGGACACTTTGCTTGGAGTGGCACGAAAGACGATTGGATACATAGGATGCCTCATGAATAATAAAATGGGTTCTGCGACGATTGTCAGTAAAGAAGCTTACCCTCGTACACCCAGTCTGGCACTCCATTATAAATGGTACCGAACACCCCCGTGTCCGTGATTTGATAGTCGGCAGCCACTTCCGCTTCCGGCCTGTAATAGATGTTGTTCTGGTGAACGTAAACCAGCGCATTGCCACGCGGCGCCCAGGTCGCGAGTTGTAGGGAAATGGAGTCGTTCGCCATCAGTGACGTCTCCACCCTGAAAGAATGCGTTCAAACATTTTTACCAATGCGCAGCATTGTGAGGAGTATCGGCAGTCAGATTTTTATTGAGCTTAAGAGCACTTAACCTAGTTAGACTTTGTGAACGCGTCTCCGTACAGCTTGGGGACAATAAAACGGCCACGATAGGTAGATTGAATGGGTAGGGAAGGGAATTAAAGATGGTAGGTATCGTTTGGGATTCTGTAACATCTACGAATGCAATATCCAGGTATAAATAGATGAGGATAGTAGTTCCTGCAGTCACGAGCACCTGTTCGAGTAATTCTACCAGAATTATTGGAAAAAGCCGGCGTTCCTCGTTTCGAACAAAGACGTGCGCGTAAATCCAGACCGCAAGCGTGCCCCCGATGGCATGATGACCACGAATGCATATATACTTTTGCCGGGATCCTGAGGATCCTTATTTTAGTAGCAGTAAAAGCCGCTCGGACGTAAACCAAAGCACTATGCCCGTTGAGATTGCCGTGTTACAGAAAACGATCCCTACGGAGGGGACCAGGGGGATTCCCCTTTCCGATCACATGCCTCCGAGCTTGATTAATATTTATTTCAAACGGGGAAATCGATAGCTGGCTGCTTATGACCCTTTACATGCTTGTCCATTCTGTGAGTTGAATTATTTAACTCCATAGAAGAGCTTGCATTACTACTTCATTTCTATGGCATGAAAAATATAAACAAATTCTTGCGACAAAGGAAAACTTATTTATCATTTTTTCAAAGTAAATGTTTTCAGGATAGATAACCCTTTCTGATTAAAATTGCGGAAAAATCAACTCTCTGTGATGTATAGAAATGGAAATAAAATTTCTTTTGTATACCCCATACACCTTTTAATTCTAGGTTAAAATTGACATTTATACGGTAAGTACTTCCAGGATTGGGTCACAGATGTAGTGGCGTCTGTGTTCTGTGACATTTGCGGCACGGTTGCGATTAATAAGGGGGTGCTGATTCGCCGCGAAGCACATGGCCATGTTACCCTGGGTGCTAGAGGAAAATAATTCTTTACTCCGCTGTTGCCGGCGCACAGCAGCTCCGCGCGTAACGAGCGTTAACCTGTAGCGGCAGAAAAGGAAGAAGTCTGTGCAAAAAGGGGGGATCACGAGAAGAGGAAACGCGGCGTTATAAAAGGAGCGGCGAGCACAGCTCGACGGTGGGATTTTATAGAATTTATAAAATGTACCATGCCAGCCACGACGGGGGAAAATCGATGGAAAGTTCTGCGACTCGGCCGTCGCGATGCCGGGGCTCTTTCGGCCAGCTCCTCCACTCAAAGGGAACTTCTTCGTGAAAACTCATAAATAAAGACGCTGGTATTCATGTAGCGTACAAACCGGGTTTATGGTCCAGTCTCGTCCGTTTCGCTACAAAGTGCACGGACACACATGACTGGACTGATCTCCGATTCGAGACTCCTCGGTGGTAGCACTCTAATTGATAACGTGGCAGAAAATTACACAAGTGGTCGACGTTTACGCGATAAGTAGGGTAAATTGCAGAAAATCTCCGGCTGACTACTTGGGGCCATTAAACCAGACTTAGTGACATTGGTGCCGAATTGTACAACGCGCAACCCGCACTGGGGGGTATTTTTTGCAGCAGCTTTTCGAGCTGAAACCACTGATAATCCGCAAGCGGAGTATCAGAAAGGCAGACAGCCTGACCGTGTGGAATGAAAATGGAGAGAATTCAATGGGCATGCGAAATCAGGCGGAGTATCTGGTCGTAATCAAATTCGTTTAAATGACTTGATCCGTACTGGGGGGAGGCTTGATTGAACAAACACAAAGCGGTCGGAAACCGGGGAATTCTTTCCCGTCCACAATGAATCTAATGGAATTTTTCAGTCGAATCTGAAATTTTTCTAAAGCGACTTTACGGCTCGATCCTGTATAAATTCACCCGGAACGGCAACAAAGCGATCGAGATCCACTTGACTCGTTAATCGCGTATGACAAATAATCGCTGCGGTTTGATCCCCGCGCGAACAGCGAGGGATTTCATTGATTCAATTTTGAAGCTACATTACTCTGCCGTACACCGTTCCCTACCAACTTTCTACGTTGTTATTGTTGCTTCGGCTATTGTGCGGCTACGCGTTACATTTGCATTGTGATGCTGCATTAACCATATATCCGCTTCGACGACGAGGGAATTTTATTGTACGTTATGCTGACTGTTCTGGTAATTAATTTTCGACGTGAACGACGCAATAAGATAAACCGAGGGGCTACTGAAGGCGCCATAATGGTTAGTAAATTCTGTGAAAGCGAAATTAGGAGAACCTCCTACACATTGAGAACATTGGAATTGAATTTAGTGGGATTGCGAGAACACTTGTGCTGGTTTCCGTTCCATTTGGAACTTTCGGATTAATTCTCATTGCTTCACCTGGAACAACAGAAATATTTCTATTGTTTCCTATGATTTACACATAAGTGGTAAATTCCCTAGGGCATACAAGGGAACACTCCCGTGTTTATCAAATACCATATTCCCTATTACGGATGTCAATTTAAACATAATAACAATTAAAGACAATAATTGGTAATGTTACTATTTTTATATCCAATTCTCGTGAGAAGCGTTAGTCGCGTCTTGCGCGCTGCAAAATGTCGGCCGTGAAACAACGCCACTGTCAGGATGTTCATGAGGAAATTAAAGTCGGGGATTTTATATCTGGACTAACGGCGGCCGAATTTTATATTCGATGCGAGCGGCGAAAAATTTCCACGTTCATAGCAGCCCCCGTGTCTCCGAGGGCTAAAGAAAATGTCACCAGCAGAAGTGGTAACATTTCACCGCACACTGTTCCTGGCTCTTTGCACGCCACTTCATTCATTGTGCCGGTCACGTCACCAGACTCATTCATGCGCGCTGCCCTAGTCGGCTGGCCACGAGTTTTTGTTCCTAACTTATCAGCTCATTCCGCGAATCCCTGGCTATTTAATTCCGCGAACTCGTGATATCACTTTGTCCGTTTTATGTTACTGTTTCATCAGACCGATATTTCCAGTAATTATGAGGGAGGAATAATTGAGGGAGGAAATTGTACTGAAGGTAATCGTAATACGAGGACATGCAAATTAATCCCAGACACAATGGGGACACAGCTGGCTGCAACTTTTTGGCATCCGTGACGCCCACCATCACGTGTGCCATTTTGGATGTGCATGTATTTATAATTATTATTATTATTAGCTATTATTAATTATGTAGATATAAAAAATAATCTTGCATCATTTAGGTTAGAAAGACGCTAAACCTGGTAAAAGAAAAAAAAGGATATTAGAAGTCAACTTCAGCATAAAAAATTTTCAAACATTTTATAATATTTTATCATTTTTTCCTTCGGTTCTCATTTTAATTTTGAAATCAACAAAGTTGCATAAGCTAGTGGCGCCCTCTGCGCCGAGCTTTGCGTCAGCTTCCCCATTACTGTTCATTTAGGGATCCTAGGGAAAACTATAGTCCTGGTTTTAAACACAGGGATACCAATAGTCTTATTAAAACTTATTTTCATAGAAAAAAATATTTCTGACATATTCACAGCAACAATTACAGTCACAGAATCAACTGCACTTCTACGCGTGACTGTGGAAAGGATTACAATTGCAACGAAACACCCAAAGACTCGTATTAATATTACCTAACATATCACTAAAAGTCCCCGCGTATGAGCTGACGCCATTACTTAACCCGTGGAGTGCTAACCCAGCTTCGCAATTACAACTCAATGAGTCCGAAGCTTGACATTCTTTTGCCCTGTAATTCTGGCCACTTTCTTCTAAGGCAATTTCGCCGCAATTGCGCCAGATGTCAAAGGAGAGAAGACTGTCGCTCTTCTTTGTTCCCGATCGCTAATTGGAATCGTTTGTTCGGCTGGAGAGAGTGTATGATGAAGAATTTTACGAGAGCCACGAATGGAATCGCTCTCAACTTTTCCTTGAACAGAAATGTTCTTCAAAGTTTTTTATACCACACTCGGTTGGTGGAGCTTTCAGGGCTTTAAAGCTTTTTGAGCTTCAAGTGGCAGGAAAGTTGGGAAGCAACGTTGGAAACGGTTATATTTTTCTTAAAAAGTTAATTAGGACCTATGCTCCCACAAATAACCCAGACGCATGCCTCCGTAATTAGCTGGACCTATATTTAGGCGAAGCTGCGTAATTCTAAGTAACTCAAAAGTTATTACAGGCGTACAATTTAGAAAACAGTGTCCAGCCAAATATTCGAGGTCCTCCGTGTTCACAGCCGTGAGCAATCTAAATATTCCCCGGAAGTCATTAAAGAATAGCTCGGGCTAGCATCACGCGTCGTCCTAAGCGGTGCTTTCTTAAGAGCATGGTATTCTCTTCGAGTTTGAAAGACGGCTTTCATCTAACCGCCACCTTATAACTCCAACTTGAAGGGCCGAAGTTTAAAATACAACCATAAAGAGCGGCAAAGTTCCGCAACTATTTTTAAACTCGCGGGAAACAAACACCCTTCGAACAATATTGGTTGTTAGGGCTTCCCCAAAGTTTCGTCTCACCCATTCGGTAGATAATATAAACGCTCAGCAATTTCTCGTCAAATTCCGACCGAAAGAAATATAGACCTCGCGCGCTGACATCGGCAGCCGCCATTCGTCCTACAAACCAAACTTTCCCGCCACCATAGGGGGATTCCCATATCGGTAACCTCTACCACGGTTGGGCATTAACTAAATAAAAAATAAAAATTACTTTAACTCTAGATTATTTGACGGATAAAGTTAATTTTTTTATTCTACACATGACGAATAATTATGTTAACTTTTATTCGTTGTTCGAAATTTATTTAAATACCAATTTTGCCCATCTCTGACCTATGCACTTATTCTGTATCTACTTTTACACAAGCAATCTTCCCTTTTCTAATAAATCTAAAAGGTCTGACGTGCCAGGCTATCCATATTGGATGTGAATGAAAGTACTCGAGCCTAGGCTTTTTAGGTTATGTCCCCGCGTGACTCCCCGGTCCGCCATGTTTTTTAAACACGCTCGCCAACCTAACCTCTGTCAACTAAGGCGCGAATGGGCTGAGCCGGGTACGAAGAAGTACAAATAGTATTCGAGAGGGGGGACATCGGGTCTAATCGTGATATAAGCACTCTTAAACGGCGGATTAACGCCTAGAACCGCTAGGCGGAGTTCGCCAATGGCGTTGGCGGTGTCGCGGCGAAGACGAGGCTGAAATTCGCGTCAGTGCCCGTAATTTGCACGCCGCCAGCCGGCTCCCGGCCACCGTAGTGCGAAGATTAAAATGCAAATCTAAACTCGGCCGCGGAATAAGTTTGAGATACGATTATCCTAAATGGCCCCGGGGCCGCGTGGCTCGTTTACTTACAAGGTTTTCAGGTTCACGATCCTGTAGTGGGCCAGGTACGTGTGCCGATAGAGCTGCAACAGAAAGAAGAGGAACGAGGAATGTTTATTAGCCGTGTTTACCGGGGCGACTTGCCGGCAAATTGGATGCCCGCCGCGTTTTTTAAGGGTTGAATAAACGCCCCGGGGGTTATATCGTCACGCGGGGCTGCCGTTCGTTTTTTTTTTCTTTTTTTTTATACTCTTTTCGGGGGCTTGAATCCCATTTGCCGAATGGCAGATTGCGTCTGGAAGGTTGTGGATTTTGCGCGAGGCAACAAATTTCAAGAACCTGCGAGACTGAGATCGAATTGGCACTTCTTCTTGGGCAAGAAGCGCCCCTGCATTTTCCCCAAGCGCTGGCGCAGAAAGTCAAACCCGAATTTAATAAAATGGTGACACAGCGGATCTTTGAATTTATATTTCCGCGCTATTTTACGTGCATAAAATGCGATATAATTTAGCGGCACAGGCGGGAGGCAGCGGGACCACAATTTGTATTCCCGAATGGAAAAAGATAATAGTTGCAGCGCGCCGTAAAGTAAAATTACAGCCATAATTTTAATCCTCCAAATGTGGGACGATGATCCTTGTCTTCCCTGCGATGCATTTTAAAGCGCGTGTAAATTTCTCCTAACGCTGCTCAGCGAGAGAAATGTATCTCTCGAAGGAATAAAATTTCACGAAGTTAAAACTGCGAAGTATCTCCGAACCCCAATTCCACTTCTCCTTTTTTTTTTTCTTGCATTCTAATAGATGCCATCATAATTTTGCGGCCGGAGTACGTGCTCGTATGCTCGAGATCGTTCGGGGAAGAACGTATGTAAGTGCCAGGTCGGTGCAACGAGTATCGAGATCGCCTCGGCAGTGCTTATCTTTGTGAATGTAAGTGGTTATTGCACTTCTGCGTTCTTCCCTTATGTTTCATAGGTCGTACGGGAGAACCTTTATCGAGGACATTGTAATTTTTCGGCCGCAGGGAATTCAAATACTACCCTCCCTATCGATCTCCAGGCATGGCGTAATAACGGCACCTGCAGTTCCTTTTACATCTCGAAGCGCGCTGCACCCGGCAAAAAAAAGATCGGTCAGTGTAAATGCATTATAAAACTGCCGGTCGCTCCGAGGCACCTTTATCTCCCAGGTAACACGCAAAATTCTCTGGCGATCGATTAACGAAAAACGGCAAGACTCTGGCGATAAATAACAAAACGGGGGTAGGAGGTCGTGGGCTTGCGATACTATCGAACATGCCATCGACATAGCGTGCTGCGATACCAAAGGATTCACGATACTCTCGCCACGCTGTTTTGCCTCCATTAACTCTTTCAGAACACGGCCCCGTATATCATGCTGACCCCCGATAAGAGCGGTATAACGCCACTTTAACGTATTGCGCGCGGCTGATTATCGACTGCGGAACTCGTTTCTGCTGGACAATTGTCACTTTCCCCTCCCCCGTCGCGCGCCACTTCATCAAGCCGTTTATATTTCCGATTTAAATCGACGCTGATGTTCGTGAGCCTTGTTTGTATTTATATTTGTATTTTTATACCCCGGAAATCACGCCGACGTAAGCAAAATAATGCTAAAAAGCAGTGATAAATGCGTAATATTGGTGACGAGCGGGTATAACCGAGCAGGGGCTTTTTCTACAAGCAAAAACGCATCGAAAATGTAGAGTAACGTTTTTCCCCCGTAAGCTCCGTTCCCGAGGAAATTGAGCCTGAAGTTGAGCCCCGCAAGGGCGCGCTTGTTTAACTCTACACTACTTACAAACCGTTCAAATCGGATTTACTCGAAAACGAAGCGTCCTACGGGAAAAAACTGTACACCCCATTTTTTGCTCGTTTTAATGCGCAGAATTTTTCTCCGTCCACGGTTTTGTCGAGCGTAGCAGAAACAATTCTGCAGGCCGGTGGGTATTCGTGGCTCTCATCGGCGCAGATAATTTAAGCAGCTTCCCGTGATTTTTAATAATCGAGTATCGCAAATCCGGCGAAATTTCCTGCGGGGAAAAAAGGGCGTGGGGAAAAAACGGACGACCCGTGGAGCAGCCTGCCGAAAGTTAATTAATTACGTTTCAGCCTCATGAATGGTGCAGTAACGATCAATCGGGCGGGATTTTCCAGCGACGGCCTGGCAAGAGATACGATTCTCGCAAAATATTTTGCACGGTGGATTTTTCGGCCGACTGAGCAGCAACGAAAATTGATTTACTGTTCGAAGATAATGGCTGCGTGAAAGCGACGGGCGGAGTTAAATCTTGATACCGTGGAATTTGTTTTTTAATTTGCCACGGACGATAGCGGGGGGGGGGGGAGGGGGGTGGCCAGCGGCGCGGATTTTCCGCACGGATTTCGGGGCTCGGGGCGCGTCAGTTTTACGGGTAGATACAGAATCTTTGTACGGTCAATTCTGCGGGACGAATCGGGATTTCGGGCGGTTCGATTTTGCGGGCGAATTTGAGGGCTCGCCGCCCCTCGGATTTGCGGCTCGATCGGAACTTGGAGGGTTTCTGTTTTGATGCCCGGCCGGGGGCGGAGGGGGGGGGGCACGGACGCTCGAATTTTGTAATTAAATCAGAAACTAGGGAACTTCAATTTTATGGGACAAGAACCGGGGCCGTGCGGCTTCAACTTGTACCGTTCAATTTGGGACTCGGTCGCTTTGATTTTGCTATTAAACCACGAATTCTGTTGCTTTAATATGCGGTCGAGTTACGATTTGCAACTTCAAGGAAGTGGTGATCCAATTTCACGCTAGTTTCGGCCGCTTCGTGTGGTTCATTTGAGATTTTATAATTGCTTCACTATTTTGGCATTAAATGTACATAAAATAATTCTTGCAATGCCTTTTAATGGATTATTTAATAGTGAGCAGTATAATTAATATTATTTTAAATTTTCTGTAGCTTTTGCTTTTTTAAGCCCGAGACTATGGCTTGGTAGTTTTAATAATTGTATAATGTAAGAGTTGTTCACAAAATGGCAACGATCACAAAATTATGGGATCCGTACTGTGTTTAACTAATCTTTTGCCATTCCGCATTTAGCTTTCCCCATAACTGGAGCCAATTGTATATCGATTTGGCTTTTTAGTTCGCGATCGAAACTTGTCGCTTATCTTTGTAGGTCGGAGTTTGTAGCTCTGCGACACATATGGTGATCGATAATTTCGCAATTAAATTCTATATGCCAGAACGTTGGTCTATTTATGAGATTTCAATAATAATTGAAACATACACGTTGCATCTGCGTGTGAATAAAATGAAATAGGAAGGAGAGTAATGAATTTTCTAGGTCGTTCGTGTACATGTATATATTTATTAACAATACAAGATCGAATAATTAATAGTTCCAGGGGAAGCTTGCGTTTCCCCGCTATTATGGCAGGTGCCATTCACGCTCCAGCAGCAAAGTAGAAGAAAAGGCCAAGGAACAGTCTTGGGGCCGCGTCCATTTATTTATGTTGCAGCATAAATACGGTCATTTAAGTCACATTAAGGTCCACGTATAATGGGAGCGTCATTAAAATGTACACGCTGCTCGCGCGCAACCAATGGAATATCCCCTTTATCCGTGGCAAACGTCAAACAAACTGCGCGGGAATATTTCATAAGGACGAAGCTTAAGCCCGCTGACTGTAAATTCTTCATAATCGTGCGCAACACGGACACAATTTGCAATGCAGTGGCGCCTCTCTGCACACACGGGGCCGCGAGATTCGTGAAATGCAAAAGGACGAAGGTAATGCCAGGAAACATGGACTCCTAGATGCGGCAGTGGCTGTTATCAGAGCAGAATTGCAACAGGAATTAGGATTCATTTGTCCCTCGTATGTAATGGAATAATTCCACGAATTTCTTATGATACTTGTTACCCATTGTGGGGGGTATATTGTTATTGGAAATTCTATGGGTTATGGAGAACGATAGAGGAATCAGTTTTGACTGGTAACATTTTCCCATGCTGCGTCACATAACGAAGTTTGTGTTCGTAGCTGCAAACAGCATGTAACCCGCCACGCAGAGTGGCGACAACTTGCTGCGCTGACACCGTGCTTAAAGCCAGACGCCCAAATGACACAAACTTCAAAGGTCTGCAACTTTGTTATATGAGGTAACACAGCCATTCACACAGCAAACAAGGACGCAGCACTTTGCACATCACACTTACACTTCACAAATTACACTTTACAAATTACACTCCACAAATTACACATGACACTTCAAACATCACACACTTACGCTTCACACGTTACACTTTACAAATTACACTCCACAAATTACACATGACACTTCAAACATCACACTTACGCTTCACACATTACACTTTACAAATTACACTCCACAAATTACACACGACACTTCAAACATCACACTTACGCTTCACACATTACACTTCACAAATTACACTTTACAAATTACACTCCACAAATTACACATGACACTTCAAACATCACACTTACGCTTCACACATTACACATTACAAATTACACTCCACAAATTACACATGACACTTCAAACATCACACTTACGCTTCACACATTACACATTACAAATTACACTCCACAAATTACACATGACACTTCAAACATCACACTTACGCTTCACACATTACACTTCACAAATTACACTTTACAAATTACACTCCACAAATTACACACGACACTTCAAACATCACACTTACGCTTTACACATTACACTTTACAAACTACACTTTACAAATTACACTCCACAAATTACACATGACACTTCAAACATCACACTTACGCTTTACACATTACACTTTACAAATTACACTTCACAAATTACACTTTACAAATTACATTTCACAAATTACACTGTACAAACACATCACACCTACTCTCACACATCACATTTACACATCGCACTTACACTTCACGTATCCCACTTCACACTTAAACAAAACAATAGTTATACAATGCTTTTAGCTCAGGAACTAATCGGATTACGATCGTGCAGAATGTGGTAAGTATTCAGGTAAGTGTTTGAATTAAATAATTTAAATGAATGAATTTTTTTATATTATTTAATTAATGCAGCGCCTCACGAAAACGTAGCAAAGTTGCAAAGGGCACAATTTTTTCAACAATGTTGCAAATGAAATTTCAGCGTTCGGACATCAAAATCCCGGTTTGCAACAAAGTTGCAAAGGGCGAAATTTTTCAACAATGTTGCAAATGAAAATTCGGCGTTCGGACATCAAAATCCCAGTTTGCAACAAAGTTGCAAAGGGCAAAAAATTTTCAACAATGTTGCAAATGAAATTTCGGCGTTCGCACATCAAAATCCCAGTTTGCAACTTTGTTACGTTTTCGCGAAATTGCATTTGCAACATTGTTGGAAAAATTTGTCCTTTGCAACTTTGTTACGTTTTCGCGAGGCGCTCAAAACTTACCTGAATACTTACCACACGGTGCACGTGCGAAATAGGATTGGTTCCCATGTTGAAACAGTAGATAACTATTCTTTAATGTAAGTGTGATGTTGTGCTGTGTATTTGTGTAATTTTATGTAGTGTATTGTGTGATTTTGTGTTGTGTATCGTGTGATATTGTGTTGTGTATTGTGAGATAAGAATGTGTATGTACGAATAAGAATAGTATAAGAATGATGCAGCATTGATGTGGTGTGCTTTGTGAATGTGATATTGCAAGTGTAATATGCGATATGAGAACCATAGAAACTATGTTGCTGTTAATTATAGATGATGAATTGCAGGCGTAATGATCCATTGCACACAGAACCGCAAGCTTTAACAATCTGCATACTTCAAACAAATTCCAAATATTTCAGAGTATTGTAATAATATTTACTTAAAACGAACGAATTGTATAACTGATACACTGTAAAATAAAGTTGAATGAACGCAACTGTATTTTGTTAAATTCCAATCAACAGTATAATTATTATATAGTCACAGATGAGTGGAGTGGCACCGAACAAAGATCTCGTTAAAGAAAACGTCAACAAGGGGCAATAGGATTGTATATCTTCCACAGGAAAATGAATTTAATTTACACAAAACATTATTGTCGATGCAGATAACACTGCTTACTTCCCCATCTGTAGAATATTAAGCACGGTTATTACGCAAAGAAATTTTCTAAAATTCTGAGTTCAGTGGTTAAAACTACCAATTGAATGCAACAAAACCCAAGCTTCGGCAGTACCGTTATCATCGTGAAATATTCAGGTAAAAAGATTGCAGCGGGATATTTGTGAAAAAGCCTGCATCAATTATTCACATGCCCGTGCGTTTACTGGTGGAAAATTTTAATGATATTAAATTTCGCAGTGTGCAACACAACAGCAGATTAATTCCCAGAGTTGTCAATAATCCATGGCAACGAGACAGAATAAGAGAAAAATCAGAAGCAAAAGGGTGAAAGAAAAAAATTCTCGTTACCACCGGCTTGCTAAAACGGAACAAAGAAGACAGCAAAAAATCGCCCAGGGCCGAAACCCCTGATCCGCGAGCAATTTAATTATTCGCCGAAAGTTCGCGCTTTCAATAACCTCCTAAAACGGGAGCATGTATGACAGACGAAATACACAATCCAAAAATAAATAAAAATTAAAACCCACAAAGACACTCATCTATTCTTTCCCCTGACTCCCCCCTCCCAAACAATCCCCCACAATAGCAGTGCATTAAAAAAAAAAAATCGAAGCAATGCAAAAAGAATACCAAAAAAAAAAACGGGAAACGCGATGATGAATAATTGAGCGCGCCTTTCATTTCCTACATTCCCCTTTCCATCCTGCTCAAAAATATTTCCCACCTACAACCCGCTTAAAAAGCGTAGAACACGGAAGAAACAGTCAAGTACATCCGAGGGGATGCATGCGCAATTTCACCAGAAAAGTGTTCCTTAAAAATGCTTTTTAAATAGAAAATAGTATAGAAAAAGCCCCCACTGTAAAGGGCCATGGTTTGCGGGAGGGAAGGTGGGTGAGGGATGGGCATTTTCCCAACGTGGAGTAGGTTTTAATTTAAATCCGGCAGAAGCCCGACCGACCCGAATTTCTCTAGGCTAATTAATCGACCAGGCAGGTGCTGGAAAAATGGTCCCTATATAAACGAAACGGCCATGGGAATGATAATACGTCGGCAGCGGTGTACGCAGAAGAGCAGCGCGGATAAGGGGTGCGCGGCGGGGAGGGATGGGGGTGATGAAGGGGGTGTGGGAAATACGCAGAAGATCAATACTGTCCTAGTGAACGCACAAGACGTAACCACCGCTGCGGTTATTTTCGCGTAAATGCGTTAGCGTCCTCGATTATGCGTTCCGAAATTCGTTCCGGCGGCGTCCGCATGCACCAGACGGCGTCGACGAGTTTCGGTGCCGTCTCGTTTGCCCTGCGAATATTATATCACCATGTGCCGCGCGCTGCCTACCACGTGGCCGGCCACGTTCGATCATCTTGGCAAACGTTGTCCGAGCGATTTGGTCGATTTACAATTGTATGCTTCGAGATAAAACGACCGGAACATGTGTGTTTTTAGAATAAAGGGAATTAACAGAGGAGTGACGATTTTTTACGTTCAATCTCCATCAACCGATCCCGCGCGGTAGATTTTTTTATCGAAATAATCTGCACCGGGCTGGAGAGAAACTGCGAAACTGGATACTTCCTCTGGCGGTGGAGAAAACGCTGTGTCAACACTGCAGCGCTGGAAATGCAAAAAGGATCGTCGTGCAACGCACACCGCTACGTGCCGGTTGTTATTTACCAAAACCAACGATGGCGTTTCGTCATTCGTGTTCCATTCCTTTGTTCTCATTCTTCCTCCCCTTTTTTTTCAGCGTGCCAGGCTTTTGTAATTCACGCGGAAGGAAACAGGGAGCACTCCATTACCAGTGATTCAAATAATTCCAGATAAAAAATAGAACGTGTTAATCCATCGACTTTTCGTCTGTATAAACTTGTAGCAGCAGATTTATCCGCATTGTTCCATTAAATTTGGAAGGAGTTATCTTTATTGCCCTCCCGGGGGCTTGGATTAATTTTGTCACGCTCGAAAGGGAGAGAGGAAAAAGTAATTTCTTGACCTAGGGGTCTCGCCAAACTGGGGCACCCTGCTGGAAGCAAAGACGCCGCAATCTCTTAATCACCGCGAAAGAGAGACGAAAATGCGCGTCCGGATTAAAAAAAAAAAAAAAAAAAACACTCCGCACAATACAGTGCCTATAAAAAGTGACGTCGCGAACACTCCACAGGACGTTTCGCCCATTAACAAAAGAATTTCCATACCCCATTGGCTGCGCTCCTTCGAGCTCCTCCCGTCTCAGGTTTCTCCTCGAATCGAACACCCGGCAAAAATATCGCGACACAACAAACAAGTTTCTCGGCCTCGACGGCGCGCGACACAAAGGAACGAAGGCAATAAATCTCGCCGAGATATCGGGAGAGCGTTTCGATCCCGCGTTCATATTTATGCACTGCCGACGGCAAAAACGGCCATCTTAAACGCCGCCGCGATTCAATTGCCTAATGCCTCGATGCTCGCTCACGTTTCTCACCCCCCACGTGCCGGTCGCCCTGCCCTGCCAGCAACAGCGCGCGAATTTAGCTTCGCCTCGGCGACGCAGAATAAAGCGATTCCACGCGCGACTAATGCCACGGCCAGTCGGCTACTGGCCGACTTTGTCAAAAACCACGGATATACCCATTCGTCGACCGAGAAAAAGAGAATGATCGGAAACTTGGAGCGCGATTGACCGTGGGATCAAAGACGCGACTGCGACTGCGACTGCCGGTGCACGGGGAAATCCCTCTGCAGGGGGAGTAGAATGGGAAGGGACTATCCGGAAAGGATTGCTGGGGCTGCATTGTCGGATGATTTTTAGCTTGCCTCGTGTTTGTTCGACGATATCGGAGGGTGTAGCAACACACTGATGCTTGAGAAATGGCCCCTCGAGGTATGAAGGACTCGATCCTCACTTCTAGAAGCCCGTATATACCAGTATGTAGTTTGTAGGTTATGTAGTTAATGGGATTACTAATTGGAGGCAATAATACGCTTTTGTTCTTAAGTCAAAATAATAACCCTCAGAGGTCTGAAAAATAGAGATCGTTTCGCCAAGGATCGTTGTGAAAAAGTAGGTTCCACTGAGCTACAACTTGGCGGCGTGAAAATAATTGTGCCGCGCATTGCTACTTCTGTCAACGAGCCTGTGTCAAACGATTACCGTGATTACCCGAAGCGGTACTCTGCTAAATTGCTGCGCGATTTCCAAGCCGTTCCGACGTTTCATCAAACACTGTTACCGAAGCGCGTGTACGCAGGCACGCGCACACATAATTGCATAATAACCTTGATGCGCAAAGATAATAATTGCGTTACATGCCCCTGTCTAAACCATTCGCGCGAGCGAGACATTCGAATTCTCGTGATTCTGCCTCCGTCCATTATGCACGGGTCACGGGAACTCCCCTGTTCCGAGTTTTAGATTTAATTGTCTCGACAGGCAAACGCGCGCCGGGCATAATTACACGCGTCACTGGGAAAAAAATATTGAGTCGGGCTCGTTAATACGTGCATGGCGCTGCCTGTCCTGCGGACGGTAATCGCACTAACGGTAAGCAGATCGAGCGAACGTTCGAATTACACGCCAGCACACGGGGTCCTGCGAAAACCTCTGACCTGCTTCGAAATTCGCTATTCCATTTACCGAAGATACGCTGGAAGGTTAGGTATTGCAATGGATGCACTCGGGATATATTAATAGCTGTTCAATTTGCTGAGAGGCATCTAACGGGGGATTCCCCTCGACCGGCGGAAACCATGGGGATCGTGAGGAAAGAGACATTAAAGATGATCGTAGGAGGCGCTGGAGTCGCAGGGAAATTCGGTCGGTTCATTTCGCGTGATCGTTTCAACAAACGTTCTATTCGATGGCAGCCTTGCGAGCCAATCTTCTCTCGGGTTATTCGCATGCCCGCATACCGCATAACCACAACTCACGTGTTTCACGTACCAGCATCCTACTCCATTCTATTGTAATACAGGCGCCTGTGCGTCCCAACTTTTGTCCCTTCTAATTTGAGGTTAAGTGGGCCGCTGCTGTGGGCGCTCTTTAAGGATTAACGGGGGGAGGGGAAGTCCCTTTGGAAGATTGGCATCTGGGAATATATAGATATAAGATATTCCGAGAAACAGCGAAAGAATCTCAAAATTTTCGCAGGTACCATAATCAAACATGATTTCTGCCGCCCTTTATATTTAATTATACATAATAATTTGAATATATAATTTGTGACAGGGAGTGCAATTTTTGTAGGTATTTATTGAATAATAAACGGCTTTTATTTTATAAAAAATTTAAAATTCATAAATTACCAATTAACCAATTTGGGCAGCTGCCCTTTGTGCACCCCCCTAGATCGGGCCCTGACCATAATATCCAGCGACAGGGATTAACCGAAAAGTTTCCACGCGGTAACTGCGGTTAAAACGGTTAAATTCATTTACCGCTCCGTTCTTTTTACGGCGATCACACGGCGATTAAACGATAAAATTTGTTTATCAGCATTTCGGGGTAGGAAACGGCGGTGGGAAAATCACGGTGGAATTTTCGTTCGCAGGAAAATACAGATCCTTATCGTAACGATAAGCGAATCCCCGTGGCAATTCCCAAGCCAATACACTGGGTGTCAGAAAAATGTACGACTATATTCCTGTAAACTCGTGCGGTTCTAAAATGCGAAAAAGAATATTCGTAGGAAGCGAACGTTTCGAATTACAATTCATAACTACTTTATACACTGTCCTTATACCTTATATGCTTTGCTCCTCAAAAACAGGCACAAAATGTTCAGCGACTTGATTTTTGAACGGCCCTGTACGCAAGCGACGAGTTCGTTTAATTTGAGGCAGTGGTTTTCCCACCTCGATCCGGTGTCTTCGTTCCGCGCGTTTTCATATCCAACTTTGCCGGGGCGAATTGCATTTTCACGTGCTGCCAACTTCGTTTAATGAGTAATGTCGCGGGAATACCGATTTAGATCGAAGTACACTGGTCCGCAGCGTTTAATAACGCCAATTGCTCGGGCGGCCAGCAGATGCAAATTGCACTCTGCATTGATAATAACAGTTGATCCGTCGGCGAAAAAGGGAAAACAGGGATGCACATGGACTCCGCGCGGCGATAAACGAATCTGGTGGAGCGATCGAGCGCCGCTCTATCGTTTCGCGTCCGGCGCCTACCGATCTCCTTCTAGCCCTAACCTCAATGCGCACCTTACCGCGGCCGCCACATTCGTCTGCCACGTGGCGACAGCTCGAAAGCTGTACATGTGCTATGCAGTAGATTGCACCCACAAGGGATCTAAGTGTACTTGTCGGGGTTGTCGGCGTGGCGTTTTTGGTTTCGCACGTTTTTGCTTGCACACACTTAATTTCCCAGAGGCGAGCGCGACCACCTATTCAGTTCAGCTGGCAGCATTCCAGCTGTAGTGACTCATATAGTACGTAGCTCTTGAAATAAATCAAAGCGCCGCTAAAAACCGTGGCGCTCTCGGTGTTTCTATCGACATGATCGATACACTGCCTACAAATAAATTATTCCAATCCCGAATGAATGTCTCTGCCATCTCCGCCTAATGGACCATTCGGCGAGCACAATAATGGGCGATTCTTCGAACTCCGAGGAACTCTAGCGCGATTATCAGGCTAGTACCTATTTCTGATGAGGATTAATAGTTGAGCGTGGAAGACGAAAGCACGCGCCATTGTAATGGACCGTAGTATCGGGTGGAGTTAATTCTAGACCCTGTACGAAATGGCAAAAAGAAGCTCCCGAGATACAAAGTAATCCGTACACTTTGGCAAAGCCCCAACTGCGTGCTCTAAATGCGGGTGTACGCGCGAACTACGTACTTCTCCATACTTTCCCATCTAATTTACATTTCTCGGGCAAGTTTATCTCGGCTCTTAAGGAGGTCTGAAAAGAGTGCAACGCTCCTAAACCGACCACATCCTAGATCTCTTTAAACAAAAATGCAGCTACTGAGAAGTTCCCAGTGCTGCGCCCTGGTTACAATCGCTGCGGCTTCTAATCAGACCTCGCAATCTTTAATTGAATGCAAGCTTAAGAAGAGCATATACAACCGTGGGCTTCATGCATGCATAAATGCTTGCTATCTGGGGATAGTCCCGCGCTAAAAGGAACAATACAGAGGAAGAAGAAGAGGCTAGATATCTTAACCGAAAGCCGTCCAGTTTTTCAAACTTCATCATGGGGAGTATGCAACGGTCCCGAGGGGCCAACGTCGGTCGTTTCTTACGTGGCTAATTTTCCTACGCTTCGCGAGGGATCACGAAATTTCCTTAAAACCCCGGGCAGGTCTGTTTCTCCTCCGCTTATTCCGCAGCCACTTCTGACTACCCTCCGACACAAGGCGTTAGCATCTCGCCAAGAGCGGCCCACTCGATTACCTTCGCATCTGCCTGTGGACGGCTTTAATCGACTCGAAACGCCGAGGCCGATACGAATAAAGCCGCGGTACCAAGTGGAAACGAATCCCATCGTTCATTCCATTTGCCTTCGAGACATACTACATATACATCATCGAATGCATTACAGGGATAATTGATTCAATAGGCGCCGTGTTTGACGTTTCGTGGCTGTTTCGCTTGGGTTCCCGCAGGTATACATTGCTGAACAATTTAGACAACTGACCATTTTCAGGAATTATATCCAATGCAACTTAAAGGCCTCTGTGAACGTTGCAAGAGTGATCAATTTTTAGGATTTTTTTAAGCGATATGTACGTCGATCGTTATGGTTCTTTTTGTAGTTTATTTAGGTACTTTTTCGGCACACATAAATATTTTTTCTTCAGTTTTAAATTAATCGTTTGTTTGTTTATTCGCCTGTAATAAACGTATGTTTAAGAATCATGGCTCGCTGGCGTAGTTAATGGCTCCCAGGGTGGACTAAACCAAAAAAAATCAGTAGAATCTTAATCAGTATGTTTCATTCTGAAACACATATATTTTCGAAAAATAAAAAAATAAAATCAATACAATCTGAAATACATATATTTTCAAAAAATGAAGAAAAAAAACGATTTTTTCAAAGCGTCACAGAAAAATGCCCTCTTGAGACTCGAAACTTGGTTTACCAAAATCTCCCAGCGATTTTACATGTCGTCTACATTGAGAAATCAAGACCACCGCCATAAGAAACATTCTCCACTACATGTAGCTCTGGAAAAGCACCAAGAACAATGCAGCGAACGAAACGACCGAGGGCATCCCTGATACCCGAATCCAGAAAATCACGCTTTGCCAAAGAAACTTCCCAGCAACCGGCGATGGAGCGGGCTCGCCCCGCGAGGTCGCCATTTCAATCGGCGCTTCTAGCGATAATTCGTGACAAAACGAGGCCGCCATCCTCCGGGCGGCGGAAAAACGCGAGCAATGGCGGTCGTTAGACGGCGATGTTTTATTCAAAGGCGGCGTGTTAAATCGCAATAAATGCAGGCAATTCTGTTGGGCGAGTTTACACATTCTCAGGATACATAATGCATGGGCGTATTCAGCCTGCGGAATTCATAGCCCGGGACGATGAAATTGGGGCTACGCGATAAATACAGCCGCCGGTTGTTATTGTGTGTTTTCTCGTTTGCGTTTTGCCATCCAACTCTCGAACGGGTTTGACATAGGGAATCCCCCCCCCCCCCGCCGGTTGTCCCGCAACCCGTTCCGCATGATCGTTGTTTATTGACGCATTGACAGATGTCGCGCTTGCCTTACAACCTGCCAACGTTCTCCAAGATGTCAATGCATCGCATGTATAGGGTGATTCAAAATTGGTGCACCTGCCTTCGGTTTGCATCACCCAATTATTGAAGGAGTAATAATAATAATAAAAATAAAAATAAGGTAAATCCGGGGGTGTCGGTGCGGCAGGAGAGTTGGTACAATTTCTATATTTCAGACTGTATACGTAAAAACGCGTTAAAGTGCAGACCAATTGCTTCCTTCTGTGTTTTTCCGAATTTATAGGTTATAAAAGGTAATTGGAGATTACGGCTTCATTTAACCTCTTTTATAAAAGAGTAGTGTACAGAGTCGTATTTAAAATATACTTCTAAGTTAATTTCTGCTGAACAGCGAAAGTATTGGGGCCATATTAACCCTTCCTTTCAAAGCTAACGAAAAGGAGAGGTGGTATAGTTATGATCAGGATAAATGATTCACTTTCAAATTGTGGGTGAGGGATGACCCTCTTTGTAAACTTTTAATCTATCAGTTAAATTTACAATATTTTGCGGGGGATTACTTTTTTATTTTTTTTTTTGTTTATTTTTTTTATTTGCTCACGAACTTCGCCGTATTCATTTGCTTTGTTGATCACCAGTAGGTAATTCACTTTTTGTTTGATGTGTTTTTTTACTTGTTTAGCGTAAACAAATGAAATTTCAATAAATCTGCAGTTGTATAATAATTTTGTTTTCTTCTTTGTTATTTTTTCATGAATAATTATGTGGTTCACCTCTCCCAAACCCTCCCGGCACCTCGGGAGAAATGGACAGACGTCGCGACTTGAGTTTTCCACCCCCATCATAAAATCCTGAACATACTAGGTTCCTTCTGATAAAATAAATAATATCAGCGCTAGCTTTAACACCCATTTTACCTTAGGTGTACCGACAGCCCCGGACCTACCTACCCTACAGAACAAATTTCGAAATGAACGTCACTTCCGCGCCGCGCAGAGTCGTCGGAATAATTAAGCGGTGTAGGCAACCTCGCCCCAGCCACTATTCTACAGGCATTCCTTCGAATTCGCGCCGGATCGATAATGAATTTCATTCGCGTCACTGTTCGGCGATAATTTATTTACCCGGCCGCTTTACGTTCCGAACGAAGTTGGTATGTTGAATCGACTGGAGCCGAAGATCAATGTGCCGCGCGCCGTTGGCAACTTGTCTATTTGTCGCCGTTGCGGGGAGAGGCGGAATCCGTCAGCAACGAAACTTGAAAATTAATGCGCGCCCGACTGTCGCTAATTATTTGCTCGATTTTTCGGCGATCGATCCGCGTCACTGCTTTCCTTTACGCGTCACAACTTCAAATTTATACGGCGCATAAATTACACCCCAATAACATTTCGTATATTTCTGTCCACCTGAGGGAGATTTATTTATCAGTTCGTACAATCTACGCGCGGTTAAACATCCGCCCGGTTGGCGCAAATAATTATTCATTTATTGCCATTCCGCGCCAAGAATGAAATTAGTAGGACCCGGCAATTCCATTTGGGGACCAATGGGTGCCACTGTATTAATGTCCCTGCACGAACGCGTTTCATTTCGTCAATTTTCACGAGCGTTTTTAGCTGCCACGAGGCAGGCAGTCTAGTTACGTTAAAATTCCGTCAGACGAAATTCCTCCGCCCGGGATTTAAGGATCCATCGAATTCCATAAAGATCCAGGTCAGTGGAATTCCTCGAGAAATTCCTCGAGATTGAATTTCCGCGTAAAATATAAGAATCCGCAGGATTTTATAAAAATCGACGGGCGCTCGAGCAGCGGGCCGCGATGATTTGGCACAGAATGGCCCAGACATCTGCCGCGCGCCACATTCTATGGTGCCGTTTTCATAGGCAAAGCGGGGATCGACCGGTACACGATAACCGTGGCCAGTACGAAGCGACGAATTCAGCAACGAAACTGCAGCGATCGGGGTTAACGGTTTACGCGTAAACCACTCGCGGCAGATCGGCCGCGATCGGCCTGCCCTCTGTGCTCGGTGGGTTCGTTGTGTCTTGCTGGCCGCGTGCAAATTGTTTCTCTTTGTTGTAGACAATAGCGGCATGATATCGTTGACGAGCGTTCCGGCGAGCTTGACAGCCGCATCTATGGGTTTTCCGAATAAGAGTAATTGATTTGAGTGTATCAATCGAAGGGGACGAGGGCAGATAAATCCCAGGGAATTTCGTTCGTCCGGTTGCCGTTCTGTTGGTGCTGCTCTGCCGATAGGCGGCGCGCAATTTGAGCTACGAGACCCTTGGCTCTTCTCCGGGTACCGGTAGTTATCACGCGAGTCCTCTGGTTACGAGCTGCCTGCAGAATGCATGGCCAAGCGAACGAGTAAATCTCCACATCCGCCGTGGCCCTATCGATTCCAATACGTTAAGAATTAATCCTAATGCAGTTGGAATTACCGTGGATTAGGGGCGATACACGAGGGTCACGAGAATTGCGGTCGGTGCACTTATAGTTCAACATGATTTGAGGGCGGCTGGTCAGAAATTCGGACGAAGTGGACCAATGTAAATCAGGAAGCGCCCGGCGCACCGGACCCTTATCAGTTCCGGGGAGAGATTCCGGCCGCGTTTTTCAGCCCGGGGTTCGGCAGCTGTCTTGGAAATTTGCATCGTTGGCTATTATTTTAGAGCTATTCGGGGGATCGGGGTGCCAGCTGCGGTACGGCAAAATAAATCAAGCTAACGATCATTCTGAAGCTACAGGGCCCTTCTTCCCGAGGCTCCTAGTGGTAGGTATATGCATAGAATAACGAGACAGATCAGAGGAATAGAGTAGAAGTACTTTTGGTGGAATAAAATAAGGGAAATTGGAGCTCTACTCGTCATTATCTCATCAAATATTACTTACGACACTATGCTCCGCGATTAGGGCTCAATTAAGAGGGTTTTTAAGAATTTTTTGCAGGAGTAACTTCAAGTTTGCATAGAAAAATTTTATTACCTACATTTAGCACAATGCCTTAAGAGACTAAATTGCAACGGAAACTACGCTCATATAGTTTATAAAATAAAAATGAAATTTCATTTCGGACCTGCTGTTCCATAGTTAAACATTCGACCAGCGCGCGCGGGGGATCTAGAAGATTAATATTAATATATTAAAATTTATGCATGTTTTTCTATTTATCTTTTTTTTTTTATAGTCTCTTAAGACATTGTACTAAAGGTAGGTAATAAAAATTTTATATGAAAACTGTAAATTATTCCTGAAAAAATTCTTAAAAACAGCTTACTTTTCCGGCCCTCACAGTGGTGTTTAGGTCACGATTAGGTCATTTAGGTATTGATTAGGCCATTTAGGTCTTGGTTGGGTAATTTAAGTCTGGGCTAGCTCTAATTCAGTGAGATAGACGTGGATTTGTTTCGGCAGCTCAATTTAAACTATGTCACGTTCATGTTCCGCAGGGTTAGGTTTGATCTAGAAGAGAAATGAAATGTAACGCGCGGTGGTCGTGCCTCAATTTACACCGTAGAGCGTGACAATACCAACGAAACTCGCGGCGATAGGATGAAACGCGAGCTTTATCAGGTTAACTGCGGTGTCCCCAATTACTTCAAAATTCTGCACGGACGGTCGACTCTCGGTTTTGAGCACGTATTTCGATCGGAGGGGATCGGAAAAACGTACCGTTCGGCCGAAAACATGCTCGTTTAATTACGGAGCGCGCGTGAAATATCGTGAAAATTTGGCGGTTTTGGTGGAATGTCGGGAGAGCGAGCTATTGGGTCGCGAGAATTCTTCGCCGGATATTTCTATGCGCGTGAGAATGATTTAGCCTCGTTAGCAATATGACGAGCGGCTAGCTGAAGAGTTAATAAACGCTAGAACACCTTAATGTCCGTTTACAATAATTGCTTCTCACAGAAATGGAAAGAATCGGGGGGAGAACCTGTTAGGTAGCTTTCTCAGCTTCGCGCCGACTACTTCCCCAGGTGTGTCCCGCGCGGTTTCCAGTCGTTATCGTTACCATTCTCATTCGATGGCTAACGAAACATCTGTCGCAAGATCGCGACTGTGCGCCAGAAATTGCCCGAGGCGATTCATTATCATAATCAGCTCGCCATGCGTTCGCCAATCCGATTCCCTGAACAGTGCACATCCGCTAATGGGCTCCCCGCCGCATTCGAGATTAATGCAAGCAGCATCGGGGGTGTCTAAAGGAACGCGACCGGAGCTGCTTCTGTCATTCCGAATTGCTACCTTCCCAGTTCCTGCAGCAAGCCGAATAGTTTGCGTATTCGTTGCCTACAGATGAGCAGACGAATCGGATTGGGTGCAGTAGTCTAACGAGAATTAGTTTCGACAAAATATGGGGATCTAAGAAACCTGGCGTTCCTTGGAACATGTGCCTACAGAATTCATGGTTCGGTGAATCTTATATAATTTAACTTCGGATTTTCTAAAAAAAAAAATTTGGGGGGATTTTTTTTTAATAGTGCGACGGACGAACACACAAACAGATCAATTTTCTGTTTTATATATTGAGATTGAAATGGGCAGTGCCCGAGTTAATGCTACCCGATCGCACTCTGATGTCTCCATTACACTTGAAGCCATGTCCAGGCAAGAGATTACTAGAGAATGTATTCCCAACGTTCGGCTGGGAATGCCAGGGATTTAAAGAGGAAAGAATTGCATAAGGGAAGTAATTAGCTTGCATGGCACACACACAGTAGCGTGTATTTCAAAGGATACGGAATGAACCGTACAATAAAAGGCTTGCACGGCGAAGGTAATTGGTTTCGCGTGTAGCGCGGTTCCCGTTGATAACTCCTGATTAGAGTATCACCTCTTTGCCAGGCAAAAAGTCCAAGGGGCGAGTGAAATTTAAATAGCACCCTTCAATTAAATTACAATGAAACTTTCGAAGTTGTGAACGACAAATTGGGGGAATTTTAGCGAGTAATTGAATTGCTATGCTACTTTAGATTAACCCTCCGTGGTCACGCGGGGTGTATCGCACCCCAACAGCAATTTTCGAGTTCAGACGTCGCACCTTCACGACTTCCAAAGGAGATTCATCGCAACAAAAAAAATTTCCTCAAACGTGGGGAAATGGCGTTTCTTGAACTACAAATTTCATCAAAATCAAAATTTGGGATTATAAGAATGTGTGACCATGGAGGGTTAAGAAATGGCAATCGGTTGAAAAATAACTAAAATTTAACACTTTTACCCAGAGTGGAATTAAACGTGCACACGTGTATCATTTATTCCTGTC
This sequence comes from Andrena camellia, assembly GCA_029448645.1. Lineage (NCBI taxonomy): Eukaryota > Metazoa > Arthropoda > Insecta > Hymenoptera > Andrenidae > Andrena > Andrena camellia. The sequence goes on along the minus strand of CM055678.1, from coordinate 25,858,370 downwards.
GAATAACGTCAAGAATTTCTTCCTCACGGTGAGACCAGGGCACCCAGGTCCTATACATTTTTAATGCGTGCATGTAGATACAGGAAAATTGGGGACCTGAATATTTACTGAGGGCATGCTTTCGTCTCCCTCAAAAGTCTCAGTTCCCGGCAATGGCAACATTGAAGGATATAAAAATTGCAGTTTCCATATTTTTCAAGCATGCAGCACGTTAATTCTATCGACTTCGAAGCTTTCACAGAGAACAAATCCAGTGATGGTCTCGTATTTAAAAATGAAAGAAGAGCTTAATCTGCGGCAAAGTTTTATTCAGAGCCCTTTTCGAATCATCCAAACGCAATTGAAAGTTATCGAGGCAACCACCGCTCTTGTACACGATCTGTACACCCAGCGGATACTCGTGGCTGGACACCCCGGAATCGAATCTGAAGTTAGTTTATCAGGTTCCCGGAGCGTGGCTGAAGCTGGAAGAACACGTACTTGAGGTTACCGATTCCGAACGGGACTCGAAGGTGGTCGGGCATTTCTCCGAACGAAGAATATTTGATCGAAGTTGAAGGCATTTGCATATTGTCCTGCATCAAACACTGCCACGCTCAAATTAATCTCCGCGGCGTTCCCGACACTACCAACGCAACAGACTAAGCTGCGGAATCCTTTGTTACTCCATATCCTGTTTGCATTATACGCTCTATTCCGCACAGAGTAAATTTTGAAAAGTTTCCCTCATCGCGAGGTGAATTTCTTTTCACTCCGCGCTGGCTCCAATTTTCGGCACGCCTTTTACTCGCAATCGAGATGCGCCCAACAATGGAGATATTAAAAATGCTCAGGCAGAAAGGGCAGATGTAAAATTGAACGTGATTTCGCCGGCACAAAGGATGAAGAACCAGCTGGAACGAGGAACGCGCTGCCAACTTTGTGTTAATGCGTGTATGGATTACTTTAATCAATTTTAATTTGTGTAGCACATGAAGAAAGAGGAACTTCGACTTACCATTTCAATTAGTATTATTGATAACTAGGGAAATAGACGTGCTTCGATTCGGTAGAATAAATGTTACATAAAGATCCAGGTTTGACGCTTTAAGGGTTGATTAGGGCGAAATTTAGAAATCAGTTTTTAGGTATTTGTGTTGTTAGGATAAAACCAAGTATCGATATCAAATTGGGCCTAAGGGACTTTGAGGAAACCGTGAAAACACATTTCATCCCCTTTTCACCCCCTTAGGGGTTGGTTAGGGCAAATTCATGAAATTGGTTTTTAGGCATTTGTGTGAGTAATCTTTGTAAATAAAAACCAAGTTGATATCTAATCGGGCCTATGAGATTTTGAGGAATCCGTGAAAACACATTTCACCCCCTTAGGGATTCATTAGGACAAAATCGTGAAATCGGTTTTTAGGTATTTGTGTGCGTAATATTTATAAGTAAAAACCAAGTTCATATCTAATCGAGCCTAATAAATATTCAGGAGCTCAAGAAAATACATTTTACCCCTTTCCACCCTCTTGGGGGTGGAATTTCTAAAAATCCTTCCTTACTGGGTGCCTACGTCATAAAAACAAAGTACCTTCCAAATTTCACGTTCCTAGGTTAAACGGTTTGAGCTGGGCGTTGATGAGTCAGTAAATCAATCAATCAGGGCTTCTTCTTTTATATATATAGAAATAGAACCGAAACCGTTGAAACATTTTTGCCAGCCTTTCCACCAACATTTAGTCATTAGATACAGCTGGCCAGAGAAGTAACCATTTTTCCGTTTAATGCTATTCGATATAAATGCATGGCCCAGACCTCAAACGGCGCAGAGGAGGGAACAGCGGAATTTCATCAGCAGGGAATTATTCCAACTTCAGGTAAGCAAATTACAAGCCGCAGCTTTCGTGGATCCGCCGGCACATTTTTCGCTCGCGCGCCCTTCAATGCCCGGGTTAACTAACGAACGTAATATACCGGGCGCTACACGTCTGGCTCTTCATCAAATGCTCGTAAATGCTCGAAAATGCCTATAATTTGTGCCTCCCACTCCGACACACGCACGCTGCATCCACAGGCATCTTAATCCTTTCACGACCAAGCACGCCTGTGTGCACGAGTCACCATTGTTAATCTGTAAGCGTGGAACAAAGAGAGAATTACTCGCGCGCTAAGTCTGCCATCAATAGATCGAACAGGACAGTTTCAGCTACCACGTCGGGGAGATCTCCTGTAGCCAATGGAAGCTGTCATCGAATCTGATAAAACTCTAAGTCTGTCCAATCGCAATTAAATAGATTCTGCTGCTTTTAAGCCGATTACTTCGAACAGATCTGAGTTAGCTCGATTAGGTATTGGTTGGGTCAGTTGGGCTAATTAGGTCTGGGTTACTGCGCTCGCGCTTACTCACTGTAACAACATTTGCTCGGGTTATGATATGCTTAACTTGGGGAACAACCGGTTCCGGCAGTCCGGAACCTAGGTTAAATTCAGCGCCTAGGACCTATAGCTACGAGGGACCTTTTCCGCATGAAAAATAAGATACAATGATGACAGAAGCTTGTGCGGTTAGGTCCGCTTGTACCGAAGAGGCATACCCAACGAAGGTGCTGGTGAGAACCGCCGGATAGGTTAGAGATAACCTCGTTGATGGGACGAGCCTTGATCAGCAGGATCCTCCCTAAAAGTTGGGGGACCATTCCGAAGACAGGGATGATTCAATATAGCGAGGAGTAAAGCAGGGCCGACAGGTCCTGTCTCTGCCTCAATGGCCTCTGATACCGAGGGGTAATGCATCCAAACCCGGCCACACCTCGCCAACATATTAATAATAATAACAGGTTTGGGTTAAGATGCAACCTGGGTAGACCAGCGGATTGCGATTAGTTCGAACTTTACATGAGATTTGGTCTGTATCCCCATTATTCTAACTACCTATTCTGTGTTTGCGGCAATACCCCCGTTGTAACGCGCAAGAGTTCCGCACGTGGCGCGCAATTAGGGCGTTGTGGACCGCAATGCATCACGAAAATTGGCTATCGGACGTGCATCGGACTCGTGACGTGCGTTTAAGTCCCGGATTAATTTCTTCGCGTTCAGGCCACCCTCGCACTTGAATCATCAGCAATTTTTCGAACGTTCCTCACACCCGTCGGCGCCGACACGTGTGCACAGCCAACGAAATTATCAGCCACCCTCTTCTATGCCTGCTGTATTAATCTTTTTATGATTAACCACGCATTTCTGAATGGGCATCGTGTGATGGTTTAATTGTTTATAGGAATATTAGTTTCTGAAAGGTTCAATTTCTGTGCTGGATAAATTAGACCTCGCAGTTAAGATAAGTAATACGTATGAGTTGGTTCGCGTGTCGCTGGTGGGACGTGCCACAGTGGCGTGTGTGAAGCAGAGGTTTCATCGAGTGGTAGCTGAAACTGTTTGCCGTTCGATTCATCCAGCGACTTCGCTAATCGCAAATAAAAGCGGAAACTTTCTGATTGCATTGTAACGTTTGGTGCTTCCAAGTTTAATCCTTTCGGCTGCTTCGGGCCGCCGCGACGGAACAACTTCTTTAATTCCATAAACTTTCCTTTTAGTGACTGAATATATTAACTGGCTGGGTAGGGACACTGAAACTGTAATTTATCTTGCGACCAGGGCGCGATACGCGCACCGCTCGCTACCCTATCTATTTCTTACACGCTTCGGCGGTAACTGTTAACGAGTAGCATAACGCGCGAGTTCAATTAGTTGACATTCATGAGGCGCAGCATGCATCGACATCACCTAATGATGTGGCGTGTAAGGTTCTAGAACATTGATCGACGACGGGGTGATTGGAAAGCCTATGCAGTGGCGCAGGTATGCTGACAAAGGAATAGAACGGGGAAGCAGAGTAAACAAGAGCGTGAAGATGATTAGCGAGAACTCGCAGGGAGGATGGGGTCAACGAAACGCGTTAGACGCCACTCGAGTCTTGGCGTCACGCGCAATCAGCAATTCTAGTAAGTTTCAAACACCATTGGGAGTTGCAAGGCAGCTGAGGATATTAAAAGTGTTACATTTTTACGGGATTCTCTTGTAACCTCCCGGCCTCACCGTGGGATCGTGATTTAGTGTTCGCCAGCGCCGCCAGGGGTCTAATCTTCCTAACTCTTTCTCGCAAGTGCTAAGCTCCAGTCTCGTTAGTATATATACAAGTTCCAAGTTTAGTCCTGTCGGCCCCCTGACGTGTAGAGCAGCGTCCGTCGGCTGTAGCCCTACTGATGATGAGTCTTGGCTGACGGTTCCAAGACGAAGCACGCTTCTTCTGTTCCTCCTCGTTACATTCTCATGTTTAAACAATGGAAACCGTAAGATGTAGGAGGACAGAGACAACAACCTTATCTCGCCCGCCTTGCCTCCCCTAGTCTAGTTTAGTGGGCCTTCCTCGAGCATCCCAGACTATAGATGGCGCCAGTCGACCCTTCTGATGGGGCCTCTTTACACTCTTAACGGATAACACTTCACGTATAAGCACAGTGGAGAGAGACAATAGGACCTAAAGATCCATGAACGTGTTTATCGCAGCAATAAAATAAATACACCTTCTGCCAACGTACAACATCTATCATTAATATTCTCCCAGCTTTCTGTTTGCACTGTGTGTGTACAGAATCACGTAACGAACAACCTCCTTCACTTTTCCCAACATAAATATGGAGCTGCCCATTGAATTGAAATCCATCGACGCGGATCGCGAATCAGAGCACGCCTGAAATTATACGAAATCTCATTGGCCCCATGCATAATTCACCAGCTGGCGATTATTGAAAATCGGTTCGGGGGCAAAGCAGCAGCGGATCATAAATAACCAGGGTCAAATAATTCCAATATCAGGCGGCAGAATGGAGGGGGGGGGGGGGAGAAAAAAAAGAGAAGAACGCGGATCCCTGCGGCTTCAATCGTTGGAACGCTTATTGCTGGTGGCCGACGGACGAGTGGAGCATTCGAGATCGGCGCAAAATCGATACAACCATCGACTCGATCGCGTTGACATTTTAATGGGGGCGAACCGTGCAGGAATTTTGCTAAAGGCTCCTTGTTGGTGCCGCCGGTCTACAGGCTACCGCGCGTTCGCTGTTCTTTGTGGCCGGTGTCAAAGGCTCTCCGTGGTAATTGATCGGTCATCCGTTTCCTATAGTTCATTCTTGTTGCGCGCGTGCGCACGCTCCCAATCTCCGAAGAGCATTCATTCATCTGACGTCCCCCGCAAACGTAATGATTAATTAATGAGCCGGATCGCGGTGAATTAATGCGATGGTTTTTCCCGCCGGTGCAGCTGGTAGAATCGTGGTTCCGCTGAAGCGAGGTGGGCAAAACAGGATACGCGTTCAAGTTGTCTTGTACCTCTTAGTTGTACCGCATTCCTCTTCTTTATGCTACCTTTTCCTCCAGCTATTAAATCTTCACCAATTGCAGTGTCGTCTTTCAATTATCTTTCCACGAAGTAGGTAAAAATCCTTGGATCCGATGACCACTCATCAGTCGCAGCTAGATGTCCCTGGCAAATCGTAATCTTTCTCTGGCCTCCGCAAAGTCCTCGTTGCGTAAAGAGCGAAGTCGGCCAAGAAAATGCCCGTTTTTAATTAGAATCCGGCCGCCGCGGCGGGATCAACAAAGACGTCGTCAAGATGAAGCATATCCCTTCAATTTCACCGTTTCCCTCGGCACGATCGAACCGCCCCCCTGGGGACGGAGGACGGTGTCGCGTAAACTTTCGAAATCGTAAAACTTGGATGAAGCTTCTTGCGCTCGGCGGAGTGGGGGTGTAAAGGTTTATCCTTCGACCGCGATTGCTGGGAATCCTCTTACTCCGCGGCGCGAAAAACGGCACGGTAATTGTCACTGTCATTTGCGACCGATTTTGCGTATTCGCGATAACGGCTGGACAGGTGTGCGTGGCGGAGAGGGGCGCTGTATCGAATGGTGCCGGGTGTTTTATCGACGGCGAGCGGTGAATAAATAACGCCAGGCTTCGCCGTTGCGCCGCCGATGATGACCATCGGTATTAAATCTTCACGCTCGTCGGTTGAAAACGAGGAGCACGGTGCTTTATGGCCTCGACCACTCATGAACCGGTGGTTCTGCTCTTGATAGCGATCTTTACAAACCTGCGCGATGAGGTCATCTTCGGAGTCGTTTGTTCGGTAGATGGCGCTGTCGCAGATCACGTGCAATGTCTCAACACTGCGGGGACAGTTGGGGACAACGCTACCCGGTGTGGGGATTTTTCAAAATACCCGGATCTTCCTGAACAAAAATAGCCTACAGATGTGAATTTTATTGAACCACCCAGCTCCTATCTCCTACGATCGCAGTAATATGGTCCCCGCTGTGATTAATATTTCGCGTGGCACCGTTTATTGGACACGTAAAAAGCGGGATGCATTGTGCAAATATCGCAGCGTGGATGTGCGCGCTGATAACCACCAGACTGCATTATCGCTATATCCGACGTTTACCATCGCGTTTATTCAAAACAACATGAAGCGCAGCAATTGCGATCGAACTATTATGTAAATAAAAATCGCGGATAACCATCCGAAATACCGGGACTCCGATATCTATCCGGAGTCTGCGAGCAAATCGCTGCTGTAGAAAAATAGTCTTAATAGCAACGTTACTATGCTCAAAAATATTCTCCGGTATTTTTCATTGCACTCGAAAAAAGGGGGTGCTGGGTTAGATACTGGAGGGAAAGTAACAAGCTCGGCATTAGGGAAACTGGGACCGCGACGTGGCCGATTTTCCACTATGAATGACCACGTGACTTCATTAAACGCATGAAACACGAGCTAACGTTCGTCGGCTGATAAAACTCGACGCAGAAGGTACACATTATGCGGCGTGCAGCGCGACATGCTATCATAGAAGCGGGGTTCCCCTAATGATGCCGGGACCGGATAGTGGCGCAGCAACATTCTCTTTCGTGGCTCTCCTTTTTAAACCCCCTGCCCCCGCCCCCCCCCCCCCGCAGCTGCTGTGACGTCGCGCCGAAAATCCCAATAATCAGCAAACTCTAGCGCAGCGCTCGCAACCGGAAATTCATTAGGCGACCATTGTACGCGGTGCTCGCGGCGATTAGTATTATTTTCAGTCGCAATACTACGGTGTTACATTTATTTTGCTCCGTTATACGCAAGCGTAGGGACCGTTCTCCGTCGTCATATTGAGTTCTTAAGGCGCAAGTGTTCTAAAAATCGGTTCCGCCTCTACCAGGGCTCATGCATACAAAGTGAAATCGGCTGTTCATCGAAGGCACCAGTATTCCCGCGTTCTACGGTTGCGAACCGCTGCCTCCCATTCGTGCATATCAACGCCAGCTGCTCCGTATTAGAAACCAACAGCTTCCGACGATAGCTGCTTCTCACGATCGTGCACCAATATCGTAAATATGATCTTTAAAATTCCTTTAACTAATATTGCCTCCGCCACAACTGCAACCGCGCGCTGAACCAACTCCTCCCCCCCCCCCCCCCTCTGCATACTCGTCGCGCTTCTTTTCATTTGAAAAGTTCCCCAGCCCGGCCGATATCATAAATATAGAAGTTTAAAATACTTGGAAATTATTCGTGTACCAGCCGCCTAGCTCGATAAATAAAAGACCTAACCAGGGAGCAGTGGAGAAGAGTGGAGGGATATTCCGCTTGGGGGATGATTGGCGCGAGAAAGATGGCGGAGGAACGGTGTCCTGGGTGCAAAAGCAAATTTCAATGAGGAGGAGTGCTCTTGTCTGAATGAGGAAGAAAGGACGCCCCAGATGTCCTGCTGCTGACGTGAAACTTTTCTACAAATCCGCCTACTAGAGGCAGCTACTATTGGCGAAGTCAGTGCCTGACTTTATTCCAGGGTTCGCGCGCTAAATAGATGTGACATGGCAATCTCTAAAATTGCAATTCAAGGCCCAAATAATAATATTTGCAAAGCGCCCACCGCGTAAGGACACAATGCCAGAAAATCCTCCCTTTGAAAATCCGGCCGGGTAAGTTGGGCACACACAACTCAGGATTTTCCGTAGAACGGTGACAGGGTCCGCTGCGGTTCGTTGGCGCTACACGCACTGGGGGAGACCTGGCTAGAAGGGTTTGTGCACATACAAATGTAGCCAAACACGGGGATGAAGACTGGAACGCCAGCGAAATTCGTGGAAATAGAAAAGTAAGAGTACAGGCTGGGTGGAGAGGGGGCTGACATAGAAGCGGGCCGGTGACAAAACGATGAAAAAAGAACGGGGGAGGATAAAACGAAGCCGGGGTGAAACCGAGGACGTGGAGCAACGCGATCCTAAAATAAATCTATTGGATTCTGTATTTGAATACGAGACGCGACGATGGCGAATGTTTTATTACGGGGCAGGCCGGAATGGGGCTATTGGAAACGCGCCTATCGTAAGACGTTGGTTCAGCGGAGCGCGGATAGGTGGCGCTCTTTAAGCGACATCTACAAAAATCTAATGCGCACCAGCGCGTCGATTGGGAAATTAATGGGGAAGCTGACGCAAAGCTCTGCGTAGAGAGCGCCACTAGCGCATGTATGTACCTGTGCTGACTGTTATTATTATTATTATTATTATAAAAATACTAGCTTTACTACTCGGTTTCGCCCGAAATTTAGATTCTGATTTTATAAAAAAATTTATTTATTTATTTTTTGTGAAAATAGTCACATTCATCTGGATCAGGGTCGGCATAATGAGCTGGGACATATTTCGTGACCCCTGAGTTTACCGTTCGAAAGTTCTTAGGCGACAGATTCTGCTTTATATATTAAGATGATAAAATGTTTGAAAATTCTTATGCTAAAGTTGACTTCTAATATCTTTTTTCCTTTTACCAGGTTTGTCTTTATAACCTAAAAGACGCAAATTTCTTTTTTTATATCTACATAATAATAGCTAATAATAATAACAATAATAATTATAGATACATGCACTTATCATAGAAATAGAAATTATGAAGTAAATCAACATAATTTAAATACACTTAAAACGCCGATGACAATTGACAAGTGGCACATGTGCCGGTGTCGTCACGGTTGGGGAAAAGTTGCAGCCAGCTTCCCCCACATGAAAAGATAAGTGTAAGAGGTGATTTGCCAGGCAGAAGTCAAAACTAGAAGAGGTTTGAGATACATTGGCCATAATATATGGAATTGGGGCGAGCAGTGTGTAACCTGGTAGCCTGTGGTCGATTATGCGTGGTGCTGAATGGCGAGGAGCCGAGGAAGCTGAGCACGGAGGACTGCAATGCCGCCAACCTGTGCGCTGGCTATGCATGTCAGGTATTATATGGTATTTAACGCGAATCTGCTGCCCCACGCACACCGTTGTTAACTCTCTGCAGCTGGAATTACGGCGAAACACGTGTCCCAAGAATACCGTGCGTGTGGCACCGCGCGGGATTCCTACGTACGTGAAATCCGCCTCTAAAGTGCTGAAAGCCCCGCGAAGTGTGGAGTATCAGGATCATACCGCGGGGAATATTACCTCGCGGACTTACGCGCGCGATAACCAGATTCTATGACAGTGGCATCCAGAGCGCGGTCGAAGAATTTGTATCCCATAATTTCCGCCACTTTTTCGCGGAATTGCTGCCTCCGAACTAGGCCACCGATGCGCTCGATATGCCCTTAAAATCAACCCGTATAGGGGAGTACTTCTTCTGTGCGTATATTTCCCGCGATATGCCCAGCGCGGCCAACTTCCAGCGCCGACATAGTTTCGAAACTTGATAATCCATGTCCGTACGAAAACATCGGAAAATTGGTTTGCTTTCGGCTGAGGGCGCTGTGCCCTGCAAACACGTACGCCGGCTGCATCATGGAAATTGGTGAAATTAAGAGGAAGCTGTCGACCGATGGTATATTACTCGGGGGGCATTGAAAAGTAATTAAAACTGAGCATTACTAACTTCGGCAGCGGCCCATCTCTGGGTGTGTACAGACTGTAGACCTCGTACAGTGTGCGGATGAAATATGACATCTCATTTTTTAGAGCCGCGGCGCAATGCAATTTGCGTGTGCTTCAGCTGCGAGCATCAGTCAGATTTTGTGACCCAATGTAAATTACAGCATGTGGGGAACTATTGATCGAAACTTATCGCAGCGGATAATTTCGTGGTCAGCCAGGTCCAAATGTGTGTGTACTCGCACCTCAGTTTATGCAGGAGGGAAATTTTTATTTTTTGTTGATCCTGGTTTCGGTAAAAAGGGATTCCATTCGTGATGACAAAAGTTAGGGGTGGAAGCTTGTACTGCATGTACATATCTGTATATATGGCACCTTACCTTCTGGTAATCGATGGCGAGCAGGAGGTACCTCTGATCGGCGGACAGTTGGTGGTCGAAACTCGATAGCAACGCCTAAAAATTAAAGGAATAATATTCTAAATTAATCACTTTTCTTTCTAATGTGCAAAGGGCACTGTTCGAAACGAAAGTAATTTTTTTTTTCAAAATTGATACCCCATTTCTGCGAAAATAGTCGAAAATTCTAAATTTAGACCGCCTGTATATTTTAAGGAAATTCCAAACCAGCTAAATGATTACTGAATATACTTCTTGGTTTTATCAGAATCTCAGTCGTCGACAGATATAAGTGGTACTTACAGCATTACTGGAACTCAGGATTATCTTCGGCTGCTTCGACGTAACATTGTAGATCACAAGATTTCCGCTTTCATCGCGATAAAGTATCTCGTTTCCTGAACACACACGAACAATATTTCTTTTTTAATAAATGCTGAGGTAAGTACAGACACAGACAAAATTAGTGTATCAAAATTAGAAGCGCAAAATTGGACCACATACATATCGAACCCCTATTCCAAAATTTAAATGAAAGGCAAGTAAAATATTTTTTTACCAAATGATAGAACTAATTAAAAGGAGTAACTTTTTGTCTTGAAACTTTTTTTCTATCTCTTACAGTTCGCGAGTTATAACACAAAATCGGAAAATAGCTGAATTCTCAGGGGTTAATTTCACCCCCTTCGAGTGAATTTTGACAGCAAACAAAAACTGCGTCGTAATCAGGGGAAAATCCCCCACATATTCACAAAGTTTCAGAATTTTTTGAATTTGCGGGTTCAGGATCTTCCCTTGTAAATCACACCCTAATTAAGATAAAAACGTTTTGCGGCATAAAGGCATTTTGTAAAATACCTAGGCCTTTAATAAAAAAAAGGCCGATTTTACAGTTGTCCCGCGAGATATCTATGAGCCAAGTAAGTGGATTCTGAAATCGTGGATAATGCCCCCATACCGAATTCGGGCGTTGAGTCGTGCAACCGCAAGCATCACTGCTACGTAAGGATAAAACTTCTGAAGACGGTATTGATCGTCAGCCTGGTGTCGTGCCATTGATCCCGATCAAATCCTTCTAATCCCTTTAACCGTTACCGCCACCCGTAATCAACTTGAATTGCCGAAGTTTTGGAGACAACAATATCAAGCCGCAATATTCCGTGCTATCCTTTACCCATTAACCACCTCTGTCTCCAATTTATCCAGATTAACCAGACCTCGGCGTGGTGCACATCTGACGCGAGGTTGCGCGTTTAACCAATATTCGGTTGCCAAATTCGACAGCATGCAAGTAAACGCGCAGTGACGTCGCCTGCCTGTGGACATTCTCTGAGTGCTTTTTCGTTACATAAAACTATGCTCACAGGAGCTTTTAATATCCGTCCGGATCTCGAGATAGCTGTCGATCAATGACAACCAAGGTTTACATTGAAGACGATCTAATAGCCACCATTTACAAAACTACAGAAACTGGAGCAACATTTTCTCAGCAATTGCACAGTATTGTAGAGTCTGCTTTGTCGTACCTGACACGTCCAGGCTTTCATCTTGAACGAGAATTTTTGTTGCTCCGTGCGCAAGAATTTAAGCCTGCCAGAATGTAGAAGCACACCATTCGTCCACCCTATACTCCACGTTACAGGTGAGCGAGCCTGCTCGCCCATTTCCATAGATCCGTACGATCGTTTCAGATTTCGCAGGCCAATAGGTCCATCGACGTACACGCACGCACCATTACAAGCATCATTCCCAAATATGAGAATGCCAAGCTATACCCCCATCGGCAGGGCTTTGAGTTGCATTGAATTTCGCGTGCGATGCAGTTTGTAGAATTTCCGTCGATGCACGATTTATTATCTCAACACCTGAACCTGTGCACAGCCCAGCACCTATATGCAAATGCCGAAATCTTGCCCAGTCTGCTTTAATCAGATCGAGAGCCAAAATGGTAAGATCCGAGGGTATTAACCGATTTTTCTGACGAAGAGTCGCGTTCACTTCGGTAGCCAAGATTTCCCGAGACCCATCCACCGTGCCGCCCTCGATTTTAACGAAGGTAGCCGCCCGTGCTAAGCATAATAGCGGAATGGTGTTCAAAAAACGCTGACACACCGATAGCCGTGTTAGCTTCTAATTTGCGTCACCGCGGGCAAAGTGCTTGCACCTATGCCACTAGCAACCCCCCGACGAATGCACGGGTCTCTCACCCTTTCACTATCGTTCCCGCCAGCATCGCGTATTAATCGAGTTCGTTCGTACGGGCGCACAGTGTGTTTTATAAGTGGCAGGCCACGTAGGCGCGCTGCGCGTGAATAATCACACACGACAGAGACTTTCCGCCCGTGCTTTTTTCTGTAAATAAATCGAGCCCCGTGTAAATATAGCTCGCTCGGTAATTGTTCCCCCCCCCCCCCATACACTCGGCTGGTGGAAAAAATCTCTTCATGAATCGAGCACGCGCTTCCCGAAGATTAATTAATTAATCCCGCTATGCTCGGAAAATGTGTGGAAACTATTTAACATACCTCACAAGAATTTTATTTCAAACCATTTGAAAATTTTCGAATTCACGTTGCGCCCTTCTTCCTTTCCTTCACACCTGACTTATTGAATTACGTGTAATAGCCGGCACGTGCGCAGTCGGGGTGAGGCGGGAATCTCAAATTCATCAAAGCTGCAGGCAATTTTTCGAGCGCGATTGGTTACGGAAAATCGAGGGCCGATGTTCGTGTGATAGGATGAAAAATCGCCTGTTACAGTTTGCGACAGAATTGATAGCGCCTCCCATCAGATATAAAGATAAACGAGATACGAAACGAAGGGAGAATTAACAGCCTCCCTGCATGCCTAAAAATATCCCGGCGTTAGTTCGCGTTTTATGAATCCGCGTCTTGTGACGTGAATGACAATCGATCATGTCTCGGATTAATGCCACTCGCGTTTATCCCCGCGTCTTCTCGGCGGCGCGTTGGCAGCCCTGCAAGTCGAGATCGCCCTTACCATGCGAGAAAAAAGTGCGGGACGGCCGCGTCCACCTTATGGGCCGAGTGTTTAAACTGAACGACGCCACTTACAAAGAGGAACGATCTCTTGGCCGTTGCAGCGTGTGCATGCTTTTATAAGGAGCTCTCAACGATGTGCTGTAAACTGAAGAAAACGCTTAGGACAAGGCTGCTGGCAGCAACCGTGGGATAGGGGACGAAGCTTTATTGGCAACAAAATAACTAAACCCAAATTACCAAGCAGGCGAGCTTGAAGTTGCCGTGATCGGAAGTACCATTTCTAAGGGTCAAAGTTCCAGCATTAGGAACTCGGAAACGTCCGTCACAGGGGATCTCGGTGGCATTTATCAACCTGCCGAGGCGGATCGTGAAATTGGAGCTACTGATCAAATAAAGGCAGCCTCGTATATTACCCCGTACATTACGCCACGGCATGTACCTCATCAAAATTTCGCTTGTGTCCACTACAGAGCCCGCACACTCGTAATTGCATCGACCTGTAAGTACATTGGTGCGCGCCACGTCGGTACAAAACCTCGTTGCCGAGAAACAGAAGCGGCTTGTATCCAGCCGGGCCATTACGCGTACATCATCATCCTCGCCAATGGGGGGTGTAAACGAGAACCTGCCAAATACTTGATGCGATCCTCAGAGGGGACCGGGCCAGCCGGGAGGGCAAAAAGGGGCGGCCGTGTCACGACGTAACGATGGAGTGGCAAAACCGGAGAAAAGAGTTATCGGGGCAACGAGCGGCGAGCACATGAGTGCCGCCCCGCGGGACCTGTTACCGAAAGATAACGATGATCCTCGCGGAGTACAGCCAGCCAGGAATGTTAGCCGTCGAGCGGTCGTTTCGGATGACGTGCTGTTTCTCGCCATTACGAACATCTGGACGAATCGCGCGCGGCCCTCTATGGGTACATCCCAGGAGCATGCTACATCCCCCGAGCGTGGCGTGTTAGTCGACCCTCTCTCCCTGCCGCGCGCTCGGATACAACGGGTAGCACGGATATAATGGGGCACGCTTTACGCCGGCCGTAAAATCTGCTGGCTCGATATTTATGTATTCGTCCCTCGATCGAGCTCCGCCAGGAGTTGCGTGTCACGAATATGGGTATTAATATTACAACGATTGGGGTGAATAAATTTCGCACTTTGCCTTGTCGACGGGACCCCCGCGGAAATTTATATCTTTGCTCTTATCCGAGGCCTCGGCGGATTGTTTCTCTGCTGTTCGGAGTCGAGCGAGTCGGATGCCGCGAGTTGAATGCCTAACGAAGGCAGAGGGGGATGTGGGAGCAGGCTATTGGATTAAGAGTGCAAGTGAAATGGGGATGTGCGTCGGAATTAACGAGTGCGGGTGTGTGTGGAGGGGTGCTTGTATCGAGGGGATGTCAATGTCTGGGAATGCGAGAAGTTGGAGAGTAGGTACTCTAGTCATTGTCGGTTAGCATAAAGAAGCTACTTGCAAGGGAACGCAACACTGTGGGTTTATAGAGTGACTCAGGACAGGAACCACGATATGTTTCATTCCTGCCCAATCGCCCTTTAAAATATTTTAAATCTTTTTTTTGTTTTGAACGGCAGTGCTCACCGCAAAACCAAATTTTTAAAAAGGCTTCTTGGATGTCGCTTGTTACTTTATTATAAACGTAAATATTTTTCTACGAAAAAATGACCAAATGTTCTTTAAATGTTGCTCTTTTAAGTGCAAACAGTTCTGTAAGAATATATGCTGCCGCTTTTTCAGAAAAAATTCACAAAAATTCGCCTCTTTTCGGCCGCCTGACCAAGTATAACCTCTTAAGGTTGCGAAACCTAACCTCAAAGTCAAATAAGCACACCCACTTTTTCGCGTGTAACTCCTAAAGAACAAGAGATGGAAAAAAATGTTTCAAACAAAAGTTGAATGGCACACTAAGCGCTGCAAACTTGTGTTAATAAAATTTTGAAAAAAGTTTTTTTCGTCGAGTATTTTTTTTTTAATCTCTTTTCAAAATTCTGTTAACGCCAATTTGCAGCGCTCAATGCACCACTAAACTTTTGTCTGAAAAAGTAGAAGTGCCTATTCGACTTTGAGGTTAGTTTTCACAATTTGAGGTCACTTTTCACAGATTGGGCAGGAATGAAACATACCGTTTTTTCTTGTCTTGAGTCACTTTATAAACCCACGAAGTTGCGTTCCAATCGGATAGTGCGGGCTCTGGGTGTTTCCTTGTTAGGTTCGCTTCCGCCGAGGTATGTACAAGTATTAGGAAACGATGCTTCATCTTGTCCAGGCGAGTGTAATGAAATTACTGTCGAAACGTGCGCTCGTGGCGCGCCCTACAACTGAGCCGGCCAATTACGACGCTCATAGGGACGCTTTATCATCGCGAAGATTATAAAGGATTTTAAGGCCTCCTCGGCTTAAGGGGGCGATAACAATTTTTATCAGCGTAATTGCGGGCACGCGAAACTTCCAGCCTCGCTGTCCATTAAATCATCTTAATCTTTAATATCTCGAATACCGCGGAAAGCGTTTAAGGAATCCGTTCTCAGCCAATAAAAAACCCTCGAGAGTCTAATCTCACCCGGGGAACCAATACTTTTAACGAGCCTTTCAAACGAACAGATTGTTCGCGGCGGGGTCCTTGCGAGCGGTTGTTCCGCGGCAGAATTTCGTTTCCTTGATAAACGTGGCCACTTCGAGGTTAATTGCAATCTGATTGCACGATCGACCTGGCTTCCTCCTGTGCGTTTGATCTTTCATATTTCCTAGCTACTCACCGTGAAATTCGTCTACCTCTTTATGGGTACCTTCCTTTGACTTTCTAAAGTACGAGAGAGAATTGTTAATTTATAAATTCGAACAATTTCAGGAGATATTTTTTATTGATATGAATAATTGCGCGCAAAGCGAGCGTTAAAAAAGAGAAGTGAATTATAACTTTAAAGTGCCAATGAAACAAAAATTGTACGCGCAAGTGAATAGATATTTTCATCGCGTATGCAATTTCTATGACAATTTAAATATTCAGTAAAAAAAGCAACGAGAACCAGCGAATGATTTTTCATTTGTGTGTTCGTAGAATGCGGAGGATATTCTATTCCACGAATGACCAATTATCAAGCGATCCATAGTTAATTGCACTAATCATGACAACGCCGAGCAGCGTCAACAGAATATCAGGTGTCCACTTTTCATGATGGTTCGGGTTGATACCCATTTAGTATTTAGATCGCGTGTCTGTAATGAGCTGCAGTTATTTCATTACACGCAACACGATACCGCGCAAAATTGTTTGCAAAATCAATAATCGAAGATCGTTTACTGCTAAAGAGTTTGAATATTCAAGTGATGATTTAGGTACTCCGTGAACGAAACGCAAAGAATTGGACTCCAGCTAAAACAAAGTTCTGACTTCTTTACAACATATTTAGGTGTTAATTTAAAAAAAAAATTGTAATACCACCTTAAATGTTATTAATGCCACTTTAAAACTGACTCAACTCAGCGATGCAATTATTTGCCATAGAGATAATAGTGGACTGGTGAATTTTTTATTATTCAACCAATGCACCTGTACTCTAATCAATATGTCACAGGAATATTCCCCTCGTCGGATTAATGAGACTATTTGTCGACTGCAACTAGCGTTATTTCATCGTTAATTGAGCTTATTTTCCACCGCCTCTTCCTTCCAACGCGGATCACCATCGAGCCCCTGTAACTTGTAGCTGAATTAAACGAAGCCATTTTATTACATTTCAACCCCAGGGGTAAAGAAATTTTCGATTATCGAGACCTCGTTAGGTTTCTCATTAGCGCACCTGTAAACACTATTACAAAACTTCTATGAAAATCTCCATCGATCTTTTGACTAAAAGGAATGAACAAATCAAAATATTTAAAAGGAAGGAAATTTTTATAAAAATACATTCACCCGTGCATAGAGAAATTTCCAATTTATACCGCGTGCAAAGCTAAAAGCAGCAAATTGCCGGCTTCTGATCAGTAACGGTCAAATCCCTTGCGTCTGACTAATCCGTCCTCGCATCCCTGAATCCTCAGTGTCCGAGAAAACTCGGGCGTAACTACTTAGAACTCGGCAGGCTATCAGTGTCCACGCGCGTGGCTAGATTTGGTCATTATCCGAATAAATGTTTATTCGCATAATTTCGAATAAAATGAAGTTATTCGATAATAACAAATAATTTTTTATTTGAATTTATTCAAAATTTACTCGGACAATGCCCAACTCCGCCTCCACGCCCGAACTAAACAGACCCGAGTCCGTCCCCGGTGACTAGAAGAACGACCAACTTCGTCACAAAACAGACAAAACACTATCGCCCATTCACGACGCGGGGAACATTTCTGATTTGTTGGCCGGTCGGTGTGAACCTCGTTAAGTTCTTCAACCTCTCCGTGGCTGAACTCCAACGTAGGTGGGGAGGCTTCAAGTTCCGTCGGTGGACTCAGAACGCGACGCTTTCTTGCCCCCCGCGTAGGTCAGTTATAATGGCGGGGTGCTAAGTGTGTGTGAAAGAGAAAAAAGGAGACGCGCCAACTGAAAGCAGCCAGCGCGAAGAATTAGGGGTTTCGTGGGCCAAAAGACAGGCCAGAGGTAGAGAAAGCAGAACGGATAGGAGGAAGATCGGCGGGTGGGAAAAGTTTAGGCCACCAAGCAGGGGGTGGGTAAAGGTGGGAGGAGGAGGAGGAGGAGTTGAGGCCAAGAGCAGAGGAGCAAAAGAAAAGCTTCACGGTATTTTAATCCAAGAGTGGGTGTCCCGCTAGAAGCGGATTTAATCAACGGCCATTATGCGCGCTCTCGCTGGAATGATACAGTTTTGTTCGAGTTTCTTCGGGACTTTTCGCGCCGACGGCTCTGAAAGAGGAGCTATCCGTACTGCAGGTTACCAATTACCACCTGGAAACTTATCCCAGGCCCGGTTTTTCCCGCCCCACCTCTCCCGTTCTTCCTGCCCATCCATCGCGTCTTAATTAACGGCACCCGGCCTGAAGAGACACGCCCGACGGACAAACCGTGACTTCACTTTCGACGACGCTCCGGCAACTTTGCCTGTATGATTCTCCTGTCCCCCAGCCGCGTCTGTGTCCCGGGTGTTATTGAATTCTAGCCGACTGTTTCGCTCCCCACCCTCTGAATAGGTTTTGTTAGGAAATGTGAGGCGCGCACCCAGCTGCTGGAAGAAGTTCTACAGATGCGCTTCACTTGGGGTAACAACTTGGTGCCGCGGCTGCAATTGGGATGATTAGAGTGAGGTTCCAGGGGATTTGCCGCGCTCTCCGTTGCGCCTAAAAGACTCTGGGTATACCGATTAGCAAGAATTAATGCCACCGCGTCGACTGGTACAGCGTAATATCTAAGAGATACTGTTACCAGTGAGGATACGCAGTCGCAGGTGATGGTAGTTATCAGAGACATTAGCTGCTGCCTATTTGCGTGCAATAGAAGGCTCCCACATTGGCCAATGTGAAGTATTTACCGCATTCGATCGATACAGACTAATTGTAGGATTATCCCTTAATCTGACAGTAACGTTCGATTGGCTAGCAATTGCGTGATGTTTACTTAATTGGGGACGCCACTGCCATATAATCGCATTGCAAATGGTGAATTTCCGGGAATCAATGTTCGTCTGAGAACTTCCATGAAGCATCCAGTTCCGCACCTGAGGAAATACATTTTTATGCAGAATTAAGTTAGCCAGACCTGGGCATAGCACTCAGGTGTATTAGATCGACTCGGTTTTTGCTCGGACAGCGAAAACAGATATCCCCCATTGTCGGTACAGCGGTAGAAGAAACGTCGCAGTGGATGCAATTACAGGAAGAACGGACGCGAAATTAATGCCAACCGATTTCGCGGGAGTCGTAGATTCCCCGTCAAGGCGGGCTGACCGCTCTAAAAAATTAACGACGACAAGTCCATTCTTGTCGGTTTTTCTTAAGACACGCCGGGGGAGGGGTAGCGGCGGGGAATGGAGGTTGGAAAAGCGGGGCGATTGCAACAGGAGAAGCAGGAACAGAAAAAAGAGAAGAGACGCAGAGTTAGGGGCTGTGGAAGTTGCAGCGGTGCACCAGTTTGCGGGCGAAAGAGAAGGAGAAAGGTGTGCTCTATGGCGGTAATTATGGTGGTTGATGAGAGTTTCACGCTAGGCTGAACCGCAGCCACCATCGACCCACGTCGCGAAATCGAGGCGAATGAGTATTTAGTTCTGTGCGCGTTTCCCCGGTAAACCGTGAACAGCGGCGGTGAATTTCGCCGTGTACGCCCGGCGTGATTGGGTCGCGATGCAGAGCGAATATTTTGGGGGGAAAAATTGCTCCGACGCCGATCGAATGTCGACGCCACCAGCCCTGTTGCGGGCGAGGGTGCGAAGCCATAAAACCGACAAATGTAGCAATTTATCTTTTGGAAATCTGTTTCTCGTTTGCCCACCCCCATGTTGCCGTTAAGAGGCTTTATTCGGTCGACAGAGTTCAAACGTTTGCTTACATTTCGCATCTGCAGCGAGCCAAAAAGTCTATTTGCACAGCGAAATTCCTATGACCGTTTGCCTAACCTCCAATAGGTGGCGCTGGCAACGGCCAGCCGATTATTTGTTTAAGGTTAAGTTAAAACTGTAGAATAAATATTTTTCGTACGAGTGGTCTTCTTCTGAGGAAATGAACATTGAATATTCTTAAGGCATAGGTGCATTCGACTGGGATGCTTCAGTGGTTCGCCGCAAGTGGCGCCACTTGCCGTTTCCGTGCAGTTGTACGTACATCGCCACGCTGATGAGGGCACTTTAATAAAACACTTCATTTGCAATGCATTTTGTCTTGAAGAAACATTCTGCCTGATCCACTTGTGAAGATACCTCGTTCGTTATTCTATTCCCACACAAATCCCACCGATTCCAGATATTCGTTCTCTCGAATAACCTCTAAAACAAGTCTATAGAACATACTTCGAATCACGCGTTCTTCACCAGGGCAAGAGGCCTTTATTCCTCTACTCCACTTCCGCTGATATTGCGCCCAATGCCGTGCAGTTCTAGTCACAACCGACAAGATTGATTCGTACCTTAAAAACTCGAGAACTGTACGAGCAACTTCATCATACACGGGAGAAGGAAGCCGGGAATGCATGCACAAGTATGGCCGCAGTATAAGTTAACCGATGGCGCGGCCAAGTTTCCAAGACTCCGGTGTGGATACGCAAAAACGTAAAACAAGGAAGTTCGTAAACAGCTCGGAAGCAGTTGGCGAACTGTTCGTCATAGCTGTGCATGCGGCCCCACAGCTCCTTGGCTCGCACAAAGAAGACATTTACGAACAATTTCTTTGATCTTATCGCGAGGCTGAAGGGCCTAGAAAAACGTCTCCCCCTCCGGCACGGACGAAAGCCAACTTAGTTTGAAACCTTTCGCGAAACTTGTCACGCTAAACGCCCCCGCGACAGGTGTTACGCGACCTGAAGGATTGGTTGGAAAGCGACGATTCAACTGCCAACTTAAACGCACTTAGGTTCGGATTAAGTCTGCCGTTAGTTCCTGGATCTGCCGTTTCTAATTATTACTTAACAGCAACACCGTTGGAGCAGGAAGTCTTAATAATTCTCCATCCCGGTGAAGGTATCTCTAAAAACAAATGCCACATCGATTAACTGATCTAATTGAGTTCCACGAAGCTTAGAGCCAGGCTGGCTAAGAGTAATCTGATAAGGGAATTCCCTTGGAAAAAAGAAACCGAGAGATATCTCCAGCTGACACTTAACTTTCAAGAAGTCTTCGCTCTCTAAAATGATCAGCCTCCCTCTGGCCAATAGCTGATGGCCTCAGTCCCTCGTCATGATTGCCTCTCGAGCCTGCTGGCGACCTGCCAGGGCCTGGTCGCCTGTGCTCGTCTTCTTCCCAGGCAGAAAATTCTGTCCAGAACGATTCGTATCACTTGTTACGTGGTGGCATGCGGACCGTACCACGTGACAGTCGCAACTGCACCTCTGTAGGGATGCAGCAGCCTTTGCAGATCGATTATGCAACGCTGAACAAGCCACACCACGCTTCTCGTTTTACCCTCCCAGGATAGACCGGGCAGTTACAATTATGGTTCAAGTTGCTTCGTCGACTGGCAGCCGATAAACTCCCAAGTGTTAGGTTCCAGAACTGTTCCAATTAATTGCAACGTCCCTCGCGTGATTCCATGTCCCTCGATGCTCGCTTTTAAGATTCTCTGCATTATACATCTTGGAGTGCCGTATGCGTAGAGTTCGGAAACTGATGGGGATTAAGTATCCCGAGCACAATCGTCGAAATGCAAAGCGCAAACCTGGAAGTTCGCCGCATGGCTAAGCGGGATTTATTCAGCAAATGGCGTCTTTTGTTTCACGAACAAACGTGCCCCGAAAGGCGCGGCGAAAGTGAAGTTCCCGGGAATGCTTGAATAGTTCGAACGGTCGCCGTGAATGTTCAAGGGGCAAATTTATTTGACAAATCTCCATTCGTAGTAAACTGAATGATATAATAAGTCAGGCTCGCTACTCGGGAGATAAATCAGGATTACCACGTGAGAGGTTAGGAGCGCAGTGCTGGAGGGTTTCACTTGCGCGTGAAATATAAAGAGTTGCCTGCGAAACGTTATTTGCTAGCAAACGACAGAACACGGCCGCCCTTCGCAAAAGAGAACTTCATTTCCCCTGGAACTCATGAGTCACCAAAACACGGCGGAAAATCTCTGCTCTTTCTCTCGTGAACGATTGCGTTTCTTTGTGCCACTGATTTCTCATCAACGAGACGTCACCCGGCCTCCTCTATCCTGCAAACATTCCAATTCAGTATCAACCACGACTGGAAGGAAAAACGGCGGACGGCTGAATGCTGTTACTGATGACCGGCCCAGTCATCAAGGCGTAATTCGATGATTGTTGAAAATGATGTTTGCCGTACGTAATGGCGCAAATCGATAGCTCGTATAAGCAGAGGGAAATTAACGTCGTGCCATCCGGTACACAGGACGTGTACGGTAGATACAGCCGGCATCGAAACCCTCAATTTGCGGCAATAGCCTGGACCTCTCGTAACTAGGGACGCGACTACTCGCGCAGGCCCATGATCCCTAGCGCTTGCTAATTACTGCCTACGTCAAATTCCCTCGATTGCAAACCGCTGCGTCGGACAATCGCAATAAAGATTTCGCCGATTAATCGGGATTTCGGTCGACGAATCTTGATGAACAGGCGACTGTTTTGGGGTTACGCTCAAACTGTGGCTAATACCTGCTTGGATCCGTTGAACGATCAAGATTCTTATGTACGGTTTCTGAGACGATCAAAGCAGCTTCCGAGTTTTCAAAAAATGATTCAGGAAGTAGAATCAGACATCAAACAATAATTATCGAATTAAGGATTGATGCTGGGGGTAACTTGATAAGTATGGATTTTTGATAATTATTTTTACGCGGTTATGCAGATATAAAAAAAAGGGTGCAACTTTTGTTTAAACTTCTTTTCGATATCTCTCACCGTTCTCGAGATATTCCACGAAAAAGAAAATTCTGCATTTTCCTCGAGGGGTGATTTCACCCCCTAAATAATAGTTTTGTGTTACGGATGAACTCTTCTACTTGCACACAAAGTTGCATAATTTTCTGAATAGTCGAGTTGCTAACTTCCTTTGTTAGTCAATCCAAAAATTATCAGCCAACGGGGTCCTGTAGAGCGGAGATCAATCAAGATCGAGAAGAATATAGGATATTTACCACTGATCCACGTGCCATTGAAACTCTTTGGTGATAACGAGCCCGCCAACCATTCTTCAAGGGAAATACTGGGCGCGCCTGTCGCCGTCGTGCCAGAGGAATTCGGGCTCCCGGTTAAAAGAATGGCCGCCGCGATAATCAGGCCCAGCACGACCACGATGATCATGCCGCCGACCAGAAAACGCCGCCAATTTCTCTGCTTGTTCTTCGTCATCAGGTCCTGCAACAATGAAATAAAACTAGGTTAGGATCTGCCGCCAGCCTGCCGCGACTCTCGCAGAGGGCGCCACGTGTTACTTCCGCGAGACAAAGTAGAGTTAGAAAGGCCACAGATGCTGGGAACGCAAATGAAATGCAACTTTATAACACCGCCGCGGCAATTTCGCTGTTTTTGAGCAAACTAATTCTACGAACTTTTATGAGTAGGGCAACTATAAGTTGTAATATGGTGTCGGGAACTCTCGAGTTTCTTACCGTCGCGAAGCATTCCCCGCGATTCATCTACGTTAAACTGTTTATTACCTACACAGCTCTGTCGATTTTTGCTCCAGCAAGAACTCTTCGAGCGCTTCGTTTAGTCCCGCAACAACTCGCCAAGTTCCTTCGCGTTTACTTTCAAAATCTTTTTAACGCCACGTTTAACTTCCCTGATGAGAACTCCCTCCAAGTTCACCCTCCCTAGCTAGGGAAAGTATTAAACTCCGTTAATATGTACTCAACAACTATTGGCATGAATGAAACTTCACGATTGGAAGTCAAATTTCTTGGGAGTTCCCCCTCAAAGAAAAGAAGCAACAGCGGCATAATCAAGCACTTTGCTTTTAAACTAAAGTGTGTAACAACAGACCTCGTACTTCGTTAGGTACTCTGGACTTTAGCTTATGAAGAGACGTAGCGTTACGTCAGCGTGTCCCAACTTTAGCAAACTGCTAGACGCAGTGCCATACTTTTCGCGCGAGGTGCTAATGGTTTTAAGAGTTAAGGGTGTTTATGCCTTACATCGAACGCAAAACTTCCTTAAAGTGGCTAGGTGGAGAGGGCGGAGCGGAGGCCATCGGCTGACTTTAATATAATAGATGGCTGTCCGAGAAACGGGAATCCCCGAATCCGAGTCGTGACTGAACTGTGTCTGAAAGGCGAAGGGGATAAGCCCGTGGACAACGTTTCGATCTGCCCGATTTTCATTTCGATTCCGTCGCCTCTTATACCATTCCATCCACGATCGCGGGGGTTCCATCGTCATCCTCCGGTGCTCATTAAATTCCAATCACGATCGCATCCGTGTGAAAGCAGCCTTAGGCTCGCCACGCGCAATCAGGTTTGAATGCGGCAAGACTCAAAGAGCGGAGGAGGATCCATCGGGAATAATCGCCGTTTAAAATCGGTTCTTGTCTGGGAAAACTTAAACAAATATCGGATTAGAAGCCCGATGAGATTGGAAATCGTCTTCAAACAAGAATCAGCTAGGAGAGGAGGATTTTCAATTATCAGAAGGGCGAGACCATTGGAAGCCCCGGCAGGGAGGACGTGAGCGCGAGACACATTTTTCTTCGTCGATTACGTTATGTTCGAGCGAAACCGGAGAATTTTCTAAAGGGGACGTATCCCGGATAGCTGGGAAAGCTGCAACGGCCACGAGATTTCTGGAGATCGCGCCATTTTATTGTACCATTTTATTACACGTGGTTTCCAAGCGGGCGAGCACACCTAAGCGCCCCTGCACAATTTCATTTTCCTTCGGTACCCGTAAATTCTCGAATGATCCCTCAGCTTCTTTTAACGGACGCGAGCTGGGAAATACTGTAATTCCGCGAGCCGTTCGCGTGATTCATCGTGCAGGATAAATCTGCCATCGATCACTGCGTAACTTTAATCGGGCTGGCAAAATAGATGCTGCGGGGCTACTGCTACAAGTCCATATACACAGATACCGGGATATTTGCTTATGCCAAGTTTTTGGTTAGGTCCACTGTAGTCTAGGTTTGCACTAGCCGCCAGTGGCGCCCTCAGAGGCGGGGCCAAAGGCCCAGGCGCCCCCCAAAGAAAAAGGGAAAAGGAGATTAATGTAACCACGACTGAAGTAATTCAAGAGCTTTGTAAAAAGAAAAGAAAATTGGATTTTATTGTTTAAATAATTTTTTATAGTCGCCTAATGAATTTTATTTAAATAATTATATTTTTCTCCGTTCAATTCGTCTCCCCCCAAGATTAAAGAGTATGCCACTGCTAGACACTCACTGAACCCTAAGCATTCCAAACATATCTAGGTTAGGTAAGGTTTATTTTTTTCTTTGGTTTACATTCCTCAGATATAAGTTCCCAAAGAACTTCTTATCTAAACCGAATATGTCCATCTGTGTACACCATTTACCCTTCCTCACTCAACCATTAACATTCCATTCCTCTCTCCTTTCTCTTCTTTTCACTTTGGTAGATTTTCATTAAGGTTGGTTTACACGCAACGTCAAGAATTTCAAAATCGATTTTCTCGAAAATGAAGCACGATATAAAAAAGTGTTACTCTTCCTTTTCGACTTATAAAAAGTACATAAGTCAAAGAAGAGGAATAATATTTTTTTATATTTCGCTTCATTTTCGAGAAAATCGGCTTTGAAATTCTTGACGTTGCGTCCAGTCGCGTATAGGAAAACCTACATTAATGAAAATCACGGGCGATTTGGGCGTAAGTGGAATTCGCCCTATATTAGCCTTTTATCACGCTAACATTCCAGAACCAAGCACATTTAATAACACGACTATCTTCGTGAATTTGAGGTTAGGGCGCCCTTAACCGACTGCAGTTACTTTTAGAAGATATCCTTGCGGAATATATTTCGTGGACAAACATTGCGTCAGACTTGACCAATGCCCGGCGTTAAGGGAACGTTCCTACAGATAATCAGCAAGATAATGCGCTGTTAGGAAAATCCCATTAACGATTATCTTTTAAAGCAGTGAATGGATCACCACGGATAGACCGGCAAACCTCCTTATAGCCGTAATTGAGGATTCGCAAGGTACTCTGTAGGAGCGATAAGGGATATATGGGTGAGACGTGAGGTAATATCTGGTGAATCTTATCCTGGCCCTTGGATTCCATATTCTTGGAGAGGTAGCAAGCCCCTCTGTGTGTTCTCAGCGGTGCAACTTAAACGATCCTCAACGGTGTGCACTTTTCGTTGTAAGCCTGTTCTATCAAAATTAAATTTGGCTCCCGATGGACGCATCCATTCTCAACGAAAGCCTATTACAGAACAAGGGGGGAGGGGGCGACGAAGGGGCCTCGTTACGTAGTTACATTTAACGAAACAATTATTTTTAAAGAGTACTTTATATCGAGTATACTCCTTGTGAAGAATAATGATACTGGATGCCCGTGGTTCATCGGAAAACTTCAAGCTTTTGATCGGTCTCGCCGGCGTGCAATACGCGAGTGTCACAAAGGAAACTAGTTTAGTGCCCCTTTGTCGGTTTAATAACACCAGACGGCTAGTGACAATATTAGGCTCTACCGGTACCTGGAACTTTTTTAAAATACTGTTGGCAATGAATTTGTTCGTCATTTTAAGGGTCAATATACAGTAGGATGGACTTAAAGAATTTTTTGTCGGTGGAGAAATGTTTTTATCAAAGAAACATTATGTACAATAGAAAGGTCATACTTTTGTCTATAAAATTTGAAATTTTCGTTAATAAATTCCGTGAAAAAGCTGCGTGATAGCTGTTTCCGTACAACGGGTTTTTCAGAAAAGTCATAAAGTCGACTCCTTTGTTCAAATGCCCGCTTTTTCGCGAAAACTTGAAGAAACCAAAATCGGCTGCGACAAGTACTACTTTTTTCTGTCTACTGTAAGAATAATTTTTCTTATTTTGTTTCAGATGAAAAACAGCAAAGATATAATGATTACCGATTTCTTCTCGGACTTTTTTAATAAAAAATGTCACATTTTACAGACAAATGTATATAATGTTTCTCTGATAAAAACATTTCTCCACCGAAAAAAAATTCTTCAAATACCTACTTTTTCGCCTCCCAAGTGTATATTGCCCCTCAAACACTTCAATCAATAAAAATGTCTTAAAACGTCAGGGGGGGGGGGGCACAGGGGTGCCTCGACTTGACAAGAAGATTTGATTCGCGGCAATGGTTCGAGGGGAGCGCGAATAGCGCAGTGCGAGGGAAACGTCCCCGACGGTAATTTCATTTATCTAAATTGATGAAACTACACTCTTCGACCCTTCAAGAAAATCGACCGTTAACCGGTCGATACGAGCGCCGAACGGGCGCCGCCACCTTTAAAGTGGTTCCAACCATTTTTTCTGATTTACGCGAGAGCACCGGCCGCCAGGATTTATCGGGCCGTCGTCTGGAAGCGTAACTGGATTCGAATACGGAGAAAAGGAGGCGTAAGTTACTGGGGGGCCAACAATTACTATGCTACCGGCTCCACTGAATAAACGAAATAATCTATGGGGCAAAGTTTAGCGAACGAATAAACATTGCAGGATAACGGATATCGTCGTTTATACAGCTGGGGCCCAAAAAGGTACCTACGCATCATTTTAATTTCCGCAGGGTGCTCAGTGACAGAACAAACGCTGAGGATCGAATTTCGCGAACAAAGGGCATAGGGCAGGCTGGTGCCGAACCATCAATTTAGTGTAGGTCCCAGACAACATAATGCCAGTTTGCAATAAATCACTGCCTACCCTTTTGTCCATAGAAATGTCTCGAATTTCTGCTCGTATCAGGTTCCTCTTAATTTGACGCGTGATGGGATCAATATACTACCAATTCCTATCGATTTAAACGATTCTCCAATATTCAGGGTGAGGGGGTGTCTTCCTCCCCTGTTCCTGTATATGTATATATGTATATTTCGCGTGCCAGGGTTTATTCTAATAACGCTTAACAGGTGAATAAAAGTAGATTGACAATGACAGTGACAATGTGCACGTCTGTGTGTTTAAAGAAAAGAATTATTCAGTCCCGAGGGCTACAAGGGAGAAAATGAGTAGTAATCCGCGCGATACGCGGCACATCATTATGAACGAAAGCGGAGTTACCGTAATTACAGAATTTTAATTGGACTTTCCCAGCGGCGAAGTTATAGCACGAGTGGCAGAACTCTGACTGCAAATCAAAATTCATTAAAATATCCCTACTTGGAAAAAATATTATCCGAGTAAGTCAATTCGGAAGCGTCCAGTCCGGAGGAAGTCTTATTTTATGCAGGGAGCTTCAAAAGATCCGCACACATTTATCTCAGATTTTTAAAAATACGACCTTCCTGGGATATTTCATAAATACGAATTTATTTAACATTTCCATGTCGAAAATTCGAATCTAGCATGTTTTCCAATTTCAAAAATCAATCGATTCGATTTCGAGATCCCCTTGGTATTTTTGGGGTTCGCGTGCACCGCGAGGAAAGCATTAATTGGCATTAATATTCGACGCATTGAAGATTCTTTGTGAGAGATTCGAGTTTGAAAAAAATCACTAGGGAGTGGTGCAAGGGTGGCAGGGACACGCGTGTACCGTCGCGGAACATGCCGCATTAAGAACGGGTAAGTGGGTGCTTCGGTATTCAGCATCGAGGAGAGAAAAGGATGCAATTAAGTACCAATGCCTATCTTCCAGTGAAAGCCAGCCAGGCGAATGAAGATGCGGAGAGATCTGCTCACCCTTCGAAGATTAATGCCCCTTTCACACTGAGGCGAACCAGGTCATTCAACTGATGCATGGTAGAAGTTTCAACGCGAATGTTCACGGTCCGCGATTGGTAATTGGTTTTGAACGCGACCTGGTCACGTATATTCGACAAACTCTCCTGTAATTCACGCAACGGCGAGCCATCTAAACACCGTCGGAAATAATTGCACGCAATTATTCCTTTAATAACATTTAATCTATAACTACGCTGTCTACAACACCGCACCCGCACGTAATATTACTTGCTCAACATTTGTAATTGTCGATTACGAAGTTCATCCTAATCAAAATGTGACGTAAAATCGAAATGTAATCGGTCAGTCAATTTGCCACTATTTACATTTACAAATAAATACAGGAAATATAGCACATCATATGTCCGTTCACTTTAAGTGCTTCCAAGAAACAAACGCATTACACAATTGAGGAATAATAACGGCCAGGGACAAAGCAACGGGAAAATACTGTCGATTGTCTTCGCGCGAAACACAATTTCTGTGGAAACTTAAAAGGTCGTACAGAATAAATCAGAGACACGATCAAAGTGGTATTTGAACCTCACGACTATTTTCGTGCACTGTTTCGACCGGGGATTCAGCTAAAAAACGATAAAGAATATTTGCACAGTCCCGATAAGACGATTCATTTGCACACCGCGATAATTCGTAACGTTTACCTATTAGCAAGTTTAATATATATGTACATATACGGGGACAAGCGCGCGTGCGCGCGCGGCACGGAATCCCCCGAATAGCGACCGTACGAAAGCGAAATTCGAACTCCGCGTGAAATTAGAATGCATCTTCCCCGTTGCACTTATTGCGAGTCCGTTACATCTCCGAGCGAATGCCACAGTAAAAGGTTGTGTATCGGGTGTCTCTCGATACGAGGCGCCACGATAAGAACGTGTTTTCAATTATGGTCGCCTGCCCCAAATTCCCACTGCACACACACCCGACGCTCGAAACTGGTTCGAAGCATGAAAATAATTGCGATAAGAGTGCTGGAGCGGCGAGGAGCACGAGCGTGCATCTGGGTAAAGCAAGTAGACAAAGGCAGGCCTTGTAGTTTTTAACAGCGGGGAAAGTGAAGCCATTAACGTGACCTAGAGGAGAGGGTGATCTGACAGGACGCGGTGAGCCGTGTTCGTAGAAAGTAACAGAAGTGAACGCTCACGTGTCGGAAATATCGGGCCGAGAACGACATTCACTGGGCTCGGTCAGTTCTCACGGTCAGTCCAGGTCTTGCCGGGCGCGTTTTTCGTCGCGAAACCGGATCCTCCGGATGAATCGGTCAAGATTTATCCTTCACAGCTGGATAAAAATCCCGCGATCGAATGCGCGCGTACTATCGCACGCCCGTACGCCGCGCCACTACTTCTTTCTCAGTCTTTCTCACGTGACTTGTTTCTTCGTCGACTGTCGGTTACCCTCGGCCCGCCTCGGTAAGTAACTGTCGCGCCTGGGACTCGTAGAAAGGAGAACTTTGCGCCGTATGCACGAACAGTGGTCCTCCTGGGTATCCCCGTGTGTAAATTTCGGTCGCAACGCGACCTTCAACCTCGGAATCGAGGTTACCCACCGACCGGCTACAGCGGAATCCTTTGAAGAAACGAATTTCAGCTGAGATCTCTCAAAGTGACAGAGTTAATCCGTTCGCTTCTAGAGGAGTATTCTGAGCGAAAATTCTGGCAAAAACTTGGAGGCACTTTAACGGAATAAGAAATTGCGTAATCGCCATTTTCCAGCAATGTGACTGGAATGAATTTCTCCGCCACGTATCGCACATTTTGCATGACGAAGCATTCGAAATTATTGCATTTTTACTGCCACGGATGTATTCAAACGTGACCTTTTGTTCGACAGTTTCCAGCTACGCGGTGGCAAGTGTATTTATAGCGAGATACATGAAATAAAGCGATAAATACTGGTATGAGTGTTAGTAAATAGGCCTTCTTAAGCAGAGACGGATTTTTAGATTTGGCGGCCTTGGCGGACAAGCGGTTATCGCTCTTTCCGTGGTATATTATTAAATATACTTGATAGACTTGAGAACATTTTAAAGTTAATTAAATACGACTACTCACATGAGTTATTGCTAATTTTCTACATGAAAAGAAGTGAATTCTTTTTAAAATTATCTCGACCTCTTCCTTTAAAGATCACCCGGTCAGAGCAGCCGAAATAAAAAAATGGTCCTTTCTATTAAATTATGTCTAATATTTAATTCATATATTAAGGAAATAAGCAAATATTTAGGTGGCCGCCCTAATTCTTAATCCGCCCCTGTTCTTAAGAGGTGACGGAAGCCGATTAACGTTTTAAAAATGGAACACTGCGCCCACGTCATTACGTTTGGATAACCTATCCCAGAATTCATTCGGTATTCTCCTGCAATCTTATTGTATTTTGATTGCTGCTCGGGCGCATTGTGTGATTCTTCCTGTGTTCACGTGTGTCCCATTTACTTTAATAATAGAAACTGTCATGTAACAGATGGAACGATAGAAGGAACAAGTGCGCAGTCAAGATTTAATCATAGGGGGAGCCGAGAATATTTTTAATACAAGTTCAATAAAATTTATAAAAATTTATTTAAAGAATCTTTTTTCTTTCTTCTTTACAAAGCCCCACCTTTGGGGGGTTCTAGGGCCCCTCGGTCCCCCATTTGGGTGCACCATTGGGAAGGAATATAGGCCTCGCATTGTTGTGCAAGAACTATTAGATTTGGCAAAGAGTTAACGTTAGAATTAAGTAGGCAGGAGAGTTTCATCAGACGCTGTTCCATCAGCAATGTTCCGCAGTTTAACCATTAAGCAATGACGTGGTTGCAGTAACACAGGAGAATTTGTGTGGCTTAAGGAGTTGAGGTTATGGCGCCAAAAATTGAAATTCCCTAAGAGGTTCCGGCGAAATTGTTTTCACGGCTTCTACCGCTATTTACTATTATTTCCATGCGCTGCAAAGAAGTCGAACGTTTCCGCCAGAGGTCCTTGTTAACAGAATCCAATTGAATAGAGCCAAAGCGAGGGGAAAATGATTTTTTCCGTACATTTAAATAACGTAGGGGCGGAACACGCGCGGCTGTAATGGAATCGAATCGAATCCAGGTGAAATGAAGCGAGGCAAAAAGAATCGCGCAGCCATAGTATCCCTGCCGACCAAATATTTTTATGAGGCGACCTTAAGGCCCTTTCCATTTAACCAAGGCGAATAAATCGATTCGTAATGGCGACGTATCGACTGCAAGGTTTCCATAAAATGCTCCGGGGTACATTCTAGGCTCGCCACGGTATTCTTTAAAAGCGACAATACGAGCAACGTAAATATGTCGTAGAAGACAGGAAGCTATTTCCAATTAATTTAATGCGATACGTTAATTAAAAGTAGCGTCACCCAAATTAATTACCTTTATTTACAGGCAAAATTAATAACCATCTCTTTTCATTTCCAATGAACCACCATATTGTTTTTCAACTATTTTGATTTGTTTGGGGGAGAGAAAGGAATCCACTTGTAAAAACATTGGCCGGTAAAAAAATATTCGACGACGATTCGCCACGTATCGACGCGAACCGCACTGTTTCGAATGCATGGGAAAGAATAATTTTCTCTTCGACCTGATTCAACGTGATTTTCCCTCGGCCACGGATAACCTCAACATTGCCGGCGAAAGACACTTCGCGGGCAGCGCGCGGGCGATATCGATTAATCTGGAAAAAAACTTCCTGCATTAAAATATCTAATAAAAACACGACTGTGACGATTATATATCGCAAGTAAAGCCTCCATACGCGGTACGCAGTTGCAGTATGTAACTACTATTTCATCAAATCATTTATGCCGAATTTGCTGCCAATCGACGAGAATTGTCGCGTTTGCGAACACGTCCCGGGTTTGTCGTGTCGCTTCAATTTGATTCGTTTAGACCCGACCCGTTCAATCAAAATGTTATCGCTTCGCATCAAACCGTTTTAATGTAAACGGGTTTCGCCGTGTCAATCTACCGATCCGACTGCGAAAAAGGTGCAGCGAAAGGGAAAGATTGAAATGGAAACGTGCGCACGAACAAGGCTTGCCAACCTCTAATAAAACTACTATAGGTACACTCTGCAAATCTTGAATAAAATATCTCGAAGTAAAGTGCCGATCCTACTTGCTTGCAGATTTCAGAATCGCGCGGAACAATTAGCACGTTCCATCTCGAAATTCTTCATAAACAGCTGGACCTCCCACCCCCCTTAATGGTAATCTGTCCCGTTGGTTTCATTGCCTTTTCACAGAGAAAGGGGGTGGCCGCTAATTACTTATAAGATTAATTCCCAGCCGGTTACCGCGGATATTACGGGATTAAGTTGCTCTTTTACGTCATGTTCAGGGCAGGAAACCATTTTTCTTCCGCGGGCTTTCTGCCGGGCGTAAAAGAAAAAAGCAACTTTGGGAGGATTTATCGTGTTCTAGCCTTGCAAACGACAATACGATTTCACCACCCTTGGCTTCAAGTTAAATTGGCCTCAACATATTTTGCTCCTACGCTATTAGTTGCCCCGCCCGCCAAGTCCCCACTTTGATCCAACCTCCACCTCTTATCCCGACGCAGCCCCTTCCCCACAGCTCGGTGATCACGTTCAGCCTCCTTTCGCCCCTTCTTCCTTCCTCTTCTCCCCCCGCGTTCCAGTTAGCACCCCGTTTCGCTTTCAACTTGGGCGAAAAGTTGCCGGTTTTTTATTACGTTCGAATTGCCCGATTACTCTATGAGAAGTTAAATGAAGGCCCGAGGCGGGGCGGCCCCGAGTTTTACTAGCCGCTAAGAGCTGTCCCGAAAAATGCCGAGACCATCGGAATCTTCAGAGCCGATGTACGATCGCACCGTTTCAGGGCCGGCTGTGGTATTTCGATTGGACTTTATACAAAAGGAGGGAACTTGGGTGGCGACTAGCGATCCCCACTGGAGCGTGTCTTCTCTGTCTCCGGACGTTCCAATGATCCCTCTTCGGCGATATTGAAATATCGATGCGGCTTTTCCTACCTTCATTTGCAACGAAAACTTGCCGCTCACGCTTGTATCAGATTCCCATTCAAACGCAATCAATTTCACGTTCCTATTGTTGCTCGGGATAGAAGCGCACTGCTGGCGTTCAACGGGCGATTGAAAATGCCAGGTCGGATCTGAGGGAGTAATAGCATTAAACAGTACGTGATTACGACGGGGTTGGATCGGGCTCTCGTAACGCGCAACAAAGAAGCTGCACGGTCAAAAGACGGGCTAAAAGATTCATTTGAAAAGGGAAAAGTCATCCGGGAGTCGGAGCACACCGGCAGCCAGGCAAGGGTGAACAAATAACAGGTATAGGCGATCGTGTGCAACTCCATTCCCCGTATCGCGAATTGGACTGCGGAATTAGGTCAGCCGGTACAAAGGAACGTGCAAATATATTTTTTGCTCATCGGTTTCCAATACATACGAATCGGCTTAACGCTACGTGGTAACCGCCTTTTCAGCATCCGTATGATTATCATCCCCCTTTCTATGGCTGGCCGTGGTCCTTAGCGTCCGACTTTCCCATCGCACGCCGGAATAAAAATGGCAAGCAGGGAGAAATTTGGCCCCTCGCTCTTGTGGAGATATCGTAATATATTTTATTTTTGAATATTTCAAGTCAAGTGAATCATAGGTTCACATTGGTAAAGTAGTTTCGAGTTACTTGAATTCAAGTGACTTGACTAATGAGAACGAGGCTTTACCGACTGCTGCGACACCTAAGTGATTTCTTTTGTTTAGTGTCTTTGTCAATATAAGTATGGCCGCAGCAGCGCGTAGTCTGGTGTAGCCCAAAAGAGGATATGTTCAATAAAGACACACGGGTATGTAAAGAAGCATAACCGGCAGAAAGTATTATCATTTATTCCTTCCAAAAGTGCAAAAAACAACAGCTCCTGATACTAGACACTTGCAGCATTAAATCTTCCTCTAAGACACAATTAGTTAAAAACATTCAATACTCATAGAAATGCACTTTTAAGGTTTATCCATGGGAACCCTGATTCGTCAATCCCCATAAAACAATACGAAACACCAATCTCGGACAAAGAATGGTTGTCTTCATGCGGGGGGTTCACTCAATTGCCCGAAGCCTAATCGTTTGTCCGTTGCGCGCAAGGTTGCGGACCGCGGGCCTCTTCATCCGCTCGACCTCCATCACCGTTATCCCCCCCTTTTCCCCCCGTACGTCAGGGAATTACCTGACCAGCGTGCTTTCACCGGCAAAAGCGGTTCGAGGGGATTATTACAAGAAAGCGTAATTCAATGGAATACGCCGAATAACTCGGAATTACTTTGTGGCCGGACTGAGATCACCGCGAAAAGAGGACAGCGTCGGAGGATGGGCGACGTTAGCGAGAAGAAAACGGCAGGATCGTCGTTCGTTTTCGCTGTTATTGTGGTGGGAGCCGGTCCCCGGGTGTACGTACACGCATTACCGGCGTGTACGTGTACGCGCGTAACCAACGAATTCCTTCCGGAGCCGTGGTCGTTCCACTAAATACGCGAGATCCAATTTGGACGAACCCCAAAATTCGAAGAAATAGTGCCGCATATATGTGTGTACACGTACACGTCGGCTTTAATGTAAGACATTCAGTGGCGTAGCGTTCAATTTCAACAGGGGGCTTCCCGGAGTATAATACTATTGGTACCACTGACTTTCGCCTTAAAAGGATTCTCCTCTCGATTACCGACTCCCTTTCCCTAACGCTAGCCTTTTTCTATCCCTCCACCAATCGTTAATCGCTTCTAACCCACTAACAGTGAATGTACCCATAAAAATTCTGGCTTGCCGAGAATTTTGTGGTATCCCCTTACACCCCCCTGCCGGGGATTTATATCAGGAAGATGGAATCAATCCACGAAGTTGGTGGACTCGTACCTTTTGAGTTCCATCGAAATTTTTTACTTTTATACGTAGATAAATCTTTCGAAGTGATACTATTTTCATCCGAAAAGTTTTCCCCCATGCGCCCCTGCATACTTTGAGGAAGGTTTCCAACCGCCTCCTCCTCGCCTCCTCTCTCAAGCACCCAGGGTGAATTTCTCTGGGAAAAATAACGTTCCGCGCGATGTCAATGCGTTCTACGTTTCTATTACGTAATGTTTCGGTTGAAAATTGGGGGCATTAAATGCCGTTTCCAATTCCCAGATATAGCGCCAACATTTCCCAGGTTAATGTCAGAGAGGAATTGAAATAGGACATCGTCTTCGACTGTTAATCCCAGAATACCCTTCTTGAGCTTTAGTGCGGAATATAAGAAACTCCGTAGGGAATTCCTAGTCAATTTGTACGTCGTATATTTAGATTTTATTCAAGGGAAAAGTTCGCGTAATTCACGGCTCACGTTTCTAATCGTTCGCCGTGCCGAAATTCCCTTTTGAAGGCAAACATTCCAGACATTTCACTGATAGACAGTTCAGTAAATAATCCCTGCCTCCGACTTTACGGCACAGATATATACCCAGCCGTATAGGCGAGCTTCGAGAGTCTGTCGTGCAGCTACACAAGATGTTAAACTCAAGGAAGACGAAAGTACAAAGTCTGCTCGTGACGCGAGTTAACTTCAAACGGTCCGAAATACCAAGATTTCAACTAGCTCGGCTGATGACAGCTTTGTTACCGGCTACGGCGCTCGTGCGGAGACACGGGCGCGTGGAAACGCGGCGTAATGCACAAAACATGTCGACTCCTCAAGGAAAAATTAGTGGACGATGTATTGTACGCCGCTGTTCTTATTTTTCTTCTTTTCCCTTCTCCGCTTACAGCCACTTCTCTCGTTGAACTTTCGCATTCTATCACCCCGAACGCGTATCGCTCGTGTTGCATAAAGTAAACGAAACGCAAGAACCGGAAGATAACCTAGAAGCAGCGCTAGGCGGGCTGTTTCCCACGCGAGAGTGACGCAAGTGAGAAAACTCGCAAGTTAAGATAAACAGAATTTACAAAGGAAATTCCTTTCCATAATCAGTCCAGTTTCAGCAACTCGCTACATATTTTAATCCTAGATTCACGGCGCCGGGTAACCGGTGACCCCGTTGCTGACGCGCTAACTACGAAGTAAGATGAAATATCCGAATTCCTTGAATTTCCGAGGCACGATTACACGCTGGATGAAATTCAATGCTTCCGCTTGCTCTCGCGCCTGGTAACTTTTATCTCGATTCATTAAACGCTATTGTTTCAGGCGACGCATATCTCTGCCCGCGATTCGAAATTATACTATCATGTTTGTGTAATTAATAAAGTATCGGATATATATAATTCTCAATTCAAATATCCCCTTTGTCAACTTCCGCTTGATCGAAGCCAGCGGTGCTTGTTGGACCTTATAAAGTAACTAGACCGGGCACGTGATAATTTGCACAAATTAATGATTCATATTGTTCGTTAAAATAACATATGCGAATGCCGCTGATGTTACTCCCGAGTGACTGTTCTAAATGTTCGAATCATTGAACGATTTAATTAATTTTGAACGCTGAGAATGCCCTATTGGTCGCTCTCCATCATAATGCGAACTCTCCAGGGCAACAGTCGAAACACGAAGCACTAGCGTCCTGTCCACCTGTTTAACGGTAAACAGAGCGATTTAGCCTGACCTAACCTATCCTACAAATCCTTATTAGAGCGACACTTGGCTAATTGCGTACCAGTTCTATTGTGCAAGAGGGCATGCGGTGCGAAGTGCTCTCGACTGGTACGGGGTTTAAATAAAGCGATAATAAATGGCAC
Organism: Andrena camellia; assembly: GCA_029448645.1. Taxonomy (NCBI): domain Eukaryota; kingdom Metazoa; phylum Arthropoda; class Insecta; order Hymenoptera; family Andrenidae; genus Andrena; species Andrena camellia. The sequence continues at coordinate 25,820,799 of CM055678.1, read as the reverse complement.
CAGATACTGTTTATCCCTAATGAAAGCTGCTAGTTACAAAACTGCCGGTGCTCGCGCGTAATTACTATTACGCGTTTCGCTCGTTTAACTTTCTATTGGCCACCGCCGGCGTGCCGATCGCGGTTAACCAAGATAGGTGCATTAAAGCCTCGTTTTCGACGGAATCGAATGCCTCGCGGACTTTGACAAGGTGCAAATTTTTCTAGACGAGAGTGGAACTAATAGATGCTTCCCTCGCGTGATGAATGGAACGGAAAGTATCGAGTAGAAAAGGAGGTTAGAGAGGTTCGCTCTTCCTGGCGCGAGCATTATTCATGCGGGTGCACCGTGACATTTCGCGTCACTATCGCGTGACTATCAGATATCAAGTTTTTGAATTATTGACGGCCAAAGTTGGGCGTATTCGCAAACGAATCTTCAGAGATACAAACTCACGGTGCATCGCGTTTACAAGCTCGCGCATAAACTTCACTGACGTCCGTAAGCGCCTGCATTAGCACTAGACCTAATTCCTGCAGACAGGGCTACCAAAAGTATTCACCATACCGCATCGCAGACCCACAATCTAATTGTTCTGTCTACCGTCGGTCTAGTTAATGGAAATAGAAATAAAATAGAAATATATGAGCCGCCTTATGTTTTTAAATAATAAATCCGACGCAATTAAGATTGCACCGTATCACTTGCGAATTCACTGCCTTATTCAAGGCAATATTTCCAGCTAATTCCACGGGAGAAGAGCAGAGTGACTTGAAAAAATGAGACCGTACCCTTGCCCTGGCTACACGACTTAATTATTCAATCTCAATCTTTGCAAGAGACAAAAGGGGACCTAGGGGGAGAGGATTTCGAAATAGGAAGACTTGAAAAAGAAAAATTGTGCAGAACAAGCGACCTAGAGGCATAAAACCTAAGAGGTTCAGAGATCAAGAGATCTAGGTGAGGAAAATCTGAAAGAGAAACAGCTGAAGATCGCTGTTCCAGGGAAAAGAGAGATTAAAAAAATTTTAGTCAAAGAAATAAAATCCTAGGAAAACACCACCCTAGAAATAAAGAGGTGAAGGGTGAAAAATGTAATAAAAGAACAAACAAAGGAAAGCTGTGGTATAAACATTCCAGCTGAAGAATGTGGGAAACCTAGGGACAGGTAGATAAAAGGAAGCACAGAGTTGGTTGTTCAAAACGGTAGATTTAGGAAGACAGGTGTCTAAATCTCCAATAAAGTATCACTGGATTTTCTGAAAATTCGAAAAGGGGAAACACAGATAGGTTCCAGGAAAATAATGCAGAAGAAAAGGAAAGTTACGTGAATATTCCTAGAAACCTAAGAGTTAGAAAAACTAGGGTAAAGGAAACATAGAGAAATGGAGACCTAAAGAGCCTTAAATAATTGGACTCTGGGGAATTGGTGTTTAAGGGAAAAGTTATCCGTTCAATCCTTGTTTTTTAAAAAAAAAAAACTACGATAAAATAGATCGCCGGAGAACCAGGGAGAGACAGACTTAGAGGTAAAACCCCAGAAATTCCTAGAGAAAGAATAATGCGAGACAATGAAAAATTTTGGTAGGAACCTAGACTTAAATAGATCCTACAGTGAAGGCTGAGAACTTTTCCGTAATCCACGTTAATATTCAGAGTGTTGCCATTCGTGTAGAAAATCTTAGACCCTTTAATCATTAATTAATTAATTGTCATATGATAGGGTGCCAGTGCAGGCAACGTCCACGCTCGGATAATTAATTACTAAGTATATAGACGGTCTTATGGTATAGTGACAAAACAATTTTATCTAGTTACAAACAAGAAAATTATCTCTTGCTTACAGTTATGTTTGGCCCGCCTTCCGTCATCGTTGTCGAGTTTCCTTTGAGACGTTGTTAACAGGAACACACACACTTTTTTTCTTGCACATTGCAGTCTACACTCTCGTTTTTTGTACCTTCCTCCCCCTAGCGGTTAACCTCAATTATTGGACTCCTTCAATTAGTGACTTTTTTGGGAATAGTATTATTTTTCAAAATACATTTAATTATGACATTCTACTTTTATAATTCACTACGATCGTCTGTATTTTTATTGATACAAAAACACGTAAATGTGTTCTGATTATTTCCTAGGAAATTTTGGGCAGATTTGGGGATTTTGCAAGGCCCCTGGACTTCGTATAAGTCTGCCCTTCCCCGGAGATTATTTCAACCCACAGAGCGAAAGTCGGGTGAAATGAAATACAACTTCTTACTCGGAATGAATTACTTCATTAATCATGGAACTTCTGAATTACCTTTTTTCCTTTGCCAGGATTCCCTCTAGCCTTTTAAGTTTTTCGATAATTAAAGAGAATCGGTTTTCAACGCATCGTAATGCGATATAAGAATTATCGGCCACTAAAGGATTAATATCGTTTGTAAATACTCGATAGTCATTGAAAATCGTTTCAGATCGGTGGATTAAGTACTTTCTGTTGCCCTTTGTTAAATCCATAAATGTTATCAAAGTAATACTGTGATAATTGCGCCCCGTTCGCAGTTTTTACCGAGGTAGAAGGATTTAATCGAAATCCCTTTAATTCCACCTACTATCGTGTTCTTTAACTTCTTTCCGCCTAATGCGTTGGATTATATTGTTAATCCTGATTTTGACGGGGAGCAATTTCCAGATAAAGCAGATACGGATTTTTTTCACGATTTAATTAAAAACCTAAAATTTTCACGGCATTCAGCTAACTTTTTGCAGCTTCCAGGGAACATTTAGCCGGCCAGCATACTAAAATGGTAAATTATAATACTAATTCGGAATTTAAATCCAAGCTTTACACGTTCCGAGCCAGTAAAATACTTTACACCGATGATAATACAATTTATATTTATACCGATCTCTTGCTTTCAAATATTTAATATTAATGCGTCTGGCAAAGCTTCCAACCAAACCACAAGCGATTCGAAAATTGCTCTAGGCAACAGACAGAATCAACTATTTAAAGCCGCGAAATAATTTTACGTTAATCTCGCTGTGGGCTTACGCGATTTAGTTCATTGACAAATCGTGAGATATCATAAAGGCGTCAAAAGGTCGAGCTGTACTCCCGACAGATGTAAACTTTCCTAGATAAGATAAACGATGACGAAAATTTGCTGATGTTTAAATATTTTCATTGAGCGCGACTAGGGAAAGCTAGTGGTGGCCATTTCTCAACAAATTCCATTCTCTATCTTTAATTTTATTGTAATTGAAATCGCCATCCTTTGCAGATCTGCCAGGCTTGCGCGCACGTGCAAATCTGCCTCTACGCGTAGACCAGAAAGAGCGACGAAGAGAAATGGGGGGGGGGGGGAGGCGGCGACGAGTTAATAAGCGATTCGCGGGCGGAGGAGGCGCGGGAATACAAAGAGGTGAAAATGGGGAAACGTGCCTGACACGGTGGATTTGCGTTCGAGGAACATCCAAGGCACTTACGGACGCTACGTGTGTCGGTGTCTTCAACGATTGCGAAACATCGCTTGGCAAACTTCTACGATTCCCCGTTAAATTTGTACACGTGCGGCGCGCACAACCGCTGCAACACTATTTCACTTTCACGAGCAACGTTTCCGGGTTCTTAATATCGCGCGCGTACCATTCCCAAACAAGTCATCGTTCAAAAAGATATCAAACCTTATCCCCGTCGATCCATCACAATATATCTTTATTCTAATCGGTAAACTAGATTGGACGATCTCGAATTATTTACGAGATACCGATCCCCACTTCCGGCGATCGAACACCCCTCAGTTGAATCGACGGTGATCGACCACACGGTACAGATGCAAAGAATAGATCACTGACATTTATCACCATACCCGCGTGCGGGTAATTGCGGCACGCGTCGCGCGAGCTTTCGCGAGCAGCGTTTAATAGAGAAGTCGTGGGAGTAAACAAAAATAACGCGACTCACCGTAGGAACCGTGACGAAAGACAGTCCTACTTCGACGGTCGGCGGCGTACTGCTATGGAAGCGGGTGTCCATGGAGCAGCAGAGTCTGCCTTACCGGCGCACTCGTCTCTTCGAAGGAGGCGCAGATCACTGATACCAACACAACGGCGCCAAGGGGGGATACCGCGGCACACATCGATTGTATAGATACCTGTTGAATGCCCAGCTCGCCGACACGCTGGTGGTCAACTGGCATCGAGAAGGGACGAACGAACCAGTGCGAAGTACAGCAACCTTTCCTAATCCGGTTATGCGGCCCTCTGGATCGATATTGACGGGTGTTACGCGCCGTTCGACAGTACTGGCAATTGCCTCAGCAATGTTGATCTTAACGCGTTGTTTACTACGCTGCTCTGTGCTGCGCCGTTTAAACTGCATGCTGCGCGCCACTTTTGATGTCCCGAGCCTTCGTTCCCGATCCAATCGCGTTATTATTATCTTGTATTAACTTTCGCGACGTTAATGCCAGTAAGGAGTGTAATAATATTAGAGAAAGTTTCTTTCAGCTTCGATTTCGCTGATGACCCGTCGCTGCGAGTTAATAGGTCACTTTCCCCATCGTCAATCATGCCAGACACGAATGACGGTAATGGCACTTACACTACGCGAGCACATCCTATCACCATCAAGGCACGCGGAAAACTGAGAGGGAGAAATTTTCGGAATCCCTTCACCGCTGTGTCCCCTCGGCCGCATACCTGCTCCGCGCGTCGCTTTGACTAGCAAATAGAGGCAACGTGCGATGGCACCAAGGGTGGGGGGCCATACCTGCCTCGTCCCTCGGAATGGGTATCGTCCCAACCTGTTTTGCTTCGGGAACTGAGTAAACGAATGATATTCAAACAGTAAAGATAATAAACAAATGTACGATCGCTGGCAAAACCCGTCTACGTACTATCCACGTAACATCACCCATTTAATTTTATGCATTCCCGAGGTATTGTAGCACAGACGCATCCTGGGAATATTCCCGGCGCGTCGATGGTGCATAATTTATCCGCCGAGGCAAAAACCGAGGAAACTGAAACTTGCAATTGCCCCTGCAACAGCCGCAGTCTGGAACTATGTGGTTTCTCTCGGCACGTACACGGGAAAGAAAAACAAAGCTACTGGAGGCCTTGGTGCAGCCGATGTCCCGAACATCGGCTAACCGGAATTTATGATGCATCCGCTTGAATCGCCATAGTGTGCTTCCATAGGAAGCTCAAAATGCCCAACATTCGTTTTTCTGAAAATGGACTCTCAAATAAGTTTCATACTAATAAATATTTTGTATGGTACGAAGAGAAATGGAAGGGTTATAAATATTTATATAGAGGATGCAAATATATACGAAGGACTTTGAGATGCTGGAAAGAGATTAGTAAGCATTTTAAAGAAATAAAAATGACTTGAATCGATTTTAATCTTGATCCCAACGGAAACCACTTATGGTGCCATCTACATAATACGAAGCTATGCTCAAACTATGCTGACGTTTGTTCTACGCGGTTCGGAAGTCTCCATCTATGCGTGAAATTTTAACTAAAAGTCAATTTCCAACTCAGCACAGTGGGAGGATTGTAACTTCTATATATTATTATTATGTTAAACTTCAAGGGAATCAGAAGATTTGAATTACATACTACCTGTGCAGTTTCAACAAACGAGGAGAAACGAATTTCATAAAATAAACTCTGAAATAAGGAGAACCCTCAAGTAATAGAGATCAGTATACAGTCTTCTATAAAAAAGACCCTAGAAAATAAGATAAATAAAATAATTTCTGAAAATAAGAAATAAGAAAATGAGAAATGCACAGAGCTCAATTTCCGTGAAGATGAGAAGGAAAACTTTCTCGTTTCGTTATAATTATATATTTATTATAAAATTATGCTTCCAACAAATTGTAAAGGAATATATGCATGCATGGAATTGAATCGATCGGACAGACGATCGTGAAAAAAATTTCGTAATCGAAAATTGATACACGGTTCTGTATGCGACCCGTTGTAACTGGTATCTCTAACTTCGAAGCGATTCACTGTACACGAAATTTCTAGAAACCTCTTACGAACATGCTTGCTCTTCGGTCGAACGCCTTTCGTATAACTTACGAATTTTACGTAAGGAAGAACAAGAGACAATACTACATGATTCAAGCTGCCTAGTGACTTTTTTCCTAAGGACATACTTACTCCCCCTTACATAAAAACGTTCGACTATTTCTCACTTAAAGTTCACTTAAAATGTACTCGATTGTTGGCTCATTCCCACACTATCATAAAAAACGTATAAAACATTGTTGAAAATGAATGCTTCAACTTATCAGTGCTAACCCATTCGTGCCACAAGAAAATCATGTACATTAAAAGGAAATTTCCACTTCTCTTTTCATACAATTTAAGCCTGTCACTGTGCAACAAGAAATGATCGAGGATCCGATACTCCATCGATAAGCCAGTAACAGTCTTCAGAAGTTTCAAGGACGAGAAGTTTAACGGAGCGTCCTGACTACTATGAATTTTACAAACTTCAAAAATATATCTTAGATGTTGCTAGTATGAACGCAGTAATAGACGATAGCTCGAAACATGCAGTACTCGACAGACGCTTCTCTCGAGTGTATTTATCTAGTGTTTTTTTTTTTCGATTGACTTCAACGATCGAAACATACAATGTAATCCCAATAATCCCCCTTTATATCTGCAGGATTATAGCAACAATAAAACGAATTATGAAAAGTCGCTGTATCTACCAACTGTTTATTTAAATAAGGCGTTTCATTAAAAGTATAACCTATTCGAATGAAAAGTTGAACTAAAAATAGTTTCATTGTTAAAAGCTTCCCACATAGAATACCATGATCTTTTTACTTTTGTAATAAAATCCCCGATCAATGAGCCCCTTCGAGATTACACTGCGTTTGATAATAAAAATTATTATCGATAAAAATACTCATCGTGTTGCGAAAATGGTTCGTGCAACAAAAACAGCCATTCGCCTTCTTGAAGGGACGATTAAATAGTAAATAATTTTTATATTTATCTCATTTGGCTTTAATTTCCGTTACTTTAATAATAAGTGCTAATCGTTTATCTATTCTCAACAAGTTCCATCCCTTACACAATGTTTAACATAACAGCCTGCCAGCAGCGCAAAAGACTAAACGTAGTTTTCTTTTTTTACTTAGATCGCTTTTAAATTTCATTCGTTTCTATTCTTCGGTTGCTTCTATTGCCTTCTCGTCTGCCTTCCTTCTCTTTTTTTTTTTTTGGTGAGCGACAAAACAGTGTAATAACTTCTCTCCTTTCTTCCTTCGATTAACCGCGAAACTGACGAGGCAACGGCGCAACGTTCACTTTTAAGCGTTCCTGGGGGGAAAAAAGAATTCGTGATGTGAATATCATCATACCATCTGATAACGTCACGCATAACTCGTTGCTTTCCATTTTTAACGATTCTTAAATTATAGGCCTCTGGCAGAGGCGATTCTTGCGAATGCGTTCCACAGGCATCTAGGCACGACAGATATAAAAGTTAGTACGTTCAGGAATATTCAGATTTCATAACAATCGATATTCTAAAATAGTGCTATCACGTTCATATCTAACTCTAAAACGACGTTCTCATTCGTCTTTTTTCCATATTTTTTTTGTCTCTTTTTGTTCTTTCTGCCGCTAAATTATGAGCTGGTGTAGCGTTGAAGCAACTATGTATCACTTGTTTCATTAATGTCTGTCGTTTTGCGCACTCAGTGGAAATCTCGCTCAGAAGAGTAGCGCCTCAAATTTGCATACTACAATTTTCTTCTTTCTCTCCCTCTCTTTCCTTATTACATCAAGCACGCGGCCATTTTTCTTCCGGCCCTTGTCGCGTTCGTATAAAATTTGTTTACTTAGAGCATATATATAGGGTGTTCGATAAACCATAAATTCCTATAATATGAAGAAAATCCCCCGCCAAAAGCAAGACAACATCTTAAAAACGATCGAGAATCATCTGGCTTTCAACATCCTGCGTCACTGGTACGCCATCTCTAGTCCATTTTACAAATTAACCTGGACGTGTTCCGCAACGAATTTAAAAGGACGAACGCGTACTTACCGGTGAGAAAAAAAGACTGTCTTATTGTCAGCGATAGACTTCCCCATACGCAAGAAATCTACAATTTATAAAATACTCTGCATACATATGTATACATACTTAGGACCCTTATTCGCTAGGTTTTCTTCTCGCATCTCGTGGTTTCAGTAGCGAGCACGTAATATCTGCATAATAATTCTCGCAATACTTTATGTAAATCAACTCGAAGAATGTTGTGTGTGTCTGTGTGTGTATATATATATGTATGTATGTATATATATATAGGAAGTTATCAGCTTTTCCTTTTTCTTCTTCTTGTAGATTACTACGGACACGGATACATCTTCCGAAAGTGCTGGGTGCAATGAGAGAAAGCTTTTTCTTTTCGTTTACCGCAATGAAATAACAATTACATACATCTTGACAGTTTTGATATAAGGGGGGGGGGGGGATTACGACATCGTGGCCTCTATACGAAAATCTCTGTTGTAGACGGTTATCGCCGCTTGATTAGATTCGACAGATCTCGCCGGGCGTGCACGCTTTTTTGCTCTCTCCGAAAAAAGCTAACTCCCAATATCACTGCAGCAGAAGAGAGGATACACGGGAAGAGATTGCGGTAGAGACTAGCAATTGTTGGGATCCGGTGGCGTGACGAGATACTCGTCCGCGCGTTTGTGATCGGACAATGCCCGCATTGTGTACGTGTCTTGGGGTAAGTCGCTTTTCCTTCGCAAAAGTGGCTTTGTTTTATTGGTGTTTGTCATTTTCTTTGCCTACAATAACAAAAAGAAATGGATCACTTTACGACGTTTAAGGGCCGGTGAGGGTGAGCGAGTAGAAAATAGGAAATCTAAATCGATCGTACCTCATTCGCTTTTGCCTCTATTTTCTCCAACGTGAGCGGCGCTTGATCGGTGTCGCCGTCGTCATCCGGCGGAGGGCTGTCTAACTGTTGCTGCGATATCGTGGTACTCGCAGTGCTGTTCGTCAGACCCTTAATGTTCATAGTGTAATTTGGATGTCTCATCGCTAAAGCTTCCACGCGCATCCACGCTTCATCCCTGTCTTTTATCAGCTTCCTCTCCCTCTGACGGTCCTAAAAACGTGGCACTAAGTTTCGGGCTTTCGCTGTCACGTCATGCAAAATGGTGTAACGTACTTGATAATACTGTTGAGTGCACTCGTCGAACACCTTCTGGTTCATCTCCATGAAAAGCTTCAGCGCGTTGTAGATCAAGCCGTGGATCGTCTTGTTCCAATGATTCCGCGAGTTTCTATAAAATGCTGGATACATGATGGGTAAGATGACCGAGTAATTATCCGATATTAGGGACATTATGTATTCGTTGTTCCAGTAGTAAAGAGCTCTTTCAGCCACCTAAGACAAACAGGTCACAAAGTTAATAAATCAACTGTGCCGATAACACCGGATCGCTGTAACAGAGGGAACGAGTGGCAATACCTGAAAATGTGGAGACGAGACGCATTTCGCTAATTGCCTAAACAGTGGGTCCATAACTTTCTGAAATTCGGCGGGTTCGATCACGTCCAGAATCTCCTCAAGCTCGTTCAAGAACATCACTTCTTTAGGGGAATGTGTTTTCGGCCAGAACTTCAACAAGCTTCGAATCACAGGCTCAGTCAACGACGGATCCTTCTCCAAAAATTGGACGACGCAGTACGCCAACTGCGGGTGATACACGGACAAGGATTTGGCTTTGTGCAAAGGCAATAGCACCTTTAGTAGGAAGATTTTGTGCTCCTCCTTCAATGGCAAAGCGAACCCGTTTATTATACTGGAAGAAGAGAGAAGCCATCACTAAGCGTGCATCGGGGACCTTTTTCTCACGCTATTTATAACAAGTGGGCAACAGCTACCTCCCCAAAATCTCAAGGAGTTCAGCGATACCGTTGTGGTGCTCGGTCTCGTATATAAATCGATAAAAAACGTTGTTTATTTGCTTCCTGATGTACGCCCTGAGCCCTAAAAACTTCCCATAAATCCTATGAAGCGTTGTCTTGAGGAAATCCCTCTCCCGCGGGTCCTCCGAGTCGAAAAGTTCCAAAAGCTGCAGCACAAACTTTTGGTCTATGTAGCGTCTGGCGATGGAGGGTTGAAAGTCTTGGGACTCCAGCAACCGGAGAAAGAACTCGTAAACAAATTGTAAGTGAGGCCAGGCTGCTTCCAACGTCGGCTCGTCCTCTTCCGGATCGAATTCGGCGCCATTCGGATTTGATGAAGGCGGCAGTGTACGAAACAGATTCACTGCGAACTACAAACGCTTGATTTTGTTAGAAGAAATTCTTATTCATCCTCGGCGGGTAAGCTTAAATGTGTCGCTGAACCGACAACGCTTCTTACTGACCAAAGTGTTAAACACGTATTCGACTTGGCGATGCGAGTTTTGCTAGCAAGCAGTCAAGTGCCCTGCACTTACCATGTTCACGGCTTCCGGGTATATAGCTTCCGTGATTACGTTTTTGTTTTTGGTAACGTACTCGACTATCTCGTGCAAAGCGGTGCGCTTCACTTCCTTCCACTTTAAGTCCGACAGCGGATCGGGCACGAAATCGAAGAGCACGCAACATTGTCGTAGCTTCTGTATAAAAAGTTCCTCCCTTTCGTTCCCTTGTTGCGTTTCTAAAGTAACAAAAGGGAAGAAAGTGGTACTTGCGCGAACATAATGTATCAGATCTTAGAGTTACCCCTTGGGGAGAGCACCCCTTTGTGCACACTACCCCTCGGGTTCATTCACACGGACGTCACACTCTCTTCCACGCGCTCTTTGCCTCCGCTACATTGTCTCCTACCTTGGAGACGTATGCGCACGCTTCACAAAAATGGCCCCCCCTACGCATTCGCACAAAATGCACACAAGCATACGTCGCACTACAAGGTACGTGCAATACGAGAAACTGTGCATGGCTCGCACTTCGCAGAGCGCACAAAAGGTGCGCGCGCAACACAGACCTTGCGCGCGCACCCGGCTTCGCGCACAATGTCACATACCTCACATCGCACACAAATTCCGTACCGTACACTACACTTCACGGAGCATACAAATGCGCGCGCACTCTTGTGAATCTCATCCATTCCTCTCTCTCTCCCTCCCTGACTCTCACCACTTCACTTCTGCCTATCTCTCTTAAACACTGTTCCCCTTATAGGCTCTTGCAGGGACTATCATTCTTTCACTTTTAGGTCCCCACATGCCTCGACACTTTTGTCCACTTCGTGGATTCTTTCCCTTCTCCTTCCAAACACTATCATGAACAAGAACTCTTTCCTCTTTAGGCTCTTTCCACTATAAGCACCCTTTGGACATTATTCCCCCTATTCTTAGACTTTCTCACGCATTAATTCTCGGCATGGACTCTAAAACGGACCCTCCCGGTCTTCGTACACTTCCATACGCTTTCCCTCTTTCTCTCAGATTTTACCACACCATGTAGCATACTCTCTCACACCCACACTTCTCACCGAGCACTCCCGTCTCGTATCTAATATTCACTCCTACTTGGTAAAGGCTATTTCTAGACTGACGACAAAGAAGTCTCTTTACCGATTAACAGGGGCCGTAGCGGTTGGTAAGGCGAAGTGAAGTTGGTCAAGTAAGATTTGTTCGATTCACGGGATAGTACAGTGGCCAGGGCAAGCCCCTGGTGGAAGCTCGGGCTTTTCGGCAGGCCGCCGGACGAGAATGGAATATATCCGTCCACATGAACCATCCTGCCTCGCAGTAGCTTTCCGCGTTTAAGTTTCCAATATTATCACCGCTACTCTGCTCGTTTTCCCCCTCCGATAAATTAGAGCGCGCACGGCATACCTATTACGCACCGGCTTCCTTATTCACATAACAATCTGTTGCTTCGAGACGTAACTGGCCGTTCGTCCGAGGAAAAACTACACATATCTTGCTGCCTACGGCGACGCAGGTCGCGCGGAAACTTATCCGTGTCTCGTCGCCGCACGCGCCACTCTTGTACCACGTCCAGAAATTGGATAAGCTTGGTCAGATTCAAATTGGGGAAATGCCGCCGATATCAGAGGCCGTTTGAACGAGCAAGGACTGTTTACGTTAGAAAACCAGGAATCCCAAGCGATGGGAGCGCGCATGCGTGAACCACCGCGCCTTACAATCGATACGCTATGACGTAGCTACTTTCGCAATCCTGACTGACCGGAATTAAAAAGGCAATAGTAACTGATTAATTCACTTCTCACAATACGGCAATAACGGCACGCGACGCGGCAGTTCCATTTCTGTCTTTAATCATACCGATATCGCGATCGTATCAGATAATATTTTTATTACAGGATTACGTTAAAGAACGACTATCCCGATCAAGGATACTAGTATCGGCACTTTCTATAAAAATGACGAAACATTTGTACGCCGTTGAAGAAAGGAAATCGCTTTTTTATCGGACGGAAAATTGGAAATGTATTTCCATCTTATGTATTGAACGAATGTACCGAACGTGTGGTTATTGAAACAACAGAGTGCGCTGCACTGTCTTACATAAAGCAGCGGTAGGTAACCGCTCGGATCTACCCTCGCTGCATTCATTAAGCAGATTGCAGTTTATTGCTCCTACTTTGGTAGTGTTACACTAATTAATCATTACGTGGCAATTATTGCTGCAGAGCAAAGTAGGTTTCCTTGAAAACGCCGGAGCCACTGCAAGTCCCAATGATTGTAGTACAATGCAGGAAATACTTCGTACGTAATTATACTACCACGTGTATTAAGTTCTGACAATTACTAGCGCATCCTTACTTATTAATTTATCGGGAACCTTTACGTTCTTCTCTTAGCGATCTGAATATTCTTAACCGCGGACAGTGCGCTGGATTTTTAGTCGCACGGTTTAACGGTTAACAGGTTACATGCTGCCACACTGTTGCCAACCTTAAGCTCTATAATGATGACGAATTATTTCGGTAACTCACCAGACAACAGCGGCAACTTTTGAAGTTCTCGGTTTTTCGATATGTTGAACCTCGAGCTACTTTGCCGCTTGTCCTTTTTTATCACAGGTCCGCCGGGCTGATACTTGACCTTGTTGATCAAGGTTGGCGGCGGTGGTGTGCTCGTAGCTGGCGGCCCTCCTGCTACCTTGTTGGTCTATGAAACAACAAGAAGAATTCTGTAGCCGCAAACGGCCTAAACACGAAGAATTTCTTATTGGAAACCTTCTAGAACTGTCACAGTGCAATATAATCGTAAAATCCAAAGAGATACAATATCAATTAAACGGAGTGAAGTCCCTATACACAATACATGCATGAAAACAGCATACACAAAGCAATAGAACAGAAAATCTTTTTTCAAATGATACACTTTCCTCGACGACCAAACTATTCCGTATCGTTCTGAATGAATGAATACCGAAGCTGTCTAAGGAAACTTTCACTCGCTCCGATAGTTCGCGTACGTTAGAATCCCCATGAAAAAACGAACATATCCGCATTACTCTCGTATTCACACCACACAGAAGGATCGCTAACCAGAAAGCTTCTGTTTTTTTTTTTTTTTTTTTTAAAACACACTTCCAATGAAATCCACACAGAGTCCGAAGGTGTTTGAAAAAAAAATTATTCTTTAAAAGCGAATGCGTATGCCAATCTATGCGTAATCCTCATTACATTCGACACAATTCTTCCAACGTTGCATTAATGCCTGGCTTCCATTGAGAGAAGTTTTGCAGATGATCTTGAAACCATTTATGCACTGATGATCTTGACCCTTCATCTGGGGTGATGTCCTTTTTGAGCATCTTCTAGTGGCCAAAAAAGATGATAGTTACTTGAAGATACGTTCGGCAAATGTACAGGATAGTGTAACAGTTTTATATTAGTCTTTCGGGTCTACTTCATTCTGGCACACTAAAAAATACCCACAATTCGTCAAATGAAAACAGTGATACAGATGCGCAAGAATGACTTCAACACCAATCACAAAACTTCTTCATGAGGAGCCCTAACCGTTAGCGAAGTCTTTGAGGAGGCGTGTCGCATAACAACGAAATAGTATTTGTTCCTTCTTGTTTGCAAGTGACGAATTTTGTTTAACATATAAGATTCTAATATCAATTTCTTCTCGAGCTGTATTATCGTTCACCGTGCATTCTTTCATGGAATCTTTACACCACTAAATATTTTTGTGATTGATTGAATATTCTTGTAAATACATGCATGAATATCTTATACTCGCTACTGCACTTTTTATCAATTCTCTACCTTTCCATATTACTGTCGCAAATAAAATACTAATACTCGATGGAAGTTTAGTAACATGTAGTGGTACTACAGATATATGTATAGTATGTGACTTGCATGCCTCGGATAAAAGGCAGTAGTGTATTTCTGGAATATTTGCCGATTTCTACATCGTTTTTAAATAATTAATCACAATCTAAATAAGTTAGTGGTCAGCTACAACAATATACAATGTAACAGATAATTTTTAATCGTTGGGATATCCATTTTATACTTAACATTAATTTAATAAATCGAGGATACATGATAATCGATTAGGGAAAACGAAAAATTTATTTCAATATGGTACAGAATATTTTTAAAAAATCGTACGATCGTTAACCGATAATTAATCAATTTTTGGCATTATCGTCGATCGATAACTGGTGCGGTATGCAGTTTCATAATTCAACGTGCTATACGGAATTTCATAAGTAAAATAAATAATACCGTACAGTTTTACCGTTTTGCCACTGATTTTATAATTTCACCTCGGTCCCGTATCCCTCCACCGCTAACCGCGAATTTCATAAAGCATAATGTTACGAAATTTAATAAAATCCTACAGTAAAAACCCCGTGTATGATTTTATACGGAGGATTTATGAAAGAATTTATTGGATAATGTGAAATAATAAGAAGAAACACGAGAGTCGGGATTAACTCGTCATACAACGATTAACACGTTGATCTTAACGATCAATTAACATTTTTCACTGTACATTTATAATTGCGCGGGTAATTCCGTGCTCGGGAGTTCTATCCATTGGTATCGCGCGAGGAGATTGATTCCGCGCGTGGAGTATACATTAATTACAATCAGGAAGTGTATCATAGGAAATGTATGATTTTTACGAACGATAGAAATTGTTAATCAAAGCTACTTAACGCTGGTGAAAGAGACGGTGGCGAGAAAACTTGGGTGTTCTCATGCCTTTCGTGTACATCGTTCTCTATTTATGAAGTAAGCCCCGGCGCTTCGAGCGCCACCTATGCCAAATAAGATTTTTTTCAAAGGGGGACTTTAAAACCGTCACGGAGGCGTATTCCTATGGACGAGGCGATTTTCCATGCAAAAAGCGCGCTGAACAATTGCATAACGGGACATACATACACGTATGCGCGCGTTTCAACTATACGCGCGTGTACACAACTTAGCGGAGGGAAACATTTCAGGTGGCACAAGGTGTCGAAGATGGACACCGCACCATTCTCGGGAGAGTGTAGCT
The DNA here is from genome assembly GCA_029448645.1 of Andrena camellia. Lineage (NCBI taxonomy): Eukaryota > Metazoa > Arthropoda > Insecta > Hymenoptera > Andrenidae > Andrena > Andrena camellia. Next base: position 25,805,271 of record CM055678.1, on the reverse strand, counting down.
TTCAAACGAGAGCCTGTACAGTGTGACACCAACGGAAATGCTCGATGATCGAGGTGTCGAGACGTTAGGCGGGCAAAGATGAAGCGAAAGTAAGCCCACGGTAGAAAAGAGATCGAGGATGACAGGAGGTGACGGGAATTCCTAACGGGCTAATCGAGTGATGTCGATCGGTAGGACGGGAGCGTATAGGAGGGACGATATAACCTCACCTCATCGCCCGTCTCGCCATCCTTGCCGTTCTTTCCCTTCTCCTTGCCGATCTTGGTCGCATCCTGGAACAAAACCGAGTTAATCACCGGCTGCACGATGCACGATGCCACGACGGCAGCACACGGATCCGCGTATTCGATAATACGGCTGGCTCGGAAAAAAAAATTCATCGCTCGCGCAATGTCACGGAACGGAAACGAGAATTAGCGGAGATGTACCATGGTGTCAGGTCCCTGGGTACAGCTCGGCCGTGAAAACGTGCTAGCGAAACGCTTATCGAGAAATCGGAAATCACGCTACACCCTTCGGTGTCTCGGCTACCGGGGTTGTTTCCCCGAACTCTCTTTTACTCTCCCTTCTTCCCTTTCTCTCTCCTATACTATCCCTGTCATCGTCTCCCTCCCTCTCTTTCTCACTCTCTCTCTCTCTGTCCTGCACACACTCTCCCTCTCTCTTTCTCTCTCTCACTCTCTCCGTCTTTCTCCGAAGCGCGCGCGTGCCCGCGATCTCTCCTCGTCACGAAGGAACTCCGCTTTCCACGTACGTGTCCCTATGTGTATACGCGTGGTACCGATCGCCGTAAGGAGAGACGCACGATTCAGACCCAGACCAGAGATACAGGAGAGTGACCGTGCAACAAGATAAACGCACCTTATCTTTTTTTGACTGCCGGCTCGACATGATCGTTCTATCGTTCGCGTTTAATGGCTACGCGTGATCGTGCTGTACGCGGGATTGCACACTTCGCGAAGCCACGTAGTAAACACATCGATCACAGCAGCAAACGAGGAGCCGACACGAGACACTCATTCGCTGGCGGCCATTGGCTACGCTTAGCGATTGAACCTTTTGGCCAGCGATTCGCGCCACTCGCCGCGAACGCTTCCGAGCTTCCCCTTTTTCCCTAGCATTTCAAACCTCCATCGGAAGCCTCTTTTCGCATGGCTAATGTTATTTAAACGCGAGAATACCGCCTGCCGTTGGCATTGCGCACGCAATGCAACCTGCGAACGGATATTATGAAAGTTATGTGCTAGCATAATTGGATCCATGCTTGGTAGCTTGGCATGTTATGGTAGCACTGAATAAGATTAATCAACGGAAAAACAGGCGAATTATTCTGCGCGCCGATAAACTACGATGAGAAAATATTATGAGCAAAGAGAAATTCTTTACCTTTCCTTACCCCGTTATGCACAAAATTCTTATTCAATGTAATGAACGCAACTTTAGATTGAAAGGCGTTCAAAATGACAGGCATGAAGTGAGGTAACAATGAGTTGGCGCCACAACTTACGATCAATGGCACAGGTGATCGGCGTTTTAAAATTTTTAATATAAGGTGAATATAATGAAATATTCATTTTGGAGTTCATCACACAGTGTATTATTCTACAATTCACTGTTTTCTGTAATACGTATGTGTCCGTATTAATCCGTATGCGTTTACTGACATCTGGTAATTTAATGGTACAAGGTTTAGTGATTTTCCACACCTAGGGACCCTATATTGAATTTCTTTGCCCCTGAATCGTATGTTTTGACTTTTGATCATTACATTTTCGAAGAAATTGAGGATGCTTGTTTTTGTTTATAATTTGATATTTAACAGGTATAAGCGCCTCTAGTATAATAAATCAGAGACGTGTATAAATATGAAGCAATAACTAAGCTTGGTCCTTTTAAAAATAGATTCTTAGCGGCGACCAAATTATACATAACCTAAGTGTGCAAAATATACATAACCTAAAAATGTCGGAGATTCAAAAAAAAATAACCGGGGAGAAAATGAAACCAATATTTCGCAGCCTAACAGCAGATGATCCGGAACCTGAAACAACAGAGATAGAAAGTCTCTGCATGAATTGTGGACAGAATGTAACGTATTTTATAATTAAACATTTAAAAAAAAATTCTTATAATTTTCTTCTTTCGTACGTACAGGGTGTCACTAGGTTGCTGCTAACGAAGATTCCCCATTACAAAGAGATCGTAGTAATGTCCTTTGACTGTGAACATTGCGGCTATCAGAACAATGAGATACAGAATAGTGGAAGAATCGCGGACAGAGGAATCAAAATAATACTCCAAGTTACAACGCCCGCAGACTTGAACCGTCAAGTCATTAAATCTGATCATACTAGTGTTCAAATTCCAACTTTGGACTTTGAAATACCCTCTGGATCGCAGAAAGGGGAGATCACTACGGTCGAAGGAATTATAGAAAGAACCGTCAATGGATTAGAACAGGATCAGTCCGAACGAAGGAAAGAGCATCCCAATGCTGCGGCTCAAATCGACGAGTTTCTTGAGAAATTGAGGAAGCTTAAATCTTTGGACGAGCCATTCACTATGATACTTGAGGACATGTCAGGAGAATCTCACTTAGAAAATCCGAATGCACCCTTGAAGGATGAGGGATGTACAATAACAAGATTTAGGAGGACAACTGAGCAAGATCATATTTTAGGAATTTATGCGGAAAATTCGGAAGATGTTTTGCTGAAACCTATAAAGGAAGGGGAATATACATTGGAGCAAATTGAGGGTGAAGTTCTTTCTTTCAGAACAAATTGCCCGGAATGCAACTCCCCATGCGAAACTAATATGAAAATGACCAGTATCCTTTTCTGCAGTATTAAAGCTTCGTCGGAAATTGGCGTACTTTCGCGCCGATGCAACGGGGAAAATATTGTCCCACACGTTGGATCTAGGGATCTTGAGACTACTTTTAATTGCAACGTAGATATCATTAGGTTTGATGTAGGTGAATTTGTAGATGCGAGTTGCATAAAAGAAGTGAAAACTATTACCGCAACGTAAGTTCGGTTTAGGCTAAAGATTACGATCAAGATCGAAGTTGAGGTTAGGAACTAAGGTGGACAATAGTTACCCCAGAATAGTGCACGCGCAAGAAAGGTTGCCAACTTTTAGACCTACTTCCGATTTCTCGCTCGTTCAAATTTCCTTTCTAATACTAAATTACATGTCATATTGTTTTTCCATTAATTTAATACGCAGACATTCCACACTTTAAGGAAGTGGTAATCATGGCAACAGTTTGTGAATCCTGCGGTAACAGAACTAACGAAGTTAAAAGTGGCGGAGGTATCGAACCCGAGGGAATGAAAATAGAAGTAACAGTAGCAGGGAAATACGACTTTAGTCGCGATTTATTGAAGTCCGAGACCTGTTACTTGGAAATACCCGAATTGGAACTGGAGATCGGCCCTTCTGCTCTAGGCGGACGATTCACCACGGTAGAGGGTATTTTAGTGGCGATTAAGGAACAGTTGTCGAGCTCGACCGCCTTTACTGGCGACAGTAGCGATCCCGAAATTGTAAAGAGAATGGAAGTCTTCATATCTGAATTGAACGAGGTGTTAGAAGGAAGACGAAAAGTAACGTTGGTATTAGACGATCCAGCGGGTAACAGTTACGCGCAGAGTCTCTCGGACGATGGACTCGACAGCGGCTTGGTGATTACCAAATACGAAAGGAGTTTCGAACAGAACGACGAACTTGGACTGAATGATATGAAAGTTGAACACTACTGATCATTCGTTGTAAAGATCTACAACTGAGTCAACATAATGTATTATATTTGAATGCAAATAATGTATTATAAATATACACTGTGTCGTGTAAATACATATTTTGCAATGAAATTGCAAAATTTTTACGAAGCCTTCGTTTTCTATTAATCGTCGACGTTCCTGAAAAATGAAAAAGGGCATTTAATTTTCGTATCACTGAAGCTGATTAAATCGTAGCTCGATATTGAAAATAGTTACACCACGGGTATCGAGTCGAGTTTCGTTAACTTGGGAAGTCTTCTGGTAGCCTGAGTGCGCCAAGATTCTACGTCCATATTCTCGCAAATAGGGTTGTTAATGAACAATAAATCTTGAAGTTGTGGTATATCTTGCAAACGATTAAATTCCGCCCAATCTTTTACCAAATTATTGGACATGTAAAGCACTTTAAGAGCTCTCAAAGCATTCACGCCTTTAATCTTTTCAATCAGATTATAAGAGATCCATAATTCTTCTAAGTTCTCCCCAATTGCTTCTAACCCGGAAAACGTTTTAATGTTGTTACGACCCAAAGACAGAATCCGCAAGTTCTTCAAGGCATTAATACCGCTGATCTTTTCTATCATGTTCGTCGAAAGCGACAGTGTCCTTGGAATAAAAGGAACTTTTACGGCCGCCTGAATAACTCAATCATATTTTTAAGCAAGCATAATTTAGAAAATAACTGACTCTACTACGGCCAGCGCCGCTAAACTGTTATCCATTCTCTCGATAGGAGGCCACTGGAAGGACAAAATGATTTGTTTCTCTTGACTGGCGGTTAAACCAGTTTTCTCCTCCCATCTTTGAATAGCTTCTTTGCAGGTCGTCGCTTTAGCCTGCGCAATACATTCATTTTAAAATATTGAAAATAAAGATCGCGAAATTTTTTGGAAAATAATGTGTACCATGTAAACGATGAGGCGGATCCACTCACGATTGAAAGCGCATAAACAATACATAATCGCGACAACCGACTGTTAACTTCATTTTACTTATGTAAAAATGCAACTTTTATGAATTCCATGAGTATCCCTTTTCTAGTGCCATTATGTCATACAGTTTCGAATCATAATTGAATCATTATTGTTCATTAAAAAATAGCAGATACAAATTTCTAAACGATGCCGCTGAAGATTGATTTGACGTCGGACAGCGGAGACAAGTTTGACATCGATCAACCATTATGGGACCAGTCCACCTATATTGGTAGATGGAAACACTTTGCTTTTATCACTGACTGGCGCACGATTATCGTGCCCGAAAAAAAATTATGGGAGGCAAAACAGTTATGCGTTAACTACAAGTGAGTGAACTGTTTAAATCAACAGAACTGCAAGTTGATTTCAAATGCTTTCTAGAGCCGGTAGTGTACCTTCGGATGTGCCAATGGCGCAGCTTATTCGCGCGAAGAAACTCAGAGACAGTGCGTTTCACCCAGACACGGATGAACTAATGCCCATTCTTGGCCGACTATCGTTCCAATTGCCCATCTCCGTCATACTCACAACAGCAATGATCACGTTTTACAAGTAAATCGTTTAAAGTCTCTGTGCCAACGAGAAACAGCTCTCTTCCCATGCCACCAATTAAGAAACCGTTAGCATGTATTGTGTGCATTTCTTAGAAGTACCACTGCCGTCGTGTTGTGCCAGATAGTAAACCAGACCCACAACGCCATCATAAATTACACAAACAGAAATGCAGCGGCCGACGATCAGGGCAATAAAAACACGGTTAAATGCGCTTTCGTGTGCGCGGTACTAGCGAGCTCTGTGATGGCCGCTGGCTGCAGAAGCATGCTGCGTTGCAGTGGACCTCTCTTAAAAGTTATATAGTTTCCTGTTACTTTGCAGCGAAGTAACGCTCCATCTTCTACACAAATTTGTACCACTCTAATAGGCCTTTCTTTACTATTAGAGACTTGTGCCATTTTGTGCGGTGGTTACCGGCCACGCTGTAAACTTGCCACTTATGCGCCACAAAGAATTAGCAAATGGCATTCCTTTGTACGCTGCAGAGTCAGAGAATCCCATAATGGATTCCATGATAGCAGCGGTAAAGGGTATTACCGAATGCTTTATCACGAGAATTATTATGCCCATGCCGTGCTTGGTCTTCCTTCCATTAGCAACGCAGCATATCAGGGTGTACTGTTTTTACCAGCGTCGGCCATGGGTGAAACTTCCGCTGGAGACCTTTATCTGTGCAATATGGTAAACTTCCTCTCTTCTGTTCGAACGATTCGCTATTCACTGTAATTATTTATTTCTACAGCTGCATGTTCATGATTCCCTCGTCCCTCGCAATATACCCGCAATGCAAGTAAGCGACTGCATAATATTCAGTTAACGATCTCGAGGTAAAGAGATTCGATAAATAACACGCTTTAATTGTTAAGTACCATAAACCCGAAATGGTTGAAGCTACGCTCATCCGAATACAAACTATTTGAAGCAAATGCCGGCGACTATGTGGGCAAACTCTATTATAATAAGGGGCTGTGAGCAGCAAGTTTCGATACAATTTCGTCGTTGTAACCTGACATGACATTTGTGGTGAGAAAATAGATGTATCGAGGTAAAAAGTTCTTATTACTAGAAGATAACATATTAAATACGATTAATGTACTATATCCAAATTCTTCTTCTTCTTCTTCATTTTGATAGGTATAGGTCCTGGCATTTTGAATACTGTGCTGCAAGAAAATAACAAAAAAGTGCGATTTACTACTTAGCGCTTCTAAAAAAATATTCGAATAAATTAATGTGACAAATGTACTTACTGGCAGGTGGTGCAAATTGGACTGAATTTACAAAATACTGTAAACGAAAATTATTGATTAATATTTAGTATAAATCCAGTAATGATAATAAAATAATTTCATTTGTCTCCCTTACTTGATAAACATATGGAGCACACATAGCCAATATCAATAAGCTCTTGGTGGCAGAAGCACGCTGCCCGGTAATCCACTTTCACTGGCGGTGGCAGCACTAGTTTAGACCTGATATTTGGATCTGGCAGAAATATCCACTAAAAAGGGGACGCTTGCATATGAATAAAAGAGACTTGGTACACGATAAAAGTAAATGCATTATGCCTCCCTTACTAGTAAATACTGCAGCAATCCACTTAATTGTGGAACCTTCAAATAATTTCCCCCAGTTATGTCGCAGCCTTGCTGAAGTAAAGTCAATTCCTGATCTAAACTGCACACGTCCAATATTATCCCCTAAATGTTTCAAAGAAAATTATTGGCCATACTTTGCAACGTGCAAGTTACAAGTATTAATGGAGAAAAATGGTAACACACCATTTTCTGAGCGGTGAAGAATATATTCATGTAATTCATATACTGAGTCGCGGAATCATTGCTGGCTGTGATCACGAGGATTCTGGAATACAATTTTTCGCCGGCAAGTTTCTCTCGTTCTAGTCTCGCGACATAGCACAGTGCCATGGTCAACGCCCCAGATATTAGGCTCTCTCCGTTCAATGGATTGTCCATGGTGATCTCATTGATGACCTGCTGCAGTTGTTGCCTTACAGTACGCTCGACCATAGTGAACTTTTCGTACTGCCCATCCATTTGTCTGATTTCCGACGACTTTTCGCATGGGTACAAGAACTTTACTCCATGACTATGGCAGACTAGTAGAGCCAGTTGGTTGTTGGATGACTGCATTAGATGGGCATTTGCAAAAACGATAGTGGAGTCCAAGCATTGCGTCAATATCCTTGTTTCTTGCTTTATAATTCTTTGGATTGGGTTTACGTCTAGTATGATTAATAAAAGACTCGTCTCTATTTCTGGAATAAGTTGAGCAATTTATTCAATGATTCTATAATTTAAATACATTCATTTGTTCGTAACTCCAAGCCTGGCAGTGGCGTGTCTTCGCGTCGAGAGTCTCTATTCCTTCCCTGGCATTGGCGTATTTTCCCGCCAACGCAATGGGGGAAGTATTGATCGGATATTTGATCTAGGGACATTTGAGATCAGTGTTAACGACGTCGTAAATTCTATCCATGAGACTTGACGTAATTGAATTTGTAGGAATGGATAATTGGGGAATGAAAACTGTATCTGCGCAGCAACTAAGATAAATTAGGTTAGGAATTGGGCTGGACAATACTTTCCCGCAAATAGCGGAAGCGCGACGAAGCCTGCCAACTGCGAGGACCACTTCCGATTTCTCACTGCCAGGCAGAGTTAAAAAGACAAACATTTGGCTTGTTTAGAGGTTAGATAACCTCAACTTACCACTTGACATTTTGAATTAATGTAAATTTATGCAATTACTGGTTTTATCGACCATAAGCAGAGCCTTACGACAAGTTTTTGTAACAATTCCTCGTAGCTGCCCTGTTACAGCGATAAATTTTAATAAATGACCGTTTAATCCTTCCGCAAATAAACTGTGCGCCCCTGTGAGAGCCGAACCAATAACGTATGCGTACAGGGCTCGTAAAAGAAATAATATTTTGTATTGCTGGTTCTACCTTGTATGGCAAAAATTATCATACCAACTTCCGGTAACGTTACACGGTACATTTGGCTTTTTAAAACAGAGTGATCAAAACAACAGCATGCAAGGACTGACAACTTCTTCAAAAATTCCCGCGTTATATTCCACAAACGATTGCAGACGTGCGCATATTATCAGTGCGAAAACGCGCATGGTTGCATACGTATTACTGCACGTAGCAGAGGATTGGAGGGAGTGAAACAGAACGAGTGTGGAATATCATTGAGGTCACAGGGGTGTCTTTGAAAGGTTATTGAACGTCGTCTCCTCGAATTTGAAATCAGCCACATTCGTGCTCGAAGAATACTGCGAACAACATGCTGCCGCGATTTGTGAAGCCCACGTTGACCGTTGCTCAGCAAGGAGCAAGGCAACTCTCGACGAGCAGTAGAGTGAGTTTTTCGTATTACAATACAGAATGGATCCTATAAATTTTCCTCTCTTCTATTAGCGCATTATACCCTACATCCCTAGAGCAACTGGAGTTCTTCGTGAATACCGCGATCGTTACGTGCTGATTTGATTACGGCAAACTATAATTTGCACTGTGCTTTGCGACTATAGAAACGAAGTACAGTTATGCAACGTCTTTCGAAACGATTTGGAAATGTCAAAGCTTGAACGGCTATTAAAAATTCAGCATTCGGTATTGTGTAGTACGAAGTGCTATTGTTAACGAAGATAGAAGAACATTGTACAAACGTATCAATCGCATCACGATCCAGTGTTATTTGACGCGTTCGTTGACGTTATTGGTACCAACATTAGGAACGTGGAATTCTTGAGAAACCACTAGTATTCAACGGTTATCGGCGACTTATAGGCGGCAGTTTTCCACTGTCTATATCTCAATCGACTTCTCGTAATGATTGTGTTATTTTTCAGCGCGATGTCAAGGTCGCCGTTTTGGGAGCCAGCGGTGGAATCGGCCAACCGTTATCGCTGCTCTTCAAACAATCCCCTCTTGTCACCGAATTATCCTTGTACGATGTTGTGAACACGCCAGGTGTCGCTGCCGATCTCTCGCACATCGACACGGCGGCAAAAGTAAAAGCCTATACGGGCCCTGACCAGCTGAGGGACTCGGTTAAAGGAGCACAAGTACGTGCTCCAATAGGGCCAGGGAGAATTGTGTTTGAAATTAAACGAAAAAGCTTATTCTCATTGACGTGTATCCTTAGGTGGTCGTTATACCTGCTGGCGTACCACGTAAACCAGGAATGACCAGAGATGACCTCTTCAACACTAATGCTTCCATTGTAAGGGACCTCGCCCAGGCTATAGCGGAAGCGTCGCCGAAAGCGTTAATTGCCATTATTTCTAATCCGGTTAACAGCACTGTGCCAATTGCCAGCGAAGTATTGCAAAAAGCTGGTGTTTACGATCCCAACAGAGTGTTCGGCGTAACCACGCTCGACGTTGTCAGATCAAATGCGTTCATTGGCGAGGCAAAAGTTAGTTTGAAATGCGATTGATAGTCGCCGGAAAACGCTCGAGATGTAAATACCTAATTTGCGTTTCTTTTTTAGCGTCTCGACCCGCAGGCGGTATCCGTGCCCGTTATCGGGGGTCACAGTGGTATCACCATTATCCCGCTGATTTCGCAGTGCAAACCATCAGTCTCCTTCCCAGAAGACCAACTGAAGGCTCTCACTGGAAGAATCCAAGAAGCCGGCACGGAGGTCGTTAAAGCGAAGGCCGGCACAGGCTCTGCCACGCTTTCGATGGCATACGCGGGCGCCCGATTCGGTTTGTCGTTGATCAGGGCACTGAACGGAGAGCAGGGAGTCATAGAGTGCTCCTACGTTAAATCGAATGTCACGGCCGCTAAATATTTCTCCACGCCTATTCTGTTGGGTGTAAGTAGCTTCTATATAGCCTCCAACTGGTACGGCTACGTATGAAATATTATCACATGCCGCATTTCAGAAAGGGGGCGTTGCGAAGAATCTCGGTCTCGGCACGCTCAGCAGCTTCGAGAAGAAACTGCTGGACGAAGCTATTCCCGAGCTGAAGAAGAACATCCAGAAGGGAGAGGACTTCGTGAACAAGAAGTGAATGCTGTATACTCGAACACTAGATAGAAGCGTGATCAACGAAAATCGGGATGGAGCCAATGGTATTTCAGTATTCATCGTAAGAGTACTCGCGTTGTACGCGAACCAGAAAATATTCAGAAAAGATGGATGCTTTATACCTTGTCAATCAGTAGATTAACGCATGGCGTGTACAATATAGATTATATTAAAATACATTTGTAACGATCAAAACCAATAAGTAAGTAAACGTACAGTACCGGAAAGGCGAAAATAAAGAATTTTATCATATGCAGAAAATACTCATGGGCCTCATGAAAAAAAAAAATGTCGATATGTGAAGTATGATGTACCATATTCGAGAAGAAACGTTGTTTGAGCAGAAAAAAAACAGACACTGTTGCTATTATTTCCGTTCCCAATTTTTCCTCTAATATTTCTTAAAACGAAGAGCCAGTTCCATGGATCGTGTTAACATCAGTCAGGCAACTCTCTGGTACATTGTCTCCTCTGTCAGGATCAAAACAAATAATCACTTCGAACCAATGATAGCGGGCAACCTTCAGTGCAATGTCATCCGCGTATGCGACAAGTACAATGGTTGATGTATGTTAATAATTCTGAGTTAAAAACGTGACGCCGTGGTTCTTGGGCACAAATTTATCTACCTTAGAAACCTTTCGCTCCCAGAACGTTAATACCTCTCGTTTGCGGATGATCCACGAGCTTGTTATACGGAAAGATTCATCGAAAAAGGATAAAGCGTTTACAGAGATCAATGCCATGACAAAACGCAAGAATTATAAGAGACCTCGCCGCAAGCAGGCGTTATACCATTCGCAGGAAATGCTCCTGCAGAAGTCGGACACGTCTGACGACGACATGGGGAACGAAGCTGCTCCCTCGAAGAGAAAGGGGCGATCGTCTGAGCGGCTCTTCGAGCAACGTTCCCCCGAGTCTGTACTGTTCGAGACGCAGCAAGTAGAGTTATCATGCTACGATGAACTGAGCCCGGAGATTGCGCCCAGGGTGCGACGAAGAAAGCTGGATCTGAATGGCTCGGATAAGGATAACGAACAGCACGATTGCGGCAGTGAACAAGAAGAAGAATCGGCGGAGGTGGAGCAAGATGGACCATCGAAGCAAACGACTGATATGCCCGCAGGCAAATGCTTCCCAATGGACAAGACCTTATCGATGAGTGATGCGATTAAGTTGGAGATGAATGACTGTGACAGCGACGTCCACTCCTCTAAGTCAGCCTACGATTTGCCTTGCGGGTATGTCTCAGAACCGGCGCAGCTTGCCACCTTCAATTCCGACGTGGAGGCCCAAAATCAGGGGTTCTCTCAATTACTGGCAGAGCTTAGGTCCGCTGTTTCCGCTTGCGAGCCTATGGGCCAATTCGAGGGGGAGAGCAAAGGTGACAAGTGGCGTGGAGAGGAATGTGGGGGTGCTCGGTTTCGGGTAGTCAACGAGACCCCGGAAGATCCAAGTGGCACCGGCTTCACCGCTAACTTGACGGAATGCAAGCGGATCATTTTGAACCTGCGGCAACTGAATAGCTCCAAAATGCGAGCTACCACCCAGGAATATATTACAAACTTTCTGTCGAAGTACAAAACGGTCGACGAGGCAAGATCGGTGCAGACGTACTTCTGTGGCCGCACGCCATCGCCCCTAGCGTCGCAGGAACATTCGAACGAGCGGGCGAATAAGCGTCTCTTCGCGGAGACTGATGAAGCTGGCAACGAGGTCGAGGAGCGACAGGAACACAACGATGTAGAGAACAACGTGACGAGAATAAGGGCCCGCTCGACCACACCCTGCAGTGGCTCGCCGCCTCCTGCTAAGAGGTGTAGGACCACGTTAAAATTCGACGACGACGACGAGACAGATCAGTCTCGGAAACCAGCCGTCTCCACCACGATAACCGATCTGCTGCCAGAGGAGACGAAAAATGGGCAGAGTGACTTTCGCCCCAGTGGCATAATTACGAACACGCCTTGGAGTACCTGCACACCAGAATCACCAAGCACTCTTACCCTGGATTTACCGGTTGTGTCAGATTCTGGTCGCTGCAGCAGGTGCTTGCAGGTGGTGATACAATAGAGCCTCGACCCGCTTTCAAATTTCAATCTTACAATTAAGCAACACTGATAAACTTGTGATCTGTTCTTGCAGCATGAACGAGAGACCGACTACCATAAAAGGTGCGCCTGCTGCAGCCCTCGGACCCCGAAATCCCCGCGATTTCGACTCTCTAAGAAGCCCGTTGAGAAAGTCGTCCTCTTCTGCGTCTGGTTGACGAAGAGGCTGACAAACACGTTTAAAAAAGTACGATATTTCTCCGACTAAAAGATATTCTTCTAACCATCTATCGATCCTTTCAGAGTTGCGGTGGCTTCAAGAAGACTCTCTTAATGTGTTCCTCGAAAAGGAGAGCAGCGAAGCTCCAAGAGCTTAACGAGCTCATGATAATGTTGCGCTCGGAGAACCGGCAGATGATCAACACGTTCGTAGAGAAAGTCAGCCACTTGTCTGAAGAGATTACTCAGGTGAGTGGGTTGTTGCTGGACATTTTCTTCGATGGTACGTGTTGAACAGGAGATGTTACAGCCTTGTCTTGGGTGCAGGTGCGCGCGAGCCACGCTAGCGCCCTCGGCGCTTTAACAGCAGAGGTCGGCAGCATGCAGGACGTCACCAGGAAGTTGGTTGAAAACAATGAGACACTGGTGCAGGAGTTGAAGAAACTACAGAAGGCGCTGGAAGATACACGGGGATGCTCCCCGAAACCTCCACCGCCGATGCCATCGACCCTGAGGCGATCATCGCCCCTAGGTGCTCCTCCTCCGCCCCCGCCTCCTCCACCACCCCCTCCGTCCTTCCTGTCCCCGGCACGGCCGATGACGCCGACCACCCCCGGCAGCGGTAGAAGCGTCAGGACGCCCTCGAGAAAGTGCTCGACGCCGCTGCTTGGTAGGCCAGCTATAACCGTCGAGGATCTGCTGAAAGTCACCCTAAAAAAAGCACCGCAGAATGTTAAGGCAAGCTGAACGATTGTCCAATACAAAAGCCTGCGTTTAGACCAGAGCAAACTTTTTATTTAAATAAAATTTCGAATAACGAATAAAAGTTGAAAAGATTATTCGGCATTCGTTTGCTAACCCGAGTTAGCTTTATCCGACACATGGCGGGTAATTGTTACTCGTTACTCGAAATTTTATTTAAATAAAAATTCTGCCCATCTCTGGTTTGGACATACAAGGGGAGGTTTTTGGGATGAGAGCCACGGATAGTCAAGGAGAGCTTTGACTTTTGCGTACGTTTTAGAGGGCCAAAAAATAAGAGATACGCGCCTTTTTATTTTGGACCGTTTGCATATTTAGGGGCTGAAAGCACCCTTCAAAGTTTATAAGAAGAGGTACAATAGTTTCTTCTTTTAGTGAAAGAATATTTATACCTATCAAATTTTATTTATTATAATATTCTTTAAACTAACAATAGGAACTTTTCTGCCTCTTCTTGTGAGCTTTGAGAGGTGGTATCCAGTGGCGCACTTAGGATTTAATTTCGAAGCGAGCCGAGTTGAAAGAATAAATATACTTTTAATGCAAATTCAATAAAATTCATTAGTGATTATAAAAATTTATTTAAAAAATAAAACCAAGGTTTCTTTTCTTCTTACAAAGTCCCTTCTTCGGGGGGGGGGGGGGGGGTCCTCCACTGATGATTTTACCCCCTAAATATGCAAACGAGCCAAAATAAAAAAATACGAATCTCTTATTTTGCGGTCGCCTAAAACATATCCAAAAAGCAAATTGCAGGCGGACACCGCCTCTTCTTATGAACCCTGAGGGATGGTTTTCACCCCCTAAACAGGAGCGTCCGGAGACTTTTTTCCAGGGGGATGGGGAGGGGGGGCAACTTTGGGATGGTGGTAAAGAAAAATAAACCCCTCTTGCTTTTTTAACCCATTTTATAGTGCCAATTTAATTAAAAATTTAAAACCGGAATTTAAAAATGTTCCCTATTTAATTTAGTATAAATTTAATAAAGATCAGTTTTGAGAAATGAGCGATTTTTTCTCAAAATCCAGGCGAGGGGGCAACTGCCCCTTTTGCCCTCCCCCCCCCCCTCCTCCCCTGCGGGCGCCCATACCCATGCTCCATGAAAACGAGCCAAAATAAAAAGGCACGCATCTCTTATTTTTCAAAAGCTATCCAAGCTCTCCTCAACTATCCCTTGGCTCTCAGCTGCAGCTGACAAAACTAAATAAAACATACACTCTCCGCTAGCAAAGCAGCAGCGTTTTCCTTCAAGAGCGTCTCTCGAATTTTCTGTCCTCGACAGCACTCGCCCCAGCACTGTTCCGCCTGCGAAAAAGATTGTACACCGATTAAAGGAGGAATTTCACGTTTCAGGAGAGCAGAAGGAATACCGTACCAGGACCGAGGGGGCCAGTGGTCTCTTTAGACATGCTGCGCAGCGTGAAATTAAAGTCTGCCAGGCGCAGAACAACCGATCAAATACTGAGATCTCCGCGGAGCGCCCGGATGATTAAAGCCCGGACAGCGCCGAGCCTCAGCCTGTCCCCGATCATGGCGGCCGGTGACAGCACGCTGAGGCGGATCCTGAAACAGGTGGACGTTAATAGACGCGGGCCAAGGCGTCTGCTATCGGGCACGTCGAGCCTTCGCGAGATCAGTATCGCGAGAGATAATCAATCGCAGAATGCGGACGCGAGAGATAGCAGTACGCAGTCCGCGATTGTGTAATCACGTTTGCAAGAGAGACTCGGGCGATTAACGGAAACGATACAACTGCAATATCAGCGTATTTCGATATCGTTTATGTTAATTGATTAATGCTACGCGATAGGTACAAACTGGGTCACCTGACACGGTAACACAAAAAGTGCCATTGTTTTCTATCAGTAGTTCTTGGCACACATTTGACAAAGGTTCGACAGCGTGTATTATGTAACAACTCCAACGAATATCTTCCCACAGGATTATACATAATTCGATGCATAATGGCAAGATACTTGCATTTTACAGAATGTACCCAGCAGATTTGCATGGTTTTGTGAATCTCAAGGTCACGCCTGCTGCAACAATGCGTATCTCCAATTGCCACGTTTAATTATGATTCCATTGAAGATACTAATTAGAGCTGCTACTCTGGTGCACATTGCAGAACTCATTCCGGTGTATTATATAGGCATTCAGTAAAAGGGATCGAGCTGAATTGGCAATTAAAAGAGCAGTGGCACCATTTTCATTTGACCGAGGCGCAGAAGACCATTTGTCACACCTCTCGCGTCGTTGCTTCCAAAGTCTGGTATAGATTCTAGCATTGGGTGACTCACCCTGTACAGAACAGTGCGATATAAGGAGAACCCATTGAACGATAGATTTTAATTTCCGAGATATGTACTGACGCTCGCTAAGATAATAAAGATTCGGACGATACGAGTAGAGAGTTTGATAATTACTTTATTTGTAGCTTTCACGTGTGTGGTTTTACAGAAAAAAAGGTCGTATCCGGTGTAATCGCATTGATCGTAGTAGTACAGAGCGTGAGAACGCATACGAATCGAGGAAATGAAATAAAAGGGCCGATTTGGTCTCCTCCAAATGACGATAAAAGTCTCGATATCCGTGTCTGATTATTCGCTCGTGGGTCTCGGTTTAGCGAAAAGATGGAATGATCCGAAGATAATTACAGATACAACTAATATTTATAATACAGAGACAAGGGCGAGTAGTACATCTAGAGAGATGGAGTAATAGATGTGTCTGTGTGTGTTATATAAAAATCGACTAAGCACGCACAACGATACTGCGAATAAAGGACAAAAGCGGTCTCGCTCGACGCAACCGATCGCGGCTAGCTCCTATTAATGGTCTCACGAACGACCCAGGTGTCAATGCCTATCTACAAGTTTATTTAGTCGGAAACGCTCTACATTTTCTCACTCTTTTTGCTTCGTTTATGAGTCACGCCATAATCGCGAGCGATAACAATAAATATTATCGCGCTCGGCTACTCGTTCATCTTGTTCCTTAATCCATTGTGTAAGCAAGTAATTGGAGGAGGTATCACACAGTTTATCGTCGTTTGGAATTCGCTCACGCCGTTTACGTTGCCACTGCAAAGGTGGTTATATCTAAATTTTTAAGATTTGCCGCTCGTGGCGCGTGTATATGCATATTTATATTCGCGAACCGTACACAGGGTGTTTCGAAGCCGCAGGTGGAAGGGCTTGGCTCAAACGCAGCCCGTGGAACTGACCGTTTATGAGGTATCCGGTATTTTTGGTCGCAAGTCAATAGTTCTTTGTACGATTACACACGCTAGAGGACTAATAAATGATATCTTCAATGTGTTAATAACTAATGACTTCGGAACCACTATGCCCGGCTCTCCCTTAATCCGAGTGTTACTGTAAAATGGCCCTTCATGCTCCGTCGAATTCACTTTATGAATGATAACGCGATATTGGCAGCTTGATCGTATCACTAAGCTCTAAAGAAGGTGTCCTGGATATTTCGCGAACGATTAGTTCACCGGCTTGCGTTTAAGTATACTTTTCTGTTCCTTTTTGATAGTTCAAGCCTGCGCCTGTAATTCTGAAACACTCTGTATAATTCCTAACCGTTTCCTATGCTCTCTGCCTACATCCTCTTTCACACCAGTCCCATCGCCCTCTGTCGTACTCCACACGCGATTCGAATCGCTTCGAACACACTCCAAACTGTTCTCTTTCTCTCTCTCTCTCTCTCTTACCGTTATCGCACGAACGATTCGAGTCTACCGGTTATCCTCGATACCTTAATTACGCTCTTAAAATTACTCGCATATACTTACTTACGGTGCCGTTGATATTACTTTGAGTTATTCTTTGTAACGTATTTTATAACATGATTATCAATTTTTTTTTCTTTATCGTTATTAATACCTAAAT
Source organism: Andrena camellia (assembly GCA_029448645.1). Lineage (NCBI taxonomy): Eukaryota > Metazoa > Arthropoda > Insecta > Hymenoptera > Andrenidae > Andrena > Andrena camellia. The sequence continues at coordinate 25,787,948 of CM055678.1, read as the reverse complement.
ACAAGGGGGGGGGGGGGCACGATGCACACCGATTTCTAGGGGGAGCTTGATTCTGCGCGTTCCCTTCGCCTTTGATATACGATATAACGCACCTCGCTTTTTTGCTGCACGCTTGTACGGATCGCCCTTCATTCGAGAAACTGTGCCAGTCTCGCTGCTTGCACGAAATGGCGGTCAGAAACTTACGGCAGGATTTTAAGAGCGAAGCTCCAGGGAACTCGGTACTTCGGCGCTGCAAGTAATTTGCGACACCATAAATCTCAGACCGCCACTGTAATCGCCGTCGAGTAAATAAATGGCCGATGCCGTATCGCTAAGCTCGCCCCTCGGCAATATGCGCAAACAAATTTCCGCGTTTTAACAAATGAACACTCCAGTATCGTTTGGAATGTTCGGACGTAAGTCGACGGAACAGCTCGCCGATAAGAAGAAAAGAAATGGGTGGACAAACGCACGGGCAGATCAACCAAGATACAAATGGAATCGAGGACGGTGATGTCGAAAGTGAGCGCGCGGGTGAAGAAAAGTCGGGATACAATCGTTTATTCTGTAATTCGTTATACCACAGCGATCGTTATAGTTTACACAATGTGGGGGCATTATGAAAAAGTACAACCACAAATTACAGACTAGCTAGACGGCTACTTGTTGCTTCCTTTTCTTCGTTTAACGTTAAACGTGATTTTCTTCCTCTGTGTTTTTTTTTCCTTAGAAAGAAGCCTCGTCTACCACGATACACCTTCTCGTCGATCGCACGGAACGCACTCTCTGAGCGGAGGAGTGAGAGAGAAGAAAAAAAGACCGCGCCGAAATGATGACACTACTGGTTCGTCGTTCTTTTTTTCCAAATTTTTATTCAACACAAAATTTCGTTCGCGAAAGCCAGACTTAAGACCAGTGACCGATCGTTATTGCGTTAAGTACGACCGCTTTCGCGCAAGCGTATCTCTCTTCTTCTTCGTTTTAATAAATCCTTCAATGACCGCACGAGAACTCATGCTCGAACTATGTACGAAAATTATTACTTGAGCCGGATTTCATTCGGAAGTACATTCATAATAATATCTTATTACAGAAAGCAGCGACGAAGATGCGTGGTTGGAAGTGACTGCTAGCGCCACCGCGACCACTTCCAGCTCCGTCCTGTCGGAGAGCGTCGTTTATCCTTGAGATAAACTGATGATTTACATTCGATTTACACGCATACATTATTAACATCGTTATTTAGTCATAGTATGCGAGAGGCGACGATCATGCGCGCAGTAAAAAAGCGGGGGACGAGGACGAGGAAGAGGAGAAGATTTTATGGGGAAGGTGGGGGCGGGTGAAAAACAAAACGAACACAATGCACTTCGATCGACGTCGAGCATCGCGGGCGTGTGCTTCGCCATTACGTGAAACAACGTATCGGGGACGCATTACTAATTCGTTCTCACTCACTGAAACCGATAAAAGCCAGGGATCAATCCCGACAGACAGGCGTTTACTTAATTTTTGTATACCCCCTTTTAATTATTAGTTGACGTGTTACGCCGTCGATCGGCAAATCCGCTCAACGCTCTCGACATCGTTCGCGTAATTTCTTTTCGATCGGGCATGCACAGAAGAATGTAAAGACAGCGTCGATTTCTTCCTCGAGATACGCGAGAAGACGGCAAAGGATAGTGCCTCTCTAAATGCTTTCTGCAGTCTCTATTTACCGCGCAGAGTGCGTGTCCTTTTGCATGTTACCTTTCCTTTTTTTTTTTAAATTATTTTCTGTGTGCTCCGTAACTCAATGATGCGTTTATCGAATGATTTGGTATATTTTTTTTTGTTTCTTTTTGGAGTAATCGTACGTACGTGCGTGCTTAGGACTCACGCAATCGCTAAAGATCTCCCCTTCCCACCCCGAACTGCCACCTGCTGAATTGTTTTCGTTTGCTTACAAGTTATTAAGAGTTTTTTTTTGCTTTCTTGTGTCTCAGTTTTATATGCGCAAGATAACACTCACTACAGTTAGAGTTACGATACGTCCTGATCTTCCACGTCTTGCAGCTGCTCCTTCTGTTCTCCCTCCCCTGTCCAGGAAGAAACAAATTCCCGTTAGCCAAAGCCACCATACACATTAACCTACGAATAATTTCTGGCAACGGTAACCCATCAACGAGTAGGGTGGAGACATTTCGGTCTCGAATCACAGATCCATCTCCACCGTAACGGTTAAACAGATTACCTTCGCCGAACCTCCGGTATCAAATGAACGCAAATGCGCCGAGGTATTTTGTACTTTTAAGGAGCAAGGAAGGTTTGAGTTGCTCACCAGGTGATCGTACGGTGCAAGGGCGTATCGAAAGTGGTGCGGTCTTTATGCTCAAGCATTGGTGGGAATGGCCACAGCCTCGTTTTCGCGATCGGGCTCAATCTCTAAATTATGAAGCAATGATTCTTCGTCCGGGAACACGCGATCATCGAAAGTACCATTTGAAGCGGAAAATAAATATAAAACTTCTTTCATATCATCGACGCTTTGCCTACGGCGACCGTGATATATGTGTATGTGTGCGAAAAAAAAAATCTGATAGAACCGGGGAAGATTTTATCGCGCTGCTGCAATACATATTATTGATCGCGCGACGGCGCTTCTACAGCCTAATGGGAGCGTTTCGAAAGCGGCCAAAAGACCTTTCCCCGCCCCGGAACAAACGCGGGCTTTCCTAGCAATGGCATATACTAACCCTCTCCGTGCGTATCCGACGTCCACAGAGTAAGGTTGTCCCTGAGGAGCTGCATGATAAGGGTAGAATCTTTGTAGCTATCCTCGGATAAGGTGTCCAGTTCCGCGATCGCGTCGTCAAAGGCTGCCTTCGCAAGGCGGCACGCTCTGTCCGGGCTATTGAGAATCTCGTAATAGAACACAGAGAAGTTGAGCGCCAATCCTAAACGGATGGGATGAGTCGGCGGCAGATCTGTCATAGCAGTGTCGCTGGCTGCTTTGTAAGCTACGAGAGAGTTCTCTGCTGCTTCCTTCCTGTCGTTGCCAATGGCGAATTCAGCTAGGTAACGGTGGTAGTCGCCCTTCCTATAAATATGCAACACCGGTGGTGAGAACAGGTCCGTTGTATAAAAATACGTAAGGATATTAAATAGAAATTAATCGTGCGAAACCTGCACAGTTTCGTGGGAGTTGCGCGAGATTATCGCTAAGCTTTCCCAAGATTTTTATGCCACTGCGAAACAGTGGCTCGGTGGAATAAGTATTTCAATTTTAACGATTGATCGTTATTTGCTAAATTACATCCGCGACGGGATAATTATCCTCGCGTAGTTATCGAGCCAGACGGGCTGGATGTTTTAAAAAGCAATGCCTCGGAAATCAGTGACCGGGACGGAACGTTCTTCCGTATTGCTGGCCACCGTGTTACGGAGGCGGTTAGGCGTTTAAACAAATTCGTGATACTATTAATATAATTATACTATTATACAGGCTGCTCGAAGTAATGGTAGGTTTCGATCGAATAGCGACGAATCCTTCCCTTACTTTCAACAGTGTACTACTGCAACAGGGACTTGTGTTACGAGACTCGGAACAAAGTTTAAAGCAATTAAGAAGGGAATGCTTTCCAAGCTGCAGCCGGGCCACGTCCTTGGCCGCGGGGACTGCAGAAGTTCCTTACATTTTATAATAGAAGACTTTGGATTCGCCGGTGGACGCGTACGGTATCAGATGTTTGTCCAGAACCCCTAGGATATCGGCGCAGATATCTTTCAGCTCCTCTTCTACCTGGGATCGGTACTGACGGATCATCTCCAGCTTTCCTTCGGCGCCCTTGTTCTCCTCCTTTTGTTCGATGCTCGATATTATTCTCCAGGAGGCTCTCCTCGCGCCGATTACGTTTTTGTACGCGACAGAAAGGAGGTTCCTCTCCTCGACGTTCAGCTCCAGGTCCAGCGAAGCGACCTTCTTCATCGCCTCGACCATTTCTGCAAATCACGCCGGCGGGCGTCGCCGTTGACGACAGTGCCATTAAATTGAGCAGATGTGTGAAATCGGAATACACAAGAAAAAAAAAAAGAAAAAATTTGGGCAAAGTTCTGGGAGCCGATAGAATTTTATCGCTGAGGTGTTAAATAATTTTTTGGGCTTTTCGGCGAAGTAACGAAAGGGTGCTTTAAATTTTGACGAGGGGTATTGTGTGAAATCGCGGTAAAGTAATGAATTGGAAATGACCTATATCGATTATTGACACGCGGCCCACCCCGGGTGTGGAATGTATTATTAGTTTCATCTGGGATGTTAGAGAGCCGGTGTGCAAGGAAGACGAGCACACAGGCATATATTAACCCGCTGCCCCTTGAACTTTCCGAGGAAGTTGGCTAGTGTTATGTATTTATTATCTATAGGTGTGTACGGCATACAAGAATAATGATATCGACCGGGATATACGCGCGCCCCAATACATTCGCGTCTCATCGCGAGCCTGCAAACAGTGCAAAAGATTTGTAAATTTTTTTTTAACCATCTCGCCAATCTCCTCGGTTCTGTTCCTCCTAGCGAAGTTTTGCCGAATAAAATACTCGGCTCGTGGGGATTGATACATATTTACCCTCTGTTTATTAAGTCAAGGAAGGCGTCATGGGGCCATTTACGTAGAGATCGAAATCAAGTTCATGGTGGTTCCCGGGGCGAGAATTACCGCGAACGCGGTATACCCGTGACGAAGAGGGTGTACAGAGACGTAGGATATAGCCAGGCACAGATCAATACTTTCCTTCTGCTACGGTCCCTCTTCTCCCTCCAACCATTGCCGTGTCTCACTCACCCCCTTGCCGTTCTCGCCCTCCACTCGTAATCTCCCCCCCCCCCTGCTCCCCTCGCGCCGTCACGCGCAACCCTCAAATTTGCTCTGCACCCATCCTTCTCTACATCCAGGGCAACCAACAACGTCGCCTCCTCTCCCAACCGCCCTTCTGTCATTCCTCTCTACGCTGGCCGGCCGTTCTTCGCCCAAGATCCACCACAGACAACGCATTTTAAATACGCGCGTGCCTCCGCCGATTAACATGCCCACGCGGCGACGAAATTATGAAAAGCAGCCACCTCCGCTGGATGAATGCGAGGCGGCCCCTCTTTGCGCGCTTTGTCCGCTTCATTGGTTAGTCCTCCTGGATCCTCGGCAGCGTGAAAAACCCGATTTCGAAATTTCGGGGCCTAGGGTGCAGCGTGAAACGATCCCCCCCATGTATTTATTATTGGCCGACCAGCTCGAAACGAGCTCCAGCAGGCTGTACCGAAAGAAACGTTACGACCAACTACAACGTGCACCTCGTTCGAGCGTAACTTATTCTTAGAGCGCGTCCACCGCTATGAGAATGACCCGAGGGGGAAAGGGAGACACGGGCCAGTTAAATGGCGTTACTCGAAACTATACACCCGGGAGGGGGATACACTTCGCCTTCGCAAAACGTCAGAATACCTAGGAGCGTACGTGGGGGCCTCGGCCGCGTAACAAATTTCCAGAGATGTACGAAAACGAGGCACCGATTTGACGGTTCCCCCTTCTACCCGGCGCCCAGTCCCCACTGCGAGACGGCTTTCGCCGGGAGCGAAGCGGAGAGAAAAAAATTTATCTCTCGTAGCCGAAATTGTAACGGCTCGTACTGCGTAATAACGAAGTACGGGCCGATTGGAGAAAGACGACAGGGGAAACGCTACGCTAATCGAGAGCGTGGTGAACGACTCGGCAGATCTCTCGGTTGGCCGAATCGGCCCTAAGTGATTTCTCTCTGCTTTCAAGGCCAAATGCCACGAGCAGAGCACGCGTTACTACGTGTCTAAAGGAGTAACCCGGCAGCGATTGGTAAGTATCGTGCCGTGTCTATGCGTCACCGCGCGTCGGGAAGGACCGACTTGTCGGTTATCTGCCGAGGGGCCCCCTAAAGTACCGAGCACAGCACGCCTAGCAACGGCGTTACCCAGCATTCGACGAAACAACGGGAAGCCCCCGAGAGCGACGAAACCGCTCCTCCACGGCTCCGCCACCGGTGCTGCTGAATGGGCCCACGATAGTACGTGCGAGTATCGTGACAAGATCCGCCGGAGCGGTGACAGAGGCTATAAATCCACCGCCGTTTAAGTAAAGGAAACACCGGTTGCGGGGCCGGCGACTCCTCCGCACCATCGCCTAGTTTATCCTCGTATTTGACGTTTCCACGCTTTTGACAGATCCCAACCTGATCCACCCGGACGGAGTTTTAAGGTTCTCGGCTCCCGACGAGAGGCTCGCGGTTCTATTCATCGAAATCGTGACACCCGGAGAGGTTCACGAGCCACGAGGAGGGCGGTGCTAGGCTCCTTTCTCTTCGCAGGCCGTGCTCTCTCTGTGTGTCGGATTTCGTCGGTTTCATTTTGGTGCAGGCCGGGTCCTTTCCCGAAAAATATCCACTCACCGTCATAGCGCTCCGCTTGCTCGGCCAATTTCGCCTTGTAAACGCTGTCCTCCCGTTCGGACATCTTCGATGCTCGTGGATTTCACGGGTAGACGAAGGGTTTCAGGGAAATCGCACGAAATCCTCGTTTCCACTGAAATACGTACACCTCGTCGTACAGCCACTCGCAAGCTCACTGACCAAGATGGCGGCGCCCGCCAACAATCGAAAGCAGTTCCCAGCTCGCGCAGCCTCTGCAGACACTCCACTCGCCATGCGCTACCCGGCGTGTATTACTACGCGTGACGTCATCCGTCGTTACCGACGCTACGCGCATGTCGGTTAATGTTCGCTGAATATCCGGTGGCGGAGGTGGCCGAATTTCCATTTAAAAGCCACGGGAGGAATAACGCCCTTTTATTCCCGATAGCGTTGGAATTTTACGGGATATCGATTTACTAGAAACTAACGGCGATTACGAACGAAGAAAATAAAGAAAGTACTGCATTAGCGCGAGCTGAAGTAACCTATTCTTCAAGATTATGGAGTTTTAGTGTATACTACATGAAACCCATCGAATTTTATCGTTAATTATACTAAACGACAAATGCTCGAGGATATATTTCGCGGATCATAAAATCGATGACACGCGAGGGCATTCTGCTGCACGGAACGAGAAAAAAAGAGGCGCAGAATGAAATCTAGAAACTTAAAGTACTTCTAGAAAGTTCGATTTGAATAAATTTTGATGGAGGTAATGCTTCATACTCGGTGGAAATTGATTTTTCTCGAAGAATCGGGAAAGATTGAATATCAAAAGTGTACCATTTAGGGACCTCCCGCGTGCGGGACTAACTTAAAACTGCGGAGTTCTCTCGCGTCTAGTGCTTAAGCGCGCGAAATACGAATGTAAGAATAAGCAAACTGAACGATCACTGGGTAGTAGTAATAAAATATTAGACGGCAAACGTTACCCGTTCAGATCGTCTGTTTTTAATTTGTTACAATAAATCAATACAATTTGTTCAATGGAACAGAAAGGCTACGGTTATTTATCGTATAAATAATTGCACCATTTGTGCGACCAACGGGTGTTACATAGGAGATGCCGAAAGGCAATCATGTGAATGCTACAAAGAGATATTTTCGTTTCCTTCTTTTTTTTTCTTGTTGTTGTTTGCAGCGAAGCATTTGCGTTTTATCGTTCCACACGAGTAGCTAATGTACAAGCACTATGTAATCCAAACGTCTGTTCTATCCGCCTTATCGTATGCTTTCTTCATTTAAATTATTTATTTTATAGTTAATTTGTATTTATATGTATACACATATATCCGATTATTATCATCTATTAAAATTATAATACAGCCGAATACTTAATCGTAACAATCAATTGTAAACATTGGTTGCAAGCTATGGTGTTCCGTCCAATGTCGTCCTATACAGACCGGAATATATGTAATCATCATCATCATCATCAATATACAAACACTATGAACGGAACCAGCTGTACGACGTACTCGTACGAGGGATACACGATGGGTTTTCTTTTATTAATTATCATATGTACATACAGGCATACATACATACATACATGCATACATACGTACGTACGCAAAAAATCATACGCGCTCGAGTCGAGCGATTGTACCTGTGTATGGATGTGTGCGTGTCTACGTACTGTAGCCTGGAAAAACGGATTTCGGTTGCGACGACTGTTATCTGCTTCCAGTTCAAAAACAGTCGTGGCGCCGGGGGGGGGGGATAGGGGGGGGGGAGTCCCCCTTGAAAAGAACACGAATCTTTTTTACAACATATGATCTCAACCACCAGGTGTGACTTTAAAGTCTCTTTACATGCTTCCAGTTAATTAATATCGATTATACATTTGTAACATTAGCTCGACGGAGTGTATAGTACTTAGGCTAGCCCGCAGGGCGAAACAGCCTAAATTTATGGAACATTCAAGTGTCTACATCTGCACGGAATATTGCAGAAATTTGGAAGCGTACACGTTATTACCATCCATTTTACATCTCCTCCCAGCTGCACGCTACAGTGTGCATACTGGCCACCGTGTCGGACCATCGCTATTGCACGTCGGGATGACCGTCTCAACGCACCTAACCCTTTCTCTCGTTACACACTCCATCATCCACAGGAACATATCTTCGTAGCCGTTACAGATTGTCGCAACGAAAATTGAACGAACGCCGCCTTCTAATACGATCTCTGTTTTCGCGCGAATCTTAAGACGTGGCAGTCGAGGGTGAACAGTCTAGCCGCACACCGCACACATGCGTAAGTGACCAATATGTAAAAAAAATATCGTCCATCGATATCTGCTTTTTAAATAATTCAGTAAGGCTTCAGACACATTCAAACGCGATTATTCGTTACTTTCTGATTTACTCGGTAAATACTATTTAAAATTTACTGCTCTTTTCCTTCGCGTGACTTTCAATTCTTTTAATTACGATCGAGCATCGCGTCAAGCATCGAAAATACATTTTAAAATCTAGGTGTAAGTACTTTTCGCGATAGATAACGTAATAACCGTGTGTATCAGAAAGTTCGCGGGAATTTTTATTCATACTTGGTGTTACGATCGATCTCGTTAGAACTTACAGTCAGTTCCGTTTTCTAAAAAAAAAAAAGAAGAGGAAATTCAGTTACATACTAAATTCGATTGGAACAAATCACGAATACTGCGGTAGTATTTAAGTGGATTCTCCTGTTCAACTCGCGACCACTGTGGTTTCCCGTTAACACCACCGAATGGGTTTCTCGTAAAAATCATCGATCTTATTGCTATCTCAGTTTTAAATTGAAGTAACAAAAGCTTTTGCAACTCATTCGCTTATTAATAGTTCTGTGAATGTATTATGTGCTCAGGCTAGTGACAGAGCCGAATGGCGAATACAGGAAATTTCGGTGTCTATATAAAAGTTGTATGCAAAAGCATTAATTAATTGGGCCATGTGGATCGAATGCGGTGTAATGTTGTGGCTGTTTAGAAAAGTGGGCGAAGGATAGGGTTGCGGTGATAGGTACTATAAAGGCAGAAGGATGTGTAAGAATAACGAGGGGGAGCAATGATATGCTACAAAAAGAAAAACGTTCGCCTTCTGTGTCAGAATTGCCAACTTTGATCAGTTCATTGGAAGAATTAATGTAAACTGTGTTCCCTAACAGTCCCGCTATCGCGTCAACATGCCTCAGAAGCAATGATCTCCACGAATGTGATCTCTAATATCAACTATCTTCACTTTAAACGAATCCAAACATCTCTGTACTGTATATTGGCGGTCACATTATTAATTGGTATAATTATATAATAAGCTAAAATATGTTCGGACATCGTGACCAATCACCTTTACTCTTGCACTCCCAATACTCGCCACCGTACACGTAGCATAGACTGTCTGTGTATGGATCCTGCTCTTTTTTGAACCATAACGGTTCGTAAGTTTCGTACGGTAGACCTAATAATGTAGATTAAATCTTTTAGTCATGCTTTCCCACGGAAACGTCGGAAACCGGGAATGAATAGAAAGTGGTATACCTTGGGTAGCTGCTTTCTCGGCATCGTGTTCACGCGCACGCCGGACAACCCTCTGTTTCTCCTCTAATCGAAGTTTTTCTACATTCGCCTGGTCCCACTGGCCATTTTCCATTAGCCTTTGATCAGGCCTGTTTCGGGAATCCGTGGGAGCAACCCCCTCTTCGGGCTCGTTAAGCTGACACGCTAATTCCGTGAAATTATAATACTTATCGCTGTCGTCGCTGTAGAAACATCCAATTACAATCGCCACGTTAATATCCACGGGAATAAGTAGAAAAAAAACTAGCGACAATCTCGCGAGATACTTACGCTGGCATGCGACGTTTCCAAGCGAGTATATGCGGGCCTGTTTTATAGACTTGATTGTCCGGCGCGCCAGACGTGCTAATTACAGGAGCAATCTCTATCTTGGAATCCCACGTACCTTGTACAACCCACTTCACTTCGTTATTAGAATTCATTACTACACCCTTCACTGTGCGTTGACTGTCCCTCGAGAAGTACGAGTACGGCGTGTACTTCAAATGGCACTTTATACCTTCCTTATGATTAACAATGTCGGTGTCCCCGCTTTGATCAACCCATAATTTTCCTACTATGATATTGTGGACAGTAGTTGTGACCTTCCGCCACGTGTAATGCTTCATGCCATCGTCCATTTCTAAGTGAGCAGTTCCCAACGGTATCACCTGCGTGGATACATAAATCGATTAAATACGGTTCGGAGCGTCGTGGAGTTGGATATCAGAAAGGGTCGCAACCCGAGAAACTTACTTGGAGATACTTCCCGCGGAACTTAGACGCCATGGTGAATTCTTGCCAGCAACGCCACTTCCGCCCCTCGCAATGCTGCGCCAGCATCGGAGGGTGATGGGAAACTTGCTCTGATATTGCTCGCCATCCTAAATCTTCCACGCGATCACATTCATACGTTTCGCCTAGTAAAGGATTGAAAGGTTTGCCGGTTCTGGAAGCAGTCGTGGAGTAGCTGGATATAGTAAATGCTGCCACATAAGCCATTTGCTCATAGCTATCTGTGCACTCTGCTGCCCTGTTTTAAATTAAACCAAATACAGTTTCTCTCGCCGTATACTACGATTTAAGGAGAAATTCGGACTGAGTGTACCTGTCAAGAATATCCGCGTATTCATAATCTTCCGTGAGCCGCTGGAGCATACTAAGTGGCTCAGAGAAATTGACGGGCATGGGAATTTTTGATAACTCTTTGCCGATACAATTTTTCATGATACTCCATAAATTTAATGGATAATTTGGTTTCTCAGGTACCCTAGTTCTCCGTTTTCTTTTAGAACCTGTCATCCCGGAGCTGCCGCTGCTGCCATTATTAGACTGCCAAGTTGTCTGTTACAAGAAATCACAAACCATGTCTATCATTTTCTCATTACATAGGGTAAAGGACCCAATTACTGTCACCTTAAGGGGTCATATACGCGGTTCTCACACATATCGCAAAAAAAATTAAATCAATCAGCCTTAATATTTTATCCCTGAATCATTCACGAACATTGGCCATTTTTTAGTGCCGAGAAACGTATAGTATTTCCGGTTTGTTTATATACGCGCTATTATTTTGCTAACTATTGAAAAATAATCTTAATATATAAAGCAGAAAAGCTTCTATATGTTTGTGTGGTTGCCTGTCGCCTAAAAACTTTCGAACGATAAACTCTGGGGTCACGAAATGTACCTCAGCTCATTATGCCTGGCTAATCCAGAAAAATGTGACTATTTTCATAATAAAAAAAAAATTCTCATAAAATCAGAATCTAAATTTCGGGCGAAGCCGAGTAGAAAAGCTAGTAACGTGTATACGAACAAACCGGAAATACTGTATATGACCCCTTAAGGATTGACACTGAGATTATTGCAGTTTTTGTACTTCTTCGCAAAAAGTATAAGTTTTTCTAATAATTCACTATCATTTAATATATTTGTGACTCTCGAAACCTCTATTTTCATTTATAAATTCATTGATTTAAAAAAATATGTCGGGAGCTTTTACAGTGCATTGCTGAGAAGATGTCCGGCGAGACGGCACAGGGGCAGGAGGGGTACATCTCGTCACGCGGTGTTGCGATCTGATTCGTCGATGTTTTCGCGTCGGCCAATAACGAACAATTCTATAGGGACTTTCGGGATATAATCAGATGTGACCACTCGGACCCGCGTTCCTTCTTCTCGCCAACACCTGAGCTACGCACAGTACTTGCGCCCAGTGATTCTTGAATCGTGGGACGTAGCACTCCCACTTTCCTCCTATCGCGCTGCACACAAGCCTATCTCTATCAGAGATATAGGTTAGGATTAGGTTAGGGTTAGATATCAGAGATTAGGTAGTGATATGCTTGTGTGCAGCGCGATGGGAGGAAAGTGGGAGTCCTACGTCCCACGATTCTGGAATCACTGCTTGCACCCCAATTAATGCCACCTAATCAAATACTATTTACCTCATTTTCAGGTTATGTCGCTTCTCGTACACCAGCAATTACTGCCATGAGAGTAATTTCAAAATGCTTGAAACGCTTGTACCAATCACTGTTACCCAAATATTAAAAAAAAAAAAAAAAAAAAATTAATCGTTGAATTTCGATCGTTATTATTTTCCGAAAAATTGTATTTCGTTATATTAGAATTACAGACTTTTTAAAATGCCTTGCTTCCTCTTTCGCTAGTAAAGAAATCATCGTTTTTACGCTTCTAATCCTCGATCGTTTTATCAGAATTAATGAAGATAGAACAAAGTCCTGTTTTCTGTATTGTATAATTATTTTTTATGGACGACTTCACAAGGTTTCCTTTGTTATTTTAAGCGAGACAGCTTAGGGTGGCAGTGATTTATTAAGTGGCAGTAATTGGGTCCTTCACCCTACTCTTTTAAATCATGAATTCGGTAATCTGCTTACATTGTCCAGATTGTCTGTATTTGCAACAGCGGTGGAAGTTTGCACTACCACAGAATCGGTCACGATATGAAAGGAATTTGCACCCGCGTTATCTGACAGAGGTAAAGGTGTCTGATCTCCTTCTGAGCTAGAGCCATCATCACTGCCCTGAGAATCTGTTCGATCTCTCGAATTGCTTGTAGCAACACCGGGAATACTTAAAGTGAATGTGTCTGATTCTTGCGCATCATAGAATTCCGCATTATCTTCCTCGTCTTCTGATGGGGAAGATGTACCAGTTGTATCTGCAACAACAACCAAAATTTCGTTCAGTTCACAGATGCAATAATAAAGCAACTTTAATACACGAAAAAACCAAACAAACAGATTAATGTACAAAGAAAAGAGAGAATGGTGAAATAGGTGAGGGTCAGCTTAACTGTTATTGAACCTCACCTGAGAGAGGAATTAACGAAGAAAGAGAAGTAAGAGGAGGTCAGTGTGGAAGTACAGAGCACAGTGAAGATTCAAAACTTAACTGCCTAAGATACCAGGATGGTCAAGTAGAAAGGATTTGGTGCAATCTAAATGAGATTAAGGTGATCAATGACACGGTGATTTAATTATCAAACCCAGTGGTAAACATCAGAACCTCAAATGGAGAAAACCTTCACGTGTCGTGAGTCATCGTGGCCGTTAAGATTAATGATAAAGCGCGATTACACGGAACACGCGAAAGCTATCGACGCGGGATAGTTACGCAATGGAGAAGTGTATTTCGCGCCAATAACGGGGGTGCAACGGAACGAACGGAATATTTGCCGGGAAATCCATGGAGATTTATCCCGAAAACTACACCGCTGCCTCGAGCCCTCCCCCTTCGCCGAACCGAGAAACGTGGGTATGACAACTGCCATTGTAAATCGTACCCGTCGTTTATCACTCAATCTCGGTCCACACCTGCAGTACTGGCGCGAAAGAGTAACGAATGCTGAATCACTAGAAAAGTGCTGGTGGGATATACACACACGCACATATCTTTAACACAGTGGCAACTAGTACAATATACCGCGCATCAGGTTATGCCTTGTCCCGAGATCGGCTCTATGTCTCTCATATATTCGGACGTCGCTAAAGCACTTGATCGAAGCCGCGGACCGTTCGGAGCCGTTGACGATGACAGCGACTCCTCCCCTTCGACTGGTTTAAAACTCTATCGGTTTAGCATCTCCTCCGCTGTGATCCTCTCTTTTAGGCGTGATCGCCGAGAACTCCGAAGCTCGACAAATTATCACATCGAATTTTTACGCGGCGGGGGACACCACGGAGAAGCAATCGTGGTCAGAAGAACTCGCACGAAACAGCGATTTGCAAGGCCATCTGAGCCTGATTAAGCGCCAAGCTTGGGAGAAACGACAGCACACCCGTGCGTATACATATATATATTATATGTACGCTCCCTCCCTCCCTCACCCACTTCCCGCAAGCCCGTCCGTCCGGCTGGCTGTGCTCTGTTGCTGTACTATACTGTATGTACAATCAGCACAATGTAAGTGGAATATACGTATAGTGCACGTTTTGCATGCAGAGGTCGCGACAACATTCGGATCAAGCGGGAAACTTCTTGGAGCGCCATCTGTTTAGGAGAGCAGCGAGGCACGGAAAGCCGCGAAAATTCAAATGCACGTGCTGCGTGGAAATTGAAGCAGGTCGTGAGGCGGGGAATGTTGATATGTGCGCTATATCATGTAACAATTACAACATCCGATCACCCACGGATTTTTCAATCAGTTCACACAGATTTCTATTACAGCTGCGGTATGACCGTTATAGGGTTAACAGGCATAATCAGCATCGTGTCTCGTGGACGGTATTGGGAAACTAAGAATTTCCATATGCCAACTAGTGACAGAAAATTAAACTACTGAGAGTAGGTCGAAATAGAGCACTAAAGAGGTGAGTATGCGCATCCGCCATATTGGGTCGTCTGGAGAGAGAAGATTATTGAATACCCGCCTTTTTGAGTATTGTCAAATTTGCTTTATAAACCAAATATAAACTTGAATGTAATAAAATACTCTAATAATGTGTCGTGCTACTATGTATCAATATCAGCAACGCATATTTTGTTTATAAAGTGAATCTGACAATACTCAAAAAGGTGGGTACTCAATAATTTTCTCTCTCCAGAGGATCCAATATGGTGGATGCGCATACTCACCTTTTTAGTGCTCTAGTCGAAGTCCATATGATTATCAGTGTTTAAATAGTCATGTTGTGAAATACGAGTGTTTTTAAATTTTTTTGAACACTAAATTTTTACTTATTCGATTAATAAATACTTATTCGGAATGTTTAGTGGGATTCAGACCTACTTTCAATAGTTTGCCAACTTACCACCAGAGGGCTGAAATTTAAGCCACGCCACCACTAAGTTTCCCAATACAAAGAATTAAAAGCTCAACGCAACCATGGACAATGGGCAAATATTCCAATTCATCTTTCTCTCAGCATACACATGAACTCAGGGCGCTTGCATCGGAACACGAGTTGCAGTTCTACCAATATTAGAGAAAAGAATGCAAATAAATTTACGCGATTGTCTGTGGCCCCCTGTCGGCGCCACCGAGGGGATCGCGTGCTGCGCAGCCTCTTCCAGGTGGGAGTGCTGCCTAGCCAGCTGCTCAACCATTTTCTCTATCCGCACCTTCTGATCCCGCTCGTGCTGCAGCATCTTCTTCCACTTTGGTTCCTGCAGCTGCGCTAGTTGCAAATACTCATTGCTCTCCTGAAATCACAATTTGCCCTATTTTCTCTACGCGATTGTTACACCTTCAACAAAAACAGATTAGTAAACGGTGCGATATACGATTGACCGGAGTCAATCGTTAAATTATGTTTAGTCCCCTCGCGATCGATTATTGGAATCGTCATTATTCGGGAAGTGCCATTAGCATTTACGGTACCCCCTTGCATGCAACAAGCATTTAGTGGCAAAGCGTATACTGTCTTCCGCGGCAGGGTATATTGCCGCGCATCAGCCGCCAGACACTTTCACCCGTATGCTACTATCAACGTTGTCATTCAAATTAATAGATTCAACTCACATTAACCATAGCGCTGGCGGTAATGCGAAATAGCCTGGCGCGTTCGCTGACTGTCTTCATTATTGCCGCTAATTCTGGCGATGGAGGTTCGAGTGCTTCGAGGTCATTTAATGCTCGCTGAAGCATAGTCTCCCTTTTGTTTATTAAATCGTTAATGGCGTGCAAGTTTTCCCGGCGCTGGGCCAGATCCTTTATTACCGACACTTGCTCTGGCTTTTGACTGTCGTTGTCCTGGAACTCTTCCTCCTCTTCTTCTGGAACAAAGTTTTCTTCGCGTTACGCACGCCCCCTTACAAACGTCGCACGAACCTTACGACAGACTATCCGTGACGAATTTTAACCTTTAGAGGGCCGGCTTTAACTATAGTGTCCACCTAAGAATTTGGATACTTTGCCGGCTATTTTGGTGGTATGTATGCATAAATTTTAAGTAAATAAAATTTACAATTTCAATGAATACATCCCGGCCCTCTAAAGGTTAAAGTAATGCGGAAAGTTGGTGCATGAGAAATTCTGATGCATCACTCGCGTCAACACGCTTCTTGGGAATACAAATGGTTTCCCTAATAACGTGTGTTCATCGATTATCTTATAGTAGATTGTTTTTTACAATGGTCTGATTTTTCAAAGATTTCTGAAAAGGGGAAGACAAAGTAGCATATGACCTCATATCACGCAGTCACGTCCGAGATAGTGAAAGGGATTGAGCAGCCTATCTATTTTGAGTCATGATTTAAAGGTCGACGTAGACAACGCGGAATAGAACAAAGATCGCGAAATGGGGCCAATTATTCAAGACCGCAATTTTCGTCTCTTTTGGTCGCGTTTATCTCTGTTATGCTCTTTTGCATTATCTCTTATCGCAACGCATTATTTGACCAGGGACTCGAAAGAACGAAATACGACACGAATTATTTAGTTTTGTTATCGTTCGAGAGGGTAAATACAGTTTGGAAGCTTAGGAGGCACAAATGTACCAACAACATTCCAATTTTACCAAAAGAACTTTAGAGAACTTTACCGCTAATTATTTCTAGGTGGTCGCTGACGTGGGCACTACTATACTTTCTGTTGTAAATTAGAAACTACGAAAAGCTAATGGACGCATAGGTAGACCAATGAATATAGAATCACAAGAAAGAAATTCTGACCCGTGATTGAATATAATTTGCACCATTATTTAATCAGATTTCGTATCACCTAAATCATTGTTCATTGATCAGTGCGTGCAAAAATGTACTTGCTCTCAATGACACACATCTCATGAGAGCCGCTACACTGCTACAGGCAATTGCCTTTAATACTACATTATATGGTCTGCAGCAGTGTTAATAGGTTCGTAGCTGAAGGTAGCAATTGATCCTTGCTCAGAATTTGCAGCCATTGTACAGCACGGAGGGATAGGAATCATTCAGTCATACAGCCCCCGGGGGCATTATTTAAAGAAAGTTTTAATTAAATGTCCACTTGACTTTATTAGTGGGGCGAGGGTGCATAGACTCTTCCTTGAAGTATTCAATCGTTTGCAAACAAAATGATTGCCTGGCGAGCTAAAAAGAATCAGTCTCTGTGACTGCTGGACCAAACGACTGCTCTATCAATTCAGCCATTCAGACTATTAATAGATTCCTCCAACCTAATATTCCCAATGGCTGCTGCCTACTGTTTGATCAGCCTGACAAATGTGATCGTCACAGGCTACGAGCAAAGCTCAGCATATCAAATAACTAAAACGGCACTCTCTGCTCTAGAACGCGTAGGACGTAAAGGGACCGACAGATCAAGTTGGGCTGATTATTGGGCCGTACCCCCAGTGGCGGATTTAACGGGCGGCAGATGTGCAGTTGCCGCCTGGGCCCTAGCACAGAATGGCCCCCATCTTCCAAAATAAATTACGATTTTATCAAGACTATATTTTTTGTTTCCCATAATTTTCGTAAGTTTATTTGTAATTCTGTAATGCCACCTGGGCCATTTTACTTCAATCCGCCACTGTGTACCCCCTTCTATTGCCAATGCCCAAGTGACTAGCTCTAACGAAGGCGAATAGAGGGAATATATCGTCATACAAACCAGATTCCATGGCTTGGATGGCCTTGGCCTTCGCCAGCTCGAGGGCCGTGACCCATTGTTGGCGCTCTACCTCTGTCCCTGCCTTAATGTGGAAGGTTTGCGTGCCGCCGTTGCTCACGACGAACGTGCAAGCGTCCACGGTGTGTATTAAGGCCCCGTGCAAGGATATCGTGCCGCGGCACGTGTGCGACATCTCCGCGGGATTTCTAAACAGAGAAGATAAAACGCGACAGTTCCGCGGACAGATTCTTCAGCCACTGGATAGCCGGATGACACAGAGAAAGACAGATGCGAGTTTGCAATTAGTCGCTTGCTGCGTTCGGAGGTTTATCCAAGCCAGACAGAACGCTTCCCGAGTCGCTCGGAGGATGAAATGTGCACACGCGTCACCGTGACAGAGAGCAATCGGTATCGCTTTAACCGTTGGCGATTCCATGCAATCAAACGGGTCAAGTGGATGCGTAAAAAAAAAGAAAGATTTACATCGATTTCAGGCAACGATTCCGCGAGATTGTCCGCGATTTCAAAGAATCGCCGATCGGGGTACATTCACCGTAACATGTACAGATTATCTCGAAATAAACAGCATAGTTTTACAGAGGGGATTCGTCTCCAAAAGACGAGTCGAAAATGTAGAATGAATGTTTTCAGCACGATCCTTCGTTTCTGAGAAATCGGCTTCGAAAGCGCGTCCGAGCATGCCGCGCTTGAGCCACCAAGCGTACCCCCCCCCCCCCCGCATGGGGGACTCCCGTGCGAGAAGGCTTGTAAAGAAAAACGTTTATCTTACGTCTTCGACTTATTTTTGGCAGAGGAATCACTTGCTTACGCCACGTATGGCGGAACACTGTATACAAGCGTAACGATCAAACGAATACGGATAATCTGCGTTAGAGCGCAGGTAACGGGGTGTAGATTAGCGGAATCTATTACGATTTTCTCCGTAGAAGTATTCCCCCATTACCATTTACCGACACGCCACCGCTTCTATTTGCGCAGATCTACTCTGAAGAGGGACCTATGTATGTGACATCGTGGGAAACAATTAACAACTAAAGGAATATATAGAAACAATGCTCGAGAGTCTGCCTGATGGTCGAGAGAAGGGGACAGATAGCTCCGCGGATCGTGCCATGCACTTTGGGGTCAGCGGAATTAAATCTAATACGCAAGGGATCGAGACATCGTACTCGGCAAAGGAACGATCATCGTCGCCGTGATCATGCTAACGCGTTCAGAAATTATTATTGCATATTGTCCGCATAGGTTCAAGATCAACGCGTTTGAATTTCCAACGATCGATATATTTCGATTTCTAATACCGTTCGTCTTACGCTTCATGGAACCGTCAAGTTACATTTCCTCTATTAAATGCGTGTATATTTAAGTGTAATCGATCGTACGCAGTTTCGGAAGTATTCCTGTAAAGTGGGGATCCTGCTGTATAACGTAAACGTAAATTGTGCGAGAATAAATGAGACGTGGATTTAAGGTACGAGTACGGGTTATCGAGTTCGCAGGGATGGGGTGGGTGGAAAGCGTGATTTCGATTTATTCGTTGTTCAGTCAAAAGTCGGTCTGTGCACGACGAGAACACGATCGGGTGGTAACCATTTTGTTGAACACAAAATTACGACATAAATTATAGGGAACGGAATTGTCGTGCAACGCGTCACGGAAGGTCTAAAGCCACGTTCCAACGCGTAGAGTTCCAGATTAAACACGCAGGAACGTGGCTTAACGGGTGCTCTTACTGACCTCAAAGTTCAAAATTTAAATTTCGCGCCCCCGACGACGAACAGTGTCTCGGTACACCACTACGGTGATCGAAAACGATCTACTTAGAAATTGTAGGATAATTACTGTAAAGTGACAATAGATTAAAATAATCGGTACCCGCTAATACCAGGCTACCCATCTATACTATAATTACTTCTTGGAACATTACCAAGGGGCCAGTAAAAGCTTTACACCCCTAAGGCCTTCGCGATACCTCCCGAAGGGAACTAGATTTAACAACAAAACGAAGCAACGTGTCCAACAACGCGTAGCAAACACGGATAATACGCAAGTACATCTGTACACACAGAGACACAAAAGTGTAGGATTTTATGCCACTTTCCTTTCAGAGTAACGATGCTTTAATTGACAGAAACTGTTTTGTTCGGGAGAGGGGATGTCGTGTATAAATATTAAACGGTGGACAGGAAGCAAATAAAGTTATTAGAAACACTGACGATAATTGTATCAATAATACGTAGAGCTCTAATATATGTATGTATAGTCTATATATACGGTAATATGGTAGGCAAGGACTGTATATAATGAAACGTGAATGAAACTCCAACATCGTCTTTATCTGTTTAATTACAAAGTTCGATTCAAAAGAAGAGTCAGGATATTTCGACTTTTTTCGATAATTTTACTACTTACTCGGAGGCTCTGCCAGCCTTCCGCTTGCGTCGTGTTGATATCTTTGGCCCCCCTGTTGGTTCAGCCCTAAACAATCCACAAAACAAATAGACCCCGTTCACATTGTGCAATAGTGTGGCGAAACGGTATTTTACTACTTCTTCTCTCTCTCTTTTTTTTCGATAAAAAAAATATAGCCTCTCTCTCGTCTCGCCCTATTTCGCGGATTCTTTAGAGGTCGCGTTCGTCGCTTCCGATTCAGTTACACATTCTCCTCCTCTCTCAATTTCCGTTACTCTTTCTATCCTTCTATCTATCTATTTACCTATCTATCTCCCTTGTTCTTTTCGTTTCTGAGTGGCAACGGTGCAGCAACACCGCACACCAGCGTCCGTGCGTTGCGTGTATACAGTTTTCGTGCGAGAAGCCACCGACGTGATCACATTTCGAGGATCGTGTGAAGAAAGAAGAAAAGAGAGAATAAAAATTCGCGGGGCATTCTGTTCCCATATTTATTTTTCTCCGATCCGGTAAAGGCATTGCAAACTCAAATCGCATAACTGTGCCAAGCGGAAAATCAAAAGAAGTTGAAAGGCATTGCGTGTCGTCAGGGAACGCGTATGTTCTAAATATAAAGAACCAGAATAGTGGAATGTATCTTCGACGTGGATGTGCGTTATATTCGACCTCGTCGGAAGTGAATTGCTTTGTATCCGCGATCGGTAACTACGATCGCGAGATTACAGGACTTCCGAGCCTCCGGGTCCTCGACAAAATCTCACCGCTCTGGCGCCGTCCGCAGCGAAAATTATATTAACAAAGCTAAGTTAAAGGTAAACTCAATGGAAAAAATCTCTCGCGCCGTACTCGAAAAGAATATAGAAGGCAAATATGCAATAAAAGTTCTCTGATGCGTATGGCAAATGTAAGCGAATGTATACATATGTACAAAGTACACGATCTGTGCTCTCTCAAATGTTCAGAGTACCTCAAGGGAAACTTTAAACAGGTATTGGAATATTACAACATGTACAGCTTCGTGTACATGCCAGGGACATTGGTCCAACTAAAATAGATAAGTATGGAAACGTGAAAACATGAGTCTCGGATAAGACTACGATTAAATTTAATTAAAGGCACTTGGATAAACCGTATTGATAATAGTATCCAGAACTGGGCCTGCACTGGCTGCTTATATACATGCATACTTCAAACCGTTAGATGCTTAGTATGGTACTTTCTTTATTACACTCTCGATATAAACATAGTTCATGGTTCATGGTACTGATAGAATTGCAAGCATAATTTGATACTATGTTGGATATCGATAAAAAGCTGTTCCCTGTTGTTTCTCGACACCTCCAGCTCAATTATTAATGAATAGATTTTTTCCTTATATGTCATGTACAACGATCAAGCTTCCAGTTATACAGTGACTATGTATTTGCCTAACAGATGGACACAGTAGGTTAAACGTACAAGCTACTGCTGTTACTTCTCGAACTATATTTCCATATAAAATCAATGTAAAGCTGTCATCCCACTGCAGACTAGATATATTCGGCGTGCAAGAATCCGGTTGAAGCTTCGAACGGGGAACAACCCTGTATCGTATCCAAACAATGAATTATTGTTGTATTTGTTGCAAGAAAAAAAAAAAGAGCAGTACTACGAGATGAAAACCGTCGCGGAGTGTCGGCTGAATTGACGAGAATTCTAATTCGCGCCAGCTTCTAGCGTGGCTTTTATACAGCGCTAAATTGTGAATCAAGAAAAACGAAGCGTACTGACACGTAGGAAACTACCTGTAATACGACAGTAGGCCATTGGACAGGACGAAATATCTTCGCTGGTAACCTTTCAAATAATTAGTCCACTTAAATAGCCATCCTTTCACCTCCTGCGCATTGTGCTGAGCCTTTGGGTCACCCATTTTAAAATACGTTGCGTGTTCACACGCGTTTCTCCTGAAATTACAATACACTCCAATATCTGCGTACACATCACCCGTGTCGTACAGCCACCATTTTGATGAATCCCCCTTTGGCCCACGGACTTGTGCGCTCCGCTAGAGTCGGAATTGTAACACTGTTCCCGTCGACCCGTCGAGGCACACCAGAGCAGCGATGCCAACGGTACCCGAGACCTGTGTGCGTAAACTGCCCCGATATTTGGAAACAGATATATGAATACCCCGTTTTGCGCGGCGTGATAGACCGCCACGTTCCTCGGTGACGGCGCCTAACCTTTATTACTCGAGTCACTTATACAGGGTGTCGCGAAACACGCGAGTCGACGTCCCTAGAAATGGATTGAATTTCTGGAATCGAATTCTCTCGGGCGAACTTTCGTGATCGTTCCAGAGGATTGTAACTTTTACAGCGTTGCTCAGTGTGACTTCGATTTAGACTGTGAGCGTCCGCGAAATTTTTCATTTCTAATTGCAATATATTCTCAAAATCTGGCCAGTGAAATATGTTGTTTATTATACATTAATATTTATGTGCACACTCGAGCGATATTCAGAGAAGAGTCCGACGAAATAACTTTTGCTCAGGCACACGTGTCCGTTTACAGCGAACTTTCATAATTGATTTTCACGATGACGCAAGTTCACATAAAAAGATTATGTTTTCTATGGTAGAAAGAAAAAGAAATTGTGTATTCTGGGACATCCTGTATAGTGCTCGTATATATGTATCCCAATACACAAGAAAATCTGATTACGGGTAATCTGTGATCTTGCAGATTTCTTGACATTCTGTTCTTCCGTGTTTCCCTCTTTATCCTCGCGGACGAAACGACGTTGATCGAAGGAATTAATAATCAATAGTTTCAGTAACGATCGAAGGATCTTCGTGCAAAGTGTATCGTGAATCAAATTGTAATTTAACGTTGTTACGGGGCACACAGCGCGTGTTGATTTTCTCTTAATACCGCGCGAATGAGTTCGCCTCACCGCGGAGATTAACAAAATTCTTACGTACTTTTTGAACTTGAAGCGATAACGCCAGCGAAAATACGTTCGTTCTGTCATTTGGCGAGATGTTTGTACGGTCTGTTCGGATGAATCGTTCTGCTCGAGAGAGATGTCATGAAGAAAGAGCACTCGGCACACTCTTCGATTAGATGCTCGATACTGACCATTATCTTCGAACCAAACCAAGCTCTTAATTTATCTGAGCAGATCGCACAACGCAGCGGCTGCTTGAGTACCTCCTTATTCTACTTGCACGAAGAATACGTTACGAATTTCAATGTATTAATAGTTATCTAGACACTTCACGTGCTCGTAATATAGGCATATAAAACGCAGACACGCGAATTTTCGTATTGGCTGCGTGTATTTGTTGTCTGATTAAGATAATTTAATATCCATCCTATCGATAAGGCGATTGAACAAAGGAGTCGATGAGAGGTGGAGTTGAATCACAGACGAGGAATACGATAGATAGACGTAACATCTTATGGGAATTTTGTGTAACGCGAACTGAATTACCAACTGATTCCTCAACATAAAAAACTGCTAGTCTTAGTTTCAATTCTTATCGTTAATAGCGTTGTAATCTCATTCTCTTCTCAACCGATAACATTGGAAGGGGTTTTGGAACTGCCGAATTGTATATAACAAAACTTTACATTGCATGTTAGACGTGTCACGTACATCGTTTGTTTATTATAAGAACTTATAAAAATTTGATGGCAGACATTTTTTCACGAAACACAATAACTTCGTTCATAATCAATAAACAATAAATGTACCAAGGTCTAGAATAATATGCTATTCAAGTTGAAAAAGTTTTAGGATTTTAAGTTTTAATGTATCCGAGTAAAAATTTGTATTTCGTGCGCCTGCGCTGCTGAAAAGCAACGGCGACATCTATGGTACAAATTCTACGATTAAGCCTTTACCCCCTCTCTTAATTTGAATGGAAATAAATGTCTTCGGGTAATTCGACGGAGGGTTTGAAGGTTAATAAAATTCTTACTATAGAATTATAAGCTATTTCGAATGATTTTCAGTGTTCGTGAATTTGTAGGGATCGCTCGGTACCTCTAACTGTATGGTGGCGCCTTCTGAAGTGCCTTCAATAATGTTTTCGTAACCTTCGAAGTACGGAGAATTTAACTGTTCACGGTTGAAATGAACGAAAATAAATGCCGTCGTGTATCATACGTATTTCAATGTGACGACAATTTCTCAGAAAGAGAAACCTCGCTGGTAGGGGCTTGCCAAGCTTTATACAGTGGCGCGTTTGCCAATCCCCTCCCTGCGGCACGTTAGTTTAGCTACCAATACCGTGTTGCCATTTGTATTGCGAACGTGGTAACAAACCAGACGTGTTTACTTATTGCTCCGCGTAATCAATTTATTAATATTCACATATTCTAAAATGAAATAACTACCTTCGTTTACCTTCTATTACGGTTTTGGTTTTGATTATAAATTAATTCGATTCTCGGTGTTTGGGAGCCATTCAAATCGCGGGGCAGCTACTACTAGCGCCATGATACTTGGTAAAGTTGAGTGAACGACAACAGAGGGGTTACTTTTACGTTACGTTTATATTTATATTGTTTTCTTTGCCGAATCGTCCCGAGTCGTAAGCATTATACGGAATTTAGTACTGCATCAGTGCTAAGATTAACTGAGAAAAGATTAAGTCGAACTTTTTTTCACTTTGTTTTATATTTATGATACACATATATTTGAAACGAAGTTAGTCGATTTTAATTCAAATTGGAAATAGCTTATAACTCGAATTATGATCGTACTTTTTTTAATTTAAATGATCATTCATGAACAATTTTGTTTTGAAGATTCTGCAAAAAAATATCAGAGGGATGTACATAAATAAAAATAAAATTTTCCATAAATGGAGGGGCGGGTGGGATCGTGGTTAGGGCGGGTCTCCATTCGCAGCAACCTCCTCGTGATTATTCTGCATATAATTACTAATCGTATCGCAAATAACAATGTAATACAATTATTAATTATATAGCAAATAATACGAGCCGATGACTGCGACCTTTCTTGTCAGTTTTATCATAAGAGTGGGTTCTTTCGTCAGATATGGGGTATAGGATAAACACGAGCGATTAGATTTAGCCGACCGAGCGAGAGTGACGCGAGAAACCCTCTGGCCCTCCACTTATATACTGCAAGCGCATTCCCCGTGGAGCATGCGCAAGATTATAGGGAACCGTGACATTATATATTGAAATAATGCGCATTACCGTCTAATACTATCTTTCTGATACCTTTATTACATTCATACATATCCTTAATTTCAATTCTCCCATTCTCACACAGATTTCGTTCGAAATCTGTGCAAAATTTTAAGTTACACAAATAAGGAAATAAGATGACGTCGATAATGTTGGCATTTACTTTCACGTTATCGATAAAAGTGATCTAACACTGTGCTCTATGTCCCACAGTCTCTGTCCAGTAAGAATAATTTCTCCTCCGAATAAAGCCTCCCTACGTTCATAGACGAAGAGGATATCATTTATTAGTGATAAGTAACTTTTCGGCTAGGGAAAGAGGGGGCCGTTATCGGTCCTCTGTGCCATTGTATCTAATTATATAATCGTAGAAGCTATCTTTCCTAACCTCTAACCGAAACGTCACCACGAGCTGTGTTTCGGGCCCGAACACGGACTACGCGTAGCGCTCACATGAATCCTTTAAGTTTTATTCGTTATCCAAACTAGAATTCGCTCGCGCCTAACGTGCGCCCATCTCTCGGCAATTAGACGCGCGCGTACGTTAATTCGTTAAAGCCAATGCGTTTCGAACACCCAGTAGAGGAGTTTGACGCAGGCCTGCGCCTGTCAACCAACCAGCAGTTGACCTGTACATACATACTAGCAGTCGGCTGTGCTATCCGACCGATCGCGCGCTAATATAAGTACATTTCTCGCGTGTTGTTCCTCGTATCGTTTCCCCGTTTCCTCTATACATCACACGAACCCCGTTCGTGCATCGATGAGGTGATGAGAAAGGCTACGAAAGGCCCAGACTTCGGACCGCCCAGGTGAGAAGACGCGGGGGATCCACCAACATATCGCAAATGTCGGGGACATAATCTGGGGTAAGGGAGTAGCAACCTCTCGGGGCCTAGAGAGTCACGTGACCCCTCTGTTTACCAAAATGGTGAACGTCTATGTTTTACAAATGATACTCTATTCCGTCGAACGTTCGTCCGTTCGCCCGCGATACTCCGATTAAAAGAACAACGGGGGGGTTATGGTGATTGTACCGTTAACAGTAATATGTCGTAGACGAACAGCACCCCAGCCTCCTATTCGTTACAGTCGAGTCGCGTTCGGTTCGCTCGATTGTAGCGAAAGTTTGAAAGTGGTCGTACGAAAGTGTCTTCCGCGTATAATCTTTCGGTAACAATTAGTCGCACCCGCGAATGGTCACGGCTCGTCCCCAGCTCCCCGAGTCCGCTCTCCGGCGATGCAACGACTGCCACGCTAATTACGAGATCCTTTAGCGTCAATTGACCCCTCGGAGCAGTGCTACTTTTTTTTTTTGTGTTCCATTTCTGGCCATCAGAATTCCATTGTCTCGCGCGATTTCCTCGGGTTAGTAATCCTCGTTATCTCGTCACGTGGCCGTCCGCTACCAGCGGTGTAACATTCTCGTTTTCCGAAGGGGCTGACCAAAGTTCCGCAAGGCCTAATTTCATTACCAACAATGTTGAATTCACAACGTTGCAGGTACAGTTTACACGCCGCCCTCCTCGTTCCTAGCTCCTCTGCTTAACCCCGCAGCTGACTTATTGCTTTTCCAGCGATCGCAGATGATCTCTGATGTAGGTTAACGCATTTGAGAAGCTCTCTCGAAGAGGACATCTAAATGTCAGGAGGTGTCCCAGCGTAGGGTTTCATGCTTTGGCCAGGCATTTTTAAAAATGGCCACGTCTCAAGTTGACTACCAGTGGTCAGTCTCTGTTTACTTTCTACATGTACCATCGCGCTCCAACGATTTCTAATCCGCATTTCAATGATCGACGTTCGTTCCAGGGCATATACCATAATGGATTCGTCTAGGATATCCACTTTCCTAATATCGATCTTATTGATAGTCTACGGCAGTTTCCGATCTTTAAACATGGAGCAGGAAGCTAGAGAAAGGGAAAGGGAGAAGGAGCGTAGTAATTTATTGACCGGAATACTGAGTAACAGTAACGCAGCAAACGCGGATGGTGCTAGTGGAAGGATTCATACCTTGAATACGATGCACGCCCTCTGTCTACCTCTTGCTGCTTCCATTTCTCTGCTCGTCATGTTCTTCTTTTTCGACAGCATGCAGATGCTCGTGGCGCTCTGCACAGCTAGTAAGTCTCGCCGGGCGTAAGCTAAGCCCAGTTCGACCGCGTCGACGTTTAATCTGTTCTCTGTTCGCAGTCGTAGCTTCGGTCGCATTGGCATTCCTTTTATTGCCCATGTGCCAGTACATAATTAGACCATGCTCGGATGGTAACAAAATATCCTTCGGCGTTTGCGGAAGGTTTACGGGCGCAGAGTTACTTTCGTTTTCGCTGAGCGTGAGTATAGTATGCATCTGGGTGTTCACCGGACATTGGCTACTCATGGACGCGATGGGTATGGGACTCTGCGTGGCGTTCATTGCGTTCATTCGATTACCCAGCTTGAAGGTATCCACTATACTCCTAACCGGACTACTGATTTACGATGTCTTCTGGGTTTTCTTTTCCTCGTACATATTCAGCACAAATGTAATGGTTAAGGTGAGCTTGGGATTATTATAATTATTTGTCACGGAGGCGAGCGTAGCTTGACGAAAATTCTTTCGCTAACAGGTAGCAACCAGACCGGCCGATAATCCAGTGAACCTCGTGGCTAGACGGTTGCACTTAGGTGGCGTGGCGAGGGAAGCGCCGAAACTTTCTCTGCCCGGGAAATTAGTTTTCCCGTCGATGCATCAGGCAGGGCATTTTTCTATGCTGGGGCTCGGCGATGTGGTCATGCCAGGTCTCTTGCTTTGTTTTGTCCTGCGATACGATGCATATAAAAAAACGCAACTGTTGCCCGGTGGTTGCGAAACAGGAGTTCCACCCCCACGTCACATTAATCGTATTAGTTATTTTCATTGTTCTCTAATCGGTTATTTTCTTGGTTTACTTACCGCTACTGTAAGTTCGGAGGTGTTCAAAGCTGCGCAGCCTGCCTTATTGTACCTTGTACCTTTCACCTTATTGCCACTACTTACAATGGCATACCTGAAGGTATTTATCAATCGGCGGTTTCACGTCCCGTCGCGCGAGAACCCGCTAAGCTCGAGTTTCAATGTTTCAGGGAGATTTACGTCGAATGTGGAGCGAACCGTTCATATCTCAACAACCTTCTAAGCACATGGAAGTTTGACAGTAGTCATGGGTTTGTGTATATTACACAGCGCGGGAGGAAAACTGTTTGTATGAACCCTGTTATCACTTACCATCATGCCCTTATTTTTATCGATGTCATTTACTGTGAGTAATTGCTTTTCTATACACAATACGCATCTCTCGATCGTACAACGCAAATCACGGCTCCGTGCTCGGCGAAACGATGCGAGTGATTTGCAAAGGGATATCACGAAATTGATTTGACACCGGTAAAGGGAGGATCCTTTTGCCGAATTGAGAGAGAGAGAGAGAGAGAGAAAAAAATGCGAAACAGTTTTCTAAAAACGTATTTCAGAATACTAACATCGTTGGTATTCTTTTTGTGTCTTATATTTAATGTTGAGTAAACAAATGGATTATATATAGTAGGTGAAATAAATGATATCGATTATCTCACAGTTTAGTTAGTTTACTGAAACGTGGGAGGTTCGCTTAAAAACGCGGACGTGTTTTTCGAATTTCGAGGCGAGACTACCATGCAAGCTTTTAACGGCTCGAGACATTTGTTGTTCGTTTTCCACATCGAACTAACGACGTGCTTACGTATTAATAATTTCACTCTAACTCCGTCATACACGCGTGTGATATACCCTGTGCAGAAAGTTTCATTTTAATTTATTATTCGATGGATAACAGAATAATTGTATGTAACGCGTAGTTATGAATAGAGTAATTTGACAATTATTCGAGAATTTCCATGGAGATCTAGTGAACGTATGTGTGTAGGTTGTGACATTCTATTATTTGGGGCTAGCATCGAACAAAGCATTCATGCATGCAAGCGTGTACATATAAAACCTTTCGTTTTTATAAATTTAAGAGTTAAAGAAAAATTTACAGTTTGTTATTAGAATAACAGCAAGGCATTTGAACTTTGCCAAAACGTCTTGCTAGCTTTGTATAGCGTGGCCGGGAATTTGGAAGATGATCGATGGGGAGGATGAAAAGCGGGCGAAGTTTGTAGAGCTCTGTGGTCAGAAATGAATTGAATTGCATATTTGCTTCTTGATTTTTCAAGAGCTATCTGGTGATAAGGGAGAGTTTATTATTGCAAAATAGAGTTTTCTAACTAAGCTCTTGCTATGGATAGGCATCAGAAAGACTTTATACGTTTATTTGAAAACAAGACTGAAGATAATATTCTAATAAAAGCCAATTTATCGAGAGGTCTCTCGGAAACAATCGATCCCTTTTGTTCGACTTCTCTTGTATCGATTTAGCAGTACTATAGATCGGTATAATTACGTACTATATACGACACATTATTATGCAATGTGAGGCAAGTGGGATTAATGATCGCTTTCGTCATATATTTCTATAATTCGCGGTAGTCTACGTGAAAATTAGAGACAGAAATGGGGGTTGGTTTCTTTACTCTTTGCTTTTACAATACTTTATTCATCACACTCTAGAGGTACAAACAAATTACATGTATATCTGGATTTTAGTCTGTGAATATATTTTATGGATAGGAATACTTTAAGAGCATTAGTACACCTTTTAAATGTAATCTGTTTTGCACCTAGAAAGGTATAACGGTATTAGGAGCGATAAATTATTGGGTACAGTAATACAGTATCGATTTACAATAATTTAACTTGTACACTTGTATATTGACTTTAGAAAGTGGAGTTTAACCCGCGATGTGTGTGTGTGTGTGTGTGTGTGTGTGTGTGTGTGTGTGTGTGTGTGTGTGAGAGAGAGAGAGAGAGAGAGAGAGAGAGAGAGAGAGAGAGAGAGAGAGAGAGAGAGAGAGAGAGAGAGAGAGAGAGAGAGAGAGAGAGAAAATGTTATATTCGTAATGGTATTTGTTAGCGAAATTTTAGCGATCTTAAGCATCTCATCCTTATTTATAGTACCAATCGATCAACAGTTTATCGGTGTTATACAAAAACTAACTACTTCAATCCACCTCGGAAGAATTGATTCATAAACAGATATTTTTCTACTTACGTTAATGCGGTCGAAGCAGTTTATATCTCTTAAATAAAATACTCCTTTTGATACGGTTCGGATTAGTTTTTGTATAAAACTATGATTCTTCCCCAACTCTGTTCAATTTACCTGTCCATAGCACAAGCAGTCTCTTATCCATTGCTCGCTCTAAGGATCTACCGATCTTTTACGTGTAAAGAAATACCAGCTTCACTCATAAAATAAGGACACAAGTGATAAAATATATTTTAACTACTTCCGTTAAACGAATAGAAAAGAAGACTTGACCATCCTCGCAGGGGATGGGGACGAATGGCGTTTCTGTTAGATCCTCGGGAAAGCGTAAGACTAATTTTGCGGCTCGTTTCAATGATCCCCTTCAAAGCGAATGAACGTTGCGTCGCGACACAGGGTTTCATTCTACTGTGATGGACGGTTTAATTCCTTTTCTCCGTTCCCTTCTCAATGTATATACTATTACGTCTGAACGTTTGATTTCACAATTGACGAATTTCGCGCCCCCGGATCCTGTAATCGAATGATCCGATTCATTGTATAAAAATGACAAATCAATCTTTGTAAATTTAACATAAGCATCTCCATTGAAACGAACGCGTGACCTGAGGTGTCGTGCAATATGTGGATACATCTAAACGCTTTTCATTGTTACGGGGAGCTTCGCGAAACGTTCTGGGAGAACGAACCACTGTACTATGCCCTTAGTTTAATTACGACCCTTCTTCCTTTAATTCGTATCGTTTTTTGTACAAACAAAAGGGAAAGAAATTTAAGGCGTAATGTCGTAGGGAGCGTCGATTGTAAGGTCGCAAACTTAGTTTATGGTGAAAATGAAAGGTGGATAAAAAAAAATTGTGTTTTCTCATTTATAGTTTAAGTAACAAGGCCACGCTGATTTCGATCAATGAGAGTCTTCAAGTCTGAAAAAGAATAATTTATTTGACTAGGATAACAAGTTCTGGGATGAAAGCATGTACATAAATCAAGTCACTCGTAACTGTCCTTCAGTTTTTTCCACAAACTAAGTGACAAAATAAAAGTCTATACATATAATTAGCGATACGGGCGTACCGGCGAAGCGAAAGCGATGCGAGAAACACATTTAAAAATGAATTGGGAATTAAGTCGTAAGTAGGATATAATTAAATGCTAAAAATAATCTAGCTAATATACTAAGAGCACTTTGCTTGTACTGTTGCAACTCTTGACTTGCATGTGTACAGCTATGTACATTTTTATATATAATAAAAACATGATCATTTCCGTATGATTGTGTTAAAAAAAAAAAGTAAAGTTATTGTATAAACATACGTGTGTTCTTTTTCCGCCATTGTTACGTACACATTAATAGCGCGCATTCGATTTTTAAGTACAGAATCTAGGTTTCTAACGATTACAATGCTTTCTGTTTGGTATGCTACGAGTAAACGCTAAGTATACAGTCTGGTATGTATTTTAGGAGACAACGATGCGACATACTATGAAAATGGCAATTCTTCACGGAATCAGTTATTACACAAGCCGGCGATTACACGCTGCTCTGTCGCATCGCCACGTTATCTAAATTCCTCTTTATGCTCTCTAATTCGTTCATATCAGTCACCGACGACTCGCATTTGTAAACTACTAGCGAGTGATAGAAGTGAACAGCGAACGCTATAAACACTATCAGCACCGGGATCACTATGATAGTGCTGGCAGTGGCGGCTGTAAACGAGTAATCCCAGAATTTCACCCAGCAGAGTATAGCTACTTCTACCAGAAACAGGAACAGCCCTAGCACCGTGGAGAATGCCCAGGCTAGCTCGATGAAGCCGCGCATCCTTTCGTGCGGCGACTCCGTCACCAATCGCGACACCTGAAGCTTGCTGATGGCCTCAATATTGGGCAATAAATATGTGCTTATCATTAAAGCAAAGATGTGCACTGATACTAGGACGGTTGTGCAAACAGCGAACATCACGAACAGCCATTCTGGTACTGCGGTCGGCTCGTTTATTTGCAGTTCTACCATAGCCACCTGAAATTTGGAAAAGAGACCGATAAAAGGTGTGAATTAGGGGTGGGACCATTTGTCGAATTTTTCGGTATTTGAATACTTCGGTTGCTCAATTATTTGGCGAATATAATTCGAATATTTCAGTATTCGAATACTATTCGAATATTTAAGTATTCGATTACCATTCGAATATTTAAGTATTCGAATACTGACGTATTCGAATAGTATGGTGTGAATTATAAATCAAGTTCTTTAGGTTCATTTTTGTACAAGCTTTTATTTAGTTTCAGTTGTGAGTTGGTTAGTTTGTCAGGGTGAAATCTTGTAAGTTAATAACATGATTTATAATTCACACCATACTATTCGAATAAATCAGTATTTGAATAGTATTCGAATACTGAAATATTCGAGTAGTATTCGAATACTTAAATATTCGAGTAGTATTCGAATACTGAAATATTCGAGTAGTAGGTATTCGAATCTTAAATATTCGTGTAGTATTCGAATACTTAAAAATTTGAGTAGTATTCGAATACTTAAATATTCGAATACTTTAATATTCGAATACTAAAATATTTGAATACTTTAATATTCGAATACTTAAATATTCGAGTAATATAAGTATTAAGTATTCGAATACTACTCGAATATTTAAGTATTCGAGTAGTGTTCGAATACTGAAATATTCGAGTAGCATTCGAATACTGAAATATTCGAATAGTATTCGAATACTTAAATATTCGAGTAGTAGGTATTCGAATACTTAAATATTCGAGTAGTATTCGAATACTTAAAAATTCGAGTAGTATTCGAATACTTAAATATTCGAATACTTAAATATTCGAATACTTAAATATTCGAATACTTTAATATTCGAATACTTTAATATTCGAATACTTAAATATTCGAATACTTTAATATTCGAATACTTAAATATTCGAATACTTTAATATTCGAATACTTAAATATTCGAGTAATATAAGTATTAAGTATTCGAATACTACTCGAATATTTAAGTATTCTAGTAGTATTCGAATACTTAAATATTCGAATAGTATTCGAATACTTAAATATTCGAATAATAACATTCGAATACTCGAATATTCGAAGTTTATTCGCAGCATTCGAATACTTGTAAAATATTCGAATATTAAATTATTCGAATAGTCCCAGCCCCAGTGTGAATGGCCACCGACAAAGCGCAAGTATGTCCCGGTTGCTTTGCGCACAGCTAGTAGCCCATGAGCATGCACGTAAGCGCAAAGATACGATGCTACCAGTTACGCGTTAATTCGCCGATGTTCTCCTCAAACGCATGTTCCCTCGGGCAAATTATACTTTGTAATTTAAAAGGCACTAATCGAATATTCGAAAACCAAGCACTCCTGCGCGAGCCGGTAATATGTCGTTGAAGAAAGTGATATTTGCCTTATGTAATGATAGATGAGGCTGAAGATTACACAGAATTGTCGTCCGCGTCTATTTAATGATTTTCAGGAAACGTTGTGTAATCCCCCGGCGGATTTTCTGCTCGTACAAGCACAAGATTTTCTTGGAAAATTAACTCCAAAGAATCCACGACACGGGGAATACTTGAATTTTAACGCGAGTGCCATTTCTCATCTCCACAACGCTTGGCGCGTCGGTGCATCTTATTACACACCTGGCATTTGATAATTGCACATTATGGATTCGAAAGGAATGCATGACTGATTGATCGCAAACATTATATCATCCGCGACTGTTCATTGTAACGTTGGTATTGTGATAATAATTGTTATTATAATTATCCTCGTAATCGCATGTTCACAAGTTAAGTACTCACCATGGCAAACCCACTTAACAATTCCGACGTTGTTGCAGTTGCTTTCAATTTAGCCCTGCTCATGTGAAGCCTTCTCCACGAGAGGCCTTCAGGACCATCTTGCTCTTCCGTGTGATGGGACGAAGGTGTCGGCGGTACAGAGGGTCCCACGCATGTGCAGCAGCATGTGTAAGGCACGCTATTACCCGGGACATGACTGTTCGTATGGGGATTCGAGAACGGGAGGCTGCTCATCGACCTCATATCTAAGGCCACATAACGATTTTGCCTGCTTCTAGACGACAGGACCAATTCGCTTTGAGCCGGGGACAGGATGCTCTTAGAGGTGTAGTAAGGGTAACTCGGCTCGCCGATACGAGACTCCTTCGGCAAATAAGCTATAGAAGTAGGTCTTACTCTCTGTGTACCGTAAGACAATTGAGCAAGATCGATCTGAGTGTATTTACTCAACTTCCCTGCTATCTCTTCGGCACTCTTCTGCCCGGAGGTGGCGTCACTCTTCCCGTGCCTCTCTGTCGTAGCTTTTTCATCGTGATTAAGAACACCGTTCCTGGTCGGGCTGTCCTTCTCTGTGATAGATCCAAGATTACTGTTCGACATAGCTTGCGCCTGGTAGTCTCCAGCTTCCTCAAATGTTCGATCCTCCGAGACCCGGGCGCCCGTTAACGAACAGTATCTCCCTGCGTCATGGATGCCTCCTCCTCCTCCTCCTCCTCCTGCGGAACAGTCAAAGAATCGTGGGCACAGTTTTCACGGACGCTCGCATGTTATCATTGTTTCCTTCGGATTGAATCGCCGCGGCCATATACGTACGGTTTACACAGTCACGTTGCTGATCGTCGTGCATTCAAGCTCTGCCATCGCGCTCGGTGGCTGGTGTCGCCGAGTTTTAGGAAGCTAAGTGGGCTGGTCGCGGCCGGTGATCGTATCACTTATGAGTATTATCCTCCGCAGGTACAGCACTGAACGCTACAGTCGGCGATGGAGCCGCATACCCGAGGACAACGCGCGCGGAGCAGTGGCACGTTCGGCGTAGCGTCCCGTGGACGGTGACCGGGTAAGTATCTGCGACTATCCACGGTGGAACACTGACCGAAGGCTGGCGTCGCACCGCTGAGAAATACACATGACGTATACTCGTCTGAATCATAACAATAGTATTAATTGCTTCAAAGCCATACATCGGATACATAATAACCGACCGTGTGTGGCCTTATAGCACACTTGTGTACGTGTACGTACCTCTGATTCTCCTCTGTCCTCTCTCTCTCTCTCTCTCTCTCTCTGGCACACACGGCATCCACTGAAAGATGCGACCGCGGCCAATGACGCTTAGTTTCTCACCTCTCGAGGAGGCGATAAGATGAATCGCGGGCAGATATCCGTTCAGGGGACATCCAGCCGGCGAGATTATAATAATAATTTAGGGGAAGCTTCAGGCTGAGATTGATTTCGGGTGCAGTTACTATGCGCTTTTTTCACTTCCCCTTGATTACGCTCTTAAATGAGGTAGTCTAATTGTCACCACGTCCTCCAGCGTGTTTTTGCCGATGGCTCTCCTTGGGGCTAGATAAGTGTAGAGGCTGAACGTCGGGTCTGACTTTTTTGGCTGTCCAAGGTCATGGCACGTCGGAGCTATTTTATAATCCCAAGGGTAATCAGAATTGGAGTTACGTAACTTCTGATTGGAATTTAACGTATGTATATGATCGTGGGATTTCTGATCGATGAACTTCCCAAGTCTAATGAACGGATATCCCACGAACAGTATGTATCTGAAGCTGACGCGGTTTTTGCTTTCAGTTTTCGTTGAAAATGGATTGTCGCGCGAAGAGCGCTTTCGGAGCCGGTGAAATTCAGGTTGTGAAAAATCGGGGCTGATGAGAGATGAACTGCACAAGCGATAGGGGCATTTTCGTCGCGTGTCCACCTGCACATGCGCCATGCGCGATGCGTGCTGTGACCACATCCGTTGAAATGCTCGGGGGAATTACGACGAAAGAGCCATTTCTGATCGTAATCACGCTGTGGAGGACAGCAGAATTATATCTACAAAAGGCCTCCCATTCTGGCGGCGTATGAATCCCGTCAAGACACACGATTTCTGAACATGTTTGTGCTCTGTGCACTGCGTAAGTGGATGACGGATGCGCGACAGGTTCTAAGGAGCCGTGTGAATGTGTGCCATCGGCGATTTACCGGAGAAGTTTTATCTATCCGCGGCTCATTTGCATACGTAATTGTACGTACAGTTTTGCCGGAACTGTTTGAAGTGGCAAAAGGATCTTAATTTCGTGTAATTGTGCTGCGCGGTACTGCGGAACTGTATAACAGAATATTACCGAAATATAGATAAAAGATTAATTGGAGCCGCTAATGACGTATATATTTGCAAAGTTATGTACTAATTTTCTATAGCAGTAATTGCTTCAGCCTGGCACAAGGCAACCCGAGATTCGTGTACAGCTGCGTCTATCCGGTTGCGCTCCATGAGGCGCAAGTGGTCAACAGCGTCAACAACTTTTAAGGTAGGCTCTCCACTACGCCGCGTCTCGCCTCGCCTTTCCTCTCTTTCTCAAAATATTCTCGAGGAAGAATTCGCGGCTCGGAGTCCCGCCGAGGCGAGGCGCAGTGTGAGTCAAATTGTCAAAATACCTAAGAATAAAATGAGCCGAGGCGAGGCGAGGCGAGGCGTAGTGAAAGCCTGCCTTTACATTCTCGTTTCTCGCGAAAAAAAATGTCACCGAATTACCTCCGTTGTATTATCAAAATGCTCGCATCTCGTCTCATCGATTCATCCATCTGTTGCTATATAATTGTGATTCACATTTCCCGGACACCTTCATTCGTGTACTTATCCCCAGACTTTTAGCAAGAAGTGTTGCCGCGATCAGGCGCGCGCGCATGCGCAGAAGACACTTAAGTCCCTAACTCAACTTAAAGCTCTAGCTAGTTCTAGCGCTGTCTGGACGTGTCAAGCGCAGAATGTTGACATTTTAGTGATTAGTGAGTCTCGTGATCTGTGTATGCACGCGAACTCGATATAACTACGTTGTAAAAACGTAGAGGATCTCGTTGCCCGCTCATCGCGCAATATTCGTTAAAATTTTCCGCAAATAATTCGACAATCCTGTGCTTTCGTCGTGCAAAGAGAGAGAGAGGGAGAGAGAGACGAAAACAAATAATCGGAGTTCCCCCTTACGATCTCACGTTGCGTGGATAAATATATTCCGGAGCACGCAACATTCCCGAATTTCTTTCGCCAAGGTTGGCGTGCATTTGCATATCGGTTTACTTAAACTCACGGCGCTCCCCTACACTGCCGCGGCAAGTGGCGGATAGAGGTTAGCGTCTGGTGCACCACGGTCGAAGAATTCATACACGAAGCGGCGCCAGGCGCGTTTATTTCGCGTCTGTTCATCTTTTCCCCCCCGAGACCCGTGCCAAAACTCGGATGTTACGCAACAGGCTTTTGTGAGATTTCACAGGAGAACCACTGCTCGCCACAACGCACAACAAACCTCGAGCACGTCCTGTCGTCTCTCGGTGGCTACAAATGACAGTAGGCAGCTAATCCTTTACAAAATTTCATGCGTTGCTTCGAAGAATGGGGCGAGCACCGCGGGTTCCGTATGATTCTCTGCCGATAATTACATTTCGCTTCGCGTAGATCTAGTCTACATATGGCAGGGCTTGCCTCTGCCACAAATGTTGTTATATAAATAGAGAAGGCGACGCTAGCCGATCGTTGCTCTTAAGTACGATAGCTGTATCTGCGCGTCAAATGTATTCTCCTCCGGTTCAGAATGCAATGGGAGGAGCGAACCTCCATACACCGCCGTCGATATTCCAACACCTGATGGGCCAGCAGAGCGCTTCGCACCAGCTTGGGCCGTGGATGCACATGCCGCAAGTGCCCCCGATGTCGATACCGTGGAGCGTCCCGGCGCTCCAGCAGCCCGAGCTGGTCAGGTTTACCGGAGGAGCTACTTACGAGCCGGTCCTTCACCAGAAGAGAAAGCTCGAGGCCTCTGACTCGTTAGATACGTAAGTGTTCGAAGGACGCGCAGGGATTTTATTAAGGACACGATCGCTTTTACGACGCATCGAGGTGGTTCTCAAGGGATCGGTTGTAATCTCGCAGGAGGCAAGCGAAACAGTTTATAACGGAGGAAAAAATGACCGCGCACTTCAAGGATTTGCACATCAGCTCCAATTATCAGCCGAGATCCCCGGTGCCTTCGACGTCGGCAGCTGACGCACAGTCAGCCCCTCTCAGAGACCTGAATATGGATCTGGAACTGGAAGCGGCGAACGCCGTGGATGCGGATCGAGCGAAATCTGGGCACCCCAGGTTGATGCTTTCCGAGGAGCTTAAGAAATTCCAACAAGAACCCATTCTTCCAACGTCGTTGTTGTCTAAATTGTAAGTAAAACAGTTTTGCTTGCGTCGTTGCGATGCATATTTCATACTGTAGCGTAAAGGCCGTCGCGCGTTTCGGCGACGCGCCGCGATTCGGAGCGAAAAGTTTATAAACCGTTGATGACCGAAGCGGGGCGACGATTAATTACTTATTATTAATTTCTTCGATTCGATTCGCCGCGCTTCGCCAAAATGCGCGACGGCCTTTGTTGCTGCGTTTTTTTTTTAACGCGTATTCAAACCTTTTTACCAAAAAAGATAAAGCTTTACAGATTTTCCCTTTCAGGGAGAGGCCCTCCATGGCTCTAGTTTTGTGGGAACCACCCAATAAGCATCTGCGCATTTTACCAACTAGGGATGCGCCAACTCCGATTCCCGATACGTCCGATGATAATAATAATAACAATAACAATAACAGTAATAATAATAACAACGAAGCCATTCCTGATTTAAATCAAACGTTATCGAGTAATGCGTCAGTTTTCGAGCCGATGGAATTATGAAGGTAAGCCATTCAGTATGTTCTTTTCACATTTCCTTAAAATGAAAGCGAAATGGTCACGTTTCATATTTCTTATTCAACGTTGCCGTGGTTGTGTAATATTCTAATTTAACGATGGTCTGAAGCCTTTTTGCGAGTGAAAGTACTCTACCGGTTAGCCAATTCTTCGGGAAGACCTCGTTATTATTGTGTCTTAAGTTAGGATACATTTATTGCGACTAATAAAGAGATGGCAGAATAGCGAAAATACTTAAAAAACAAAAAAGAAAGGGGAAATGCGATCGCAAGCTGAATGTCGGATTCAGTATTATTGTAATTATCAATAACGCGTCGAGCGTACTATTTTATTAATTCTACGTTATTTTCTTCGATCTGTATGCAGTGTGTTGCATCTGGTTTCATTGTGATCTGAATTTTAGCACAGTTAGAATGTGTTGTAAAAAAATGGAATGTATCGAGTGGATGAATCAAGAGAAAGAGCTTGTAACAAGGTATGTAATTTGATTTCTATATTATATAATATATGTATATTGTAATATTAAGTATGTTGGGTGAAGTGTACAGGCTGAGTGTATTCTATCGATTGTTCATTATGAATGACTGGCATGATCTGCATGATGCTGATTTCGCATAGACACGGCAAACTTTCATTCATACTGAACTCTTCGTTCACGAGGGATTGTTGGAAGGCATACACAAGTAAAAAGCTTATATTCTGAAGTCAACAGTCAAGGGCTTAGTTATTTATGATAAACCCACTTAGCTGACTTTGCGACCTATAATTGCATGATAGGCGACACAACGCTTAGATATTTCTCAAATTCTTCCTGATCGTCCAAGGGCTCCCAATTAATGGCCGTTGCGACTTTACTGCTATCTAATATCGACGAGTGATTACCTTCGATCTCGTGTACCGTAACCCTCCCGTAGGTAACCTACAAAATATTCAGCACATATTTCAATATTCTCCTGGCATAATCGCACTAGTTTCCTATAACTAAAAAACTAAATCGCAAAAATCACCTGGCGCAAACCGTAAGCATGGTCAGGCATCTTGGCGCCTGGTTGTGTTGGTTTCAGTAGCGTAATGGGTGTTCTCAGCGGTGTCAGAGAACTGCTGTCGTACTTGTCCAGTGTGCATAGGCGATTGTAAAGCAACGTACAAATCGCTTTCTTAGTATGGCGATTGTAAGTGTTATCAATTTCTTGCGGTGTGTGGCTGAGCATTTTTTCTAACTTGTCCTCCCATGTTGTGCATTCATTCAATTCTAATTCGAACTACAGCAATGTGGGGAGTATTTATTATATTTGATGTTTGATGAGGAACTATCAAAAGATCCGTATGTTCTAAGTGGAAAAGTGACGAGACTACCTCTGGGATGGCAGTGGGGTTAGTGATGCTCAAGAGGCCCATGAGAACCCCATTTCGGAACTCCTCATCCGTAGGTGCTGAAAGATGCTCTGCCTTTAAGGCTTTCATATAGTCAGGTGATCCGTCAATCAGTATGAGTTGACCGACGAAGGCATGAGCCTCTAATCTCCTGACTAGTTCGATGCCTATCAGTGAACCGTAAGAATATCCTACAATCACAAAGTCTCTTCGGTCCTTACTCCTCTCTAATACATACTGCCGAGAAATACAAGATACATAAGTAAAGTTAGAGCAGAGATTATGACCCTTCTGATGATTTTAGGTACATACAGGTAGAAGACGGTCCGCCATTTCTTCTATAGATAGATCTGCTTCACGCAATCCCAGCTGTAGACAGGTAACCGGGGATTTCAATTGGAGTGCCAATGTAGAAAAGATCGAGGCAGATCCTTCTATACCCGGTATGA
Organism: Andrena camellia; assembly: GCA_029448645.1. Classification (NCBI taxonomy): domain Eukaryota; kingdom Metazoa; phylum Arthropoda; class Insecta; order Hymenoptera; family Andrenidae; genus Andrena; species Andrena camellia. Next base: position 25,746,513 of record CM055678.1, on the reverse strand, counting down.
GGAATATTTCGTTCTTCTTTTCGTGGCATTTAACGGGAAGCTCCACGCAGTACTTAGCGTCTAGCAGTGGTACGTTTACCGATTGCATCAACAGCTTCATACCACTCAATGATTCTGTGTCGGTCGTGGACTTGGCACCCTTGTTCGATTGCTCTTTATCTTTCGCGGACATCTCTATAAGACTAGCTATATTCAGGACCCGAAGATCTTGTGGAGTTAGGAAGACTTCGAAGTCTCGTTCCAAAGTTTGCTTTATTTCCACTGCCATCATGGAGTCCATTCCGAGTTCTGCCAACGGCGAAGTTTGGCTGATACTCTTTAGGTCCTTTATGCCTGCAATCATAGCACGTCGCAAGTAGCTAGATGTAGCTCAAACAGTAAGCTAAAAATGATAATAATTGGAACACTGTTACTCACTCATGATATTCAATACACTTTCTAGAACGCTGCTAGCTTCGCTAGCACTGGGTGGTTTCTCCGCAATCACCATGCTAGCCACAATCGGTCTGCTATGCGTCAGGAACTTGTCCAGTTCTTCCAAACAGGATGATATCCTCTGCGGCAGTGTTCCACCGCCCACGAGTTGCTTCTTGTCCTCCACCATATCCGCGACCAGCCCAACTTCAGCTACGGCTCCCCATTGTATCGCCATGCCCGGCAGGCCCTCTTCGACCCTTCTTTCGCAGATCCTCTCCAACACCGCGTTACCCATACCGTAATCGGTCTGACCGGGACTACCCCGGCCGCAGGAAATAGAGGAGAACACGACAAACTGGCGAAGAGTCGGGCAGATCTTCCTCGACAGCTGGTCCAACTGCTTGGTGATCAAGGCCTTCGGTTTCAGGCTCTCCTCAAAATCTTCCTCGGTTTGGTTTATGCACAAGCAGTCCTTTAGCACTGCTGCGAGGTTGAAGATACCATCGACGGGTGCCAGTTTCTGCGCCGATTTCAGGATGAACTCGCAGTCGCTGGCCTTAGAAGCGTCCCGGCCAGAAATTATTAGGACCTTCGTGCCGTAGGATTTCCATAATTCTGTCCTCAACCTTTGGTAGCCGGTTTTTATACCGCCGCGCGAGATTATCACTAGGTTCCTGGCACCTCGAAGCACCAGCCAGTCACTGAGCTCTAGTCCCGGACCACCCAGACCTCCAACGATCACGTAGCTCTTGTCCGGTAAGGCGTAGAATCGCGGATAGGCGAGTATCGGAGTGCCCAGGGGTGCCTTCTCATCCCCTACCTTGATTAGGATCTGTGGAAGATCGAAGGTTTAATTTTTGACAAACATTGAGAAAATTGGTTATATTAAATTTATGCAAGAGGACGAATGGAGTATTCACCTTTCCAATATGTTTACCGGCTGCCATGTACCTAAAGGCAGCCTCCAGTTCATGTTTCTCGAAGCATTTTCTATTCAAAGGCTTGATTGCCTTGCTGTGAATTTTTGTTTTAAGGAACTCGTGCATCTCTGCCTGTATTTGCGGCGCGATGCCGCTAATCATGTTATCCATCAGGATTCCGTGGAAGCCGACTTCCTTCAGGAAGATTTGCATTCCCAGTTGATTGTTCGCAGCCAAGTCGAATTTGCCAATCTCGAGGAAACGGCCTCGATAAGCCAAACAGCGAACCGACGCCTGGAGCTTCTCTTCGGCCAAAGAATTCAAGACTATGTCCACTCCCTTACTGTGCGTCTGTTTCATCACCATCTGCTCGAAACTCGTGTCACGAGAGTTACCGATGTGGTCGTCGCTAATGCTGGGGAATGTTTCCCTGATGAATCTCCTCTTTTCGGGGGTTCCCACGGTAGTGAATACTTCGCAGCCCTCGGAAAGGGCGATGTTGATCGCAGCTTGACCAACGCCACCGCTACCGGCGTGGATCAAAATTTTCTCGCCTTTCTGTATCTTTCCGTAGTAGTATAAGGCGTAGAAGGCCGTGAAGTACACGGCCGGAATGGTGGCTGCGTCTTCTAGGGACCACTCGTCTGGTATGGGCCATACATTGAGCTTGTTGGGACTGACGAGGTTTGATATAGCCCTGGAATAATCGGGAGATTAAGGGGACACTTACGTTAATATTCTTCTGAAAATCGCTTTCTTTTTCTGCATGGATCTATAGTATAGTATCTGAAGATTACTCAGAATCAGTAAAAGTTATAAAACGAAATTCTCAGAGGTATAGATTCTACAACGATAGAAGCGACTCGACCTTCGAACCGCCACAACATTCAAGCAAAACTTTCAACGCGTTCATCTCGAAACATGACTTTTCCGAACGGTAGACAGCGTAACAAAATAAATTATGAACCGATATCAAAAATCTTGATAGTGGCTTCTTTGTAGTCGTATTCACTATCGTATCAGCCTTCGATCATACATTTTAAAGGTCATAGTTCTTCGTTGAGATTCCCTCCGAGGAATTCAAAATATTGGACACAATATTACAGATTCTCGGATTCTGGGTTTCCAGATTATTGGAAACATTGTTTTACCTGCTTTCGGTGAATCCCATCACTCGACGGCCACTGGTATCTACTCCACTGAATTCGAACCCGATGAAGCAGTCGCGGAACTCCCTCTTTTTCGTTATAGTCTCCGGCATCAACTTGCCAGTGGCCAGCATCACATCTCTGAAGTTCAGGGAAGAGTATACTACTTTTACAAGATTTTCATCTTTCCTGTCAGGCTGGATGGGTCCCTGCACCCATTCCAGGGAACTCAAGTCTCCCCTCACCTGCAGAATAATTGCATACAGCCGTGGACATTCTGTAGGCTTAGTATACTACGAACTAAGAATTTTTGCATACCTTAACATTTGCATAACCATGAGGGACTGGGACTGGCTTCACTGGCGCTAGATGCAGGTGTCTGTATGTACCCCAAACTTTCTGTGGCCGTAAAATATTAATGCCAATATCAATATCGAGTTGTTTAGCGAAGAATCCATCGTTCAGAGAAAACTTGGGGGCATTTACGTCCTGAATTATTACAGTCTTCACGATCTCGCCATGGGGTTCCCGCCTTAAACATTTTACTAAACCCAGAGCGCCATTTTCCATGTCGCCCTCCGCGACCAGTACCAGTCTCACCGTCCCGTCACTCTTCTTCTCTTCTTCGTTCTTCAAGATTTCTTTCACTTTATTGAGCCAGCTAAATTCATTGTTGTTCACGTATACAACCGCTGTACTATTGGGAGGTTTCCCCTTCTTCTTTAAGAGCAGTAGTGTCTCATCCCCGAAGCACTTTTCTAACACAACATTCAAGCCACGCCTTTCGATGTATGAGTAAGATTTATTGTTCACCGTTGGTTCTCGTGTTAAAATGAATCCCCGATCCATGATCGCGAGGATAAGTTTGTCTAAAGAATTTTGTTTCTTCGGCGACAGGATGTTGTAGGCGGCTGCCATGAAGACGGTGCCATCGTCTGGCAGTTCCTTTGGCTCCACCGTTGTCACTGACTCCGGCAACGATAGCTTTTCGCTTAGCTGAGGATCCGCGGCAAGAGTCATCTTTGGTCGAATCATTGGCAGGTCTCCTAGCACCTTGAGGAAATCAGGCGTAAGGAGTTCCTCGTCGGAGACGTTGTCATTGACTTCGATCAGTTCAACGATCGTTGGACCGGTTATCATGTGACAATCTAGGGCCAGCTGAGTCGATAGTACAATCATTTCATTTAACGTGACTTGCGCTTTATCACGATTAGCCACAAATTTGTACTCCTCCAATACTGGGTCCGCCATTGGCTTTCGTCGTTGGATGGAATTGGCTGTTAGCCCGCGAATTTCTATACCTCCAGATTTCACGATGTCGTGACTAGAGTAGACGCGCACTGGGATTTCTGCAATACAAGTAGAATTGGTAAGGACTCGATCTGAGGCGCATTTGGGTATACACTAACAAGGAGAGGTTCCCAGGTGTCCGCCTCCGATTGCTTTGAATTTTGCATATGTTTCAGAGGATCGAAAAATAAGATATACGTGTTTTTTTATAGCGGCCCGTTTTCATGTTTATGGGGTGAAACCAACCCCCAAAGTTATAAGATTTTCAGGTGTTCATCTCCGATTGCTTTGAATTTTGGATATGTTTTAGAGGACCGAAAAGTAAGAAATACGTGTTTTATTATAGCGGCCAATTTTCATATTTAGGGGGTGAAACCACCCCCCAAAGTTCATACGGGGTACAAAATTGTGTTGAGTAAAACATGACATAAATTTAATTTGCGTCATAACTTGCTGTATGGACGATGTTCTTGTCGTCAGTCACCGTTATTAGGGGGGTAACTATGAGGGGTGGTTTCACCCCTTGAACATGCAAACGGGCCAAAATAAAAAGACACTTATTTCTTATTTTTCGGTCCTCTAAAACATATCCAAAATTCAAAGCAATCGGAGGCGGGTACCAACTATTCTTATAAACTTTGGGGGATGGTTTCACCCCCTAAACATTCAAGCAGGCCAAAATAAAAAGACATGTATATCTTATTTTTCGGTCCTCTAAAACATATCCAAAAACCAAAGCAATCGGAGGCGGACACCTGGGAACCTCTCTTTGTAAGTAGGCTGCAGCCTGGGGTGTCAAATTCGGGGGCGGTAAATTCCCAGGAGCGGCAAATTTTGGGGAGTGTTAAATTTGAGGGCCCGAAAAATTTTGGGCAACGGAGAATTTGGTCTCCCCAAGAAAATATCAAATTTGGCAAAATCTGTCGCTCCCTAAAATTGCCGCCCTTCCAAATTTGCCGTAGGCTGCAGCCTACTTAGCCTATACACAAATCGGCCCCTGGATAATATCTTGTGAAAAATATTCGTGTAGAAAAATGTCGTACCATTGTCTTCTTCGGTAAGGTCCAGAATCACATCAGCGTGAGCTTTTACGTCTATCACCAGCTTCTTGATCGCCGTTGGTACGTACAACGCCCTGGAGTCGAGTCCTAGCAACTTCACTTGTAGCATGTTGTCCATAAAGGCGGCCCAATTCTTCATCCATGCGATGCATCCCCTTTTTCCGTTGATCGAGGCACTCTTTAGTGCACGGAATACCCCTGTGTACTGATACCCACGGAGTTTCAACTCCTTGTATATGTCCTTTGTAGTCAAAACTTCTTCCTCTTCGTTCTCTTCTAAAAACTCGGCCGGAATCATTTCTTGTTCAGGATTCTCTGTTCCGTGCACCACTCCGGATACCACGGTCGTCGATCCTTCCGATATCTCGAATTTCCCGGAACCTAAACACACGTTAGAGTATTGAAACATTTGGCCTTTATACTATAGGAGCCGGAAAAAGAAAGCCACGGCGCCGGGAATCGAACCCGAGCCCGCCCGCGTGCTGATCAGTCGCGTTTGCCACCACGGCTACGCCGACTCCATGGTCCCTGTCCCCCGACTAAAGTCACACACTAGGCCGTTGCCTAAAATGCCAGTATGCCTACTACAATACAGAGGTTGCTTTCAAAGTGCAATGGGATTTACCTCTTTGAACTACGATTGTTAGTGGGATAGTACCGTCCTTCGTAATTTTCGTCGCACGTTCGAACTTAATGTTTTCGAAGACGACCGATAATTCGTCGCACAGCTTTCCCTCCATCAAGCACACACTCTCCCAAACCAACATGAGATATCCTGTAGCTGGGACCAAGTTTCTTCCGTCGATCACGTGATGGGCCATGTACTCGAAAGACTCATTACTAAGCTCGATGTTGACAAGTCTATTCGACGTGGTAATTTTCTCACCATGCTCGTAAGTGGAAACGAACCTGTCTTCAGTATGTTCCCACCTGAAATATAGCATTCCCGTTTTATAAAGTATTGGGCTATCATTTCAGCGAGCTAGTGCTACCTGCTTGACTCACTTCACGAGAGGGGAGATCATTGGTGTGCCACGACTGACGGGGAACGAAACGGGGGGATACAGATTCTGGAGCTGTGGTTGCAAGCCCACGTTATACAACTTTCCAAGAGCTTGCAGGAAAAACTCGGCGTTGTCTTTGTGGCCGCGCTGAGTCAGCGGCACGTTCGTTACGTTGGAGTCCAAGGATCGTTTGAGGATAGCTTGGAGGAGACCGTGAGGGGCGATCTCGATGGTTATCGCGTCCGAAGGAATCATGGTGGCCGTTTCCGCGAACAGCACGGAGTTGAGAAGATTGTTCGTGTGGTATTCGGCGGAGCAGAGCTGTGCCTCTGGCGTCGACCACTGGCTGCGAGGCACCGATGTGCTCACCCACTTGGGGCTTCGTGGCTTCGGCTCGGGAATCACTTTCCGCAAGTACGCCAGGAGTTTTGGTCCCGCCTCCGCGATGTAGCGGCTGTGGTATGCGATGTCACCGCACGGCACTTCCTTGGCAAATATCTTCTGTGCCTGGAACATTGAGTCTGGATTCAGAAGCATGTCCTCGAGGCGGGAACTGGCGACACCGGGGGAAACCGAGCTGGTACATTCGGGCTGAGACCGCGAAACACCTACCTGTAACTTAGCCACAAACTGCTTCATGGACTCCGCTGGTCCACTAATGGTAGAACTATCGGCGCTATTATGGCACGCAACTTCGATATCTGGTGGACACATGCCTTTGATTTGTTCATAGCCGAGGCCGATCGCCGCCATTGATCCATGAATCAGTTCCGACTCGATAGACGCCAGACCTCGGGAGTACGCGGAGAGAACCATTTGCTCAGCGGTGAAGCATCCATCTGCGTAAGCACATCCCAGTTCTCCCACAGAATGCCCGATTATGTTGTCCGGCACTATACCCACGGATGTGAGCAGATCGACGAGACCGATCTGTGCGGGTGGCAATGTTAGTTACGATCGTGGAAAGAAATAATTGTTACTCCACATAGCTAAATAGTCATTGTACCTGAATTGCGGCTATCCCAACGAAAGAATTCAGGACGTTGTCGAAGGTCGCCTTGTCCTTGCTCGTGATAATTTTAACTATATCAATGCCACGCGGATTTAAAGCTGCGTCGCACTTTTGTATCGCCTTTAGGAAGGTGGGGAATCTCATTAATTCCGTACCTGTTACGTTTAAATTCGAGATTAGAATTGGCAATGTTTCGGGGCATTGGCCTTTTTAATGAGAACATAATTTTGCCTAGCAATAGTTTAACATGTACCCATTCCAGCCCACTGGGATCCCATGCCAGTGAAAACGAACCAGATTGGTCTCTTTGAGCCCGGGAATTCCCGAATCTCTCTCGGTGGCTTCTCGGACACTTTAGATCCAACTAGGGTGTACCCTCTGACCAAGTGACCAGATATATTATCAGCATGAAGTTCATGCAGGAGGCGAATATATTCCACGTCCACTGGAATACTTTCCACCTAGGGAGCAAGTTATTCCTTATCCATTATTTTATATCGAATGTCCGTAGTGCTCAGCAGGGATGATTGTTAATTGTTTTACATAATTTAGAAGCGTTGCTACTGCCTCTTCGGTGCGCCCGGATCCAACCACTAGTCTGGGCAAGTCGTCAGAAGGCCTCCCATTGTTGACTTTCTCTTTGGTATGAGAATCCAATAAAACGTGAACATTTACTCCTCCGAAACCGAAGGAATTCAATCCCACGTATCCGCCATCCCATGGCTTCGGCTCTGTGATAACTTCTACCTTTCCCTCCTCGAAACATTTCATACCCTTCATAGGACTCGTAAAGTGCAAGTTTGGTGGAATTAGGCCGGTCTCCATTGCAATGAGAATCTTAAAAAGTGTATAGTGTCACAGTATTATCGTATGTCTTCCGAAGTAGAGCTGTGAATATGCGAACATTCGATTAATTCAAATAATTTCGAATTATTCAAAGAATTGGGAGTATTAATTCATGATAATGTGTGAAAAAGTAGGATTTCATGTTCAGATTCCTATTCGGTACAATCCGAAATTCGATCACTTCGTATATTCGAATACTCCTATTTATTCGAATATTCGAACATTATTCGATTATTCGAATATTCGAATGCTCCTAATTCTTCGAATACTCCCAATTCTTCGAATATTTGATTATTTGAATACTCCTAGTTTCTTCGAATATTCGAATCTCAAATTCGAGTTCTCCTAATTCCACGAATATTCGAATACTTTGGTTTTCGAATATTCGAATATTCGTAACAGTCCTATTCCGAAGCTCGCATCGCGCCATCTTTCCCGTTGCTGGCATTAATTATTGAGAGCACACCTTGGCAATCGAGCAGAGGCCACTGACAGGCTCGGTATGTCCCAGGTTCGACTTGACAGAACCAATTCGAAGTGGTGTACTTCTGTCTTTGCAAAAGACTTTGTCGATCGCCATGAGTTCCTCGAGGTCCCCGAAACTGGTCCCAGCGGCGTGCGCCTCCAGGAAGGACAGGCACGTCGGAGGAATTCCACACTCTTTGTAGAAATCATCCAAGAGCTTCGCCTGTATGACACTGTTAGGGAAAGTGATATCCTGCTCCTTGTAACCATCGCAATTCGATTTCGTGTGAGCCACCGTCGCGTATATCCTTCTGGCCACCTTCGCTTTCTGTAGGAAGATCACACAGGCGGCCTCGCTGCGCACGTAGCCGTCAGCCTTCGCGTCGAAGGATTTGCAACGGCAGTCCTTGGATAAAACACCTGAAATCGGGTACTGGTGCTTGTACATCTCTTAGGCGACACAAAATATCTCGATATTAATCCAGCCAAAGGACTGGCGAATTCAAAGAAGCTGCTGCTACTTCGTACCTAGTCGCGTGAATTGAAGCGACACAAAGGGGTCAAGACACAGATTCGCGGCGCCGACGATGACTTGGTCGCATATTCCAGTTCGTATCATTCTGCATGCTTGATCTATAGCAGTCATACCGGAACTGCAGGCTGTATCCACCGTGTACGATGGACCGTGTAGATCGAAGAAGTAAGAGATCCTGTTGGCCATCATTGCCTTGCTGCTGCCAGTGATACCGAATCCGTCGGCCTAAGTCGTGGGACAGGTTTAAAGAGCTCGGGAGGTGTTGAAGGTACATAAGTGTGTAGTGTAGGGTTTACAAACCCATAAAATATATATAAAATTCAAATGCCATGACTGACTGACTGACTCACTCACTGACTCATCACAATTTTTCTGGAACCACCGATCCTATGACCACGAAATTCGGTAGGTAGGTTCCTCGTTTTGAAAACTCCCCCCACCCCTTCACCGAAAAAATATATACTGGGTGTTCCAAAATTCAGGGATATCCCGCGACATCCTGATGCTTGAAGACATCAAAAAGTCCTTTACCGCTTTCGGATTCGAGGCTTCGTTCTCGAGATATCAACAGTTGAATATTAGCGGTGGAGCTTACGGGCCGTGCGGTTTAAAGCCGAAACAGCTGACCGCGAGCAGTGACCCCTAGCACGCACACGCAGGGGGCGCGCGTAGATACAGTGAGTAACGAAAATATTCGCACTCTTTTTAAAGTCGCATAACTTTTTTAAAATTAATCCCAACGACTTGTGCTTTTTTGAGAAGCTAGAAGGAGTAGTTTGCTACGCGACGTGTTTCGTCGTTTTGAAAAGAAATGCACTTGTTCGGAATAGCAAGAAAACAAAATAGTAAAGATCGCTTTTTAAACTTTTTTTTGTGAGCCTGTAATGAAAATTCAAAAAATCTGTTTGTACATTTATGTACATCACATTCGTTCGCTACCATGCTTCACGCCCCCCGCCCGAATCTAACCCCAACCAATACTAATACCGTCGGTTGTGAAACTGATTTCAATATATTATGCCGAAACTTTTCTTTTATTAATATCTCTGAAACTAAGGCCGAGTGCCAAAAAGTTAAAAGAGAACTGTTGCTTAGAATGATGACCTTGACAATATATGTCAATGTAGGTCAAGGTCATCGGAGATGCCCCCCTAAAGTAAACATTTACCGCTACCACTTTTTCGAACTGTCGATTCTCACTCTTTCCATTTTTTTTCCAGTATAATTTCAAAACATTTGAATTCCTTTACATTTGGCTATATAAATATGATTATGCATTATATGTTCCTACGTTCTCTCATGTCGGATTTATTAAAAAATAAATAAATTCCTTTATTTTTGGGAAGCTTTCGAAATCCGGTGTCCCATATTAAATACGTTTACCCAAACTGAATTTAAGTTGCAGATACGCCCTTTCGAATTAACACGGGAATAGTCACCTGCAGCTTTTGGTAGAGCCATGTCCTCTCGGACTCGCTGATGCAGGTGGCCATAATAACGCCGGTGTTTGTTCCCCGTATTTGCTGGGGATTTACTCCGGCGTCGATAATGGCTTCGTACGAGTGTTCCATCAACATCCTGTACATGGGGTCCATTGTACGGGCTTGCTTATAATGCACACCGAAGAAGAACGCGTCGAATTTCGACACACCAGAGATTTTCCCGCCATCCCGTGGAATCTCCTCATGATCTACAGAAATACACTTCGTTCTACTTGGGTGCTAAACTAGCCAAAGCTAGGAACGAATATTAGTATCACCTATCTTCCATCTCGAATAGTTCTCTGTAACGAGGTCCACCTTGTTCATCAGCTTCTCCTTCAGCTCGGTCACGTTGTCGCAGTCCGGAAATCTACCGGATATACCGGTGATCACCACCTCCTCCCCTGGTTCCGGCGGTGTGTATCCCACGCCCGATGGGGTTGTTTGCTCGCTGCAAGGCATTTTTCACTTCTCTCAGGCCGATCCAAGGTGGAGGGTGTACGTTTCCGTCAGGTATCGTCAAGCTTGCTTAATTGTCGCGGGTATGTAAAAGGATCGTCTAATTTGGCACTTAACAGGGAAACTGCTGCGATTCGCTCTGAGATCGCGCGTTTAATTAAAGAACAACGTAATGCACAAGAGTTTTTATAATCACGCCATCCCGCGGGAAATGCCGCGAACAATGGCAGGTACTTTTACTGAATATTCCTGAAAGTAATTTGCATAATAGTTTTCACAAGAATTGACGTTTTCGCATCGAATTTACCGTTCCTGAATTATTACTGCTAGATAATAAGTACACTTCTGGTCTAGTCTTGCGTTGCTCATTTCCTTAATCCAGTGTTTTCTAACCCTTTAAAAAGGGTTGCTAAAAAGACTTAAAAGTCGCGATCCCCTTTAATATTATTCAAATTATCTGCGGACTCCCTCCTCGCACATATAAGGTAATGTAAATTTAACAAGGTAAAGAAAACACATTATAAATAGGTGTTTCAGAATATTTTAGTCTAACTTAATAATATTAAAAAAAAAAACTTGGTGACCCCCCGGAAAATACGTCGCGACCCGGTTGGGTGAAAAAAAAATGCGAGACGGAAATGTGTAGAAAGCACAATAGAAGATGGGGAACGCATTACGTATTAAAATCTGCCGTCGCGGAAGGGTTAGTCGATTTAGGAAGCACCACCCGAGTCACTTAAACTTCAAAGCATGAATACCTAACGTTCGTCGAAGTTAACGAATGGAATATTGTTTCTATATTCGAAATATGAATAGGGATATAGTGATTTCCTGTTTTCTTATCCAAACTGAACATATAGTACGATATTTTCTTAAATATTCAATTCCTATATGAATAATTGATAGACTCTATGTACCTTTAACCTGCCCACAATAAAGACAATAGGTAATTGTATACTATTGTCATCCCCTGCTGGAACTGCCGCTTATAGTGCTCGACACTATTTTTTGCCGTTCCTTCACGCGAAAATTTAAAAGTAAATACTAAATAGTGTATCATCTGATACACAGATGGCATTGTTGTAAATTATCAGTTATTAGTTAGAAGAGGATGGCGTATTGTTTCAAATTTAAGGATAAGTAAACAAGTGACTATTCAAAGAGGCATATCTTTTTGCCGATAATTCCCTGTTGAACAGCCATCTGGACTTGTAACATTCAATAGCCGTGCTTTATAGACAGAACCGTCCTTAGCACCGGGCAAACGGGGCCCTGGCCCTGGGCCCCGCGCTTGGGGACTTCATTTTTAACCGATTTCAAAAAGGAGGAGGTTATAGATTTGACCCGTATGTATTTTTTTTTATGTTTGTCCCCGCATAACTCCTCGGTGTGCTGTGTCAATATAAATAAAACTAAAAATTTAAAAAAAAAAATATTAAAAAAAAAATTAAAACCGACTTCAAAATAATAAAAATGCACTAAAAAGTAAAAAATAATTGTTTCCCTTATTTAATCTACGACTCTCGCGTCTTTTAAGTCGGCGCCAGATTTACACAGTGCAAATGATGAGGCGCCGAGTTAAAAAATATAAGAGTCGTAGATTAAATAAGGGAAAAAATTATTTTTTACTTTTTAGTCCATTTTTATTATTTTGAAGTCGGTTTTGATTTTTTTTTAAAATTTTTTTGTAAAACGTAAATGAATTAAGTATAATTGTCAAGGTATCAGTTTTTCTAGAATAGATTTTCGGCAAGCCTAAGTGACGCATGAAGTAAAGACGTAAGGTTATCTGTTTTCAATAATATCGACGTTTGCCCCGGGCCCCGTAAACTCTAAGGGTGGCTCTGCTTGTAGATTTTTGTGCGCCGAAAACGAATTCGCTAACGAATCCAGCACCCTCAGTTTTCGAGAAATTCGATTTTAAACAAAGATGCAAATTTTCAAATTTGTACATCTTTTGTGTCCAAGCAATAGTAGTTATTCAGTTGATTGTACCGTGAAATTATTCTATGAACCCTCCCGAATACAACGATATAAGTTGTAAAGGGAAAAGCAACCCCGAGATGCACAAATTTTAGCAGACATCTTTCAATTTATTTAAAAAACTAAGGGTCTAGGAGAAAATCTGACTACTCCGCGCGAAGCAGCAGACATTTTTCCTCCGGAAAACATCAACAGAAATCCTAAGTCACGTTTTGCTTTCAATTCAGAAACAAAATAGGCTGTGGTATTCAACGGCGGCGGGCGTATCCAATGCCGCTCAGCATAAAGGTGCGTATCCACTTGTTAAGGTCGGTATCCACTTGTTACGTAGGAAATCCAGGTCCAAACCAATATGTAATCTATTTTTCTTTTCAAGTTATTTTCCTACCATTCCTTACCAAGATCTGCATACCATAAATGCATGTGGAAACACACGTAATTCCGGATGAAATCGACTAAATTTTTTAGTTGTTTCTAACTGGAATTACAAGCCATTTTGCTAGCTGGTTTTATTTGTAACGGCGGGACATTTACGATTCTGTCATGACACTTAGTTTACTATTTATTTTGTTCAAAATTTTATCAGATTCTATCTGGAAATGCAGATACAATTTTTCATTGCATCTATCAGTATTTCCGAGTGATTTGGCTACCAGTAGTTCCACGGATTTACGTAGCATTAATAAATGTGAAATAACACATATTTTTTCGTATTGGGTTGGTTCGAATCCTCTTTTGTTCTCTAACTGGAAGTGCATGAGATGTGCACTTGTGATTGTGACGCGAAATTCTGATAGGATACATTAGTTTTTCCAATTTATCTATTTTATTATTATTATTATTGTTGTTATCTATTTTTACCTGTATCTGTGTGATATTTCCATTACCACTAATAAAAGAGTCATATATGACCCACATCCCATACAGCACACTTCGTTGCAGCATTATTGCAGGAACGTTGCTGCACTAGTGCGTTGTTGCAGGTTGCATTGCAATATTGCAGAAATGATGCTGCAATATTGCCGTGCAATATTGGAGTGGCAACGTTCTTGCAATATTGCAGAAATATTGCGCACGCGTTGCCACTGCATTGTTTCAGTGGCAACGATCCTACAATATTCTGTAATATTGCGCGCACATTGATGTGCAATGTTCCAGTGGCAACGATCCTACAATATTTCTACAATATTGCGCGTACATCAACGCACAATGTTCCAGTGGCAACGGCACACCACAATTGCACCCACATTGTCGTACAATATTCCTGTAATATTGCAGTGGCAACGCTTCTGCAATGTAGCGCGCGTATCGACGTGCAATGTTCCAGTGGCAACGATCCTACAATATTCCTGCAATATTGCGCGCACATCGACGTGCAATGTTGCAGTGGCAACGCCCAAACAAAATTGCACACATATTGCCGTGCGCAATACTGTAGTGAAAATATTGTAGAAACATTACAGCAATATTCTGAAGCAATTATGACTTTGACAAAACTTGTCGAAATATATACATGACGTTGAGTGGATTCTACAGTATGTTTCATTTAACTGGGTACGCTAGAATTTCTCGTTGGCCATTGAAGATATGAAAAAAGTGTTATCGTGAGACTTGTTTGTACATGAAATTATAGAAGAGATTTGAAGATCAATTTAATTTTTTTAGGTAGAGTAGGTACTACATATTTTAATGTGTGATATTATTATTATTATTATTAAACGTCTGTATTGCACAAACACGTATATATAATCAAGCAAGAGAAAAGAAAGAAGAAAAGACAAATGCAAAGGTCCAGTCTAAAGGCTGTTTCCCAACCTAACCTAAAATGACACCGGGTGAAAGTTGTAATCCGCACCTATAGTGTTACAAATCCCTAATGGGGTTTGTCAAATGAGCCTTCAATTTTGAATAATTTGAGTTTGTAGTTTTGCTCGGTAGGAATATAAGTTCGAATACGTAAGCAATCTTATCAATCAACGGTTGTAGCTGCGGCGGTAAAGTGTTCGTCTACGATGCTACAGGTCCTCGGTTCGAATCCTCCTGGGGAAAAAAATTTTCTATGGGAAAAAAGCACACGGGCGTTATACTACTACGATTCTGCCTACACACATTCATGTCGTTGCGTCCCTCGCTGCCCGAAACGTTGCGGAGACACTATTGCTGTAAAATCTCCAAAACATTGCGGGAATACACTCCTGCAATATTGCCCAGGGCGAACATAGGAGTGAACCTGCAACTTCTCTGCAATGATGTTGCAGGACTACATATTTTTAATGTTCCTAAAACTTTGCAAAAATACACTCCTGCAATATTGCTAAGGCGGGCATAGGAGTGAACCTGCAACTTCTCTGCAATGATGCGGTGCAACATTGCAATCTCGCACCGCAATATTGCCGAAGAGTTACAGGATCATTGCCACAATTTTTCCGTTTCGTTGCAGAATCATTGTCGGAACGTTGCAGGACTACATATTTGTAATGCTGCCGCAACTTTGCAAAAATACACTCCTGCAATATTGTTAAGGCGGACATAGGAGTGAACCTGTAACAGTTCTGCAATGATGCGATGCAACATTGCAATCTTGCACCGCGTCATTGCAGAGACGTTGCTGCAATGTCATGGTGCTGTGTGGGATAAAGGGTAATTCAAAATTTGTGCAGACTTTCGTAAGGGTTAGTGTTAGGTCCGGACTTTTCTTCCGGCGAGATCTGAGGTTTTCAATATATATGTTCACAATTTCAGCTAATCAGAATTCTCTAACCCCAAATTGTTATGCCCTTACCAGAGAGTTACATTGACGGGATTTCGAGAAATTTGCACTTAAAATGGAAATAATAATCGCTTTTCATATATACCTGAACGTATTTTGGCAGGTAAGGTAGGAAGGTAGTGGAACACGCATGTCCAGTAATTTAGTCGAGTTGTCGATTATGAATGACTGGCATGTTCTGGATGATGCTGATTTCGCATAGACATGGCAAAGTCTCATTCATACTGAACTCTTTGTTCATACGGGATTGTTGGAAGGCATACACAAGCGAACAGTATTTATGAAAAACGTATATTTTGAAATTAACAATGAAGGGCTTAGTTGTTTATGATAAACCTATTGACCTGACTGCACGTCATCTAATTTCATGGCAGGCGACTTAACACTTAGATGTTCCTTAAATTCCTCCCCATCTTCCAAAGGCTCGTCATTAATGGCCGCCGCGACTTTACTGCTATCTAATATCGACGAGTGGTTACCCTTGATCTCGTGTACTATAACCCCTCCGGTGGTTACCTACAAAAGAATCAGTACACATTTTAATATTCTTCCAGAACTCAGTAAAGAAGCGTACTGCTTTCTATAACTAAAAACTAAATCGCAAAAATCACCTGGCGCAAACCGTAAGCATCGTCAGGCATCTTGATGCTTGGTAGGGTTGGTTTCAGTAACGTAATTGGTGTTCTCAGCGGTGTCTGAGAATTGATGTCGTACCTGTCCAAAGTGCGTAGGCGATTGTAAAGCATCGTACAAATCGCTATCTTAGTCTGGCGATCGTAAGTGTTATCAATTTCTTGCGGTGTGTGGCTGAGCAGTTTTTCTAACTTCTCTTCCCATGTTGTGCATTCATTCAATTCTAATTTGAACTACAAAAATATGGGGAGTATTTATTGTATTTGATGTTTGATGAAGAAGAATCAAAAGATCCGTATATTCTAGGTGGATAAGTGACGAGACTACCTTTGGGATGGCAGTGGGATTAGTGAGGCTCAAAAGGCCCATGAGAACCCCATTTCGGAACTCCTCATCCGTAGGCGTTGGAAGATACGTTGCCAATATGCCTTTCATATAGTCCGGTGATCCGTCAATCAGTATGAGTTGACCGACGAAGGCATGAGCCTCTAATCTCCTGACTAGTTCGATGCCTATCAGTGAACCGTAAGAATATCCGGCAATCACAAAGTCTCTTCGGTCCTTACTCCTCTCTAATACATACTGCCGAGAAATACAAGATACATAAGTAAAGTTAGAGCAGAGATTATGACCCTTCTGATGATTTTAGGTACATACAGGTAGAAGACGGTCCGCCATTTCTTCTATAGATAGATCTGCTTCACGCAATCCCAACTGTAGACAGGTAACCGGGGATTTCAATTGGAGTGCCAATGTAGAAAAGATCGAGGCAGATCCTTCTATACCCGGTATGAGGAATATTTCGTTCTTCTTTTCGTGGCATTTAACGGGAAGCTCCACGCAGTACATAGCATCTAGTAGCGGTACGATCATCGATTGTATCAGCATCTGTATACCACTCGACGATTCTGTGTCGGTCGTCGACTCGGCATCCTTTTTCGATTGCTTTTTGTCTTTCGCGGACATCTCTATAAGCTTAGCTATATTCAGGACTCGAAGGTCCTGTGGAGTTAGGAAGATTTCGAAGTCTCGTTCCAAAGTTTGCTTTATTTCCACTGCCATCATGGAGTCCATTCCGAGTTCTGCCAATGAAGAAGTTTGGCTGATACCCTTTAGATCCTTCACACCTGCAACAACAAATGATCGTAAGTAGGCCAGATGTAGCCCAAAGAGCAAACTGAAAAACGAAAATGCTTGGAACACTATTCCTCACTCATGATATTCATTACTGCTTCCAGAACAGTACTAGCTTCGCTGGCGCTGGGTCGTTTCTCCGCAACCACCATGCTAGCCACAATCGGTCTGCTATGCATCAGGAATTTGTCCAGCTCTTCCAAACACGATGATATCCTCTGCGGCAGTGTTCCACCGACCACGAGTTGCTTCTTGTCCTCCAACATTTCCGCGGCCAGCCCAACTTCAGCTACGGCTCCCCATTGTATCGCCATGCCCGGCAGGCCCTCTTCGACCCTTCTTTCGCAGATCCTCTCCAACACCGCGTTACCCATGCCGTAATTGGTCTGACCGGGACTACCCCGGCCGCAGGAAATAGAGGAGAACACGACAAAGTGGCGAAGAGTCGGGCAGATCTTCCTCGACAGCTGGTCCAACTGCTTGGTGATCAAGGCCTTCGGTTTCAGGCTCTCCTCAAAATCTTCCTCGGTTTGGTTCATGTACAGGCAGTCCTTTAGCACTGCTGCGAGGTTGAAGATACCATCGACGGGTGCCAGTTTCTGCGCCGATTTCAGGATGAACTCGCAGTCGCTGGCCTTCGAAGCGTCCCGGCCAGAAATTATTAGGACCTTCGTGCCGTAGGATTTCCATAATTCTGTCCTCAACCTTTGGTAGCCGTTTTTTATACCGCCGCGCGAGATTATCACTAGGTTCCTGGCACCTCGAAGCACCAGCCAGTCACTGAGCTCTAGTCCCAGACCACCCAGACCTCCAACGATCACGTAGCTCTTGTCCGGTAAGGCGCAGAATTGCGGATAGGCGAGTATCGGCGTGTCCAAGGGTGCCTTCTCGTCCCCTACCTTGATTAGAATCTGTAGAAGATCGAAGGTTTAATTTTTGACAAACATTGAGAAAATTGGTTGTATTAAATTTATTCAAGAGGACGAATGGAGTATTCACCTTTCCAATATGTTTACCGGCTGCCATGTACCTAAAGGCAGCCTCCAGTTCATGTTTCTCGAAGCATTTTCGATTCAAAGGCTTGACTGCGTTGCTGTAAACTTTTGATTTAAAGAACTGGTGCGTGTCTGCCCCTAGTTGCGCCGCGACACCGCTAATCGCGTTATCCAACATGACTCCCTGGAAGCTGATACCCTTCAGGAAGATTTCCATTCCCAGTTGATTGTTCGTAGCCAAGTCGAATTTGCCAATCTCGAGGAAACGGCCCCCATAAGTCAAACAGCGAACCGACGCCTGGAGCTTCTCTTCGGCCAAAGAATTCAAGACTATGTCCACTCCCTTACTGTGCGTCTGTTTCATCACCATCTGCTCGAAACTCGTGTCACGAGAGTTACCGATGTGGTCGTCGCTAATGCTGGGGAATGTTTCCCTGATGAATCTCCTCTTTTCGGGGGTTCCCACGGTAGTGAATACTTCGCAGTCCTCGGAAAGGGCGATGTTGATCGCAGCTTGACCAACGCCACCGCTACCGGCATGGATCAAAATCTTCTCGCCTTTCCGTAGCTTTCCAAAGTGGTATAAGGCGTAGAAGACCGTGAAGTACGTGGCCGGAATCGTGGCCGCGTCTTCTAGGGACCACTTGGCTGGTACGGGCCATACATTCAGCTTGCTGGGACTGACGATGTTTGACATAGACCTGGAAAAATTGGGGGATTAAGGGGACACTCCCATTAAAATTTTTTTGAATATCGATTTCTTTTTTTTCTGCATTCAGCTACAGTAAAGCAATTGGGCGAAGAATTCAAAATATTGGACACAATATTACAGATTCTGGGATCACGGGTTTCCAGATTATTGGACACGATGTTTTACCTGCTTTCGGCGAATCCCATCACTGGACGACCCGTGGCATCTATTCCACTGAATTCGAATCCGATCAAGCAGTCGCGGAGCTCCCGTTTTGTCGTTATAGCCTCCGGCATCAGCTTGCCAGTGGCCAGCATTACATCTCTGAAGTTCAGGGAAGAGTATACTACTTTTACAAGATTTTCATCTTTCGTGTCAGGCTGGATGGGTCCCTGCACCCATTCCAGGGAACTCAAGTCTCCCCTCACCTGCAGAATAATTGCATACAGCCGTGGACATTCTGTAGGCTTAGTATACTACGAACTAAGAATTTTTGCATACCTTCATATTTGCATAACCATGAGGGACTGGGACTGGCTTCGCTGGCGCTAGAGGCAGGTGTCTGTATGTACCCCAAACTTTTTCTGGCCGTAAAATATTAATGCCAATGTCAATATCGAGCTGTTTAGCGAAGAATGCATCGTTCAGAGAAAACTTGGGGGCATTTTCGTCCTGAATTATTACAGTCTTCACGATCTCGCCATGGGGTTCCCGCCTTAAACATTTTACTAAACCCAGAGCGCCATTTTCCATGTCGCCCTCCGCGACCAGTACCAGTCTCACCGTCCCGTTACTCTTCTTCTCTTCTTCGTTCTTCAAGATTTCTTTCACTTTATTCAGCCAGCTAAATTCATTGTTGTTCACGTATACAACCTCTGTACTATTGGGAGGTTTCCCCTTCTTCTTTAAGAGCAGTAGTGTCTCATCCCCGAAGCTCTTTTCGAACACAACATTCAACCCATGCCTCTCGATGTGTGAGTAAGTATTATTGTTTACCGTTATTTCTCGCGTTAAAATGAATCCGTGATTCATGATCGCGAGGATAAGTTTGTCTAAAGAATTTTGTTTCGTCGGCGACAGGATGTTGTAGGCGGCTGCCATGAAGACGGTGCCATCGTCCGGCAGTTTCTTTGGCTCTACCGCTGTCACTGACTCCGGCAACGATAGCTTTTCGCTTAGCTGAGGATCCGCGGCAAGAGTCATCTTTGGTCGAATCATTGGCAGGTCTCCTAGCACCTTGAGGAAATCAGGCGTAAGGACTTCCTCGTCGGAGACGTTGTCATTTACTTCGATCAGTTCAACGATCTTTGGACCGGTTATCATGTGACAATCTAGGGCCAGCTGAGTCGATAGTACAATCATTTCATTTAACGTGACTTGCGCTTTATCACGATTAGCCACAAATTTGTACTCCTCCAATACTGGGTCCGCCATTGGCTTTCGTCGCTGGATGGCAGTGGCTGCTAACCCTCGAATTTCTATACCTCCAGATTTCACGATGTCGTGACTAGAGTAGACGCACACTGGGATTTCTGCAATACCGGTAGAAGTGGTAATGATCCGATTAGGGGCGGCTCTGGGTATAGGTTAAATAGGCTGCAGCCTATGGCGGCAAATTTTTGGGAGCGGAAAATTTGGTCTCCCCAAGAAAATATCAAATTTGGCAAAAATTGCCGCTTCCCAAAATTTGTGGCTCCAAAAATTTATCGCCCCTCCCGCATTTTCCGCTCTAGGCTGCAGGCTACTTAGCCGATACACAGATCCGCCCCTTGATATTTTCTTGTAAAAATGCAAAGGTACCTACGTGTAGAAAAATGGCATACCTGTGTTTTCTTCGGCAAGGGTCAGAATCACATCAGCGTGAGCTTTTACGTCTATCACCAGCTTCTTAATCGTCGTTGGTACGTACAACGACCTGGAGTCGAGGCCTAGCAGCTTCAGTTGCAGCATGTTGTCCATAAAGGCGGCCCAATTCTTCATCCATGCGATGCGTCCCCTTTTTCCGTTGATCGAGGCACTCTTTAGTGCACGGAATACCCCTGTGTACTGATACCCACGGAGTTTCAACTCCTTGTATATGTCCTTTGTAGTCAAAACTTCTTCCTCTTCGATCTCTTCTAAAAACTCGGCCGGAATCATTTCTTGTTCAGGATTCTCTGTTCCGTGCACCACTCCCGATACCACGGTCGTCGATCCTTCCGATATCTCAAATTTCCCGGAACCTAAACACGCGTTAGAGTATTGAAACATTTGGCCTTTATACAGAGGTTGCTTTCAAAGTGCAATGGGATTTACCTCTTTGAACTATGACTGTTAGCGGGATAGTACCGTCCTTCGTAATGTTCGTCGCACGTTCGAACTTAATGTTTTCGAAGACGACCGATACTTCGCCGCAGCCGTTTCCCTGCATCAAGCACACACTGTCCCAAACCAACATGAGATATCCTGTAGCCGGGACCAAGTTTCTTCCGTCGATCACGTGATGGGCCATGTACTCGAAAGCCTCGTCCTTAAGCTCGATGTTGACAAGTCTCTCCGGCGTGGTTACTTTCTGTTGTTTTGCGAAACAGGGAACGTACCAGTCTGCAGTATGTATCCACCTGAAATAGGTAATTCCTGGTTTATAAAGTATTAGGCGATAATTTTAATGATCTAGTGCTCCGGCTTGACTCACTTCACGAGAGGGGCGATCATTGGTGTGCCACGACTGACGGGGAACGAAACGGGGGGATACAGATTCTGGAGCTGTGGCTGCAAGCCCACGTTATACAGCTTCCCAAGAGCTTGCAGGAAAAACTCGACGTTGTCTTTGTGGCCGCGCTGAGTCAGCGGCACGTTCGTTACGTTGGAGTCCAAGGATCTTTTGAGGATAGCTTGGAGGAGACCGTGAGGGGCGATCTCGATGGTTATCGCGTCCGAAGGAATCATGGTGGCCGTCTCCGCGAACAGCACGGAGTTGAGAAGATTGTTCGTGTGGTATTCGGCGGAGCAGAGCTGTGCCTCTGGCGTCGACCACTGGCTGCGAGGCACCGATGTGCTCACCCACTTGGGGCTTCGCGGCTTCGGCGCGGGAATCACTTTCCGCAAGTACGCCCGGAGTTTTGGTCCCGCCTCCGCGATGTAGCGGCTGTGGTATGCGATGTTACTGCACGGCACTTCCTTGGCAAATATCTTGTTGGCCTGGAACATTGAGTCACTATTCAACCCGCTAATCGCATCTTCGTACACCCTCAGGGCTCGAGGCATGTTTCGCGTGTGATTCTTACCCG